>JAPQWN010000005.1:73002472-74337472 GCA_028538565.1 Umbellularia californica
GGTGGAGATTGATGTGAAGGTGTTGGGGTGGGAGGCCATGATCCGGCTCCAGTGCAACAAGAAGAACCACCCGGCAGCGAAGCTGATGGTGGCGCTGATGGAGCTGGATTTGGAAGTCAACCATGCCAGCGTGTCGGTCGTCCACGATCTTATGATCCAGCAAGCAACGGTCAAGATGGGGAGCAGGGTTTACACAAAGGAGCAGCTCAATGTCACCCTCTTGGGCAAGTTATCTGAGCATCTTAACAGTTGCAGATAGGTGGTCATAAATCATAATACTACTGCATGTCTACTGCAATAGAAGCTGGTTTCTTCTTCTTCTTCTTGTTTTTTTTTTTTTTTTTTGGTTTTTAGGAATTTTTCAAGAGATTAGTGTGAGATGATTGATATATTAATCAGTCTAAGATGTGTTTGTATATTAATCATGTACACTGTTGCTGTTCTATCGATTGGCGTTTTTAGTTTTAGAAGATGCTGGTTAGATGGAGCTGCTAATTAATTTGTGTATATGAACTAAGAGCCTAGCTTCCTTATTTGAATCTCTGCTTTTGGATGTGGCCTCATATGAATGGAAGTCTGCAATTGCAATTACAGCTACAAGTACTTCAATTCTGCTGTGTGGTAAGTTGTGAGAATCTTGTATATTTTGCTAAATATGAAGAGAATTGTGGGTGGGTGGGGGTTGAGGATGGGGGATATTGGTTAGGTTTGGTTCTGCAGATCTGGAAATTGTTTTTCATTCATTTGGAAACTGGGTTGGTCTTGGATTAGTTATATTTTGGTGGGTCCTGTTTGGGTTTGTGGGGTTGTGACTCGTGAGTGATGGGCAATGTTTTGGTTTTATTTTATGTTTTAGGATAAAGAAGCACATGTTCCTTGTCTTTTTTTATGGATTGAATTATATGCCTGCCTGCCTGCCTGCCATTCGTGCTACTTTATCATGTCTTGAAATGAGTTTGAAAAATATCTATTATATGAATCTACTAATTGTAGATTGGTGTGTTTGAAATGACTTTTTGGCATCTGGGCCATGTACTGGTTTAGAATTATACTGTAGTACTGGCATGTGATAAAAGGAGGTGGCAAGTGGCAACTGGTCAGCTACTGGTGTGAAGATAAACTCGCACATGTCAGTATTTGACCTGTCAAATGTCTGATACCTTGTGGTTCTAAATCCACATGGCCCACTCTCTATACCAGTATTGAGGTGACAATTTTTCTCTTTTCGTTTTTTCTTGGAAGGAAGACTACAACTCTTCCTAATTCTTGGCATAAAATTGCTCCTCTGGTAATGACTACAGCTTTATTGTTTTTATACCAATATACTTGCCTGTCATTTGAAAATTACTTACTTCTCAAAACTCTTAGGGCTCGGTTGATAACTATACTAATTGAGTCAAGTGAAGTAAAGTTGATTTTGAAAAAAGAATAAAATATAAGTGGGTTATGATGGTATTTTATTTTTAGTTATTTGTTATGGAATTTTTTTGACTTTTTATATTGAAAAGTAGAGTATTTTTGTCTTTTAGTGAGTAAAGGTAGTTGCTTTTTGACTTTTTTGGTAAAAGATGGAGGGACTTTTGGTAAAAGGTGCTTTTGATGGGATGTTTAAATTGACTTAACTTTACTTAACTTTATAAGCAAAATTACCAAACGAGCCCTTAGCAGTAATGCATAAGGTTGTGCTTGTGATTAGTGAGATCAACACTTCTTTTTCTTTATTTTTATTGGTGTGTATCTATCTCCTTAATGTTTTTGACCAACCAGGACTAGGTGGCTCTGGCAAATGGAGCTCTTTCACCCAGTAAGACTAATCTCCATTCAGCAATAGGTAACTTTTGGGAGGTTTCGAACACAAGATGTGGGCAGCAAGTCCACACTTACTAAAGTAATTTAATAAAATTTGATATACTGTCCGAGAAACTGGTTGGGGTGAGGTGGAGTTTTTGCTGCATCATTTTTAAATCTTGATCGTGTCACTGGGCACAGAGGATAGCAGGAACATTTCTCAGAGGATCATAAAGTACATGGTAAGATTTTTGGCCTTCTTGAGATATATGTGCGTTCCGGCGATTACGAAGTTCCGTAAATCTGTTTGACTCTTTGTCTTTCCTATGGGATGGAATAATACTAACCCTAGGGCTCCCTTATCTTATGACTTATATAGACAAGTCCCAAAGAGTCACACTTACTAGAGACTTATTCGCCAAGAAATTCACATCCACTAATCTTATTGGGAGTCTTATTAGTGGGAGTAGATCAAATTTTACATTAAGTGAGATTTTATTCTCTGTTGACATCAACCTTGTTTGATCTAACATGGGACCCGTGGCATGCAGGCCACACGATTTCCTACAATCTCCAACTTGGCACAAATGTCATGTACATGAAACATATCTCAGTCCCATACGCATCACATGCCTTACAAAAACCTCTGCAGGCAAAGTCTTGGTAAGAGGATCAGTCATCAATTCCTCTGAAGGCATATAAAAAATTTCTATATCATTCTTTTTAACCTTCTCTCTGATGAAGTGATACTTTATCTCAACATGTTTTGATCGGCTGTTAAACTTATGCTCATTCACCATGGATATTGCAGATGTGCTATCTACGTTTATTAGGATAGGCTCTTTTTCTCCAATTATTTCTAAATCAGTTAGAAAATATTTTAACCAAAGAGCCTCTGGACTACTGTATTGCAGGCTATATATTTTGCTTCGGCTGTTGACATAGCCATAAAGGTCTGTTTCTTGCTACCCCAAGAAACTACACCTCCTCCAAGGGTAGACACATAGCCGGTTGTTAACTTTCTCTGGTCTAAATCACCGGCCCAATCTGCATCTGAGTAGCCGCATTGTGACGCCCCGGAGTCCCACATCGACTATAGAGAGGAAAGTGAATGGGGTTATATATAGAACTTACACCCTTACCTTGCATGAGGCTTTTTGATGGGTTGAGGCCCATCAGAAGCAAAACTGTAAGGTCGGTGGGCCAAAGCGGACAATATCATACATGCGTGTATGGGTGGGGCGTTACAAATGGTATCAAAGCCGACTCTCGACTAGTTCAAGTGTGGGTCTCTTGCCGTGGTCTGATGCAAGTGGCCGAGTCTCCATATAGGTGGGCCGAGAGGGCTGGCAAGCTACTGAGACTGGTAGGCTACTGCACAGGGACGTGCAGTCCTAAAGGGGGTAGAATGTGACATGGGGTTATATGTAGAGCTTACACCCTTACCTTGTATGAGGTCTTTTGATGGGTTGAGGCCCATCAGAAGCAAAACCGTGAGGCCGGTGGGCCAAAGCGGACAATATCATGCATGCGTGTAGGGGTGGGGCGTTACACGCATAGTTCCGGGACTTCATCTTGATAACACAGGCGAAGATTGATTGTTCCTTTGATGAACTGCACCACGCAGGTGAAGATTCATTGTTCCTTTGATGTACCGCAAAATCCTCTTAACCGCATGTCAATGCTGTAATCTTGGTTACTTAAGAATCTGCTTACGAGATCCATGGCGAATGCAAGGTCTAGTCTCGTACACAGCATCGCATACATGATGCAACCCATAATTTGAGCATAAGGTTTCATTCTCATCACTTACTTATCCTGCTCGTTAGTGGGTCCCTGATCGCTAGACAATTTTATGCTCTTGCAAATGGGAGTGTCAGTTGGTTCACATATAGCCATATCAAACCGTTTCAACACAGTTTCCAAATAGGATCTCTATGATAAAGGCAATAGCCTATTTGAACAATCACGGGTTATTTCAATGCCAAGGACATACTCTACCTCACCCATGTCTTTCATATCAAATCTTGACTTTAACTATCGTTTGATTTCATTTACAGCTTCCAATTGATCACCAGCGATAAAAATGTCATCCATTTATAATGACAAATATAAGTAACTACTCCCACTGGGTTTAATATAGAAACATATGTCTGCATTATTGGGGACAAATCCTAATTCACCTATGGCCTGGTGAAAATTTCTATACCATTGTCTCGATGCCTGTTTTAAGTTTGTACACTTTGTCCTCGTGACCTTGCACCACAAATCCCTCTAATTGTTTTATATGAATTTCTTCTTCTAATTCGCCGTTCAAGAATGCGGTTTTTACATCCATCTGGTGCAATTCAAGGTCACGACATGCTACCAATGCCGCTAAGGTTGTTATGGATTGGAATTTTACTACCGAAGAAAACGTCTCATCGTAATCTATTCCTTCCACTTGTGTGAATCCCTTAGCTACTAGTCGTACTTTATATTTGTCTAATGATCCATCTGACTTTAGTTTCTTTCTAAGAACCCTTTATATCCAATGGCTTTTCGAACTTTTGGAAGATCAACAAATTGTCATACTTGGTTCTTTTCAATTGATTCTATCTCTTCTCTCATAGTCTCTAACCAATACTGCGCATCCTACGCTTTGATCGCTTGAAAGTAGGGATCCGGATCCAAATTTTGCACGGTTTCCAATAAACTACAATAATCATCAAAATATGCCGGTTGTTTTCTTGCCCGAATCGGCTTGCCAAAAGGCTCATCGGGTAGTTCAATCACCTCAAGTGGGCCCTGGCCAGGAATTCTATGTCTAACGTCCTCTTCGTCGGAACCCCCACTTGATTGAACCCCCGTGCCCTTAGAGATTTCATATAATTCCACACACTGTGGTTCTACTCTAGGACTGACCGTCGGATCCTCAAGAAAAAATACATCTCGGCCTTCCATGATTATCATGTTATCGTGATCATACACACGATATCCTTTGGAATGTAATGGGCAGCCAAAGAAAGAACATTTTTTCTTCGTTTTTGCTTGCAGTTTATATCTTTCCTGTGGTGATAGTATGACATGTATAGGGCAACCCCAAACTCTCACATGTTCTAATTTTGGTTTGGCACCAGTCCATAATTCATACGAGGTCTTGGGCACACTTTTGGAGGGTATTCTGTTCAAGATATATTGTGCCGTGTTTAATACTTTTCCTCACAAATACAGTGGAAGTCTCGCGTGACTGATTATTGACCTTACCATATCCATTAAATTTATATTCCTCCTCTTAGCCATGCCATTTTATTGTGGGGTATATAGAATCGAATATTCATGAATGATTGCCTCACGTGCACAGTATTCTTTGAACAATTCCGATGTATATATCACCCCCCTATTGGATCTAATCTGTTTTATTTTCTTGCCCTTTTGATTTTGGATCTCAGCAGAGTATATTTGAAATATTTTTAAGGCTTCATGTTTGTGTTTAATCAGGTACACATAACCATATCTGCTGTAGTCATCAATAATGTGATAAAATAGTCCTCCCCCGTTCTATTTTGGACATTCAAGGGTCTACAAATATCAGAATGAATTTTGGTCAATGTTTCTGAACTTCTAATTCCTTTTGGAAATAGTTTCTTGACCATTTTTTCACTCAGACATAATTCACATATTTTGAATACTCCACTTTACCTAAATTTGGTAAGAGTTCATCCCTAGCTATTCTATTTATTCTGTTTTTGTTAATGTGCCCTAATCTCATATTCACATACACTGAAAAATAATAACTACTTTTTATTTTATCATTAAGAGTGTCCAGCAAATACAATTTATCAAAAAGAAAACCATTGACTAAAACTTAACCACGCATGCCAATTGTAACCTCTTTATTTTTAAATCCGATTTCAAATCCATTCATAACAAACTGGCTCACAGAGATGACGCTCCTCCTCATAGCTGGAGCAAATAAAACATCAAAGAAATATAGGAATTTTCCAGTTGGTAAGGGAATTTTGACTTTCCCTACACCAACACATCACAAAATGTTTCATTTCTCATGTAAATACTCTGATCTCCCGGTTTCATCTCTTTGAATTCGACAAATCCAGTCTTGGTTCTTGATATCTGCCCTGTAGCTCCTGAAAAAATCCACCAATTCTTATTATTGGTGTGGGCTCCGTGACCATTTCAACATAATCACCATGTTCTTTGGTCTCTTTATCTTGCTGGCTACTCCCACCCCTTTTCTTTTTGCATTGAGAACTAAAGTGTCAAGACTTCCCGCAGTTAAAGCAAACACCATTCTTAGGCCCTTTCCGTTTTTTATTGCCTTTGAATTTCCTTTTATTTTTCATATTGACGGTTAACGAACCGTTATTATTCTTAGTTTAAGCAATCATGGCAGAATTTTTAGGTGCCACACTGCGGGCGGCTTGCTTTCTCCTTCAGCAAGCAATTTAGCTTCAACCTCACTGAGGGTTACACCCTTTTGGAGGCGAAGGGTCCAAGACAAATTCTCCCACGAAGGTGGAAGACTTATCAACAAGTACATGATTTAAAAATCTTCGTTTATTTCCTTTCCTAAAGCTGCGAGATTACTATATCGGACCACCATTTGATCAATCTGATCCCTTAGAGGCGATCCCTCTGGCATCTTATAGTTAACATATACGTTGAATGCCTCCATCAAGTGAGATTTGGATGTTTCATCATATTTGTCCATAAATAGTCATATATTTCTTTAACAGTGTTAAAGTGTTCAAACTGCTTTACCAAATCACTGGATATGAATTCGACCAGAAGATGCCTCGCTGATTTGTTATTGAATACCCATTGTTCATACACATTATGATCTTCCTTAGGGGCTTCATCAACGGGTTTGGAGGTCGGATCGGATTCAATCACATATGTCAATCCGTTAAAGTGTAGCAATGCGTCCATCCAACGCTTCTATACGGCTAAATTATTGCCGTTAAAAATATCAGCCTTATCAAGATCATGCAATGCTGATTTAAAAGACATAATTACTACTGAATTTAAAAAGAGGTTTAGATACCACTGACCGTTAAAGGAGAAAAATCACTATTTTTTCTGAACCGTTGGATCGTCTTCCTTTTGCTGTTACTACATAGATCTGCTTGCAAGGATTCCGTAGAAATAAACCGTTCGTTGATCGGAGTCCGGATGCTCTTAGATATCGCAGTGCAAAGTTTTGATGGTCTAAAGTCTCCTTGCATGCGTCAGCAAAGTACTGATGTCGCCAGTCGCTGCCACCTGCGTCAGCACAACGTACCAGCGCCTGCGATTTGGTCCTGCATGCGTCGGGTCGGGTCTGGATCAAGACCCGACTTCTCTTCTGATACAGTTGTCTTATCTTTTAACTGGCGCGCGTCCCGAGGAGAAAAGAAAAAAAAAAAAAAACTCCTTTTCCTTTCTAATGCACGTCTTGTGTACTGTTGCTTTGTGTGGTGCAACTGATGCAAATGTCGTAGTCTTCCTCAACTTGGGTCTGCAGAGAAACAAAGGCCTGGGTTCTGACGAAAAACCTTATATCTACTTCGGTCTAAACCGTAACTCCACAATCCAAACCATTAGAACGCATGACGCTTCGCTCAGATACCAATTGATGGAGTTGGATGCCGAGACTCCGACATGCGGCTGGAGATATATCTGCATTTCGGCGATTGGGAAGCTTCGCGAATCTTTTCGCCTCGTCTTTCATATGGGATGAAATAATACCAACCTTATGGCTCCCTTATCTTATATAGACAAGTCCCAAAGAGTCATACTTATTAGAGACTTCTTCAGCAAGAAATCTACATCCACTAATCCTATTGAGAGTGTTATTAGTAAAACCAGATCAAGTCTTATATTAAGTGGGATTGTATTTTTTGTTGAACAGCCCCGTTTGATCTGACATGAAATCCGTGACATGCGGGTCACATGATTTCCTACAACTAAAATAATTTAATAAAATTTGATATACTGTCCGAGAAATCGGTTGGGGGTGAGGAGGAGTTTTTGCTGCATCCTTTTAAAACCTTAATCACGCCACTGGGCACAGAGGATAGCAGAAACATTTCTCAAAGGATCATAAAATCCTTGGTAAGACTTTTTGCCTTCTTGAGAATCTCTGATAAGGTTAAATAATCACCTTCTAATGTAACTCTATTTAGACCAAGAGATGTTTTTTTTTCTATGCAAACATTCACGCACATGTTTCCACTGTTATGGGAAGGACGAGAAAAGGGTTGGCGAGAAATGGATCTCTTTATTGATGTTCAATGAATGCAATGATTATATAAAGATTGCCTCATAAGGTTGTCTGCCACTGAACCATTGGTGGGTTCTCAATTAGCTACCAGGACACTGGCACAAAACAACTTATTTTCGCGGAGGGCAAACCTCAGGGGATCAGTGGAAGAAACGTTTTGGAAAAAAACATGTCTCTTTTAAGTAATTAATACTTTGACAATCATTTCTTGAAAAATATTTAAATTAGTGATAATCAGATTCTACAAGAAGATACTTGCCCTCATATCAATCCTTGCAAAGCAGGTTTTACTAATGAGCATGGTATCTTCTTTCCACATATTTGGTTAAGATTTATTGTTTTATTTTTTAAAATATAAAAGAAAGTATAGTTTATAACTTCATGCAATATTTGCCATATGGTTTGATTTTGACAGCACTAGCTGTCGACCATGGCAACTGTAGGGAAAAGACTAGATGTTCACCATACCATGGAATGTCTATATGTAATATGTGAGTATGTTGGGTTGCAAACGACACGGTTTTGGGTCGGAACATTATTGGACCCGGACCCGGACCCAGACCGATTTCTAAATAACGGTTCCGGTTCCGGATCCGGTTTTGACTCGGATCCAGTTTTGTTGGTTCCAAACTCGATTCCGCTAGAAAAATCCAAATCCGGTTTCGGAACTAAATCCACCTAGAGAACTGGATCTAGTTTAAAAATTGGTTCTAACTTCTCTCCAATTTTATTATTTCTTAAAATAAGTATATCATTCAACTAATAACAGCGTATCAAGTCTACTACCTCCAGCATTAAATATAAAAATGTATAATAAAAAAAATATTTCGAGGTACAGTTTGTAATGTCAAAGACTGACATGCTGGGTCCACGGGTTGGAACCTATATGGACCCGGAATCGGACCCATTTATCAATCGGACCTAAATTAGGTTTCAGACCCGTACCCATTTATGAATCGAAGCCTAAAACAAGTTCCAAACCCGAGTTTTTTCGGGTCGGAATTTTCAAATAATCAGATAATCGGATACCCGTTTGCAACCCGGAATATGTGACCCCAACTTGCATGAACATGACCCCAAGTCAGCTGGCCTTAATAAAGATCAATATGAAGCTGCGCCTTTTTGACCTGTAAATAGATGAGTAGGGTTTGAGTTGGGCCTAATGGTTCCAATGAATTATGATATACATCATTTCACAGTTGACCCTACCCCTCATCTCTATGCATCCAGCACCATGTTAGAAAAGGCTCTACCCTCAAGTCGGATTCCCCCTCATTATTTCATTCCTTTCTATTTCACGAACCATGAAATTATCAATATGACCATCTATATATTCAATGCTTTAGCTACGGTTTATAGGGATATTGGATTTCTCGGTTCTTCGTCTACCATTTTCAGTATTTCGTGTGCATTTTGCTTACATGAAGCCCCCTCTCTCTCCTCACCATTGGTTTTATCTATAGGAAATTGTGCTGGAAAGATAAAAGGGAAGGCAACAAGGCAGATTAATGTCCATACATAATTGCTACCTAGATCTCTCTTCATTGCCCGTGGAATTGCCTGTATATTTAAGTGATCATTTTACTTTTTCTATCAGCCCCTATTGGTCTCGGGCCCGCAGCTAATGGTTGGAGATAGGGGTGTCAAAGGGCAGGACCAGCCAGGCCTAGGATTATCCTTACCCCATCCTCAATATATACATGACTGGGACCTGACGGGTTTAAAAGCCTTTCGAGGGCCTACACTACCTAGAGCTAAATGATGGAAGATGTACACTGTTGCTGCTTTGGCGTTTTTTGTTTTAGAAGATGCTATTTAAATGGAGCTGCTCATTAATTTGTGTATATGAACAAAGAGCTTTATTTAACTTTCTGCTGTTGGATGTGGGCTTATGGAAATTAAAATCTGCAATTGCAATTACAATTACAGTGCAACTTCTTCAATTCTTCTGTGTTGTTGTGAGAATGATTACGATTTTTTTTGTATATAGCTTAATATGGAGAGAATTGTGGGTGCATGGGGAGTACGGAAAAAAGGATATTGGTTTGCTTTTGTTCTGCTGGGTTAGAACTTGTTTTCATTAATTTGGAAACTGGGTTGGTCTGGGATTAATTACTTTGGTGGCTCTGTTTGGGTTTGTGGGGTTGTGAGGTATGGGCTATCTTTTGTTTTTATTTTGGATTTTTTAATGTTTTAGGATGAAGGAGCACATGTTCTTTGTCTGTGTTTTTTTATTTGGATTGAGTCATGGTTGCCTGACATTATCATGTCTTGAAATGTGTGATATGAACCTACCCAAGTGGAGATTTGTCCATTTGTATTTAGTATCTACGCCATGAACTAGATGAGAATTGGACTATGGTATTGGCATGTGATTTGAGGGTTGGCAGCGTGTCAGATTTGCTACTGGAGAAGATAAACTCGTGTCCGTATATGAATTGTGAAGCAGAGAAGTGTCTAAGATCATGTGATGATGAATCCACAACCACCCTCTGAGAGAACTTTTTGTTTTTTTGGTTTTTACTTTTTACTCTGACAAAGTTGAAAAACTCGTTTCTAAAATTATTGACTCTAAAAAGAGACGAACTCATGAATTTGGGAGAGCCATGGTTTTATAAATATAGTTTTAAGAGGATTTAATCGGAAAAAATACTTAATGCGGACGTGTTACGCAATGAAATATTTTAACCATTGGTGCACCAACTAGAGCAATTGGGCCCGATTTTCAATTTTTTTTACTAATTTGTCACATCGTCAGCGCCAACCTTATTTACACTGAATAAGGTAAGCGATGTCCTTGTCCGCGAACTCTATATAGCCCGATTTCGAGCTTCATTCGTCCCACTTCACAAAAAACGCAGAGGCCGCCTTCCTTCAGTATCGTGTAGCTGTGAAACATGATGACAACTGTATTTTTCCACGTCTACGTTCGAACACAACACCAACTGACATTGGAGACTGCATCGTGTATGAGCTTAGCTGCGAAGTGCAGAGGTTTCTGCAAAAGGTCCTTCACCTTGGCTCAAGGGAATGCCCACAACACCAGATTTCCAAAGTACTCGTTTGGCACGGGAGGATTGAACCTCGCACGTCCATCCACAAAAATCCTCACGTGGGTCATCTCAGACTCGTTTAGGCCGCGAGCCTGCGTGATGGCTCTCCACAGATGGGCCATCAGGCACTCGAACGTGCTGTATGGCCTATTTCGACCTGCAGAAGCCGTGGCCTTAAGCTTGGTTAGGAACTTTGCATTCAAAGTTCCTGTAATTTTAAGAGAGAACCCCAAAACCAATTTAAAAAACATTACTAGCCTCCACCAAAAAGTCCATTAGAAATTACATTCTCCAAAGGAGAGAGCTTTCCTACCAGTCAACCGGGGCAGCTTTGATAGCTTGATCGAAATAGCTCTCTGCCCTCTCCGCATCCTTCTGCGTCTGCCATATCAAATCAGTATAGAGAGACAGAACATTCCCAACTCCTTGATGCGCCAAAACTGCACGACCACAGTACTCTTTCGCTTTAGAAAGATCTCCTCGAACCTATTAGCCTATAAAAATAGCAGAAAGATTTGAGTTTTCTTCCAAGATAGGAGAGAAAAAAATGAATTTCTCTTCAGAAACAAACAAGATTTAAATCCAAAGTAGTGATTTTTCACTGAAATGCAAACTGGATTGATGTCTTTCTGCCTACCTCTTTCAAGAAGATGGAATAATTCGAAAGAAGAAGCTCATTTCCAGGATCTGCCTCAATCATCTTTTGGTAATAAGCATCTGTGCTATTGTTTCTACGATTCGAATCTGAAAATTCAGACCCATGCACCATCCCCATCTCCACCACCAGAGCCTCCTCCCCTTCCTCTTCCCCTACAAATCCCACCACCCCCACCAACAGAGCCAAACCCCTCATCCAAAACAGAGACCCGGACGATTTTTCATTCATTCCTAAACCCATTAGGACAAAGCAGCCTTCTGCATTCTCCATGGATTCATCCAAACCAGAACTCGAAAAAAGAAGCGAAGACGAAATCGACCCAATGACCCTTTCTTCTTCTTCTTCTTCTTCTCCCTCCTCCTCTTTGAAAAGTTACAACTTTTGGTAAAAAAAAGAGAAACCTGCGTCGGTGATGACCTTATTTTATAAAAGGTTAGGTCATCGCCGACACGTACTTGGAAATTTTGCCACAAGCCTCTTTGGAAAGTTACAACTTTTGGTAAAAAAAATAGAAACCTGCGTCGGTGATGATCTTATTTTACAAAAGGTAAGGTAAGAGCTATATAGAGTTCGCGGACAGGGTCATCGCCGACCTTATTCAGTGTAAATAAGGTCGGCGCCGACGATGTGACAAATTGGTAAAAAAAAATGAAAATCGAGCCCAATTGCTCTAATTGGTGCACCAATGGCTAAAGTGTTTCATTGCGTAACGCGTCCGCATTAAGTGTTTTTTCTGGTTAAATCCTCTAGTTTTAAAATACTTAAAAATAGATGAAATACTTATAATATTTAGATATACATGTATTTGGATATATTAATGATATAAAATCCAAAAATAAAATTTCAATTGTTAACTTCAAACATCAAGAATTATTGCTTATATTTGACTATGTTGAGTTTACCAATATATATGATTCGGTCTTTTTTCAAAAGGAGATAATTTGGCAGAGGAAAAATAACTCGCAGAGTTTTCTAACCTTCCTTCGCCACCACTATAGCGTTTTTGTACTAGTGAACTTGCCTAACCATTCTAAATACTCCTAATTTAGCATAAGACTCTACTAATCATGTTGCTAGTCATGCGCTTAACTTTTTTTTTATTTTTAAAGAGGATTTTTATTTCTTTTAGAAAGACAGGGAGACACTCAAGATTCAAACCCATACTCGAAAGCCATTTTCCTTTCCGTATCGTTTTCAAGCAATGATCCTCCCCGTGTACCGAGGTTTGGCCAAGGATTATAACAAAAAAAAATAATTTTGAACGATCATGAGAACCTTGGGAAGATTTTCTACCGTCATGAGAATCTCTCTTATGGTTCTCCTAGGTTAAACCAACCCATTCTATTATAACTTTATATGCAAATGCCACACGAATCACTAACTAAGCGGGGTGGCTAGGGATTAATCCCTCATCATTCCTATGGAAAGGAAGTTGCCTATTAGTAAATCATCAATTATTGGCATTTAGACCATAGTTTAAAATCTCGGTATCGGTCGCGGTATCGGCCGGGCCGAAAAACCGATATGATATTGGTATCGGTCGCGGATATCGGTCCGTCGCGGTCGTCGTGGTGTGAATTTTTTTTTAATCCAAAAAAATTTGCAAAAATATCCAAAAAAATCCAGAATATTAGAAAATGCTGGAATACAATATTTTTTTCCATTAGTAACAACAATAAATCAAAATTTCGGTCACCTTAAGTTATGAGTCCTGTCTGTGTCGCAGTTCGCTATTTTTGTAGTATTTTATATAATGCAACCATTATTGATGCTCATGATCAATTTATTAGTGTAAAATATAAGAAAATAAAGATAACATATCAATCATCATTTAATGCTAACTCAATCATCAAATAAGTTGTGAAATTCAAGACCCTGAAGATAGATACATTAAAATCAGAAACATAATAGTGAGATCACTACTAGAAAAAGGACTTTTAGCGGCCGCCAAACGCCGTCGCTAAAAGTCCACTGGCGGTCGCTAATAGTCTTTAGCGACCGCCTAGCGACCGCGAAGGAGGGGCCGCGGAAACTTCGTCGCTAATAGTATTAGCGACCGCCATATGGCGGTCGCAAATACTATTAGCGACCGCCAGCGACGACAGTCAAAATTTTTTTTTTTTATTTTTTTAATTTTTAAATGTATTAGCGACCGCCATTGGCGGTCGCTAATAGTTTTATTTTTTTTAAAATTGACCATTAGCGACCGCCACTAATATTATTTTTTTTTAAAATATTAAAAAAAAATTTATTTTTTTTGCTAATTTTTCCTGCTTTTTATACCTGTACATGAATATATACCTGTATATGAATATATTATATCAAACCACGAAAATCAATTAAAAATACTAATACCAAAACAAAATCTTATATTAATGATATTCAAAACATTACAAAAGGTCCAAATATTACAAAAGTTTCCACAAATTATATTCATTACAAAAATAAACAAATTGTCTGAAGAGGCTGACGAGATCAATCCGATGCTCTCAAACCTAAAGAGAAAAAGGAAAATAAACATTAATAGTCAATTATAAAAATTGGCAATATAAAGTAAAAACGAAAAAATGAAAAAATAAAATTAAAATTTTGAAAGTTAAACCTACGTTTCAAGTCTACGGGCAATCCAGGAGTCGGAATCTCAAGCCGTCAGTTCCAGCAAGTCATGAATGATTATAGGCCCGTGCCCGTCCAGTTTTACGGGCACCGAAGCCCGTTTGCCCGTTTTGGGCGCTCGGAGGTCGTTACTAAGTTTTAACTTAACCTTTTAACTTAAAACATACGTTTCGACACTATGGGCAATCCGGGATTCGGAATCCCGAACCGTCATTTCCAGCAGGTCATGAATGACTATGGACCCGTGCCCGTCCAATTTCACGGGCACCGGAGCCCGTTTGCCCGGTTTGGGCGCTCGGAGGTCAATTTACTAAGTTTTAACTTAACGTTTTAACTTAAACCTACGTTTCGACACTACGGGCAATCCGGGAGTCGAAATCCCGAGCCGTCAGTTCTAGCAGGTCATGAATGACTATGGACCCGTGCCCGTCCAGTTTCACGGGCACCGGAGCCCGTTTACCCGTTTTGGGCTCTCGGAGGTTGATTTACTAAGTTTTAACTTAACCTTTTAACTTAAAACATACGTTTCGACACTATGGGCAATCCGGGAGTCGGAATCCCGAACCGTCAGTTCCAGCAGGTCATGAATGACTATGGACCCGTGCCCGTCCAATTTCACGGGCACCGGAGCCCGTTTGCCCGGTTTGGACGTTCGGAGGTCAATTTACTAAGTTTTAACTTAACGTTTTAACTTAAACCTACGTTTTGACACTACGGGCAATCCGGGAGTCGAAATCCCGAGCCGTCAGTTCCAGCAGGTCATGAATGACTATGGGCCCGTGCCCGTCGAGTTTCACGGGCACCGGAGCCCGTTTGCCCATTTTGGGCGCTCGGAGGCCAATTTTACTAAGTTTTAACTTAAACCTACGTTTCGACACTACGGGCAATCCGGGAGTCGGAATCCCGAGCCGTCAGTTCCAGCAGGTCATGGATGACTATGGACCTGTGCCTGTCAAGTTTCACGGGCACCGGAGCCCGTTTGCCCGTTTTGGGCGCTCGGAGGCCAATTTACTAAGTTTTAACTTAACGTTTTAACTTAAACCTACGTTTTGACACTACGGGCAATTCGGGAGTCGGAATCCCAAGCCGTCAGTTCCAGCAGGTCATGAATGACTGTGGGCCCGTGCTCGTCCAGTCTCACGGGCACCGGAGCCCGTTTGCCCGGTTTGGGCGCTAGGAGCCAATTTACTAAGTTTTAACTTAACGTTTTAACTTAAACCTACGTTTCGACACTACGGGCAATCCGGGAGTCGAAATCCCGAGCCGTCAGTTCCAGCAGGTCATGAATGACTATGGGCCCGTGCCCGTCCAGTTTCATGGGCACTGGAGCCCGTTTGCCCATTTTGGGTGCTCGGAGGCCAATTTACTAAGTTTTAACTTAAACCTACGTTTCGACACTACGGGCAATCCGGGAGTCGGAATCCCGAGCCGTCAGTTCTAACAGGTCATGGATGACTATGGACCTGTGCCCGTCCAGTTTCACGGGCATCGGAGTCCGTTTGCCCATTTTGGGCGTTCGGAGGCCGATTTACTAAGTTTTAACTTAAACCTACGTTTTGACACTACGGGCAATCCGGGAGTCGGAATCCCAACCGTCAGTTCCAGCAGGTCATGAATGACTATGGGCCCGTGCCCGTCTAGTTTCAAGGGTACCAGAGACCGTTTGCCCGGTTTGGGCGCTCGGAGGCCGATTTACTAAGTTTTAACTTAACGTTTTAACTTAAACCTACGTTTTGACACTACGGGCAATCCGGGAGTCGGAATCCTAAGCCGTCAGTTCCAGCAGGTCATGAATGACTATGGGCCCGTACCCGTCCAGTTTCACTGGCACCGGAGCCCGTTTGCCCAGTTTGGACAGTCGGAGGCCAATTTACTAAGTTTTAACTTAACGTTTTAACTTAAACCTACGTTTTGACATTACGGGCAATCCGGGAGTCGAAATCCCGAGCCGTCAGTTCCAGCAGGTCATGAATGACTATGGGCCCGTGCCCGTCCAGTTTCACGGGCACCGGAGCCCGTTTGCCCATTTTGGGCGCTCGGAGGCCAATTTACTAAGTTTTAACTTAAACCTACGTTTCGACACTACGGGCAATCCGGGAGTCGGAATCCCGAGCCGTCAGTTCCAGCAAGTCATGGATGACTATGGACCAGTACCCGTCCAGTTTCACGGGCACCGGAGCCCGTTTGCCCGTTTTGGGCGCTCGGAGGCCCATTTACTAAGTTTTAACTTAAACCTACGTTTCGACACTACGGGCAATCCGGGAGTCGGAATCCCGAGCCGTCAGTTCCAGCAAGTCATGGATGACTATGGACCAGTGCCCGTCCAGTTTCACGGGCACCGGAGCCCGTTTGCCCGGTTTGGGCGCTCGGGGGCCAATTTACTAAGTTTTAACTTAACGTTTTAACTTAAACCTACGTTTCGACACTACGGGCAATCCGGGAGTCGAAATCCCGAGCCGTCAGTTCCAGCAGGTCATGAATGACTATGGGCTCGTACCCGTCCAGTTTCACGGGCACCGGAGCCCGTTTGCCCATTTTGGGCGCTCGGAGGCCAATTTACTAAGTTTTAACTTAAACCTACGTTTCGACACTACGGGCAATCCGGGAGTCGGAATCCCGAGCCGTCAGTTCTAGCAGGTCATGGATGACTATGGACCGGTGCCCGTCCAGTTTCACGGGCACCGGAGCCCATTTGCCCGTTTTGGGTGATCGGAGGCCCATTTACTAAGTTTTAACTTAACGTTTTAACTTAAACCTACGTTTCGACACTACGGGCAAGCCGGGAGTCAGAATCCCGAGCCGTCAGTTCCAGCAGGTCATGGATGACTATGGACCTGTGCCCGTCAAGTTTCATGGGCACCGGAGCCCGTTTGCCCGTTTTGGGCGCTCGGAGGCAAATTTACTAAGTTTTAACTTAACGTTTTAACTTAAACTTACGTTTCGACACTACGGGCAATCCGGGAGTCGAAATCCCGAGCTGTCAGTTCCAGCAGGTCATGAATGACTATGGCCCTGTGCCCGTCCAGTTTCACGGGCACCGGAGCCCGTTTGCCCGGTTTGGGCGCTCGGGGGCCAATTTACTAAGTTTTAACTTAACGTTTTAACTTAAACCTACGTTTCGACACTACGGGCAATCCGGGAGTTGAAATCCCGAGCCGTCAGTTCCAGCAGGTTATGAATGACTATGGGCCCGTGCCCGTCCAGTTTCACGGGCACCGGAGCCCGTTTGCCCATTTTGGGCGCTCGGAGGCCAATTTACTAAGTTTTAACTTAAACCTACGTTTCGACACTACGAGCAATCCGGGAGTCGGAATCTCGAGCCGTCAGTTCCAGCAAGTCATGGATGACTATGGACCGGTACCTGTCCAGTTTCACGGGCACCGGAGCCCGTTTGCCCGTTTTGGGCGCTCGGAGGCCAATTTACTAAGTTTTAACTTAAACCTACGTTTCGACACTACGGGCAAGCCGGGAGTCGGAATCCCGAGCCGTCAGTTCCAGCAGGTCATGGATGACTATGGACCCGTGCCCGTCAAGTTTCATGGGCACCGGAGCCCGTTTGCCCGTTTTGGGCGCTCGGAGGCCAATTACTAAGTTTTAACTTAACGTTTTAACTTAAACCTACGTTTCGACACTACGGGCAATCCGGGAGTCGAAATCCCGAGCCGTCAGTTCCAGCAGGTCATGAATGACTATGGGCCCATGCCTGTCCAGTTTCACAGGCACCGGAGTCCGTTTGCCCATTTTGGGCGCTCGGAGGCCAATTTTACTAAGTTTTAACTTAAACCTACGTTTCGACACTACGGGCAATCCGGGAGTCGGAATCCCGAGCCGTCAGTGCCAGAAGTACTTTCTTGAACTTCTACATTTATTAGTTTCCAGCTTTTTAAGTTTCAAAATTTATAAGTTTCTAAAACAACTTAAAAGATTTCTATTCAAGTTGAAATCTGGAATTAAAAAAAATAATTATACCTGGTCAGGATCAGTCGAGGATGCTGGGTCATGACTGCCCTCTCCAACCGAGTCATGTCTCGCCCTGTGGCCGCTGCCAGCATCTGGTGCCTGTAATTATTTATTATACAGCAATAAACAATTAAAAAAATATAAATATTGACACATCAATGACATAATTAACAATTTAAACATACAAATTTTTTCTTACTAACCTGAGTAGTGGGTGGCGGGTCTGATGCGATCGGGCCACGACTCTGTGATAGACGAGCCTCCAGCTCTGCTATATCAGATCTCCACTCGGCCCTCATCTCTGCCCTGACCCACGCCTCCATGGACTGCAGCAATTGCTGGACCTCCTGATCTGTATGGAGGCGTCGGCCCTGGGAGGAGCTAGCACCGGATGACTCCGCTCGCGCGATGTGCGAGCGTGGAATGCCCGTCCCATATGTGAGCGTGTACCCGTGCCCGTCCCGACCAATGACATCGTGGAATATCGCATCCCTCCGAGATGGCAAACTGCGCTCCTCCTCGGGCAAGTCCTCCAGACGTGACTGAAACAGGGCCTGCATAATTGATTCATTTAATATACTATCATGCATAACAAGACATAGTAATAGACAAATAATATAAGCGGTTCAATATAAAAACTTACGATGATAGCTGCAACCTCCGGGTGGCGAGGATCTCGAGAACGTATCCAGACAGACATCCTGTCGATCGGACCGCCCTCGGTCCGCAACTGTTTGGTGGAGTCATATTATTAGTATAATATCATACAAAATGACAAAAATATAAATTACATGTACGGTCTAACTTTTTACCTCGTGGCGGACCTGCGTGATGTGTCGAGTCCCCAACCTGTGTGCGGGACCCTGCATTGCGCGGTTCCGCGCATTGGTATCGGCCTATCTCTATTTCAACATTTATCAATGAATTTTTGTTAGTTACGTTAGTCATTAGTAAATTGTTAAAATCAAATTAAAAAAAAATATAAGTTTCTCACCCGAGCCTCCTCGCTCGTCCAGTACCGGACGAGCTGAGTCCACTGATCCGAAAGAACACCCCTCGGAACTCGCGATAGTATGTCTGGGGCATCCTGGTGTGGCTTCCAGTGCTACATCTTTATTTTATTTTTATGATCTTTCCACATTTTTCTGCACTTAGACATGCACACTGGCCGGAATAGCTCAAGACATGCCCTCACATTGTCCTGAAAAAGACAAATAATTTTTCATTAGGTTATGATTTAAATTGACACATCCTGTTGAGAAATGTTAACTTATTACCTTAACCTGCTGCCAAACACGGTCTAGTGTATCCACCGGGAATGCCTCCCAGTCAAGTGTAGTCAAAGGGAATGGATATGGATCCCGGACCATATGTCCCAACTGACTGATGAGCTCCCTAGCATGTGGACCCACCGGATGCCAGCTCTCATCAAACTCCACATCAATGGGATTACCGGAATTCCACGTCCGGATCCCTCTGGCAACGCCTCTCCCCCTGCTGGAAGATGGGCCTGTGCTCATAGAATCTATTCAAATTAGAGATAATCTAATTTAATTTAAATAAATTAATTTGCTAGAATTAAAATCTCGAACTATATACACGTGTACCTGTCTGTGAAGCTGATGTCTCACTAGGCTGGGAGGTCGATGGCCTACTCGGTGGGGCCATCTCACTAGGCTGGGAGGTCGATGGCCTAAAGGGTGGGGCCATCTCACCAGGCTGGGCGACACCCTGTGCAGGAGTAGGGTCCCCAGATCGCCCACTGGTCTGGGCCTGATGCAGCAACTCCTCGATCATCCGCGGACGATCTCTCCTCTTTCGTCCTGACATATCTGTTCAAATGTTTGTAACATAAATTCATTTAACGAGATAATTGATATTAACATTTAAAAAAAATTACACTGAATGATAACATTGGTGAATTAGTTCCCAACCGTTTACTGGACGTGTAAGTCAACTGTATCTCCTTCAATAGTTTCCCGAACCCAATTAATATCTTCATCACGTTGAACAAGTGCAGTCTGATCAAAAACTTGTTGGGCGAATGCATCAATATCTGGCTCATCACATTCAATCTGATACACTTGTTGGGCGAAGGTATCGTAATAGCTTGCCCAAGGTAAGATGGTACGTGTTGATCCATACAAACAGGTATTGATGTTTTTGAGAAACAATCCCATGCTTCTCATGGAATTTTCTGTTGAAAGTAAAGTAATTATTCTAAATAGTTTTAACAATGATTATTTTTAAATATTAAACGAATTCGGCATGTTTAATTAAATAAGAAAATTAGGTATATGTATGAGATTGGGGACTTATAAAGGTTACTACTTATTTTCTGTAACCCTTATGTTTGCAGACTTGCTCAATGATATTAAGATTTTGAATTGAATTAACTTCATATGTGTATCCTTTGAATTTTCAAAAATGTTTGTGTTTTGTGTTATTCTTTTCTATTCCAATGTGTGAGTCTTGGACTGGTGCAAACTTCAGTAAGTATTTGAAAAATAGACTGCGAGTGAATTAAGTTATTATAAGGTTCTTATCATATAAAGAGCAATCAGGGTTTATTGCACCAGGTGCTTTTGATAGTGACATGTAGTAGAAGAAGAAATTTTAAGAGTGCGTTATTTTATTAAATGGTTTAGACTACCATAAATCCATTAGTTTAAAGTAACTTGGATATTCTTAGGCTTTCTAATATATAGGACCCAGTTAACCAACCTACCCATGACTAGTTTGTGATAAGATGAATAGAACCTAACATCTTATTAGAGTCAAAGAGAGTGGAGGATCTATGTCAGGTTAAGTAAAATACATGTCATTTACTTTTACAGTTACAGGAAAGAGACACTAGATTCTTTAACTTTTTCTTTCTGGGTAGTTTTGAGCTTGAAACAGTAAATAAAATCCTAGTGACCCCTCTTTCCATTCCTGTTCCCTTTGCCTATTTTCATATCCTCTTCTTGTAAGCAAAAAGAGTCCTTTTGTATTCATCCATAGTTCACAGTTCTTCATAAATGTAACTGAAAACTTCTAATTAAACTATATATTTACCTTTTCCATCTATTTGTTTCATTCCAACCTATTGAATTCTTAGGATTTCTAAGAATGCCTTCCCACCAAAGTAATTAAAAGCAAGAACTAAAGGTGATGATCTACAGGGACCATTAAATTAGTCTCCCCTTCAATATGAAATGATTACCCACCCTTCACCCCAGTAAATCAAATGCTGGGATTGTGTGGTCCCCTCTAGATCATCACCCTAGGCCCTTCATTCCTTTCCTCTTTAACACCCATTGGACAAACACAAAACCCCCTTTAGTGTGAGTTCCTAGGAATTCAATGGCAAATAAAGTGGAAGAAAACATCAACTATAAGTAGAAAACTGCAATCACAGCACAATACTAATGGATTTTAGTATCAGAAACACAAACTTGATGGGTCTGGTTTGAGAATGAACAAGTTTGAATCAATTTGTACATTCTACATTTTAGAGATTACAAAACACTAAATGACTCTACAGTTTGAATGAAAAACAAAACAAACAATAGTGCCACATAGTCTACCTAAACCATCTTTCAATCTAATAGACTGGGTAGATGGACTATATCCACATGCACAATGACTTCACTCCATTGATTTGGTCTTCCACTCTATTGCTTAATATTCAGAGATTTCATGGAAAAACAAAGAGAAGCAAACAAGAACCCCTTTTCCAAGGCAAGAAAAACCATACATGAAGCAGATAAATCATAAAAGGGTAGGTGTGTATATATATATATATATATACACACACACACTATTTAATGGTGTTTGATTAAAAAGAGAGGAAGCAAGTCATCAAACAGTTGTTTTGGTCTATTTATAACCTCCATTACTCACCAAATTCTATTAGTAACCAAACTGGAGGAAGAATAAAAAAGGAAGATTGATCAACTACATATAAAATGAAAACACATATACTACAAGAATTATATTCCTGATTCAACTTTACACAAACAGATTCAAAGTTAAAGGTAATTTGGATTAGTCGGTGAAGCTGAATAGTTGATCAATCAATCAAATCTCACAAAAGATGCTGTCCCAATCAAAAGCATCCGATAATAGTTGACTCTTCCAGCGATTAGAAAGTCACTAGATCAACCCAAAACCATATTCTCCCATGTTTTTAAACCACCAATGGCCATTTTTCTAGTACTGATACATAAGACACTAAGACCCTATGGCCTAATCAGAAGAGTCATCTAAGGCCTTCAAATAGAAAAAAAAAAATCCAAAAGAAGAAGTGAACTAAAAAGAATCACACGGTTGTAAAATTAGATAGAAATTAATCTAGTTTGGATCCTGTGAGGCTTTAAAAATTGTAACTACAAGGCTCTCATACAACAAGTTTAAGTTTTAAAACAATGTCAAGTTCTCAAACAGGGCATCTACAAGAACATTCTTGTGTGTGTTTCATGGTGCAAACTGCGACCCTTCAGCTGTGACTTGTAACATACTTCCTTTTCCTTGGGTATAAAACAATTGGTAAAACAATCACTGAAGTACCGGAATAATTATATTTATTTACTATCTGGCATATAAAGGAAGAACGATAAGATCCTCATGCACCGGGACAGTCGCAAACAAGTGTGGTCCATGGATTCATATCAAGGCCATTGATTACATTCGGCCCCAGTAGATGAGGAACACTCCAACAATCTTCTAGATTAAAAGAATATTATATGTCCAAGATTTGGGAATTTTTTTCCCAAACCTCTGTTTCATACTTCTTGTTTTTACTAACCATCTAATTCAAGGCCATCAAAAGTAATTTTAGGATCTTCATATACGAACAAGAAGGGTCCCCCAATCAAGAGACTTGATCATTGAACCATCGGCACCACTGTGTATAACAGTAGCAGCCGGGGTGGCATCTTCATTTGTAACCCCACAAACTCCCTCCCAGATGGTCTAAATTACGTGAAAAATACATGAAAGAGCCATAAAAGTTCACACGGTGCTAATCAGATGCTAATCATCTAAGCCTTTTTTATTTTTCAATTTTTTCGGTTAAATCTTGAAATTCTCAATCAAGTGATAAACATTGCAAATAAATTGAACATCCGTGATGTCACCTACTGAATTTAATGATATTTAACTAATTGTATGCCAAAAAAATAAGTGCTAACTAATTGTATGCCAAAAAAATAAGTGCTATGTAAGTGGTCTATAACTTGTTCGCAAATTTATTCGACTTTAGTCTTTCAACTGCTGATATGACATGACCATGAGTCAACCATGTAACTTGACTTGGAAAGTTGGCTAGCCCAGAACCAAATGAACTCGCACTGATTGGGGCCATTGGACAAGCCATAACACAAAGTAGTAAGATATTTTCCATAGCTTGTATTGAACCAAGCACAAAGCAAGGTTCTCCAAATGAGAAAGGTCTTACTGGCTGTGGTCTCACAGCAGTATTTTTTTAATGGGTACTCCAGTTAAGAGCAGTGGGATCCAAGATAGCTCACATATTTGAAAAAGAGAGCCCACAAAATAGGGAGAAAAGCCCACAAAATTGGGGAGGAGAGTTCACTCAGTTGAAAGATAAGGCACACACAAGATGGAATTGATCCTGGGTAGCTAGGTGACAGAAGGCTTCCATACCAAATGAGCAACCACTAATTGTAATAAAAATACATGAAAGAGCCATAAAAGTTCACCATCAAACACTAGTTTATCAACCCATTGATGTAAGTATTTCCCACCACCACTCAATAATGAAGGAAATTAAACACACACACACAATCACACACACACACACACACACACACAGTTCTTAGAAGCAATTATATCCAAATCACATATCCAATATATTCTTGCTATCCTAAACAAATATGGGTCGGTGAAATCCGGGTATCCAAACAAAAAGCTGAAATCTTTAGGCAAAATACAAATCGTTCATAAGTCAAACAAGAAAATGGAAAACTGAATCTAAGAATGATGAAACATTAAGAGGCCCGCCAATCTGCAAAAAAGTGGGAAACCCAATCCAAATCACAGATATCCACTAAATATAAAAAAAAATAGAATTTAAACATCCAACCTCAATCAAACAAAAAGAGAATCCAACCTATTGTAATATGAACTGTTAAAAAAAAATAGAAAACAGTTAAGATTCCCCAACATGAACAAAAGAAAACAGTTCTACTCCTTGGATTTCTCTAGTCCCTAGAGGATCTGGATTTATTGACATCAAAAGGAAGGAAACACCTTACATGAACAAAAGAAAATATTCTATCAAATTTCTTACCAGATAAGATCGATCGAAATGGCTGAGATTATCTGTTCCTTGAAGCAAAGAAGTTCTCCTGCTCCTGAGTGGAAATGGCTGAGATTGAATGGTGCAAGCAAGAGAACGGAAAAAAAAACTGTAAGTATATACATCGGGAAAGAGAGAGAGAGAAATAGAGAGAGAGGGAGAGCGAGAGGGAGAAGGAGGGAGGGAGAGAGACAGAGAAATAGAGCGAGAGTGAGAGAGAGAGAGAGAATAACCGGTGGCGGTGCGGCAGGAGGGCGGTGCGGCGGGAGCAGGCTGGGAAGGGAGGGTGGGAAGGGGAGCAGAGCGCTGCTGAAGGGAAAGTAGGAAGGGGAGCAGAGCGCGGGAGCAGGGGAAAAAGAAGTGGGAAGGGAAAGTGGGAAGGGAAAAAGGGATTTTCGCGGGAGCAGGGGAAAAAGAAGAGGGAAGGGAAAGTGGGAAGGGAAAAAGGGATTTTCGGGGGAGGTGTGAGGGGCTTTAGCGACCGCCATTGCGACCGCCAATGGCGGTCGCTAATAGCACCATTAGCGACGGCACCAGGCGGTTGCCCGCCTTTCCCAGCGCCAAAACCCAATTTTCTAGTAGTGGATAGATAAATCATAAAGCACTTGGGCATCAAAAGTTTCATGGTTCACTTGAAATTAGAGGGGACTAGTACTAGGGAGAGATTGATGAGTATGAGTGTATGACGGATTAATAGCCTAATTCCAAGTGGAATGTCTCCCTGGCTCGATATCATCATTATCATCATTTTTTCGGTATTGGCTAAAAAGATATGAGTAAATGTAGATCTATCATCTACACACTATTAATAAGCCTTTGGTATCACAAATATTCTAACAAGTTACATGTAACAACAATTATTTTTAAGAAATTTTTTTTTAATAAAATCATTTTCAAAATCCTAAATACATAGATCTAATATAAAAGTTTGTAAATTAATCATTTATACACCATACAATGGTCATGAATCATTAAAAGAACATAGTTATGATGAAATCCCCAAAAAATGATATATAATAATTCAAATATTAAAAAATCCGAAAATAAAAAAAATTGGAAAAAAAAGTTAAAAATCATGTGTATGAGTAGATCTAGCATGAAAGTATGTAGATCTAACTTCTAAATAAAGAACACAACAGAAATGAAAAACCTAATGATTTCTATACTTCATCTAAAAATAAAAAATAAAAAAAAAAACCAAATGATAAAATGCTTTGGGTTGATTTTCTCATACCTTAGATAATATTTTCTTCAAAAAATTAATGTGGGATTTGAAAATGTTGAAGAGGGAGTAGGGCTGGCTCGGCTGCTGCTATGGTTGGAGAAGAGAAGAGAAGAAGAGGAAGATGGGGAAAAAGTAGCAAAAAATGGGGTTTTCAATCATTTTATATCATCTCAGCCGATATTTTGAAAATATCGGCCGAGATATCGGTTCACAGCGAGTTCATCTCCTCTCGGCCGAGATATCGGGATTTTTTGGGGATATTTAACCGAATTAGATATCTCAGTGAGATATCGGTTCGGTATCGGTCGATATTTTATACCATGATTTAGACCAAAAGACTGGTACAACTCCATTCATTTCAATAGAGAGCTCTACCTCCGGGATTAGTTGAGGAAACTTTTGTAAAAAAGAGTCAAGGATTTTGCAAATAATGTGATTCCATCTCTATATGTGCCAGTGCATGGTATCTTGTTTTGATATAACTGGGTAAAATTTCTTCTTACTTTCTGAAAATGAAAAAGAAACTAAGGTAGCGTTTGGTTCGCTGGAATGGTTGTAGGCAGGAATGGAATGGAGATCGGAATGACAATGGAATGGAATGAGACAGGAATAGTCAATTCCATTCCAGCGTTTGGTATGCTGAGAAATCAACCCAATAATGGAATTCTGATTCCTATTCCTGCGTTTGGTACACTGGAATGTTGCCTGAAATGGAATCAAATTTACATAAGATTGACCAAAATACCCTTGTTAGATTCTACTGTCACATTTGCATTGTTTGTGGTGGCTGATTTGGGGTGAGCCCCATAAAAGTGTAGTGAAAAAGCTTGTAATTTCTCATAATAATATATTATTATATTATATTATACTATTTGGAGGTGGGCCCCACAATGTGTAGTGAAAAAGTTTGCATTATAATATTTTGGGGTGGGCCCCACAAAGGTGTAGTGAAAAATTTTGTAATTTCTCAAAATAATATATTCTTATATTATATTATAATATTTGGGGGTGGGCCCCACAATGGTTGGTTGAAAAAACCATGCAACATAGCCTCTTTTATAATAGTAGGTAGATAGATAGATAGATATAATATTTTGTGTGGGCCCCACAATGGTTGGGTGAAAAAGATATTATATTATTATTATTATATAATATATTATTATATTTTATTATAATATTTTGGGTGGGCCCCACAATGGCTGGGTGAAAAAGATATTATATTATTTTTATTATATAATAATATATTATTATATTTTATTATAATATTTTGGGTGGGCCCCACAATGGTTGGGTGAAAAAAATATTATATTATTATTATTATGATATAATAATAATATTACAAGCAATGGTATTTTGGTCTCAACAAAAAGTTAGAAAGGAATGGAATAGTGATTCCTTCCGTTCTTGGATGGAATGGTGATTCCCTCACATAAAGGATTGAGATTCCGGAGGTAATGGCCATTCCGCCCCTTTTTGGCGAACCAAACGCTGGAATGGTCATTCCAACGACCTCCATTCACGCGAACCAAACGCTACCTAAAGTCTATAATTGACTGGTCATTCCAACCTCCATTCACGCGAACCAAACGCTACCTAAAGTCTATAATTGACTGACTCACATTCAACTAGCCTCAATAAAGATCAATTCACAGTTGGGCGTTTTGGACCTGCAAAATAGATGAGTCTCTAATTCCCCCTCATTTTCTCATTCCTTTCTCTGCTTGATACATAGTATCAATACGACCATCCATGTTCTATGCTCGACCTATGGTTTATAGGGGTATTGAATTTTTGCTGGATACGTGCTTAGATGAGCCCCCTCCCTTATAGGATGGTCCTCTTTCTAGCTTTTTGACTCGCCCCTGGTTTGCTCTATTCGGAGATTCATACCACTGCTGGAAAAATGAAGGGAACTGAAAAAAATGAAGGGAAAGAAACAAGGCAGATTTGCGTGCTACCCGTAGCTCTCTCCACTGCCAGGCCCTACCCTTACAGCCTGCGGTGGGAGATAAAGGTCATTTGCACTATCTAATATGATGCATGTTAGATACTTCATTTTCCAGTTGCTACCTTGCCATTTGCACTCTTTGAAATGGTAAATGTTTTCCTTACTTGACTTAATTATCTAGTTTGGAGTTCTACTAATTGGTATTTGACTTAGCAATTCATAATTTGGGACTAAGCTTGATAAGTCTCGCTTTTTTTTTTTCTTTTCAGGTAAATCCCCTGTGGCCCTAGGGAGAGAGCACTGGTATACTCAACATTCGATTCTTGAAGAGAGGGGAACCAAAGGTCGATACCAAGACTTCTAGCTCTGAAAGAGGGAGGAACTGTAGTCCTGGCCACTCGGCCAACCCCTCGGTGTTGATTAGCCTCCAAGATGGAATATTTCAGAATTTCGAAATTTCAGCAAAACTTTTTAGAGTAACTTTTGGATTAATAAGAATTAAGAAAAATTATATACGTACATGTAAAAAATTGAAAATATATAAATAAAATATAAATTATGCATGTTTCTTAATATGGATACTGAGAAAAAAATATAAAAAAAAAATTAGTGAGAATTGTGTTACAAACTGATATGAACCGGAATGGACAGCCAAAATGGACTGGAATTTAAACCAAATTTTTTTTTACCCACATTCCATTTTAGCTGAAGGACCGGAATCAAAAATTTTGGCCATTCCAGTAAAAACGAAACGTATTTGACTACTATGTCCCTTCTCAATTTGTCTGATGTGGAGTTCAACTCCAACATGTTTGATGAACTAATTCATTTGTGCACATGCTATTATAATTCATCACTAGGATCTACATCTGAGACTTAAACCACTTAAAATAAATGTTCTTTATACTTGCTCTCCTACAATCAAAATAACTACCTGTAAAAACTTTGGTTAAAATACAAACTAAAGTAAAATTTCATGTTTCTGGTGATCGTTCATAGGGCCAACTCTGATTGGAATTAGATATGGATTAGTGCTAACACATGTGGGTGTAATGCTTTTAGAGTGGCATGGGTTTTTAGGTATGCACCACGAAAGAATTTATAGGACTCAACTTGGGAAATTACACGAGATTACTTCGCCAATAGTTCACAAATCAAATTGCAAATTATTCGAAATGATCTTATCTCAGTTTGGAAGCCTTCTACACAAACTGGATAATAATGCTTAAAACCTCTATTATGAAGCTCAAGCGAAGTTCATAGAAGATTACATAGGTGGTTAAAAACTTTGACAAAACCTCTGATGTGTTTACCGTATGATTTTCTTTAAAATTAACATAAAGTACATGAAATTTTCAAACTTTTCTTATTTATTTCAAATGGACACAACCTTTGAAGGACTTGTGCTAGCAAGGAAGGATTTCATGCCTTGGCTATATTTGTTTCTCTGCAAGAAAGCAACTCTGTATTCCTACCTTTTACATTAGAAAATCAAAATTATGTCTATCACAAGATCTAACTTTTTTTTTTCTTTTTTGCAAGGGAAAATGTATTTCTCCAAACAACAAAACATTAGACTATTGGAAATTGAGAATAATTTTTCTTTCTTTCGTAGAATCCTATCATTGCACAAACAATAAGTAATGAAAGGTTATTTTCAAAGTGCATGTATATCTCATGCAAACACCACAATACAAAATGGTAAAATTGCTTCACTATTGCCTAATAACAAAATGGTTGGGCCATCCAAGTCTTCAAAACATGGTTGTCGCAGAACAATATATGGAGTCTCTACAGATAGGCTAGAAGGGAAGTGATACATGAAAACAATATACTAAAATTGTTGTTGTGCATATCCAGTATATTTTTATTTACACCTTTTGTGATTCTCTTGTTTCTCCTATTTTATTTTAAATTCTCTACAAGGAGTGTTTAGGGGTGCTCACAGGCTGGGCTTGGACATATAATCTAGGCATGTTTTGTATTTGTGTTGGGTGTGGATAAAGTAATTGAAAGTCCAAATCCCAGCCTATACCAAATAATGAGTGGTCGTAGTTTCATGGTAATTTGTCCAATTATAATTCCTAAAATCCCTACAAGTGAGAAGAAACCCGATTCGGACCGGCCCAATTGACTAAATGTAGGGCTTGGGCTTGGGCGGCACATGTACTGCCAGGTTGGGATTGGCTTGATATGGGCCGACGTTATAAAGACGGTTGGGCCTTGATATGCCTTGGCCCGCCCGATTCAAAGCCATGAACACCCGTAAGTATTGTTACATTGGGGATTGTATTTTAGATAGTTTTATCATCACTAGTACTTCCTCCTGTAATAATTGAACTCCTATTTTGTAATTTTCAGTTGACAATTATATATATATATATATATATATATATATATATATAAAATGAGAATAGCCCTATCCATAAATGGGGCGGACTGGTTCAAGGCAGCTAAACCTAACTTGTCACCAACCCAATTCAAATTAAAAAAAAAAAATCGTATGTGTTTGGGGAAAATTTGTAAATGCAGCTTTACCTCCTCATTTATCACTATTAGCGAGAAAGTAGTGAAAATGTTGCAAATACATCTTTTCCGCCGTATTTATTAGCGGAAAAATGGTAAATACAGAGTTTCCGCCGCATGTATTAGCGGAAATGTAGCAAATGCATATAAAATAGCTTTTCCGCTTTTCCGTAGTATACAAATGGCAAATGTATCTTTGCACCATATAAATCAGTGCAAAAGTGGAAAATGCAGGTTTTCCTCCCTTCTTACGGAAGGAAAAGCTGCAAGTGGGTCTTTGTCTATTATTTAGGACTAGTTAACAATGGGTCCACAACCTGAACTTTGTACATATTTATACAGAAGTTTGTTCTATACCCTTGGCATTTTGGCTTAATTCCTAGAAATCCCCATAGTTTTGAGAATTATTTTTAATTTCTTGCCTTTTTTATTTAATTTATAAAAGTGGAGTTCTTTTACTCAAATTACTTTTAGCGAATGATGCAAATACGCTCTGTGTTGAAAAAGATTCAATCTTTTCCTCTTAAGAACTTGATTTCTAATTGTAGCTATTATAAAATGGTTTGGTAGGCTAATTAGGAGATGCCAAATTCTTGCCTGATATGCCAGCTTGACCCGAATCTGATCCTACAATTCAGGATTTGAGTTGACACCGCCCATTGGCAAATAAAAAAATTTTCTTTTTATCCGGAGCAGAAGGAAAAGTAGAAAATGGGTTGGAAATGATGTTGAGTCCATTCTCAATTTCCAATTTGCCAACCTCACGTCGACGTTTTTTTTTTATATGTAATACTAATCTTTATAATATTGAATTATTATGCAACTTAGTGATTTAACGGGTTAGAATATCCAGGTAATCGGAGAATCGGGGACCATTTACATCCCACTTGCAATCGTTGTTGCTGGTCATATTGCAAAAATCATTTCCACTCAACCAATAAGAGGAAAAGGAAAATTAAGGTCCTAAGCTTTTAAAATTTTATGTATTAAAACCTCCAACCTTTTGAGAAATACAAATAACCACGCTCCTTTTTATTCTAACAATTCAAAAAACCACGGTTAGGTTTATGAAATCTTGATCATCGACCCATAGCTGATTCACAACCCATTTAATACCCTACTTTGTCTTGAAAGAATACAAAGACTACGAGATCTAATCTGGTTTAGCTTAAATCCACGGCATTAACGCAAAAGGACTATTAAACTCTAGATAAATTGAATATTTTTTTATTTACTAATTACTATATTAGTTGATTTGATTCCTCACGCCAACATGAATAAGCTCAACCAAAATCTTGCCCATTTTATTAGTAGAACTGGAAATGTTGGCCCAAATTGAAACCTAAAAGTCAAAAGTAAATGACGCGAGCCAAGCTTCACCAAGCTCAAACTCAAGCTTGTACCTAGGTATCCGAAGTTAGAGGAGCTCGGCTCAAGCTCAAGCCAAAGTATATATCTGAAGTTAGAGGAGCTCGGCTCAAGCTCAAGCCAAAGCTTGAGAAGCTTAACTTAATTTTTTCACCAAATATTATTGTTGGTACTTTCCATATATATCATACATAAAACTTATATATATATATATTTATTTATTTAAATGCATTTTATCACATAGGATCGACATGAAAATAATGTTCCATATGTTTCTCATGCAAAACATATTCAAATCCCCTTTTTTAAACATGTGGGACCCATAAAGTCATTCCAAACCCCTTTACACTCGCAATCCCTGGCCCACCCCTCCTCTCCCCTCCCCTCCCCTCAAATTGAGTTAGCACAAGCCCAAATCTTTTGCTCATTAAATTGTCGCTCATTGTTTGATTGAAAATCTAAAAAAGAGGTAGCCTTCTAAAATCGTTCACTTTGAGGGCCATAGATTAAGGATTTAGGATGATTCGATGGAGTTTAAATCTTGCACACGTGTAGGTCCCATTGAGACCTTTTGACCCCACACCTCACTCATGATTGGCATAGCACCTGATGGCCCCCACATAATTTGAGACTTAGCTTGATTAGGTTGACTTGATAATTAGATGGTGTAGGCTCAATTGATTCCCTTGGACCCGTCTCAATTAATCTCAGCCTTAATGAAAAATAAATCAGGAGGTGATGGAAAATGGTTACTAGGGTGATTGCTTCATTATTTTTTCATAATAAGTGAGATTACTTAATAGCCATCTATAAATTGTCACACTTGTTTCTCTAATTTTTCCTACTTTTAAAAATGCATTCCGTAGAATATATAAAAATCCAATTTCATACAAACAAACCGGCCATTAGAGCTATTGTCGTGGGATCTTTATTTTACCTATCTCTCTCTCTCTTGACCCTAGATTCCCTTCTTGGGTCTTCGGTGCATTCCCGAAGCTTATCTTGGTCTAAGAAGAAAGGATCATTCCTGATTGTTCGATTTCTGAGTTTGGAGCAATATTGACATACCTTGGGTCGCACACCATTCCAGCTCCCTTTTATTCCATCCAAAGTCGACGAAGTTTTCCCAAGTTTGAAGCCACCGATCCACAAAGACGAAGTTTTCCCAAAAGCCGAAGTCATGGAAAAGAAATGAAGACGTAAGGGAGTGCCTCACTTCCCAAGCTCAGCTCCCACTGAAAATACTATAAAGTCTCCAAAGATGCTGCAAATTCTCTAAGATGACTCAAGCCAGTTGAAGGCCATGCAAATTAATCATCAAGCAAAGACAAGAAAAGGACGAGCTTCATCGGCCATATCCTCAGTATCGGCCTCAAAACTACTGTAATAGTATCGGGTCCTGATGAAGTCCCACTGAGGATATCCAACTGATGAGAGCCAAGTATGAAAAAAATCCAGGGCCGGCTCGACCATTGGGCAAGAAAAGCCCTTGCTTTAGGCCCCTCAAAAAGTAAGGCCCCATAAAAATCATCTTTTCAAATTCTAAAAAAGCATTTAAGCAACTGTTATAGTTTTTTTTTCTCCCAATGCCCCATAATAGTAATTAGTATCACATCCCATTAAAGCCATGTTTTCACATTTAAACAAAGCATTAAAGCAAGTGGCATCCTTTTTTTCTCCAAAGGTGTCTTTTTAAATCCCAACAAATCTCAAACACAACCTCCTTGCTACCTCACCAGTTAGGTTTTTCAAATTAACGTTTATCCACCAACGCCTTTTCATCTCACGTACTCTTTACTCGCTCACCCTTTGTCTCTTTCATAGATTGCCTTTCTCTATAATTACTTTTTTTTTATTTCTAAAGCAATCTTCTTTAAAGATTTATTGATCTGGTTTTGTCTTCTTTTTAATAATATATGTGGATATATTCTGATAATATATATGAGTCTTTTTTATAATATATGTTAATCATAACCCACAAACTAAAAAATAATCCATTTTTTTATAATTAAAATAATAGATCAAATTCAAAATTCATCTACATCTACAATTTTTATGGCCAACAATAATAAATCACTAAATCAAGTTCTATTGTTTTATGATTTTAAGATTTTTTTAATTCCATGCTTGCATTGTATGTTTATTATAGTTAGTGATCGCTTTATTTATAAATATTATTAGCTATAATTTATAAATGATAAATGTATCTATTAGAAATACGAATTCAGATGCTCAAAACCCAAAAAAAAAAAAAAAAGAAAAAAAGAAAAGAAAAAGAAAAAGAAGAATGGATAATTTGAGGCCTCATTTAGGATTTTGTGGCTTAAGGCCTCAAATTGTCTCGAGCCGGCCTTGAAAAAATCTTACCATTATTAGCCCATGATGACGCTTCCTCAAGACTAGCCTTCTCATCGAAGGCACCACGAAGGGACCGATTCAAAGCATCTTCCTTGAAGAAGTTAGAAGTCCAACCCAGAAGTCAAAATCAAGATGGTCCACATTGGGGACCGACCGTGATGATTTCCATGTAATTGTTCAAGCCATGAAATCACATGATCAACTCAAGTTGCCAAAGAAGAATTCCTTTCAGGTCTTAAATGTTCGTGAAGCCAAAGCTGAACGAGAAAAGAATCAAATAGTGGGCCACACCTCTGGGTTCACTCCAAGATTCCTTGATTCTTATAGACATTTTCAAAGTTCCTTGAAGTGGGGAGAGAAGAATTTGAAGAAGGAAGAAGGGCCTTTTTGGGTTTTTTCATAAAAAAAAGGGGAAAAAGGTGCCGGCCATCCAAGATCCAGCCTATTGTCCTGATTTAAAAGAAAAATGAAAAACTTATGGCTTATTTTGAAATCTAGTTTTTATTTTGTCCTGATTTGAAATATACAATAAACTTGGGCCCCATTTTGAAATCTTCCCTTGTGAGAATCTTTAGCATCATATTCTATTAACAAATATGTAGACACAGTGTAAATGGAGAGGACTTGTTCTAGGCACAAATACATAGCTTTTCTGCCATATATAGCATTAGAAAAGTAGCAAATACAGCTTTTCCACCTTACATGACATTGGAAAACTAGCAAATCCATATTTAGCATGGGAAAAGTAGCAAATACAACTTTTCCGCTGTATGTAGCATTGGAAAAGTAGCAAATACGGCTTTTCAGCCATTTTTCCACTGATGTACAGGTTTTCCAACGTATACATCAGCTGAAAAGCATACATATTAGCAGAAAATTGGAAACGCAGCTTTTCCTCCCATCTTACTGGAGGAAAAGTTGCAAATGGGTCTTCCTATATTATTTAGACCTAGTTAATAATGGGTTCAAGTCCAATGGATCCACAATCGAATCTTGTACATTTTTATATAGAAATTTGTTCTATACCCCCTTCCTTTTTGCTTAATTTTTAGAAATTTTCATAGTTTTGAGAATTATTTATAAGTCCTTAACTTCTTTAACTTATAAAAGTGGAGTCCTTTTAATCAAATTACTTTTAGCAAATGATACAAATACCCTCTATGTTGAAAGAAGGTCAATCTTTTGAGAGTTTTTTTTATTCTTTTTCTCTTAAAACTTGATTTCTAATTGTAGCTGTTATAAAATGGTTTGGTAGGCTAATTAAGAGGTGCCAATTCCTAACTTGCTATGCCAGCCTAATCCGAATTTGATCCTGAGCCTATTGGCAAATTGGTTTTTGTTTTCTTTTTATCCGGAGCAGAAAGAACATTAGAAAATGGGTTGAAATTGGTGTTGGGTCCGTTCTCCGTATTCAATCTGCCAACCTCGGGCCAACATGAATAAGCTCAACTAGAACCTTCCCTATTTTATTAGTAGAATTGGAAATGTTGGCCCAAATTGACCTAAAAATTAGAAGTAAATGTTGTGGGCCGAGCTTGACCAAGTTCAAATTCAAGCTTGTACCTAGGTATCCAAAGTTAGAGGTTCTCAACTCAAACTCAAGTTCAAGCCAAAGCTTGAGAAGCCCGACTTCAGCTAACCTTGATTTTTCTCCCCCAAATATTATGGACAGTAATGTGCGTATATCATACATAAAATTTATATATTTTTTTAAATGCATTTTTTAACATAGGCTTGACATGAAAATAATGCCCCATCTCCAGACGTTTCTCATGTGAAACATCATTCAGACCCCTCTTTTTAAACACGTGGGATCCATATAGTCATTCCAACCCCATTTACATTCGCAATCCCTTGCCCACCCCTCCCACTTTTTCTCAAATTTAGTTAGCACAAGCCCAGATTTCTTTCTCATAAAATTGTCACTCATTGTTGGATGAGAAATCTTAAAAAAAATGATGCCTTCTAAAATCGTTCAATTTGAGGGCTAAAGATTAAGGGGTTTGGATGATTTAATAGAGTTTAAATCTTGCACATGTGTAGGTCCCATTAAGACCTTTTGACCCCCCACCTCTTCCATGATTGGCATAGCGCCTAGTGGTCCCCACAAGCGATCCGCACGGAAGGATCATGAGAGACCAGAGCATGGACATATATAAAAGCATTATATATATATATATATATATATAACATAAATCAGACGAGTTGAGCTCAAGCTCAAGTCAAACCGCGCATAGGATCTAGCTTGAGCTAGGCTTGTGAACATATTGAGCCAACTTGAGATCAGCTTCAACTGCGCATGAGGCGAGCTTGAAACAAGTCGAGCCAAGATAGCTTACAAGTTGGACCAGTTTGTTGACATCCTTAGTGAAATGGTTAGCAGCCCAAACCCCCAATAGGTCTGGTTTTGATTGGGTTCGGGTCATACCACAACTAGTAGTACTATAAATACATTTCATAAATCAAGAAAGAAAATCTAAATTATGCAGATTCAGATCTATATGGTATGATGATTTGGTTCCTGGTTTCTGGTAACTGTAGTTAGAACGGACAAGCATGCTAACAGGATCAAACTTCCTTAAGCTTGCAAAAAACTGTTTGGGTGCCAGCTCCAAAAGCCCACACCAAAACCTCACCTCCAAAAAAGAACACCCAATCTTCTCCAAATTAAACCTTTCTTTTCCCATCTCCCTCCCTTCCATCCTCAAAAGCTCCAACCCCTCCTCTTCTTCTTCAGTCGAAAAAAGACAGGGCAACATGATCATGTTGTACCCCACGTGTCAGACCATGGAGAGGACCAATTCACAGCAGGAGATTGAGGGTTTGCACCCCCGGTTCAAGACACAGAAATCGGGGTGCACCCAACAAAATAACTGGTCGGGTTGCCTTGGACCACGAGCTCAGGATAATGCCACCAAGTGCAAACGCAAGGGCCGAAAAGTGGACTTTGGTGAGGCCAAGACTGGCTCCAATGGCCAGCCGAGGCTGGTGAGGAGTTCTGGGATGAGGAGAGATTGGAGCTTTGAGGATCCCAGCAAGCGCAGCATTGGTCCACGGTTCTGATAACTCAAAGAAAACATGGAAACGGACTATCTATATCTCTGCTCTATTTCTCTCAAAATCTCTTTGGTTATATGCTTATGTGAAGGATGAAGAGATAAAGAGTTATGATTTGATATCATAATGATGTTTAATTTATATGAACTGACTTATGAAAGAGAAATGAATGTTCAATGCCATGGATATGTGGCTTCTTCATTTCATGTTCTTCCACTATAAGATTCCTCTTTTCGAATTGTTAGTATATTCTTAATGGGGAGTTTACTTTGGTTGGTGGAGCTAAAGAGAATTTATTCCTCTTGGGGAGAATTCATATTCCCTATAGAAGATTCTCCAAATTCCCTGGGCTTGGGAGAATTTGAGAGGTCGCAAGTGAAATGGACACCTTCTGGGCTTGGGAGAATTTGAAAGGTCGCAAGTGAAATGGACACCTTTAGTTAGGACTTCCTTTTTCTTTTATTTTTATGGTAACCCAGCCAAAAGATGGTAGTTCGTATAAGTGGGAAGAAGGCCCACACAACTGAGAAAGAAACCTACACAAACGGGAATAAAGCCCATACAAGTGAGAAAACGTGACATACCCAGGGTCCAAACCTTCGTTGGTTTGGTGAGAACTGCGAGGCGACCCCTTTAACCTCTTTAATAACTCCTTTTTAGAACCAATCTGACTATCAATTTCTTTGTATTCAATTCCATGCGATTTAAAGGGCATCTAGATATCAGTGTATAGCGCAACATGATTAACACTCCTAAAGTGCCAGAAAGAAATTGATTTCAGGGACATTTGTCCATAAAGTATTTCCTGTTAGAAACGAGTAGAAACCAGGATCTCTAGATATTGCTTATAGATTACTGAGGAAATTATTATGGATAAATATGATTAAATCATACATGCGAGATCTTTCTGATTTGATTTCGAACTTACAGCAAATCGAAAACCTCAAGGTCTTCTACCGTATTCCTATATACTTGAACTCACACCAGGGAGTGGGCCTTATTCTGCGAATTCTCCTTGCTCTCTCAAAACCGAGATTTCTCTCTTCTTATTCTAGTATATTAACCTAGAGAGCAGTAATGCATATTTATAGACTACAATAGGGACCTTAACAGTGTGTTTGGGAAGGATGGAAAATGGGGGGGAGGAAAAAAATGGGGGGAGGGGAAGAGGGAAGTGTGTTTGGGAAGCGGGGGGAGGGGAAGAGGGGGGAAAATTTTTATCTTTTAGTAACAAAAATTTTCCCCCCAAAAATGGGGGGAAAGTGAGTGAGAAAGAGGGGAAAGGGGAGGAAAGTACAAAATTACCCTTTTATGTCCAATTGTAACTTTTTCAAAAATAAGGGTAAAATGGTCTTTTTCTACTTAGCTCACAAACAAACAAAATTTTACTTTTTCACTTCCCTTCCCCTACTTTTTCACTTCCCAAACAAGAGGAGGGAAAATTAATTTTCCCTCCTCTCCCCTCCCCTCCTCCCTTCCCAAACACAGTGTAAGAAGCAAATAAAGATAGGCTCTTTATGGAAACAGGAAATCCTAATTCGATCCAAATTAGAATCCCAGTTCCATAAATTACAATTCAGTCCACTAAAGAATTGTAATTGCACTCTAGTCCTTATTCTCAAAATTATATTTTGAGCTTCTTGTTATTAAATGCTTATTCATCTTCTCACGTTAAGATTACAGATATCTATCGATTAAATAATTACTGACAACTATATTTAATCGACATCTTTATAATTCCTTGAGACCTTACACTTAACTTATTTGATATGTAGGACACAAAGTCCACCTGCAGGGTCTGACATAATCAAAACTTATAAGCTTCATCAAGGGGATATTATCAATCTCTATTACGGGACGTGGATTCCGTCAACAAACTAATATCCACCATACAAGTAGTGTAGTCGTCCAATTCACTGAGATTTTTGACACATAAAAGATCTCACTCATTCGTAAATCAAAATACCAAATACTAAATGTATGTATCTATTATTTATGTCGGGATTAAGGGTACAAGCACTCATAATAACCATTTGGATATTCATCATCTTATATAGTCAGTATAAAGACAATAAACCCAAAAACTGGTCATATTCAATACACACATAGCATACTAGCATAATGAGTCGAAACTATACCGTTTCCCGCAGCCAAGACAAGCCTACTGAAATATCATGCTACAATCGTACCGATTGTATGTCCAAATCCATCTAGATTGTGAACAACAACCTATATTCCATAAGAACCGACAAATAAATCTTCTGTGTGTAAGTAAAACTCTACACATTAACTTGTCTACTTATAGAACAAAGGACACTCACATGCATAATAATTAATAATGTAACCATTTGCCCATACAAAATCTCATTTAAATTAGAAGACAAAATATACTAAAAATGAATCAGTAAAAACAAATACATAAAGCATATTTTTAGTATAAATTTCCAACATTCCCGACTGAGATTCTGTTTGTTAGGGCTTTCAAACAACAGTAATGTCGTTGTTATTTATGGAATTCCTGAACTCCCTTATTTGATGAGCAGATTTCTGAAAATCTTTCATTTTGAAGTTCTCCAAATGCTGTCAGTTTTAATGCTGGTTGTCAGGAGGTTTTGAGAAACATGTTGGGTTCACATTTGGAGAACTTTTATAATTCTTCCCAACTCCCAACACGAACTCTCTGAGTTCCAATGAACAAATGCTTGCCTTGGTAAAATTTAAAGAAGTAAGAATGATAGGAGCCAGAAGTAGATTGTGCAAAACGCCCCCTGATTAGTTAGTTATCCACTACATGGGTACATGTATCGTTCATTTGTTTGGGTGGCCCAGCCCCAGTTTGATGGACCATGAAGTCAGGAGCCCATGCATTGTCACTGGGGCCCAGAAAATGAGGGCCAAGACTAGATTTTTTTGTCTTTCCTTCAAAGTTGGCTAAATGGGGTCCATTTTCATCTCTATTCAAGGGATGGTGCTCCTGCAGAATATTGATAACTGGACTTTGTCAAAGTTCAGCTCAGAATTCTGCCACCCTTCATTGCCCTATTCAAGGGGATAATTATTGTGCTTTGGACCAAAAGTATCCTCCAGAAGCAGTTGTTTCAAACAGGTGAGAATTTTGACAATACAAGCATTAATGATAGATATCATGAGAAACGTCTAATCTTCAAAATTCAGCCTCAAATGCAATGCATGCATCCCTGTCTCAATTCATCGAATTCAGGATGGAAATAAAACTGCATAGAGAAAAAGAAAAGAAATGAGCTAGACCATACGTATCAGACCCCCTTGTCCAAAGCTCATGGCCTATTTGGCTACTCTACTAAATAGAAGAAAGAATAAAATATAAGTGGATTATGATGGTATTTTATTTTTACTTTCTTATTATGTAATCTTTTTTTATTTTTATATAGGAAAGTGAATTTTTTTTGTATTTTAGTGGATAAATGTGGTTATTTATTTACTTTTTTGAAAAAAATGGAGGGAGTTTTGAATTAAAATGCTTTTGATGTAACATCTTGTCTGAAAGATGGAGGCTTTATTTGACTTTTATTATGCTAGTAAAGTGTCAAACTAGACTCGACAAAACTTGGACCCGATGCTTGAAGTCTTATGGATCTGGGTCCATTTTTCCACATTATCAAACATGATTTTGGAAAGGTTTGGGCCATGACTAATACTAAATTTATTGTGTTTTGTCACAAGCCTAAAATGCATTGGAACTCCATACCGGCCTTAATATATTATTCTATTGTTTTGTTAATTTATAAAATCCATACAAGTAATTAATGACGAATATTTGTAATATTTGTTTGGTGATCCAGTTTTTTATTTTTTTTTCTTTAAGCCGAAAGGTTTGAAACGGACTGATATATATTATACTTCAGAGGCATGAGAAATTTTCAAAAATTTCCTTTTTACTCCACTTTTTTTTAAGGTCCTAGAGCACATCTTGAGTCAATCTAGTCTTTTCGTATACACACTACCGCCCAAATTCAAATTTGGCACTCATCCAATTGCTAATCTACATTGGATTGAGATAGTAAGAAAATGATGCCTCTAAAGTCACTAAACTTTAGGGCCATATATCAAGGAATTAGGATGATTGAATGGAGTTGAAATTCTGAACATATAAAAGTAGGTCCTATCCAGATCTTTCCATCCAATAGCATTTCATAGTTGTCATGCATCATAGTGGGTCCCACTACGAGGTGCGTTTTATATGAAAAAGGATTTCTTAGAGTTTTCTAGCCTCTTCTATATGTGTGTGTAAGTTATACAGATATATTAGTCCAAGATCTATATATTGGCTGATACAATTTTGGCTTTTGCCAGTTTAACACTCGGAGCAGTGATTTCAAACCTACAAGATGGTTTTAAATCTTGGGAGGATCTTAATTTGCTTGGTTAAGTTCGATGAAATGGAGCTCGGATCCCCTGATTGTTTATGTCGCGCTTCTGTAATGGAAATGAGTGGAACTTTACAATGAGCCTCACCCTTGAGAAATTATTAATTATTGTTTTAGTGATAAACAGATTTTATAATGAAATTAACTCCGATTGAAATAAAATTAGAGGATGTATTAGTAAACGAGATTAAATTCATTTTAAACTGTTTGAATTTTTCATGGTCCGGACTTACACTCGAGTGATCCTTATATCCCACTCACGTAAATCGTGTGGGAGATGCTCAGAAGATCCAGACTGAAACTTTTTTGGTGCTTTTTAAAGCATGAGACAAGCAAGAGTGAAAGCTGTCTACTCTGCTGGATAGAAGGTAGTTGTGAGATTTTATCAGAGACTTGTTACATCCGTGCAGAAGGCTATGAACTGAAAAGCAGAGTTTCTTTTCATGGTTTCAAATCGAACGGTTGGTTTTATTCAATGAGCCATGCTACTTGTCTCGGGACTGGCCCGACTCTACATGGGAGGGGCATTTTGGTCATTTGAATGACCAAAATGCCCCTCCCATTTAGAGTCGGGCCAGTCCCTGAACAAGTAGACTTTTTGTTATTCAATTGGCTTACTTGTTTTTACGGCTACTTTGATCTCCAATCCCTCGGGAAGTTCCACTGGCATCACACTTTTGTCACTCCACACCTTAAAAGAAAAAAAAAATCATTTTCTAAACTACCCCTCCACCCTCCTCCCATTCCCACTCTCCCTTCACCCTCTTTAGTCTCCGGTGGGGAAGAGAGCCACCGACGGGGAGGGAAATCGGGCGAAAGGGAGAGAAAATAGAGGAGAGGAAAGGAGAGAGGGAGAGAAAACTCTCCTTTCCTCTTCCCCCCACCCTAGCCGCCAACGAGGAGGGAGATCAGGCGAAAGGGAGAGAAAATAGAGGAGAGGAAAGGAGAGAGGGAGAGAAAATAGAGAGGAGAGGAAGGGAGAGAGGGGGATAAAATAGAGGAGGGGGGAGGGAGGAAGAAAGAGGGAAAGGGGGGAGGAAGGCTACTGGCTGGCCGGCCGGGGATCCCTCCTCGCCGGAGACTAGGAAGGTGGAGGGAGAAAGGGAAAGGGAGGAGGGGTAGTTTAGGAAATGGATTTTTTTCTTTTTTCTTTAGGGTGTGGAGAGATAGAATTGTGGTACCAATAGAACTCCCTTAAAAAAATTCAAATCAATTGGATGTTGTAGGCTATCAGTTAAAGGGCATTACATGGATTGCAAAGTTTCATTTGTATAGCCATAGATGAGACAGATAGGAATGGACCTCTTTTTTTCTTTTTTTAATCTTTAGCCAGTTTAATTCCAAAATCTCATTGATCTTATAGGCAAGTGGGCCCCATAAATTATGCCGAATATTAGATAGCTGCCACTGAATCTGATTTTTTAGGCAGTTATATCCCAAATCTTATTTATCTTGTGAGGGCTTACAGGCACTCTTATGAGGGTCCATTAGTGGGTTTTTTTTTTTTACCGGGTCTATTACTTAATGATAGTTGAAGGGAAGACCTTTTTTTATCTTTTTATTGTAAATATGATGACTTCAGGTTGAATGGCAATCAATAATCACTGGACTTACAAGGACTGAGGTGGGGTTGTTTCAGGTGGTTTTCTTAATATTTTGATCAAATGATTGGGTGCCCTTCAGTTTTTGTCCTCAATATTTAATGGCTCTATCATAGCAGCCCTGCAATGCATGGGGCCAAGATGCTTGATGGGGCCCTGATAAAAATTAGAAGATCCAAGTAAAATTAAGCCCAAGATTAACATAAATAACAGCAAAAAGAAGGTGAGGGGGTGTGTTAAAGGGTGCATGCACCTCAGGTGAATAAGGTTGGGTACTGGCTAAATCCACATTATTTGATTTGTTTGAATCCTTAAATTAACTTTGGCTAAATTATTCATACCACAGGCTTTCTTACCAAGAATTAATGGTGTATATCACTGAGATTGAAATGAAGTTTAGGCCATTTGATATAAAAAGTAGGTTGTGTAAATTATAGTAAGTGGGTTCGATCAAAACAACGGTGCCACATGTAGGATGATTTGTTTGAGATTTATAGTAGGACATGATTGATTTTCAAAAAAGAGGTGCAACATATATAATCAAAAGGGATTTTTAAAGATAAATATCTCTTAAACTTAATTTTCATGAATTTATAATGACAAATGATATACAGATATCACCAAGATCAAGTTGCCTTAGACTGCACTTTTTGATGGTGTTGCTCTTGACCCATGATACCATATGGTCAAAAACTCCATCTCTCTCTCTCTCTAATCATAAATAAAGAACGTACAATCCTAGAATAGGGTAAAAGGGTAAAAGTGTAAGACGGCCTAATTCCCTGTCGGTTGGGAAGATTTAGAAAGTTTATTTCTGTGTTCAAATGAGGACCTACTCAGTGCCACAAACTGGAGTAAGACTGAATTCTGAAAGACTCATACCAGAAACTGCTTCTGAATCTAACCCAAATTCGATTACAGGACAAACAAAGAGGCAAGAGACCTGAAAGGCTCCAAAACTATAAAGGATTCATTCATTTCCACTTGGAGCATGAACAAGCGCAATTTACAGATTCTGCATTTCGAAGGGGAAAATACAACTACAATCATTCATTTCCACAAGAGAAACACTCATGGGTTGCAATCTGAGGTGTTTGCATGGAACATAAAGACAATGTTTACAAAGGCCAAAATAAAACAAAAGACAAAATGCAATCATCTCGCCTATCTTCTTACACGGTAAGTTGACAATAACATTGCTTTGCGTTTTTGGTCCGTCAACACGGTTACAGTTGCAGAAAGAGATAGAACGTTGAAAGAATCACAAGAATGAAATGTGGAGTCAAGCCGTGCGACCCCAAAGAATGCCCCTTTCCCCAAGGTGGTGTTAAAGTTATGGTTTAAAATTGCAGTATCGGTCGTGGTATCGATGGGAATAAAAAACTGATATGATATCGGTATCAGTATCGGTCGCAGTAATCGGTTCATCGTAGTTATCGCGGTGTGAATTTTTTTTAATAAAAAAATTTACAAAAATATTCAAAAAATCCAGAATATTAAAAAATGCTGGAAAACAATATTTTTTCTCATTTGTAATAATAATAAATCAAAATATCGATCGCCTTAATTTATGAATCCTGTTTGTATCGCAGTTCGCCGTCTTCTCCAGTATATCATATAATGCAACCATTATTTTGGCTCATAATTAATTTATTAATGTGAAATATAAGAAAACAAAGATAACATATCAATTATCTATACACTATTAATAAGCCATTAGTATTTACCATTTAGTATTATAAATACTCCAACAGTTATTTTTTTTAAAAGTAGAAGATTTAAAAAAAAAAAAAACATTTTTCTACACCCATATATAAGTAGATCCAGCATGAAAGTGTGTAGATCTAAGTGAAAAGCGCAACATAAATCCAAAAATGACATACCAATGATTGTTTCATTTATCTCTATGCTTTAACTAAAAAAAAAACACATAATAGTAAAAGAGTACGGCTCTCATAACTGAAGCTTACCTTATTTTAAGCTGAAATAGTGCTGGTTCAACAAATTTAAGTTGATTATATCTGTTGTTTGCATAATAGAACTGGAAAATGCAGTTCTAATTGGATTTATTTAGATTTTGGAGACGATCATCATGCAAAAAATAACGATAATCGATTTTAATTTATAGTACCAGCACTGTTTCAACTCAGGATAAGATAAGCTTTAGCTTAGGAGAGCTGGTCCCATAGTAAAAATAATTGATTTTCTCTTACCAAATAAAATGATTTGTTCAAGAAATAGTGTTGGAATTTGGAAATATGCAAGATAATGAGCTATAGAGACATGGTTGCTTTAAGGAGATAAAGGGAGAGGAAAAGAAAATGGGGGAATAGAGAAAAAAGTTACAAAGGGTTTTTGATCATTATCGGCCGAGATATTGGTCAAATCGATATCTTGACCATATCGGCCGATATTTTGGGGATATATTGCCCTGTGATACCGAGTTCGATATCGCAACAAATTATCGTCCTGGTATGGGCCGATAACAGATCATTTCAGTTGAGAATCCATGGTTAAAGTACGCATCGCCACACATGATGTTTATTTCACTATGTTTGGTTAAAAGGCAGGATGGAGTAGTAAATTTATGATGTTGATGTTTTTTTATAGAGTTTTTTACAAAAAGGCGCCTACACTTTGGTGAAACCTCAAAGACACCACTACATTTTCTATTTTTACTGGAACCTCCATTGACTAACATTCAAGGTTATAAAAGGAAGGGTCGGCCGTTTCCTCATTCTAACTATTTCTTTTTGACCCTTTTACCCCTTCCCGATTTAAAGTTTTTTTTTTCCTTGCTTAATAGTTGGATAGGCATATCTCTACTCTTGTTTTTCTTGTATTTAGTGCTTAGAGCAAAAGAATCATCCCTCGAAAACTACTGTGCATTTATGCTCATTTCTCATTTTTCATTTTTCTTTTTTATGTTTCCCCTTTCTAACCCTTCATCTTCATATGAGTAGCCAAAGGAAGAAGACATAACTTAGAAGCAGTGCCAGTCCAAAGAGATGAGTGTGTTTGAATGTGAATCCCAACTTTGCAAGAGAGCCTCGTGATCATTAGACTCCTCCACCATTGGGCTGGATTAAGTTGAATTTTGATGGATCCTTTTACATGCACCTTATGATGCATGAGTGGGAAATTCCGAGGGGTAGCTCAGTTAGCCTAGGACCACGGTTTGTACCCGAGGTTTTAGGTTCGAAACTGCACTACCACACTGGGGTTACAAGGGAATTTTACCCGGCTTTCTCTCCTGAGCCCGTAGGGATTATTCTGACCCAAAGGGCTGGGAACCTTGCGTTATCAAAAAAAAAGAAAAAAAAAGATGCATGAGTGGGGGGCATCTTTAAGACCCACATATGAATTACAAGTCTGGATCCTTTCGGCTTCAACACATGCCTCCCCACTAATAGGATGTGTTGAGCTCTAGCCTACAACCCACCTATTGATAATTCAGAATGTCACCCCCTTCGTTGATATGTTATCAAACTTTCATTCAATAGGAGTTGGTTTTATTGTAAGATTAAATATATGATCGTTAACACAATTAATGTATCTCTTTAATAGTATATAAAAATGTGTTAATTAAGTTATCAACTATACGTTAAATCTTATAGTGGGGCCAACTCCAATTAAAGTAACTTTAAAAACATGTTAGTGGAGGGGTGACACTCATTTTGAACCATACAAATTATCAAAAGGTGGGCCTTATACTGGAGTTGCACACATCACACATAAGAGAAGCATGTGGGAGATGCCCCTAACAAAATCTTATATAAGGTGTATGTGAAAAGGATCCATCAAAATTCAACTTAATCGAGCCCATTGGTGGAGCCAGAATAGAGGCTCTCTAAAGGAGATTCACACATTCACACACAACAGCTTGCACCTTCCATTGATATCTCAAATTGAATGTTTCCAGCTAGAAAAAGCCAGGATTATTCCCATCCCCACCACCACTGGCCATAAATACAATGATATTGAGGAGGTTTGTGAGACATTATCTGTGCTGGGTGGCTTGACAAACGAGCATTCCATGAACAGGTGGATTGATGTTTTGCCAACAAACACAGACTCTAATTCTCATGTAGATATTATATATTATCTTCCATGACAAATGTATAAACAATCATAAAATTATGGACCACCCCTCAATCGAAATTTGGAGGTGGCCCCCACTTTGAAGTCCACATGACGGGGTACTTCTTAGTTCTGACCAAGTGGATTAGTTTTGATGGGTGCTTCTTCGGAACACCGAATAAAAGGCTAGTTAGTTATGCTTATGGGCTTATAGAGCATCTATTGAGTCTCTCTCACTCACAGTTGTTGTTGTTGACCGATGACTAATGACTAAAAGGGGGAAGAAGAGGTAATGGTCGTAAACGTAATGTATCCGTCAGTTAGCAATTTCTACGCTCCTTTCCATCTTCTGATTAACCCTAGCTAGGGTTTGTTTTTTTCCACTCATTCCAAAATCTATTTCAAGATTCTTCCGCAATCTGCTCAAATCTCTCTCTCCGTTTCTTAGAAAAAGGTAATCTTTTTTTTTTTTTCCTTTCGTTGTTTGTTTTTTCAACTCTCTCAGCTTCTAGGGTTTGAATTGAAGGAGATGATTCAGCTCTCGATCATAGGTATGTATTTTGAGTCTTGAAACTTTGATAGCTCTACGGTTTCGATTCTGAGTCTTTTTGAAAGTTGCAAAAACGGTTTGCGTTGTTTTAGTTCGTTTGCTGTTTGGATAGATCAGCTTCAGTTACTTGAAATCTAGTGGGGTTTTTTTTTTTTTTTTTGGGGTGATTGGGTAGGGTTGTTTGTGATGGATGATTCGAATGGGAATTACCCTAGAAATTCTAGGATGAATGAGCATTTGGGTGTGAATAAGATGGGGAAAAACATCCGTAAGAGCCCTTTGCACCAACCCAATTTTGGGAACCCTAAGCAGCAGCCGCCGCCGCATCAGCAGCCGCAGCAGCAGCCCCAACCCCAGGTCTATAACATCAGCAAGACTGATTTTCGCAGTATTGTCCAGCAGCTGACTGGATCGCCTTCCCACCATGACCAGCCACCACCGCCCAGGCCGGCGGGTCCCAGGCACAACCCCCCTAAACCCCATAGTTTGCGCTTGCAGAAGATCCGTCCGCCCCCGTTATCGCCTATCACCCGCCCCACCGTGCCGGCTCCACCACCTCCACCTATTCCCTTCAATAACAACGGCAACCCCAGCCCCAATTCCAACCCAAATTCACCTTTCTTTGTATGGCCTAGTCAGTTCTCGCCCTTACCGGCTATCACTCCAGGTCCAGGAGACCCGGTTTGGAACAGCACGGCTGAGTCGCCCATCTCGGCCTATATGCGTTACCTGCAGAATTCTATGATTGATTCCGGTGGTTCTAAATCGGCCCAATTCCCGGGTCAAGGTCTAGGTCAGGGTCAACCTTCGACTTCTGGTCTGCTTCCAACACCCCCGAACGCCCCCGTGTTCCCTTCTCCACGGGGAAATGTTCCTGCACTTTTGCCATCTCCATCATCCCAATTTCCATTGCCTTCCCCCAGCAGCTTCTTGAATCTATTCTCCCCGCGGTCGCCTTATCCTTTGCCTTCACCTGGGTTTCAGTATCCTCTGTCACCAAGTTTCCAGTTCTCGCCTCTGGCAGGCGCTAATTTCTCGCTCTCGCCCCTGCCGCAACAGGCTTCGGGGATTCTGGGTCCAGGGCCACAGCAGCCTCCACTGTCTCCAAGCATCTTCTTCCCAACATCCCCTTCTGGGTTTCTTCCCCTCAACAGTCCTAGGTGGAGGGAATGACTGTTTTCATTAGCAATGGTGTTGGTTTCATCTAATTGATTGTAACAATGGTTCCTTCATTGAGGTTGTGTGAGTGCTTTCCATATTGTTGGTTTGACTCTGGGTCCTTCTTGGGGGAACTTGTATCCTTAGATATGTTTTGGAAACATCACAACAGGCTAGTGGAAGCAATTACATGGCCTTTTGCTGCATTTTCTTTCTTCTGAATATCCCTTTTATCGACATATATCAAATTATGGACAGTGTGCCAGCTGTGGTCTTCTCGCTTTACTTGGAGATGCATGTCTGATTGTTCCAAAGAAATGCATGTCTTTGGATTGGGAGAGTAAATTGGATGTGGTAGGTGCATACTGCATACACAGTTTTAGTGTCTAGACTCTTTGACAGATGGGTATTCTTGTAATTTTCTCACTAAATCTATTCATGACTTTTTTTTTAATGTAATTTTGAAGTGCTTTACTACTGGTCTCATCAAATGATCGAGTGCTGTTTGTACTTTGTATATCCATGTTTATGTAGTATCCTTTTCACGTGCAAAAATTGTAGCAGTTGAAATGGTATCTCATTTTAAATTCAATGAGATTTTTAATTCTACTTGATGTACTTAAGTAGGAAGTATGGTTTGTAGCCTTTTGAAAGCTGATTGGTATTTGGCTTGTGATGTTAGCTAGAGTATTACTTGTGCTTGGTTATGTTCATTGTGTATATGGTATGAAATTTGTGAAAGAGAAGTCTCCCTATTGCAATGGCACTGTTTGAGTCCTCCCAGTGATTGAAGTTGCAATGGGGTGGACGATGGTTCATCACTTGATTTAGAGTATTTTTTTAATATTACAAAGATATCGGTATATCCTGTATTTGTTTGAATTACATGGAATTTTCATATATGTATACATGCAGTTAAGGATTATAGATTTGCGCTTTCCCCATGCTTTCTAAATTGTGTCACCATGAAAGCAGCAGTTGGCTTTCGTACGTATAGACTGATACATCTGCATTGACAATCAATGGTGATTCCAATTGTATGGTTCCACTGAAATTGTTTAGTGACCTTTTTTCTGATCATGGTTGCACATATTCATTTTCCTTACTGATTAATCTTTTTAGGAATGGTGGGTTTTTTTTTTTCACTAGATTTTTTCAGAAGATTAAACTAGGAAAGAAGCTTGAAGTTGTAGGTTATGAGCTGAAAACAGAAGCTTTTGTTGATTGGTTTACAGATAGTACCTTCTTATCATTGACAAAGAGATGTTTTAGAGTGTTTCAATTTTGTTGTGCTTGTGACATGGACTATGTTCTCATTTCTTGTGCCCTTTTATACTTTCCTTCTCATCCTCACTCAAGGGGCACGTGAGTGGGGCTATATTCCACTATTTCTTGTTTTTATTTCTCTTTTCTTTTGCAATCTTGATTGTGTTTTCCTTTTAGAATGCCACTCGGTCATCTTCTTGTCCCACATGCATTGTTCTAAAAGTCGAAATCACATCGCAAATTGTTCAAGGGGTTGAATTGAATTGTTTCACAAATAATAGGATTTATTATATTACCTGTAAAATAATAATACTATTTTAAAAAATAAGTATGAAAATTGGTTATTTATAATCCATCCAGTTTCCATCTATAGCAGAAAGCCAGCAACAATAGAGTGACAAATAAGACTATGATACAAATATATGTTAAACGTCATTGACATTAATATATATGTCTGGAATCTGGATAATAGTTGTTAATTCCTGCCCTTTTTTTTTGAAGTTGGCCTAGGGTGGAATGGAATGTCCCCCTGAAATTTTCTGGCCCATTCTAGTCTGTTCTGGTCATTCCAACCCATTTCAGTTTTCCAACCCACTTTGGTTGTGCCTTTCTTTTTTTTCCTTTTTTTCCTGGTGGTGCCTTTCTTTATTTCCCCAACTACACCTTTAAAAGGGTAAAGTGAAGGGTATAACTGTATAAGTGTTATTATACCCTTTAACCGATATATATATATATATATATATATAGGGAGATGCTCCTCTGAGAGATAGGGGTGAGGGCCCTCACATTTAAGTTGTTGGCATTGGATATGGATGTGAGGGCCCCTACCCAATCTCTCATAGGAGCATCTCCCATAAATATAATGTTTTCAGTTTTCAATATGTTGTTGCAAGTTGTGACTTATGGTTTGGCTTAATTGCATGAAAATGATTATTATTTCGTAGTAAGTTCACAGTTTCATACATTCATTCATATGTAGTGAAAACTAAAAAATAATCAATTGTAGAGTGGAATTGAATTTAAATGTTGTAAGAATGCATTTTTAGTAGTTCTTTAGCATTTGGTTTTTTTAATACCAGGCATTGTTTTATGTATTTTTTTCATTTCTCAATAGTTTCTTTTTCGGATTGGAATACCGAAATTCACTGGATCGTTGGAACATTCCACCAATGGGCCAAAGTGGAATGGGGACTAGAATGAAATTGACAACTATGGTATGAGTAGTTAAATATATTTACAATATAAATGTTACTAGGAGAAATAAATGAGTTGTAGGTATTTCTTTATTTTCTGTAAATTAAAAATAAAAAATGCAAATCATTAGCATTATATTCTTGAAGTTAAAGAAGTGTTTGTAAGAAAAAAAAAATGAAAAAGAGCAAAAAACCTCTAAAGTACAGTCACAATTTCTATTCACATGCCAATTTCTTCCTCGTCGTCATATAATCATCATCAAAGCCTTGTTCTAATTATGTTGGGGTCGGCTACAAGAATTATGTTTTTATCATTCCAATCTATCTTGAGCTAAATCCTCAAATAAGTAGTACTTCTTCAGATCTATTTTTACTACATCTATGTCCTCTTTGGCCTACTTCTTCCCCTTAGTAGGCAAATCAACCTTTATAGCCAAACTTTTCCTTACAGGCGCTGTTGCCGGCCTGCGTTGGACATGCCGAAACTATTTCAAACGGGTTTCTCTGATTTTATCCCTTATTGGTGCTGCCCCTAAATGCTCTCGAAAATGCTCATTTCTAATTTTATCCTTCCTAGTTTTACCACACATCCACCTCAACATTCTCATCTCTGCTACATCCACTTTGCGTATATGTTGCTTCTTGATTGGCCAACATTCTGCTCCATTGGCCATAGCTAGTCTATTCACATGCCAATTTCGTATTTACGTTTAAAACCTATATAACATCCCACAAAATCTTAATAGGTTTCTAATCACTATATAACCTTTTAAAATTAGAAATATTGACAAAAAAAGTATACAGTTGTTAGTATTTGACATTTGGTTGTGGTTATTCCCACCGAGAAGAATCGCTTGAACCATAAAATTCGATGGAACACATATCAAATCATAAGTTTCATACTTGAATTCTAAGATTCACTTCTAAATGGGATTCATTGCATGGATACAAATATTTTTCCTTAGTACAAATCCTAAGATCCAGGATGTGAATTGTGGAATTCTAACAATAGTTGCACTGTTGTGTTCATGTAGTTTCACTGTCCTTGTACTGAATCTTTTGGCCTGATAGTAATACCATGGAGAAACCTGATTGCTACTTGATGCGTGATGGGTTTCAGTCTAAGCTCTTTCCTTCTCTTGTGATTATTTGTTTAGATCATTTTCTTCATTTATGTGTGCAATGATGCACCCTTACACAGGGCCATGCTTGCTTTCACTAATAGAAATACGTCTCACAACAATATTAAATCTCTACTAGTGGACTTCAAATCATTGCATCAAAAGAGTTTTTCTTTCTTTCTTTCTTTCTTTTATTTTTGGGAGTGATTTTACCATTAGAAGTGTTTTAATTGTTTTCTTGTTGTTCATTTATGGATTTCTTGGAAGAATAGTTTTTAGCATTGTGGTTGTTTTTTTTAGACCATAGCATTGTGATTGTAGTGTGGTTCACTTGAACTTCATGTGTATGAAACTGTGAAGGCATTGTAGCAACTGTGAATGCAGTCTTCTAGCTTTTTTTTTTTTTTTTTGGGCAAAGTTAATAGAATATTGACACAAAACAAAGTTAGAGCGGAGCTAAGGCTACAACATCCAAGGAAATGAAAATGTGATCACCACAAACAAAAAGCAGAACTGAACAAAAAAAAATATGATGAAGTGTAAATCTTTCAGAACGAATAACCAGCCAAATTTTCTCTGTCCAGTCCCTAATCATCCAAGAATATGCAGTTCCAGTGGAAGCCCACTGAATAATACAAGAAGAAGAATCCGTTTTACCCCTTCAAAATCATGATTATTTAAAGTTTCGGACAACCTTTTTTTTTTTAATATGCGGACCTGTCAGTAAAGCAAAAACTTAAGTCTCACAATTTTCTAACTTGAATTTTAGGCCTGAATGTAGAATGCATAGGTTGCTGAGAGATTCAAAGTTGTCAGTTGAACTAGCAGTCAGCACGAATGACTGCATTGGGTGAACCTGGAGACCTTTGCTAGTTTTGTGGTCTGAGATCGAGTAGGTCATGAGTGGTAAGTTGTCTGGCCAACTATTTGGCAAAATATAGTGCACAAAAGATGCAATGCTCCTGAGTAGATGACTGTTCCATTAGAAAAAACTCTTTATTATCTTAATTAAGGGGTTTAATGTCTATAATATAATTTTTTTTTTTTCTATTTGTTAATAGTGAAATCGCCATTTAAAAAAAGTCAAGGATGTGTGATGATGGAAATTCATTGGTACTCTATTAAAAAAGTCAAGGATGTGCAATGATGAAAATGAACAGGATAGGTTGGCTGGTCTTGTGTCCGTTGTTTACAATCACTGGGAATGTGTCTTGATATTATATTTTATAGGGGTATCATCTTAAATTATTTGGTATTTTTCGTGGGAAGATGTAGGTGTCAAAATATGGTCCTTTTAGTAGGCAATGGCTTCCTAAGGTTTGAGGTGTGCAATGAGGTTTAAATGGATGCCATGGCATGCATGGTGGTTGATTTCGTTTCGGATCCCATGTCGGTCTGGCCTCGAAAATGGAATGTTTTGGCCTATTTGGAATTTCAATGAAACATTTTGGAGTTACATTTCGAGAAAATAAATAAAATCAAAATATACACATATGATTAAAAAAGGAAGGTGATTTATGCATTTAATTCATTATGATAAAACAACATTATAACATAAAAGTGTAAAATTTAAGTACATTTCTTACAATAATAAAGTTTAAGCACAATCTTCATAACCATAAAATTAACAACCTTTAAAATTGAACTTTGGAAACATTTCCCAAAACATTTTGGCCATTTTGGAAGTTTTTGGTCAATTTCAGCTGAAATCCACAAATTTGGCCAAAATTGACTAAAAGTCAAATTGAAAAGTTATGCCATGCATCTCATTTTCGGCTTCACGGTGGAAACGAAAATTTTCGGCCATTTCGGCCGAAACGAAACGAAATTGATTAGTACGATGGTATGCTAGAATTGTGGTACTCTATCATAGCACTTAAAAAGTAGTCATGGCTCATCTCCATTTTTCATCTTCCTAATCCACTGGGCCAACGCACCTCAATGCCCTAAACATTGCAATGTTCCTTGACTTGCACCTTGCTGATTTGTTTTGTCAGAAACACGTGATATTCTGCTTTTGCATCTGATTTTCTATTGAGGTGTAGCTTTCTATAGTTGTAGGACTAGGATTCTAGGAAGTGTGCCGACCTCGTATTAAGCTTCCAGATTAGAGCTATTATGAATTGAAGTTGTTCAGTTCATCCTGATTAGAATGATTAGTGTGGCACAGAGATTTCCAGTGCACTGGAAATATGCTTATAGCATACTCCCTTTAATCATATAATCTTAGCTATTATTTGTTCTAGATTTCATGTTCTTATTTTCAGCAAGATGTTCCACTAGCAAGAACAGACCTATCCCCTATTTGTCCTTCTTGTTTGTTGCAAATGTTTGTAATTTTACAAGTCACAGGAAGAAGTGTTTAGCAGTGCTGTGCCAATGTTTGCGTCTGTAGTTCAGTTGAGGGATCATTTAGCATGTTTTTGAGTCAGTTATGTGATTTCACTTGGAATATAGTTCTCGATGATTATGGTGTGAAGCCTGAAATAGTTGATATGTCCATCTGATTGATATGGCCCAATCATTTACAAGGAAATCTACAATGAAAATTGCATTTTTTGGGAGTTCCTTGAGTGGCTTACATAGATTATATTCCTTCGTTTGTTGCAATAACAGTGGGACATTTTCTAACGAGCAAGTGTAAATTGCCATCTTATTTGATACACGTGCTCTGTGCTTTCCTTGAAACTCTCGGGGTGAAATGGGTTGTTGAAAGGGGGATCTTGAAGAAGGAATATTATGTACGTATCATTGATTGAGTGTGGCCTTCCAACACGAAGTGACAACTTGACATGGAATCGGCAAATTGGATTTATTTTTTCCTTGTTCTCATTCCTATGGGTTTTGTGTTTCATTGACTATGTGGAGAGTGGAGTTTCTATGGATGAGATTAGTTGATTATGGGATGTTAAGGTCATAAGGTTGTCAACTCCTAGGAGTTTTGCTTTCATAGGCTTGAAGAATTTGATAATGTGCTGCAGGGAAATCTTGCATTGCAATTTGTTCTTATTCTACAGAGGCGTGAGAGTATGTTTTTTCAACCATTTCTTTTGATAAAAGCATGAGAGTATCGAGTTGAATGACCTGAAGGATTCAAAATCTGTTGATCTGGAACTGTTTCTGTGAATATCTGAGGTAGTTTTGGCCTTTGTTTGGTTGATAGCTTAGCTCAAAACCAAATTGGTGATTTTGAATTCTAGTGGGTAATGACATTAGATTTGTCCTCCTCCTCTTCATCATCATCATCATCATCATCATCGAAGCCTTATCCTATTTTATTTGGGGCCAGCTTTGTACTTTATACTTTTCCACTTAACCCCTATTTGCAGCCTATTTTATTAATGTCCATAATTCATTCGCTATTTCCTCAATGCTTCATTGAGATCTTGTTTGTGCAACAAGAGTATTCCGTCCCTTGAGATTTTTGTTTCCATGGAGAGGAATATTGCATTCCTACCTCTTCAATAGGAAATGGTCCATCCTCCCTTTCAAGGAAAATTAGTTCATTTTGTCACCTTTTATCGCATGGAAAATGCATAATACCAAACAATGGAACAGTAGGGGCTGCATGGAAAATTAGAACAAGTTTCTACCATGGAATCTTTTTTTTTTTTTCATACAAATGCGCCCTTGTGGTCTTTACCAGTCTCTTCCTCTTTGTAATTCCTTGCACTTGTTTTCTTTCAATACATCTTACTATGTAAAAGAAGCCTTGGTCTTATGCATATGTGCTCTTATCATTTCATGCTACATTTCTTGATTTTCTTTAAATTGGAGAAACCCGTAAGTTTGTTCATTCCTAAATCATAATTTTTTCCTTATAACTCCACAAATTCCTCATAGCATGTCAATCTGTTACATGTGCTTTTGTTTCTTCAGCATTCATCTCCACATTATATATAGGTCTAGCTGTTATGCTTAGGTGTGCCCTTTAACCAAAGTAGCACTTGACGATTGCATAATGACTTGCTTGCTTGTTTGCACCCTGCCACCCAGCACTAATCATGTTTGCTACTTTCAACTCTGTTGTGCTCAGCACTAGCTTTCATGTACTAAAGTCTCTCACACTATGGCACTAGATTATTTTTAACTTTTACCAACTAATCTTCTTACTATCAATTCTACTAGACTCCACTCAGCATTTCGTAGTTTTTGCACTAATTTTATGGGTATTGTATGGCAATGTGACATGGTTGGCCATAAGCTACTCTGATGGTTTCTGCTAACAGTACCTGCATTAACCTATACATGGATTTGATAGCTAGGTTCTTCGAATATGGCATGATTTTGGGCTATCCCCACCATCATATCCTTGTCTGGTAGGCTGAACACAGAAGAAAGGAAAGTGGAATAAGGGTGTCCGGGGTCAATGAGATGACATGTCTGAGCATTTTTGTTCTTTAGTATATCATAGTACCATGTGCTCTAGTATATATTACTTATAGTGGACTGGTATCAGTCAATGACAGTTTTGTTTGTATATTTATTTATTGTTTTGAATCAACTTATGATTTGATTTGTCAATTAGTTCATTGGCTGAAATTGACTCATATGACCCTCTCTGCTCAAGGACATGCATAGGGGAAAAAAAATTTTAATTTTTTTTTTTTTTGCTGTGTGTTTGTTGAATGCTGGATATATATGTAGTTTTTAGTTTTTATAATTATTATCCATATATCATTTTTATTTGGACATTGGATGGGTCATGCCCCCTTAGACCCAACACTTGATTGGAGGACACTAGTAATTTAACTTTTGACCAGTTTGATTAGCAGCTATTCTTTTCCGCTGCTGATGGGAGGGAGGTTGGGTCCCTAAATTCTTGATTTTCATTGATAAATCTAACTTAAAAGTGAAATTTGGAAGTCATGTCCACAGGAGAGCATGTGATTTGATTGGCTTCGATCCAAGCAAAAGTACATAGCCAGCAAAATAATTGTCATTCTACAACATCTCAAGTGGAGGCTCTGTTGGATCATTTACATGCTTTTCTTTGTTTCCTCTACTTTTTACCCCCCTTAAAGTTAATAATATAACTAGACACAAGATTTTTTAACCAAAAAGAAAAAGAAAATATAACAAGAATTCTGAGAATGGAGAAAGTCATACCTTTTTTATTCTCTCTGAGAGTCTCGGTTAAACCTCTGCATTTGCTCTTCAGGTGTGGGAATGGAAATCATTAGAAAGAAGCATGCAGCAATTAAAAAGTTTACGGGCCCAATTGTTTCATGTAATTGAGTTTCAAGGAATAATATTTCTTAAAGTTGTAGTTGTATTGTTCAAAATGGTTAAAAATGAAGAAACACAAAGTAAATATATAAACAAAAGAGCACCAAATCATCTTCCCTTTTTGTGTAAAATGAATATCTATCTAGTCATAATCCTAACCGTCAAATTTTGGAAAATCAAAAGTAGTTTAAATGCAAACAAACAGGACTAAGATTATTATTCATTATATATATTATATCATTTCTAGTCATGCAAACAAACAGGCTGGTTGTATGTAAACTGTGGTCAATTGGGCTCAGAGGGTGATCAGATAGTTTATATTTGGACAAGTGGGCTATACAGTTTGGTGATCTATGGAATAGATCTAGTGGCCCTTTGGTCGATAAATATTATATGAGGATTTACTCTTCTTGAGACGAAGTTTCTATCCATTGATCTTTTTCTATTATTTTAGCCATGAGTGTGTACACTGTACAGACAGACATTCACCATCTGATTAGTTTTCATAACTGGTCTTGGACTTGGTGAAGTGTTTTTAAGTGAATTAAGTAGCATACCATGTGGTGCGGTGTGGTGAAGTTAGGAGAAAAAACATAAAATGGTGGGTGTTGATTTGACCTCGCCTTTATCCTCCTTTTTCGCATGTGTTAGTTGCGTCTCTTTGTATGCAAGGGGGACAGGGGGCAAAATGAAAAAATTGCAGAAATTTTAGTGGTAAAAACTAACAATTTGGGGGGGGGGGGGGGGGGGGGGGGAAGGGGCGATTTTTACATTTCACCGTGCAAAATAAAAAATTGCAAAAATTTTAGTGCTAAAAACTAACAATTTGAAAACTTAAGGGGGGCTATGGCCCTTTTAGGTCTACATGTAGGTCCGCCACTGCTTGTATGTATAAGTTTTTATTACCTCACATGTGTGAGTTTCACAGGGTGACACCCTTTTAGCTAAGATAATGAAAATTATATGTATAGAGAAAATAGATGAAGGTTTAGGATACAAGGTGGAGATGTGTATGAGACTTTTGACTTTTCTTGAAATTAAATTACTAACAATTACTAAGGTGATGACATGGTATTCACGTCTCATCCATTTTTCATTACAAGGGATTCTTTGATGGTCAATTTTAGGTATTCTCCTTTCATTCTTCAATCCTAACTACTTTTAGGAATACAAGTCTTAAGAGTTATTGTACCATAAACTAGTTACATGAAAGATGGACCTAAATACTTTTTAGAAGCTAAATTCTCTGGGACGACCCTTTTTGGCTTTTATTTTCTTAGGTACGGTCCATTTGATGCTCAATCTAATCTCTTCTGCACCTTTTAATCGCCCTTGCTCCCATTTTGAATTAATTTGGATTTAGATATTTTTCAATGTCAAATTTAATCATAAAAGTTGTACACCATTTATAACCATAAACTTTATATATATATATATATATATGAGCAAGGCTCTCCTAAGCTCAAGCTTATGATAAAATCTCGTAAGCTCGTGCTTGTGGGGCCCACCGTTGGTCCATCCAAATAGACCAAACACATGACCCTCTTAAATTCCACATGTCCACCAACTTTCGGTCAGATTTGAATTTATTGGGCTGTTGGATTGATTATGTATCGATCCAAATGGACCGTTAAACATTAAACTTTTGGGCCCATATGAAGATGATAGAAATTATGGTTGGGGCTGATTTTTTGCAAAGAGGAAAATCATAGGGAGTCCTTGAAATCCCCTTCATCTACATCCCCATGTGGGTCCTCAAGTGGGCCCACCACACACTTGAGCTTGCCTTATCCTAAGATTGAGCTTAGGAGAGCCTTGCGCACTATATATATATATATATATATATATATATATATAGGGAGATGCTCCTATGAGAGATATCTCTCACCCTATATGAAAGATTGGGTGGGGCCCTCACATCCATATCCAATGCCAACTACTTAAATGTGAGGGCCCTATTCCAATCTCTCATATAGGGTGAGTGATATCTCTCATAGGAGCATCTCCTATATATATATATATATGAGGGGATATTCAAGCGCATCTATCCCTCACCATTGTGGTGAGAGACACATCTTTTTGGGAAGTTTCAAGTACAAATTAGAAGTACAAAAGAGAAGTATACTTGAATCGATTATCATTGTTTTTTTGTATATATATATATATATATATATATATATATATATGTCAGCTCTCCTAAGTTGAAACAGTGCTGGTCTTATAAATAAAAATCAATTATCATTGTTTTTTGTATGATGATCGTCTCCAAAATCAAGACAAATTCAATTAGAATTGGATTTTCCAGTTCCATCATGCAAAAATAGATATAATCGACTTTGATTTGTGGGACCGGCATTATTCAGCTTAGGAGAGCCATGCTCATATATAAATATATATAAATATATATATATATATTAAAGGCTATATGATCATTGTTATTGAATTAATATTGAGAACGTTCTTAATTAAATTTATAATCAAGTTCATTCCCTGCATCTCTTAGACTGCCATGCATCCTGTTGGACCCACCATTTTTAGGGTGATCCATTCTTTTTTCTTTTTAATTTCGACGGTGGTGTCCATCTAATTAAATCCTCATTATATTGAACGTGGCCCCACATGTAGAAGTGGGTGCTAGCTGGGGTTTTCACTTTAATAAGATTTGCTAACTACAAAATATTTGGACCTTTCATAATATTTTATTCACAAAATCAACTGATGGTGTCATGAGTGAAATTTGGTGAACGCCCACACCAGAGTGAGAAATATATTAAAATTATATTTTGATCTGCTAAGATTTCTCTTTTTTTTTTTTTTTTTTTTTTGTTAGTGGAGCATTAGAGGACTTATTTGAATCCTGTTGTAGGTGGAAAAGTCTTTACAGAGACAGACTCAATCAAGACAATGTGAGAATTCTTGACCCAACCACTCAACCTAGCCAAATAATTCCGATCGAGTCTATGTCAGCCCTGTTAACTTTTATGAAAAATAGACATTTCAGAATTCTGAATTGATTTATTAAGAGCACGTTTGTATAGTCGATTTTTTCGTGAAAAAAAGTGATGATTGCATAAATTAAATTCCGCTATTACAGTAAAATGTATATTTGGTGTCGCCACTTTTTCTTGTGGAAAAGTGCAAAAAGGGCTAAATTTTCTAAGACTTTTTAACAAATGAATTCCTATGAAAGGTGATCGGATTATTTCTTTTTTTATTATTTTTGCGGAAGAGGAAATTTTCCGCAGAATCATTTTTCCCTGATATGCATACAAATGTGTCCTAAATTAACTTGACTTATAAATGTCAACACCGCCCTATCTACTGTCACCTTAATCTTAGTGATTTTTAAATCAAATGGAGGAAACTCTTTTTATATTTGTATGAAGTAGGCATCCTTGAGGTCTATCCGGGCTAATCATTTCGGTGGCGCCTGCAAAACTACACAAACACAAGATGCATAAATCTAGGGCAGATTTGAAACACAGGATATGATAAGCCAACCATGTCTTATGCAACTCTACCAACTCTCACATGGGTAAAATGAAGATAACTCATTAACCAATAAATCACAGTTCATGAACTCATACAACCTGGGTTACTTGTGAGCTGTCATGTTACTCACAATAATTAACCCCAAGGGTTGGCCAAGTGGTCAAGACCACGGTTCTTCCCTCTTCCGGAGCTAGAGGTCTTGGTATCGACCCCCGGTTCCCCACTCTTCAGGAACCAAAAGTTAAATCCACTTGTACTACCACCTAGGGGCCACAGGGTTTTACCCGGCTTCTCTCTGGGTCTGAAAGGAATAGTCTAGCGCAAAGGGTTGGGAACCCTCCGTTAGCAAAAAAAAAAAAAAAAAATTTACTCACAATTATTGTAGAAATGTACACTTGCTAAATAATTAATTGCAGAAATTTTTAATTTGATTCATAGGTAAAAGGCCACCAGACTTAGAAAATTTAAATACGGTATGATGTACACTTTCCCATGAAAATCGACACACAGTGAAAACGGTGACAGCACGTTAAGTCTAGTGGTAACTGTAACTTTTCCAAATACAAAGAAGAAAAGGTTCTTGTATAGAGTCTTTCCAATGGTCTGATCCGCGTGGTTTCCAAGGAAATGATCTCTACCTTGGATGTAATATTAACCTCGTGTGCTAGCTTAGTTGGACCGGAACCACGGTTGGCACCCGGAGATTGTGGGTGGCTCTTTGTGCCGGACAAATCTCTACAGGTTCAAAGGGCTAGGCACCCTCCATTATTAAGAAAAAAAAAGAAGCTTCGATGTAATATTTGAAAAGTAGGGGAGGCAACTCAATGCACAAGGCTCCCGCCACTACGGGGTCTCGAGAGGATCAGATGTACCCTGTCTTATTCCCACAAATGGAGAGGCTTCTTCCACATTACAAACCCATGACGTCTAGATTACAATGGAGCAACCTTAATGTTGCGCTACGGACTCCCGTCATGAGTAACATAGAGGGATTGAATAAATTTTCGGTAAACCAAATCAATGAGCCTTTGAGGCTCTTTGTGACCCTCACGCATGCGCCACATGGGCCACATCCAACATTCAACAATTGCAATAATAATCCCTTGTTACCTTTCCATTTTTCAAACTTAATTACCCTTATCTCTCATTAGAGTCTCAATCAGATAACAGTAAGCAGAAGTCTAACTCACGTTACCCCCGAACAAGTAAATCGTCATTAACATGTAAATCAACTGCAATTCACTTTTACTTTACCATGATCCAAACAGTCAGCCACGCCTTGGCCTTTTCTTTATTCATCATTCACTGGTGGCTTTATTGTTATTATTACAAAAGGCAGAGGGTCAATAAAGCTCTACAGCATAGATGTTTTTTTCCACTTTCAGAAAAAAGCAGGGTCTTTTCTGTAATATTACATGGTTTTGGCTTCTGAAAAAGGGATTTGAGAGCTTGGTACTGGTTCCCCTTCACTTGGGTATGAGACTGGAAATCCGGACAAGACCAGTTTCTGCTGTAATTTCATCTCCTCAGCTGTCAGAGAATCTCCTTCTATACCTCACCAACATCTCTTTATTCCTCTTATTACAATGCCTGTGTTTTAGCTGCTTCTAGCTCTCTATCCAAGCTTCTTCTATTTCCATCTCCCAAGACACCTTTTATCATTTTCCTCCAGCTTTAGACCACCATGCTCCCCTCCAAAACCAAGTGAGTTGTGCTTCTTTTACCAGATCTGATCTGGGTTTTCGTTTTTTCTCAAGATTTTGGCCTAAAGGTGGAATCTTTTTTTGTTTTGTAACTTGGGTGTTCTGTTGTGAATTGTGATATGTTGTGTATCTGGGTGGTTTTGGATTAATGTGGGTTTTTTAAAGTTTTCCTTGGTTATTTTGGCATGATTACTATCTGGGTTCTTCTTCATTTGCATTTTCCTCTGCTTTCTTGGTTGATCTGGTTGCTGAATTCCGGGATTTGGGTATTGCCTGGTTTAAGATCTAAAGGTAGTTGCTTTTTCTCATGTTCTGGGTTCTGGGCATGCTTGGTTTATGGATTTTGTTTTGTTATCTTCTCACATTGGTTTGATCTGGTGTTATAAGCTTATGAGATGAACAGGGAAACAACCTATGAGAAAAACAAATAGCAATTTAGATAAACAAGGAACTGAAGAAAAGAAAAGATAACTATCTTCTTGAAGGATGGGATTCCCATCATCTGTTTGTTGAATGATCTTAGGGCTTTCATGGTTTTATCTCTTTGTTGTGTTATTTTGTTGCTTCTCATGATTTATCATTTATGATACTGTTGTTTTGCTTCTTTAAATGGCAATGGATGGCTTGTTCTGTTGTGGAAATCTAAGGTTTGGGTGTTGGACAGGACTGGTTTATCGGAAACCCTACCCAACAAAACCACACCAGCAACTCCTAGGGTTAGCAAAATAGCCAAAGCGCCAGCTAGATCAGACTCCAATTCACCTTCTTCACTGCAAAACTCACGCCTTTCTTTTGATCACTCGCCTAGATCGGTTGATTCAAAGCCAACTGCCGAGCGCCGATTGTCAAAGGGCAGTACTCCACCTGATGTAAGTTGAAGATAATTGCTTAAATCCATTAAACCCAATTCAGTATTGTTTGGTCTTTATTCCATTCCGCTTATTGTTCATGTGCATTGACATTTGGGTTTTGGTTGTAGAAACTACATCGCCCCTTGAAGCTGTCGGAGTTGCAGGCACAATTAAGTGCAGCTCAGGATGATTTGAAGAAGGCAAAGGAGCGGTTGGTCTCCGTTGAGAAAGAGAAGGACCGAGCCATTGAAGAATTGACGGAGGCAAAGAGGTTAGCTGATGAGGCAAGTGAGAAACTCAGTGAGGCTGTGGTAGCTCAGAAGCGAGCCGAAGATAGTTCCGAGATAGAGAAGTTCCGTGCCGACGAGTTGGAGCAAGCAGGTATTGAGGCAGCTCAGAAGAGGGAAGAGGAATGGCAGAAAGAAGTCGATGCTGTTCGAAACCAGCATGCAGTAGATGTTGCTGCATTGTTGTCAGCAACTCAGGAGCTTCAGAGGGTAACACAGGAGCTGTCAATGACCTCTGAAGCAAAAAATGCAGCACTGAGTCATGCTGATGATGCCATGAAGATTGCAGAAATCAATGCCGAAAAGGCAGAGGTTCTATCTGCAGAAGTTAGTCGCCTGAAAGCATCACTAGATTCGATGCTGGAGACAAAGTCCAATGAAGCTGCTGAATTGGTTAAGAAATTGCATTCTGATATCGATTTGTTGAAAGAAGAGCTCGAAAGAGCAAAAAAGGCTGAAGAGAGACTGGCTGAGATGGAAGCTCTGATTGAAAGGCTTAAGGTTGAGGTGATTGACTCAAAAAGAGCTGCATCAGATGCGAATACTTTAGTGGATGAGTTGAAGAAGAAGGCAGAGTTCTTAGAGTCTCAAATCGAAGAAGCGATTCAATCTGAGAGATCCGCATTGGAATCCCTGGCCTCACTGAAGAAGCAGTTGGAGATGAACAATGCATCATTACAAGAAGCAGAATCTGAGATTGCCTCTCTTAGAGAAAATGTTGAGTCTTTGGAGATTTCACTTGGCAGACATAAAGTGGATCTTGAAGAGTCCAATCGGCGTCTTGAAATGGCAAAGCAAGAAGCAATGGAAATGACAAAAGCTGTTGAAAATTTGAAATCTGAGCTCCAAAGTGCCAAAGAGGATAAAGCACAGGCGCAGAATAATGAGATGCTCGCACTTTCAAGCGTTCAAACTCTGCTGGATGAGAAGAACAAGCTGATAGATGAGTTGGAAGCCTCTAAATATGAAGAAGAGAAGAGTAAGAATGCAATGGAGAGTCTGGCATCAGCATTGCATGAAGTCTCCAGGGAAGCTAGAGATGCAAAGGAGAAGCTTACAACAAATCAGGCAGAGCTAGGGCATGCCGAGTCCCAAGTAGAAGAGTTGAAGTCAGTGTTAGAAGCGACCAAAGATAAGTATGAGCCAATGCTTGATAAACTGAAAGAGGAGATGGGTCATCTCGAACAGTTGGCTGAAAAATATCAGACTGAATCCAAAACTTTAAAAGCTAAATTGGATGAAAAGGAGCTTGATTTCATGACGGCTATAAAAAAATCAGATGAAGAACTTGATGCGGCCAAAAGAGAAATGGACATGCTTGCTGAAAACTCAAAGGCTGAGTGGCATGAGAAAGAGCTTGGTTTTATGGCTTCTATAAAAGAATCAGAACACGAAATCATTGCCCTCAAAGAACAACTGGATAGGCTGCTGAATTTGCTCAAAGAGACAGAGGAAGAAGCCCAGTCTGCAAAGGAAGATGGAGAGCAGCTTCAGAATACGTTAAAACAAGCAAAATCTGAGGCCAATTCTGCAAAAGAAGCTGCAGAGAAAGCTAAGGCTGAGAGCTTGATACTGAAGGAAAGGTTGCTAAACAAAGAGAATGAACTGGAATGCAGTACCCAAGAGAACAAAGACCTTCGAACCAGAGAAGCCGCTGCTCTTGAGAAAGTGGAAGAATTATCCAAGTTGCTTGCGGAGGCCTCAACCAAGAAGATGGAAGAAAATGGTGAGTTATCGAATAGTGAGAAATCATACGATTTACTGCCAAAGATGGTAGAATTTGGTGAGGAGAATGGCAATGAAAGTGATGAGGAAAAGCCCAAGTCAGAAGTTCCACTAGAACAGATTGAGGAACATGGAGGGGCAGATCTATCAAGGAATGGTGATGTGGTTGAACTGGAAGGGATGAATGGCAACAGTGATGTGGTTGGACTGGAAGGGATGAATGACAACAATGATGTGGCTGAACCGGAAGGGATGAATGGCAAAGGTGATGTGGTTGAACCAGAAGGGATGAATGGCAATGGTAATGCCAAGGAAGTAGAAGACGACTCTGTTGATGCGGATGCTAAGATGTGGGATAACTGCAAGATTGCTGACAAGGACCTGTCGCCTGAAAGGGATGCTGAACCAGAATCACTTGAAGATGAATCGGACTCAAAGATTGATGGTGATAGCTTTGATCGGATAAATGTATTGTCATCGGAGACTATGGACAATGGTGGAAGCTCTCCGTCAAAGCAACAGCACAAAAAAAAGAAGCCATTGTTACGGAAGTTCGGGAACCTGCTGAGGAAGAAGAACAACCCAAAGTAGCACTAGTCAAACTTCAGGTATTCACTGTTATCTTTGTCGATCATTGTGTTCTGTGTGTGGTTGTGGTTTGAGCATTCGAATTGTGTTCATGTTTTCTGTTGTTTGCTATGATTTTTGCATGTACCCCCTTTTCAATTGTAGCAATTCAGAGATGTTTATAAGAGTATCTGATTTCATTCTAGGGGTCCTGTTCTATCAGCTTTGGGGATCATTCTTTTTTGCCTTGTATAATTGCATGCTCTTTAATTTGAGGTCATTTACTTCTATGAATGGCTGTAAGTTTTCTTTCCAGGTGTTATTCTCTCTTCAGTGAACTTTGATCTCAGAAGCATTTGATTTCACTAAGACCTAGTGAAATACTGCCCTTTCAGCAAGACTGATATTATTTACATGGCTAACAGTGCTGCAAGCTGTGAAACGGGTTTCAGCAAGACTGATATTATTTACATGGCTAACAGTGCTGCAAGCTGTGAAACGGGTGCCGCAAGATCTGTACTACAGACTTTACCATAGCTGTCAATTTTGTTTTGGACACTATTTCGGTTTGACTCCGGATTGAAACATTTGGGCTGGTCGGCATTTGGGTGTTTCATTTTGGAGTTTTGTTTGAAAGAAATATTTACATTTTGAGAATAAAAACATATTTAAAATATATACTGAAAGAACAGAGTAGGCCAATACACTAGTAAACTAGATCCCAATAATATAAACTATGTGAATCTGAAATTTTGGGAGAGCTAGCCTTGACCTTTTGCCTTAATGGATGTCATTTCTTTTCAATATAATTGGAATTAAAAAAAAAAAAAAAACATTTGCATGGAATTTGGCTGATATTAAGAATTTTTGCCTCTTTTGGATCAAGGACTTCAAAACTAAAATGCAGATTTTGAGTGAACAAGCTAAATATTGGACCTAATATTTTATGAGGGGTTGTTCAGTTTGGGCACTAACCAAACCAAATAGTTTCGGCCTATGCAGCCTAAACGAACTGATTTTGACTACTATGGACTGCACTGAACTGATTTTGACTACTATGGACTGCACTTGACCAATGGACGCGTGCGCATCTTCATCCCAGAATATAATGTAAGGTCACCATTTGAAGAAGTCAACTTCAATCTATCCACCGTTCTGTAACCAAAAAGAATACTCTGAACTGAGTGATATTTGGGCTACTTACAAGTCGTTGCAACTCATGGGATAGGGTTCATCCAATTCTCTACCTTGGCAAGGAGTGAACCCATATTTAAGATATCTTTCCACCTACATGCATGAGGACCTACAGTAGTGATAATCTTCTTCTGACAACTCATCTCATTCAAGTGTACCTTGCATCACATTTACATGCCAGGAATCAGGATGTTCCCATTCATTAACTTCTCCAATGAGCTATTAAATGGGGCTCAGTTGAGAGACACCTTTTCTGTTCAAACTAAAGCTGTACATTTGGTGCAGAAAAAAATCCAAGTTGTGCATCTGGTATGCCTCATCTCAAATTGGTCCATGCCCGAATCTCTCTCTTTCCTGTGGTCCCAGCTGCCTATTTGGTTGCTAGCCTCAGCTATCCACATTTCAGGATAATACAGATCAAATGTGTTGTATCACCAGAACCATAAATGGGTTCTGCGGGCAAGCAAAGGCAAAGAAGGGGAGGTGGGTGATGGTGAAATTTGGTATGAGAATGATGGGTGCTCTTAAAATTCAAAATTTCTCCAAATGTTAAGTTTTGTTGCTATCAAGGCAGTTAAAAGGGCTTGTGCTGTTCCTCCTATGTTTTCATGTGGTTGAGCAGTATTTATTTAGGTTGGTCAGTGTTTGCAATTTACATCTTTGCAAATGACAGTTACAGACATCTATCCACCCCAACCTGCAGGTGCAATATATGGCTGTTCTCCTGTTACACCAGCCTGCACTATAGTGGTTAGGAGTGGATAAACACAACCGTGCATGCGCAAAAGCAAAAAATAGATGCAATTGAGATTTTTTTTTTTTTTTTTTACATGCAATTGAGTTAATGGTGTACATTGGTGTATATTACTTATAATTTGAGTGTATGATGTAAATTGCATTCATTAGAGGGATAAGATACTTCATTCTTCTGATCTTTAATTTGTGGAAAAACTGTAGTGTGCTATCAGCTCCAGTTCAATCAGGTGAGTTGAAGATCCATATGATGACAATCGTTGGTGTCAATTTCTGCCTTAATTGCAGGGCTAAGAGAGATGGCCATGATCAAATTATTGACAACTGTGGAAGAGGGTATTTTGGTCATTGTCAATATCTTTTATGCATTTGGAATCTCTGTATCCCAGTTGGCTTTTTTACTTGCACACCTGAAGCGTCAAGAGAGGACTTTCTATTGACGGATTTACCCATTGCTAAGATTAGGAAGGGAAAAAGGAATGTGGTCCAGGGCCTCTAGGCCCTTTTGGATCATGGGTCTCCAAAAATGAATTGGGCCTGATTCTCCTACGTTGGCCCACCAAACCCGACATAGCATCCATGTCGCCCTAACAGTCAAATTTTAGCTTTATTGTTGCAAACAATGAAAGAATTTTTTTCATTCCCTTTTATTGGTAAGGATATTCATTGGTTCAAATCTAAATTACAACTAGTGAATGCATCTAAAGGGGTGCACATTATGATTAATATTAGGCTAATAGCACACTTGCATTTGTATGTGCACACTCACTTAGATGCATGTAAATAAATGAGAGAGAGAGAGAGAGAGAGAGAGAGAGAGAGGATAAGGGTATGTGGTGGGTAGGGGTCAGCCAAATCTCACTTTGTTTGGATCATCCTAATTCTTGATTTTAGGGATTCAAATTAATGACCTTATAACTGTGTCTTTTATTGTGACCCCATCCAATGGTAGATAGTAGTTGGAAGTTTCAAATTGAGATGAGTGTCAATTCAAATGAGAAAGCGCATGTGGGAGGGTTTGGAAGGATTATGGTGGGCCACTATTAATAGGATATTTGCTGTTGTTTGGAATGATCATGGAAGGAAGCACCCTTCAATATCATATTTGTTTGGACATGAGAATTGAGAGATGCAACTGAGGAAGTAGCAGCACATGGGGGACTAAAGTATTGTCCCCAACTACCTTAAATTTGTAAAGATAAGACACAAGAGGGCGTTTAAGACACCATGTTAAAATACAACTCATCCACTGCGCATGTGCCATAATACATACAGAACATGGTGGATGGAAAATCTTAAAATGATCATTCTTGTTGGAGAATTGTAAGCATGTCTCACCTTTTTTTTTTTTTTTTTTTTTTTTTTTTTGTATCGTTTGATTTCTGACCACTGATCAATTTAGTTTCACCCTATAATTGAAATTGATGGACAATTAGTACTTCTTTTTTCCTCTAATGCTTCTGGATTACGGTGTTTATTTCTTTTTTAAAATAAAACATAGGACACAGTTTGTGGTACCCAATGACCCTAGAAATGTAAGACGATTTTTGTATCTAGCCATGGAGTAAAAAAAGTTCTTAAACCTTTCCAGCTATATGATATAAGACTTTGAAATGTACAGTGACTGCAGTCATACTCATTATAAACTAGAAAGCGATAGCACGGGCAAGCAACCAACAACATTTGCAATACAAAATTTGTAGACAAAGATAGATATATGGAATCTTTTAGTGCATGCTTTGATACAATGCAGTACATCAATAATATACCACACTTAAAGAGACAAACATTAAGAAATATTTATTTGTAAAGTAATTGTACACACTGCACTACAGCCTTCCTTATCCCAAACATGAGCTCATTTCATTGTCTATCGTTATAAGACAACATCTAAAAAAGGAAACTTTTTTTTAATCCATGAATTTCTAAATCTATATTAATTGAAATAATGGGGCGAGAAGAAGCTGGATATGACCGCAAAGTTTATAAAATCTTGGTATTGGACACAGTGGCATCACAAAAATTCCAAAGAAGGCCTTAAACAACTTAACCATAAGATGCCAATGTGAGATAAGTTATTTACAACATTTATACTAAAATTTGTTAAGAGAATTTAAAGAACCCAATGGAAGTAAAATAAATAATTAACTCATAATGATAAGCATTAAGAAAAAATACAATAGAAAAATGAGAATTCACATAAAATCCAATGATAAAAAGTGATTTAAAAGAAAAAAAATGAAGGAAAACCGAATACCCAAAAGTTGAAACAAAAAAGGGGAAAAAAAGAAACTCACAATATATGAAAACCATACAAATACAAACCATAAAATATTGCAAATCTATAGAAATTTTAAAATGATGATTCTTTTGTATAAATCATATTAAAATGACATACTTAAAATTCCTCAAATAAAATATGATGAACTCAAAAGTAAATGAATTAAAAAAGGTTTACCTCTCAAATTGAAATGTTTAATAATTGCACCAATTGTCTCAAGATACTCATTTTTTAAAATGGGTTGAACACTGATCTAAATCAAGTATGCAAATGAGACACGAGACGGTACTAAAAAGAGACACAAAGAAACAAAAATATTATTGAACTTGCTCTAAAAAAACTACAACGAACTTAAAAGTAAATGAATGGAAAAAAATAAAAGTTCTCTTGTTGACATAGAGAAATAGAATTATATTGGAGAAAGTAGAAAATAATGATAATAAGAATGAGCTTAATTCTTTATTTAGATATTCCAATATTATTGGAGATTCCTTTTACCATTAGTTCCGCATTTTTTTAAGAAAAAGTGTACAATCAAAATCAATAGATAAAAAAGGAACTAAACAACCTAGAACTAAGAGTGGATTAAATAAAAAAGACTAAGGATTAAATAAACCAGACAACCTAGAAATCGACATTTCACATTCTAAAAAGAAAAAAGACAAAAAATCATATAATGAAAAAAAAAATACTTGAAATTCCTTAGATTAGTGGCACTTAGACACTGGGGCCCATTAACACTCACATGCTATTGCTTTGATAGAAATAAGATGCTATTGGGAGTTTCTTAATAGACAAAAGGCATGATGGAGAATCCAAATCACCAAAAAAAAAAAAAAACCTTTATTTAAAAAACTTCAGTGTTTTGTTTTTTTTTTTATCAGAGAATCAATTTGACCGTGGAAATAACCCAAAAACTTGAGGTATCCCATAAATAACAAGGATGTTTGTCTTAATGATTGTGATTTTTAATAGATGGGTTCTATCGTAGTGTTCCACTCCACTTACATCGCGATTTATAAAAGTTAAAGCCACACATAGAAAAAAAGAAAAAAAACCAGACTCTACCCTTTCTCCCTCGGCAAGCGTGCATGTTAGCATATTAGTTACATGGGAAGTTTCCCGCCTTCTCTTTAGCTCCACTCTGTTGTCGCGAGTTTTTCTTTTTTCAATAATATTGTCATTTTCTTATTAATTATGAAACTTATTATTTTTATTGATAATTTCATATATTATATATTCATTTGAGTTTAGTTTTATTGTAAAATGGTTGTCATAGAAAATTAACGACTATATAGGAAATCATATAAAATAATTATATTAAGTTAAATCATCTATGCTTAAAGTACAGTGCATAAGTATGAAAATAATAACAACAGTATTTATAGGGGTTAATATTCTTAAAATATAGTTATTTTTATAAATACCTCGTAGATAAATTCCAACTCCAGGGCAATATTCCAAAGTGGGACTGGGTCCCTTCCTCATTAACTAACTTTAAGTTCTTATTGAAAAGTATTAACAAAAAGATGCTCAGTGGTGTAGTGGTAGGGTCGCTCCTATGAAATCCATGTTGTCCTGAGTTCAAGTCTTGGCACATGCCATTATTAATTTTTACCATGTCATTAAAAATATACGGGTCAAGATGGGTCTAAAAAGTGTGATTTATCTCTGGCCTGAACTAATTTACCCCGACCCAACCCATTTGTTAGGGTCAAACTAAATTAAATTGGTAAATTGGATGAGTCAAAATCAATTGGATTTGATTTCAATTTGAAACCACTTCGCTTCGTATATAATAATTGGACAAAAAGCTATGATGTTTGACAGTAATAGACTTGGATATTTTTCATGGCCTTAGATAAGTCTATTACTATTAGCCCCAATGTCTAAAGACCTGATTTTGCCGCCATTAGATTCGAAATCTTATCAGACCTGATGGGTCATAGGCCTTACAAAATTTACCATCATGCGTTCTATTTTAAAAAGCATTAGAATCCATTATATGTACAAATCGCTAATAAAGTAGATTTGGGCTAATCTTAGACCTCCAATAAAAATACCCATGCAATATCACTCCATAGCTAGCGGTTAAATTGCTATTCATACTCTTAGACACAAGAATCAAAATCATGAAACATTATCTTTTATGAGGCCAAACCTTCAACTCATATTCATAAATATAATGATCCAAAGAGTCCATTGATTTTGATGGGTTGTATGTTGGATGTGCAATGGAGCAAAAGTAAAACTCTCTTGATTTTAAAATCTCGAAGATGACTAATCTTGTAAGTGCATATGAGTTCAATTCGAAGGCTAGCAGATCAGTATCATATTGTCATGCAGGGCCGGCCCAACAGGAGGTGTAAAAAAGCCTGGGCTTTAGGCCCCATTTCAAAGGAAGGCCCCAAATTTTTAAACATTGTACATAACATTGAAGGTCATATCAAAGCCACCAAAAAAAATAAAAAAGTCAAATCATATCTTCCTTTTAACACACACAATCTCTCTCTCTCTCTCCAAACCAACAACACAAAGTCAAATCATATCTTCCTTTTAACACACACAATCTCTCTCTCTCTCTCTCTCTCTCTCTCTCTCTCTCTTTTCTTTCTCTCTCTCGGTAAACTAACCCATTTCTCTCTCTCTCATTAAACTGATCTCTCTCTCTCTCTCTCTTTTCTTTCTCTCTCTCGGTAAACTAACCAATTTCTCTCTCTCTCTCATTAAACTGAAACAAAAAATCTCTCTCTTTTCTCTCTCTCTCTTTTCTTTCTCTCTCTCTCGGTAAACTAACCAATTTCTCTCTCTCTCATTAAACTGAAACAACAAAAACTCTCTTTTCTTTCTCTCTCTCTCTCGGTAAACTAACCAATTTCTCCCTCTCTCTCTCATTATACTGAAATAAAAAAAAAAGTCTTCCTTCTTCCCTCTCTCAGTCTCTCTCTCACACTCACAGTGCTGCTCTCAAGTCTGGAGTCCCAAATCAGTGCACTCGTTACTCGTAGATCACTTTTTTTTTTTTTTTGCCAAGTGCTACTGCTACAGCGGAGAACTCACAGATCACTCACCGGCGACTGACTCGGCCTCCACTCCATCCTCCATCCTCCATGACTCCATCATCAACTCGAGTTTTCATTGCAACATAAGGGACATGGTTTAGAACCAAAAAGCCAACATTTGAGATCATTCAAGCCAGGTTCTATTGTTTCATAATTTTAAATTTTTTTGTTATATATTTTTAACTATACTATATATTGTGTTTGTTTGTGTTTGTTTGGTTGTTATATAGTTATAATATATTAATAATATGGCACCTAGAAGACAACTAAGTGGATACGAAAAATTAAAAAAAAAAAGAAAAATAGATCAACTAATAGAATCTCAAAAAGGATCTCTTGATAAATTTGTTACTAGTAACAAAAATAATGTAACAAAAAATTTAGATGAAAATGAACAAGTAGATAATGAAATAGAACTTATAGAAGAGAATAAAATAAAAAATATTGAAATAAAAGATAATGAAATAGAAGATAATGAAATAAAAAATATTGAAGTAGAAAATATTGAAATAAAAGATAATAAAATAGAGGATAATGAAATAGAAAATATTGAAAAAGAAAATAGTGAAATAAAAGATAATGAAATAGAAGACAATCAAAATCTTAATGAAACAAGTGATTATAGTCATATAAATATTTATGATCCAAGTCAATGGAAAAATATTGATACGAAATTAAGAGATTTATTAGTAGAAAATGGTCCAATTAGATATAATAATTTAGATTTTCCTCGGGATGAACACTCTAGACATTTTTCCACTATACATTATATTCGCAAATTAACAAATGGGGAAACACTTGATAGAAGATGGCTAGTATATTCAAAAGATTTGGATAAAGTATTTTGTTTTTGTTGCAAGTTATTCAATATGAATTATTCTACAAGTAAACTAGCTAATGAAGGAACAAAAGATTGGAGAAATATTGGTGTTAAGCTTAAAAATCATGAAATAACTAATGAGCATATAACTAATATGAATACTTGGATTGAATTAGAAACAAGATTGCAACTAAATAAAACAATTGATAAAAGTATCCAAGAACAAATTAATAGAGAGAAAGAATATTGGCAAAATGTATTAGTAAGAATTATTGCCGTTGTAAAGAATCTTGGTAAAAATAATTTAGCTTTTCGGGGAAAAAATGAAAAGATATATCAAGAAAATAATGGCAATTTTTTAAGTTTAATTGAAATGATTGCGGAATTTGATCCGATAATGCAAGAACACGTTCGTCGTATTCAACAAGATAGAATTCATAATCATTATCTTGGACATAACATACAAAATGAATTGATAAGTTTGTTAGGAAATGAAGTAAGAAGCAATATTATTAAAAAAGTTAAAGAAGTAAAATATTATTCAATCATACTTGATTGTACTCCCGATGCAAGTCATCAAGAACAAATGTCTCTCATATTACGATGCGTAGATATTACAATAAGTCCAATAAAAATAGAAGAATATTTTTTAGAGTTTATTAAAGTAGATGATACGAGTGGAAAAGGTTTATTTGATAAACTTATAGATGTAATAAGTAATCTTGAACTAGATATTAATGATGTACGAGGACAAGGATATGATAATGGGTCTAATATGAAAGGAAAACATCAAGGTGTACAAAAAAGGCTACTCAATATAAATCCTAGAGCATTTTACACACCATGTGGTTGTCATAATTTAAATCTAGTACTTTGTGATATGGCTAACTCTTGTCCCAAGGCTATATCATTTTTTGGAATAGTACAACGTATATATTCATTATTTTCCTCTTCCACAAAACGATGGAAAATTTTACAAGATAATATTCAAGGTTTAACTCTTAAGCCATTATCACAAACACGTTGGGAAAGCCGTGTTGAAAGTGTTAAAGCAATAAGATTTCAAGCTCCAAGAATAAGAGATGCATTATTGCAATTAGCGGAAACTAGTGAAGATCCTAAAACAAAGAGTGAAGCTAATTGTTTAGCAACATATGAGATTGAGAATTTTGAATTCTTATTGGGCATGACTATTTGGTATGATATTTTATTTTCCGTCAACTTAGTTAGTAAATATTTACAATCAAAAGACATGCATATTGATATTGCTATAAATCAATTAAAAGGTCTCATTTCTTTTTTTGAAAAATATAGGGAAAGTGGATTTACAAATGCTATGATTTCATCTAAAGAGATTGCATGTGAAATGGGTATAGAACCTATATTTCGTGAAAAACGTAGAGTTCGTAGAAAAAAACAATTTGATGAAAATGTTGATGATGAGGTAACACAATCTATTGAAGAATCTTTTAGAATTGATTATTTTACATATATAATTGATCAAGCTATTTCTTCACTAAAAAATAGATTTGAACAATTACAGAAGTACGAAAATATTTTTGGTTTTTTATTTAACTTAGAAAAATTAAAATCATTGACCAATGATAGTTTAAAACAATATTGTTTGGATCTCGAATGCTTCTTAAAACACGAAAATTTTTCCGATATTGATGGCTTAGATTTATTTTTAGAACTAAATGTTTTAAAAGAAATTTTACAAATGAAAGAAAATACTCCAATTGAGATTCTAAATTATATAAAAAAGTTAGATTCTTTTCCAAATGCATGCATTGCTTATAGAATATTATTAACAATTCCTGTAACAGTTGCTTCTGCGGAAAGAAGCTTTTCAAAATTAAAATTGATAAAATCTTACTTAAGATCGACTATGTCACAAGAAAGATTAACTGGATTAGCGATACTATCAATTGAAAAAGATATGGTAGCAAAACTTGAATATAAAACCTTAATTAATACTTTTGCAACCCAAAAAGCAAGAAAAATTAATTTTAAATAAAAAAATATTAACACTAAACATAGAAGGCCTCATTTAGAAGTATCGCTTTAGGCCCCAATTTGTCTTGAGCCACCCCTGTTGTCATGCGTGCCAATCTACTGAGCAATATTCACAAGAGGGTTGGGTTGATGAAGGTGAGTCCCACTGTACTGAAAAAAGAATTTGAGCTTTGAAAATGGCCCACCTGTTGGAAATTCTCGTCTTAATGGCTAATGTCGACTTGGATGAGTGTTTGTCCCGTTTTGATAATTTTGAGTGGGACTGGGAGGAGAAATGTCCTCTTCTTGGGAAGTGGCTGCAACAGCTGCAAAAGCCACGCTCCCACATGGAATGTCCCATCTTCCTCTTATCTTTCTCTCTCATTTCACAACCAATGTAAATGAAAGATGTGCCCCACTCTTATCTTCACATTGCTTCCAACATAAGGCTTCGATATTCCTGTTGCTTGGTACTGGATGAAGTTCATGCACCCATCAATTTCCCAATTTGGGTTGGACCTACTTGCGTACAAGTCTTGTTCTTCAAGGCCTGAGTTAAAAAATACCATGTGGAGTCACAGACTTTTAACCCCAAATCCACACAGAAGGTAACATAGAGTAACTGAAGCAGTTGATTTGCTCCCACATACATGACCAAGTCGCAAACATGACAGTCTGTGACAAACATGACAGGTCTAGCAACAAGGTGAAGTGTTAAAAATCATTGTTAGTGGACTCTCTATATATTATCATCATAAGGTTTCTCTATATCTATTCCCAGCCTATCATCTTAAGGGGAACTACACTGGATTAGCTACATAAATTCTATTTTTTTGTTCCATTCTATCCTACTTGACGTAAAAGTTTGCGGAGCGCGCTCTCTCCGTCTGTCTCTATATGTATATATAGGTATTTTATTTTAAGTTAAATAAATTTTGTTTTATTTAGAGAGAAAATTGTAAGTTTGTCTTATTATCAAGTGTAGATAAGGTGAGCTTAGTTTTTTCCTCTCATCTTCATCTATTTTATCTTTCTTTCTTCTCTTTTTCTTACTTGAAACTTGTTTGTGAATCTTCTACCATTCTATATATAATACAATTTTTGACAGTGTGATCATTCAGTCTTGGACATTTTGCCACTAAAGATTAACATGAGAGATAGTTGTTGTGATCAATATCTTCTAGGTAGGATGAAAAAAATGCATTATATATTATTATTATTCTGAAACCTCAAACAAGTGAGAAGGAATTTCATGCATTATGAAAACAGTTGGCACTGTGCTAAGCCTGATGAGAAATCAAGAGTGATAGATATCATGAAGGCAAGTGGGTCATGTTGAACAGATGGACAGATCTATCCAACCAATGAGTTGATGGCAATTTCAATTAAATGGACAGTTAAGAAATTAAATATTCTGTTGTCACATGTGAGAGTCAGAAGGGCTAATGCATCAATCCATTGAGGGGCCTTCAGATTCTGAATAGATTGGTTGGGATCATCAATCAATTCATGAGTACTGGAAATGTTCTTTGGAATAATGAGCCTGAAGCATCAAATCAAACAAAGAGGAGCTTTGTTAAAGGGGTTGAAGAACTGCTGTTATGATTCTTGATTGCCCCACTGTTACTGGACCATGCTCCAATAACCCATCATTAGCCCATGTGGTATAGGGGGTCAAATGTTCACAGGAAAGGTGGCTGTGTCCAAATATGTTGAGACTTAGGACTTAGGGCTAATCACCGGAATGCTATGTACCCAATTGGGCTACTTGTAGCCCATTTGGTCCCAATTGCAAATTGGGTTGGGCTTCTCACCCAAGATATCTGGTAATTGGATCAGGTTGTGCCCTGCAGATTCCACTGTTATCAAACTAGCATATAACATAATTTAACAACTGAAACAATACTGATTCAACTCAACAAATTTGGTGACTCACTAGGAAGTCAACAAAAAACAAACAAACAAACAAATTTGGTGACTCACTGAGCTGAGTTGACTCAGGCAAGTAATTACAAATCCACAGAGTTTCTGCACCATGGTATAGACATTTATTATATTGCTATATGGGCTATGAAAGAGTGACTTGAAAGTTAATATGAGCCACACTTCGGCCTGATTAATGATAAACAGGTGGACCTGGACTTTGGAAAACTTTGGGCTTTTGAGACGTCTGTCTTATTTTATTTGTTTTTATTGTTAAAACCGTAAAAGAGTCTTATTTTGTTAGGTCCACTGAAATTGTACGTTTTGATGTGCAATCCGGTGTGGTCAGTCAAGTGCAGCATGCTTGCAGTAGCATGTACAGTGGGTAGGGATCTAAACGGGTTGGTTCTTGTCCGGATCCACGGATGATCTAGACTCAGAACCAGTTATGAGAAGATGGAACTGGAATCAGTACTGATTTCTTTGTTACGGAAACAAAACCATTGATGAAATATGGGATTCGAAATATGGGATCAGAATCGGAAGCCGTTTCTTAGTTATAGAACCAGAACCGTTGATGAGAATATGGAACCAAAAATAGGAACCAATTTCATATATGTGACAGGTCATGGAACCAAAAATAAGAACCAATTTCATATATGTGACAGGTCCTGGTCCACGGGTTGGAACCAAGGTGGAACTGTATCCAAACCCGTTTAGGTCACAGATCCAAAAAAGGATCAAGACCCGTTTACTTATTGGGGCCTAAATAAATACCAAAATCGGAGCTTTTAACGAGTCGGAGCCTCTGAGTAATCGAATAATTGGGGACTCATTTGCATCCTTAACAGTGGGAAACATGCAAACCTGTGGGGCCTTTTTACTCTAACAAAACCAGGCCCAACTCCTCTAACCCAGGCCCAACCCATCCCAGAATTGCTTTAAAATACACCATTGGCAGTGCTAATTGCCAAGGTTACATGTTATGTCCCACAGGCTTCATTTCCAAGTCCAGTAGGGGGTACAAGTAGGCTGGATGCCGCTCATGCTCAATCCTGGTCTGGTGCTAAATAGCTGAACATCTTCACCTAAAGTTGGCTCAGCCCACTAAACCAAGAAGTTGGCTAACGATGTCAAATCTTGCCAAAGAAAGGTAATCGGATTGGTAGGATTTTAGGCAATAAAATTGTGATAATTTCATAGCCTTACATTTCTATTCTAAGATCGTTCATTTCATTAGTCTAGATCAGACATCTAAAAATGTGTTGCTAACCTTATCCTTTACACATGGTTGGATTCCAAAATTTCTCCAGTCGTCCGAACCCACTTATAGCTCAGTGGTGATGCACATTCCCTCTACAGAAACAAAATATAAGGGGTCGTTTGTATTTTACGCGTGAGATATGTAAATACAATTTACACATGTAAAAGATGAATAGTCAAATTTTAAATATGTAATGTTTACACATGTATTTCTTTTCACAATGTTTGTCTAATAACACAATATTCTCATCATTTACACATGTAATTCATTTTTCTATGTTTGTTTCAATGATATGTGTTTATGTATTAAAATATTTTGTAAACGATACTTATTAATCATTAAATTATATTCTACTATAATGATATGAAAAGTAAACAAAAAAGGCCTGATTTATATCAAAGTTTTTATTTGCATTTTAGATCCTTAAAAAAGAACATGTCTTTCAACATAAAATATACTATTCAAAAATAGATATTTCTATCAATGATTACCTTTAAAAAAATACATTCCAACATGTTTGGTTAAGGAAATAAGAGTTTATAGTCTGATGGCTAAGAAAATATGATTATTATCAATATTTTTATTAATTAATATTTAGTTTAATATTATCTTAATTCATTATTCAATTTGTATAAAACTTAACCCATGCATCTCACCGGCTTTTTGCTAATATTAATCAATTATAGAAAGTTCTTAAAATGAGTATTTTATTGCTAAGTCCAATTATATTAAAAGTATCACAAATTTATTATGGTTAGATAAAATTGCATTTATACATTATTTTTGAAAGATACCATAATGCTATATAAAATACATTCTTCTTTTTCTCTTACATTCATTTATACATATTTTAAAGTAATACAATAATAAATAATTTTAGAAAAATCATTGAGATATTGGAAAAAAATCTAAAACGAGAAAAGAAGATAGAGAATCAAATTCTAAAAAAATAAACCTACATAGTTAATAGGTTTTATAAAGGGTGTTTTTTTTTATTTTTTATTTTTTTTAATTTTATTTTATAGAAAGCCAAGAGAGTAAAATAGAGAGGTAATCTTCATAAAAGAGAATGAGATTTTCATTTATAAGTTTCATCGGTCTTGATATATCTTTTATTATTATTTTGTAAATACGTTGAAGGGGAGTTTCGAACTCGAACCTCTTTGATAGAAATCTCTCAATTATTATTATTTTATAAAATGTGTTAGAGGGGGTTTCGAACCCAAAACCTCTTTGACGGAATTGCCCCAAAACCAAACCGTCTGCCTTCAACGGGTATTCTTTAAAATGACATGTGCTTTGATATTCTCTTTTCCCACCTGAATAGGTGTTCAAATCTTGTTGTGAAAATGGGCTCATTTTCATACCATTTACACATCTGATTTACACGCAAGATGCGTAGATACTTGTAGACAAACATTAATGATGCGTAAATATTATGCATATTCACAATTAGCCATTTACATATGTATAAATGGAAGTAGACAAACGACCCCTAAGGCTGTAGCATAAGGGTATGTGGCGGTTGTGTTATGGGGTTTGTGATGGGTGCACATGGGCGTGTAGCCCCTAGGTATCTATCAGAGCAGATAAATAAATAAATTAATAATCTTTTGTATTATGTCTAGTAAACCATAATTTCTTTGCCACAATTCATAATTTATAGCTTCCATGAGCTAAATGGGGGATTTTTTCCTATTTGATGTCTGCATGAAGGGAGTGCCCTGAAACTGAGGAAGTCCCCATTTTCCATTTTTATAGGGAGGAGACCTCTCAAACATTCAGATTGGGACATCTACATTGAATCATGAATGTTCCCGCAGGAGGAAATTTTGCAGTGATAAATAGCTTGTGTCCATTTTGTAATAGGAGAGAGAGAGGTGCAAAGTCAGCATACAAGGGTGGATATTTTTTTTTTTTTTTTTTTAACGGTAGAATTTAACTATCAGCCAAAGGACTTTTCTTGAATGTCAAAGAAGCAGAGGGGCTTGTTTATAATTATGTATCATTAGATATAATTTTTTTTCAAAATAGCACATAAAAATTTGAATATTTTAAAACGGCATAAAAGTTTAGAAGCTACTATTGACACAACTCCACTTGCTCATTTCACATTCTTTTTTTCCAAAAGCTTGGCACCCCGTGGGAAATTCCCAAACTATACTACTACTTCTATGTACTCACCGCCAACCTCCGTCGGCGACCTCTACTTCTCTCTGTCTCCTTATCCCTGTCTCTCTCCCTCTCCCTCTCCCTCTTTCTCTCTCCCCTCTCCTTCTACTTCTCCTTCTCCCTGTTTCTGTCCTTCACCCCCCCTCCTTTTCCTTCTCCATGTCTCTTTACCTCTCCTTCTCCTACTTGTCGTCCCTCTCCCTACTGTTCGACGATTGTTTGACCCTGAGTGGTCGAATGACCGAATAATAGGGAGAGAGAGAAGGAGAGGGGTTGGGCCGCCTGCGTAGGTGGGCAGCGAGCAAGGAGAAGGGTAGAGATAGGGAGAGGGAGAGGGCTAGGTGCCGACGGAGGTGGGGGTGAGCAGGGAGAGGCGGCGAGGAGAGAGAGGGAAAAAGAGGGAAGGAGAGGGAGATGAGTAGTTTGGAAATTTCCAACAATGGTGCCAAACTTTTGAAAAAAAAAAATGGAATGAGCAAGTGGAGTTATGTCAATAGCAGCTCCCAAAAGTTTCTCACAAACCTCTCAATCAAGTCCTCTCCATAAAATCTTTTTTAAGAAATAAGAAAATTACCCTTCCCTTTGACAAGCAGTTACTTTTTTAAATATGAGCAAAAAATTTTATACTTTTTTGAAAATTCTTCTTTTTTAAAATAGTCATAACTATCAGTCAATGTACTTTTTTTAATGTTCCAGAAGAAGAAGAGGAGTTTATTTATAATAATCTTCAGTGTTTATATTTACCAGAAAAGATAAGGATGTATTTGTAAATATCAGCCAAAACTTCGGGGACTGTCTTGAAATTCTTACCTATCTCGCCTCCGCTTCTTCGCTTTCATCTCCTCTGATCCTACACAAAACCAGTCATCCATCCGATCTTCCTTTTTCTTCTTTGAATTTTGGGGATCGAAGAAGAAGAAGAGCGTCATGTGGTTGGAAATCCTTTGCGGCTTGGTCTTCTTTCGTTTCTTTCGACGCTTGTTCTACGACGAAGACGAAGACCTTCTCAACAACGATAGCTCAGATTCCTCTGCCATCTTCTACGTCGCAACCAGGTCCCTAAACCCTAATCCTATTTCTCTCTTTCTCTCTCTCCCTCCTCATTGATCATTCAAAATCCTCTCTTCCTCATGCGTAATTCTAGGGTTTGTATTCTCCTCCAGGATTGAAAAGATCTATGGCGGGAAGGCGTATGTCGGCCTTCGAATCCCAGACGCGGATAGCAATTCAAGGCAGAATATCGACATGGTTCTTGTTACGAAAGGGTAGTTATGGATAATGGATCCCTCTTTGTTTTTTCTCATGTGAAAAGATTGGGTTTTTTTTCACTTTGACAGGGGAGTGATCTTTTTTTTTTCTTTCTTTCTTGTATGTGATTTGTTTTCAGTGCTGTGATGGTGGTTTCTGTTTGGAATTTCAATGGATCAGTAGACATTGACAATGATGGAAGCTGGGTTAGCACCGGCGAGAAGCGGCACAAGAAGGAGAAGCATCCATCTCTCGTGAGTCGATTTTGTGAATTCAGTTTTACAGTGTTCTCTGTTCTTGCAATCCAGTTTATTCAGTTTCACATCATTTCTTTGTTTGTTGAAAGAAAACATGCAATGTTCAATCATGCCATTTGAACATCCCTTCAAACGCACACTGTGCAGACACTGTGATTTGGTTATCCAAGTTTCATATTTGGTTTGCCAGGCACTGTTGAAATCCAGTCGTTGATGGGAGAATAAATACACCCAAAGTTTCATTCCTCATATAACAACCCGATATATCTTAGTTGGTCTTCAATTCATTCTAATTGTTGCAATTGTCCATTTGCAAACCACTTGGATGGATATAGGATAGGCACTAGGTCATGGAACATCAGGTGAGATGAGGTGCTTTGATTACTGAAAGTTGTCTTGATCACTGCTTATCTAATGAAAAGCAAATAAAGAAAGGAGGAGTTTTCCTTAACAGAGTATTGTGCAATGCTTCTTTTGTAATTGGGTGAACTAGAGCATGTATAATGTAAAAAAGAAGAAGCTGTATGTGCTTTTTCTCTGTTAACCCTGACCAAACCACCTTCATATTGTGAGTGGTGTGGGTTAATATCTTAGGAAACATAATGAAATGAAAAAGCAGAGAAATGAAATGCAATGTAGAGAAAAGGGATATACGTATGATCTTTCATTATTTGTAGATCACTTTGAAGGATTGTGCCTCTTTAACTTATACCATAAAACAGAAAGAAGGGAATTTTCTACTGCTTTCAATTATGAAAATTTTACTCTTATTATTATTTTCTCTACCTTCTACTGTAATACAGAAAGAAGTGAATTTTCTACTACTTTCAATTATGAAAATTTTACTCTATTATTATTTTCTCTACTCAGGTGGATGAAACTAAAAGACGAGTTGCAATTCTTGAATCATACTTGGAACAGAGGGGCTTAACTCTGCCTGAAGGTTATTTGATCGGAAGAGTTGTTCTCCCAAATCCAAATTGCAGGTGTTTATTAGTTAAATATAGCTATTTCAATTGCAACTGTTTGTCATTTTTGTTATTATCATTAATTTGGGACATGCAACTTTTGGTCATTAGGGGTCGATTGTTTGCACTCATTTACATATGTAAATGATTCATATGCATAACCATTCCACATGTATCACGGTTGTTTGTGCTGACCTATGCATGTTGTGCGTAAATGAGGTGTGAAATTGAGGCCATTTACATAGCGTCATTTTCGCACCTCCAAAGATGTGAAAGTGTTTCACAGCTCCCATATGCAAAACAAGAGTTTCTCGTGATTTTTTCTTCACCCATGGGACCCATCAATAACCTTTATATTTTTATTCCTATGGGTTCCCAAACCATGATCCAAACCTTTCATTTTCTTTATATGGCTAAAAAGGGCTAAGAGGTCAAATTTCTTTACCTTAATTTTTTCTTGGATTTTAATAAATTTGTGAAACACTCCAAACAATTAGATCTAATTTTTGGACTTTTATGGGTCACTGGTGCCAATCATGACCCAAACCAATCATCTTCTTTTTTATGGATAAAGTTTCTTACCTTGATTCTTCTTGGGTTTTGAAAAATGTGAAAAAGTCCCAAAAAAAATCCAAATACATATAGAACCGTTGGATGTACTCATTTACTCATGTGAAATGGTTATTTTGATAGACATGGTAATGTGATCAGTGGCGAAGCTAGGAATTTTCCGGGGGGTGTGGGGTGGGGTTTGATCAACCGATAATATTAGTTGAGTCGTGAAAAATCTAAACCAAGTCTTTATAAGATTTTCACTTTAATATTCAATAGTAACTTTAGAAAAATTAGAAAATTACTAAAAATAGAGATTTTTGTTGAGATCAATCTGACAGTAGGCCTACATTGTATTTGAGTGAAATTTCTCTTGGCCACTTCTTTTGTGGCTTACTAATGATTTTAAGGCCCTAGTATTATTTACGTGTAGCACAGACAGGAGAAAAGAAGAGAAAATAATGACTCCAAAAAGAGTTCCATAGTGGACCCACTTATGAAACATCGATATCATTGAAAAAATGGTCTTCCCATATAGTGCATAGTCCCCATCAAATTTCATTCAAATGACCCATCTTTACTTTAATAATTTTTAGAACACTCAAATAAAATATTTAAACAATTCAGATGTTTCATATAAACCAATTTGACGTTGGGCCCAGATTTATTGAGTTAAATTTTTCATAGACAATAAGGCATTTCTTTTATAAGATTTTGATTATCTCTAAGGGCCCCACTTAGGCAATCAACCCTGGAGGATCCTCATTTCAGGCCTATTTTCATTTTAGTGGCCTCACTCAAGAGCCTCATGAAAATCTATTTTTAAGGGTTAAAAAAAAAACCTCCACTTGAAACAAATGTTGAAACATAGGATGCCAACTTGGTGGAGAATCAGAGCAAAACTTTCTGTGAAGGATATGAAAATTTTGTTAGATGTATATCCTTTAGAACAAAGCACAAGATTGGAATGCCCTTATTAGTTTCTCAAACTCACTCTTCTTAATAAAGAGCAAAGAATTTTGAGGAAAGGCAAAATGGCAAAAATTTAAACTACCAAATCTTGATTCCTAAAATTTCTCCTCTTTAACGAAGGGAAGAAAAATTTGAGGAGGGGCAATTGCTGCTGCTCGACCCCCCTCCCTCCGCCACTGTGTATCATATGCGTATGTTACATATGCATATCTGGCATTTACATATGTAAAAAACAAACGCCTCCTTATGTTTCCGCACATGCATTTAGCTTTAGTTCAATGATGGTCTCCTTGGATTTTCAAAACCACAATAATCTGAAATGGGGTTCAACTAGTGTCATTTCTTTCTTCATTTGAGTCTATCAGTATATATTTCAATTTTAACATCTTCCTAAAATTATCCATGAGACATTGATTTCATGAAATGATAGAGCAAGTAGACAGACGTCTTGTCATATAAATATTATCCATGATGCAAATCAGGTTTCATGGCTTGTTGACCACGAATCCGACTATTGATTTCTGGGAATTGTTTGGATAAGGAGAAAAGGCAATTTTCTCCAGTGGGGAAAAACAACAACAACAACAACAATACCCCATTTGAATAATGTAGGGAAGAAAAGTGAGCTCCACTTTGGAGACTTTTCTCCTCAAAGGGTAGACTACTATTTCTTCTTGCTACCCCAGGGAAACACCATATCCTCCTCCTTTCACTTTTCTCTTTGTTTTATTATGAATGTGAAAAGAAATTTAAAGAACTTATTCTGCGTTCTATTTTCTCCAATTACATCAAATAGTAGTGAAGTAAAAAGTGGAGATTCTTCACTTGAGTGGTTCATTGTAGGTTTCTCTTGCTTTCTCTACTTAGTGGGGAATCCTCACTTTTCACTTTCTCCTCATCCAAATAGTTATTGAACTGTCAAGATACTGCATAGGAAAAGACAAGGCTGTTTGTGAAGTACATGCACTTCCATAGCATTAGGTTGCAATGTTATTAATTAAGCATTTCTGTTTTTCAAGATAAGTTTTGAGACTTTCTTCTCAGTATTTGGTTGTCCGGAAAAGCTAATGATTCCATGACTGTGGGACCTGTTATGTAATGTGACAGCTATATTTTTTGTCTTGTTTCCTTTTGAAAAGATCTACCTGTTAGAATTATGTATACATTCTAACATGTTATCCAAAAAAGCAATTAAGAATTAAGACCATGCTATTGTAAGTGTCAATAGATTTTGGTTTCTTTAGCCCAAATTAAAGCTCAATTTTCAAACTTCATGATGGTGATTGCACTCCTAGATTTTATTGGTTTATTTTAATTGTAAATTTCTATGTGTAGTTATGGCCATATTTATAAGATTCTCTGTTTAATTAAGCTAAAAAGGAAAGAAGGGCATGCCAACATCCTTTTTGGCACTGTTTAACTCTGTGGTTTTTAATTGTTAGACAAATAGAAAGTCTTTTGTTTTACTTTATTTTTAAGTTCCCTTAATAGAATATATACTGTCTCAAAAAATTAAAAAGAATGTGATAATAACATAAGGCCTGATCAGTGTCACCTATGCCTGGTACATACACCCCTGGTTGCACTAGGCCTAATCAATGTCGCCTATTAAAACTTAAGCGATCTAAACATAATAGGTGACATGCGTGTGTGGGGGCATGCCCACTGTGCAAGACCTCTTGGAGGTGAGCCCAGTACCTAGGCTTACCTTTGACTACCACTGGCCTAACCATAAAATATAGATGGATGTTTCTTCTTCTTCTTCTTCCTTTTTTTTTTTTTTTTTTTTGAGTCATGTGACTTACACTTCCCATTATTCATCTAGGGTCACATATGCAATAGATTGTCTTCCTGAGGTCATTTCCTTCGACAAATGGTCAGAGCTAAAGCCAGAACCAAAAGCTGGATTCTCAAATTGGTTTAAGGATGCATTTCGAGGAGGAAAGGGTGATACACAAGAAGCGATGCATCAAAAGCTTCATTTCTGTCTTAGCACAGCTCCAATGTGGGATAGGTTTGATTGATCTCCATCTGCTTGATCATACATTCTTTTCTGGATTTAATTTTTGCTGATACTCTCATGAATTTATAACTAGTTTTCAGTTGACTATGAGATCCTTCGTTTTTGGGCCCCTTCCCTTCCAGTGTAATTAGAGAAGTGTCTATTTGGCACTATTTATAAATCATAATGTGTTTCATGCCATCAGCAGTAGGTTAATGCAAGTTAGGTCGAGTCATACTTCCATGCAAAATTAGACTCAAAAGTTGGTAATGAGAGGAGACTTGGAGTTACATAGGCAATTGGCAATAAAGCTCACTGAACCAAATATCAAGTCTGCATTTGTGTGAAAGTAGCAATTGACCTACCTTACATTGCCCAAAAAAAGGATATAGCAGATGAATGTATGCAATACCATCCTCTCTAAGTAGGTTGTTATTTTTTTTTTTTTAATGTAAATTTTCTTTTTTGCGACAAAAAGGAGAAACAAAAAACGAAGCCAAAACCAGCTTACAAACACGAAAGAAACAAAAAAAAAAAAAAAAATGCAACAGCTACTAATATACAAACAGATTAAACATAAAAAATAATAGAAGATCGAAAAACTCCCTCATTCGCTAGATCATCTGCCTCTAGTTTTTGCTTCTCTTAGAACATGATGAAAAGTAGCCTCTAACCGTCTGGAAATATCTTGAATCTCCTCCACCTAATCCGCCAATCTCCAAGGATGAGAAATCTTCCCAGAACCCCACTGAATAGCTAAAAAAGAATTACCTTCAATAATTGCTTTATATCCTCCCAAGCTTCGTAACTCACGACATCCTACTAAAAGAGCATAAACCTCTACTTCATTAGCATCTAAGCAAAACACAGGCCGTGAAAAACTCCTCAACACAGTACCACTACAATCCCTTATAACACCTCCATTACCTCCTTGATTTGACCGGACAAAACTTCCATCAACATTAAGTTTAAGGAGCCCCACAGGAGGAGACAACCAAGTAGCTTGGCACTTATTTTTAGCTTGTCGAATCCCTTTAACAACTGCTGCCCAAGATCTATTAATATCTTTTAGAGTCACCCCATCAAATTCCTTTTTCCTACTCACCCATTATGAAATAGACCAAACAATAGACTTTACCACTTCCTCCATAGATGTACTTCTATTTCTGAAGAGTCTATTATTCCTCTCCTAGCACAATTTCCAAAGAGTTGCATATAAAACAGATTTCAACAGAATTTTCACACGCATAAACTTGCACCCCAAATGCCATTGACAGAAGAGATCATCAACAGACCGTGGCATCACCCATTGCACCTCAAACATATTAAGAAAGAATGCCCAGATTTTGCTAGCAAAAAAACAATGAATCATCAAATGATTAACTGTTTCCTCATCTTTTAAACATAAAGGGCACCCATTAACTATAACATGCTTCTTCCTCCTCAAATTATCAATGGTGAGGATTTTATTCCACCGTGCTATCCAACAAAAAGCCAATACTTTCGGCGGAATAGATTTATCCCAGAACTTCTACCAACTTTCCACTTTATAAGAAGAGTTAGACAAAATATTAAAAAAAGACTTCACCTAGAATTAGCCTTTAACATCAGGCTTCCAAATTATAGAATCACTTCTACCAACTGAAATGTAGACCTTAAAGAACATGCCAAGCAAACAAGTAAGATCTGAAATTTCTCTCTCTGTTAAATTCCTGCGGAAGCCGAAGTCCCAAACTACAGCACCACCCAACAATTGAAAATTTTCTGCAACAAAAGCCTTTTGTCTTCTATCCAGCAAATGAAGGTTAGGAAAAAGAGTATAAAGCACATTCTGCCCACGCCATTCATCATGCGAGAAACTGATGCAGGTATTGAAAGTGTTGATTTTGTAGCTGCACTTTTGATTATGAATTTTTGTTCTTTAAAAGTCAGATATTGATTTGTAAAAGGTCCTTGATCGATTCCTCTATCATTGAATTGATGCAGTACGGGCCAGGCCCTAGCTGACCCATAGGTCAACCTGATCCATTGGGTTTAGTCTACAAGTCCAATATTGACCGAGAGCCACCGTGGCAACTCATTTCTATCTTATTTTTATTTCTGTTTTCTATCATTGTTTGATTAGGATTGCTAATATTTGACTTTCCTCTTTTATTTAGATTTCTTTAATTGTTTAGGAAAGTCTTGGCTTCCAAGCAAGAGAGGGAGCAATCCTGCTCCTCTATATATAGATGATTGCCCATTGTAATTGCCTATGCTTATTTTCAATTAACCAAAAATTTCTCTGAGTTCTTCTCTTCAATTATGGTGTCTTCCATCATCTATTCTTGAGTGTGCCCTAGTGGCCGAATCCTTCTTTGGATTCGATCAATCCTTTGAGAGATTGATCTATTTTCGATCGCGGATCTGGGGTTGCGCCATGAACGGAACATATACTCTTTTTATAATGTTTACTAATATGAGGTAAAAACAGTTCCTCTATTGATTATAGGTTTATTACTTGCAAAATTTTCTTTGCTAACGACTTTTAATGGTAGATTTATTTTAAAAAAAATGAAACTTGCAGTTCACTTCATATGGAAAGCTTGTCTCTTAGGGTTTTCCATGAATTCCTTTTGCTTGCTAGAATTTTTTTCAAGTGATAACCTTTGTGTTCTGGTTTTATTGTCATGAGCAGTTGATAACATTTTCCAACAATCAGCATGTTTTGTGTAGAGAGGTCATATTTGTCTATCTTTGAGTAGAAGCGTTTGTAAGGCTTGCATCTGTGAATAAACATCATAAAGACAATGTCTGAACATTTATGAGTTAACTTTTTTTAAGTCACCTATTTTATCAAGGTGAGTTGCATTATTTAGAATTCTGGGAAATAAAATGATTAATTAGTTACTTTTTGCCATAAATCCTCATCTTAATTGTTGTTTTCATTTAAATTTACTTTCTCAATATAACTTTAAAAAGCTCATGTTAAGCTCAATATGAAGTTAAAAACTTTCATTTAAAAAGCCAAATCTGCTTTTCAATTATTCCTTGTCTACTTTTCAATTATTATTACATCTTAAAAACAATACAAAACCCTAATCCAAAACCCTAACTGCTCCTCTTCCTTCACCCCAAAAAAAACACGATAAATACATTAAATCTGCAAAACCCTTTCTGTTGTGTGGTGGATCCCACCATTTCCATGTCTTCAAAACAAATTTTTAATCGTATGGTGGACCCCACTCCAATTAAATTGAAAATTTAGGATATATCCTTAAAGGGTATGGGATTCATCTTTAACGGTCTAGATTATCTCTATGTGGGCCCCATGTTGGGGATCACAGCATGTGTTACATGATTCTTATGTAATAATTGGACGGGGGATCCAGAGTATTTTACTTTAATAGGAATAGGCCCCACCGTAAGATTGAACACATGATTGAAAATGTGGCTGGGCGCTTATGTGGCATCGCCGCTGACATGGTGTTAATCACGTTTTGGTCCTATGGTCAATTGGATGGTGGGACCCAAAACGGTCAGGATTATAACTGTGACCCCAATTGATTTCCCAGCATGTGTGGGATCCTGACTCTCTTTAGGGCTGGATTAAGTGGACCTGGATCCAGTGCCCTCTACACTTCTATCTTTTGGAACACAAACAATTTTACGGAGTTACCAATGTGAACGTTCAAGATGGTAAGATGGCATCACACACAGCACAACACAAAACCCTAATCCAAAACCCTAACTGCTCCTCTTCCTTCACCCAAAAAACACCATAAATACTCCAAATCTTCTCTTTATTTTTAGGGTAAGTAGTTTTCACTTACTGGCCAGCAAATAGTGGCCTTGGCTTTTGGCTTTTACTCTTAATTGCACATTATATGTTTTGAAGACAGGGAAATTCCACTCCTGTGTTTTGTCGTTCTAATTCTAACTGGATTTTATGATGGTAAAATCTAATTGAGATTGTTTTTTACTGTAGGTTGGAGCTGAAAGGTGATAGGAACATTCTTGGAGAATTTATAGAATTTAAAGGGAAACAAGAAGATATGCATGCCTTGAGAAATGTGAAGAGATCAAAAGTCAGCCGGTTGGTCATCCAAAAGTCAACTCTATTTGGGGGTTTAGGTAAGTTTTTAAACATTAAGTCGGATTTCGTGTTACAACTAACGTATGGTAAAATAATGATAAAAAAAATGTGTATTTAATTATATAAATAAAAAATATGATCGTCATCAACTCAGCTTATCGATTCACCTATAAGAAACAACTGTACTAAAAAAAAAAAGTGACCTGGAAATGAATCCTCTCTCGGAGAAACGGCAAACACATGGGCCAATGAAAAAAACCACAAGGGTGTGTGGGTTCAAGTAATATTACTCATCATGAAAAAGGATGGAGTAAGAGAAATGCGAGATAAAAGTAAGTGCAGTAGATTAGCAACCAGCTTCATTTTTGGCCTGTGGCTTGCATCACCATGGATAAATGTTCATTCCCACGAACCTGTAGGAATTTAATCATACATTAGACAAGTGGCCTGTAAGAGGCATTTGTGATTTAAGTGTTCAGTGTTGGTTTCCTTTTGGCATATATGTAGGTGTGCAAACCAATGGGAAGACAAGTTAGCATTAAAGGGGATAGGCAGATAATCAACATTTATATAATTAATTGGGATTGTCAATTTTATTATTACAGTTTTTATATATTACATATTTTTGTGCATACATGCAGCGTGTGTATATATATATATATGGCTATGTTCTGTTAAGAGAATCTCTCACGAGTTTGTGTTAGAGGTAATCTTGTTTTCACTGCGTGGGACACCCCCATGACAAATCCAACCCTCCCACACTCACTAACCCTCAATGAATTAGACACTAATTTGAATAATAATCATCACCGGATTCAATTTCATGAAAATGTAACTTAAGAAACTTTTGGAATTAAATCTGTTACTCGGGTTAGTGCCAAACTGGGGTAAGTGCTAATTCATGGGGGGTTTAGTGAGTGAGAGGGTATAGATTTATTATTGAGTGTTACATACAGTGGTATAAAGGTTACCTTGTAAGCAAAAAATCCATCAGAGGGTACCTTTTTAGCATAACATTACCCTATATGGGCCATGTTGGGAAATAAATCATAAAAACAAGGGGCGAAACTCAGGCACCTATACCGTGGATATTAGCAATTTTATAGCTCTTGAAACTAACTGCTCTGTTTTAGGCCCAATCTTCTATGCCTTTTGCAAATGGCTCTGTAGGGTTTTCCCCAGACTCAATTTGATGAATTTAAATTCAAATGCAGGTAGATCGAAAATACAAGTTTTGTATGCTTCTCGTGATTATCGAAGTGAAGGAGCATCTGCTTCTGAATGGATGGAAGCTACTGTGAAGTCAAGCACCGAGGTCGTATTTCAACCATTAAATTCACAGAAAACCCGGAAGATCAAGCTATCATCAATAGTCTCTGCATCTTTGAGTGCCTGAGGAATATCTGCAGCCGATTCGTTGGAGTGATTCTTACCTAGCAAGGAATTGTGTTGGCCTTCTTTTGTTTTTTTTTTTTTTCCTTTTCTTTTCTTGTTGAGGAATCCACTTTAGATATATAAGAAAATTGAGTCGTATCTTAAAACTTACTTTATGTAAATATAACCACAAGGCAATTTGTGGAAATTTTACCTGTAAAATAAGCGCGCACGAAAAAACAAAACACCTTATATTGTTAAGATTTATAGATTAGAAATGTAATGTTATCGTGATTAAAGCTGTTAAATTGTATAGATCATCATATACCTTCGGATGGCCATAATTGTTAGCCTTGTAGTGTCCCAGGGCATTGTTGCTCTCTCTCTCTCTCTCTCTCTCTCTCTCTCGTCGCATAGTTGGTGGTAAAATGAGCATGTTAGTTGAGTGGAGAGTGGGGGCCAGGGAGGTCCTCAAATAGAGGCATCATGATGGATCTCCATCAAATCCACATCATGACAGGAATTCCCAGTAATTGCGCTCTCAGATTGCAATTATGGGGATATATATATGGGAAATTATTAAAAACTCCCCTATCTCAAAAGGGAGTTTTTGTCCCTATTTATTAGCCAATGATTTAAGAGAATCTATGAAATATCTACAGTTTTAGGAGAATATTTAGGAGAGAGAATGAATAAGTGTACCATTGATGATACGTGTCACGCTTTCATTGGCTAAAAGAAAACGCTCGAGGAGTTTTGTAACGTTTCGAGATATATATATACATATATATATATATGGGGGATCTTCAAGTGCATCCATCTCTCACCATTTGTGGTGAGGGATACCCTTTTTGAGGAAGTTTCAAATACAACAAAGAGGTACAAAAGAAAAATACACATCTTTTTTGTACTTAAAACTTCTCCAAAAGGGGTGTCCCTCACCACAATGGATGCACTTGAATATTATCCTATATATATATATATATATATATATATATATGAGCAACACCTTCTCTAGATCAACTTAATTTGAAAACAGATTGAGGAAAAAGTGATTCTCTTAAGTGGGCTTGGTGGATTGCCAATGGGCTTACTATAAAGAATGGCTCTGTCAATCTTTATGGGCCAATAGAAATGCGGGCTATCTAATGTTAAAATTACTACTTCGAGTGGGTAACCGGAAGAATTGGTTTGGTTGGCATATCTAGAGCCAATATTGTTTTTGGTGCAGCTTCTTAAATGAGCGTACTCTCTCTGAGGCACTTTCAGCCACATTTTTTGTTATTACTAAGTTTAATCGTACTTCTACTGTCACAGATTTTTGGTCAATTAGCCACTGCACCACTTGTTGCAAATGCAAAATTAGTCAACCCTGTTGTCTATAATTATCTTCTCTCTCCCCAACATCTTCTACATGTACACCACACCCATCCAAACCTCAGACTCTTGTTTTCCTTCACACCACAGCTATCAAAACCTCAAACCGTTTTAAATATCTATATATAGTTTATTCAGTCATGTCTTTGAGAAGATCCTACTAGAAAATTGCTTCCCCTTCTTGGGCTAATTTGGCAGCTCTAATCTAATTATTAAGATCTAATTAAATTAATTGCTAAAATAAACAGTGCAGGCAAGTTTACTCAAAATCATTTTGGCTAAATCACAAGGTAAAAATAGGTGGTCTATAGATTGCGGTGATTTTGTGCAGTAAACACAGTTGAGGTTTGATGGCCACATGGAAGGGTTGGTTTTGGTTTTGGTTTTGTTATGTACTTTGATGATTATTTTTAACGTGCCTGAGCTGCAAGATTTTTTGTTTCCAACTCATCTAAAGAGGCTGAAGTGCTTGCATCTTCATACTAAAAAAAATGCCTTGGGAGTTGTGGTGCGATGCATCAGGCCATCAATGGAACCAAGGAGTGGTCTTTACTTACGGCCATCAATGACATTTTGAACATTGTGTTGTCTTTTGATTACGTAAAGTTTACCTTTGTTATTGGATTGTTAGTTAGTCGAGAAAGGAGATTGCTTTTGATTTTTTATTTTTTATTTTTTATAAAAGAATAAGGGTGTACTTTTGATATCACCTTGTTCTTTTCTTGCTTGATTCTGGATGGGCTGTGGTGTGAAGGAAAACAAGAAAGGGTCCCTGTGGTGTTGAGTCTAGGAATCTGCTGTGCTAAGGTTTGGTAGGGTGTGCTGGAAAGTTTAATGCACTAGCAACTTGCAAGTGCTTGTGGGATGACATTTCCTTTTTCTTTTCCTGTAGTACGTTCTTGGCGTTTTTTTATTCTGCTGCATCACCTTTCGGCAAACGAAAGAAGAAAAGCAGCAATCTCCTCTTGTTGAAAATTTTCCGTTTCAGTTTTGGGGATCGAAGAAGATGGCGACCTTGTTGGTGGGCTTCATTGCCTTGGTCTTCGGCATTTGTTTGTTGGAGGTGTGTCTCATGTGGTTTTCCATGTTGTCTCTCTTGTTGGTGGTCCTCATTGCCTTGTTCTTCTTCCCTCGCGTGGTTTTGATGATGCTATGCGCAGCGATCTTACTTTTCCTCTTAAACTTCTTCTTCTTCTACGACGACGAGGAAGACCTCCTCAACAAGGATAGCTACGATTCAACTGCAGTCTTCAACGTCGCAACCAGGTCCACCCAGAACACTAATCCTCTCTCTCCTCATCCATCATCCAAAATTCTCTCTTTCTCATGTGTAATTCTACGGCTTGGTGTTCTCCTCTAGGATCGAGAACATCTGTGGTGGGAAAGTGTACGTTGGACTTCGAATTCCAGACCCAGATAGCAAGTCAAGAGAGAATATTGATATGGTTCTCGTTACGAAAGGGTAGTAGTGAGCAGTCCCTCTTTCTGTTTCTCATCTGAAAAGAGTAATTTTTCACTTTGAGAGAAGAAATAACACACCCCCTTGTTTTTATGTGATTTGTTTTCAGTGCTGTGATGGTGGTTTCTGTTTGGAACTTCACTGGATCTGTTGACATTGACAAGGATGGCAGCTGGGTTGTCATTGAGGATCAGCAGCACAAGACGGAGAGGCGTCCATCTCTGGTGAGTCGATTTTGTGAATTCAGTTTTACACTATTGTCTGTTTGTTTGTTAGAAAGAAAACATGCAATGTTCAATCATGCCATTTGTGAGCAGTGGTCTTTCTTTACCTTTCTCATTAAAGTGAGAGAAGAAATTATGCAATCTGTACATCTCTTCATATGCACACTGTGAAGGACTTGTGATTTGGTGATCCAAATTTCTTATTTGGTTGGCCAGGCACTGTTGAAAATTGAAATCCTATCATTGATGGGAGATGCATCCTACGTTTCCTTCCTCATATAACAACCAAATTGTTGGGAGGATGGATATAGGGTAGATACTAGTATCACTGCTTATCTAATGAAAAGCAATAAAAGGCAGAAGGATTTTCCCTTGACAGTGTTGTGCAATGTTTCTTTTTTAATTGGGTGAACTAAAGCATCCATGATGATAATGAAAAGAAGAAGAAGAAGCCATATATGCTCTCACTCTGTTACTCAGACAGAACCACCTTCATATTGTATGTCATATGGGTTAATATCTTAGGAAACATCATGAAAATAAAAAGGCAGTGAAATGAAATGAAGAGAAGAGAATGGATATGTGTATGGTCTTTCTTTATTTGTAAATCACTCTGAAGGATTGTGCCTCTTTAACTTCTACTATAAAACAGAAAGAACTGGGAATTTTCTGCTGCTTTCAACTATGAAAAGTTTACTATGCATTTTTTTCTTCTTTCTATACTTCAGGTGAATGTAACTAAAAGACAAGCTGAGATCCTTGAATCATATTTGAAACTGAGAGGCGTAACTTTGCCTAAAGGTTATTTGATCGGAAGAGTTGTTCTCCCAGATCCAAATTGCAGGTGTGTATGAGTTAAATATAGCTCTTTCAACTACAATAGTCTGTCATTTTTTGTTGTTATCATCATTAATTTGGGACAAGACTTTGATGATGAAGATGATTTAATTGTTGCCGCACTGGTTTTTTGTTTTACTTTACTTTTAAGTTCCCTGAAATACCATGTCTCAAAAAATTAAAAGAAGTAAAACAAGATAATAACACAAGGCCTAATCAGTGTGGCCTATGCCTAGTACATGCATCCCTTGGTGCACAAGGCCTACTCAGTGTCACCTATTAAAACTTAAAAGGATCTAAATCTAGTAGGCAACATTTATAGGGTTGCCTCTGGGGTAGGAGAGGTGCAAGACCTCTTGAAGCCTACCATTGGCCTAACAATAAAATGTGGACAGGAATGGATGATTTTCTTTCTCTGAGTCACGTTACTAACATTTCCCATTCTTCTTATAGGGTCACACATGCAATAGAGTGTCTTCCCGAGGTCATTTCCTTCAACAAATGGTCACAACTAAAGCCAGAACACCATTTGAAAAAGCTAAAGCCAGAACCCGATTTGAAAAAGCTAAATCCAGAACCAAAACCAAAACCTGGATTCTCATTCTCAAATTGGTTCAAAGCTGCATTTCAAGGAGAAAAGAATGACACACAGGAACAATTAAAAAAATTGAACGATACACCGGAGGAGATGCATCAAAAGACACTGGAGGAGATGCATCAAAAGATTCAATTCATTCTTAGCACAGCTCCAATGTGGGATAGGTTTGTTCGGTCTTCATCTTCTTGATTATACATTCTTTGCTGGCTTTAATTTTTGCTGATACTCTCATGAATCTGTAACTAGTTTTTAGTTGATTATTCTCATGTTTAGCATCTCCGTTTCCAACCTGTATTTGTGCAAACTATAAATGTCTAAAGTAAGAGCGTTTGGCACACAATTCTACTCACTACCTGCTTTAGAGAAGTAGAGGCACATGTCCGCTTTTGGGCTTGTGAAAATAAGAGCTTTAGCTTCTCTTTTTGTTGGCTCTATTTTAAATGGCTCTATTGAAATAAGAGTAGAGCTACCAAATAAGGCCTATGTGGTGGTTTCTTTTTGCGCCCCTTTCCTTTCCAGCATATTTAAAGAAGTGTCCGTAGCACTATTTACCAAGAGGGAATCAGCAATAAAGCTCAATGAACCAATTTTTTAGTCTATTTTGTTGTGAAAGTAGCAGTTGACCTTGAATGCATGGAATACCGTCCCCTCTAAGTTTATTGGGTTATTTTGTTGCCATACTTTTGATTATGAGTTCTTGTGCTTTAAAAAGTGAGGCATTTACTTGAAAAAGGTCCTTGATCGATTCCTCTATCAATGAACAAAACGGATAAACCATTTTCTAATGTTTACTAATCTGGGGTGAAATCAGTTCCTCTACTGATTTAAGGCTTGTTAGTGAAATGCCCCGTGCTTAGCACGGGCAATGGAAGAGGAAGAGGCGGGCAGTGAATAATAAATGACATTTTTCTGAATTAAATTAGATTAAAAGAGAATCGGCTATTGGAATTGATGATGGTCCATAGGTCAAAATTGTGGGGGATGTTCAAAATTAATTAGAGCTGATTTCAATTTGAAATCAATCTCTTTCATATATAATATAATAACTAGAAATGAGCAAGGGCAAGATAATCATAATATTAAAATTTATACAAAAAAAAAACTTTATGATCAATTTCTTTAAAATTAAATGTAAAAAGTTTTAGTCTGAGAGAGAGGAAAGAAAAAGAAGTCCATAAGAATCATTACCTAACACCATATAATTTATAAAAAAAAAAATAATAAAAAAAAAAACACAAGCCCATGAAAATTGAAGATTAATGATCAAGAAAACTAAAAAACAAAATCAAAACAAACAAACAATATAAACTATAAATAAAATCCAATGAAATTTGAAAGATACATAGAAATAAAATATAGAAATGAAAATCCATAATCAACTCAATAACATAAGCAATTTAAAAGAATCAAACACTCATGAGAAAAAAGAAAACTAAAAAATGGAGCACAACCACAAATTCATGAAAAACCATTATAAAAAAAAAACCTAAAAACCCATCACAAGTGAGAAATTATAATAAAAGAAATATAAAATAAAACGAAATAAATTTTATTAAAAAAGCTATAATAATATGTATAAATAAAGATCCATAGACAATACAATGATAAAAGAAATTTAGAAGAACTAAACCAACTTATTATAATCTAATACTCAAAAATGGAAATCTGAAGCCACAAAGAAATAAGGAAAATTCATAAAAAGATTTTACAAAGAGAACTTAAAGAACCCAACAGAAAAATAAATAATTAACTAATAATGATAAGCATTAAAAAATAAAAAAATACAACAAAAAAATTAGAATTCACAGAAAATCCCAAGGAGAACCCAATACCCAAAAGTTGAAACAAAAAAGGGAAAAAAAGAAACTCACGATCTATGAAAATTATACAAATACAAACCATAAAAATATTGTAAATATATAGAAATTTTAAAATGATGATTCTTTTGTATATATCATATTAAAATGACATAATTAAAATTGCTCAAATAAAATATGATGAACTCAAAAGTAAATGAATTAAAAAAGGTTTACCTCTCAAATTGAAACGTTTAATAATTGCACCAATTGGCTCAAGATGCTCACATTTTAAAATAGGCTAAACATTAATCTAAACTAAGCATGCAAATGAGACCTGAGATGATACTAAAAAGAGACAGAAAGAAACAAAAGAACTTAAAAGTAAATGAATGGAAAAAATGAAAGTTCTCTTGTTGACATAGAGAAATAGAATTATATTGGAGAAAGTAAAAAATTATGATAATAAGAATGAGCTTAATTCTTTATTTAGATGGACTAATATTATTGGAGATTCTTTTTACCATTAGTTCCACATTCTTAACAAAAAGTGAACAATCAAAATCAATGTATAAAAAAGAAAACAGATAACTCAGAACCGAGAGTGGATTAAATAAAAAAAGACTAAAGATTAAGTAAACTAGACAACCCAGAAACTAGCATTTCACATTCTAAAAAAAGAAAAAAAATTATATAATCAGAACAAACAAAAATATTTGAAATTCCTTAGATTAGTGGCACTTAGACACTAGGACCCATTAACACTCTAATGCTATTGCCTTAATAGAAATAGGATGATATTGAGAGTTTCTTAATAGACAAAAGGCATGATGGAGAGTTCAAATCACAGAAAAAACTTTATTTGGAAAACTCCAGTATTTTGTATTTTTTTATCAGAGAATCAATTTGACCGTGGAAATAACCCAGAATGAGGTGAAAATTTGACGTATCCCATAAATAACAAGGATGTTTGTCTTAATGATTGTGATTTTTAATAAATGGGGTCTATGGTAGTGTTCCACTCCAGTTACATCACGATTTATAAAAGTTAAAGCCACACGCACAAAAAAAAAAAAAGAAAAAACCAAACTCCACCCTTTCTCCCTCGGCAAGCGTGCATGGTAGCACATCAGTTACATGGAAAGTTTCTCGCCTCCTCTTTAACTCCACGCTATTATTGCGAGTTTTTCTTTTTTCAATAATATTGTCATTTTCTTATTAATTATGAAACTTATTATTTTTGTTGGTCAATTCCATATATTATATATTTATTTGAGTTTAGTTTTATTGTAAAATGGTTGTCATAGAAAATTAATGACTATATAGGAAATCATATAAAGTAGTTATTTCAAAAGTTTGATCACCCATGCTTAAAGTTTAATGTATAAGTATGAAAATAATAACAACAGTATTTATAGGGGTCAATATTCTAAAAATATAGTTTTTTTTTTATAAATACCTAGTAGATAAATTCCAACTCCTGGTCAATATTTAAAAGTGGGGTTGGGTCCCTTCCTCATTAACTAATTTTAAGTTTTTGTTGATAACTATTAACAAAAAGATGCTCTGTAGCATAGTGATAGGGTTGCCCCTTTGAAATCCCTATTGTCTTGAGTTCAAGTCTTAGGGTTGCCCCTTTGAAATCTATATTGTCTTGAGTTCGAGTCTCGGCACATGCCATGATTAATTCTTACCACGTCATTAAAAATACACGGGTCAAGTTGGGTCTAAAAAGCGTGATTTATATCTGGCCCGACCTAATCTACCTCGACCCGACCCGTTTGCTAAGGTCAAACTAAATTAAATTGGATGAGTTAAAATCAATTGGAGCGAATTGAAATTGATTTCAATTTGAAACCACTTCGCTTCATATATATATATATATATATATATATATAATTGAACAAATGCGGACTGATTTCTCAATTGAAATCGGCCACTTTCATATATAATATAATAATTGCTTGCAATAACTTCTTTACTTAGGATTTTAATGGTAGATTTATTAATGGAATAAAACTCACTATCAGCTTCAAATACAATGCTTGTCTCTTTAGTGATTTCCATGAATTCCTTTTGCTTACTAGATTTTTTTTTTTTTTTTCAAATGTTAACCCATGTGTTCTGGTTTTAATTTCTTGAGCAGTTGATAACATTTTGAAACAATCAGCATGATTTATGTAGAGAGGCCATATTTGGCTATCTTCTCATTTTTTATTTTTGCTATCGGAGGGTTCCCAACTCTTTGCGCTGGACTAATCCCTCCGAGCCCAAAGAGAAGCTAGGTAAATTTCCCTGTAGCCCTAGTGTGGTAGTCCAGTTTCGAACCTACAACCTCCGGGTGAAAACCGTAGTCCTAAACCAACTTTTCTACCCTTTGGGGTTATATTTGGCTATCTAGAGTAGAAGCGTTGGTAAGGGATCTAGTTGGCATCTGTGAATAAACATCATAAAGGCAATGTTTGAATATGTATGAGTTTAACTTCATTTAAATTATTTATTTTATCAAGGAAGTGGCATTAGTTAGAATTTTGGGAAATTAAATGATTAATAATTTGATTGGTTGCCTTTTGCTAATTTCTCTTCCATGAATCCTCACCTTATTATTCTTTTTCATTTATAAGAACTTTGTCAAGATACCTTAAAGAGCTCTAGTTAAACTCAATATGAAGTTACAGACTTGGTATTTAAGAAGCAAATCTGCTTTTCAATTATTCCTAGTCTACTTTCTGTTATTCTTACATCTTCTCTATATTTCTAGGCTTAGTAGTTTTTACTTACTGGCCAGCAAATAGTGGCCTTGGCCTTACTCTTAGTTGCACATTGTATGTTTTGAAGACATGGAAATTCCACTTGTGTGTTTTGTTGTTCTAATTCTAATTGGATTTATGATGAGTAAAAGCTAATTGGAATTATTTTTTTAATTGTAGGTTGGAGCAGAAAGGTAATAGGATCATTCTTGGAGAATTTATGAAATTTAAGGGAAAACGAGAAGATACGCGTGCTTTGGGTATTGTGAAGAGATCAAAAGTCAGCCGGTTGGTCATCCAAAACTCATTTATATTTGGGGATTCAGGTGAGTTTCAAAACGTTAAGTTGGATTTTGTGTTACAACTACTGGATGGTAAAATAATAATAATAATAAAATGTATTTAATTCTCGAAACCAAAAATATTAAAATCATCAACTCAGATTATCGAATCTCTTGTAAGAAAAAACTGTATATTAACAGAATGTGAGCTGGAAATGAATTCTCTCTTCAAACAACAACCAACACGTACATAGGGCACAATGTATTGGGCAGAGGCGTGCCACAAAGCCGCTCCCTGCAACTGCTCTAAAAACAGGCCCAGGAACGCGATGTCGAATGCCGTATAAAACATTGAGTTGTGTCTCTTCCATCACCAATTGGTTTTGTAATGAATGGTAGCTCAGTGGGTGCATAAGATCCTACAAGTGGTATAAGAGTTCCAAGTCGCGGGAGCGCCATCGTGAGGGGGGATTGTTGGGGCACAAAAATTCCACGATCCGTAAAACCGATCCGATCCGCGGATTTTTAACCGATCCAAAGGTAAATGAATTGGTGATCGGTTTTTAATAGCCACAGATTGGTAACAGATTCCAAATCCATCAATCCACAGGTGATGCATTTGGCCCAATCCGCACCAATCTGTTCCGTGTACACCCCTAAATTGCTAGGTACTTATTTTTCTTTCTTGATTCTGCCATTACCATACCCTACTCACTCCTTCAATACCCCATGCACCGGAGGTTGGATCAATGTGGAGTCTTCATGCTTATCTTGAAGCCATGTCAATGATGTTTTCACGCAAGGCTAATAGTGTTTGTCTCAAAATTCATTATGGGTCTTAAGGACTTTCTTGCTTATACATTGCTAAAACATGTTTCTGTCAAGTGGATTCTCTTTGGGCACGTTTGTGCATGATCTTTTCTCAGAAAGTGGAACTCAAATCTCTGAGACTTTTTCTGTGCTTGGTTGTTTGATGCACACACTCTCCCTGGAAAATTACTATTTTTTGGCTGTTTTTCTATGTAAAAGCGGAAACATGTGTCTGGCCTCCCCCCATTAGGCTTCCATTTATGTGCTCTTTCCCGGCATTATACAAACAAGCCCTTTGTCTCTATTTGTTTGCATGGGAATTTAATTCATAAAAATTCATGGTCAAATGTACTCCAACAAAAGGATTATTAAAAAGGTGAGGGTAAATGAAATAAAGAGATGTACATGGACTCTTGATTTATTTAGGATTTCAATTACTTGGGTGATGGTTGGTATTAATTTTCCATCTCCTCGTAATTCATTTTCCATTAATTTGATTGTATTTTTGGATATTCACCTTTGTTTCTTCATTTTTAACCACATTTATAAATGAAAGTCTTAGAATTCCTAGGAGTGCGATTACATGAAAACAAATGGGCTCTTAACAATTGATTAAGCATGTGATATGACCCTATTGCCTTATTCAGCAGGTGCTTAATTAAATACTAAGTTATAGGCCCTTTTAGTCAAGACTCAAGTGGGTGTTGACGCATAAAAAATGTAAGTTCCAGAGAACCAGGCCAAGCAAAAAGCCTATGAAGCCAAATGAAGGGTCCCAACTTGTGGAAAGTATATGTCTATAGGAAAGACTTCCCTTGGAAGCCAGATGAGATCAACAAAACTGTAACTTGAATGTTCGCTCAATCAGTAAAACTCATTCTGCAATGAGCAGATTTTGTTTACCTTTTCTGTGCATTCCTTTTTCCATATCTTCAATTTTAAGAAGATTTATCAAATCAGCTTCACAAAGAGTGCACATGTCCATGTACGCTTCTCTTTGCATTCCTTTTCCACACATTCTAAAGCCAAAAAGAAAGGAAAATAATTCATGGCTTTACAGTGATGCTGTGGATATTAGCAATTTCATAGCCTTTGAACCTGACTTCTCTGTTTTAGTCTAAACTTGATGAACTTAAATTCAAATGCAGATGGATTGAAAAGACGAGTTTTGTATGCTCCTCGCGATTATCGAAGTGAAGGAGCATCTGCTTCTGAACAGATGAAAGCTACTGTGGAGCCAAGCACCGAGATTGTATTTCAGCCATTAACTTCAAAGAAAATGGGCAAGATCAAGCTATCATCAGTAGTTTCTGTATCTCTGAGCGGCTGAGGAATATCTGTAGCCGATTTGTTCAAGTGCTTCTTACCTAGCAAGGAATTGTGTTGGCCTTCTTTTTTTCCTTGTTGAGGCGTCCACTCTAGATATTCATATAAGAAAATTGAGCTGTATCTTATAAGTTAAGATATATGGGAGTGTAGATATTGTCCCAGAACAACTTGTGGAAATTTTTGCTGTAAAAACAGTGGGGAAAAAAACACTTACATTGCATAGATGGAGGTATATGAGAAATGTAATATGATCATGATTAAAGCAATCAAATTAAAGTGTATAAATCATCATTGATATACCTTGCAATGGCCATAATAGTAGGCCTTGAAGTGTCCCAGTGAGCTGTTGCTTTGATCTTGACCTACAGTCGGTCTAGCCATCATCTCTTTCACTCTTATCACAGAGTTGATGGTAAACTGATGATCTCCATCAATCCTCTTCATGACAGGAATTCCAAGATTGCAACTATGGGGATATATACAGGAGCAGCACCTTCTATATCATCAGCTTTAAATTTGAAAACAAATCAAGGAAAAAAAAAACTATTATCTCTTAACCGGGCCTGGTGAATTGCTAATGGGATTACTATAACAAATGGGTCTGTCAATTTTAATGGGCCAATAGAAATGCGGGCTATCTGATGCTCATTACTACTTTGAATTGGTTTTTTTTTTTTTTTTTTCATTTTAACTCTATTGGTAACTGGATGAATTGGTTTGCATGTTTACAGCCAATATTGTGTTTGGTGCATCTTTTTAAATGAGCATACTTTTTTTTTTTTTTTTTTGCGCTATCGGAGGGTTCCCAACTCTTTGGGCTGGACTAATCCCTTCGGGCCTAGAGAAAAGCCAGGTAAACTCTCCTGCAACCCAATGTCGTAGTGCAGTTTCGAACCGATAACCTCCGCATGCAAACTGTAGTCCTAAGCCAACTGAGCTACCATTTGGAGTTAAATGAGCGAACTCTCTCGAATACACTTTCAGCCGCATTTAACACTTCTATTGTCATAGATTTTTGGTCAATTAACCTCTGCACCACTGGTTGCAAATGCAAATTATTCAACCCTAATTTCTAAAATTATCATCTTGCTGCAAGTCAGCGTTTTAAAAATCGACCATTTCCGTGTCGCGGAACTGGTCCGAATCCGATTCTTCTTAAGCCTAAAATCCTAAGTAGCTATCTAGTTCATTCGGCTATGTATTTGACTATTTCAGATGATCCTACTAAAAAATTGCTTCCACTTATTGGGCCTTTTGGTTATTTTAATATAATTCATTAAATTTAATCAAATTAGTTACTAAATTAAAAGAACTCAAAATTTTAAATTCTAATTTACAGTTAGTGTGTTTGGTAAAATTACAAAAGAAAGCTCTTACTTCATGAGATAATTGGGGTCTGCTTTTTAGAAATTGTGGTAATTGGGGTACACCTTTTATAAATTATAATGGGAAAGTCGTTTTGAAACTTTGTTAGGTTATTTCATCCAAAAACACATGAAATTTGCATCGTTCACTTGTAAAGTGAGAAGAATTGTTAAATTAAAAGAAGAAGATGTCTTCTTTTCTTTTTATTTTCTTATTTATTTTGTGAATTGTTACATAGTGCAAGAGCATGGTTTACTTTATTTATTTACTAGTGAAAGACGCTCAGGTCCAATCCATACCCAAAAAAAAAAAAGAAAAATAAACATGTTATAATAAGACGCTAAAATAAAAATAAGATTTTTTAAATGTAGAAGGGGAAGACAATTAAGATAATGCAAACGTTTAAAAATCTAAAAAAAAGAAAAGAAAAGAAAAGAAGTAATACATTAAAATCAACAACACCACCAACAACAAAGTACATAAAAAGGGAAAAAAAACAAAAAACAAAAAACAAAAAAACTACTAACATGGATGAAGCTTAGCACCAAGGGACCCAGAATCTCCGTTGTCAGATCATCTCTCAAATCTTTCATTATTCATCTCTCTCTCTCTCTCTCTCTCTCTCTCCATTCAATTGTTAGTAATATAAACAGTTCATACAAATAAGAAAGTAATTAGAAAGTCTTTCCATAGACAAAAAAAAAAAGAAAAAAAAAGAAGAGTTTTTTGTATATACCCTTCCAAGATTTATATGATTTGTAAATAGGTCCCCGTGGTTTTAGTATTTGTAAATAGTCTCCTACCTTTTCAATTCAATACCTTTTAATCCCCCAAAATTAGTATTCCTAATGAGAAGGGGTAACTACTCTGAGAATTGTGTTGAACTTTTATAAAAATTACCGCTTTGCCCTTATATTCATTAAACAAAAATGAGTATATTGTTAGTTACAAAAATACTATTATTTTATCACAACTCCCAACAGTCTCTCTCAATAACTTTTTAATGCACATGAAGCCTAATCATGTATTTTATGACTGTACTCAATCTAACGGTAGGTCGTGCACGGATCAGATCAGTTATAATAAATTATAAGCACATGCATTGATTGTCATTATAATCAATTTGGATTTAATAAAGTAAGCATTGTATTGATAAAAATATATTTACGTACGGTTATTCCCTCCAATTAAATGTAATTATTAATGTTACAAGCTTTAGAAAAATAAGTGCAAGATTTTGAATTGAAACATAAAGAGATAAAGAGATGGGCAAAAGAGTCATTTCACTCTAAAAACTTTTTGTGGTTGGAGGGCTATTGATTTTGAAGACACGAAAGGTATTACAATGAAAAGGTAGGGGCCTATTTACAAATATTAAAATCATAGGAGCCTATTTATAAATTCTAAAAATCTTAGGGAGGCAAATGCATAAAGCTAAAAAAAAAAAAAAGGGCTTACTAAACACAATTGGCAATCTTCAAAATAGAAATATCTTAGAAGAAGACTTTGATGGGGTTCAAGTGGGCCCCATAGGATTTTGACCCAATTTCCACAAGTTTGTGGTAGCTGATTGACAAGTTACTATTCAATAAAAATTGATGAGAAGAAACCCACCAAGATGAACCAATGTGGCCCCTGTTGATTAATCTAGGGTTCTCTATTTTAAATTTTATAACATACAACTTCACAAAAACATCTCCTCCCTCTTCAAACCAAAACCTCCTCCTCCTCCTCCTCCTCCTCCAAATGGGTAAGAATAAATCCAAGGAAGAAGAAAACGAAGCCCCCGCCGCCGCCGACATCTTCCAGACCCTCTTCAAAGCTTCTAACGAACAAAACCCTCTCCCTCTATTCTCCGACAATCCCTACCGCCGAAAACCCCAACAAACCCCAGTTTTAGGGTTCGTATCCGAAAACCCCTCACATGGAGTTGCAGAAGAAAACCCTAGAAACCCCAGTTTCCACTCTTCTCAGAACGATTTGGTAGACCCCAAGAAGAGAAGAAGGGAAAAGAGGAGAAAATCCGACATAGATTCTTCCGATTCTGAGATCGAAAAGAAGAAAAAACGCACCTTTGATGATGGGTCGATTGATAAAATGGACGAAGATAGCGAGACTCGGAAGAACAGGAAGAAGAAGAGGAAGAGGAATGAGATTGAGGAGGAATACGAAGCGAGGAAGCTCGGCGGAGCGGTCGAGAAGATGATTGAAGGCGCAGAGACTAAATCGGTTCCTGTAGTTGGAGAGAAGCGTAAAACAGCTGATGATTCTGCAGAAATGGTGGTGTCCAAGGAAGGTTTCGACGACGAGAGCAAGCTCCAAAGGACTGTCTTTGTTGGGAATTTGCCGTTGAAGATGAAGAGGAAAGCTCTGTTGAAAGAGTTCAAACAGTTTGGAGAGATTGAATCGGTTCGGATTCGATCCGTTCCAATCTTGGATGTACGTTACCTTCTTTCCAATTGGTCTTTGTTGTTAATCACTCCCCTCCTTTTTTGTGTGTTGATTGTTAGTTCTAATGATGTGATGTTTTGTTGATTAGGGCAAAATGCCTAGGAAGGGCGCAATAATCAAGGGTAACATTAACGATTCGATTGATAGGTATGTGTCTAATGACATTTGAATTGATTGCATCTCTTACATATTTGAATGTATGTCTTTGTATTGTTTGTGTTATTGTTTGGATGGAAATTCTTGATTTGATTTTCTTTGTTGTTTCAAATCAAATGGTTTGAGATTCAAATTACATGTTATGTTGTGGAAATAGGTTCCACATAATTTAATGTGATTGTATATGGTGTAAAAATGTTGCTTTTGCAGTGTCAATGCTTACATTGTTTTCAAAGAGGAGCAATCTGTGCTGGCTGCTCTGTTGCATAATATGACAAAGGCATGTCTCTTCTCTACTAGTTAGTCAAATATTTTGATTTAGTACATTGGATTTTTTTTTTTCTCAGAATTTGGGAGTCTGTTATTGAAAACATTTTGATTTAGTACTTGAATCGTTCTGTCACCCTTGCCATGTTAGATTGGAGATAAGCACATCCGTGTTGACAGAGCATGCCCACCTCGCAAGAAGTTGAAAGGAGATGATGCTCCACTTTATGATAATAAAAGAACAGTTTTTGTTGGTAACCTCCCTTTTGATGTGAAGGTAATTTACTCTTGGACGACATTTATATGTGAATATGTATCATGGTTTTCAATGCCTGACTTCATTTTGTTTTTTACTTCATTGTGTCTGCTTATTGCTGAGGGCTGAGGCTTGACTTCGATCGTTGAGACCATTTTCTTGTGTTCCTTTTTGGTGATGCTACAGGATGAAGAACTGTATCAGTTGTTTTGTGGGGTTAACCAGTTGGGACCTAACATAGAAGCCATTCGTGTCGTTAGAGATCCTAACACAAGCTTGGGAAAGGGTATCGCTTATGTCATGTTTAAAACGCGGGTAAGATTTATGTTTCTGCCTTGGATATGCAACTTCATTTGTCCTACTTTTGATATGATATGCTTTATGGTTCAACTCTGAATATCATGTATTATTAAAAAAAAATAAAAAAAATCTGAATATCATGTTCACTTTTGTTGTTTGGTTGAGATTCCGTCCAGTGACTTAAAAAAAAACACCATGGGGTACCCGTTATTTCTGTAGCTAATATGTTTTAAGGATGCAGCAGACAAAGAAGCAACAAGTGGTTGTCATCCTCTGGCCCTTGCAAGCACAAACAGTGCCAGATCTGCTTCCTCTATTGTTTGCTAGTTAAAATTGTCACACAAGCTGCTGTGCATGTAAAAGCTAAAAATGTAGGGTTCCACAAAAAAATGGAACCCTAGGAAGTTAGTAGAAGACAGCCATACCATCATAAAAGGATTTGACTGAAAACTACTCATCAATCAGGCGACCAAATCCAAGCATCATGGCTGTTCTTTGAAATAAACACTGAATTACATAACCATAACATTATAAAAGGATTTGACTGTAAAACTTTTATGATTCAGGCACCATATCCGGCCATCATGGCCATACTCTGAAGTAAGCACTGAATGATACAAATATAAGATCATAGATGGATTTGACTGAAAACTCCTCGAGTCAGGCCACCATATCCAAGCATCATGGTAGTACTCCGGAATTCGCTGGCTAATGATTCCTCATCACGCAAACTCTTTTGAAAAAGCTGAGTCCAAATGGCCAAACCTCTACTTGATCCAAATAACTATGCAATATGGTTGTCCCATTGAGATATAAAGAATGCAACTTTGGGAAAGCCACAAACCATAGGTAGACGTCACCATACCAGAAATCCTCCCAAAATCAAACTTGAGGCTCATTGACAATACCATTCTGATTATTAGAAATAGAATCATCCTTGACTAAAAAAAACAACATCGAACTCACATGCTGGAAGCAGAAGGAAGAGCAGAAGGGAGATTCCAACCATTATTAGCCAAATCATAGTTTTCCAATTTAATTAACCGGTCAAGTCAACCATGAGATTCCGTAGGTGAACCAGGACCAGGTTGTTATTAAATTTATATAAAATGTTAGAAAAATGTTTTAATATTTATCATATATATTACCATCCAAAAAATATAAAAAATAATAAATATGTAGTTTCTAGTTAAAACAAATAAATTATGTTTTTCATGAATAAAATGAGTTTCAAATTTATGATAAAAAAAATTCACTAAGTTCATCATAAGCAAAAATATAAAAAAGTCACTAAATTCATCAAAAGTAAAATGAAACTTGTATGCAATATTGCACCATTCTTGTGTTTCCTCTGGCATTTGGTGAAACAAAATGAGTAATGAATAGAATGCAAAGACTAGTTTATGAGATCCTCTTTAATCAATCCTAGCTGTAGATGTAGCCCTACAGAGGGTCGGGTTTAATCTAGTTCCAATTTGTGAAAACTCTGTGATGTTTGAGCTTCAAAGTGACTTTGGTTGATCTGTCCTAACTATGATGAGTCGATCTGGTCCTTAGCTGACCGCCTAGTTCAGCTGAGTGAAGGCCAAGACTCTTCTTGACTGTATTCAACTAACCCAATGATTTTACTTTTTATTTTTTTCACCTGGCCAAGTTCTCAGTCAACTCATTGGGTGGGAAATCTGTTGGTGAGTTGATACTTTAAACCTCCTTAAAATCCCACAAATTCTTGTCTTAAAAGGTTTACTTAATCGCTAGATAATCTTTTAAAATATAAGTGCCATTTGTTACTATTTCTGCCTAGACAATTCACCTTAATTATGGGTTTAAATACAACTCAATAAGTATCGAATCATAGGATTGACTTTTGGATCCTAAGTTTTGCATGTGTAAATGGGATTAGTTGTATGGATGTGAAGCTTTCTTCCTTGGATTCCACATGAATCATATAATTTGTATCTGTATATATAAATATATGGTTTCCTTATGGGGAGATGTACCACTAATGGCCTGCATGAGAGGTAACAATTTAGCACCACTATGATGCAGAGATATTTCATGCACTTAAATAAGGACATGGCATGTATATGGTAGGGACTAGGGACATGGATTTTGCCTATAGAAAGTGTATCGTCAGATAATATACAACATGATATGTTGCCTATTTGGAAGTATTTGGGTATCATAGCATTGGACCCACGTCACCCACCTATCATCAGTCTAATAAGGTGCTGAATTAGTTTCCTAATAGAATTCTATGAGGTTCATACCTCTTGGCAGAATATTTTCAATTGTCGTATATATGGTGATGATTTCCTGGGTGAGCTTGTCCATTGGTTTCATTGGAGAATCCGAGTGGAGCCCACCTAATAGGGAGATTGTAGGGCTGTGTTTGGATAGGGAGCCCACCAATTCTTAGGTCCCAAGGACTTGAGATAATCGAGATATGGACCCCCAAAAAATCAACAGTAAAAAAATATTGGATGTCAAATCCAAGGGTCCAGCTCAGTCTGGATGGGTGTCATATTGGATCTGGTGGCAATACACTAAGGTGGGGCTGATGGGGATCAAACATGGCCGCACAAGGTTCCCACCCTTGCATGGCACCCAAAAGGCTCTTCCTTGGAAAAAAAAAAAATTCCCATACATACATCTTGTGAAGGAATGCCATTTTTTTTTTCCCATGTAAGAAAATCTAAAGCTTAAAAGGTTCTAGTTGGTTGATGTTTTTAAGTGCTTCCGAGATTATTGTCGTCTTGCAGTAGAAAAAATATGAAGTTTTCGTATCTTTACATTTTGAGAACATGGAGAGGTTCTGATAAGAAAGGCCTGCAGGATGCTGCCAACTTGGTTGTGAAGAAAAAGAAGCTAAAGCTGCGAGATCGTGATCTGAGGCTTTGCCATTCTAGACCAGACTCCACGCCATCAAAGAGGAAAAACCCAATGCCAGCAGGGCATGATAGTCCCTCAGGCAAGAGGTTGGCAGTGGATTCCAATGATGGGACACCCAATAGCAGCAAACACAAGGTGAGGGCTGTTTCTCTTTCATATCAGGGATTACGAGCAAGTAAATCAGGTGTCCAGAAGAAGGTGAGCTACCGGCCTAGAACTGAGGAGCACAGTAAATCAGAGTCAAGTAGACAGGGAGGGCCGGCACCAAAACTTCGCAGTACTAAACGACCAGCTGTTGCTGCCAGGAAGGCAAAAGAGATACGGCTTGCAGCCGAGGGCAGGAAGGGTAAGAGTGAAGGTGGGTCTGCAAGAAAGATCGGAAAGAAGCGCAAACTGGAAACCAGGACTCCAGAAAATTCCCATAGATTCAAGAAAGCTAGAAAGTTCAAGTAGTTGAGCAGTGGACTGTTCTTTTTGACGAGATTTTGTAGCGCCCTCTGAGAGAGGTCATTGAGTGATTCAGTTCATTCGTGGCTTGGTATCTTGTTCTGTCGTCATAGCCTAATGTATTAATTTGACAAGTTAACAGGTATGTTTTGTATTTTTTTATCTGTCTTGACTGGTATCATTTATTACTTAATAACAACACTCCGTGATTAGCCCAGGGCAAAAAGTAAGATATTACATTTTTAATTTATGAGATATCAAAATTAATTATAAACATATAAGAATATATCCATACATATTTATATAAAAACATTCAGCATATCTTCAATCATAAATACAAGTGTTATCTTTACGTAGGCCAATGGTCATTTCAATCCCTTTGCACAAATTTCTTCTCTACCCCTTTGAAATAGCATCAATATCATTTTAGAATTGATCAAACTGTTTTTTAGATTTTTTTTAAAAAATGTATAAACATCTTAACTTTAAAAACCAGAAATTATGAAACTTTAAAACCATAGGTTAGTGTTATTTGATCCCCGTAATAATTGGCCCACCATGGATCAATGTATATATCTCTTAATTATGGGTCCATGTGGGCCCATGGAAGTGTAATTATGGTAGGGCAAACTTAGGTCATTTGTCTATATAATCAGATCAGAAAATGATGCCTGTAAGATTCAATAAAAATACCAGAAGGTCGGGTCTGATTTTTGTTCACGTGTGACAATCTCTTAATAGAGTAGAGCTTTATTTGGAAACTAAAAGAAAATGATATTTTTAATGAAAAATTTATCAATGTGAATTGTTGAAAGGTGGGTTCCAAATGTTAAAATAAAAATATGACAATCTAGAGAGGATGGAAGATAGATGGTGTTGAGAGAGAGAGAATAATCTATAATCCTTATTGATCTAGAAAACTAATATCTATGCATAATCTATGAGTGGGTCCCACTGTAGAAATAAGTTAAATGTGCGAGGCCCACTAAGAAACCAGACAACGGCCAATAGGCTTGCCTTCCTCCATAAGTGGGGCCTACTCTTAGAAAAAAAGGATTAAGAAAAGGCCATTAGGATTTCATCAAATACTGGAGTCCAATCTTGAAATATATTTTAATACGAACTAGTGCCCACTGCTGGATCCATCCATTTAGGGAAAAAAATTGAAAGGAAAGTAAATGAGCAACAATTTTGATTTCAATCATTGGTAGGACGCACAAAACATATTTAACATATGACCCATTAATGATTGAATATTTAAGGAAAAGAAAACAAACAAACTGTAAAAATTTGCTTATAATTCGGATAATGGCAAGAAATAGGACTCAAATTCAAACGTTTATAAAAATATCTTACGAGAGATTTTAGGAGAGAAAGAGTAGCCCCTTTTGAAAAGAGAGACTTTTTATGGATGATGTGGCACCCCTCACAGCCCAGAGAGACTTTTTTAGGGATGAGGTGGCACCCCTCACAGCCCACCTCTCCCGTTGGTTTAATATATAATAATTGTTTCCTGCTTTCGAGATTAATCAATCTGCATATTCAAGGGATGACAGTCAAAGAGGGACACGCATGAGCATGACATGGTAGTGGTAGTAGGTCTCACCAGATAAAATAAGGGTCGAATGTTTTTATAATCCAATTATAGATTGCTGACTGATGAATCAGTTAACAGCTGTTTTTTTCTTATTTTCTTATTTTTATTTATTTATAAAGTTGGTCATTTTTCATAAAGATGTCAGCAGCTATACAATGAAATTTCACTATTGGGTAATTGATATTCAATTTGCATTCCATCCCAAATGGGCGAAAGAATGACTACACATCTGGTCCAAGCAAATACTCTATCGGGTGGCCAGAGTGGCAGCTTCAAAAGATACAATTGTCTTCGGATTATGGCCAGAGCAGTTCATTTGATCAAATTTCTGAATCATAAGCCATGTGTACCTGCTGCATTCCTGAATCATTGTTCACACCTATTTTAACCGATGCTTTACCTTCATATTATTTATGATGCAAGCTAGACAGATAGAGACTATGGTGCCTTGTCTTGTAAATTTCAGATAATTACTTGCAAATGAAGAAATATCCCAAATTTTGATTCAACAAGTGCCCCAATCAAGCATTAGAATGAGAATTGACAAACAAGTGCCCCAATCAAGCATTAGAATGAGAATTGAAATATACATTGTCATCACCAGACGTACATTACACCAATATTCAATGTTTGAAGAAATAACTGCAGGCTACCTTGGCTGTAGAAGAATCACATTCTTTCTGGGCCTTTTTTTTTTTTTTTTACACCAATTCCAATGTGCACATACAAAGATGGAAACTACATTTCAAGAAATCTAGTAGCTTTCAGCCTGTGGAAGCCCTGAGCTGGGTTGAGCTTGCATTGCAATTGTGTTTATCCTTAGGTTGATCTGTACAAGGTATAGGAAGAACCGATTCATAGCCTTCAAAGTTGTTATGCAAACATTTGGTATCCATCGCTAAGGCTCTATGTCTTGCTCTTGCTCATCACTGTTGGGGTGACTGACACAATCCCAATGAGAAATAGGGTCGCAATGGATTGGAAATCATAGAGGTCTTCCAACGACCTCAACTCTCCAAGAGCAATTCCAGCCTGCTTGTACAAAGAAAATCACAGATCACCTCAAGACCATCATTGTGACTGGGAGAGAGCATAAAGAAAAATGCATTGGAAGGGCTTTAAGGTGTTCTTACCCTGACAGTAACAAATGAAGCTGGAATAAGCCCGAGGAAGGTTGCCAGGAAGAAAATATGGTATGGCACATCTACAATTGGCGAAGCCACATTAATAAATGTGTTTGGAAGAGTAGGGGTTACTCTTAAGAAGAGCATGTAATTTAGTAGACTCTCTCTTCTTTTAGCCACCTAAAAAGACGAAAAACTGTCAATGGCATTGGTAGACAGAGACGAGTGGACAACTATGAAATGTTTTAAGTTTCAATAAAGAAATAGCTAAGTCATGAATTCATGTGGAGAAAGCCAACTAAAACTGCTTCCTTCTCACTTTTATTCTCTCTATCACTATCCAACAAAAGGGCAGCTGACATGCATATGAACCATGACAAGAAAAGAAAACTTGGAGGAGGTAGCCCATATTCACCTGGGCTTGGAAGAAACTCAGTTTGTCAGGCCACAATGAAAAGACCAAGGGCCTTCCTATCAGTTTTGATAGGAAATAACAGGAAGATGCACCAGCAGTAGCAGCAAAGACTACCAAAGCCACACCTTTAAGAACTCCAAAAAGAGCTCCAGCAAGAAGAGACATAAAAATGGTTCCTGGAATCATGAATGTCTGCATAAAAATATAGACCATGCAATAGCCCACAAGAACCTGTATGGTGTAATCACTGGTGTAGTTTTCAAGTTGATCCCTACAAGAGAGCAGCAAACAAAGGTTAGATATCAGGCATCAATTCATAATTAAAAAGAATGCTGACTCTAAGATTAACACTCATAACAACATTGCAGTGCCAATGAATGGAATTCATGTGATGGATACAAATAAACATCAGCTGAGAGACCAAATCACTAGAGCAAGAGGATTAGATCAATCCTACTAACATGTTGCACTCTAATCTACGTAACATGATTATCCTACGCTTATAACGATCTATTCGCATTCAAGTATCAAACACAAAGTTTGAAGCTCAAAACTTACAGACGAGGAGATGAAAACATTGATATTCCAGGTTCAACCCTCAAGCATCCTTGGTATTTAAATGAAACTAAAACAAAAGAATCAGGAATAAAGCTGTAGAATAGTGTAATTTTTTCAGATCTGGCTTAAGAATTTTTTTTTTCCCTTATTTCAACACTTAATTCTAAATCCCAGTTCCTCCAACCATCAAATGACATCTCTCTCCTCAATGTGCAAGTTAGATATTCCATTAGATGGTAGATTAGGAGTTCCGGAAAAGACTTTTTTTTCCCATCGAACAAGGGTATCTCCGTGGTATTTGACCCAACAAGACTAATCTCCTGGGCGCACATATTTGACCCAACTGGGCGCATGCATGACCCCGCAACACAAGTGCACCAGATAAATCTAGGGGGTCCAACAAAGGTTGTAGGGAGCAAACCCACACCTTATCCCAACAAACCAACACCCAGGCAGGTATGGTTTTGCTAAAACCAATTCATCAAGAACAATGGAAAAGAGACTCATATAGAGGCACCCATCAAGAACCATGTCATCAGCCCAATTTTAAAGATGTTTTTGTTGCAGATATCTACATCTAAAATGTGATCTCCACCATTCTGTTATTACCATATTCTAACATCCAGCGCACCTGCAAATTTCTCATTTCTACATATATTGTGCTCAAACGCAAGCAAATTGCAACAGCAAACAACAATGAGATCCTAAATTAGCATTCAGATTCCACCTACAAATCCAAAACAAACCCAAAGCCCAAATCTTTGAAGCCAAATGCAAATCATAATGGAAAATGGATCACACATCCAGGTGAATTTGATACCGTAGGATTCGGAGATCTTTGAGCGTGCGAGGGAGCTTGAGGAAGCTGTAATCGGATTCCGGCATCGTGAGATAAACACATAAAAGCCCCAAACCAAACCCTAGAACGACCGTACAAGCGCCTGCCACCTCCAAAGAGCTTAAAGGAAATTTCGACGTTTTGCGAGCCTTCTCCATCTTCTCCAACCTTCCGCGAGAGGAAATGAGGGTTTTTTTTTCTTTTTTCGCGGAGATTCAGCTCAGCTCTGCAATTGGAGAAGTGGGAGGCGAAGAAGAAGAAGATGAAACCCTAACCCTAGGTCCGATTAGGGTTTTTTTCTCTCTCTCTCTCTCTCTTCGTCGTTTCTCTGAAACGGAATTATTCGGTGCGGGAAGGGGACTCCTCCCAGATCTGCCCTCCTGTCCTCTCAAAAGCCGAGTCCGTTTTCCGTTGCAGTATAACGGGGAGAATATGCCTCCCACGTCAGCCAAGAGGCACACGTGTGCGGACGTCATTGACCATAATGTGGCACGTGTGCTCGGTCCCTTGTCTTCCTCTGGGACAAAAGGAATAAAGGAAAGGATGCTGCTGATGGGCACCTCCTTTATTTATTGTTGTTTGAATGGTTGTATTTGAATTTATATTTGAATTTAAGATTGTCCAATGTTTTAATTTATAAGATTCCCATGTTATTTTCTTTGTTGTTAGTGTTAATAGGGCGCATATGAGGAGAAAGTGCGAACGTGGAAACGGAGTCCACACTAGTGGAAAAGGAGTATACCATAGATCAAACCATATATAGCTGGGTGGGACGTAAAGTTGCTAACCAACTGACTAACCCTTGGTTCTCATTTACTTGAAGTCAGTCGGCTTAGCTTTCACACTCCATCTCGCAACCTCCCTCTCAAAATTATCACAAGCACAAATTTGATACTCATCGCATTTACATGTCTCTTGATGATGCAGAGTTTAATGCTTCCAAACTTTATTTAAAGATTAAAGATGGAACACACTTTTTAAAGCTCTCAAAAAGCATCCGTAAGGATTTTAGAGTGTTGGCATATTCATCGGATCGGACAAAATTTGGATTTGATATTATATATAATTCTTTACTTTTTAGATTGGACTACTTCGTACTTCATTGGTCACATAAATAAAGGTGTTTGGAGAAAAATGGTCGTATATCTCAAATCAACCATTGGATCGCGACAAGCTACGTATCATTAAAGTACTCTTTTCGAGTAGATATCCGTAAAATCCAAGATCGCATCAATCAGAGCTAAAACGACAAAGTTATGGCCTTGTGAAGCTTTCAGAATAATTATGAAAATGTCATCCGTTCGAACAGAGGATGGATGCATTCCGGGGGGGGGGGGGGGGGGGGGGGTTGTTTGGGAAAGATGGAGAATTTGCAAGCAAAAAAAAAACCAGATACGATGTACGCTTGAATGAATGGGGTGTCTAGGCGAATGGAAAGCGTGATTTTCAACCCGAATGGGGGGATCCACCACTGAGTGGGAGCTACCTTTAGGGTGGCAATGATTGTCCATTTCTTTAGTGGCGTGGAAACAACCATACATGTAGAGCCAAAATGCCATGTGTGGAAATTGTTGGATGATTCCAAATCCCACCCATTATGAAGGGCGGTTCGTTCATACTATATTTTTTAAAACTTTTATTATTAACTTTGCATTGGTTAGCTTTCAACATGTTCATCACAAGTTTAATCAATGATTGGTCATTAGCAATTACTATAATCTCATTTCCACGAGATGAGTGCAAGTCACCATCATACAAGCTTTTGTGCCACAGAGAGGCAAACAAGTCAGAGTGCTCGGAAGATAGGAACGACTTGACTCCTCATGGACAGAGGGTCCATGAAATCATCCCCACTAGATTATTCTATTCCTTAATTTAATATAATTAAAATTTAATTATATTTTAACCGTTGATTTTCTTGATATTCCATCTAAGATTGGACTTGATGTCAAACCATGCATGGAATGAAAAGACTATTAAAAGGGCTGCAGTGATGAAAGGTAGGCCCAAGTGGACCCCCCATTGCTGGATTGAACTCGCAGTTTACTCATAGGTGAACATTCCCTTTAAGTAGTCACTGTAAATAATGAAATTTGCAAAAATCCCTCTTTATTGATGTTTGTTCCTATTTTCTATATATATATATATATATATATTTTTTTTTTTTTTTTTTTTTGTTTTTGTTACAATGCAAAAATGTTTTTACATTTAGGAACAGCAACCAGTCAGGTTAGGCATGTTTAGGCCAGCTTGAACATTGGAAGTAAATGTGCAAATCAGGCTATATTTGAATCTGACCTCCGCATTAGTTAATTAGGTTGCAAATGTTAATCCAAACCCAGCAGGAAAGTTGAAAGGTCTAGCCACTGTTAACGAATCATTGAACCTTTATTCAGTGTTGATTGAATCTAAAAAAGATCTATGGCTGATACGTCATTAAACTTAAAGGATGTTAAACCAAGGGCCACAAGAGTTTTTGGCTCCTCCTCAAGGGAACCTTTTATTTACCCTCCATCCATTGATAGACATGTATATAAGTGGGTCCAACAAGCTAAACTACATTCAATTGATATGCAGTCTAGTCTGTTCATGGGAGAACATTTAATATGTATCGTACACTTGTAAAAATTGCTCTCAGCTCTATCTCAAGCTTGAGCTCACATCTTTGAACTCGGTTTAAGCTTAAGCTCACCAAGATGCATTTTAGGTTGCACTTGAGCAATACAGGCCCATCCTAGCTGAGTTTTATGGTCAGGGCTCATTGGTCCCTTCAAATGAAAGGAGGTTTTGTAGCAATTCATGCAAAGCCTAACCTTTTTAATGCTTACTTTTACCAATAAAAAAGCTTAATGTTTATTTTCACCATCCTTTTAGATGGTGAACCCAGTAGACCGACCTACATATCAAATGGCCTGTATTAAATGGTTATTTGCCTCTTCTGGCCATCATTATTATCTAATTCCAAAATGTATGAAAGGATGCGACAAGATTTTTATTATTTTATAAATAAATCTACTAAAAGAGAGACTACCACAAGGTTCCTTTATTGTTATGTAAAAGGTTTTGTCAGCTTGTGTTGTGGAATCAAAATTAATGTATGAAGCCTGTAATGTGATATTGGTGTAGTCGTATTAGGCGTGGGTTTGCTTGCTTTCCATATTTTATGTTTGAAATCGCCTTGTATTTCTCCGGTGTTTATTTGTATGGGTTTAGACACATTACATCAAAGACTTTAGGAATACCCGTGTCATTAAAAATGAGAATGGAAGCTCGGAGCCGGTGGGAAGGTTTCAAAATCTATAACATTATGCACCTTCGAGAGAAAAAAAATCAAATAGTAGCCCACTTAAGGAAAACTCCTTGTCTGCCACTCCACTATTTGTATGTATTTGCCATATTTTTCTTTTCTCAAACTTCTTTAAAAAAACATAATATATGAAATTATATGTGTTTCTGAAATATCATCATAATAGTATTTGGTTGTATGCCTTGCCACACTGATTACTTCATATTGCTCACATAGAGTCCAGCACATGGAACCTACTTGAATGCAAGTCTATCAATAGGATAACAAATCAAAAGGTCCCCATCAAATAGTGAGGAAAAAAAAAAAAAAAAGAGCCCCATCAAATCACCCTTACCATTGATTTAATAACTCTAAAGCTTAATTCCATCTCAACCATAAATTCTTTATATATCCAATCCAACGGTCGGTGAAGATTCATGAATGTAAATACACACCTAAACAGTCCTTATCAACACCAATCCTGCTTGATTGGATTTTGCAAACGCAAGGGGTCAAAATATTGTTGAGATAAGGTCACTAATCCTTATCCAGATAAGAAAACTTTTCCACTTCCAGGGCACCTGCTGCAGTAAGAGGATTGATTACACAACATGTGATTCCAAAAGCAGGGAATTCGACTCTAGCCGACTCAGGGCCGTCCACCACGCGCCGCAGCCCATAGGACTCCACGTCAAAAGATCCACCATCCGAGGTTCGCCACGTCTCTTTTGGACGGCTCAGATCTCCCCTCCGTCCTCTTTCGCCCTACGCAGACAGACACTCCCCCAGTCCCCTCCGTCCCCTCACCTTCTCTGATTCCCACGGCAAAAATCCCTGAGAGAAGATTTCTTCTCGTTTGAGCAGGTTGAAATCCTTTTTTAGACGCCACTGCTTTTTCTTTCTGTAATTCCTCACCTCTTCAAATCTCTTGTCTTCGATGTCGTCGGCTTCTTCTAGAAGGTTCTCCGTCGGCTATGCCCTAGCTCCCAAGAAACAGCAGAGCTTCATCCAAGCGTCCCTTGTGAATCTCGCCAGAGATCGTGCCATCGATCTCATCCCCATCGACTCATCCCGACCGTTGATTGATCAAGGCCCTTTCGATTGCGTCATCCACAAGCTCTCCGGCACCGATTGGAAGGACCAGCTCAATCGGTACACCTCTGCAAACCCTAACGTCCCCATCATCGACCCTCTCGACGCCATCGAGCGACTCCACAACCGCATCTCCATGCTCCAGGTCGTATCCGAATTGGAGATCCCTCGCTCCGCCGCTGCACACGCCACCTTCGGCGTCCCCAAGCAGATCGTCATCTTCGACTCCGGCACCCTCTCCGACCCCGCCGCCTCCAACGGCCTCAAGTTCCCGGTCATCGCCAAGCCCCTGGTCGCCGACGGCAGCGCCAGATCGCACAAGATGTCGCTCGTCTTCAACCGCGACGGACTCACCCGGCTGAGGCCGCCGGTCGTCATCCAGGAGTTCATCAACCACGGCGGAGTCATCTTCAAGGTGTACGTCGTCGGCGACCACGTCCGCTGCGTGAAGCGGCGGTCTCTGCCGGACGTGACGGAGGAGAACCTCGACCGGTCGGAGGTATCGATGTCGTTCTCGCAGGTGTCGAACATGACAATGCAAGATCGGTCCGATGACAATTACTTGGAAGCTATGCATTTGGAGGAGGTGGAGATGCCTCCGCTGAGCTTCGTGGCGGAGATCGCGAGAGGGCTCCGGCAGGCGATGAAGCTCCATCTGTTCAATTTCGACGTGATTCGAGAAGTCAAGGTCGGAAATCGCTACCTGATCATCGACATTAACTACTTTCCAGGGTATGCGAAGATGCCTTCGTATGAGACCGTCTTGACCGATTTCTTCTGTGAAATTGTTAACAAGAAGCAGATAGAAGGAGCTAATTCGGCGCCAGGGGAGACTGAGAGTTCAGAATGATTACAATTCTCAACATTGAAATAGAGGATTCTATTCAAGTTTGCAGGAGTTAAATTGCGTGTTTCCGCATAGCCAAATGCATATGTGGAATCTCTATTTTTACTGGATTTCTGGATGAGATTGTGGTTTTGGAGGAGTTTTGTCTGCCCATTTGCAAGTTTCTGCTGCAATGGTGAAGGTACATTCTCCACTCATTCGGTTAAACATACCAAACCACAAGCATGTTTTGAATGGCATTTGTGTAGTAGGAGCTGAATTAATAGGTTTAGTTGATACTGAATAGATTTAGAATCATATTTACCTTTTGGATGGATGCTTTGTTTGAAATTTAGGATGGATCTTGTATATTCTGCCAATTGGGCAAAAATAGGTAATTCTCTATTAGATGAAAGTTTTTGGATCATCTGTTGGTTTTTTTTTCCCTGCTAATGAGTCATTCTAACAATCTGCCCTAATTTTCTAGTTTCCATATGGGTCATTTTTCATGCATGGAATTGAATGTGCAATTATGTCCAACCTCCATTTGTTTATTTATTTATTTATTTTATTTTTACTTTGTTTTCCGCATGTGGAACTTTAAATGAATTGTCATTATTTGTCAACTGTTGCTTCGATTGGAGTGTGTACAGGTAAATTACATTATTCATATAAATTTTCTGTTGTATTGTAGCAGTTTATATGTACAGAGAAAACAGCATATGAATATTTCTGATCACATTTCGTGCCTATAGGTGGACGGAACATATAATTAGTTTTTATGTTGCTATGAGTTTGAGTCGATGCAGAATGTAGAAAACACAGGCAAGATACTCTCTCATTATGCCTTTTCCACGCTGAGTTTTTTGCAGCATTATAATCACTAATATTTAGAGGTGGCTTTTGATGAACCAGCAATCCATTTGTGTGATTTCTGAGTTTTGAGCAGGCTCAATGCCATAGTGGAATAGACAACCATACATTATGTATGCCAAAATATACAAAGCATTTTCTATTTTCAGTGCATGCAAGCACACACTGTGCATGAGAGTATCCATAAGTTTCATGATGTTATGACATAAGAAGATATAAAGGGCCTGTTTGTTTGCATAGATTGCATAGGAATTCATGGTCAAATAAGCTCCATTGAAGGATTATTAAAGGGGTGAGGGCCAAAGGATGTGAGATGAGGAGTGAAGGATATAAGGTGATGATGTAGGACCTTGACTTTCCTAGAATTTGAATTACTAGGGCGATGGCTGGGTATTCATTTCTCATCTTCCCTTAATTCAATTTCCATTATATTTGTGTGAAGTCAGTTGATTGCTTCATGTAAGTGATAGATCGATGTCCTAGTCTAGAATGTTAAAGCCGAAATGATGGTAGCATATCAGTAGCAATAGCAATAACAGTGGATGGACGAGGTAAGTGAAGAAAATCAAGAAAATGCAACCCACCTGATTTATGCTTTTTTTTTTTACAATCTGCCCCCCAGCTGATGGATTATGCACAGTATAGCCAGATAAGGAAAAGGTAACTATGTATCCATATTGAGCAAGTTGACTAACAAATAAAAGATTTATAGATAAGTCAGGAACAAAGAGTACAGATGAAATAGAAAGCAAATCAGAGGTGATAATACCTATTTTGGTGATGGGTAAACCAAAGCTGTCAGCAGCGTAGATTAATCGGGGAGAAGAGAGTAGATTGGAAAGGAAGAAGCCTAATACAAAGCTTTCAAAAGAGATATGTGGATTGTACAGTAGATGAGAGCAGATCTGTTGGTCCCATGACAGAGAAATTGCTTACTGCTCTTACAAACAAATTCCAAGATCACTAGGATTAGACAAAACAGAGAGCCTAGGGTTTGATACCATGAAACAACTCAAGAAAACAAGAGATTTTGGGAAGTTATCTTGGGTTGATGCTCTGAACCATTCTATTTATAATGGAGTTTCATGTACAAAATTAGTAATGAGCGTATCTGCACAAGTACAATGAAGTTCACCTAACTACTTGAATCTAAGAAAATGTATACATTAGAAACTATCAAATAAGGTGATCCACTAGAGATTATGGTACATTGAGGACCATATGAAATTAAGTGTCTTCACAGTTTGATTGTCATTTTTGGATAATCACCTTTGATTCTTGATTTTTAACCTCTTATAGAAATACAGTCTTAGAATTTCTAGCAATTTAATTACATGAAGCAAATAGAGGCCCTAAGATGCATTTGCATTTTTCAAATTTTTTTCGTGTTACTATTGAGAATTTATATTGAAATTATTAAAGACATGTATAAAGGAGCGACAACAAGTGTGAGAACTACTTGTGGAGAGATATGTGAGTTCCCAATGGCCATAGGTTTGCATCAAGGGTCGGTCCTGAGCCTTTACCTCTTTGTATTGATTATGAATGAGTTAGCTGCTTATATTCAAGAGGAGATACCTTGGTGTATGTTGTTTGTAGATGATATTGTGCTAGTGGATTAATTAATAGATGGTGTGAATGCAAAACTTGAGAGATGGCCGGAAGCTTTAGAATCCAAATACTTTAAAATAAGTCGTATAAAGACAAAATATATGAAGTGCAACTTCAGTGGGCATATGCAAAGAGCTGAAATAACTATAAGAATTGAAACACAAAAGATACTGCATAGAGATTCTTTCCATTACCTTAGCTCGTAGTAAGGATGGATAGATTGATGAAGACGTTGAATATAGGATAAAATTGGGTTGGTTGAAGTGGAGACTTTCTTGTGGAGTGCTTTGTGACCAGCAAATGCCAACAAGATTGAAGGAAAAATTTTACAGGACGGTGATTAGACTAGTTATGACCTATGGAGCAAAATGTTGGCCAATCAAGAAGCAACATATGCTCAAAATGGATGTAGCAAAGATGAGAACGTTGAGGTGTATGTGCAGTAAAAATGTAAGGATAAAATTAGAAATGAGCGATTTCGAGAGCATTTAAGTGTAGCATTAATAGGAGATAAAATTGGGCGAACCCGTTTGAGATGGTTTGGGCTTGTCCAACGCATGCTAGCAACGGCACCATCAAGGAAAAGTTTGGCTATGCAAATTGATGGCCCGCCTAAGGGAAGGGGTAGGCCAAAGAGGACGTGGATGGATGTAGTAAAATATGAGGATTTGACTCAAGATAGATTGGAATGGAGAAATAAATTTCATTTCGCCGACCCCAACATAGTTAAGACAAAGCTTTGATGATGATGATTGAGAATTTATATTTCTTGTGATAATAATCTTAGAACTTGACATGGTTTGACATGTCATGCCATGCATTTAATTTAATTCATTTTATTACTATTTTTCATATTTTTTTATTATGTTTTAAATTTCTTAAATTTTACCAAAGTGGAACTCTAAAATGAACATAAAGTGATGAACCATCCAAAACAAAATTGACAACTAATACTAAATGATGAAAAGCTCATTTTGCCTATACTATTATATCCATTCAAATAATTAGCATCATGAAAAGCTCATTTTGCCTATGCCATTCTATCCATTCAAATAATTAGCATAATTTAGAAATGGTGACCCAAGAGTCCAACCTCATTGGGTAGATATGCATAGTTAATCAGGAAAAAAAAAGGGTTAGCTTTGGTCAATAATTGCCACAGATTAGTCAGTATGGATTGGCATGCTATTATGTTACTTGTATATTGGATAAGTCGCCTGGTTTTGCTCTATGCAAGATTAACATCATACTTTCCTCTTTCCATTTTTGCTTTTTCTTCTTTGTTTTGGAAAGAAAGACTTATCATTTTAATGACCGGGCAGCCAAAATTTTGAGCTTCTTTTTCAGATCTTGATATGGGTCTTCCGTATCACTTTGTACCCTCTTTTTTTTTCTAAAAGAAAGAAAAGGTTACTAACAGAAGTTGTATGTGCTTTGATGGGACTGAAATCAAGCCTATAAAAAAAGGGCTCTTTGTGTAAGGGTTATTTTTGTGGGAAGAAGGCCTCTGGTCTTCAGAAAAATATGTTGTGATGTAAGGTTTATATCTGAGATCCAAAGGAACTCCGACAACTTGGCTGGAATGTTGGGTAAATGTAAAATGTCATTCCAAATGAGCTCTTTTAGAACAAAAAATTACGAGGCTTTAAAGGAGATTACTGACAAACCAATTCACATGGAAAACTACAGCTTATCCTCAGGGAAAACTGCCCGAATACCCTGTCCAGAAAATGGGTCCATTGAGTTCAATATTAGGACCATAGGGGAATCTGGATCCTGATTCTGTCTTCGATGCATCTCTAAGCTTATTGATTTACTTTTTATTTTCAATTTTTCGACTCCCTGAATGTGGCTTGAAGACCTCACGGATGGTGTGCCAGTGAGTATCATTTTGTGTTTGAGCTTAGTTAACTTTTTTTTTTCTTTTGAGATTCTTTTTGTATGATGTTTCTATTTTAGGACTGGTTGAATGTGCTCTCAAATACCCCATGAATGGCCCTTGCCTTTGAGCCAGTTCTCTTGAGTTCATGGTAGTCAATTTTGGTTTTGTTCATCTAAAAAGTCATGCCGAATCTATTTGCTTTTGGTCAGTTGACTGATCATCTGAACATACCTATAAAAAATCTTGGTCCAGAATTAGGACCTGTTCGGACGTTTCAGTTGAGATTTCAGCCGAATAAGGATGGTGGTGCAAATTTTTTAACAAGAACAGTCCTAATATTGATTTAGATATTAGTTTTCCCCACTATGATGTTATTATATGACTTTCTATTTTATGTTATTTTAGGCTATGACATTGATATCAGCTGATAAAAGCTAAAGAATGAATTTCCTGATTTCAGTCATACGTGCACATGGTTTATAAATTATTTACCTTGTGTGGAAATGACAAATAGCATAGTTGACTTGGCAGAAAGTAGTATGAATTAAAAAATTAATATTAATATTTATTTTACTTTCACTTTTTACTATTTTTGCTATATTTTTCTTACTAGATATTTTTAATTTTTAAAGCTTACCAAAGAGGAACTTTGAAATGAAACATTCAGGCACCCAATCCGCTAGAATGTTTCAATTTTTTGAATCATGTCCAATGAAATGAACAACAATGCTTGACCTACTATAAATTTTCTAAAGCTGTGTTTCTCATTTCATTTTTTGAATTAACGTCGAGTCTTTTATAATTTGCTAAAGCTGTGTTTCTCATTTCTTTGTCAACCTCATTCATGTTCTTGGTGCTGTTATAATTTTATACGGTAAAATCAAGGGTTTATTCCGGCTTAATCCTGTCTATTGATCTCTCTGTCCATTGAATTCTAGCGTGGTTTTGGGATCTCTTGGCTTCATTTCGTCCCAAAACTAGATAGGATTTACCTCTTTTGTGTGTTTATACACATGGCCCCATACAATTTCAGCAAAATCTCATGATTGAATGAGGAACAAATTTCATTCTCTTTTACTTTTTTTCCGGTTAGAAGAAACTGATTTGATTTTGGCGGAGCATATTGTAGATGAAATGATGAATTTGGCAAATGATTTCAATCTCTTTGAAATGCTTGACTTTTTTTTGCGACAGCATTCTATTAAAAATGACATTTATTAGCATGTGTTTGTGAAGACCTGGAAATCAGGAAGAGTGAGGCCGGTGAGGTAATTTTTGCATGTACTGGCGTGGTGGTATTGCATACATAGCTGAAATTATGGTTGCTGTAAAGGCCTGGTAATATTGCATTCTGGTTAAAACTGTTATCAAGTTACTCAAGGATTGGCAGTGAAAGAAATTTGACAAGGGTGAGTCTGCACTTGGTAGTTTGTATCCCATGGATAGGCATCAAATCAAAGAGGATTCCACTCTACATTGATTTATCATCTAAGCTTTATGTCCTAGACAAATACATGAACATTGACAGTCTCTCTGTTGTGAATATCAGCAAATTGAATGTCAGTTTCTTTTACAGTGTAAGATGCTGCAATGGAGTCTCTCTTTTATCACCACAGGTTTTCTTTCCAGGAGGCAGCAAGAGACAGTCCTATGAAAGGCATGGCCACTGTTTAAATGGTCTGCTACTTCCTTTCAGGATATAGATAGAAGCCCAAGAAATCGAATCAGCAGATAAAGTTGCATAAGAAAAACTAGCAGAATGTATTAAGAACTACCAGCGTTTGTGAAGAAACTGAGGAGATTGTGAAGATGTTTGAAATTTAGATGTTTTGAACTTCTAAGAGCAGCAAAATAGTTAATTTCAGTGGAAGTGTTTCAAGCGAAATCATATTTTCAGAAACGGCTGGTGATGCCTTACCCTTTCATGTCCCCATGGGGAAGGCCAAGCTTGGAGTTGGCAGGTTGGCACCGCTAGCTCTCACCATTGTGGATTGGCGATGGTCGTTAATGGGCATAATTGTAATGGGTACAGGACCAAGGACGGTTAAATTTCAATGCCATCTGATCAGTGTTGGGGCCGGATAACCACTTTATCAAACTACACAAGTGCACTGTGGAGCCAATTGAATTTATCTGTTCAAGTTGAAACACATTGCTGGGCGATGTGTAAAGCTGTCAAAGTTTATGGTCTGGGCAATGATACTTCCAAGTTGAACACATTGTTGGGGTCTCCATTTAATAGTTTCATCAATGATCGGGCCATTATAAGGAGAATAATTGTCATTTCACTATTCCAGTGGTGGGGCATGAGATTTGACAGCCCTGCCTGCTTGACCCTTAATGCATGCAATCAGGTAATTTTGGGTTTGGGTTAACATTTTTAACCGGATCACAAATGGGTTTTCAGATTGAGACCATACATGCTCTTCCAACCTGAAATAAACTGGGTGGGTTTGGTTTGGAGCTGGCCACACTCATTCTCCAACCCGATGAAAACCTCACACTAATACATTGCCGCCCATAAGTGTTTGTTTGGAGCTTAGATGAGCTGCAACTTTTTTTTTTTTACACTTTTTGAGTCTGGCTCCAGTCCCCCTTCTCCTGGGTATTTTTTGGCACCCATAAGTGCAATTATGCTCTCATGAAAGTTTCTCCAAAGGAGTAAAATTCAAGTTGGCTAACATTCGGTTAGGTTGTTACATGTTTAAGGCTGTCAATGGACCACATTCAGGCTTTATTCATTTTAGGCAACAAATTTGAGTTTGGATCTGGCATGGACCCTAGAACCTGGATCTAATACCTCCTGAATCGGGTTTTGGAGGCCCATATCTTATAAGGGTTGGACCTCGAGACCTGTGATTAGAGTGTAAATATGGGTCTCATGGTGTGAATTGTGTAAACGGATTCACACTCTAGCAGATTGGGATTAGTTGGGCCTATCATGAATGGAATGGATGAGGACTTGTTTGATGACCGTCTAATGAAGGTTAATATAACAGGTAGCCAAAGCACATGTGGTTGGTACTGCTCAGTGGCCACACCTCCATGAGTCAAGTCAAGACATGAATTTTGTTTTCTTTCGAGCCGACACATTTTTACTTTCTCATCTAACCAACTGAACCCAGAAAACAAACCTTATTTTGGTTGTTCTGCCACATTCATACACTGATTCATGAACTAAGAACATAAAATATTCACAAATCATTATTCAAATTCTATACATGCAGGTAAAAGACTCCAAACTATTGTTGATTTACCTAATCCATTCTTTCGGATTCGGTCAGTCACCATTGTCTTCAATTTGACTAGATCTGGATGGATACTGGCTTGAGTTAGGCTGTGGAGGATTCAAGGTATGCAATGAAATAAGGTAGAAAACTTCCACAAATGGTATTCAGAATGCTTAATTAAGTATGATTATACTTACCCAGAATCAAGATCTAATATTGGTCCTTCCCTTACACCCTTAAGAGCCTAAGTAGTTTGTTAATTAAAAACGTAAGGAAAGACCATTTTTGGTGGAAGAAAAGTTCATATTTTCTTCCCCCAGTCGCGAGAGAGAGAGAGAGAGAGAGAGAGAGAGAGAGTTGTGCATACAAATCAGTCACACGACACATTGATGCGGTACCACTTAGGAAGGGGGGAAAATGGGGGAGGAAAAAAATGGGGAAAAAGTGGAGGAAAATAAAAAAAATAAGGGTGTTTGAGAAGAGAGGGGAGTGGGGTAGGGGAAAATGGAGGGAAAAAGCAAGTGGGGCCCACTTAAAAATTTTCCCTAAGAGGGGAAAATGTGGGAAATGACTAAAATGCCCTTTTCGTCCAATTCAAATTTTTGCAAAAGAAATGGTAAAATGGTCTTTGTCTCTCTACCTTACAAACAAACAAAATTATGCTTTTTCACTTTTATTCTCCTTACTTTTTAACTTTCCAAGGAGGTAAAATTAATTTTCCCTTTCCTCCCCTCCCCTCCCCTTCATTTTCTTTCCCTCTCAGATTTTCCCTCCCCTCCCCTCTTCCCAAACATAGCATAAATGCAGGAAAACCCAAAACCCTCAAACCTTTGGTATCGTACACGCAAATCAATCACTTAAGACCTTCAGTTTTCCATAAGAATTTAGTTGTTCACAGAGAGAGAGAGAGAGAGAGAGAGAGAGAGAGAGTTGTGCATGCAAATCAGTCACATGACACATTGATGCAACTCTAAATGCAGGGAAACCCAAAACCCTCAAACCTTTGGTATCGTACATGCAAATCAATCACCTGATACCTTAAGTTTTCGATAAGAATCTAGTTGTACATGCAAACCAGCCACCTAACTCATGACTACTGAGTTTTACATGCAAACCTACATGCATTAAAAACCGAAACCTTTAAATATTTGGCCGCACCCCACGCAATTATAAAATTGAACCCAGGCCTCAAATTCACATCTTGAACCATGTACGTTGATACGTACAGGAAACAACTTGTTTTCAAAATTCCTGTTGATTTGAAAAGGTCAGGTCCAACAGAGAAAGGAGCCATCTTTTTTCTTCTTCTTCCTTTTTTTTTTTTTTTCAATTGGGTAATAAAATCTTGATGTGTCTCAGATTTTTCGCTTTGGGGGTGTCACTAGTTACTGGAATAAGGAAAATTAATCGCCCTTGTCACTCTTGATTTTGCTTGGATTATCTACTGATATGTACGAAAGCGTGATCCAACTCTTGATTCCACTAATGGTTGTCTGTTCCATTTTCAAGGGAAATTAATCCCTGTAGTCATTGAAATTAATGCGCAATATTTTTAGTGTTGTTAAAGAAAGATAATCTTTTGAGATGTCTTGAAAGGGATAAGAGTTGTTGCAGGATATTAAGAGATCGGGTTTGTTAGTTTTTCATTTTGATAAAGCTGATCCAACTGTTATATTTTTGGGGATTTGACATATTAATTCTCTTTAAATCATGTTCCCCCAATTTCATGACTGAAAATCTATTAATGTTACAAAAGTCTTTTGACTCTGGTCCACAATTTTCTTTTACTTTTTTGCCCTAAATCCCATGATATTATGAGATCATCCAAATGTAAAAACTTATGACATCATGGTGTCCAAGTTTAGATAAGAAGATGGTCTAGATTTTTTAATGTACGACTTTTCACCTTTTTACAAGGATAGAAAAGTAAAGAAAAAATGTAGACCAAAGTCAAATGACTTTGGTGATATTAATAGACTTTCAGTCATGAAATTGGGGATGTAAGGTTTAGGGGGATTAATATATCAAATTCCCTATATTTTTTACCATTACCACATTTGGATGGTCAATATGAGTGGTAAAACGAACTCCCAACTGCCTTTTTAGTTTACCTTTACTTTTCCATTAGCCAAACGACCTTTACCAAGTGGATACGTTCCCACCCACCCACTCTCTCTCTCAAATTGCTTTTCCTCATACAAAACAAATACAGATTTTACTTTATCAGAAACTATATTTCACTTTCACTTAACAACATCTTTCTTACTGATTTGACATTTACTTTATTTTACTTTACCAATAAATATAACAAACATGCTGGGGCTCATTTGAATCTTCCTACACGTAAATGCGAATAACTCAATTTACACATAAAGAATAATTAATTATGCATTTTAGATAACACAAGTTACTAATAAGGTGAAAAATGTTTTGTTCTATGCCAGAGTTACTGATAAAATGCAGCAATAGTAACAAAACATTGTTTTGGTCAGTGGCTGGCAACTTGTTATTATAAAACAATTCCCATAGTCGACCTTCATTACCCAACTGATTGTGATTGATCAATACATGGATCAAACATTAGTGTTTAAATACTATCCATTTTCTATTGTAGCAATCATGATACTGGAATTCATTGTTTTCTTCAACTTGCTACACGTAACATCCTTTTCTATCAACCCGAATCAATTTCAACAGATTACACGGTAATAGTTGCGTCGAAATAATCAAATATTATTCATCATTTTACATATGATGCTATTAGATGATGCTTAGGGTTGAAATCCCACATATTGAGAGGAAGGGTGGTTAGAGTAGTTGTTTTATAAATTCTAATTTTACTCATCCTAACATCATCTTATCCTTTATTTTATTTACATGCACGTAACGTTTTCTTATTCCTTATTCTATTCACATGCACTGTCAAGTGTATGTCTGTGCAAGCGTGTCACATTAAGTTGGGATTTAAAGTAAAACCTTGTAAGTTGTAACAATGTGATCCAGAACGACCATAGAAAAAAAAAAAAAATCCTAAAATGCTTATACTAGTTGTGAAGAAAATGGAAGTAAGTGCGCACCATCACAATTGGACGTGGAACCAGGGTGCTAAGGGTGGCAAGCTTGCTGCTTTCGAACCCCAGCTCCGTAAACTAGAGTGTGCTCCTATTAGCATGTAATTAGATTGTAATTACCATTCAAGTTATCAATTACAAGAGTCGAAGAAAAATTCACTTGAGTTTTACAAGCAATGCAAGAGAGTTATTCACTTGAGTTGAGAGAGAGAGAGAGAGAGAGAGGTTGTCTATGCCTTTGCAACAGTCAATGGCTTGTATCCAAAGGAATGGATCCACGGCTTCACCTACTGGCTAACAAATAATCTGACCAAACACACTTACAACGATTTAGTATTCTAGAAGACACACCTTACATCATTTATTCAGTTGATGTGACACATGAAGACAGTCTTAGAAAAGAAAGATCCCATTCACATCCTTTTCTGGATAGATTGCTGTGCGGATTTTTTTTAACTGTTCACGTAAGAAGACTTACACTTGATTTTATCGTTTATCGAAGGTCAAACCATTTCATTCATTTATGGAAACACTTCATTTAATTCAAGAAGATGGTCATTTGGCCTTCTCCAATTCCTGTCCCAAGCAATCTCCAACTAACTAATTTTCAAATAATATACTGTTTATCATGTTTCTTCAACTCTTTTCTTTATTTTTGCCGGGTGGACTTTCATATGGAAGGAATATAAAGCTAATAAGGTTGAACTGCTGTGTATTTGAAAGGATGGGAATATATATTTTTTTAAAAGAACAGAATACAACAGATACCATGTTAATTAGGAAGGTTTACATGAAGTGGATATTTTAATTGTATAACAACAGCTTATTATTGTAGGTTGGTACATAGTCTAAGAATCAAAAATAGAAGAAACTTTTTAAATGAGCCTTTTCTTAAATGTGCAAAGTGTCCCTTAATCACATTATATCAGAAGATCTGCACTACAAATCATTCCGCCAAGAGGGCGACGACGTTTGGCTGCAAAAATAAAGAGAAATAGGTGTTAATTTATGATAAGAAGACAAGATAAAATTAGAAAATAAAAATGAAACTGAACCCAATTATTTACAGCCCATTTATGCATCCCGGATTGAATTCCTAGGATTCCCAACTAATGCCTTTCTGTCTAAGGGCCTGAAGGTGAGATTAAAGTTAAGATCCATGAGTAGCCTTTAAACAATCTCTCCTTTTGATAGGAAATGACTACACACACCCATCATTAAAATTAAATCCTGAGGAAACCGTTCAAAAAAAAAAAAAAAAAATCCTGAGGAAGTGATGGTCCCATCTAGATAGATCTCCACCTTACAACTTTCTCCTTAATTACTTCTATACTACACATTCAAGAAAACCCCTTTATTGTGAATTCCTAGGAATTCAATATGAAGAAGCAGGTAAATGGCTCCCCCAAAGGGTGACATATCATGAGCTGTTTCCACATCAACAGAAAATGCTGAGAAGGACCCAAAATAAGATAAGAATTGCTTACTCTATGATATCTGCCCAGCAATAATCGCTTGCTTGATCATCTAAGTTCAGTTCTCCCCAACCCTCAAATGGTGTTGAAGCAGATGAACGAGTAGAAATCTCAGTTGGGTTGACGTGGTCTTGCACTGCCTCAGCTTTGACAATCTCAGAAGAGGAGGAAAACAATGTCTGAGCAGGAATTCCAGGTGCAGTGCCGCCACAAGAAGACATAACCATTTGGTTATTATGAATACTATAATGATTAATATTGTAATTGGGTGCTTTTGATCCCGACCCATCGATCGCTCCTGATGTTTCTTGTCCCTCCAAAGAAGCGCATGATTCATCAAGTGCTTGATAAAGACATGGTAGTTGTTGGGTTCCTAAGTTGGAAAAATTCGATTGCATTGGCATCTGGTCATGAGCAACACCAAGAGAACCATCAAGAAGTCCATTCAATTGGCAGTTTGATCGCAGGAATTCGCTAATTTGGCGATCAGTGAAGGCCGGCGATCCCATGAGATTCATTGCTTCCATGTTTGGAGGATTATTACTAGTAGTCATCATACTTTGAAGACTCTGCAACCATTGCATCTTTGCCAACTGGGCGGCGTCCATAAGAGCAGTGTCCCATGGGTTCATCAAATTGCCGAGGTTGGAAGCCATAAGCAAATGAGTAATGCTTCCCAAAAGATGATTGAGATCAGTTCTTGGTTTGTGGGTCACTGGGTCAATGCCCATCTGAAGGAGCTTTTTCTTCAAATGTGTGTTCCAGTAGTTCTTGATTTCGTTATCTGTCCTTCCCGGAAGACGAGTAGCAATCGCCGACCACCTGATCAGGCAAACAAAAATAGAAAATGTTATCTGATTTTGTAATAAGTTTCTTTAGACTTCATTCAAATCATCTCTACTCCTATCTCAAGTATGCATTGATCGATGCTGAATGTCCAAGTCGGCTGTCTAGGTACTATATGTGTTTTCTCAAATCAACAACTCCTATCCAAGAACTTTAGACCACCTCTCTATTCTTTGCAGTCACATGCAATCTATTCCCACTCTCCAATCCCCGTGAATTGGAAAGCACCTTAATTTGATACTAATCCAACCATCAGTCACAATAAATTGCACTTAGAAAATGATTTAATTTTAAGTTTTCAAACCAAGAGCTAGAATTATCCGATACCAGTGATATTTGTCCACCCATATTCTCAACTTCCTTTACACATTCCATCTGTTCCTCCTCCTTAAATCCAAGGTTGGACCTACAGGAGGTGGTGCACCTTTGTAAAAATGGGCCGAAGCAGATAAGAGAATGCTCCTAGCCTCCTACTATTATCTTATCACCTGATTGACAATTAGGTGCAAAAAATTGACTTTAGATTTAGGGCATAAACGTCAAGAATCCGAGTTTTATTCAACTTATAAAAGTTTTAAATAGGTCACCATACTGCTACTACTCTACCTGGTCATCAAAACAAGATGACTTACATGCAATTCATAAAAAGAGTATGACACATATCATCAATGATATACATATCCGATTTTCTCTCCTAAACATTCTCCTATAAAGGTGGATTTTTTTAGATTCTCTTAAACTACTAACAAATTAATCATTGGCTATTAGATAGGGTAGAAAATGCTCTTTAAAATAGGTGAGTTTTTGAGAATTTCTCGTGTGTGTTTTTGTGTGTGTGTGTATATATATAATAACAATAAAATGGTGGAGATAGTTACTTGTTCCCCATATGAGAATGAAGCTTGATAATGATCTGCTCTTCTTCATCAGAGAACCTTCCTCTCTTGATATCTGGCCTCAGATAATTAGTCCATCTGAGCCTGCAGCTCTTGCCGCATCGGTTTAGCCCTGCGAGCTTGGGTAGGGCCCTCCAGCTGCCATGTCCATTCCTCTGGATGAAATCCACAAGCTTTTGATCTTCTTCAGGAGTCCAAGGACCCTTCTTTATACCATCTTCATCACAGCAAGGAGCCCTTCCCATTGTTCTTCCTGCAAAAACATGCATAAACTACATGTAAGTAGTTATTCATGGCTATCATAGTATACGTATTAGCATTGGATTATCTATATGGTGAAGAGGCTCTCTTTGTTTTCGGACTTTGCACAAACCTACCTGAGATCAGGAGTTACAAGGTGGGATACAAGCGAGAGGGAATTACCAGTGAGGGAACATCACACTGACTATTGTGAGTTTTATAGAGTTTAGGTTGGTATAGAAATTAACTACTTTGTGTGTAGGAGACGCATTTTATTATGGCTAAATGATTTGTACTCCGACATTATCCCTAAAATTATCAACTGGCCTCTTCTCTTCTTCTACATTTACTATTATTATAAAAAGGAGAGTACCTAGCAGACACTAAAAAAAAATTGAAATTAATCTACTCCAAAGATGAAAGAGATAGAGACCACTATTTACTGGTACCATCTATCAGTGGGCCATAGAGAAAATGGGTCATCACCAATCCAGTTTTTTCTTCATTGGGATCAATGGTAGGGCCCACCAGTTACGCAACCTAATCATCTGAACCGTACAATTTCAATGGTCCATGGAGAGGGAGAGGTTTTGAGTGATATTTAACTTAAGAGAACAAAGTACCACCAAATTAGGTAAGGATCTTCCAGGTGGCAAGTTCTTACAGGGTCAACTGTCCGGATTCCCAACGGCAAAGGAGAAGAAAACAAAGGACTCCCTTTTGTTTGATAAAGTCCACAAGACACGCAAATCCAGGTATGACTCTTTGTGGGGCCCTCCTAATCCTCATCTATCATTTTTTTGTCAAAAGCCTCCCAAGGCTTGTGGCCCACCCCCCATTTTCTTTGGATTTCATCCACCCCCCGCACACATAAAAGGACAAAAAAAAAAGGGAGATTTCTGCAATGACCCCATATAAATAAAATAAATTAAGTAACATAACATCTCACACTGCATTCTTTTAGAAAAGAAAAGGAAAAATATTCGAAGCCTTGAGTTGGGATGATTCTCCTTTTTTTTTTGAAGGAATAATCTGATGTGAATGACTGGCTACCTGAAACTAACCAAAAGAACCAATCAGAGCCATCTGATCGAAAAGGATATGTATGGCACAGCATGGGGAGCACGCACCACCCTAATTTAACATGCAAATGCTTTGCACCCATCTTAGTTTGGTGTAGTTTCACACCAAATCATTCCACATTCCTTTCTTGAAACTTTCCATAATATCCACACAAGGTTCAGTAAAAAAATAAGGTCACTATACAATGTGTAATTGCTCCTTTATTTCATATCCTTTTCTGTTGGTTGGGGAGGATCCAACCTTCTAACTCCCTAGTTGCAACCAAACTATCCCAAGTTCTTCATTTCCTTTAGCCATCACCATAACTAGTACTAATTGCGAGCCTGGTACCCAGTGGTTGGAACTGCAAAAACTGCAAGTTTAAGGTAATGGGTTCCCATCCATCATAATGGAAATCTCAAGAAAAAGAAAATCTAATGAGCTCAAGATTGATTAAAATCCATCATAATGGACTCAGTCATTAAACAGAAAAAAGAGAAACTCATTATCTCAAATTTAGCCAAGTTTTCAGAGTTAATATTGAGGTCATTCTGATTGGTCTTTTTCATCACCTTCTTGATAGTATATATCATCATCAACATAATATCTAGAACTTTTGAATTTTCACATATACAAATTTATTTTAAAAACAATAATCTTGTTATTTCTCATCTGTGTTCTCATTGGATGCAGATGAGCTTAGTCTCTCCCACCCAAAAAAAAAAAAAAGTATAATACTGACTAATTTAAAAATCTAATGTCTTGAGTTCCATATTGTTGAGTCGTGACACACACCCATGCAAAATCTATCAATTTAAAAGGGTCCATGAAATATAGATAAAAGAATAACAACTAAAAAGGGCCCAGAAACCACAATTTTATTAATCTATGGAAGCTTGGTTCTAGATCAAATAATATAAATATATACGTGCCTACTTTGGATTGGACTGTATTTTATTACTGATGCAGCATTTCATTCCACCTAGTTAGTTGCATTTTATTTTTAATTTAAGGAGGCTTGGTGTTTGACAATGTGCGACCCCTCTGTGTCTGTGTCTGTGTCTGTGGATGTATATATGATTGGCCAATCACATGATTGATCAAGTGGGTCCTACCATAGATGGTACATGACACTTAAACCACGTAGAAGATTGCTATGACGGCCCATCGATCAATTTCATTTCGATCTTTACCGTCCGTTCTCACCAATCAAATAAAGATAGAGCTGCCGACAGTAGCCATTAGCCATTGACAATAGGACCCATATCCAAGTGCAGTGGACCAGAATGTGTCCATGTTGACAAATCCGGTGTAAATCTCATCTAATTTGGCCAGATTTCTTTAGTTTATAGAAAGTAAATTTTCACGTGATCAAAATGAATGTAGGTTTATTCGACCATATAACACAAACAAGTGTATAAAAATAAGTCACAGTCCATTACAATGAACATTGTCAAGGAGAGTCGTTGAAGGTTGTTATCTCATGCATGGTTGCTTGGCTAACAAGAGAACGTGCAGGACTTAGAGAAATCCTCAAGTTCATGACCACAAAGCCTGTAATTGATTCTCACCTCATAACCAAACCGCTCAAAATTATAATCCCACTTTGTTTCATCTATCAACCAAATCTCACTTCGATTGGAGTTAAAACCACCCCTAGATTGATCATGTATAAGAAAAAAAAATTTAACGTCAAATCAGATTTTTTTTTTGTTCTATTCCCTATTTTGATGGTTTAACATTTGGTTGAAATCATGATGGGTTTGAGATATGGCACCACCAGAAAGACGGAAAAAAAAAAAAAAAAAAAAACCAGTTTGTTCATGTATAAGAAATCTAATAAAATGTCAAATCCAAATTTCGTTTTTATTTTTAAGTGATAAACTGGGTATGACTCCAATTCAAGTGAAATTTAACCTAAAGATATATATAGCACATATAGGATAGTTTTAAAGATATGCCCCAATGATAGAGAGAAAGATATGGTCAAAGAAGTTGTTCCTGAGTTCTGACTTCAGAGGATCCAGATTCAAAGAGAGAAAACTAGTCCTTAATCATTAAACTACCCCTCACTTCTCAACATATTATCAAGGTTGCCATTGCTTCCAAATGGGCAATGGAGATCTCTTTCGTATATATTGTATTGGGTTTCAAGGCCTGGTCTCTTTCCCTTGTGGTGGCGTCTTTGAACTAAAAACTGAGATATATGAGCAAGTGGTTGGGGATTTAATGGATATTTTATGGAGGATTTCTTCCATTCAATTCTTCCTCTATAGGTAAGTTTCTATAGAGGTGTACAGACTTGCATCACCCTGTTCATTAGGTCAATGTGGGAGTTAAAAGAATAGGATATGCTGCTACCCATTTTTCTCCTTCCATTACCTCATTTGCTACAATTACAAGTCTCTTCTCATTTAACAAAGCAAAGTAAATCATTTCAAGTTTTCAACATATATCGAACATCTTTTTTTTTTTTTTCCAGTGACCTTCCAAAGGGTTTTCTTCAACAAGTTGGTCTCCTTGGATGAGGTCCATGGACTTCCAGACCCATGCATACAAAAATTCATGGCTTATCATCTAACTTCCTAGTATTTTCCATACGTAGGGTTAGGGTTGTATACGAAAGTGACAATTACAATAATATATGCTTCTCTCTTTCAAAGTACGCCTGTGGAAGCTTGCATCCAATGACTGACCCCGGAAATCTTCCTTGAAAGGTACTACGTAAATGTATTTATTTTTACATTACCTGACCTAACACTTCCCTCGGCTTTCATGGGTTGTAATTTAGTCACAGCAAAAGGGTTGGATATGGATGACTCAACCATACTTGTTGTAATTTAGTCATAGTAAAAGTGTTGGATACGTATATGACTCAACCATACTTGACTTACATTCACCCACAACTTGTATGGATCAGATGAGGTTCACCCATACTTATATGGGTTGGGTCGGGTTGGGTTTACCTCCTCTAATACGGGTTACGTCCCATCCATTATTCCCTTCTGACAGAGTAGAAAATATGAAAAGTTTAAGGAAGAAGATCACCATCCTTTATCTAATAACAAAACCCTAAATCCATAAGAAAGAGCCAGGGAAAATCCAAATAGAAATTGAAATTGAAGTTCATATTATTCTAAGCATCAACGTAACCATGACTTACATAAAAAAAAAAAAAAAAAAAAAACCAAAACCCTAGCTTTTTCGAAATAGTAAAGTTACCGAAAGTAGTAAAGACCCCTAATTACATAAGAACCCTCAAACTAAAATCTAAGTCACTTTTAATGACCTTCCACAAAAAAACTCAGACTCAAACATATTAAAAATTATTCCTTTAAATAAGCATAATAGAAGTTACTAAAAAATCATTTAAGTTTTGCAGGAAATTACGTTTTGGCATTTGAAGCTACACTTGTAGTAGATCACGTCGATAACTTCGAAATGAGTACTTGTGCAACGATACCTGGATCAAAAGACATGGCCATTTGACACTGTCATTTCTGCATAATTTCTTACTGTCTTCACATTGTAGAAACTGTTCAGCCACTTGATCTACATCACCCTTCCAGCCCAACCCAATGAACCATTATACCACTTGGCCCACTGCGGGGATCCACAAGTTGCCACATATTTTAGTAAGCTTGAATTGAATCTCCTAATTAGGCATTGCTACCTAATGGGAGACTAATGAAAATGTTTACATAAGCACAGACAAACAGAAAGGTTATTATTCTATTCCACAACGTAATTTACCCGTTCTATACGAATACGATGATTCACATGAGTGACTGGATTGGCAAATTCTACCAAGTCCCCATGTAGAGGGCTATGATATCAATACTACGTACAACCGGCCTACCAAATATTTGAAAAGAGATGCTGTAAATGTATATGATATATGAATATACTTACCAACTACACATGCCTTTTCCTTCCATGGACTAAAGATCCAATTAGTTAGGTTGCTTAATTAGCTAGGATAAAACAAACCCACTTCCACTTTGTTCCAAGTGCTTGACCTTTTTTTTTTTTTTTTTTTTTTTTTGCATGGTTGTGTAATCTTTTCAACTAAACCATCACTAATATTAGCTTCCCTTGGATCCTTCACCCTAAGGAGGTCATTGATGATGCATGAACTCTCGATTAGACATGCAGGAAAAAACAAAATGCTAGAATCATTAGTATGTCTTTGTTTTCTTCTACTGAAATGATTTGTAGTTTCAAATGCCCTTCAACTTTGACCTGAAATAGAGCTAAAAAGGAGAAATGGTGAATGAATGTGATTTAGTAAAGGACAAATAATGAATGAAATAATGTTAAGATTATTTGACTAACTTTTAGAACACAGTTTTTTTTTCCTTCTTACAGATAGGAATCTAGGTGCGCAAAACTCCTGTCATGTGGTAATTTTCTCACAAGCCTTTCAGTTGAATTCTTGGGGTTACTTCTAGCCCCACAATCCTACAAATTCAATTATTAGAAATAAGTCAAACAGGAAGGTACATGACAAACATGCGTAGCATGCGACTTTACTCCTCTTACAAAACCATAGGAGAATTACACACATAATTAGAACAACTGGACCTGCATACTGCCAAACATGCGTAGCATGCAACTTTAGACTCGATTTACGAAATGTGTGAAGGATTAATTTAAGTGGAGCTCCACAGCTGGCCCATGTATACTAGAAATCTAAATCGCTCAAACTAAATGGCCTCAACCTATTTAAGGATGTAGCAAATTCCACTCTGACAAGAGTTTTTGCACCGTAGGATTGAACATATAAAGAACACGCTGAATGAAATACCAAAAATATCCAAATGTTCTGTGGGATGAATTTGTGTTTAAGCGATAAACTAGACACCCCAGTGGCAAGGGTGGATCAATCCCTGGGCAAAAAGGTTGTCTGACAAGATGTGTACCACTCACCAATCAAGCAGAAGAAAAAAAAAAAAAAAAAAAAACACCTAGCGTTCAAGTGAAATTCGACCACTCCCATATAAGAAGAGATCATATATTTTGAGGGCTATATAGATTTTTAATAGATGGACTCCGCATTAGAGTTCTACTTGAATCCCTCACGCATCTTCCGAGTCCAAGCGACAGAAGAAGATCCAGACTCATTCCATCGAAGCTTGAAAGGGACTAAGGGAGGCCAAAGTGTATGTGGGTGGGGAGACTTTGGTTCGATGAAGCGACATGGCCGTTGAACCCCCCTCAACCATAAAGCCAAGTGTGTTTCCAGTGGTCGGATCTTACATCATGCAAATATTTGTTGCCCGAAACACCGTGAACATGTACCCATCTTCAATTCACCCATTTTTGGTTGGGCTTTCGTCGACCTTCACACCTTTCAACCCAAAAGTCAGGCTCCAATGGTTCTCAAGAAAGACTTAAGCTTTGGCCAATCCTCTTTATCTTTCCTATTTTCTTTTCTTCTTCGTTTTCTTTTTTCACTGTTTCTGTCATGGATGATCAGATGATAGAAAGCGTAGTAGTTATGAGTTTGCTTTGCTTGCTTTCAATAGAAGTTTGGGGCTTTAATTCTCTTTATAGCTTTGGTGGAGTGATGAGTGACTAGAACTCCCTTTGTGGGGACTAATAGTTGAAATGGTGATTGGGTTTTGCTTAAAAAACGGTGATTGTATGAAAATAGAGAGAGCTCTAAACAAACAAACAAACATGCCCCCATGTAAAAATGAGAATTTTCAATTACCTGGGCTTCATTGCTGAGAATTCCTGAGTACATGGGCATTTAAATCATTTCACATACTTCGTGATATCCTGGTTGTATCATTCCATAATTTTTTTTTGTTAAGAAAAAGGGCAGGACCTGTTTAGCTAGAACAGGTGTATCCAACCCGACACAATCCCTCTTCTAGGGGCTCCCATGTCCTGAATGGTTGGTGGCCACAGCCTTGAAAAACTAATTCACTGGCTGGTTCGATTTTGTAGTTTCTCTTGATCCATTTCAAGAGTCCAAGCAATGGACAGAAAACTTCACATCTTTGAAACGAGGGTCATACCCAAGTGCAGCAATTTACCGGCCCGAATAATCACATGAGCAATACTGCAAAATCATCTGCTCATTTCCCCAACATTGATTGTCCAGTAAAGAGGATGAGGCATGGCCAAAGTAATGTTTTGCGCGAAATAAACAGAAAGATTGCCCATCATGGAGGAATGTGGCATGGCAAGGTAGGCCATCAAAATTCAGATCCCCATGTAGCCATGTGCGAATGGCACCAGTTCCTCTGGGATGTGTGATGACGGTTGACATGAATTTTTCATAGCCATTAGAGGGTGCAGTATCTTCACAACAGTTAACAATGCTTTATTACCCAATACCCACAAATCACGAAAAACGCTTTATTACCGAAGCACAATACCCACAAATCACGAAAATTAGAAAATGACAACTTTAAATCTCATAACCATTAGAGGGTGCTTGAAGACAGTTCAGACCAAACAAACAAATATAAACAAATCTACCGCCGCTGTGCAAAAATGTAGGTCATACTTCTGAGTCATAGGCTCAAAGCTCACCCTTCAAGCAGCAGCTGAAGGCTTTGAAGCAGCAGAAAGGCGAGATCTCTTCTTGGCCAGGCTCTCGCTCCTCCGTTCACGCTGCTCTTTCAAACGGGTAGCAAGCAGTTTCTGATATTCAGCAGCTTCCGACTTGGCTTTAGCGATTCTTTTCTTTTTCTCAGCGATCCTAGCACGCTTCCTCTGCAATGTCAAAGGCGTCACAAGCCTCTGTATCTTGGGAGCCTTGCTGCATTTCTTCCCTGACCATGACAATGGGATATCCAGGGTTATTAGACACTGGCCACTGCTCATCAAAAACATAATGGGAGATGCATGCACATGTAAATGGAATCATACATGCACTATTCGACACAAATGCATGCACATAAGACACAAATGGAATTACAAGTGCAAACAAAAAAGGATAAGCGCCTGGCAAGATAAATAAGCACATCCAGAATGCAAGCAAATGCAAATGATATGCATCTATATTCAGAGACAAACATGAATAAGAATTAATCATGCACATATAACTGCAAAGCGCAACTGTCGCCATAGTTCTATCAACATGTACACACATTCAAATGTCCAAAGACCCTCTGAAAACTTGCAACAGAATGAAGGAATGCATTTTCACTAAAGGTGAAATACAGAATAAGATATCTTTCCAAAGGAATTCATACCGGACTTGGTTGTAAATGTTCGCCTGTATGTATTCACATACTTGCGCACATCATCCTCTTTAGAGAGGTTGAACAGCTTGCGGATCTTAGATGCCCTCTTTGGACCTCTCATCCTGGGTTTTTCTGTGTCCGTCAAACCGGGCAAGTCGTTCTCCCCTGTTCCCACAAATAAACATAATTAGGGCAATTAGATTAATAGACGGAAACATGACTACAATTTCTCCATCAACCCAACAACCACCTTACGCAAAATTACAGAAACAATTACCATGTGCATACATATAATTCTACAAGGGACGGGCATGCACGCCTGCACAACATTCATATATAACCTAATGAAGTCTAATAAAATTATACAACTGTTGTAGTTGAGTTGCTGGATAACAGTCGTCATGAAAAAGATGTTAGCATGGATGTGGTTGCCAATATTATATTATCACCCAATAAGCCAAAACATATCAAATCTTATATTGACGGCTTTTTTCAACCATTGTGAAATAGCCAAAAAATATGTAGGTTATCAAACCTCTACATAGATTGCGATAGCATGAAGAGCAATCAGCATATTACAGAGATTACCTTTCTTTACAATAACCAAATTCAAAACTGAAAGGTCAGGGCTCACAATGCACCCACGAACAGATTTCCTGCGTCGCTCTCCATTGCGCCTGCCATAGCCACGGAAGCAAGGTGTCCCTATTCATGCATTTACATTTGTTAGGCAAAATAATACATTACCAAGAAAAAAAATTACAGAAGTAAAATAGCTAAGAAAACAAAAAAACTACCTCTGTGCAACAGAAGACGAACACGTCCCTGAGTTAATACTCCCTGTTTCATAGGGAAACCCTGCTTGTCGCAGCCTCCCATAATTTTAAAAACGTATCCCTTAAACTCCTGGACACGTGAACATCATGAAAATGTCAAACACTGCTAAAGACTAACTACGATAATAATAATAAAATAATAATAATGCAATCGATCTAGAAGTAGCTGGATTAACACAAGGATTTTCTTGGAATAACTCCAATAACTCAAAACAAAAACAAAAAAATTACCAACCACTGATGAGGCATCTCTTTTTTTTTTTTTCATAGGGACGGCCAGGGATCAATCCCTGGTTGTGTTCCCTGCGGGTTGAGGAGTTGTGTAGTGTGTGAGTGCCCACGTAAGCATTAACCCGAGCAGAGAAAAAAATTATTAACTGGGACTTCCTCAAACAAATTTTTCTTGACTTACTAGAGTGAAAAATAAAAAATGTGATTCTAGTTTTTGCCAATACCACTAGACATATGGAATTCTTGGAAACATACCTCACCCAGAGCATCTCCAACAACTTCTTGAGAAATCCTCTTATCATAAAAGGCACGGCTGTACAAAACATTACAATGTCAATACACTAGAATCACCTGTAAGAGAAACATACAGATAAACAAACTTTGAAAATATAATTTAAAGGCTAAGTTCTTTTGGATGCATAGAATCATTGTAACCCTTTTTATCAGGACAGATCAGAGAAGGATTCCTCAAAAACTATGGACATGAATGTTGAATCACAATTAAGCATAAGAATACCTTGAAATTTTCATGTGCATAGCTTTCTAGCTAGGATTTCATGCACCCAAATGAGACCCAAATTTTGTAAGGTAACTTTAGTGGAAGAAGATTACGCAGTGTGATGTTTGGCATTTGTAACCTCGGAAGATGGGATAAATGTTGATGCCAATACTAAAATTAAATCAACCAACCATAAGAAAGAGAAAAACCAAAACCCAAGAATGAATAGCATCAAAAGGAAGGAAAAAATTGCATCGGGCCATGGCCATCAAAAGCAGCATAGTTCAATCAATAAAAATTAAAAAACTGTCTTCAATATTGACAAATTAGGTGACCTTTGCTGATGAAACTATCAAGATCCATTTTTTTTATCTTGCAGAGGCTCATAAAATGTGAATAGGCCACAACAAAGGGAAACAAGCAAATGACAATTTTCAACACTAAACATAAACGGAAAAAGATCATGCAGCAACCCTTGTATATGAGTTACACATCAAGCATGTGATTTTAAACAAATATAAAGTTAGGTATGAAGAACACAATCTTGGTTCATATGCCACTCCTGTTGAGCATCAGAATGGTTGATAAATTAGGCCTTACCATCGATAGCACTCTCCCAAAAAAAAATTTAAAAAATAAGATAATTACCAATCAAAAGTAAAGGAATATATAAGCATAACAATCAAGGAACCGTATCTACCAGTCAGAGTTGTCATTGATTGCCAACCATTGTTCGGACTCGTTTCTAACCATTCACATATAATCATTCACTGGAGTCTTCTAGAACAACCAATCTTCAGTGAGTCCCAGTATACCAACAGTCTAGATCATATGTAGAGCTCTTAGTAACGAAGACAACCTCAAGTCACATGTGATCATCATTGTTAATAACTAAGACTGGCAGAAAAGGCCATGCATCACATAGGAACAGCTGCCAATCAAATAAACCTACAAACAGGCCACATGAGCCATTTTATGTCAGCGGGGATGGAACTGTTACTGTCACAGGCTCACAGCTAAAAGTCTGGACTCCTCACTTCTATTATCACCCCCTACAACCCCCAGTACCCTCTCAGTACTCCACAGAGATATTGCTTCCGTATTGCTTGTTTATTTTTCCTCGGTGTGCTTGTGTCTGGGTTTCTCTCTTAATAATGTAAATTTTGTTAGCTGTAATAAGAACCATATTATTCATTTGTTCCAATTTAAGCCCCCATTCTTTGTAAATGGTTACCCATGTATAATGGCATATATTTTTCACTATCAGGAAGATTATTTGCACTTTTATTCTTACCATTGTGTTCTTTCCAATTCCCCTTTCTTCTAAATTGAGGTTTTTACGAAGATAGCAAGGCATCAATTTGACAATACTATTAAATTTTATTATTCATAATAAAAATAATAATCAGTTCATACCTTCCATTTTCACTCCTCAATTCTATTGATTTAATTGCAATGATATAGAGCAGTAACTTTTACAGCTTATCTCCACGGACGGTGGTTAATTATCTGTTTGCAATAATGCATGCTATTTTGGAAATTTCTCTCCCCACAAACATGAAATGATTTCCTGTTTTAAATTAACAGTCAATCTGAATGATTTGTTAAAAACATAGATATCCAATACAATTGCATCTGTCCCTATGCCTATCATGTTATCCAAGAGGGGGGTCCAAAACTAGTTCTATATCTGCCAGAAGAAGAAGAATGTGATCCATGATGTGCAAGTATGCACCCAACCAACCAAGCCTGAATACTGGAGAAGAAGAATTCACAGATCTTATGTTTGTGGTCAAGCATGACAAGTCATGTGCATGCACTCAACCAAGCATGAAAAATGGTAAGCCATAACGCCCTGCTTATCAGACGATGAGCAAAGAATCATTCATAGAGTAAACTTTTGTGGGAATATCATTACAAGGAAAGAGTTGAGACAGAAGTGTGAAGAATGGAGAATGAGGAACAGAGGGAAAAACTGATATGGCATGCAAAATGAGTCTTCGAGATAAAGAAAAAAAAAAGGCACAATTAAAAAGAACTTAAAAAAAACCATGGCAATGAAAACGCAAGAATAAAAAAGAAGATATCATGCAAAGCACGACATAAATCACATGTACAATAAAAGAATCTTTCCTTTTGCCAATCATAACAGCAACCAAATAAAAAAAGGATGGAATGCCGTCAAAACCTCCAAACCGAGAGTAACTTGAGAAAGCCTGCAGATCACTTGGTAAGACTTGGCCAATCTCATTAAACTCAACGGACTCAGAGTCTTAACAAGCCAAGTTGAAAGAAAGAGTCAGAATGAGATTCAGACGACAGTTGAGTTTGATCCTAAAAATTGAGGTTGTTTATACTTCCTAAAAATTAATGCTGACCTAGACCTGGCTAAATAGTGGGCTCAAGAATTGGGTCTGGCTGGTTCAGACTGAAATTCAACCCATTTATAGCCCTGCTTACAAATATCTTGGCATTCAAAACTGAAGGAAAATTTCTTTCTTTAAAGCTATCAATGTCACTCAACTCCTATTTGTATTAAAATGATATTTTTTTCAAAAACAAAAAAAAATAAAGAAAAAATAAAGGAAATACAATGGCAGAGGCGGCTCAGACACGCACAAATAATAGTCATCAGAAACAGGCATACATCTGCCCATTGTCTCAATCGATGGAAAGAATTCAGCATCGAGAAATGAGTTTTGTCATCACTGCCACCAATCAATTAAAAATCAAAATTAATAAAATAGAACAAGATGAAATCTTGAATACAATTCCTAACAAGAGAAATTACACGAATGAAATCTTGAAAACAATTTCTCATAAGAGAGATTACACCCCAAGGGAATAGAAAAATAAAGAACATTCTTTTCTTTTTTTTCTAAAAACCCAAACACTTCTAATAAGAAAATATGATCCATACTAATATAGAACCCAATCACCAGAACTAACAAATCAGCAGATACATAGAACAGAATCCACATTAACATAAATCAAAATCCGAAAAACCAAAAAAAAAAAAAAAAAACCCGCGACAGCTAGGGCCTTTTGTTTGCATTAAAATACATAGTAATCAAATACAGAGAAACTCATTTCAAACATACCCAATTCCTATGAGTCAAGTTCATTTCAAATCAACATATAAAAAAAATGCAATATCATCCACAATTAGCAACACACCACCCAGAATTAAAGCTTCTTTGCCAAATAACTAGTGTGTTTGTCATCTACATAACCTTTTTATCAACACAAAGAGGAAGTTTTCCTCAGATCAAAAGCTAATAGTTACTGATCCTAGAAAAATTTATTATCATTCGGAGCTACAGAGAGCAAGAAGAAATGGGGTTTTGGAGGAATCTTACAGTTTCTGGTCGTCATCAATCTCCAGTTTCTTCTGGCATCCCGTAGTGGGATTCGCGATATTGAACTGCCATTGAAACACAAAGAAATCAGATTCGGATACATGGAGAGAAAGTAGAAATCATAACAGTTAAGCAAGCATGAGAGGAAACCTTCATTGTCGATTGTGAAATCAAATCGCCCCACAACAAAAAGCGCTTCGGAAATTAGGGTTAGGGTTAGGGTTAGGGTTTTTGGGAGTGAAAAAGCAGAGAGTGTGGAAAGGAACAAATGAAGAAACGCAGTTTGTATTGAGCCGAGGGGTTAGGGTTTTAGGGAATTGCGGTTTTGCAGACGTAAAATTACCAAAGCACCCCCTGGATCCCGTAATGGGCCTAGCATGGAAATGGGCCAGGTTAGTTGTTAGGGTGTAGGCCTAACATCGAGTTGGCAGGTTTTGACCCAAGAGGAGTCGGAGTGGGTTTAGGTTTAGCCCTTCCAACCTATTTTACTCTATTTTCTTCTATTCACATATCTTTTCCTTTTTTCCATATATTGGTTTGGTGGAACAGTGCATGTGGGGATAATCTACTCAGTTGGGAATGAGGACAGTTGGTGTAGCCGACTTCAATATAATTGGGACAAGGCTTTGATGATGATATAGTGTGTGTGGGGATAATTTACTTACCCAAGGATTGATCCGTCCATAGCTACGTTGAGATGAGACTTCCCTTCTAATGAGTTGTCTCATCATTCTCTTTTATTTACATATTTTTTTGGGTAAATATAAGGTACACAAGGCATCCTAATCACAATGGATGGCTTGTCAAGATGCCTTAAAAAGAAAAAAAAAAAAGGCATCCTTCTATTGGGAGCTTGGAATTGTTTGAGTAGTTTGTTTATAAAGTGAAGTGGAGAGAATGATCAAATTAATAAAAAAATCAAACGAAGAGAGAAAATCTAAAAATTCTAAATGATAAAGGTTAGTGCCATGAGAAGGCATTATGGTTGTCAATCGTATCGTGTTAACGAATTGAGATTACGGGTTAACGAATTCATGTTAAAATCACATCAACCCGTACACGACTCGTTAACTTAACGAGTCAAAAATCCAATCCGAACACGATCCGTTAATTTAACGAGTCACACGACCCAACCCGTTAACCTGTTAAGCAATTAAGTCATTTCAAGATTTTTAAAAGAAAATCCATACAAATATATATATATATATATATATATAAGCCACACGAAATTGAAAGTTAGGATCTCGAGTGGATCCCAACTAAAATCCCACTATAAAATAATAAATTCAAATTTCTTCTTTATGAATATAGATTAATTCTAGCTACACTTAGAGACTAAAAAGTTTTTAACGGGTTAAACGGGTTGTTAATGGGTTACTAGTTTAATTCATACACGACCCATTAACTTAACGTGTTAACGGGTTTAACCCGTTAATGACCCGAACCCATTAAGAGCCCACCCGAACCCGTTAATATTGTGTGGGTTCTTATCGTGTTAACGGGTCGAGTGGCATTTTGATTGCCCTAGAAGGTATTGATCTTTTTTCACTTTTTTGGTAAAAAGAAGATATTTTTTTATTATTCAGTGACATGAGAATGTATATTTTTAACTTTTTTTGAAAAAGTGAGTTTTAAAATTTGGTGATTTTTATTTGACCCTTTTTTTTAATTAAAATGACCCTTCCCTTCATTTTTACAAGTGAATTACCCAAAATGATTGTTAACTTGGAAGAACACCACACATTGTATACCAAAGATTTCTATTTAGTCAGCCTAGTTTTGCATCAAGTTAGCCAATGAACTAGCTGACGCTCTATGTAAATTCGACCCACCATGTTTTGCAAAAGGGTTGATGGGCCAAACACCAAGAAATGGACTCACCCGAACCCAACCCATTATTAACAGGTCAAAATTGTCAATCCAAATTGAAAATTAAAAAAAAAAAAATTCAAAACCAAACCCAAATTATAAGACCAGGTTCAAAACGGTTGGAGAGTGGTTGGATCAAGAATTTCTATTCCTGGGCCCTGCATCTTCTTTTAAACTCGTCCCATCGTGGCCATTCAGATTGCATAATTGGGCCCAGCTTGGATCCATCAATTTGGGTAAATTCTTGATACCATATATCAAATGAAGAGGATTTTTATGTAACTAAACAAACGTTCCAAGAAGCACTAAAAATAATCTCAATAAGAATTTAACTACTATTAATTTAATTAAGCAGAGTTAAGTGAGGTTGAATGGAATTTGACTGTAACAAGCTATGCAGTGTCTGCAACTAACTCTCTCACTAGATTTATTAACTTGGACACTTTGGCTTTTCTCAATTGGAGGCAGTAGGTCAAGAGGCTCATCAGGAACTCTTGCAAACAAATTTAAATTACACCCGCACTTAAATTGTTTGAGTGGTTGAGAAGTCCAGTAATGAGCTGGAAGTCCTAGTTTCAAACCGTTTAGGGCTTTACCCGATGCACAGTGCTAGTGGGTGTTGTTGTGTATCCAAGATTTTACCGATATGATCAACTGCAAAACAAACAGGCCCTCGTAATTAGAGCCAGCCAACAAGAAGGTTATATGAAAGCTGTGGGACCCATCGATCTTAAGCTAGTTGTGTATTTCAAAAAAAAAAAAAAAAAAGGAGTTGGACTCATACAATGGCACATGAATAGGCAATTCTATGCCCAGTGGTTTATGTTCACCCACGTAAGACTAATCCTTATTCCAACTTACTAGTCATGTCATATTCACTCCAATGAAAATGGAATTTCAGCACAATCAAAATGATAGGCATAACTGATTTAAATGCATGAAGGTGATACTGACTAGTATATTGGGTTTGAGAAATTCAATCCGATTTGGAACGAGTTGATTTCAAATCAAGCACTAACATTTGCACATGATTCAAATCCAAGCAACTGGACCCATAGCCCCCCACCCCCTTTGTGACACTGTCAGCTGTATGCATGTCATTGCCCAAAGTATGACCACTACATTCACCTCCATTCTGTCTTTTGCTTACCTTTGTTTTAAGGGTCAGAATCAGATGCTTGGGATTACAACTTCATATAGGCCTTCCACAATGAGAATTCATCACATTGGAATTGATCATATGTGTAATCAGTAATGGGTTGAAACTTGAAAGTTCATGCAAAATACACCTCTGCAGAATTAAAGTTAGCCATTGGATATGAGATCTAAGTGACATTGAGATTGAGCCCAAAGTCAACAGGTAGCCATCTAAGCCCATAAATGATTTTGAATGTATGCAGGCAAAAGGGAATAACAACAGCATGTCAGCATCATTGATTCCAGTAGGACAATACCAGTAGTATCAAGTATATGGTGTGTTTCCAAAACTTGAATAAGCAAAATAAAAAATAACAATGTATAGTACATCTTCCTACTTGCAAGTTAAAAACAGAGATGGCAAAAATGACCAGGAAATGAGTGTACTGTGGACTTTAAGGGAAAGATCAGTAGTCGAAGCTGATGAAATTCATGCCTTAAGGATGGCACTTACAATGAAGATGGTGAAAATGGCTTGAATCTGATTTGCCCAAACAGGCAAACTTTGGTAATCCACAGCCCGTTTGGATCCTTGGAACTCAGTTGCCCCCACACTCAGTTTACCTGTAGGTCTATTTACCTGTAATTTAATTGGCTAGGCAGAGAACAAAAACAACTGTCACTTAGTAACTCAGGCTACGCCAACACATGAACCCCTCCCATTTACATGTAAACAGATAAACAGAGTTACCTGCACTCACTTTACGAAGATCCAAATGCAGCACTCACTTTACGAAGATCCGAATGGGACCCAAAGATTCTCATTCATAGAAAGTGGATGGACCCATGCCAGAAAAGTGTGTCAGCACGTGTGCAACCAATGGGAGCCAGAGGTTAACTATCTTGCCGACTAGTAAACCTGTCACCTACTTGAATGCAGACGCCCCATGGATTGAGGCTTTGATTACGAAGCAGCCAGAGTTAAATCATCCATACAGGAAAATATGCGGAAAGTGACCAGAACCATGCCTGAACTGATATAAACTATCCATTAAAATGCATTGGCCCCAATAATGCAATCAATAGGAAGCCAATGACTACAATTCCACAATCAATAGGAAGCTAAGGACTATAATTCCACATATTTCTAAAACGAGTTCTCTTACCCAAACACTAGATGCATAAGGTGGAGTTAGAGCACATATCCAAAGAATGGGTGGAAAGGATTGAAAGAGAAAATTCACCAAGAAAAAATAAAAGCTAAGCACTTCCTTGCGGCAACAGCTGGGCATATATGCCTTGCTTTAATACCTTAAGCGCAGAAAATGAAAGAATCTCCTCAGAATTTCATCATGAAGAAGTGTCATGTGAAGGTTGGGAGGCAGTATTCTTCGCTGCTAGGTCTGAAGCAGTGGCAAGGCCTTGCAACATTCGGACAATCTCTGTCGTATCTTCCAAGTAGTACTTGGCCTTACTGGGCTTTTGACCAACTGTGCAAGCAAAAACTTCTGCCACGGGGGATAGAGAAGGCCCCGACACGGCACTAGTAATGACTTCAAACATATCCTCGTCTGACCTATCATCACCAATGCACAACACAAAATCTGGCAGCATGCCTCTCTCTTGCATTGTTGAGAGAAGGTGTTCAGCCACAAGACCCTTGTTGACACCCTGCATATAGAGGTTACAGAGAATTAGGAATCACAAACAAGAAAAGTAGACCATATGACACCGAGTACTTCCGAAATTTAGAGTAGACATTAGAGAGAGCCTTCTCTCTTTAGTCCTAACCTGTGGCTTGACTTCTACAATGTGTAGACCACTCTTGACGGACACTGGCTCGTTTGCAAGAACACTTTCAAGATGATCAAGAAGTTCCTTCGCCTGGCATGACCCAAAATCTGGATCGGCATATTGATAGTGCCAAACGAGAGCGCTCTCTTTGGGTTCTACTGTGGAACCATCCGTTGTTTCAGTATAGAGCTTCATCACAGGCTCAGCAATCTGTTTCCAATCAAAGTCGGCCACTGGCACACAAGTTTCCCATTCCGCATCACGGTTCGACCTTAAAGCAGCACTCAACTTGGAATTAGTGATTAAAAGATACATGAATTCATTTAAAGATGTGCATGCAAAGATGCAGGGATGCATTTCCGAGACCAGGTAGAGAAATGGAAAAAGGTGTGGTTTTCAACCAATTGCTCGAGTTCTAAAGACAGTCACTGGAGTTGGTTACGAATTGAAAATAACGACCATGATGTTTTCTAAAACATCTTAATTTGATGAGGCTACTTATGCTTCTATGTGGGAACTACCAAGCCAGGATTTTATTTTTACCCAGAAAATGGCATTTAAAAAATTTCAGTCCCTAGCATAAAGTCAAACACGAATATTTCACTGTATTCATGTCATCTTCACGGCGGCAATCTGGATTGCTTGATATAAGGAAAAAAGAATTTAGCAATGAGTTTCTGGTTAAAAGGGTCTCTGAAATCAACCAAGTCAAATATGGTTGATTTAATCAGTGAAGTCAAACAATAAATGATTGGTGAAGAAGCAAACTAAGAAATATGTACCTCATGAAGTATCCATGCTCCGCTGCAATTCCTAGCTTTTCACAAGATGAAAACCACTCACTTAGGGTTTTTTTATCTCTTCCGCTGACAAGAAAGACGACATTTTTGGGATCTCTGCACAAGCTGTTCAAAATACCAATAGCCTCAGGATTAGGAGTCTTGTTGATGGATGTCGGCAGTATCATGGTACCATCATAATCCAAGAGAATCGCCCGGTTCTTGCATCTCTTGTAAGCAGACACTATGTGCTCAACTGACAACTTCCTGAAGTTTGGATCAAGCGCGATGACCCTGAATCCCAAACCGAATCCAATTCCCCAGCACCTCCTCCTTATATGGTCCCTACATGTCCTTCCAAGATCCTGAAGAAAGCTATGTGCCCAATATCCAACGTCATGGGTACTGACATATCGATAGTGTTTCTCATGCCGCAGCTGTTTCTCAGACTCCGACATTACCAGAGCGGAATCCATAGCTTCAGCCACAGCATCGATATTCCACGGGTTCACACGAATGGCCCCACTTAGTGATGGAGAACAGCCAATAAACTCGGAAACAACGAGCATGCTCTTTTTTTGCTCCAATGAGCTCAGCTGCAAGGTCTCATCCAATTCCTTATTACCTTGACGGCTGATGATATATTCATAGGGTATGAGATTCATTCCATCCCTCACAGCTGTAACAAGACAACATTCTGCTATAACGTAATAGGCAATTCTCTCGTAGAACTGAAGTGGGCTATCGATTAAAACCACTGGCACATAACCTGGACTTCCAAAGGTCACATTTATCCTTCTCGCCGTGGAATACGTTTCCGACTGCACTTCTTGTACGTCTCTTCCACGGCCTCTGGCAGGGTTTGCAATTTGCACCAACACAACCTTTCCTCTCCAGTCTGGATGCTGTATGAGCAACTGCTCCATGGCCAATAGCTTCAAGCTTATCCCTTTAAATATGTCCATGTCATCCACTCCAAGCAACACGGTCTGGTTCCTAAACCGGTCCCGAAGTTCAGCGACTTTAGATACAGTCTCTGAAAGATTCATTACAGATTGAAGCTGGCCCATGTGAATTCCAACAGGAAGAATTTTGATGCTCACCGTGCGCCCATAATAATCAAGGCCAATATAACCCCTCTTTGAATGATAGGCAAGACCGAGCATTCGACTACAACATGAAAGGAAATGCCTGGCATAGTCAAACGTATGGAAGCCAATAAGGTCAGAATTAAGGAGGGCTCGAAGAAGCTCATCCCTAACAGGAAGTGTCCTGTAAATCTCAGATGAGGGGAATGGGCTATGAAGGAAAAACCCAAGCTTCACCCTATTAAACCTCTTACGTAAAAAGGTAGGCAAAACCATCAAATGGTAGTCATGAACCCATACAAAATCATCATCAGGGCTTATCACTTCCATCACCTTGTCTGCAAAGATTTTGTTAACAGAAAGATAGGCCTGCCAAAGGGACCGATCAAATCGGCCACCTAGATCCGCTGAAAGTGGAAGCATGTAGTGGAACAGTGGCCATAGTTGCTGCTTACAGAAACCATGATAGAACTTGCTGAAAAGATCAGAAGGGATAAACGCCGGAAGGCACTTGAAAGTCTCAAGCAGGGTCTGTGAAACATCATCTTGCTCATCTGGGCCAATCTCCTCTCTCAGGCAGCCAACGTAGATGACCTCGACATCTTCTCCAAGACCATCTTTGAGCTGCAAAAGTAATGAATCCTCATCCCAACTGAAATTCCATCCACTATGGTCAGCCCTTCGATGGACGCGGAGTGGAAGCTGATTGCCTACTATGATCACTCGCTCTTGCGAGATAGACGATGGGGCATCTGAACCGACACTATTAGAATTTTCATCATCAAGTTCTGAGATGATCCCAGCCACAGTCATGACTCTAGGAAGCCTCTTCCCCATGCGACTAAAGTTCGGAGAATCACCAGACACAAGGTCCAACAGGTTTGAGTAAGATCTAGAGCTCATTATAACAGAGTTGAAGACAAGCCAAAAACACTGAAGCAGAAGGGGAAAGGGCAGTCTATTAATCTCTTTCTGAAGTTTTATATCACCAATTTCTACGGAAGCCCCATTGGATTAATCACAGAAGTAGGAGGCAAGGAGCCCAAGTAATCTTCAGAAATAAAATCAGATCATCTCTGGTTCAAAAGGCCAAACCTTCCATCACATACAAAGAAGTAGATCTCATCAGTTACCGATAAACTGTGTGGCACCCAAAAACCCATTTTGGATTCCAACTAACTCAAAATCAATAGAAAGAATCCATCTTTACTTCACCAATCGAAAATTTAGGGACTCTTCTGGGTGTTTCATTGATAAATCGAGTTTTCGATTCTCATTTAACTCATCCAGCAGACGTCAAGTTTCAATCAAAACCAAGAAAAATCTATATATCACATAAGCTATTTCTACCAAAAATAATCAAACACACATCCAAATCAACTCAACCGCTAATACCCAAGAATCACCCATGAAATACGAAAAACCAGCTCTTCATTGAACATCTACCCACATACAAATCCTCACAACCCAACAATGCTAAGACTACCTATCTACAAAAAAAAAAAAAAAAATTGTCCAAGTGACATTTAAAAACCAACAGATAGAAACGACCCACCTCAATCAAACAATGCAATCCTCAAAACAGAAGCTCAAACTCAAACACATACCATAAATCCAAGAAAAGGCAGCAACTTTATGAGGAACCCACATGCAGCAGACCTGATAAATATGGAAAGAGCTGAGTAAATCTTTTTGTAGAAGTTGCAGAAAGATACCATGCAAGTGGAGCTGAGAATAGAGCAGGGAGGTAACAAATCATGCAGAAGTATACTTTTTATGAGTGGAGGAAAAAAGAGCAATAGAGAGATTCTTTTTTCATAAAGAAGGAAAAAACATACCTTCCTCTCTCTTTTTCTTTTTCCCACTCTCTCACACACTCACTCCTATGTGACAAGCATTTGATTCCCCACCCTCTCTTAGTGAGGAAGAAATGGACTCAAAACTGGGGTCTGAACCAGGGTCTGAACTCTGAACCAGGGCTAAACGTGCCTCTCTACCTACCCACCTACCCTATCATTTTCCTGACCCACATGGGTCCTTCCTTCATAAGTGGGCCACACCTTCCAGTTTCTTCTTTAAATGGTCCATTCCATGGTCCACTGACTACAGATATTTAAAAACTGGGCCAATCCCTACAGCATTCCATGGGGCCTTTGTTTTAGGGCAGAGTCCTTCTAGCAATAATTGAACTTCCAATTGGAATATTTGTGAGGTCCAGCAGGTCTACAATGTCAATCAGACCAGTGGGACCCACCCACAATCAACCTGAACCCTCCCTTGTGACACTGCCAGTATGGGGTTAGATCTAGATTCTTAATTTTTTTTTAAAGGGTAAAGTGCCCACACACACTTACCCAAGTCTTCAACCATTAGCACTATAGCTAGGGAGCCACTAACACATGCTTATGAAAGTGATTGGATCTAGAATTATGTTTGGTCCTTTTTTAGACTTGATAAGAGGCAGACCTATGATGGATTGGATCTACATGATTACCACAACCACCACACTACCACCATTTTGACCCAATTTGACAATTTGAAGCTATAGGGTTTATATTTTACTGAAGAAATATTTAGTGTTTGAGTAGATTTTAGTTAAAACATTATTTGTACCAATATGGAGCCATTAAATTCTGAGATGTTCAAGTATGAAGATTAGAAGTCATTCATTAAAATGACATCTGACCACTCTTCGTCCAATTCTAGGTTTATTTATTCCTCAGCCTTGAATCTAACTATTTGGAGTGATGATGAAAAGGTGGGATGTAAATCAAGGAAATGTGAAATATTACTGACAAAATGATCAAAGTTCTTTCCTAAGACTAGACATAGTGCAAACTTACTTTGGTTAAATCAAAAGGGGGTCAAATTCCTAGAGAAGTATGAAATAATATTAAGGGATTTTTACCAAATAATTAAGCTTATATTGTAAATAATGATTTTATGAAGAATAATAACAAAATTACCATTTAGTTGTTCGTACCTCTTTTTTTGACGAAATTGCCCTAGTTGACGATATCGCCAACTGAGTTGAAGATATCGCCAACTTCCTATAAAAGAATCAACGCATTTTCTTCTTCTTTTTTGTGAAACAGTCTTCTCTCTTGCTCCCATTCATTCGTTTTATAGGTTCCCTACTACCATTTCTTATAGATTTTTCTTAAAACTAGTTTATCAAAGCCCTACCTTCTATTTAGTAGTTGGATAATTACCCAATAACATCATGTGGTAGTTTCTTAATTGATTTTTACTTAGACAATTTTAATTTGTTGCTACTAGCCAAGACCCATCAATCACATGCACCCATTCGAATAACCAACACATCTTCACTACTCGGTCTGCTTCATTAGATAAGATCCATCAATCACTGCACCTTGCATCATCCAAACTCACCCAAGCCTGCACACACTATCTTCACAATTCATTCATCATCATGTTCATCACCATCAAAGCAACACCTACTCAAATTCAATTCAACAAGAATATACAATGCCCACCAAACGAATCACATATGTGCCCATTTCACACTACGGCATCAATGTCTTCATTTAAACTCTCTCCATGGCTCAAGGTTCTTTCAAACATTTCATCGAACACATTACCATTTACCCCATTTCACATTTTCTCTCCATCTTGCTCAACTAAGATGAACAAAAGAAGATGAAAAATAAAATGAAGGAAATAAATAAGAGAGAAGAAGAAATGATGGCCTACATGCGATCCCAAGTCCTTAATATCTTTCTCTCTCTCTTTTCATGTATCATGGTTGTCCACATGTCCTAGACAAAAATAAGTGAGAAATTCCAAAATGGGAATACCAAAAAACAGGAAAAAATGTTGCCAATAACATCTGAGTGGGGATAGTAGAAGGGGAGGAGGATGAGAGTGGGCAGCGAAAGGGAAAGAAGACAGAGATCGGGGCTTGAAATTAGTCAATTTGAAGTGTTTTCCATGAGTGTAAGTTGACGATATCATGAACAGTTGGCGATATCGTCAACTCAGTTGGCGATATCGTTAACTAGGGAAATTTCGTTAAGAAAAGAGGTACGAACAACTAAATGGTGATTTTGTTATTATTCTTCATAAAATCGATTATTTACAATATAAGCTTAATTATTTGATAAAAATCCCTAATATTAATTCCAATTCCTGGTGTGTTTGAAGAGATTGAAGTGTTCAAATGTGAAGCCTGACGCATGTACGATTTTATCAAAATAAATTTGCACAATATAGTTTCACTAACCATAAAGGCTAAAATTTAGAGACACCCTAGTTTGCATTCTCGGAATTTTAAATGAAAATAGCTTGGATGCTTGACGTACAAGCACAAGAATTTTCACAAATAACATGGACATTCTAAAGCAATTAACATATTAGGGGGCCTACTCAAGCCACCTTTGTGACCAGTCCCAACTCTTCCCACCCCTTGGTACTTAATGATCAATTATTACCGTCATCGTCGTCGTCGTCAAAGCCCCATCCTATGAATTTAGGATCAGTCTGTGTGTGAGTAGGAGATGCTATCACTACTCAGTAGCAAGACATGTGTGCGTCATGTAATGCTAAGAGGTATGAGGGGTGGACCGAGGTAGAGGGTTTTGGGGGATGAAGCTGCCACTACACCTGAAAAGGTAAAGAATTTAAAACCACCCTGCAGATTTTAAAAATCATTATATATTTTTCTTTTACATTAGTCCCTTCGCCCAATATTTCTTTTACATAAAGCCCTCACAAGTTGATTTTTGGGTCCACCCTTGAGAGGTACCTCTCGCACAATGCATGAGAGGTAAAACTTTAAGTCCATTGAGAGACCCACTTGAATGCATGTTAATCATCGAGAGTAGTACGATGGAAATGTCTCAATATGGATATGAATTTAGATAAAAATCATCTCAATTAAATCATCAAAACCATTAATTTAGGAGCTTGAAAATTTAATAGTTTTTTAAGTTCCATATTTAATAAAATCTAATCCAATGGTAAGTAATTTATATTAATGTCAAATAAGAGTGAGTACTAATTCATAAGAGATTATTGAGTATAAAAGAATTGAATGTGTGATATGAGGTCCCATGTAGTGGCAAAAAAGTTACACCTCCAATATAATAGTACCTGAAAGGTACCTCTTAGCATAACATGTCAATTAAGAACTAGCTTGTATGTTCTTTATTTGGATGTCATGCAACGCTTCACCTAAAACTGATATGAGGATCATTAATGGCTAAAATATTTTAGGATGAGAGAACCGTCAATATCTTTTAAAAAAAGAAAGAAAGAACCATCAATTTCGCCCACTAAATGACATTATACCTGCTGTTTTAAGTTTTAAATACAAATGGTGGGCCACAGATTCTCTTGTCTCTGTTGCGCCTTCAATGGGATTGTAATTCTCCCACTTATTCCCACCAGTAGAGAGTCAAAGCCTGGTCTGTCTGTTGGAAAGGGCATGTCTCATGCAAGTCCAGCCTACGGGCAATGATAACAGCTCATCTTTCATTACTCATATCTAACTCAACAAGAATGATGATTCCTGCAACTTCCTCACATTTCTTTCTGCTTGCTGTGATGATAGCCCTGATGGTGTCCTACACAAATTCGCATTAGGTTGTTCTTTTTATAGCAAAAAGCATTTACATAACCCCTGCAATCAATACACACAATCATAGTCTGATAAGAAATATTGGGGAAAGGACATATGTAAAATAATAATAATGATAATGCACAAAAATGGATTTGCACACCACCGGTCAAGTATGAGTAATAAATGTGGTGATAAATGAGAGAGAGATTTATAGTGGTTCGGTCAGTGACCTACGTCCACTTTTGGAAAGGCTGAGATCGCCGGATGTATTAATTCTCAAGTGTTTCAGAGATTACAAACTTGGGATAGTGTGCAGAAGAGAGAAATTTGCTTTTTTACAAGTATAGAGAGGCTCTTAGATTTATAGTCTTCCCCTAACAGATGGGGGCGACTTTACAGCGCCGTTTACGAGGAGCCTTCGAGGTGTCCTCGACTGGCGAGGCAGTTGTGATATTCTCCGCAGGACTTGGTAAAAGCGGGACGTGGCCTAACTGCTTCCGAAGCAACCCGGACTGCTGTGACGTGGCCGGGTATCGTGGATATGGGCTCGGAATGCAAACGGATCTCCATTAATTTTGGCTTTGGCTCATGACAGATTGGGCCATTTGGGCCGGACTCATCATTTGCCCCTCAATGCCCTGTGTCCAATGGAACTTGGAGAGGAGGGCATTTGATCGAATTTTCAGCTGAGTTCGCAACTGCAAAAACTTCGGGAGGCCAAAACATCTGTTTCGAGGCCTCTTTTGGACTTCTGACAACATCAGTCACAGCCATAGGCGGTGAGTCTTGTAGGGCTCGCCGAGAGCTTCGATTTGATATATAATACGCCTCATTCGGAGTTATGGACCAAAACTTACGGTGAAAATAGCAAGCAGGCAGTTTCGGGGCGAGCAGGTGGAACTGGGCGAGCATGAGGTGCTGGGCGTCTGTGGTCTGCTACGCAAGGTGCATCGACGGACAGCGCAGCGAGGATGCCGGAGGTCTGGGCGCCCCTGAGGTCTGGGCGCCCATAGGCCGGGCGCCCATGGGGCCTGGGCGCCCCTGAGGTCTGGGCGCCCCTGGGTCTGGGCGCCCCTGAGGCCTGGGCGCCCATGGGTCTGGGCGCCCATAGGGCCTAGGCGCCCATGAGTCTGGGCGCCTGGGGGCCTGGACGCCCGAGGGGCCTGGCGCGGCAGTGGTGTCTGCGCCCGGTCATCATTTTTTCCATCAGTATCATTTTTTTTTCTTTTTCTGAATATAAAGAATAGTTCCAGAACATACATAGATAATGTAAAATAAATCTTCTTTTTGAATAAACACATGTCATATATATATTTTCAAGTCCAAGCACTGTGAGGCTGGGCGCCCCTGGTCTGGGCGCCCAGAGGCGTACGCTTCGCTGCTGAGGGGCTGGCCGATGTCTGCGTGGGCGAGCAGCTCGTGTGCTATCCAGCAAGTTGATTTGGGCGGCCAGGCAGTGGTCACGGTGATGTAATATAGCCCCTCGGGTTGCAGATGACCTGGAGATAGAGGCTGTTTGCGCGAGAGCAGAGACAGAGTTTGAGGGTTGCTCGTGAGAGAGCTACACCTTTTTGAGATCGAGCTTTTAGCGACCCGCGAGAGAGCCGCTAAGCTGGAGACAGGCTGCCTGTTTGAGAACAGTGCAGATGCCAAGCTTTTGGTGACCCGCGAGAGGGCCGCTAAGCTGGAGATAGGCTGCCTGTTTGATAACAGTGCAGAGGCCAAGCTTTTTGGCGACCCGCGAGAGGGTAGCTAAGCTGGAGATAGGCTGCCTGTTTGAGAACAGTGCAGAGGCAGGTCAAGCTTTTTGGCGATCCGTGAGATGATTCACCTCGCCTGGACCTATTGATTTCCTCAGCGTTCATATATTTTTGAGCTTTCACCAATAGTTCTGGCATGCTCTTTGGTGGTCGCTTCATTACTGAAAAGAGGAAGCTTGATGACCGGAGGCCTCCTAGGAAGGCGGTCATGCTGACCTTATCATCGGGCTCCTCGACCTGAAGGACCTCCTCGTTAAAACGAGTGAGGTAGCTCCTTAGGCTCTCGTCTCGTTCTTTTTTTACGTTGAGCAGGTGGGTGGCAGGCTTTTGTTGGCGGCGTCCACCAATAAACTGTGCCACAAATGATCTGCTTAGTTCGGCAAAGGAGCCTATGGAGGCCGGGGTGAGACTGGCAAACCATTGTTGTGCGGGACCCTTCAAGGTAGTTGGGAATGCCCTACACATAATTTCGTCGGGGACGTTGTGCAGCTGCATCAAGGTTTTAAAAGTTTCGAGGTGGTCCAGTGGATCCTTCGTCCCATCGAAGGTTTCTATGGACGGCATTTTGAACCTCGGAGGGAGCGGGTAGTTTACCACGTCGGGTTTGAACGGTGTATCCGTCCGCCCAACTAGGTAATCCACCGTTTGTGGGGCCTGCGCCTTCATGGCGTTGAAGACATCACCGAGTTGGTTCTGCATTTCTCTGATCTTCTCGTCCCAGCGATTGGGGGCTCCTCGGGAGTGATCATGGAAGTTGCTCTCCTCCATGTTTTCACTTTCCCCTTCTTGAAAACTAGGACCATCCCCATTAGAAGCAGAGGGAGTAGGTGGAATCCCTCCGTGATTAGCTCCCCCTGGAGGTGGGAGTCCTCCAAACTGGGCTCCACCAGGAGGGGGAGGAGGTCCTTGTTGATGGGCACCACCCTGGTGGGCGCCTAGGGGGAACTCATGCCCATGGGCGCCCAGGTGAACTCCTTGGGCGCCCGGGGGAGGAGCTCCATGGCGTGGAGGTCTTGGATGCCCCGGGCGTGGTGCTCCTTGCGGTACTCCCCTAAACTGTGCTCCTCCTTGCCCCCCTGCCAGCATGAGTTGTAAAATTTGCTGGTTTTAAGTCACCAGCTGCTGCATGGTCTCCAACATTTGCTGAGGAGTGGGAGCAGGAGCATGAGGGGTAGGATTCGTCGGTGGAGGATCATTCTCGCCTTCGCGGGAGGGATTATCCTCGGGTCGTCTTGCAGATCTTGTGGTGATCACCATGATTTTTGAAAAGAGGAAGGATACTGACGTGAGAACTTTAGTCGTTCCCACAGACGGCGCCAAACTTATGATGCACAAAAATGGATTTGCACACCACCGGTCAAGTATGAGTAATAAATGTGGTGATAAATGAGAGAGAGATTTATAGTGGTTCGGTCAGTGACCTACGTCCACTTTTGGAAAGGCTGAGATCGCCGGATGTATTAATTCTCAAGTGTTTCAGAGATTACAAACTTGGGATAGTGTGCAGAAGAGAGAAATTTGCTTTTTTACAAGTATAGAGAGGATCTTAGATTTATAGTCTTCCCCTAACAGATGGGGGCGACTTTACAGCGCCGTTTACGAGGAGCCTTCGAGGTGTCCTCGACTGGCGAGGCAGTTGTGATATTCTCCGCAGGACTTGGTAAAAGCGGGACGTGGCCTGACTGCTTCCGAAGCGACTCGGACTGCTGTGACGTGGCCGGGCATCGTGGATATGGGCTCGGAATGCAAACGGATCTCCATTAATTTTGGCTTTGGCTCATGACAGATTGGGCCATTTGGGCCGGACTCATCAAATAATAATAATAATTTTCAGAATTTGTAAGGTGTTCTTAAAAATTTTTAACTTTGTTTCAATATGAGTGGAGGCTTAATCTCCCAAACACTTGTACCTGTGTCTGCCCCAGATTATAAACACTTTTCTGAACCCAGTGAAAGATTTGTTTTAAATGGTAAAGTAAAAACTGTGAAAAAAATTCATTAATTTTAGCGATCAAATCTTTTTTCCTTCATATTTAATTTAGCTGAACCCAAAGGTAAGAATATACAATTTTATCTTCCAAAAAATTGTACTTCAACTTTTTTTTTTTTTTTTTTGTATGTCAGCTATCAAGGAATTTTACTTCATAGGAGCTAGAATTTTCTAGTGGGGGCAATCCAATAATGTGTGTACTTAACCATATATAATAGCTCTGCCTCTATTTTATTATAACACAGATAACCCAACTGATGCCTGCCTTTATTTCATCAGAGCCATTGATAACCCATGTAAGGCCCACTTTTACTTCATCAAAGCAACCGATAGAAATTACCCTAAATTTCTTTTCAACCAAAGTGATGTGTACCATAGGATTAATCATGTGGAAATTAAGTACATGCATCATCCTTCAAAGCTCACCTAGCTAGTGCTTAAGCTGCGCGCCGTTAACTAACCAAATCAATTGTTTTACTTCAATTTACCTATGTACCTTTATTAATTCTCCAAAGTTGGGAGGTGTTGCATGAGAACTTGGAACTTGGAATTTGGAATTTGAGGATTGTTTATGGCCCAATTCTTTTTGGGTGGAACCGAATTGCCAAGAATTAATGGTCAAATGGCTCCAACAAAGGACTATTGAGAGATACTTGGTGAATGCTACAAGATGAAAATATAGATGAACCCTCACTTTCCAAGGATCTAGTTTACTAGGGTGGGGGCTCGATATTCATTTCGCATCTCTCATTCATTAGTTTTCAGTTAAAGGCGATATCATATGATTGTTATTTTTGGACTTTCACCTTCATTTCTTTAATTTTAACGACTTCTAAAACTAGATTTCTTAAAGCTTCTAAAACCTTCATATTCTATAAATAAAATTTTGATATTCTTAAATATATTCTTCATTTCCTGTCTGCCTTTATGATATTGATATCTAGAATAGTATATAATTAACCTTACATACTGAATGTTTTTGGGGTGTATTTACCCATCTATTAATGTGCCAACTTATATCAAAGGTTCCCATCATTAGTCATACATGTGGCATAACATTAATTATGAGGCCACTTCTACATTCATAATTGTAAAAAAAAGTTCTCCATTTGATAGACGGAAATCAGACAACTCTTCCCATAGTGGGTTGACTACCATTTACCTCATGGAGGGGAGGGCGAGGGGGAGGTGCTTTTCGGGGTGAGGTGGGGGTGAGAATAAGACAAAAGGTCTGTAATGAGAGAGAGAGAGAGAGAGAATAAGACAAAAGGTCTGTAATGTAATGAGAGAGTGAGAGAGAGTGACTATATGCCTCACTTCAAGTTATTTATCTTGTGAAAATAATGTTAACATGGTTCATGAGAAGGTATATACTTTTCTTTACACAAGCATTACTTTTTTTTCATCGATTTGAAATTTACTTGATTTTACTTTCTCTGTAACTTATTCAAGCATCACCAAACCATTGTTTGTTTTATTTATTGGTAAAGTAAATTAAAAAGTAATAAAGTAAAGTTTTCTTGTCGCTGAAAAAATAAACATGGCTTTTTTGGCGGCAATAAAAATTTACTTTTCAAACTTGTTTTACCAACAAAGATGGGTGCTATAAAATTTTCTAGGGCTGACGTTAATTTTTTTTGCACATTTTACTTCCCATATGAAAAAAAGAAGAAGAAATCAACTAAAATATCCACAAAGTGGGGCCATTACAAATAGAGAATCCTCCCATGAACTTTCAGCTCATGGATCACTTATCATAAGACCTGCAAAGTCTTTCGGATGCAGATGGATCACATAGATCACAAACTGCCACAAACAAAAGGACAAAAACCCAAACACCATTCACTGAAAATATCATGGCATTGAGAATAATTCCTTGGCAAGTAGATGATGAAGTCACCTTCTAGTTTTTACAGGAGCTAGCACTTTAACCATGGCTTAGGCAGTTCATCTAATGATGGTGGGGCCCATTGCAGCCCACTACTGAAATGAGGAGCTGTCGGACTTTCAACTGGTCTTATGGTGGTGGGGTCCATTTGCATCCCAACTGCCCCCTCTCTGTGGAACCAGCAGTCGTCCACAGTCCACACCATCCATACAAGTCATGATCAAGTGTGACAGGAGACACGTGTAAATGCTGGTGTCCGAACGCGTGTCAAATGTAGTTACAGGCCAAGTCACATCACACCACACACCCTTACTGTCTAAGCCACCACTAATAACAAACAAACAAAGGGTGGGTTTATATACTGCATTACACCATCTCTAGTCAGTTTTTAGTTGAATGATTGATATTTTGTTGTTTCTTACTTATTTTTATAGAAAGAAAGGAGGAGGGTCTTTTGAGCTCCATCAGTATATGTCCTGTGTGCTGTTAGAGGTGATGTTGTTTGGTTGGTGGAAACCTCAATAATTATAAGTTCCTACTTGCCTGATAGAGAATGATTGATAATTTAGTTAGTTCTCTTCTCTATACAAAGGATGAATACATAACTTGTAATGAAATATTATAGGCTTTGTTAAGTGGGAGAATGTTCTCCTCCAAGCCGACTCCATATAATATTTTATATACAATGCATTTCAGCTTGTGGAAATCACTTGGATACAAGTTTATTAATGCATGTAAGGAGGAAAGATGAAAAGGTCTTATGGACACGGGTTAAGGGGAGGAAAAAAAAGAACCCCACCAAATTATTCTAATCCTTGATTTATTAATCGTACAATTTCATTGGATTCAATCCAACCTTGAGTGAAGGATCAGAGAGAGAGTTTAACACTGGATCTAATGTCAGATCATGAGATGAAAAGAGTATCGAAGGGGGTGGATTGATGAAAGGTATGCCCAAGTGAGCCCCACAATGCTAGACTAGAGTTGCACCTGTTCATAGGAGAACATTTCCCTTTTTAATTGTTCTCTTTGAAGAGTTGAAAACAAGGCCAATTGAGATTTTCATGTGAACTCATAACCAACCAAATTCTTAAGAACAACAGTGCAAACAATTGTGTAAGTGTTGTTTGGTGACACAAGCACCTAAATCCCAATGGTGTGGAAATGCCACAAATTTTGTGCTCCTAATGACCTTGCTCTACATAACTAGGAAATGGAGTTGCTTGTCTTTATTTTTTTTTTTTTTTTCTTTTTGAAAATAAAATGATCCATCATTTTTGGAATCTCTCTTTATTATTATTATTTTTCTTCATTTTCATGGTCAAATGCTAGTCCACCTACACACTCACCTTGAATTGGAATTAATCTTTGTTTTGCCTTATTTAAATATGGATCACCGTTGGATTTCATTACCAAAAGTTTGCTTGATGTTTAACTGTTTAGCTTCAAGGAGTTAAGACTTGGCTTAGAGCCATTGATATGCTCCTGATCAACATACCAACATTTCCATCACTAATTCACTACTATGCCTCTCTTGGTCTTAGTTCTTTCAGGTCCATGAGAGGTGAGCATCTTTCAATGCAAAACAAGTCCTCGGTTAGAGTGCAGCTTCACTTGTATCATCATATGCTTGACAAATCTATTTTGCCTTTGCCTCATAGATGCAAATCCAAATTGAGAACCACCAGCTTAAAAAAATGTCAATTGCTAAAATGGTTCCATTCAGTTTATCCTCCAATCTTCCTGTAAATGGAGTTTTGGTGTCCATTTCACTGAAATGAGACCAAAATGATTCTACACCATTACCATCTGAAATGGGTGAAGAGTAAGACACCATTCCCTCAAATGGCATAAATACAAACATACTTCTTTTGAATGAAACCCACGTTTCTCGGGGGTAGAAACATCTGAAAATCACAGTCATGCAGTCAAATGATAAGAGCAGGATTAATGTGATTGGTACTTGTTTCCCCAAAAACAAATGTGGTTGGTAATCGCTATGATTCCTAGGAATTGTATGTTCACAAGTTAACAAGATACAAATGACTACATGCCTCTCTTAGCTAATTAATCCGGGTAAGTGTCAATGAAAGTTTTACCTGGATGGTGTCATATTCTAAACAGTAGAAGGTGCCCTTATAGGTTGGGGGCTTTAATATCAAATCATGAGCAGTGCAGAATCCAAAGAGAGATATGACTGTAGCTGTAGGCTGGCTTTGCTGCAGTAAAAACAAAAAACTACAAGCTCATGAGTCTCATAACGCTTTTTGACATGCATTGCACAATCCACAGACAGATATGACTGACTATGATTCTATTTGAGTACTTCATAGACTCTTTGAAAAAAGTTTATTTGAAATCAGTTTTTACCTCCTTTTCAGAAAACAACAAAAGGATAACTGTTCAGAAAATAAACTTTAAAATTTAAGTTTATTTTTAATTATGTTTGAATCTTAAATAGGTTCGAATTTATTTTCTATCTTCTCTCTCACTTTCTATTTTTTAATAAATCGGGTGTTTTCATATGATAAATACATGGTAATTTTGCTACCATAATGCTGTTTCTCAAACTTTTCCACTTCAAATATTCGGGTAGGGCCTCTTTGTTTGTATAAAATAGACATTATGGCATGGTTAAATGAGATCTGCCGAAGGGTATTAAAAACGTGGGGATGAAGGATATGAGGTGAGAGGTGAAGGAAAGCGTGAGTTCTTCATTTTACCTACTATAAGTAAGAAATACAATCCTAAATAATCATTTACAAACAAGCCCTGAGACCGTGAGTTTATAGTAAAGTTGCCCGCTGGTTCACTAGCCTACCATTGAATCCATTTTCGCCCCAGCTGGTTTGTGGGTTACAAGGTTTGAGTCAGTGTAATATAAGGTGAAAGTCGACCTTGGGTGAACCCATATAGATCATTGGCATTGGGTGAAGCCCACATCGATCTTGGTTTTAATATTCACCCCAAGTCCACATGCTACAACGCCCAGGTCTCACTACAAAGAGGGATGGGCTGGGTCAAGCCAAGCCACATGTAGAACACTTAAATCATTAAGCATGATGACTTTATGGCATTTCTGAGCTGGTATGGAGTTATTAAAAAATAAAAAAATAAAAGTAGGAAAGTATGACCCGGGCCCACTATCCATATGATATTGTGTTTGCCGCACAGTTTAGAAGGCCTCATGTGGGATTAACGCCAAGCTGCACTTATATACTACTGCTCAAGATTTACATGTTTGATGTGGGACTAATGCATGGCTGCATACCTAGTTCTTTAGAATTTCTCCAGCCCTCTCTTTCTAGGTAGATACTCGCCAGACTCAACTCCCTTCTATAAGGGGAGCTTAAGCCTTATCTTGATTGGTTTGGTTGCTTGTGCCTCAAAGAAGTTATGTGCTCAAATCTCGTGTATGTGACGACTATGGCCACGGCCTGTAGAACGGTGTTGGGTCAGGCAAGCATCCGCCTAAAGAGAGAGGGCAGGGGAGACTCTAAAGTTCTGGTGAGCATCGGAGAAGTTCTAAAGGACTGGATATATAGTGGTGCATGAGCCCCACATAAAAAACATATAAGTCCTCATCCAGGGCTTTATGGATTTAAGCAATTGAAGAATCCGATTTTCTATTGAGATCAACGGGCCAAATACAGACGCAAATGTAAGGTATGGATCCCATTTCAGGATGGGTCAGGCCTTGGACTTCAGTTCCCTTGTACTATAGCTCTAAATAGATAGTATATATGTGTGCATATAATCAGGTTCAGGTGGATCCAACCCAGATTTGGCCAGTGGGCAACCCTATTTCCTTGCATACATAGGACATAGGAATGCTCATCTCCATATCTGTCTATATTTTATCACCAACTTTTACTTACTATTTACTAGTGAAAGAACTCAAGAGCTGACCTCTATCAAAATAGAATCCAGGCATAAGAATCCATGAAATCATGTGTATGGGTGCAGCTTGTGCTGGGCTAACACTGCCCCTGAATAAACTGACCCACATGAAAATGCACTCACTGCGTTTGGGTTCAGGCTCAAACTCTGTCCTGTTTCTCTTTTTTTCCTAGATTGGTCGACTGGTTAGTGAGAAGGGCTGCCTTGTTTTCAGAATTGAACCCAGCACACTTAACTGGAAGTGAAGCCCTTACACTTTCAATTTGGGCTTGACCTCAGGCTTACTCCATCCAGTCTCAGGCTTAGGCAGAACAGTTGGCTTAGGATTATGGTTTGCATCCGGAGGTTGGGAAAATCAAAACTGCACTACTACACTGGGGCCACTGAGAAATTTTACCTGGCTTTCTCTACTGTGCCCGTAGGGATTTTTCTGGCCCAAAGAGCTGGAAGTGCATTATTAAAAAAAAAAGCGCCTTAGGCATAACAGAGTGATGAAATTATTGATTCCATCATGGTTGCCTTCTCCTCAAAATGAAGGGGCCCACCCTCCCTGAAATTATGTAAGACACATTGGGATTCACCAACAGGGGATCTTATTTCCCAGACAAGGGGTTTTCTAATATTACTAAAAACATGCATAGACTTTTACCCAAAAAAAATTACATAGGTTCTTCAACTGAAAACGTAAAATCCCAGGGACTTTTTTAGAAAAACCTTGATAAAAGGAGTAATCCTGTCTATTACACGTGTAAGAGAAGGTCGTCGTACTCTCTTTTCCATACGACAGCTACCATAATATCACGTCAGAAATGCCCATATCTTATGTCATCTTACATTAAACAAATCTCAACCGCCTGTTTCATGTGAGCACACTTGATGATCAGGAAAAAATTGGTAGAGTGGATGAACCAGGCCCATTCAATTCAATCCATACTATTATCATCATCGTCATCGTCATCATCATCATCCAACCTGTAGAGGTTTTAGGACCATCATCGCCAATAACAATATGACATGGAGCCCGAATCAATGATTGCAGTTATTATGTTATATGCTAGCAGTGAGCTGACCAATCACGATTAGCCACATCATCTACAAACACACCACGTATTATTGGATAATTAGATTGACTCAAATCTATTCCAACTTCCTAATCACGTGGGTTTTTTGATAATGTGGCTCATCATGATTGACCTACTCACAATGAGCATATAGCAGTGATAGGGACCCTTATGACATGAGTTTGGATCTCCCTTTTTGTCGGAGAAACTATTTCATCATATCAATATTCATCAGTCGTATAAGATTTCATACAAGCTGATGCACCTCTCAATTGCTTCCTTAAAATGAAGAAAGAAAAAAATAAAAGATTTTATGCCGCTGGTGAACGTTGATAGCACGAAACAATATCTTTCTCTTTCAACGAAATATGGGATCCGGACTCGAGGGTGCTGGAGAAGTGAAAGAAAATTTATTAGTAACATTCTTGACGGTTACAAGAAATCACTGTTAAGTTTTTATCTATATAAATAATGACGCTATTGGTTTCTAAATATCAGCCAACTATCTTGACAGTTGGATCAATGGCTGGATTTCATTCAATTTGATGAACTCCATCTTTTAACCTTCTCGGCAAGATACATGATAGTTCTAGGTGTGGGAAATTTTGAATTTTACATTGTGTAGTGTCTGTAGAACAAAAGTCCGTGGAGAAAGATTTTACTAACCACCCTGGAACACTTCTCAACAGATTTGCAGAATTGCGCTATTTTTTTTTTATTTTTTTTTCTTATAGAAAAGTATTCGCATGAAATGATAAAAAAAATTTATTCAAAAATATGACCCATTTTTTCTTTTCGTTTTATGGAAAAACGATTGCACAAACATGCCTAAGAGTGTGTTTGTCTAATGACAGGAATTTGCGATAGAGAGGAAAAGTATACTAATTTTTTATATAGCTGATTGTTCTATTGTTTGACGTGACCCATTCTCCTTGAGAAAATAAAGGAAAAACCAATTACGTCCATTCTCCTTCAAAAAATAAAGAAAAAACTAATTAATTTTTTTTCCAATAAATAGGATTTTGATTTCCCAGGTGGGGGTTGTTAGAAATGTAGAATTCCTCTCATTGTACAAATATGTCCGAAGCACCATCACTTAGTTGGATTCACAAATGCTCATGCATCAACCAAGTTTTTGGAGTTTTAGTTTTGGAGATTTTCATAGCCCAAAAATCAGTGATCCACATGGCCAAATCTTCATGACCTTACTTATTTCAAAAAAATTTATGCTTGAAAAACAACAAATTTATTAACATATGGAATGCTATAAAAAATCCCTCCAAACAAACCTCCACCTATAAGGATATATTTGGAGGTATAACACCTTTAATTTAAATCGCACCAACTTAAATCTAAGAAAATTTCATCCTTTTCACAGTACAACGTTATCACCCCCCATAATTTTTAAAAATTCCCTTCTTTCTTAAGCGAATTTAATGAAATTTTACCTATGGCCCCTCGAAGATTTTTGAGAACCCCTTTATTCTTTACAAAGTTTTATGAATTTTTGCATATACAATTTCTAAAAACCCAATTTTTCTTTAGAAGATTTTATAATTTTTTACATATGAACCCCCAAAATTTTCAAAAAAGCTATTACATATTTTAAAAACTACATAAGTTTTTCATACGTGGGATTCTAAAGAATTTTTTATCTTCATAGTGGCCCCCCAAAAAAAAATTTCCGGGTCCACCCCTCAATATTACCTTTCATCATTCTTCCAAAAATAAGCAATGTGACTGTCAAGACTTCTGAGATTAATAAAACTGATTTTCTATCTATACAATTAAAACCAGGTGAGCATTAATAATTAGAAATGCTGTAGGAAGTCACATGTAAATTTTCTCAAGAGGGGACTCCAAGATAAAAATTTCAATAGTGGCATATTCGTTATTTTACAGACATTCAAGTCCCTCTCTTTATAGTTTATATCATGGCACTGATGAAACAACCTAAACCCGTGCACAGACCTGTCGTCTCCTTCCCCTCCCGAAACATTTCTGACCGTAACGACTCCTTTTTGTCTTCCTCCTCTTCTCTCTGCAACTCCTTTCCCATTCTAGGGTTTTTCTTCCAAGCCCTAATCGCATCTCACAATTCATGCACTCTTCTCAATCCCGATTCTATATACGATCGATGTCGACCGTCTGATCTCGACCCTACGGTGAAATGGACGGAGGAGGAAATCCGATCGCGAGCGCCGCGAACGCCCCGCCGCCGTTCCTGAGCAAGACATACGACATGGTGGACGATCCGTCGACGGACGCGATCGTTTCTTGGAGCACTAGCAACAACAGCTTCGTGGTTTGGGACCCGCCCGAGTTCGCGAAGCATCTTCTCCCCAAGTACTTCAAGCACAACAACTTCTCCAGCTTCGTCAGGCAGCTCAACACCTATGTAAGTGGTTTTGTTTTAGTGTAAGAAAGAAACGATTTTGATGATTGATTGGAGCATGCCCGTGCTCTAATTGAAGTTGGGTGGTGGTGAATTTTGTTAGGAATGTTTGTTTTCTTTTTACCCAATTGACTGGTTCTTGGTATGAGATAGCATTTCCTCTTCACTTGGGTAATGTCAAATGTGGGAAAAAATTTGTTAAAATTTACTGGGTCTATCAAGAAAAGAGGCCCCATATTCTTGAGATGGAGTTTTGAGGATGATGGTGATGACAATCAAGGCCCCATTTTCTTGGGATGAAGTTTTGATGATGGTGGTGATGATAATCAAGACCCCATTTTCTTGGGATGAAGTTTTGATCACGATGGTGATGATAATCAAGAAAAGTGAAGGACTCGAACTGTAGAGGAAGAGCTGAATAGAGATATCAAACCTTCCACATAGTGTATTTTTTGTTGGAGACAGATCCACATTGGCATTTGGTTTTGATCTAGAATTAGAAAGGTAGAATTGGTTTTAATCTGCACTGGTCTTCATATTATTCACAATGCATCTAGTGGAGAATCCATGTGCATTGCCCCTTGTAAATCACGATGAGCACATATAATTTGATGAGTGCAAGAAAATCTGCTACATTGGTTTTTCCTCTCTGATCCATCTGCCTGTGATTTTTGTTTTGAACAACCCTATCCTCACGCAAAATCTTTTGATTTTATTTTGGAATTTGGTGTGAATTCTTTTTCTCAGTATGTTGAAGTTCATATTGTTTCCTTCTAAAAGGGTGGAGACGGTGTGATTAATAGGGCAAAGGGTTTGCCCTGTGTCTTTGCTATTCATCAATATGGCAACAGTGAGTTTGTTTACCCAAGGGCTAATATAGGCTCCAGTTTCAATGGAATTTCGATTGTCAATTTTGTTTAAACTGAACCTCAAAACTTTTGATTCCATGTATACTTATATTATATAGGGAATAAGTGCCAAGTAAAACTGCTAGACATGCGGAAGAGAGGAAGTGACCACAGAACTGTGAGGTTGTCAATGGTTCTTGTCAATTTACTGGTTGCTGGTGGTGGTATCACATGTCTAATGGGAATCAGCTTTACCTTTTATTTTTAATTTGTGCTCAGCTTTACCTTTTCCTTTCTATTTTAGGAGTTGGATGATTCCTGCTTTTTTTTTCCTTTCATTTTTTAATGGCAATGATTCCTGTTCTTTAACTCATGCACTACCTTTAGTCTTTCTGTGCACTGCTGATGGGATTTTGTTTCTCAAATCTTCAGCAATCATAAAGTTGAAATTGATTTATTCCTAAATGGGATTTTGTTTCTCAAATCTTAAGCAATCACAAACTTGAAACTAATTATTCCAAAAACTCAAGTTCTTATTATATGACCAATCCAAGAATCATTTTACGAAAATTGGTTTCTACGAAAGCTTATTCATTTCACTTGATTGTTTTGATTCTTTCCTCTTTTTTTTTTAAATTAAAATCCTTAGGCTTGTTGATTATACACGTTCTCTTTAGGCTTTCAACCACATCAGTCACTATTGTCTTATCATTGAATATAGTTGGAATTCCCTGTTATTCTTTCCCAACCTTCTTGTCACTACCTGAACATCCTGAGTAGTTTGACGACCATTTCACAAAGCCTTGAAAGAAAGATTGCGTCTGCAAATGCACCTCAAATGAAGAAACTAATTGGGTTTTATATAAGGTCTACCATATTTGCAAGTCTTTTTTACCCTTTTTTCTTTTTCATGTAAAGACATTGGGGTGGTGACCATATACATGATATGTGTGTGACTGTGTTTTTTTTTTTTTTTTCATATTGTATCCTATTTATTGTTCCTTTTCCATCATCCTTTTAAAGATGCCAAGTAGTTAAAAGTCTTGGATGACAAGAGCCTGTATAACAGTTGGAAGGTGCTTATTGTTGTAGCCACAAGTTTGCAGGTTTAATTCATGTTTACTGATAAAATCTTTTTGAAAATTCATGTTATTGTTTCAAAACCTTCTAGCTATGAGCAGGAGGAGCATTGACAAATTTAACATGAGATGATTGACAGTTTTATCTGTGAACTTCCCTGCTGGATGAAGAAATCATGGGGTTCTATGTGAGGTCTTTTTCACCCAACACACAAATGCCCATTTATCAGCATTATAACTTGCATATGGGTGCCAGTAAATGAATATTGCATTATATGCTCTTATTGTAGGAAGGGCAATGCAATATGGTCTATTGCAAATTAGTGCTGGTGACTTGGGACGAAGTATGTTTTTCTTTAGTCAGCTGTACTACTTAATAGTTAATACCATTAAATTAAAAAGATTCGTTTTCCTGGATTTTGTTATGGAATGGGGTTTCTGAACCTTTTGTTCTTTGTCATTGCCTTCTTGAGCAAATGGTGATGGTAGTGGATCTGTAGGTCCGGAAGAAAATGCTGCTTGTTATTCTAGAGTGAAATTCCATACAGAAGACCTGGATCTCTCAGATTAGGAGGTTAGAGGCATTTTGGGTTGTTGATTTTAATTAGATTAGAGAGATCTATATGTAGCTTTCGGCAGGGGAATAAACCTTCAATCTAATTTTGGTTGAGTGTGGTGTCAGTCTGTCAGATGAGGCATGTTACCTATTGAAGGTTGTGATCTATGAGAAGTTGCCACTGGTTGTTTTGGAAATGAAATTCCAGAAGGAAAGGCGTGGAGTTTTGAGTACGAGGTTGCAGGCGTTTTGGGTTGGTGATTTTGATTGGGCTACAGGAAGTTCTGTAGATAGGTTTTCATTGCTGAATGGGTATTTTATGTGATTTTGAAAGGAGTGGTGGGGGAGAGGCCTGGAAAGGGTCCAAGAAGTACCAAAATACAATTTAGGGAAAGGATTTCTACTTTGCCTTCTATGAATATAGTTTTGAACCACCAATAAAGAAAGGGTGTGATTTAGAACCAATTGAATTGGTGAATTTAATTTGTATCCTCATCAAAATTTTTAGAGGCATTGAAGAGCAAGAATGAAAATAGCGGCAGCGGCCTGCCGCCAAAACGCTATGTAGCTGGCGCTACATAGCGTAGCGGTGCAATTTGAAAAAATCGTAAAAAAAAATAAAAAAAATTGTAGAAAATCTAGAATATTGGAAAATGAAAGTTTTTTTTTTTTTTTTGCAAAAGTATAACTAAGATAAGGGGGAGCAGTGGTCCCCTCATTGTATGAGGTCCTGTATCACTGTATAAATAGAAAATAATAGTAAAGATTATTTTTTTCACATGTGCTTAGTTATGCTAACTTAGAAACTAATGAAAGGCTCATAAAACAAATAATAACTATGTCATGAAGTCAAGACTTAAGACTTAAGAGTACCTAGAGAAAAGAATACATCTACCGAAGGGGGTGTCTAATGGGATGTACTTAGAGAAGAATCTTTGAGAAGAACTCTCTGTATCGACTGTAATTCGGTGAAATCATGTGCTTTTTTGTGTTCTTTTATATATAAAAGGGTAGAATAGTTGCATGGAAATGTTATTTGGAGAGAAGAAGAAAAGAAATAAGTCTTGTTATGCATTTTAAAATTTTTTGGAAAGTAGGAATCTGTCTCACTCCGTAGCGGCCCCGTAGCGGTCGCTACGGATGTGAACAGCGATAAATGCCATTTAGCGCGTAGCTGCCATTATTTTGATCCATGTTGATGAGAGCTATAGTAGTGAGGGAGCGTCCATTTTGCTATCTAGTAGAGAGGAGTCAGTCGATCCTCAAGACAATACTTTGCAAAAGTTTGTGTTGTGGTTCCATGGTTTGATGATCCAGACCAGATGTAATCTGATGAACCTCATGATGGATGGGCCTTACCTCAGATTTGATCGTCACCATTACTCCATCTCTTTTATTGACATCTAAAAATCTTAGATCTTTGGTTGGTAACATATGCAAGTTGCCTTCACCTAACTTGCTTTTTGACAATATGTGGATGCTAAATCATGCCATCAATCTAACTCTACCTTGCTAATTTTTCTTCTTAAATTACTCTCATATGTTGTTTTACATTGCTGGCAATTGATATTTCTAACTTTTCTTATTTACGTTATTTGAGCGTATTTGGTAGTTCTGTGCTATCTCAACCTCTTCCTTTGCTCGAGCAGGGCTTCAAAAAGGTTGATCCGGATCGGTGGGAATTTGCAAACGAGGGCTTTCTAAGAGGTCAGAAGCACTTGTTGAAAGCTATTAATAGGCGAAAGCCTAGTAATGTGCAGACTCAGCCTCAACAGCCCCAAGTACAAAATGCATCAGTTGGGGCATGTGTGGAGGTGGGAAAATTTGGGCTGGAGGAAGAAATTGAAAGGCTTAAACGGGATAAGAATGTGCTCATGCAGGAACTAGTAAGGCTAAGGCAGCAGCAACAGGCTACTGATCATCAGTTGCAGACTTTGGGACAGCGCCTTCAGGGGATGGAGCAGCGCCAGCAACAGATGATGTCCTTTTTGGCAAAAGCCATGCAGAGCCCTGGCTTTTTGGCACAGCTGGTGCAACAGAATGACAGCAACAGACGGATAGCTGGAGTCAACAAGAAAAGAAGACTCCCTAAACAGGAGAACTCTGAGGGCTCACATGCCACCACATCTGATGGACAGATTGTCAAATATCAACCTTTAATGAATGAGGCAGCAAAAGCCATGCTCATGCAAATACTGAAGATTGATAGTGTTCCCTCACAATCTGACACAATGGACAGTGGAAGTTCTTCAAGTCGAATTTCAGGATTGACACTTGCTGAGGTTCCACCAACATCGGGACTTCCATATTTGCAAGTGGCCTCTGGATTTTCAGGAATTCGCCCATCTGCTGCTATATCTGAGATACAATCTTCCATTGCAACAGACATGGCAACTGTGTCTCACTTACCTGATGCAAGTGTGTTATCTGGGGTTCAAGAAGCAATCACCCCATCCCAGGCAGATATGATCATTCCTGAATTACCTCAAATGCAAGGAATGGTACCAGAAAGCAATGTTGTCAATATTCCAAATGAGAACTTTTTGGTGCCTGGAGTGGACAGTGGCTTCATGGATCCTATGTCTGCAGAAATGGATGGAACAATGCCGATGGAAGAGGGAAAGATTTCGAATGACACGGATACAGACATTTTAGTTGACGAGATACCTACTCTTCCAGGCATAAATGATTCCTTCTGGGAACAATTCCTTTCAGCAAGCCCACTATCAGGTGACATAGAGGAGGCTGAGTCGAGCACGCAGGATCCTAATGCGAAGGAAACAGAGATACAACTAGAACAGGAGCAAGGATGGAACAAAATTCAGTACATGGACCATCTCACAGAGCAGATGGGGCTTCTTACATCAGAAGGCAAAGAGTAATATTTCATAGTTTTTACGCGTATATTTTGTGCTTAGATTACTAAAGGTAATCTAAAATACTTTGCTACATTCTCTCTTCTCAGCAGTAGGGCAAAAACGTAATAGATTCTCTCTCAACTTACCCTTGCTAACGGAGTTACTCATTTGGGCTTGTATTTTTTCAACTCAGCGATGTCACTGGGGCTAGCAAGTATAGGTAAACGCCCATTTAGGGTTTTTGTATGGCCTTTCAAAGTTCATCTCTTGCTGAGGGTTTACAACTTCTGTCAAGAGGATAACACATATAAAGAAGCTTATGAAGTTGTGTATATTTTCCATTGTTAATTGCTTTCCTATGTATGCTTTAATGAATGGTAACTTCTTGCAGGCTTCCCTTTTGTGGCAGTCCTGGTGGGCAGTGGTATCAGGATTAGTGAATGTTTCTATCCTTGCAAGTATTATTCATGGTATCAAAACATGGAAACACCAACTTGCTATTATTGTCTGTGCTTGTCAGACCCTTAACTTTTAGGTTGAGGATCTACTAAATTCTCCACACAAATGTTATTTGTTTATTTATGTACAGCCACAGAAAATGGGAGATAAATTTCCCTTCCAAACATTCAAATTGTAAGGACCATTGTGGATGGGGGCATAACCCAAAATCGCATCAGATAGATCTACTCATATGGCACTTAAATAGTCACACGTGTATGTATCCTCAGGGTTTTAAACTGCATTTGACATTTGAAGAACAAGACTGCCTGTAATAACACCATTCCTTTTCTGGCATCATCAGATCATTGTTTAGCAAGTGGGAGGTGAGGAGCTTGTAATTATTTGGAATTCTCAATCCTGATTGCTGAGATATCAACTCTTCTTTTATATCCGCTCATTGGTATCCAGGGTAGGAGTTTATAATGAGTGCTTCCTCGACGCTGTCAGGAGTTGAGATCAGTGTATCTAGTATTGTTGTTTCAAGATCTTGCTTAGCTCAACTTTGATCTTGTTCATCTGAATTCTCTCTTTGATTCAGTGTTCCTTTCCATCTTTAATGGTATTGTGAGTTCAATAATATGATTTGCAGGTTTGCTGGTTATGCTGCTTTGTGAGCATTTGAAGCTCTAAATCATTAGGATATTGACCTGCTTTAGCTTTGAGGACAATTGTGCTTCATTTATTATTCATTATTCATTCTCACAAACGATCTTTCTCATGGAGCGCTTCTTTGTCTGCTTCGCGGATCTTTTATTATTCTGGTCCAAGTGTAAAAACCTAGCATGGCAAATATCATCATAGTCGGAGCTTTATACCAACCACCTCTGTTTGGTTCAAAGTTTTCTGTTACTTCAAAATCTGAAATGCATTTCCTTGTATGCATTTCTATTGTCCCAGCACCATCATAACACTTGAGTTCATACAGAGGTTGTTCTCAGTCTTCTTTCTACATGTTCATGCCATAAAATATGAGATCGACGACCCCAATTCCTAATCTTATCCTTCTTTATTACTTATAATCCATCATTTTCAATTGATAGTTAACATCCATCATAAAACATGTACTTTGTCTTCTAGCTGCTTCTTTGGGAGATGTATTGGATTTGGCTGTGATTTTGATGTGTTGGGGTTGGATATGAGTTTACAGATTCCAATCCAACTTGTGGGTTGGAGTGTCATTTATTAACGCATGGGATATGAGAAGGAGATTTACACATGAGTCTTACATATGTGATTTTTGCACATATGCACACCATACAATTTTTGTTTAGAAGCATTATTTTCACACTTGAATGTTGAACGGTTTAGATTATTTTGTGTAAATCTTCATATATCACGGGATTGTACTAACGCCTTCTTGATTAAGGAAGTACGTAGTAATCTTTTTTGCACCTTTTTAAGATGTGAAAACTTTCATATGAAAATGTCATTCATTAACTTCATTTATGTATAAAGAGCGCAAAATTTACATGTGTAAATCACTAAATTGAGTGCAAGCAAACAAACGACCCCTTAACAACTTGTAAATGATATGGTTGGCAATGTGCCCCTTGTATTGGCTAGATCACTGTGATTTCATTTTCAGCATAAAAAACAAATAGCATGAGATTGCTGTCCCACAGGTGTAGCTGTGACTGGTAATGGTTAGAAACATCAAACATGAGTGCGTGGGTAGAGTGCTTGAGTTGATACATCAGTGATGACTGAATCAGACACCATGTTCACATTTTTGTACAAAACTTTCGAAAAACTGATGCATGTTCATGGAGAGATTTCTGGACTGGCTGCTATTAACTGCCAATTAGGGATGTCAATGGACCTCCGATCATCATTTGAAGGTTCCAATCCGAAAAATCCAGTTATGGATCCTCGGTTAATAGACTTCTAGTCCAGCTGGATCTATACACTAATACTTGGTTACCCAAGTGATATATATGTTTAAAACATTACATGCCACATAAAGCATAGTTTATTAGATAGGATGCTAACATTGTTTTGGTAGGCACATTTTCTTTCTTCCTTTTCACGTGAACATTGGTCCCATATTCGATCCCACTAGTTCTAAGCTAAGGATGTAAATGAGTTCCCGATTCTCCGATTACCCGAATGTTCCAACCCATTAAAAACCGGGTTTGGGTCCTTATTTAGGCCTTGATAAATAAATGGGTCCGGGTCCGGTTCCACATTGGCTCAAACCTATGGACCCGAGACCTAACATATTACCTCAATTTTCGAAAATCACTCATAAAAATCATATTTTTTTTAATATAATTCTCTACCTAGGCCCGAACCCGGATCCAAACCCGCCCCATATACGGTTCTGGTTCCGGTTCCGGTTCCGGTTCAGGAGCCAAGAAGTAGGTTCTGAAATGGTTCTGGGTCCGGATCTAGTTCCGCCTTCTCCTTAACGGTTCCGGTTCTGGGTCCACCATAGATCCGGACCGGAACCGACCCATTTACAACCCTATTCGAAGCATATATTAATTTTTTGTGGTGTGAAACTTTTGATGTAAAACTTTTGTCATTACCTCAACATAAATTTTCGAAAAAAACACTATTACTTAAAATAAAATTCATATGGTTAACTCCAGCAAATTAAAGTTGGGACACAAACTTAATGATGATGATTGATAAAAGTCTTCATGAAGTCCCTCTATGTACATTTAACTGGATTTAAATCCACAACGGAGCCAAGCCAAAAACCAACACATTTAAATCCCCAGCTACTTCCAATAAAATACGTGTTTGGATAGTGTTGCAACTTACAAATATAATTGATTTTGAAAATAATGTGATATTAAAATATGGGAATAATGGCTTGTGGGATTTTAATGATATTTTGATATCATTTTAAATTTTTATTTTATTTTTTTTAGATTTTTAAACATTAAATAGAATGAGTGAGGAGAATCCAAATAAGAATGTTTGTTGTAGCCACGTTTACACCAAACAACCTCTCAACCTCTTTCCTAGGCATGTTAAAAGGAACAAATCGAATTATCCTATGGAATATTTTTTGTTAGTTGCATGTGCTTTGCGAAGAAAATGGGCATATTTTTAACATGTGCCTCACAGTATTTCCTGTTATTGAATAAAACCTCATTATCACCAACAAAACCAACAATAAGCAAGTAAAATATAACAGAAAATATTTGAGATGAGCTTTAAGTAGACTGTGGAGATTCTCTAGTTGCTACAATCTAGGATTTTGAAGATATTAAAAATAATATATTCTTTTAATAAATGGGATTTTTAAGATATTAATTTTGAGGTGAAATTTTCTCCTACAGTATTAATGTTGGCTTCCAAATGCCCAAATCTCACCGTCAAATATGTGGGAGTCGTAAAAGAAAAGGGACCACCTGAATTAAAGGCAATCATTGGGATGCCCGCATGTGGACCTCCTGTAGATAAAAACATCCTAATCACATAGTGGGATCAACTATTGTCATAGTAAAGCTTAGAAAGTCCCCACTATAAGAGAGGGTGTTCATTTTATGCGGTCCAAGCTACAGGACATCAACATTGTCGATGATAACATAGTGTGCGTTTGGATGGATTTAGGGGGCGCGGCCAGAATACGAAAAACCTATTTATATTTATTAAAAGCAGCATAAACAGGTTTAGAGTAAAAATAAAAAGCATGATAAACATGAGAGGAAGGATATGGAGAAGAGAGTGGCTTCAAGAACCACAAATCCCTTGCTGCCTGACTTGACAGACACGTGCCATTCTATTTACATCTCCTCCCACCAAAACCCATAACGACAAAGCTGCCCACAACCAATATATATGCTTACGTCACCACCAAAAGCTCACCCGTACCCTAATCCCACGGATCGCTCGACCCGATTACAACATTGATATATATATATATATATATATATATAGAGGGAGAGAGTGTGTTCTATTTATATATAGTTGTTCACATACATACATCCTAACTTCGGATTCTAAATCGGATAACAAATACCCGATAGAAGAAGGAGAAAAGAAAAGATGGCAATGGGGAGAGAAAGAAGGCACCCGCAAGCACTCAAGCTCCTTTTACCACCCCCACCCTACCCGATAATGGGACCCGAATTCTTCCCACGCTATCCTTTGCCATTACTATTACCACCATTTGAGCCGGGTTCTCCCCGGATCGAGCGACTCTCCGACCTCGAAAAGATGGCCGTCCTTGGCCACGGCAACGGCGGCACCGTCTACAAGGTCCGGCACAGGCAATCCTCCGCCGTCTTCGCCCTCAAGGTCCTCCGGTTCGACCGTGATGCCGCCGCTCTCCGTGAACAGGCGGCCCATGAGGCCGAGATCCTCAAATGGGTCGACTCGCCGTTCGTGGTCCGGTGCCACGGCGTCTTCGACGGACATATCGGCGAGCTCTGTTTCGTGATGGAGTACATGGACGTGGGGTCGCTCCACGACGTGCTCCGGGTGCGCCGGAGGTTGCCGGAGAGGGTGGTCGCCGGCGTGGCTAGGCGGGTGTTGGAGGGGCTCAGGTATTTGCATGGGGTGCGGATCGTCCACAGGGACGTGAAGCCGTCAAATCTGCTGGTCAACGGTCAAGGGGAGGTGAAGATTGCTGATTTCGGAGTGAGTCGGGTCGTGGGGGTCGGGTCCAAGGATCCGATCTGCATGGATGACTCCTACGTGGGGACGTGTGCATACATGAGCCCTGAGAGGTTGGACCCGGATAGCTGTGGGGACGGTTACGATGGGTTCGCGGGGGACGTGTGGGCCCTAGGAGTAGTCCTGATGGAATGCCACGTGGGCAGATTTCCATTGATCTCGGCGGGCCAGAGGCCTGACTGGGCCACGCTAATGTGGGCCATATGCTTCGGGGACCCACTTATGGAGGTGGGACAGACTGCCTCCCCGGAGTTTGAGAGCTTTGTGGGGAGGTGTTTGGAGAAGGATTGGAGGAGGAGGGGTAGTGTTTTAGAGCTCCTCAATCACCCCTTTGTGAATTGGTGTTCATCTACAGAAGGACTAGTTGATGATCTGCATGGATGGGATGAATGATATATAGAGGCTCTTTTTTCTTTTAATCTTAGTTTAATTCCCTCTTTTAGAATCGTTTTTTTTTCATGCAGGAGAACACAATTTTGTCTTTCTTTTCTAAAGAAAGTAAATCTGTGTTGTTGGGGCCAACTTTATTTTTTTTAAAGAACTTATAAGAGATGCCTTCTTACCGAAAAGATTATAGTCTAATTTGTCCTCGTCGAATTAGGTTTTAGGAATTCATGGTAAACTAAGTTATAACAAGGCGGGGGTATCGGAGGATATATGATCAGGTGGAGATGAAAATGAACTCTTGCTTCTCACATGGGTGATGGGTGGATATTTATTTTCCATCTCCCTTGAACTCACCATCTTCCACCGAGTGGGAGATTAATAATGGTTGGTTATGAACTTTCGTCTTAGTTTCTTTAATTATTGGCCACAGTTACAAAAATGTTTCATAGAATTCTTAAGAATTCAATTCCATATAAAGTTCTTGTTTGATTGAAAACTAATTACTATAAGGTGAAGATCCAAATTAAAGAAGGCTTTCTTATAAGTTCCTCTTTGATTGAAAATTTTTACTCATTTATTTCCATTTTAATATTCTTCATTTAATCTCATTTTAGAGTACAATATTAGAAATTCAATACAAACACTACAAGAAAAAACATGTTTGGTGACATGAAAAAATGTCACCGAAGGCCCAATTTTTGTCACCTATTATCATTGGTGACACGGGATGGAGTGTCATTATATCCATGACACTAAAAGTCAAGGGTGACAAAGTTTGTGCACTTGTCACGGAATGATGTCAACAGTGACAAAAATAAGGTGTCGTGCAAGAAAGAGTTTTCATGACATAGTAGGGTGTCACTGAAAGCAATTGTGACAACAATTCGGGTGTCATAGAAAAGAGATCTTCTGTGACAAGAATTGTCACTAAAAATATTTACCATGACAACCAAATGCGTGTCACCGATAATATTACCAGGTTGGCACACAAGGGTGACTTACTCTTTTTGTCACAAAAAAACACAATCAAAATATTTGTGCCACCCAAATTATCATTTCGCACCTGCTTACAAAGTTTCAAATATTTCCCATTAGCAAAACTTATACCACAAAGTCGCAGAATATCATTCAAATCAAATATCCAACAAGTCAACATTCTATCATCCAAGCTCACAGCCCTTCAAAATATTCATCCTTCAACAATAAACACTTCAAAGTTAATTAATAGTTTTAGCATAACTACAAAACACCCATACACGGTGTGTCGTGTCAAATGACAAAAATAATTTAAAACAAGTGTTCCAGTTAACTACAAAAAGTCTTCAACTTCATCTTGGTCATCTTGGTTAATTGCCAAAAAGTAACTCCATCTTGATAGTTACCTACCTGCATAAAATCGCAACAAAAAAATGTAATTATTTAACATGTTATGAAGCACACAGCTCAAAATAAATGTATGAGAAAATAAAATGTTTCTGACCATTCTCGTGATTATACGTAGTAGGATGCTTCTCTCTTTTTGTTAAAATGTCAAAGGACTCACCCATTTTACATGCCTACATTTTTATATAGTTCGTTGGGTATTATCTTCTTAATAGGGTTGTAAATTTGGGGGTTTCTATTGTTGGGCTTAAGAAAAAGATTTGAGTGTGTGAAAAGCTTGGTTTTAAGGCAAGTATAAGCTCTAATCTTTTACGCATGTTGTGGTTATTAGTTGATTCTATAATTCTGAACTCATTGTATTATTTCTAACCTCTTTCATGTGTTAATGTTGAAATGGGCTGTGTTTAGTAGTGATGCTCAGGCCCTTCGGCAGGATCTAAGCTTAATAATTGGCTTAATATCTAAATGGGCAGGACATGCATAAGCTTTTACCATCAGGTCTTGACCCTTCACTTCATAGCAAATAATTTTTGCAACAGTATAGGAGAATACAATTGGCCCATTTAAATAATAGAACTTACCTTGGACCCCCAATGTTTGAGACAAAGTAGCACTCATTCAATTATAGAAATCACTAAAACTACCTGCATTTGAACTGTGTTTTGATTACTAGATCAGAGTCTGATATGTACATGGAAAGGTTATAGTTCAGCTAAATAAAGGCAGCTGAGAGAACAAGGTCATACCCGTTGATTGCTTGAAGAAATCTTGAAACATTTGTGCTCTACCTCTCATCCAGCAACTGTAGAGTCAAAGGTAGCATCAGAATCAACAATGACTCATTTTCTCTACTATATATCTCAATTACCAAGACAAGAAGACGTGTGGAGGTTACTGGAAAATATTGCGATTTTCCCATGAGGATGTCATAATATGAAATATTATCATAATATTGCAAGAGTTAAAATATTTCCAAGCAGGAATACTACAAGATTATAAAATATTAATGGGATGTTAGTTCTCAATATTTTCGTGAAATTTTACATCAATCTCTTTATCAGAATTTAATAAATCTCCCATTATGTTAGCTGAATTTAATAAATCTCCTATTATGTTTGCTGAATTTTTACTAATTTATAATTTTTAAAATTATTTTCTTTCTAGTGAAGTTTTTCATGTATGCACGTGTGCAAACAAACTCCAAAATTTACGAATTTTCTCAATAGTTTCCCAAAACAAGAAATTTCCAGGAATAAGATGCACGAAAAATATCCCAATAGATAATACTGCAAATTACTATAACAAATGACAAATCAATAAATAAAGTTTTTATCAACAACAGAGGTTACCTGTAAGGCTATGTTTTTTTCCTCTTCAACAGTCATGGAAGTATGCACCTGTGTCGGAAATAGCAATCTTATAGAAAATTGTGTGCCCTAGTTGCAAGAATTAGATCAATTCTACACCCAACCTGTTGATTCTCACCTTGTAGTCATATGTTCTGTCTTTTATCTAACAACCCAGTTTTCTGGTCAATTGCAAGATATTTTACCGAAGTTGCCTTGGATTACTCTGACTGAAAAAGAAAACAAAAAATTGAATCGGAAAACCTGCTGCATTATTCTTCTTTGAATTTTCAAAAAAGCAGGAAACTCTGTCCATCTTTTACATATTAATTACTTAGAAACTTTTCACTCAGGAAACACTAGATGCAAACAAAGAAGTTTTCTATCTTCATAGAAAACTTTTCCTTCGAAGGAATTAAGTAACCAATAGAAAAAAATAACCAAATCTGTACTGTTGGATAAAGAAATGGATATATTCCAAATCTTATAACTTCCTCTGGTAGAACAGAGGTGTAACATTAGAAACTCGCCTTGAAAATCAAGTTTTTGTAATTTGAATATTAGAATGTATTTCCAAAACTTATAATCTTTCCTACCGTTTACAGGCCTTGCTCCTCTCTTGTGTTTCAAATACAAATGATCTGGAGTCAATTGAGATGTTTATTCACTTTATATTAATCATGGAAATGGGAGATGGGGCTCGAACCAACTCAATTCAATCATTCATCACTCTTGAAATCAATGTTTTGATATAACCCATGTGAAGAAAATAAAAAGATACTAAAAAATCTACCAAGACCTCTCACCTCAGTAATGCAGAAACATCATCAAGCATTCCCAAAGTAATGCACCCTCATATCCCCATACAACCATCCCATTTCGTCCGATGCAACCAACCAAAACCTGATTTGCTGAAACCCACCATTTTCAAATTAGGTTTCCATCCAAAAACAACATCACCCAACCATCTAAAATCCATCATTTTACGCAAAAAAGACACATAAAACACAGAAAGAAATCAATAAAAACCCAACCTGTAGGAACAGTCGGGCGGTTTCTGCAGATTGACCTACAACAATCTCAAGAAATAAAGAGACCATGTTTTGTTTCTCCGCAGCCGATATGCTCTCCATTGCAATCCAAAAGAAACACAGCTGAAACTGAAAACAAGTCAAATCAAACAAAAAAAAAAAAAAAAGAACCCTAGGTTAGAAGAAGGGTATGAAATCTTAGGGCAAATAGACAGATTTCTTGGATTTTCAGGGCAATGAATGACCAGGGTATCTCGAAAGATGAGATCGGAATCGCTTGTGTTTTTTATCTTTTACTTCCTCTCCTCTCTTTTGCTTCGAGTTGGGTCTTCACCAACACGAATTGTGATCGATATGTGGAACACACAACAAATTATAGATGGGGAAGTGAGAAGAGATGGAACCTGATTGATCTTGGATGGGCCACACGTTTATGTGATTTGGGTTCTCTGCATCAGGATTAAAAAAGAAAAGTTTTAACAACAAAATGAAAGCATTAGAGATAGAGGAGACCTCTCACCTTAGAGTCTATAAGCAGAAGAGTATGAAAGGAAATGGAGGGTGGATATGATATATTGATGGGGAGAAATCCCATGTGAAGCCAAAACAGGCAGGGAGTCCTGCTCGGTCACTACCTGGGTCGGAAGAGGGGGGTGGCGCTGGGTCGGAAGACGGGTGGTTTGCCCCTTGCACGTGCTGCTCCGCCGTTGTCGAGCTGCCGGTCTAGGGGGAAGAGATGGAGAAAGAGCGAGTGCCTGAGGATACCGACTGAGAGCGGGGTAAAGGGAAACAAAACGATTAGGGTTGCGGGGTAAGAGAGCGAGAGAGGGGATATTTAAGTCATAAAATAACTTTTAGAGGGGGCCACTTATGGCCGCCGCAAAAACGCTAAAAATGCCTTTTACCTTCGAAAGTGTTGGCCGCCGCTACATATGTGACAGTAAAAAGCAAAAAAATTTCCCACAATTCATTAGCGCCGTTAAATCAAATTTTTACCCACAGCCGCATAGAAGGCCGCCATTAAAAGGGATTTAGAAATTGCCTTACAGCGGGGGCCAGATTGGGCCGCCGCTATAAGTGACATATAGCTTTCCCCGAAAAGCAACAACTGCATTAGTAATGGTGCGAATAAAAACTCAGAGCTTTCCCAACGCACATCTATGCAACGCCAGTAGGCAAGATAATTGCCAACGCATTATTGCGTCGCCATTAGAAAAACACCCGTTGGCAAAACTTTCCCTCTCTTTTGAGGGGATTTTTTTGTTGGTGCTAATGTAGCTTTCACAACTTTTGCCAACGCGATCTTACTTGTGTTGGTAAAAATTGTAATTTCTGTGACTTTTGCCAACGCAGTCCAAATATGCGTTGGAAATAAGACTTTTACCAACACAAATTTTCACTACGTCGGCAAATAGTGTCGGGAAGGGTTTTCTACAGCTTTTGTCAACGCGATTTACTTGAATCGGTAAAAGTAGCAATTCTCTTTGACTTTTGCTAACGCAAATTTTCACTACATCGGAAAATAGTGTCGGGAAAGGTAAGTTTCTTTTAGATGGGGCTTTGCAGACGTAACTCATGTGACGGCAATGGTGCGAATAAAAACTTGGAACTTTCCCAACGCATACCTGTGCGTCGCTAGCAGGCAAGATAAATGCCAACACATTATTGCGTCGGCTTTAGAAAAACTCGCATTGGCAAAACTTTCGCTTTCTTTTGGGGGGATTTTTTGTTGGAGCCAATATGGTTACCACAGTTTTTGCCAACACAGTCTTACTTGCGTCGGTAAAAGTAGCAATTTATGTGACTTTTGCCAACGCAGTCCAAATAGGCGTTGGAAATAAGACTTTTGCCAACGGAAATTTTCACTGTGTCGGCAAATAGTGTCGGGAAAAGTGCAGTTTGTTGTAGTGGGTTTATTGCTTCCATGAAACGACGCACCTAAATGAGGAGGAGCCCTCCAGCACGAAATTTAAATTTTTCAGTGACAAGTTTGTACTTGTCACCCAAATTTTGTCTTTTGGTGACAAATTTTTTTGTAATTTTGTCACCGAATCTCCTCTTTATTTGGCACCTTGGTTAAAGCTTTTCCGTGACAAGCAAAAAAATTTTTTGTCACCTTTGTGTGCGTTCCGTGTCAACATTGAATTTTTGTCACCAAAGGGTGTCACCAATGGTGTTTTTTGTTGTAGTGAAAAGAGGTCAAGGGATCTTTATTTTTGGACTTTATTTTTTGTGATGGGTGCTTGGTGTTTTCACTGAATAATTTTGCTGGGGACTGACCTCATGAAAACTCAAATCTAATGTTCCCCCTTCCTTTTAAGGAATAAACTATATGTGATTTTCAATGGAATTCAACTACAAACTTCACACTTGAGATGTTGCAAAACAAAAGAAACGTAACATATATATATATATATATATTTTTTTTTTCACTAGTATTTTTTAGTGTATTTTGGATTTAACTAATGTATTACAATATTAATTAATTATTGGCAAACCTTTGTTAGATTAATGGTAAGGCACCACTACGCCATTGCTAAAGTTAAGATGTTTTATCATTAACCATGTTTTAAGGCAGTAAACTCGCTTGTAGCCCCAATGCGGTAGTGTAGTTTTGAACCTACAACCTTCGGGTGCAAACTGTGGTCCTAAGCCAACTGAGCTACCCCTTTGGGTTATTCACGCCCCATTTGAAGTACAATAAATACCAGAATATTATGGCATGCGTTGTTTGACTTAAAATTAATTGAAATAGATGTTGTGGGTGCTTTAGATTATTTGACAAAGTTCATATGGATGTCTAGTTGAATCAATTTTATTTACTTATTTTTTTATTTTTTATCTCATTTCTAAAAACAATCAACATGTAGCCTTTTCAAATACACATGAATATCTAAGGAAATCAACCACTTTTGATGTTAGTTTTTTTTTTTTTTTTCTTTTACTCTTGACAAGTATGCCATAATATATAATAGGATTAGTTTGTTATACAACCTTTGCTGTATACAAGACAACTTTTTCAGTATACCTTTTCTAGAATGACAAATTTAATATTTTTAATTTAATTAAACATACTCGACAATCTATTTATAAAATGGTTTGCTATTTCAAACAAGTCCACTTCAACCAGTTCTATTTTAAACATATAAGACTTGACAGAAAGGCTAACGTACAAAAAAAAAGCAGTGGATCAGATCATCATTATAAGATATTTTAGATTCTTTAATATTTTTTAAGAAAATTCGGAAGGTAAGAAATTACATTACTCTATGTACCCGAAGGTCTTTAATCAATTTGGCAGACAAGAAAAAACAAAACTCAAGATAGAAATAGGATCTTATTGATTTTCAAAGAATGAGGGCAAAAGGGATTGATCAAGAAAGATCTCTTGTTCTTATTATAAGATCATGATCTGATTGAGATCTGATCCATATATTTTGTGTAAAAAGAATAATCTTCACCTTTGATCATACTAAAGAAAATGGAGACTTTTCACTTTTAGCCCAAGTGTTATATTTAGTTATTTACTAAAACTGTATTTGGGTAAGAAGGATGAATAGCTATCGCGTGGACAATTTAGAAAATATAATTGGAGTACCTGTGTGGTTAGATTCCATTTATATACTTGGTGGAATCTCATATATCTTAACCAGAAAATTTCTTTTTTTTTTTTTTTTCCTTTTTACTTCAGATTTATTGCAAGTTTCTTGTGAGTATAGTTTCATTTTCTAATGACTTTTTGGAGATAGCATAATATTTATGGAGTAAAATGCCGTCTCAAGTATAATTTGCAATATTATTATGATATTTCGAAATATCACTAATATTGCCAGGTTGACCTTTTTTTTTTTTGGAGCTGCCGTTGTACTTGTGCATGCCTCCAAATCAATGGTTTTGTACCATGAATTATCTTTCTTTTTTTAAAGCTTTTTCTCTCCATTGAAGGCCTCTTATCAGAGAAGAAAAGGATTGTTGTAGAAGCAAAAACCATATATCATCATTTTTAGGAATTGGCATCTTTTTTTAATTCCAAAAAAGGAACTGCGTTTTTTTTTTAATTGTCCGTTGATGCCTCCTAATTAATTGAAGTCTCATTCAAGATCATGCCCTTATCTTCACTAGTAAAATGCTCTTAACTGGTGTGCAACATGGTGGGCCCATGCCAACTGGGACACGACTAAATAAAACCAAACTAGGTTTATATATCATTCCCCACTTTACATATCTATTTAGAAATAACAAAATCCGTCTCAATCCAACAATGAGTGAAGGTTGATGAGTGTAAGTTTGGCCCTCATGCCAAATCATGAGTGTCAGAGAAAACTATCCCCACTCCTAGACTAGTAATGAAATTTAGTAAAAAGAAGAAAAAATAATAATAACAAAGTCATTGTTTATTTAAAAGAATTTTACCTAAAAAAGGACCCTACATGGCCACTAACCAGAAGAGGTACCAATAGTATATGTGGGGGACCACTTCCGTTTTTTTATTAATGATTGACACGTGCGACGACGACGTCGCACATTCAACCCATAAAACTCCCCTGAAACCCCACTTCCCGACTTTCCCCTTCTTCCTCAGTCACTTTCTCCTTTCCCTTGGTTGTTTCGTCTCCTCATTCCTCAAAAGACAGTTAAGGTGATCCTAAAGATCGTTTTCCAACCTATTGGATTGCAGCATCAAGTTTTCCAACGCTTTAAACTCCACTGCCCCATTTCCCCCTTCTTCCTCCATCACCTTTTCCTTTTCCCCTGGTGGATTCGTCTCTACCTTCCTCAAAAGGTAGTCAAGGTGGTCCCAAAGGTCGTTTTCCAACCTTTTGGATTGTAGCATTAAGCTTTCCAATGGTTTATCAAGCGATTGTAAAGTATATATTTTGCCCTATATTGAGAGCCTTTGGTTGGGGTAATTAATTCACTATTTCTGCTCTCGTAGTGGCTCTTTGAGTAGCGGCCTTGTTGCTTCTTCTTCTTCATTTTTGTCTTGTGCAGTTTTGTGGTTGAAATGCCTTGCTTTGCCTTTTTCGTTGCGTTGGTGCTCTTAGTTCCACTATTATGGGTTTTTCTGAATGACAGGTGTTATGGAGTTCTTTTTTAAAAATGTCAATTGGTTGTGTAGCTGCTCCAGTTCTCTGTTCCTTTTAGTTTGGGGTGTTATGTTTTGCAGCGCTCTCTTTCTAGTCAAAGTATTGGGAGCAGTTTAGTTTTTTTTTTTGCCATTGTTTGGGCTTGCTTTTTTATATCCAAAGCCATTGTATTTTTTCTTCTTTTTGTCCTATGGCCTTCTTCCCTTCATATGTTATGGAAATTTATGGTAAGATAGAAGCTTGTAATTCCTCTAGATCTTGTAGTGCGTTCGCACATCAAAATCATACAAACATCAATTTTTTTCGATTGCAACGGTCAGTGACGACGTCGTTGCTTCATAGAAGCCTATGCAAAAAAATTGTGTGTGACTGTACAACGACGTCGTTACTTAACAGAAACTAGTGGAAAAAAATATATGTAACTATACAACGACGTCGTCGCTTGTTGAAAAAGGGCAAAAAAAATAAAAAAATCTAGCGGGAATACTACTTTCGTGCCATATATACTATTGGTACCTCTTCTGGTTAATGGCCATCTAGGATCCTTTTTTAGGTAAAATTTTCTTTATTTAAACTACCTAATTGTATCATATAACATCAATGAAGGTCTTTAATTCAAGTTTAAATGTTCCTTAAGATGAAATCACAATAAAAACACTAGAAAAGTTGTTTAGAAATAGTAGAATAACCAAATGCCTATTTATAGAGTACAACCAAAGATATTGATTCAAACTAGAAAACTAATGCCATCCATAATAGAAAACCTTGTCAAAACACAAGGATTCACTTTTCTTAATTACAATGACTACAAGAAATCCAATCCCCTTAAAGTGGGGTGATATTACAATTGTTAATTCAAATGATTACAAGAAATCCAATCCCCTTAAAGTGAGGTGATATTACAATTATATTTCTTAACTAAGTTACAATTATATTTGTACAGGTCACCTAAGTTAACGAATGTTTCCTACATGTGTAATATGCTCTTCCAACTGATATCCACAGGATCCACTTAGTAGAGTTTTTGGAATTTAAAGAATTAGCATGAATAAAATAGGGAATTAGAATTCAGATTTAACAGAGTTTTTGGATTTTAAAAAATTAGTAGGAATAAAAAAGAATTAGAATTCTGACTGAATATTGGATTTTAGGAATTTAGGTTTTGTTGAACATAGAATTTTTGGAATTTATGCTAAATTGAAGTCCCAGTATGAATGAAAGAGGGCATTAGATTTCAAGAGGGGGACTTTGATCTCATACATGAAGAACAGAGAAAATGAAGAATGAGCACAGTAGAAACCAATGAAGCTATCATGATGGTGATGATGCACCTATAATTCTTCACTCGTGTCATATTTCAAGTCTTTCAGTAGAAACCAATAAAGCTATCACGAAGAATGAGCACTGTGAATTCTCAGATGTAAAATTTAGCCAAAAGAAATAATAGTAATAACAAAGCTATTGTTTATTTAAACTACCTAATCATCATATAATATCGACAAAGGTTTTCAATTCAAGAATATGCTTATTTTATGATAATTTCTTTTCAACTAAGTCCAACATATTAAAATACTTTTTTTAATATTTTAAACCTCTTTAAAATAGTAGTATCCTTAATCTTTGAAGGTTAAAACTTTATATGTTTTTTTTTAATAAGTATGACTATTTATCCGTAAGATCTAGGCATCTTATATAGTGTTAATAACTTGTCACTAAGATCATGAAAGTAACCATAAGGATTAATCATGATTTCTTTTTCTAAATAAAATAGAAAAAATGATAATACATTAATTAAATATTCAGAAACATAACTATGTCAAAGTAGCTAACATAACAAACAAAAGTGACAAAAATAAAAATAATAAAAATCACATAAAATTATTCAAAATCATGAAATTTTCAGAACCACCCATATATAAATTTAACAAATATAATAATCTTAAAAAAATCCAACAAATATAATAAAAAATTAAATGCAAGAAATTCTCTAACTTATTATTTCTTTTCCACTGTTTTTAAAGCTAATGGTGAATTTGGGTTTCGTTTTCTGTTGAAAATTAAAACATTACAAAATTTAATATAAAAAAACCCCAAATGAGATATAAACATGTTTTATGCAACTCTCATATCTCATAAAACGATAAAAACATAAACGCAGAAAAAAAGATTTTAATCGGCCAAATTCTAACTTTCAACCTATGATCCTCAAAAATAACAATTACCTTATTTTTAGTTTTCTTCTAATATCTCAATAATTCTGCAATATATATATATATTTAATTTATTTGTTATCTCACAACTTTAGAAGTATTTGTACATGTATCAATGAATGCAAAAGAGAAGGGAAGATGTATTTTTATTTATTGTTGTGGCGTCATTTATAAATCATGTGTATGCATATGATTTTGTCTAACCACAACAAATTTGTGACACTTCTAAAATAGGATGAACTCAGTCATGAATCGCTCATTTTGTGAATTTCCTATAATTAATTAATAAATATAACATGCATCCTAATATGATTGTTATAACCTATCAAACTAAATAATGCACTCATATTTCGGTTTAAAGTTTTCAATGAATAGGGTCCACGTTCTTCATCAAATGGGTTTGAAATTCTTTTGTCAAATGGGTTGCACCCAGTCACCCAAAATTCGTGCGACATGTGACAGGTCATCTTGACCAAAGTACTCATGTAACATCAATCTTTTATCTTAAATTGGCTCATATGACACTCATACATGATGTATGTTATTAAAAAAACTTATCAAAGCATGAAGACTTGTCCATCAAGATTATATTACAAGTGGTTTTAAACAGGGAGTTGATTAAGCGGTGAATATGTGTCTGACTTATTTAATTATGGGTTGGAATTTCTCGACTCTCTAATGTGCCTAATATATAGTACAACTCAAATTGAGGAGAGTCATCAATGCTTGTCATGTTTTTGCAACTTAAGGGACCATATGTGGACAACAATGTGAGATTATATTATAGCACCGTGGGAGCAACTCAAGGTTGTGAGTGTTGGGAAGTCCCACATCCCGTATCGCCTAAGTAATAATCTTATCATGTATTATATGAACCTTACACCTATCAACTTAAGCTTTTAGGTTGGTATATTGTTTATTACATTTGAAATGTGTAGCCCATGTGACAGGCCCGGTCCATGAAATCTATTGGGCCTATATGTGAGGGGGAGTAGACGTCATTCTTGTGTAGCCCATGTTGGGCCTGTACGTGAGGGGGATCTTACAGTGAGCTTGTGTCATGCAAATACACACATGCACGACTCATTTAATTGTTTGTTAGGAATATTGTTCAAGTGGAATCATTGGTTCAAGTCATGTTATAATATAATAAACAGTTTTTTTATTTATTTAATTTTCTTCTTTTCTCACTTGCTAAATATCCATTGTCATTGGCTATAAATTTGGTGCCTTCTAGGTGAAAATTAATTTTTTAATGTGATGATTGTGTTTGAACTTTGATTGCTCTATTAAACTTATCCAATACATGTATAATTTGTCTTTTTATATTTTTCTTAAAATTATGGTGAGTGAATGTCCTCGTGCTTACCATAGGTTAAACTTATTGATCATATAAAGAAAATCGAAGAAAAGGAAATAAATAGAAATTGAAAATTTTCTCGCTCATCTTTCTCTACACATGTAGTTTGTTAGGGCTCCATGAGACCTTGATTTGGTGGACTATTGACTAAAGACATGAGAGCAAGAGTGTCCCATGTACGCGGGCTACATTGTTATAAAAATAAATTAAAGTGAATAGAACATGAAATGGCAAGAGGGTGCATATATACATGTTGTTAAAGAGAAAAATATAACTACTTTTTGGGGAGATTTATAGAAAGAAAACCTGCTAAACACATGTTTAAGGAAAAAAGATATAAAGCAACTAAAAAGACGAGCTCTCGAGGTGTCACATTAGCAGCACGAGAGTTCTTCATATACCATGCTATCTTGGGCCTCAATATTGCCTAAATCTAATCTTCCTCTCCTTAAATCTGTTAAAGAAGATTAAGAAAATTTACTAAAAATACAAAAAATGCAAAAAGACTTACTAATAAAAAATTTAAAAATTGGTATGTAAAAAATATTTTTAACGGTAGCTTATATTTATTTATTCTTTCGGAAGATTTTCCAATAATATCGCAATAAAAGTACAAATCTGAACCTATCCTGATGTTTTCTTGAGACTATATTTTGAAGAGAAGGCTATTTAAATTTACCTTTAATAACTACAGAAGAGCTTCCAAAGTCATTTTCAGGAATCTGAACAAATCTTACAAAAATCTTTATACAAGACAGAAATAGGAGTCCACTGGTTCTCGTCAACAAAATGACTCACGTGGTCTCAATGAAACTACTGGCTACAACCAAAAAAAAAAAAAACACGTATGGGCTGACTTTGTCTATAAATTCCAAAGACCATCAACATCCATATCAGAGTCAAAACCAAGGAAAAATCTCCCTCCCAAACAAATGCAGATGGCAATCTAAGACCCAAAGTACAATATTCAATATGCCTTCCCCACTTTTGACCCATGAATATATAGTAATCTTTGATTTCCTTGGAATCCACCTGTTCTGAAATCTCAGAGGTAGAGAAAAGTAGAGATTGAAAAGAAAAGGGATGTGTGACTACGGTGTGTAATTCATGCAGGAGGAATCTTATCTGCCAGATATGAAAAAGGAAGAAATGAAAAGGAGAAGATAATACATGGACATAAGCGATTGGGTTGGCTGCTGGTTAGGAATAAAAGTCGGCACCTCCTCTTTTTTTGGCATTTGTATTAGATTGAGACGTGGGAATTTTCAGTACCCCAACTGGACATGAGTTGGTAGAGCATTTTCAATGGTGACCATTACAAACATAAGTGGAAAGCCGACCATGGTCTTGTCATTATTTATCCTTTTTCAATCCAGGGTGTTAACCCATTTAAGGGGCCCGTTTGTTTGGAGTTTTTTCTGATGGGAATTTTATATGTTGGGAAATCTGAAATTTCCTATCATGAATGGCAAGATACCAAGAATCAACCTATGTTTGGTTGGTAGGATTTTTTAAATTATTGTTTTCAAAATTCTCTTCTGTATTAGAATTAGGGGTGTACACGGATCAGATTAGTGCGGATTAGGCCAAATCCGCTACCAATCCGTTACCTATGGATTGATGGATTTGAAATCTGTCACCAATCCATGGTTGTTAAGAACCGATCCGATCCGATCTGTGGAGAACCGGATTGGTTTAATCCGTTGAATCAAATGTTAAAGAAAGAGATCAAGCATACGCTCAAGGCTTGGGTGAAATTTGGTATGAGGTTTCATTTGTTATACTTATATATAAAAGTGAATTACATTTTCATCCCTGAAGTTTTTTCTTCTTTAATATTTAGACATCTTAACTTATATTTAGACCACTTAAGTTTTTTTTCTTTATTTCTATTGACTGTCAACGGATCGGATCGGATTGAATCAGCGGATTAAGGGTGAAATCCATCACCGATCCGGTTGCTGACGGATTACAAGATCTTCAATTCGTCACCAGTTCGTTTACCTTCTGTTTGGCTAAAAATTCGCGGATCGAATCAGATCAGTTTTATGGATCGGTGGAATTTTTGTGGACCTCTAATTAGAGTATTTGTGAAATCAAGTGGGAGATAGCAATCGGGGAGTTCATAATACCCCATGGTGGGAATTCTCAAAATCCCACCACAAACAGGCCCTGTCATCTGTTCTGGAAATGTATGTCTTATATTGGTTAAAAGTGAAGAGTAAAAAAATAATCATCAAATAAGCTCCTCTTTAATTAATAGCCCAATAATCCGTGCTCAGCACGGTATCTCCTTGCATTGCAAAATAAATAATCATATATTAAAAAAAAACTATCTCTTTCCACATGACAAGTTGCATAAAATAGAAATACAGAAATTGGGGCAGAAAGGGAATAGTTACATAAAAGAACAACTAAAATATGAGTGGTTTGATTAAAAAAAAAAATAGTTGGTAGTTGCATGAGTAGTGGAGAGATGTGGAACATTTAAGAAAAAAAGCATAACTGTCGGTCAAAATTATAGCTGATAGTCAAAATTGAATCCAAAACCTCCTTAGCTTAATATATTTTAACTAGCACAATAAGCCGTGCTAAGCATGGGTACGTCCATATAATGCAATTCAATTATTCACTCATACAATGCAAATAAAATATTCATGCATAGTAATGATTTTTTATAAAGAAAAAACAATATGATGGTACCTATTCTCAGAATTAATGAAAGTAGGGAGAGTAGAAAAAGAATATGAGAAGTGAGGTAAAAAAAAGTATATATAGAAATGGAATAGGAGATGCGGACAAAAAGATAATTTTGTAGAAATTAAAAAAAAAAAAAGAAGACGTAATGGATAGTTATAAGAAGTGGGCATTAGTTATAAGAAGTGAGAAGTTATATTTCAGTTACAGTCAAAATCAAATCAAGCGGTCAAAATCATCTAAAAAGCCTCTAGCTTAATATATAATGAAGAAAAATGAATACCTAACCATTAGCTTAGTAAATCGAGCCCTATGTCTTTTCATCCTCCTTAATTTGTTGGAGTCCATTTGACGTCCAGAAATTTTTAGGTGCTCAATTCCATACAAACAAACAAGCAGTGAGCAGTACATTTTTTGTCCATTGAGATGATGAGAAACATCATTCATCCTAAAATCAAATACACATTGACCTTTAGTATCCAAGAATGTAAATCATCATCATCAAGGTCTTGTTCCAAGTAGGTTGGGGCCAGCTATATGAATTCCATTTCTCGTTAGATTTATTCTTCCGTTGTAACAAAATCTTACACTTGTTATCTCAACCTATGTATTACAATCCTCCTTCTTTATCTGGGCTTGGGACCAACGGTGAAAAATTAGCCTCTAGCATGCAAGAATGCAAGTAATACTTATGACCATCACACTTGTAATTTCATTCATGGTATGTATGCAAGTAGTTTTCTCCTTTTAGAAATGATCCAGTCTATGCAGCTGGACTACATTAGAGTTCAATCCACCTTTTAAGGCCCAATAGATACACCACTCATCTGCATGTTAATCAAATGGTCAATCAGATATAGCTTACTGTTTCCACACATGACCCAAACTTGAGTATGATTTGATGATCAAACAAAATTAATTAATTAGCAGCTAGGAGTGGGACCAAATGGGTCAAGTAATTAAACTTTCTTGACTTTTTCAGTACTTTCCACGAAACCTTTCCAATCTACTCATCGATTTATAAAATTGATAGTCTAAATGGGTTGGCAGTTCGCAGTGGGTGGGTCAAGTAAGTAGCAGAAATGATTGGACGAACCGAAAGTAATCACCATACAACCAACCAGTCGCGCCAAAAGGCGAACCAAGGAAACCCACCAACCATAGCCGGTCCTGCGCTCGTGATTCTTTTGCTTCCTTTCCAACACGTAAAAGTAGGGGTGGGGAAATGACTGGTGGTCTGTGATTGTGAGTCAAGTCATGTAAGCGCGTGGGGAAAGTGTTTCGCCCCCCCTTCCCGCTCTCCGGGCGTCAAGGGAAACCGGATAAATTCTCCTGTAGTCGAAGTTTGTAAGTGCAGTTTCGAACCCATAACCTCTGGATGTAAACCGACGTCCTAGGTCATCTGAACTAGAGTCACACTCAGTAGAGCAAATCTATTCCAGCCAATCATGATTCAAGGCCTCACTGCCCGTGTCATTTAGTCTAGTTATTTTTGCAAATGCTAGCAAACATTTCTAGTAAATTTATTTGTTAGGTGAGGTGAAGTGAAGTGAAAAGGAAGATAGAGAGAGAGTGTGTCTGGTAAATTTACTTTTAGCATTTTTACTTTTGAGTTTTTGACCCTTTTCGTCTTTGCTCCTATTTTGACTTCGAGTGTTTTACTTAACTTCACTGTACGTGTAAATTATCAAAGAATCCGGATAAATCTTAGATCAAGTGAGCGGAAGAGTGGAGTGGCTCGCCTATTGAAAATCTGAGCCTCTCGAAAATGAACACCTTTGAATGTACATGATATTTTCATATCTTAACATAATAAAAGTTAGTCCTACCATAAGATTGGTTGTCTGATTAAAAATGCTATTAACACATATATGGAAAAGGAGCTTATTTTGAGCATCTTTGATTTTATCAAGATGGGTTTTACTACCGACTTCTCCTCCTTTTAACTTAGGATTTCTCCAAGTCAAAGCCTTAGATAGAGACTATCAAGACTCCAAGAAAAAGTCTTAATTGCCTGTTTGGGTGACTGCAATTTCAATGGTTAAGATCTTCTAAATCAGAAGACCCATCAAAAGAAATGATCCAAATTGCCTTTGGGGTAGCTATCTGTCTATGAACCCAGTTTTGGTCCTTTTTAAAGACATTTAAAATGTCACCCAGTCAACACAAGCCATGTAAAAGAAGACACGGTGTGTCAATGCATACAAATAAAAGTATTTTCAAATGATTGTAAAATTTTGACTGAGTCGGCCAATTGTTTTTTTTTTTTTTTTTTTTGTCAAGTCTTGAAGACGTCGGTTTTAGGAATCTGTTGCTATCTAACATATAAAATCAAGATTCTACTTATATTTATGGGAATCTTGGAATCAACCAAGTCAAGGTGAGCAGTGTCAAGTGTCAAGTTTTAAAGTAGTGTATACTAGGGTTAATTGTCAGCGAATCATATCATGCAAATATACATAAAGATATTTAAAATAATATCAAAAAGTCAATCGGTCACGAGTTCAAATATCAAAAGGAATGACTCGGAATGAAAAAAATACGTGCTCCAACCCATTATTAATGCCTCGAGATTTTAGTAAATTTCCCTCTACTTGCTTGCTTTGACCAAAAGGGAAAAAAAAAAAAAAAAAGATTAACAAATATCCAAACACCACAGTAAGTATATTTAAATCAAACAAAACAAAAGTAAAATAGAAAAAGCAGAAAAGCTCCATTTAGTCTATGATATTTGTTTATGGGCCTACTTAAAGATCCGTGTTTGTATTCTTTGGTGGCTGGCATTCTCGTCAGGCCCATTTCTTGCTGCATTTTATTTTTCCTTTCTAATAAAACTTTATCATTCAAACCCAAAAAATGGAAAAAATGAAAAACAAAAAAGAAAAAAAATGCTTATTTGTAATCAGCATTTTATATCAACTATGGCTCAATCTTGACTAGTGAGGCATCCCCCTCTCTCCAAAGACAACCAACTATAGATTACAGATGGTAGCAATGTTTGTTAGAGACTTGGATAGTATCTGTGCATGGGTGTGTGCGAGTATTTTATCAAATTCTCATAAAAATAATATTTTTAACAAATAAAAATGCAAGCATTTAGTGAAAATAAGATTGATTTCCTATTATGACTTTTGAGTTTTGTGTACTTTCATTAATATTATCAACGCCTTCTTTTTATTTTTGGTAAGATTCTTAAAATTCTCCATCTCCATGACATGATAATTTCCCTTCTAACTCCATAAATTGGTTCCACACGAACTACTCTCACAACTTATCAAATGGATGGTAGTTCTTTTTTATTTATTTTTCATATTTGTTCCTTTGAATTTCATTGGTATGTTATCAGTAAAAACAGTTAACAAAATTAAAATAATTGAACATTAGGATCCACTTGGATGGAGTGCAAATGGGTAAAAGAAAACAATTTGAAATCACACATTTTGTCAATCTTCTCTCCACACCCAAATGGCCCTTAAAGCATATTTCTCTTCCATAAAACAAACTTGGAGCAATCTAAAAAATAATTTTACCAAGATTTTGGTATTTTGGGGGTTTCTTCTTGGTAGAAATGTGGAGGGTGCTGTAATATTGCAGTCATTGGGCGTTTGGTTGAACCACCTTATAACTACCACATTTCAGTTTCTATACTCCTCATTCTATTTTCATGGTTCATTTTGTAAATACCCACACCCGTTTCTATTCTTTGTAAACCACTCCTTATATATTAATTATTTTAAGGCTTATCCAATTTGGATAATATTTTCCTTTTTTACAAATGTTAAGTAAATCCCACCGCGGTGAAAATACTCTTATTTTCTTAATAGGATTCAAAAACTCAAACAACTATTCATAAATAAATGAACTACTTTAAGTGGGGCCCACACATTTGAATTTACTATGAGTCCATTGTCATTTATTGATGGAAAAAAAAAAAAAGGTTGGGCCATATTTTATTTTAAAAGTTTTCATCTTTTTCAAAAGAAAAAAGGGTCATATTTAGCAACCAGGTGTGCAAGGAAAATATTTTTCACTTTCAACAAAATTATAAAAAAAATCTTATTTGGTAATTGTAAATTCTTAAAAATCTCTAAGGTTTTTACAAGTCTTACCTCTCTCATGGTATTTTGAAACCTTCACTTTGTACATTTGAGTATGAAAACTAATTTTTCTCCTATTTATGGGCTCTCCTATGCTAAAGATTAGTTTATCCCAACCTGAAATAGTACTGGTCTCACAAATTAAAATTAATTATAACTGTTTTTTGCATGATGGATTTAAAAAATCCAATTTTGATTGGATTTATCTTGATTTTGGAGATGATCATCATATAAAAAACAATAATAATCGACTTTGATTTGTGAGACCAACACTATTTCAACTTACGGGAGTTGGCCCATATATATATATATATATATCAATATTCACTGATATCTTAGTGAGGAATCACTCTTCGAAAGGAATAGTAAGTTCAGAGAATTTCTTACAGATTTCTCACTTCTTGCCAAGAATTACTTACACAAACTCTATAAAGAGGTTACTATTTACCAAAGCTTTGAATATTTCAACCAGAAGGAGAGCTTTACAATTATTTATTCACATGGAAGTTATTTGAAAACAAAGACAACAAAAGGAGGGGGTCATTTGCAAATCCTTTAATTTATTTGAGTATAAATGTTCCTCTCTTTTCCATAATTCAGCTTTTTCTAAAGCCTCTCTCTCCCGGGTTGTTTTCCTACTTTTATCTGCTTTCTCGACCCGGGAAACCTCCTTTCTCTAGACGGAAAACCTCGCACAATCGCCGGAAACCCTTTTTTCCATCAAATTTCCTCCTTTCTCCCTCATTTCATTCGAAGAAATCTTCTATTTTTCCGGCGAAACCCATCCAACTTCATAAAGAAACCGCCGAATCTCGGCCTCTGGAACCGCCGGAGTCCTTCTCCGGACGGTAATGTGGCGTCTCCTCTAGGGGAAAAAGGCGTTTCTTCCATCTCCGGCGGTAGAGATCGGCTTCTAGGGTCTCGGTTTCGAAGGATCTCGGCGTTTTCCGTCCGATCAGAGGCCCGGCGGAGGTTTCGAGAGGCTTCGTTCGGAATGAAATGGTAGGTTGCAGGAATCTATTGCTTCTTTCCTCTCTCTCTCTCTCTCTCTCTCTACAATCTGAATATCTCGAGTTTTTTTTTTTTTTTCATTTTTAATATGGATCTAGAAATTTGTATTTTTTTTCTTCATACAACTAGAAATTTTGTTGATTTCTTGATTTGGAGGGATTTTCTTCGGTGTCTTTAATCTGAAGAGATCTTTGAATCTCTTTTTTTGAATGCAAAACGATTTGTAGAAGTGATGATTAACTTCATGATCAATGAGTCTCTGATTCATGTAAAAGTTACGATTTTGATCAGTTATTTCACCTCACGTGTAACAACTTCATCTTTATGAGAGAGAGAGAGAGAGAGAGAGAGAGAGAGAGAGAGAGAGAGAGAGAGAGAGAGAGAGAGAGAGAGAGAAATCCCATTTTTAAAAAAAATTGTTTTGTTTTTATATATATTTTTTGGTGGGTGGGGGTGTAAAATCATGTTAGTGTTGGATTAAAGGAATGTAAGCTTGTGTGACATTGTGATTGGGCATTTTTTATTGTTATTCTTTTTTTTACCATTTTTAGATTTTTTTTTTTTTTTTTTTTACCTTATGAACCTTTTTTCATGTTCCTGTTTTGGAGGATTTACTAATCTTAGATTATTTGGTGAAGGTGCTGTCAAATTTCTAATTATTACTGTGGAGAATTTACCATCTTGGTAGGGTCCCTACAGAGTGTTTCAATAGAATCAGGAGAATAATGTGGTGACAACAGAACTTTGACACTTGCATTTGGGACATGGTTGGAGAGAGAATCTGCACCTGCTTTTACTGTCCATATGTAAATGATTTTAAGGTTTTTAATGCATTGAATGGGAAGAAGCCATATGACTGGCAGAGTCCAGGAGGGGTTTGCTTTTTTTTTCGCAGAGGGGTTTCGGGTTCACTTGATGACCTATGGTTCCTTCCCAAAGCAGACTGTGAGGCTTTGCAAGTGGCCCGCAGTTCAATTGGGATATGGATGCTTGTTCGGTGTTTTAGACTTGAATCGGAAGATTCCATTGCCATGATGCTCATGACCCGTAAAAAGTTGTCTTAAGTTTCTACCATCATGTTTTGTCCGTCAAAGCATTGTACTGAGACTGAGCAGTTTCATAGGTGTAATCTAGAACTGCAGATTATGTAATGCTGTTTATATATATGTAATTGCAAAAAAGTTCTCATATAATAGGTGAGAATTAGTTCACTTGAATATTTCCATATATATATATATATATATATATAGAGAGAGAGAGAGAGAGAGAGAGAGAGAGAGAGAGAGAGTAACCCTACCATATTAAGAAAGTATCTTAATTGGGTAGCAGGTCTCGCCTTGTTTGTTTTGAACTGATTGATATGGGACCCCATATTTGGCCCATTATCTTGTCTGATTGGATGATCCCCTGTTCATTTGAGAGCCTGCAAACGAATGGCAAAGAACACTTAAATGGCTGTTTGCCGACAATAGCTAAAAGTCTAATTTATTGGATCTGCTGCCAGAATGATTTTAGGCCATGGTCTACATAATCTGCAATCCATCAATAGGTATCATTCTAGGTAGATCTCACCAGTCACAAACTCTGCCACACCATGTACATAAATTGTGGCAGTGTTAGATAATTTCACTTGGTAATGTTTTTAATTTTAATGTTCTAGATAGTTACTGGAGACTGCAACTTTTACAGTATCAAACATGAATGAGCTGAATTTACGTTAGATTAGCTTGTAGTTTGACTAGTTCTGCACCCAATTACTTGCCAAGCATGGCATACTTGAGGAGTGCATTTGCGACATCTTTTACTATAACATGCCAATACCTTCTGGTACACTGGGCCAATTTTTGCTAACCTTGGATGGGAAAGTATGCAATGATTCTCAGTTGTTTTGGCGGCCTTGGCCCAAATCTTTTATCAAGATGAGCACACCTTACCTTTCTGGGTATGACATGATTTCTCTTCCTTTGCTGCGACTTTGGAGTTTTGGTTAACCAAAAGAGATTTGTGGGGCTTGAAGAACTTGCTATTGATTCTTTAAATTTGGCATTAGAATATAGGATTTTGAGATTTCTGTGTTGCGGATGGACAATTGGGCATATCCATTTCTAATGGTTTCAACTCTTTTTTCAGCGAATTATTATGTTGCTATAAAATGTGTGGTTTATGTGATTTGACCATTTTTCATTTGACTAAGAATGTGAATCATTTCATTTATTTGACAGGTGGAAAGGAGACTATGTTTGTCCAGAGAGGCCAACAATGGGCCAGACATTCTGAAACGTAGAAGGCTTAAGCAGATGATGTTGGGCATTGAACCTGAAGGAGCATATGTCACTAACATGATGAGCAGAAGCGGAGGTGATGCTTTAAAAGCTTCAACATCATGTGGAATGCGATTACATAAAAATGCTGATGGAAATTCTCGACCTAGTGCTTCTTTAAGCTCAAAGGATTGTGTTTCAAAACACAAGGTTGAAAAGTTCGATACCAATAATATGGGATGGATAGACAAAATTCCAGATTGTCCAGTATTTAGTCCTACAAGGGAGGAGTTTGAGGATCCATTAGTTTATCTTCAGCAAATAGCTCCAGTGGCTTCAAAATATGGTAATGTGTTTATGACCAAGTAATTTAATTTTTCAGAAATGATAGTGCCAAGAATTTTTTTTTTTCTTGGTTTCCTTTCTTTCAACTTAATCAGCTGTCAGTTTGAAATCCTTACTGTCATAATCATTATGTACTCTCAGGAATCCGAGTGGAACATTACAAATTCTACTTGAAGATCTAATGGTCATTATTACACTAGCTGTTTTTATTTTGTTTTCTTTTATCTACATATAATTGAACTATTGGCTTCCAGGTATTTGCAAGATTATTTCCCCTTTGAGTGCTTCCGTACCTGCGGGTTTTGTATTGATGAAGGAGAAAGCTGGCTTTAAGTTTACGACTAGAGTGCAACCTCTACATCTTGCTCGGTGGGATACACAAGATGAGGTGACTTTTTTCATGAGCGGAAGGTAAGCTGTTGTTTACAAGATTAATAGGACTCCTTTATTAATATCTGTAGTTCTTAAAATGTTCATTGCTTTTCAGAAATTATACATTCCGTGAGTTTGAGAAAATGGCGAATAAGGTGTTTGCTCGAAGATACTCTAGTTCTGGATGTCTTCCCTCTAGGTACATGGAAGAGGAATTTTGGCATGAAATAGCAGTTGGGAAGACAGAAACTGTTGAATATGCATGTGACGTTGATGGGAGCGCTTTTTCATCTTCTCCTAATGATCCACTTGGAAAAAGCAAATGGAACTTGAAGGTGTTGACTCTTTAAACACATATCTTTACCCTTATTATGAGTTTTTCTGATAGAAGTTCTTTATCTTATATTTAATAGGGTGCTTAGGTTTATTTTTGGGAAGAATAGAAGTAAAAGTAGATTTATTTTGAGACTTGATTTTGCATTTTTAATGCAGTCCTGAATGCTTCAAGAAGGGACTGCTGTGACAGCAGTTTGAGACAGAAACACCAATAAAAAATGATATGAAATGAGAATAATTAGAGAGAATAACTCAGCACACTTAGTCACATGGATGGATAAGGGGTTCAGAAACTAAACCGTAGCCTTTCTTCACATTCACACATCCCTTGCGGACTGAGTTTTTGCAAGATGTCCAAAAACTGCCAGTGGGTGTCGGCTATTCTAATGTTATTTATAGTAGCTTATTATGGGCTCTAAACCCTAAGAACAATCCTAACTGTTGATTGTATGTTACAACAGCATAGGTATTAAATCTCAATCATTCGAAGACTTTGAACGAAAATGGAAACAAAAGAAGGAAGAGAATTGCCAAAGTCTGCTCATGTGCTCATCTGCGCAAAGCCTGTGGGCTGTTTGTCAGATCCATTAGGCTGGACAACCAGGTCCATGGCCTGTTTGGCCTGTTTTGGCTCCGTTGCTGGTGCACATGGGCGAGTTGAACCAGGTGTTATTAATTAAGGCCCAAATCAGGGCTTGTATTGGGTCCACTTTGGGACTGTTCTGCTAAAACAGTCCATAATGAGTATAGTTAAGGGAATGTGTCTGGGCCGAAATGTATCCAAACTTATAGAGATTGGTTTGCATCCCACACAAGTGATCATATGACTCCAGATAAGCCAAAGATTGGGCCACTGCGTGATCTTCTAGATCTTCTTTAGTGTATGTGGACCGATCCACATCAGTTTGAGAATACGAAACATTATTATCACGAATTGGATCTCACTTTTTCTTGTTTGTTTCTTTAAATCTACAGTGCATACTTTGATAAGAGAAGTAGGTAACTTGGTTGATTTTCATTAATGTATCTCCTGGTTTTTATAACATGCATCTTGATGCAAAAGGGAAGAACTATATGGAATGCAGTCCTCTTTTAAGTTTTAATCACATCCAATCTGTTTTGAATGTGATTTTCTCCTCATCATGACATACTTATCTCCTGATTATGACAATGATTGTCTTAAAGATATGATAAAAAGGAATATCCTTTTTTTAATGAGGGAATTGGTCTTGACTGTGAGTCCAGTATTGACTCTACCGAGGCTGACCTAAATTGTATGTTGGTAAACCAAAACCCAGTCCAAATTGTAAATTCCCTTCTCGAGTGCATTGGTCTGACTCAGGTCAGGTAGCGTGCCTGAATTTTTTCAATTTTGTTTTCTTTTCAAAGGATATGAAATTTAATTTTGTATGCACTTTGTTTATATTAGTAGTATATTTACTATGCTTTTACAATAAGTCTGTACATATTCATGCATAAGTCAGCTACCCTTGACAAAAATCAGGTAGTCAAAGCCTAGTTAGACCTGAGTTCCATGTGGACTTCACAATTCAGGCTTGAGCCTGAACTGAACCCGAACAAGCCCAACCCAAATTTCACTTTTGGCCTGGTTGGGCCATGTGGCTTTGAATTAGGCCCAACACAAATTGCACTCCTCAATTGAATCCCATAAGTTCCTAAAATAATGTGTAGAAATGTGAAAAATTATAGGTTTGATGGAAAATTATATAAAGAAATAACTTCGAAAAAGAGAAATCTTAGGGTAATGCATTTTTTAGTCATAATTTGTGTATGAAGTACCAAAAAGTAATTGCAGGAGTGAATTAACTCAGTCAAAATGGGTAAATGGGTAGTGGGTTATGATACCAGGATACTTTTACATGCTTTGCATAACCATATTAGAAGAATACAATTTTATGTGCTTAACATAACCATGTTAGAAGAATATGATACTACTACTGGTAGTCGATACTACACCCGATAAGGTACAATTTTAGCCTATCTTACAGTACGAAGTCCATCATTCTTTAAAGTTTTATTACTTAATCTCATTTTTTAATGATAAAAAAATGTTAGAAAAGAAAGTGAATAATGATAACATTAATTTAGAAGTGTTGTAAAGATGTAAAATAGTATTTCGTTTAAAAATCTTAATATAGAATGTGAAATTTCATATCATGGTTAGGATGGTTGTATCGGTATCTTGGGTTTTGGAACTGATAAAAGAAAATATTCATTTTGGATTTTCGAAACTGCAGAGTTTTATCCCCATATTCTTTCTTGAGCATCACAGGCAGTGAATTTTGAAGCATCTAATTTACATAGTTTTCTTTTTGAAAATTGTCTTGGAGCCACCTTCCTATCTCCTACACCCACACTACAAAATAAGGTTTGACCAAGTGATATGCTAAATGGTAGACTTGGCAGACGCTATTATTGTTCGATGGTAGGTTTCACTGAGTTGCAGTGACTCAGCTGACAGTCCAACTTGGGTGAGTGTTTTACATGTTTCCATGTTATGGCAGGCTTGACTTGTGAGGCATGAAAACCAAGTCAACTTTGCTGAGTTGACTCTGCTTCAGAAATTTAGAAAAAAAAACATCTATTTTCATTGTGGGGCTCGGTCCAAGACACTTCCTCTTGGAAATATATATCAAATTTCCTCATCCTTCTCTCTGTACTGATTTCAGCACTATATTTGTTCATGGAATTTCTTAAGCCTGCATATCTCAGCGAACACGTTTATCACCACTGGCTACATTACTTTTTAGAATCCAAGCACACTGACACAAACACATGCTTGCAGTTAAATATGAATTTATTTATTATTTTTTTCACAATTTGTTTCTGAGATATCTTCAGTGTCTTCAGAGATACGTCGTCTTCTCTTAAAGCGTCTTTCGCTTCAAACTACCTAGGATAGACATGTCTAGTTGAGTTTCAGGGATTTTGGTTTGATATTTTGTGTTGACCGATCAATTTGTCTATTGTTTTGATTTCAGAAACTTTCTCGGCTGCCCAAGTCTATCTTACGACTGCTTAAAAATTCAATCCCGGTACTTAGAAGATTGATTAAGTCATCTGATATATAATATTTATTTTTATATTTTAGGCTGTCTTGTAACTTTTGTGTTTCATTTCAGGGAGTAACAGATCCCATGCTTTACATTGGAATGCTATTCAGTATGTTTGCATGGCATGTGGAAGATCACTTTTTGTACAGGTACATATCAATCATCTTGTGTTGAAATTTCATGTCTTCCTTGTTCTTGGTTGATGCAATACATTTAGATATCTGGTTTTGCCATGCCCTTGCAGCATCAATTATCATCACTGTGGGGCATCAAAAACTTGGTATGGGATTCCAGGCCATGCAGCTTCAGACTTTGAAATGGTAGTTCAGAAACATGTATACACTCATGAAATCCTACCCTCCAAAGGAGATGGTGCTGCATTTGATTTACTGTTGGGAAAGACCACTATGTTCCCTCCAAATATTTTGTTAGAACATGATGTCCCTGTCTATAAAGCTGTTCAAAAACCTGGGGAGTTTATTATTACCTTTCCTAGAGCATATCATGCTGGATTTAGTCATGGTAATATTTTCTAGCACTTATCTTGTTCCATTTATATTTTTAATATTCCAAAAAGTTCTTTCGAAAGTTGTCAGTTCAGGTTACACATTAGCATCTTGTTGCCAGTTTACTTATGTCTCTTTTGTGTGCCTCATTGGAACTTATACTTCTCTTTATACTACTTTAGGTTTCAATTGTGCCGAGGCAGTGAACTTTGCTATAGGTGATTGGTTTCCCTCAGGTTCTGTGGCTAGCCAACTTTATGGACTTCTTAATAGGATGCCCCTCCTTCCTTATGAGGAGCTTCTCTGTAGGGAAGCAATGCTTCTTTTCAAGAGGTCATCAATTCCAGAATCCAAAGATCTTGTTTTTTCAACAGCAGAATTGCATTCTCAGTACTGTGTAAAGGTCTCTTTTGCACAGCTAATGCAGTTTCAACATCGTGCTCGCCGGTCACTTATTAAATTAGGAGCACGCACAAGCTTTTATCCTAGTTGCCAAGGAATTATGTTGTGCAGCCTCTGCAAACGTGACTGTTATGTGACATATGTCAAATGCAATTGTTACATGAATCCTATATGCCTGCATCATGGTATGGATATCTGGTATTTTGCTTTGGCATCAGTCTTAAGATGCTGTGCTTCTCCTTTTTATGATTTTATCTATAGTGTCTTATCAATTCCATTGCCTCTGGTTGTGCATTCCAGTGAATGAGTCCAAGGACTGCCAGTGTGGCCACAACCGCCTTATCTTTGTCAGCGAGGAGCTTCAAGGAATGGAAGCTGCATGCAAAGAGTTTGAACAGCAGGACGGAATAATAGAGGAGGTTCAACGGCAAATTCAACAAAGTGATTATTTATGGCCTACTTTGTTCTCGTGTTCTGAAGTGGATGAATACATTCCATATTGTGAAATAAAATCTGAAAAAAACTCTCAGTTTGTAGATCACACTCAGATCCAGTCACGAGGTTTGGATTATGTTCCTCACAGGCTGCCTATGCTGAGTAATGGAAATCAATCTATAGAATCTGATGCCGGCGCAGCTGCTCTACCACATAATGCATCAGTCACCTGTTGTATTAGTCCAGCTGAAAGCTTTTCTTTGCAGGATGATGTAAGCTTCTTTGCATTGTTAGGAATGTGGTGACGGTGAGGCTCCTCATGACTTTTTCTCCGTTTTGCTAACCTCTTGGTTCTTTTATATGTAGGGAAATCTTAAATTGATATTTCCAAGCACGGGCTCTGAAAATTTATCAGGCAGTGCATTTGAAACCACACATTGTTCTCCATGTTACAACAAGTGTCCAACTATAAAGCATGGAATCTCTCATGGGGTTCAGGTTGTGCCTGTTGGCAATCAATATAGCGATGACTCTGATACTGAAATATTCAGGGTTAAGCGCAGATCCATTGCAAGAGTAGAGAAAAGAACTGTGAACTGCATAATGAACTCAATGGATACTGAACACCAGGTATAATTTGATGTCTCATTCTTTTTTTTTTCTTTATAATGAATGACACTGTATTTGTCTCATAGCCTAAATTGCTTTCCATGATAAACCATCATGTTTCTACTAAAATTGTAATTTATAAATGTTAAATAGTATAGTCCACAAGAATTCTCAGGAATGGTCTGATCATTCCTTTTGCAAGGAATGGTCCACCTCTGGGGCCCACCTCCCAGTTGGTCCCTAATGAATTGCAATCAGCTCAATTTTGACACTCATATGATTGTGTAGGCCTTCTATTGGTTATGCAGATTTTGGCACCCATCCCACCTAATGGAAGCTTTCAAAATTGTACCTTCCTTGACTAGATGGCTCCCCCTATTTTTTCTTTTTCTTTTTTTTCTTTATATTTTTCACACAATTAGGTCAAAGGAAGACCTTCTTCCATGCTATGATACCCCGGCACTTGTTCAAGCCCAATGTATCCATATCGGACCAATGCGACACTTGTATTGGTACCTGATTTTGCACCGATACGTCTAAGGAACAAGTTTAACATATCCTACTTATAAAGTCCTTTATTTCATATATTTCTTTTAATATTTTTACTTCTCGCCATAAAAAATGCTAGAAAAGAATTAAAAAAATGATAATTTCATTGATTTAAAAGTGATCTAAAGAAAAAAATTAGGACATCCGTATCCGTGTCCAAGATTTTTAAAAGTGATGAGTCGTATCCTCGATCCTCGTATCAGTGTCCATATCCATATCCATATCCATATCCATATCCATATCTAGGCATCATATCTTCTCGGTGGGTTTTAATATTTATATTCCATCTGCTTTTTGTGGAATCCATTGACCTAGTTGTACTGGTTTTGGCAACGAATAAGGCTAGCACCAAAACTGGATTTAACTTTCTGTGGCTGTGATGTAGAAGCGATCCATCTGCATGGATTATAAATAATTCGAAGAGAGAGCCTTAGTTACCGCACAACATTAATTAGCAGTTTTGGATGTTCATAATAAGTGCCAGACAATAATTAAGTGATGAATTATCGAAGAACAAGGTTGTGGAACTTAAAGAGGAAAAATTAACACATTCAAAGTCATTTTTTTAAAACAAAAAGATTTTACATGGGTGTGTTTTCCCATGAACTGTATTCAAATGGTAGGTTGTATGAACAGGTCACCAAAAAATTTACTTGGGAAGTTAATCAAATAAAATGGACTGTCTCAAAGCAAGGTACTTCTTCACAACAAAATGATTATAAAATGGAGTATCTGAAACCCTCTCTCCCTCTCACATTGCACAGTTACGTACAAGAGAGTAACAATTTGTTCTTTCTTTCATCATCATCATCTTAGCCTTATCCCATTGAACTGGGATTTTTTATTTTTGGGTGGGGGGTGGAGCAATGGGAAAGGCGGCACTCAAGGTTTCTATTATAACTTTTCGGAGGCTTTGCCACTTACCTTGAGGAAAACCCTGATCATGCAATTTTAAAAAACAAAAAGATCAGTGACTGCAATTTCATCCAAGAAAGAATGTAACAGAGGTATAGTTTATAAAAGAACAAATGATACCCCAGAAACCCCTGCAAAAACCCCTGCATAAGTTGAACTCTCACACATCTTGATTCTTTTTATGTCCGAATTACCTAAACTATCTGCCACTTTTGCATTTATATTCTTGCAAGTAGATAGGGAAGTGCTCCTATGAGAGACACTCTCACCAATTTTATGAGAGATGGGTGGGGGCCCTCACTTCCTTATCCACTCTCACCAACTTAAATGCAAGGACCCCCCAACTTAAATATGAGTGCCTCCACCCATCTCTCATAAAGTTGGTGAGAGTGTCTCTCATAGGAGCACTTCCCTCTATATATATATATATATATATATATATAAATAAGGGTCCAAAAAGGGGGTGTCCCTCACCACAATGGCGAGGGATGGATGCACTTGAATATTCTCCTATAAATATATATATATATATATATATATTACCATATATTTACAACTTCACTAATGTATTGGAGACAGCACAGGTTGAACCCCTCTTTGCCAGTACCAAAGCATTCCATGAGTTTCATTTACTAATCTTCCTAAGCAAAATACTGCTCCAAGTAATTCTGTTTCATTTGAATCCTTGATTCCCGCTAGACCTGCCTTTAGAATGATCTCATTTGTGGCCCTTAAAGCTGCATCTATACCAACGTAACCTTGGTTTGCCCCTACATGCACAATCCACATTAAACTTTAAGGAATTTGGTGCAAGTGGAGATCATCTGACCACCTATTGTAGCCCATTCCAGTCATTACCATTGCCCCAGTCCTATTATATAGATTGTCTTTTCTCCCCACTATCCACCTACCAAGCCTCACTTGATTGTTGTTGTCATTGTCAGCATCATAATATGATGTCAGAGATTTGTCAAAGCCATTTACATAAAATGAAGTATTGAATAATGATATGGCAGGGATTCGTTGGTTATAAAGCATTCGGAATTACTTGTTGGTAGGTGTGATTGGGTTTGATTGACCACTGGTTGGCCTCACAAAAAGATCATGTGCAATTGGCTCTATCGTTTTCTTTCCAACTAATAAAATATGGGTTTGGACTTTTGATGGTGAAATGGGTATTTGGCTAACCATATTGTTCATCAAAATCCTGAATAGAAGAATGCAGCTAATTTGATGGACATTGAACTGACATGCATCATAGTGTGAATACTTTGAGATTACACTAGATGTAAGGGATTGTGTAGATTATACAAGACGTAAGGGATTGCGTGGCAGAGACGACGTCGTCGTCGTCATCATCATCATCATCATCATCATCATCATCATCTCTCTCTCTCTCTCAAGACAGGGTCAAACAGTTCTTTATTCTTTGTTTCTTGTCTTTAGTGTGATCTTGCCTGATTTTTACTATCTATACCAAGGTATGATTGCATCCCGTTTAATCCAAGTGAGGCTGTTGGCACTTAACAAAACTCTTATACTTGCTGCACTTGCTGCACTTTCAGTTCTTTCATTTTCCCCCCTTCTTTTCACTTGTATCATCTTTATCATCATCAAAGCCTTGTCTCAACTATATTGGGGTCAGCTACTTGAATTCTGTTTATTCATTCTAGTCTATCCTTGGCCATAGGGTTGCATATCTTTAGATCTATCTTTATTACTTCTATCCGTTTCCTCTTCAGCCTACCCCTTGTATGTATATATAAATACTAGTCTATAAATAATATATGTATATTCATTCATGCCTTTTTGTTAGGCCTCCTCCTATTTCTGACAGTTGATTGATATTTGTCCCCCACCCTTCCTCTCCCTCTTTTTCTGTAGGTGCTGAAACGGCTGAAGAGACTCAATGCAGAAGGAAGAAATCAGCAATCATCATCACCAAACTGCATGGCCAATAATCTGGTGCAGCATTCAGGCCCCAGAATGCATTCAACAGAAGCTCCTGCTGCTCCCCAAAACTGTATATTTGGTGGAATTGCTCCCATCTCCTTCAAGTTGAGGCCGCCATCTACTGATCCAAAGCCAGCTAATAAGGAGATGTGTATGAAACCAAAACTGAGAGAACAACTCAGAAAGAATGGTTTACAGATCAAAGAAGCAAGGGCTGTTAGGGAATTGCCATCTATTGAGTTCGGGCCAAAACGTTTGAAGGTTAAAGGCCCATCTTTTCCTAATGGTGAGCAAGTGGGTGAATATGTCACTGGCAGAAGGTGACAAGTAGTATCGATTAGGCCTCATCCAACGTCTAATTTTAGAGCATGACATCACTAACCACAGAGTTTAGAGGGGCTCTAACAACACAAAGCAAGAACTGACACATGGGAAGCACTATAATAGGGTGATTAGAGTAGTACAAAGGCGATAAAATTGAATTTTTTGTGCAGGCCTTGAATTGAGGCATCTGACACGATTGCAGGATTCTTGCGGTTCCCAGCCTGGTTTTTTTCGGTTTTTTTTCCCTTTCTGGCATTTGGCAGGGAACCTTCACTAGCTGGCGAAAAGAGAGTTGTGTGTAGTTCAGATGAATGTATATGATGGCTGATCAATTCTTTTGAGCAAGTGATTATTCTTCCATTTTCAGTGACTTGGGTGCTTCCATTGTAAGTTTTTGTTATTCTTTTTTTTTATTTTTATCACACAACTTGTCCGTCCTGTACATTGGATGAATAAAAGCAAAGTAAGTTGCTTTCTTTTTGTTTCTTTTACCACGTATATGCTCTTTCCTATCCTTATTCCCTCCTTCCCACCATCCCTCCTTGTTTGTTACAGACACATCAGCATGTCTCACTTCAACACAATCAATAGCACAAACTGAAATTTTAGATGTCCAAATTAATGGTGAGCATGGGCACACCTTCCATAGCATACGTATTAAATTCGAATCGTCAAATCCACGAAAATGGGGTAGCTGACCATGTGTTCGTTGTTCATTGGTCACTCTTTTGTTAAATGAAACAATGGATGATTACACTCTTGAGAAAGGCTCAAACCTACAGGTAAACAGGGTGAGACTCCAACTTGATCAGTTAGAATCCTTCTTTGGACCTCACAAAATGGTTTTATAAGGGATAGTATAATTTTTCCATGTTTCATGCTAATCGTCTGTTTTTATTTTTGAAGGTGACAGCATTTTCTGTAACTTACTCAGAAAACAAATTTGAGCAGAACCATTTTCTGCAATATCACACAAGTGGCAGTGCCCCATTTCACTGCCGGAAAATGTTTTTTCGCACCATGCATGAAAATTGATACCAAAGATCATTTTCATGTTAAACAAGATCACAGTGAAAATAAATACTACCAGAGAACTTCTTCACACAAATTTGCTCTACAAGCTTGTTTGTTGCACCTAATGGAGTACCTCGAATTGTAACTCTATAAGCGTTCTATAAGCAGCTAAAAATGAAGAAGTAAAGATAAATATCCAAAAATGACTGTCAAAGAACCCAGTGGCGGACCCAGGATTTTAGTTTCGGTGGGGTGGATAATGGTCCTTTGAAAATATTAATATTTTTTTTACTAGATTTTTTTTTTTTACATTAACAATAGAAAAGGAGAAAAAAGTATTGCGTTTAAATAGATTAGCAATTTTGTTCTTTCTAATATATATCTTTCCATATCTAATCTAAAGATAAAGTTAATTGCGTCAAAATCATTGTCGACTACCAACAATCTCCATTTATATAATAGGTTAAAGACATGATCTTCAACTAGTTTTTCTTTTTGTGAGGAATCCTACTACAACACCAAATTCATAAATAAGCCTTTCTTACTACTCAAGAAATTAGCGCAGCAATTAGCAACCATATTACAACAATACTAAAAAAAAAAAAAACTTCAGAGTACCCTAAAAAAGTAATAATCATTATATTGTGAAAATTAGTATCTTCTTAGTCTTTATCCTTTCCTTAAGCTCCTAATAGTTCATGTATCACATGAAACCCACGTATATTTGCAAATGAACATTATTAGAATAATCACAAAATCATATTATGGCCCAAGAAATAAAAAATGAGAAACTAGGGAATTAGGGATTATGAATTAGGGGATTCTGCCCGGGATTAGGGCTTACGAATAAAGGGAATTTAGGGAATTAGGGATTAGGGTTTGCATATAAGATTTGGTGATTTAGGGGTTAGGATTTCATTTAGGATTTGGGGAGTTAGGCTTGGAATTATAATTTAGAGATTAAGAGTTCGGATTTAGCCCTAATTTTTTAAATTCCATTGATCCAAATCTAGAGTTACATTAATATTCTTTGGAGAGAAAAAGAAGCTAAGCCTTACTAGACACCTTTTTTTCCTTGTTTTCGTCTCAAGCAAATGAAAGTTCGCTATATCTCTCATCTTTAGAAAGAAATCCATCACTCATATAAAGCAAGAGAGAAAAGCCACACATAGTTATTCTTTCAACCCCTTCTCTTGCGCCACTGCCACCGACTCCAAGCTCCACCATAGCTTCCCTCAATACCTTCTACAATGGTAGATTTGGAGACGACCCAGATGATAAAACCAATAAAAAGATAGACAACATCTAAGAAAACATATCACATAAAAGACATAAAAGAGAAAACAAGAGTCTTTCATCTTTCTCCAGTCATAGAATGGAGACGAGTTGTGTGATCTTACTCCCCCGCAGAGATTGAAGGAAAAGAGGTTTTTTTTTTTTTTTTTTTTTGTTCCTTCCCATCAAGGAGGAGAATAAAAGAGTCAACGACGTGGGGCGTTTTTTTTAATTTACATGGGGCATGGGCCAAGGCCCATTCAACTCTTTATTGATTTTTTAATTTGACTTGGGGCGGTCAATGTAAGTCCGCCCCTAAAAGAACCTTTACTTATCCACCTGGAAGTTGGTGAAGTGGCACAATAAGGTGTGAGTTTGCTCCCCACCTCATGTTCAAATCCCGTCTTAGATTTCTCAGTGCACATTTGTGTGGGTTTAGTGGGTGCTACTCGGAGAGATTAGTCCTTTTGGGTCAAGGCACTTTACTAGAATAGTAAAAGTCAAGTAAAGCCTCCATTTTTAGACAAAAGGTCACATCAAAAGCACTTTAATTCAAAATTCCCTCTATCTTTTAAAAGAAAAGTAAAAAAGCAACCATCTTGATCCACTAAAAGAAAAAAAAAAAAAACTCACTTTTTTATACAAAAAGTCAAAAAGATTCCATACCAAATAATTAAAAATAAAACACCATCATAACCTACTTATATTTTATTCTTCCTCTTTACTTCACTTCATTTCACTTGATTTTAAAAGTAAAATTACCAAACGGGACTTTAGGGATGCCATCGTCACAAAAAAAAAAAAATAATAATAAAAATAAAAAATAAAAATAAAAATAAAAATAGAAAAAAAAAACTCCACTTTAATGCAATTGAATAAAGAGAAAATGGGAAATGAATACCCAGCTAAATTTAATTCAATACCTAAGAGCATCAAGTCCCATCTACATCTCCTCTTTATATCCTTCACCCTTCACCTCATATCTTTGTATCTCACTTCTTTAATAATTCTTCGGTGGAGCTCATTTCACTAGGAATATCTCTGTATTCTATGCAAGCAAACATGCCCTAATAAAAACCCAAGATCTTAAAAATTCCTGGTATTTTGTGGTGATGCATCTTGGCATGAACCTGCTGACCCAGATCAACCTCTGTTTAAATCCAACAAAGAAAATCCTGGGGGGACGAAGCGTCGCTCACTCGCTCCTCACATATTAGTGGAAAAGCTGCGAATACAAGTTTTTCGCCGTTCATATAGGTGGAAAAGCTGCGATCCCCATTCATACCAGTGGAAAAGCTGCGAATACAAGTTTTTCGACGTTCATATAGGTGGAAAAGCTGTAATCCCCATTCATACCAGTGGAAAAGCTACGAATACAAGTTTTCCGATGTTCATATTGGTGGAAGAGCTACGTATATTATAAGTTTTCCATTGTTCATAAAGGCGGAACTATTTATAAGGGCGGAAAAACTGCGAATATAAGTTTAAGTTGCGAATACAAGTTTTCCCATGTTCAAGCTGTGTCCAAACTTATAGATTTACCCTGCCGAGCAACTTTTCTCTCTTGTTTTCTCATGAATGAGTTAATGGGTCGAGGGTAAGCTCTACATGATAATGTACCAGTATAAGATTGTTATTGGAACCATTCTTCCATGTTATTTTTGTCATTTATTTTCTTTTGCTATCTCTTTTACTTTTCAAGATAAATCTTGAGAATATGAAAAAAGAAAGAAAGAAATAGTATGTCGGTCAACAGTAATCTTTTTATAAAGCCCGTGATACTGTTTTCCTATGATGATAGGGAGAAAAGGGGGTGGGGGAGATAGAGAAGTAGGTGGGAGAAGAGGAAAAAATAAGATGGAGAAGAGTGTTTTGTGAAAATCGTGTAGAGCGATGCTAGCATCGCTCTCCTCGGCATTAAAATAAAAATAAAAATAAAAGTAAAAAAGAAAAAAAAAGGAAGAGGTCTTGACATACCCCCGTTTGTACTACGCAATATTCAGGGACCCTTCGCAAGAAATGGCCAAATTTTAAGACTTTTCCCGTAAAATCCTCATAATGCAAACTGTGTTTTAAAAATAGAACTATATTTTTTTTTCCTGGGTATCACTATCACATATCAATTCATCATGTTCCTTACATAATAAATGAAACCACATGTTCAAAACCATTTATTTGGTCAATGTGCACAAAGCTGTAGAAGTCTATGTAAGGAAATTATCTTTAAGTCCATTACTTGGACTAGAAGTCCTTTCCTTTCCCGAATTGTGGTCATTATAGGAAATCTGTTTTCTTAGGATACATACTATTCCTTACACAAAAAGGTTTCTTAATGAGATGTATTCAATAACAAACTTTACCTTGATGGATGGTTGAGATTAAGTCTATGGAAACCCTGATTGGAAATTCGGTCCTCTTTTCACCTATAAAACAAAGCCTTTCGTCCATCACAAAGGCATTCACGAAAATCAACACATTAAGGTTTTATAGGCAAGGAAAGAGAAACCGAAACCATTCACAAAGTCTCTTTCTCGACGGATCACAGCATCAATCAGCAACAGCACCAGACTGCAGGATCAGAAAACTCTCTGCATCAGGATGTCTGGAGGTACTCTTTAATTTATTTAAGATTAAATCCTACACGTGATTATCATGCTGTTCACGATCTTAGGGTTCATGTTAATAATAGTATAACATGTGGTATCAGAGCATGGTTTTAGAACACATGATCGTCCATTAATTAGGATTACTATGCATCGCCATAATCGGCAAATATAGATCCGTTCTGACTCTGTTTTGCAGCAATTTATCGATCCAACTATTATGGGCTGCATGAATGGTTTATATTTATGTTATTCCGCAATTTTTTTTATTTGGGCACGACTGTTTGATCGTGATTTATTTAAGTTTTGAATTTTCAATTATGTATAAACTCCTGCGTGAGTAAAAAAAAAAAAAAAACTCAATGTAATAATGGAGGAGATCAGTAACTGGTACGTCATGATTGGAGGATATTGTTTCGAGACTGAAGATGACGTTTTGAAGCAGTCGAAGATAAAGACAGATGATCGAAAAAAAGGACAGAAAATAGGCCATATAGTTGGATCATATTTTCATAAATTCCATATTATGTTGATTATCATTAGCATGTTTCTTCGTAATCGATTATATAATGCCCCAAAGAGCCGGAGGACAGCCCTCGGGGCTTGGCCTTTTTACCAGTACTTTTCATACAATGAATGATCTATCATGAATGTATGCAATATATAATGTTTATATTCATATTAAGCCTTTTTTATCACCAAAGTTGTATGCTTAGGGTTAGGTCTCACCACAGTGACCCTAACAATTAAATACTGGAATTTGGCCCTAAAAGTACCATCATCATGTTTACATTACATATTGTTCAAGAAGGTATGAAGCATTTAGTCGCCCACAGGCGGATTATACTCATACGATTGAACAATAATTAAGGAGTGTTTGTTCTTAATTAAGATTAACATCACTCATTTACATTACCTTGAATATGACGACCTTAGATGGTATAATGCGTAGAAATTATGGTGACTACCCACAGGAGCACCTAAAATTTTGTCGTTTATATTCATATATTATGCGTGTGTTGTCTTTTTTTTATTAAAGCCTTATTGTTGTATCTCTATTGCAGTTCTTGCAACCACTAATCTCACTTCGCATGCTACCTCTGTCACTAAGCTCAATGGAACCAACTTCTCAGAATGGAAAGAGCAAGTTGAGTTTACATTGGGGGTACTTGAACTGGATATCGCTCTGCGTAAAGATAAGCCAGCTTCACTCACTAATAAAAGTACCCCTGATGAAACAACCTTCTTTAATGCATGGGAAAGGTCTGACAGACTAGGCACTATGTTTTTGCGAATGACTATTGCCACCAACATAAAAACATCCCTTCCTACACCTGAGAATGCTAAGGACTATATGAAGGCCATTGAAGCTAGGTTTAAGACTGCAGACAAATCCCTTGCTGGGAAACTAATGGCAGATCTTACAACCATGAAGTTTGATGGCACCAGATCAATGCATGAACATGTCATTGAGATGACCAACCTTGCAACTAAACTAAAGAATTTGGGATTATCAGTGGATGAGGCGTTTCTCGTCCAATTTATCCTAAACAGTTTACCTCCTCAGTACGGGCCTTTCCAAATTCATTACAACACTATTACGGACAAGTGGACAATGAATGAATTGGCTAACAAACTGGTTCAAGAGGAGGCCAGGCTGAACCAACAAGGGATTAAAGTAGCTCATCTCGTTCAAGGAGCTGGACACAAAGCTGGGAAAAAGCATAATTCAGGCCAGAAACGGGCACCACCCAGATCTAATGAGGCTGGTCAGAACCCCAAGAAGAAAAAGAAGGAAAACTTATGCAAATTTTGCAAGAAACCTGGACATTTTCAGGCAGACTGCATTAAACGTAAAGAATGGTTCGAAAAGAAAGGTAACCCTATGGGTTTCGTAAGTTATTTCGAATCAAATCTTACTTATGTTTCTTCTGATGCTTGGTGGATTGACACTGGTGCTAATGTTCATGTTTCCAATTCAATGCAGGGATTCCTTACGATCCAAACCATAAACCCAAGTGAGAACTTCCTTTTCATGGGAAACAAAGACAAAGCTCCAGTTGAAGCTATTGGAACTTTTCGTCTTATTTTAAATAGCGGTTATCAGTTAGACTTATGTCAAACTCTTTATGTTCCGTCTCTTTCCCGTAATTTGGTTTCTGTAAGCGCACTTGATAAAGTTGGTTACTCCTTTGAAGTAGGAAATGGTAATTTCAGTTTATTTAAAAATTTTAGTCGTATTGGTTCTGGAATTTTGATTGATGGGCTATACAAGTTTCATCTTGATAGTCAACTTGCTGAAACCCACCTTACCCTGCATTCTAAGGAAACAAAACGAAAGTCATCCAAACTCGACTCTTATTTCTTGTGGCATAAAAGACTGGGTCATATATCCAGTGAAAGAATCAAAAGATTAGTAAAAGATGGTGTCCTTCCGGATCTAGATTTTACTAATATTAATGTATGTGTGGATTGTATTAAAGGCAAAACAACAAAACACACAAAGAAAGGAGCCACAAGAAGTACGGAGCTTCTTGAAATAATACATACAGACATTTGCGGACCCTTTGATGTTCCAACCTTTGGAGGAGAAAAGTATTTTATTACCTTTATTGATGATTACTCACGTTACTGTTATTTATACTTATTGCATGACAAATCTCAGTCTGTGAATGCTGTACAAGTGTTCATTACTGAAGTCGAAAGGCAATTAGATAGAAAAGTGAAAATCATAAGGTCAGATAGAGGTGGTGAGTTTTATGGAAGGTATGACGAAACAGGACAACATCCTGGACCTTTTGCAAAACTTCTCCAAAAACTTGGAATTGTTGCCCAATACACAACGCCTGGTTCTCCATGGCAGAATGGTGTAGCTGAAAGGCGAAATCGTACGTACATGGAAATGGTTAGATCAATGATGAGTCATGCTAACTTACCTATATCCTTGTGGATGGATGCTCTACGCACAGCTGTTTATATCTTGAACAGAGTTCCCAGTAAGGCAGTTCCAAAGACACCTTTTGAGCTGTGGAAAGGATGGAAACCCAGTTTACGACATCTCCAAATTTGGGGTTGCCCAGCTGAGGCTAGAGTCTACAATCCACATGAAAAGAAATTGGACCTTAAAACAATCAGTGGTTACTTTATAGGTTACCCAGAAAAGTCCAAAGGATTTAGGTTTTACTGCCCTAACCATAGTACGAGAATTGTTGAAACCGGTAATGCTAGATTCTTTGAGAATGGCGAAATCAGTGGGAGTAATAAACCTCAAGATGTGATCATTCAGGAAATCAGGGTACCTATCCCTTTACCCTCTATTCCGAAAGATGTTGGCAATCCTCCTGTTGTTGAACCATTTAACAATGAGGAAAATCCAATAAATGATCAACAACTCCATAATGAGATTGTCGCCAATGAACATATGGATAATGCACCAGAGGAACCAGCATTAAGAAGGTCTCAAAGACAAAGGAGATCAGCTATTTCCGATAATTACATGCTTTACCAAGTAGAATCTGGAGAAGGGACAATTAATGACCCGGTTTCTTATTCACAAGCCATTAAGGATGTTAATTCTAGTAAATGGATTGATGCCATGAAGGATGAATTGAAATCTATGAATGAAAATCAAGTCTGGGAAGTTGTTCAATTGCCTCCAGGACACAAACCAGTTGGCTGTAAATGGGTCTTCAAGACCAAACGCGACTGCAAAGGCAATATTGAACGTCATAAAGCCAGACTTGTTGCCAAAGGTTTCAATCAGAAAGAAGGTATTGACTATACTGAGACTTTTTCCCCTGTGTCAAGGAAGGATTCTCTTAGAATTATCATGGCATTAGTAGCTCACTATGACCTCGAGTTACATCAAATGGATGTGAAAACTGCCTTTCTTAATGGAGACTTGGAAGAAGAAGTCTACATGCGTCAACCTGAAGGCTTCATCATTGAAGGTCAGGAAGACATGGTCTGCAAACTTAAGAAATCAATATATGGACTGAAACAAGCTTCGAGGCAATGGTACCTAAAGTTTCATGAAATCATTACTAACTTCGATTTCATAGAAAACATCGTTGACCCTTGCATATACCTCAAGATCAGTGGGAGTAAGTTCATATTTCTGGTTTTGTACGTTGATGACATATTACTGGCCAGCAGCGACCTTGGTTTATTACATCAAACAAAGGACTATCTCTCTAAGCATTTTGAAATGAAAGATATGGTTGAGGCTTCCTATGTGATAGGAATAGAAATATTCCGTGACAGGTCACTTGGTATTTTGGGATTGTCTCAGAAAGCATATATTGACAAAGTTCTAGAGAGGTTTGGCATGATGACCTGTTCCTCTAGTCCTGTTCCACTGCATAAAGGAGACAAGCTTGATCTTTCGCAGTGTCCACAGAACGAATTGGAACTTAAAGAAATGGAAAAATATCCTTATGCTTCTCTTGTCGGGAGTTTGATGTATGCACAGGTCTGTACAAGACCTGACATTAGTCATGCTGTTGGCATGCTCGGAAGATTTCAGAGTAAACCAGGAATCGCTCATTGGAAAGCTGCAAAGAAAGTACTGAGATACCTTAAGGGAACAAGGAATTACATGCTCACATACAGAAAATCAAGTCACCTACAGGTGACTGGTTATTCAGATTCAGATTTTTCTGGATGTCCTGACACCAGACTTTGCACTCTTGGCTATGTGTATCTCTTATGTGGAGGTGCAATATCATGGAAAAGCCAGAAATCTGAGTTGCTTTACTCATCCACCATGATGGCTGAGTATGTCGCATGTTACGAGGCTGCAATTCAGGGAACATGGTTGCATAATTTTATCTCTCAGTTTGGAGCTTTGAATTTCATCTCTAAGCCATTAACCCTTTACTGTGACAATGAAGCTGCAACCTTCTTCTCCAAGCATGACAGGATATCTAAGGGATCCAAACACATGGACCTTAAATATCTCTCACTAAAACAAGATGTTAGATTACAGAAATTTGTCATTGAGTCTATACGTACAGATTTCATGGTCGCAGACATATTCACGAAAGGACTACCTCCAAAGACCTTTCAAGGACATACTGAAAGCATGGGTCTTGAAGATAGTTCTTAATTATCATTTTCTGCATTTTATTTCTGTACTTATATTTGACATTTATTGAGCTCTTAATGCAACTCTACATCTGCTATTTCTGTTTTTCCATTGTGTACATTTTATGTGTGGATGAATGATAAACAGAAACAGTCTTTCAATATAGACATGATGAGACCATTACGTATATCTCCTATTACGGTCTAGTTATGCAGGTTGTCACTGCTGTAGTACATGGAAGTAAGCATGTTGCAAAATAATGTGTGCACGCCATGACTCCCATTGACCACTGAATTATCCAAGACACTTATGATAACCGACTCACAAAATGTTTAGCATATAATGCGCGCCTTATGATTCCTAAAATGAAAAACACTAAAGGATCTTCCTATCGACCAAGTGGGAGACTGTAAGGAAATTATCTTTAAGTCCATTACTTGGACTAGAAGTCCTTTCCTTTCCCGAATTGTGGTCATTATAGGAAATCTGTTTTCTTAGGATACATGCTATTCCTTACACAAAAAGGTTTCTTAATGAGATGTATTCCATAACAAACTCTACCTTGATGGATGGTTGAGATTAAGTCTATGGAAATCCTGATTGGAAATTCGGTCCTCTTTTCACCTATAAAACAAAGCCTTTCGTCCATCACAAAGGCATTCACGAAAATCAACACATTAAGGTTTTATAGGCAAGGAAAGAGAAACCGAAACCATTCACAAAGTCTCTTTCTCGACGGATCACAGCATCAATCAGCAACAGCACCAGACTGCAGGATCAGAAAACTCTCTGCATCAGGATGTCTGGAGGTACTCTTTAATTTATTTAAGATTAAATCCTACACGTGATTATCATGCTGTTCACGATCTTAGGGTTCATGTTAATAATAGTATAACAGTCTAACCACAATTTCTTAATCAAGATTCTCTTTCAATTTCCACAAACATGGTTTGATATGAGGAAATACAACATTGTAATTGTCATGGGATTCTTTGTGGTGGTCAGAAATCAGAATAGAATATAGATGCTTCTTCAACCCCTTCCAATGTTCCTAAACTTGAATATCTTAAACCCTAATCTTCATTTCCTAGACAGAGTTGACATTTAAAAAGATTTCGAATTTTTTGTGATTATTATAATATTGCTATAGAAAACAAATTGTCAGATGTTTGATCTCCATTGTGTCTGCTGCCGTCAGAATTGAATAATTGAGAAATGATCAGGAAGATCAGGCCACACCATTTAAAGTAAGTCATGTATCTGATCAAGGGCCCTTCATTATGGGGCCCACACGTCACAAGGCAAACCGCTGGATCAAACTCTCCATCTGTGATTGTGGCGCAATTGAATATGGCCGTTGGATTGAAATGGGATACATGTGATTCCTCACATTCTTAATCCATTGGCCTGGTGATCAGGTCCATTAATCATGCTTGAGGACAAGTGGGCCCCAGATAGAGATTTCTGGGAGATACACCACATGCCTTTCAGCAGCATCTGTGATGCCATCAATGGAAGCAAAATCTGTATATTTTCAGATTTGGGATAAATCTTGGGTCGTCCATCTGAAGTCAGATTTGAGACCTTTTTTTCTCGATTGGGCCCTAGTTGAGATGGTTCAAAATTAAGGTTATTCGATGGATGAATCTGAGCCAAATAATCAAGGGCTTGATCAATTACATGATCCACTAGATCTATGCAATACGCTACTACCTCAATCTAAGGCCTATCTTTGGTCTTCCAATGCATGATAGCAGTAGATAACTTGGTTTATCCATAAATTCATTCATAAGTTTGGTTTACCATAACCAGGATCCAAATGGGGTCCAAGTGCAAGTTCTTCATGGGGACATCATGTTAATATCACTAATGTCATTTGCTGAATCTCAATTTAAATAAGAAACGGTAATTTTTAGGTGAGAACTAGTTCTCACATATTATATGAGAACTTTTTTTGTAGAGCCCAACTGTGATGATAAGGGTTTGAACATGAGATGTAAGGCCATAATTTAATTTGAACGAACAAGAAATGTGATGTCCATTTCTTTTTTCTCGCTGCACCAAACATATGAGCGAGCCAGCACCTCTTCCCTTCCCTTTCTGCGAGACCACCGCTGCACAAACACACCCTTAAGATGAACAATAAAAATGTTTAGGTGGGATTAATTAAGATAAAATAATACGTTAATCCAAGATCTTTGGAATTTATCGTGCAAGTTGATTATGATAAAAACCAATGGTGACAGATACCTGGGTGAGGGTGAGTATGAAGCCCTTTTAAACCATGTCTGTCTCACTCCTAGATCTAAGATTTATTTTTTGAAGCCTTTTTATCCAATTATACAAATGCACCCTACATGTTCATTCTTCTTCTGAGGATTCCCAATCGAATCCATTTCTTTAGGTTGATGTAGGATCCATATACAACAACACATGAGTTCCATGTCCATTTTGAATCCGGGTTCGGAACCGGATCCATAAAAATGGATTTGGGTCTCGGATCTGACCTGTTTGCATCCCTAGTTCCTCCTCCTGGTGACAGATGGGCCCATTGACTATAGAATATCGCGAGTATTATCTAGGATAGTGTGGGCCCCACTAATATCCATCCTTCGGTCTGGATCCAATTGCGTGATATCTAGGGTGAGTGGGATGTGGACATAACCTAATCATTCTTTCTTCATTAAATCACAGTAATTATCAAGAGCAGCAGTCTTTCAATATCTCGACAGGAAAAATTGATAAAAGCCAAGAAGGGAATAGCAGGGAAGGAGACGTGACCTAGAAAAGAAAAAACAGAAAATACAAAACGGACGAAAGGCTGTTTGGGCCAGCCAACTCAAGCCACGTGGCATTTTACCTGTGAAATGAGCTGCAGATAAGAAGTGGGGTGGGCCCAAAACTTACACTTATTGGACCCTCTTAATGTTGGGATCTGGATTGGATCCCCTGAGTGTCTTCCACACGCTTCTTTGCGCGAGGGTGTGGCATGTGCAACTCGACCCCGGGCTCACTTATGAATATTCGAACAGTTCAAAATGAATGTCATCTTCTTCGGTCACATATTCTAAAACTCTACTTCAATATGAGTTGGTCTCACCTTAACATCTATCGCATGACTGATAATGTGATTAGCATAAAGCTTAAGCACTATTAATCAATTTGTCATTTGAGTGGTCAATCTTACGGCGTGACCAACTCAAATTGAAGTAAGATTTTAGATATATGACCCAAGGGGATGATATTTATTTTGAATGGCCTGATTTATCAATTGGTGGGCCCTACCTTGGAGTTCCACACATCCCACCTTATGGGAAGTGTGTGGGAGACACTAAAGGGGATCCAGACTCCATATGAAGTGATGAAACTAAAAGGTTAAGAGAGATCATGCCCAAAGAAGATTTTATGAGACTATTCATTATGCCAATCCAAACAATTCAAATTGTAAAATCATAACACAGTGTATTCATAAACGTCAGGTTAGGCTATAATGTCGATTGCCAGTACTATTTGGAACGCGCTTATTGCCCCCAATCAGGGGGTTACAAGTTTGAATTATGTTACCTATAAAAACAAGATGAGCAAATGATTCAAAACGCACGTTTTCTGGGGCCTGTTTGTTTGAAGGCATTTCAGATGAGAATTTCGGTTATTGAAATTTTTTTATAGCGATGTCAGCTGGTCTTTATGGAGCATGCATTTAGAATTATTTGTTGTTGATTGGTAGCATTTTGAGAAATTGAACCTCAAATTTTGGCTTTCTCGAATGCTAGTTGTACCTGAACATTTGAAAGACCTACCGAGAGTCATCGTTTGAAGAATTAGTAGTTCTCCCCAACAGTAATTCTCAGAATTCTACAAACAAAGAGGCCCTAGATACACCCTTATGTCTTCTTTGTGAAGGAATTGAACGATATTAAAATATAAAATGTTCATATTCTCAACTCATACTAACTTTTTTATTTATGAAGTAGCTATTCCCATGGTATTTTTTCGTGAGAGGACTATAGCTTTCTCAGTGCACGCACAACCCCACAACACACTTGCACCAGACTTGTCTGGGTAGGAACCCGAACACATGATGCAGGAATGCAAACCCACGCTTTATGCCAGCGAACCATCGCCCATGCGGTTAAATCCAACTAACTAGATGATAAAGTCCACAATGTAGTGCTGCATGTGCATGTAAAATTGTTAAAAATGTGAGAACTCAAATTTGGATTGGAAGGTCACCGAGTCAAGTAACATGGTTCATCAGTCTAGCCAATCTCAAACCAAAATTTTCCCTATTTGCTTGACTCGTCTGACTCAATACTTCCAAGTCTAGACAACTCAAGCGAGTCAGAACAACTCCAAACGAGCTTTCAATCTATGGAGAATACATGCAATGGGCAATGGCCAATGAGAAAGAAGTGTAAATGTCAAAATGATATGAACAGAATGAAACTGCACCCATCCAGAATACAGTGGAGTACATTGTCTGCATCCACACTGTTGATCTGATTGGACAAACAAGAATGCAGCAGTGTGCACTGTTTGTATCCACACTGTTGAACTGGCGGGACCCTTAACCAAAGAAATACCACCATGTCTCTTTGATGGGATTCCAAAACCTTCACTGGATAGCCACCAGAACATAGCTGCAGGTTGAGGAAATAGTTCACACAAACAGAAGAAATGACCAAATGTTTTGATGGAGAGAATCTTCCCCAAGTGGGGTTGCTTTTGGACCATGGTGTATACGCAGAAGGGCACACCATGTTGACAGTGTCGCCGATCGAGCCATGGGCCCAAGTCTATGAAGTCAGGGCCTGTGGACATTGAGATATGGACAAGAAACTTGGAAGATAGAATTATTAGAACTTCCTGTTGCAAGATTTTAATCCAAAGAAAGTGTAATGAGGGTTTTCCTTTTTCCCCCTTCACAGTAGTCAAGTAACTAATTTTTTGGGAAATGCACAGAGAGCCACCCATTCACAGTCACCCACTTTGACCAGCAGTCAGAGGCCATCCACATTGCTACTGCTGGTTTTTCATGTTCAAAATAAATCACAAAACCTAATCCAACCGAGTTAGTTGAAGGGAATTTTCATCATCTACGAGGAAACATATGGAAGGTGGCCAACTGAGTAAGGAATAATCTCTGATTGTCATCAAGGTGGCTGTCTAAGAATGCCAGATTAATAGATGCATTTAATATGCAAATCTAATAATGACAGGTGGTTATTTGTAGCCTTTTCTCTTTCTTTTTCTTTTTATTTTTTCCGTACGAATAAGCAAAAAGTGGTTGGACTCTCGAGAGACTCGACTAATTAAAAGTAAAACGCAACACGTGTAGAGTTGAAGACCGTCGGCACACGCAGATAATAGAATTCAGAAAATAAAGTACGGTTGGGTGATAATGTGATTCCCAACTACTAGGCTATCCTCTAGTAGATGTTAGATAACGCAAATAATTATTTGTAATTTCAGTTTTTCATCTTGGTCAAATCCAAGAATGTGGAATTAGGGTTTTGTGGAAAAGAGCACCAAACCTAACTTTTAATTAAGAGACGGATAGATGCCGTAAGTGGTTGAGAGTCAGGCCCACACGTTAAAGCCTACATAAAAATTTCCTTTCCTCACAAAGAAAAACTTGTGTAAGAGTTCAAAGGGAATTGAGTCTAAGGTGATTTTTCTTTCTCCCTTCCTTTCCAGTCACTTCCCACGTCCACAAAAGAGAACACCCACCTTTTCTTCTCTTCTCTCTCTCTCTCTCTCTCACACACACCCACATCTTTCTTTATAACTGCCCTATGTGTCATTTTCTCACATATACCTTACAGGAACAAGCAAGAAGGAAAAACCCCATTTCACTCCAGAACTTGTCATTACCTCTCCCCCAACTCTCAAATCTCCCTGCCATCATCTGAAGAAAACCCACAAACCCCACCTTCCTATTCATCACCCACATCCTCAAAACAGCTGCTAGATAATCACCTCACACAACTAACACAAGAAGAAGAAGAAGGAGAAGGAAAAGAAAGCTTTGGTGATGGAGCTGTTTCCAGTTCAACCAGACTTATCTCTACAAATCAGGCCTCCAGAGACCAACAAACCCATATCAAGTTGCAGAACTGATGAAGAGATGGATGTGACCTTCTGGAAGAGAGCTCTGGACTCCAACATGGTGAAAAGAGATAATATCTCCGAGCTCTCCTTGGCCAAGCCAAGAACCTCTGACTTTAACAACACAAACAACCTTCATCTAGGCCAGATTCTTGGTCATCATGTTCTTCATACCAATCATCGTCAATCTCATCTGCAACATCAACTACAAGGACATAATCATCATCTGCATCGCCTTAACCCACAAGATGTTTGTTTCATGAAGCCTATAAAAGGAATTCCTGTCTATCGCAACCCTCCTTCCTTCGATTTCGCTCAACGGCCATCGCTTGATGCTTCATCATCTTCTTCTTCTTCGACAGCTACCATTCCATTTACTTCTCAAAGCATCATGAGATCAAGATTTCTATCGAGGTTCTCGGGGAAAAGGAGCATGCGAGCGCCTAGGATGCGTTGGACTACCAACCTTCATAATCGTTTCGTTCACGCGGTCGAGCTTTTGGGTGGCCATGAGAGTAGGTTCCTCTAGTTTTTTTTTTTTCTATTCTTACTTCAAATTTTAAGCTCACACGGTTGAAACTGATTTATTCAAATCTTTCCTCTTGAATTGTTTCTTTTTTTTTCAATTAAATCAGGGGCAACACCCAAAGCAGTTCTTGAGCTAATGGATGTAAAAGATCTCACCTTGGCTCATGTTAAATCACATTTACAGGTAAAAAGAAATCAAGACCTTTAGTAATCACAAAAGAGAGAGAGAGAGAGAGAGAGAGAGAGAGAGAGAGAGAGAGAGAGAGAGAGAGAGAGAGAGAGAGAGAGAGAGAGTGTCTTTTTTTTTTTTTTTTTTTTAAGAATAACTTGCACTTTAATGAACTGGGTCTATAGAAAAATACCAGATTTCTCTCTTTAAATTCTCTTTTCATTTCCCCTTTTTTTGTTTCTTCTGTTATATTTTCCTGATCAGAATTACTTGGTTTTCCTTGTGCAAGTACATTTTCATTTTGTTTTGCAACCCCATTGGTATATTCGTGATACAACTCCATTGCCCCAGGAAGAAGGCTCCAAAAACTAAAAGCTAACTCTCTTCCTCTCTTCTGTTATTTCCCTTTTGTATGTGTTTGAGATGCACCGACATATAACCAGCTTTTTGCTCAGAGGCCTGATACAAATGAAACATTTCAGAAAGAAAAAGATGAAGACGACATTATGAAAATGATTTTTTTAAAGGTATGAAAATGAATTGACAAGCCAAGTAATTAAGTATACGGACAAGTTTATACAAATGCTTAAGAAATAATTCATACTGTCCTATTATTCTCTGCGTGGTCTGTTCTATACAAATATTTATATTTAGACCCCTGTTTCTGAAACTTACACTTGCAACGTTTAAACATCAGAGAGAGAGAGAGAGGTCCCTAGAAAACACTTGTTTCTTATTTGATACTGTAACCAAAACAATACCCATAGATAACTCCACACAGACATGCACAAAACCATATGAACACGTGTAGGACTAGGCAGACATGTTTATGTATGTAACTGCTATACATTAATAGGGGATTGTAGAAGGGGATTTTTACCGTACGGGATACAAAAGATTTTGAATTCTTCCAAATGGTGTCGACCAAAATTATATGCCAAATGTGGGTATTATATATGTGACCCCAAATTGTTTTTTCAATTCTACCCATTTGTGTGATATCGCACAAATAGACCATAAAATCTCACAAGGTATTGATATTGTGGATCTATCCCTTGTCCTCAGGGTAAAGTTATCACAACAAAACAATGACCAAATTGAAAAATAAAAAAAAGGCCGGAGAGTTGTAGAGAAACCTTGAGATACCTTTGGATAAATGGAAAAGCAACAGAGAAACCATACTGAAAACATTTTTTAAATATTGAGAAAGTAGTAGGAATGAAGAAAGTTGCAGGAAGAAATGGAGGTTTAGTGCTTTAGGAGATGGGAACGAAAGAAAATATTTGAAGAAAATCGATTATTTTCACCTTTAGTTTGTGCGATATCAAACAGATTATGCAATATTGCACAATATGGGTAGAATAGAAAAAAGAATTTGGAGCCCCATGTATAATAACAACATTCGAGATATAGTTTTGGTGAACACTATTTTGAGGAGTTCATGGTCTTTTATATCCCGTATGGTCAAAATCCCTTATAAAAGTGTAAGGCCTTGAAAGATTACAGCAACAATGTAGTCGGTTACTAATATTTTCAACTTATTTAATGATTAATTGCAGATGTATCGGACTGTGAAGACAACTGACCGACCTGCATCTTCTTCAGGTACTGGGGTTTGCATTATATCTTAAAAATCTTTCATCAAGCTAGTTTTTCTTTTTATAGTTTTGGATTATATAATGATGGGTTTTTTTTAATATATACTAGGCCAATCTGGGGCATTTGAAAATGGAGCAGCAGGAGAAATCTCCGAGGACAACTTGCTCGACATTTGCAATCCTAGAGGATTGGAGCAAGTGATTCAACAAGGCAGGGTGGTTATGAATCCCAGCATGGATTGTTCCAGTGTGTGGAGCAATTCATCCAGGTGACCCATCATTCATTTACTTTGATTTCTCTCCTTTTCCCTCCTTTTTTTTTTTGTTTGGGGAATTTATCAAGGAATGTTTCTTGGATAAGCTGATGTTTTGGAAAAGTTAATAATGTGATTGGTGAATTCGAATTCCTGATTTTCTTGAATTTGGGAAATTAAGCTTATGAACTCATTTCCTTTCCATGTACAAATGCCATGACATACTCAATGCAAAACCAGTGACGAAGGGATTCTGTTCATGGGGAACTCTATCTGGAAACGGAGTGGTGGGTTTTTTTTCCCTGAAGAGACCAATTGGTTAGGCATGCACAATGGAAGAAATACCAGACCTTTGTATTGAAAGAAATGCAAATGTTGATATTACCAATCAGAATATAGATGGATGATGGTGTTTAAAATGGCTGCATCTAGAGAAAAAAAACAAGGAACTCAGTTGAGGAAGATCCAAAATAGGACAGCCATAGTAGTTTAACACCCTCTATAAAAAGTAAGGGTTCTATTCTTTCACAATGACTCTTATAAATATTGTCCTCAATATTAACATATATATATATATATATATATATATATAACGGACATATTTTCTGATCCAATCCAACTAGACTCGGGCAAATACCTATAAGGTGGGCCCCCATCCTTGCATATATGAGTTGTTATTATCTCACATGTTTGAGTTCCCATCACCTCGTATGTGCGAGTCTCACAAGGTCGACCCAGCCTCTTTGTTGTGATACAAGAAAAAAAGAAAAGACTCAGGAGTTTGTCGAGTTGAACAACCAAAAAATTAGGAAGCTCAATAAACTAATTCTCAATTTTCTTATTTTACATATAAATGCTTAGAATAACTTGAAAATAGGAATATCTGTAAAAGAACTGAAAACATGTGTAATTTTTAAGAAAATCTAACAGAAGAAATCTCATATGAATTGTAGTCCCATCTTAACTTCTACCTCTCTAAAAATGTATGATTTCTTTTTATTTTTATGGAAATACTAATGTGTAACTAACATTAAATTATTGTTTGATTTTTTAAAAGCATGCAACAAATAAAATGTTTTAACTGACTAGCCCAGGCCTGGACGAGTCAAGCCGACTCACAAAATCACCAGACAGGTCACCCGAGTTTCATCCAAAGAAAAAAGTGACTGATTCAAATCAGACAAAGCGAGCCACTGGGTCTTAAATCGGTATATAATGCATGTGAGTCGGTTGCTTAATACAGGCCCCCCCCCCCCCCCCCCCCCCCCCCCCCTCTCTCTCTCTCTCTCTCTCTCTCTCTCTCTCTGCAAATGCTCACAAAAAGTAACAAAGATTGTACCGTAGCTTTGTTCTCTCTGTCTATGATCATGCAAACTTTGAGGCATTATGATGGGGTAATAATCCCTAGCATTCCAAAAAAGACAGCAATGAACAATCTCTCACTCAATCCAAAATATTGAACTGTTTAAAAGAATCTGAGTGGAATGGAAAGGTCAGTTCTTGAGATCATGTGGGCTTGTATTGTTTGAAATGGGGCCCCACGAGGAAGAAACCTTGTTACCAAAGTTAAGTCCTTGAAGCTTCCTAGTAACTTCCTCTTTTTGTTATTGGGCTATCACATGGGATTCAACTTTATTTCAATCAGCATAATCCATAAAGTTATCAAGCTGTATAATTAACAAGTTAATATTGTAAAAAGCTTGAAAGATTGCTTTCTTTCCTCAGCATAGAGTACTTTTTTTCCCCTCTTTTCATGCATGGGCTTCCTGTGATGGAAATCTTCTCTATGATGGCTTGCAGTAGGGGAGCTTGGCTGCATGACAAGACAAGGGATTCAAGAGGAAGCAGTCTACCCTCTTTTGAGGTATCCACTTAAAACCCCATCACTGAAAAAAAAAAAAAAAAAAAAAAAAACACTATCACTGAAATGTTCCGTATAGATTTTTTTTAAAGTATACTCTCACTTTAATGGATTTTCTTGCTATTCCAAGAGGTTCAGGAAAGGACTGAATTGACCCTTTGCATGGGTGGAAGTTTTCCTGGGAATATGCGAGGAAAAGGTTAAATGGAATAGTTTTCAGTCTACCCCTTTTTGGGGGAGAGGTGAGGTGAAATAGAGAGCGAGAGGAGAAAAGGGAAACATCATTAGAAGGGTAGTCTGGTCATTTAAAAAATTCCAAGGAGCATATTTGTCATTCCTTAACTCAAGGAGAGGAGATAAACGCTCCATGTATCATCATGAGAAGTTTCTGCATAGTACTATCAGATTCTAGTATTTAATCAAGTATAGGAGATTTATGAATCATGTTAATTGTTTTCTAATATGTAGTGGATTCAAGACATAGGATTGATCAAGTGGTGTACTCTGATCCAGAGGCTGGATCACATTTGATGGCCCATCGCCTTAAAAATACTTAATCTTAGCACCACTGTTGCAACACCATCACCACCAGTAGTACTACTATTATTACATTTACTAATTGCAACTAACCACCCACCTTTTTTTTTGTGTTTGTTCTGTTATCAGGAGGAGATGGATTCAAATTGCATAAGCTATGAAAGCATATCACTTTCAAATGCATCAAATCAGCCAGGGACAAGCTCCAACAAACCCAATCTGGATTTCACCTTGGGCAGATCGCATTGAGCTGGGGTGCTCAACTAAAAATCTTTCTTACGCCTGTGAGAATCAGATACCCGCTTGAAAATTAGAGAAAGGAAGAAAAAGTAAAAAGAGAGAAACAGTAAGAAAGAAACGAAAGAAGAGGAGACAAAAGAGACAGAAAGCAAAGAAAAGAAAAAAAGACATGAGTGAAAAAGCATGTCCATATCAAGTTGTGAGAGCCCAAGCAAATATTCCCCTACGTAAATATGATATCCAATTATCATTTTGAAATGTTGCATCATGAAGAGAGAGAGGTCCTTTCACACTGAAAAAGCATTGAAACGATCCTTGGTAATTGGATTGGGGCCCTTTTGTTAAGCAACTTTAGATTTTGACAAAATGGCTGGGAGCTCTTTCTTCATTCCTTTGCATGGTCACGTGCTCACTTTGAAGTTCTTTTCTGACAAAGGAAAAGGAAGAAGTTGGGTCCCAAAGTAGCAGTACAGAGAGGGCTTAAGTTATACAAAATCGAATTGCTGTACTTGCCCATTACTACTGTTAGCTGAGACACTGTTGATTTCTCATTTCTTTCTTGTTGATAATGCAAGTGCTCACACCCACAAAGCAAAAGTTCATGTCAGTTCGATGTTTTTTTTCATGATGGCATTTGTTTGTCTTTTGTTTTGCTCGGTGTATGCGTCTTGTAGTGTCTGTTAATGAGCTGGTGTTGGTGTGTCTGGCATACTGATGTGCTCTCGTGCATGCATACAAGGAGTGTTTGGATGTACCCAAATGACATTCATTGCCATATCTAAGTTGAAACAAATCTCCATATAAAAGACCGAGCCTGACTTTATTAATTACAATGAAATTATAAGAGCTTCTGTTTACTGAGGAGACTGTTGAAAGTTGTTAAAGAGTCCATTGTACAAGCTCTCTATCTTATCTTAGGTGAGATACAAAACTCATTTTTCAAGAATGGCCAAGTAACTTAGTTTTTAAGGAAAGGCCAACCCTAGTAGACAATCCAAAGTGGGTGTATATGTTGAATGGTTCATCTGAGCTCTATATAAAGTAAGGTAACAAAACTCCACTAGTTGACTGATGCTCTGCGAGTCACCTTATTTTGTTGAATGATCGAGTTAAATGTAGGGGAAACACTATACGCAAATTTGATTTGAAAGAATTGATGTTTATTTTAATTAATTATATTTTTAGTTTAGTGTCAGCAATTTAAAAATGATTATTGGAATGTAATTTGAAACTTATACTTGATCTTTTTACGTTCAATAAACTTTTAGAAGCTAAGCAAGAGGTGTATTAAACTCTTACAAAATATGGGGAAAACCTACTATACAAATGAAATCAACCACACCCCATTTGCAATGCCCCAATAAGGTGACCACTTATGTCGTAGCATAAGGTGACCTGCATTTTGGGGGAGGGGGGTGGTGTTTGCAATTGGGAAAGAAGAAAACATAGAAGCTCACAAAGTAGGGCAGCTTTGCACAAAAAAGAATAGATTAGGTAAAAAGGCCCTAGTAGAAAAAAACCAAGGACAAAGGGGATGCCCCAATTTGTTTAGGTGGTATAAATTTTTTTCTCTACTAGCTGAAGAGATCACTCTCACCTTTCACTCTGCAAAACTTTTTAACTTGAAAGCGCAAACATAAGTTAGATTTTTTAGACGTAAATGAGATTTTTGAGCCCTTACATTCTGTATTTAGAATTAAAAGTTATGTAATATGATTATTTTTTCTTATTATAGCAATTTTTTTGCAAATATAGATTTCTTAATTTGAGTTGATTATCATGAATGTATTGTTAAATTTTCTTAATTAACCTTGCATTCATACCAAAACCTTGAGGCGTTAGTAGAGGCCACTCCTCAACACTCTCCCTCAGGGGAAACTCAATTGGCTCATTTTTTACAGCCCATATTTTTTTTCACATCAAGTCGTTTCTCTTGGGATTTGAACTCATGGCTGGTTGGTTCTAATACCATATTAATTTTTTTTTCTTAACCATTCCTGCTAAAATCTTAAGGTGTTAGCTGAGGCAGCATAAATACTTTTTAATACTCTCCCTAGATGGAGCCCAATCCTCAACATGCATGTAAATGAATTTATATCTTTATTCTTATATATATTTGAAACGGTAACAAAATATCTCATTAAAAGGAAGCAATGAGAGAGAGAGAGAGAGAGAGAGAGAGAGAGAGAGAGACAACAAGAAGTTACAAAAGAGATGCAACCCTCACCTCAATTACATAACAATACCCTCTCTCAACCCCCTGTTTGGTAAGAGTTAGTCAAGATTGAGTTATGAGTATTCTAACCGTCGTGAAAAGAAGACGACCATCCGCACATCACGAAGTGTTTATAGATCAATGACTCATTAGATTAGATCAAAGAGTAATATTTGATGTAATAGTCAAAAAATCTTTTTGTAAAAGTGATCATATGATTAGACAGTGTCACCTATTAGGTAGGTTTGACATGTTTTGGTAATAATGATTTGATAGGATTTTAGACTGGAATTATATTAGGTATAGTTTATGATGTGATTCGGTTACCTTGCTTTCCTTAATATTTCATTATTTTTTTTTTTTTGGCTTGGTGTTAATGATCTTAATTATCAATTAGATTAAGTATAGTTAATGATGTGATTCAGTTACCTTGCTTTCCTTAAGATTTCATTATCTTTAATTTCTTGGTTTGGTGTTAATGATCTTAATTATCCTTTATATATAGCCAACACTTACAATATTTTATATAGTTTTTAGAACATCATATTAATGGGAAATATTTACCTAAGCACCTACTCACCATTTTATATGCGTTGGGACCGTGCCCCAGAGGCGAGGCCCACTTTAAATTTCATATACTATGTGTGACCACATGGTACTAGTAGGGCCACAGGTGAATGCTTTCCCATATTGATATACACACATTTATTGATTTATTACCAAGTCTATCATAGACTTAACTGTACATTTTTTTGTACTATGTTTTCATTGTGCAGCCAATATGCATAAATAGTGAATAACTCTAATTTAATGGTCACAAATGCTGAACATAATTTGAAAATATCTAATGCTTGTATGACATTTATTTGAATCAATATTTTCATGATATTATTGTAATATTTTTATTGTTTCTATAATATCTTGAAAGTCTTAATATAAAGAATTACCAAAAATCACACAAAATGGAAAAAAGAAATAACTAGCACAAATCTATGGAGTGTTTTTAATTGTTATTTGTACATTCTTTCTAATTAACTAAAAATTATTATATTATCCACATATAAACTCTAAAAATATTTTATTCCAACTTTTAACCAGAATAACAACCATTTAGATACATAGCAAAGATTTCTTTTTATTATGGCCAATTTGGCAACTCTACTCATAGAGTCAAGTGCAGGAAGGTTGATTTTTAAGAAATAATAAAATATAAGTCGGTTATGATGGTATTTTATTTTTAATTGTTTGTTATGGAATCTTTTTATTTGTTTGTATGGAAAAGTGGAGTTTTTTCCTATTTTAGCATATAAAGGTAATTGTTTTCTCACTTTTTTAAAAGAAAATTGAGGGTGTTTTGAATTTAAGTGCTTTTGATTTGACATCTTATTTAAAAATGGAGGCTTTATTTAACTTATACTATATTAGAAAAGTACCCTACTATCACAGTTGGCTAGGTTTAAAGCATAAAAGGGACCACCTGGCAAGACAAAAGCTTGATTTTGAGAGGAATACTTTCATTTTATCAAGGGTGGTTTTTTTTTTTTAAAAAAAAAGATGAGTGAACCATGTACTGCATAGGGACAGTGGATTCTCAGTAGATTTGGCTCCAGGTCAAATGATTTAACAATGATGACACCATCATCATCATCTTGACTACACGTGTCGCTCATCTGTTCGTCTCGAATGTGACGCATGGGAAAGCCATGCGGGTGCCTCGAGATGCTGTCGGAGTGGGTGGACCAAGTCAGCGACAAATGCCAGCCTCTTTCACACCTTGTTTTCATCAAATGTGGAAAATATCTTTTCAGCACCCCCTCAAAAAAAAAAAAAAAAAAAAAAAAAGAAAAGTTGTACCAGGACTTATAGTCAGAGTGGTGGGTGGGCCTCTATCCAATTAAATAGTTTAATCATTTACACAAAAGGTTTTTAGAGTTTTGTTTTATAAAAAGACTCCTATATTTTCGGACAACCTAAAAAAGGTCGTGTCTTTTTTATTTTTACAAAAGCTAGGCCCTTAATTTGATGGTATAACATATGATTGTTGGTCTTCACGAACAAATGACAAAAATACCTTTCATTTAAGTTCAGGAAATTTCAATAACTCAAGTAACTTTTAATAGGGACTATCTAAATGCATGATGACCAAGGGAGTTATGGTGATAAAAAAGATTGGATCATCAAACCATTCAAATGATTCTAACCTTTAATTTTATATCCTCAAAGTATAAGGGGCAATTATTCTTTTTATCTTTTAACTTCAAGGGATAGGTCATTTGAGTACTTCTAAAAGGGAAAATCAGTTAAAATAACGAAAAGTTAGACCGTCAAGTCACTTATTGTACAAGTTGATCGTTAGTCAAAGGGCGTCTAGTAAAAACATAAAACATAGGGAGCCTTTTTGAGGTTATAAGAAAATATGGGGTCTATTCGTAAAAAAAAAAAAAAAAAAGAACTCATTATTTTATAAGGTTAACATGAAAGTGTATACTAGAACTTTTTACAAATAATAATAATATAAATTTTGAGAAAAGTGAAAATAGTAGGTCTCACCATAACGGATCCATAAGTTTTTTCTCTTCATTTTAATATGAGTTGTATTTCACTCTAATCAAATTAGAATTCATGTTGAATTGGTTAAATATAGACCAATTTATCTGTGATTAAGTTTATTGAATAGTTAATTGTGATTGTTTAATACGCCGTGATTTCGCAATAGGCACGGATAGTTGAGAGGGCAATATTTAAATCCATCACCATGGATAGTTGAGAGGGCAATAGTTAAATCCATCACCAAGTCATGAATGATGTGATAATTCAAAGTTGTTGCTCTAGATCTTCCAAGTGGATCACTCACATTGAGGGTATGGATCCTCGTCAACCTCCCATGAATTAGGACTCCTTATTCTTATGCTTATTTGAATTATATTCACCATTGAATTGAGTTCCAAAAAAATTATGACTAAAGAGGTCTTTAAAAGTAGAAGTCCTTAAATCAATGGTTTTTATGATCCTTTTGTAAATGTTATATTATTGGCAAATGTACGCCCCACTTTTCTTGGGTTTTAAGCCATCTATAAATAAAAACAAAAGAAGATATGATCAAAGTCCAACCCTTTCACCCAGATTGACAAACAATGTGTATCAGCTCAAATGAAATCAAATTTTAGATATGGGCATGTGGTATGAATGGCTTTGATCAAATAAATGTGGGTGTCACTTGTGTCAGACCAATAACTTGACTTGATCAAAGAAAAAAAATTGACTCGAAACTTTTTGACAAGCGTCACCAAACTGAATATGACCCAGCTTGAGCTTGGCTGATGAAGCAGTTGAGCCAAGCATAAGTCAAGCTCGATTGAGCCTGCCCCATCGTTTTTGTGAGCTCTTCAAAATGAAAGGAATATGGAAGATGGAGGGAAGAAGAATATTTGTGGAATTATGAAGGGTTGTCCTTCAAGTGAGCAATATCTGTGTCACATGCAATCCCAATGAGTTCTAATCCTATTATGTGTTGACTTAGAAGAATTCCGAGTAGGAGTGGAAGAACCCTAAAATGGGGTACACCTATTAAAAATTTAGGCAACTCAAGATTAACACCATTATAATTTATTGGGTATTCTAAAATTTTACTCCGGCCAGTAGTAGTTGATCTTACCATAATATTGGTGGTATAATTAAAGACTTGATTAATCTAGCTTAATTAAAAACTTGATAAAAATGATCTTAGGCTTATCCATTGATCACATTTTTTTTCACAAAATGGTTAATCTTGTTTTAACTTTTGGGGATGCATACACCAAGCACAGTGGCAGGGAGTTATTTTGAGCAACTTGAATTTTCAATATATGGGCCCCAATGTGAGACTCCTTTCATTTATAACTCAAGATTTCTCTAAAGGGTCACATCGTTAAGTCTGGATCCTTTGAGGCTTTAAACTAGAGAAATCATGAGTCAAAAAAGTAGATCTTCATAGTGGGGCCTACCTATTGGAATTCAAACCGTTCAAAATAAAATCCCTCCATGTACATTGGGATATCTTGAGATTTCATAAATTAGAGTGTATCATGCCATTGGATTGGTTGTTTAATGAAAAATGTGATAACAGATATGCATAAGATGTGTTAATCATTATCATTTTCAAACAGTCCTTCCAACATTGGAAAAAACTCCAATTGAGGTACAATTTCAAGACACTCACTCATACACTTTGTTTTAATGTAAACAAGTTGCTATTATTATTATTAGTTTGAATGGTAACATTCGATAAAAGAGGCAAAATGGTACAAGAGAGATATATTGAAAAGCAAACCCATAAAACAAGTAGTCCGGAGGAAGAGAACCTATAAAAAAACCTACAAAAAAGAAGCTACACCCTTGCCAGAAAACAACTAACAAAAGAGAAAGCACAAACGGGCAAAGGAAATGACAGACATCCTATAGGAAAAGAAGGTTAATTATCACTACAAGAATAAGCAACTTTCCTCCAATTATGAAGAATCAAATCAATGTGAACACCGTGGAAGATAGGAAGGATGGAAACCCACAGGGCCACAAGAAATTTGGTTTTATCTTTTATGGCATCGACCGACGAAGAAACACCTTCCACTTCTTTGTTTCCATAAAACCCATAAGACCGCTAGAAATGAGGATCTTCACCTGTCCTTTCCTCTAGCATTTTCCACAGTCGTTCCAAACCGCTTGGACAACTTTACAATTTAAAAGGAGGTGGTCCAGGTTCTCTTTTGAAGCAAGGCGCATCGGGTAGGCATTGACAATTGTTATTCTCTTTCTACGAAGATTATCCAAAGTGAGAATTCTTCCATGAAGCGCAAACCAACCAAATTTAGCGACTCTTGGAGGAACCTTGAATTTCCAAAGAGCGTGAAGCGGGCAAGTTTCATGAGAACCTTCTATTGATACCTGGAAGAAAGAAGCTACGGAGAAGGTACCATCATTGGATGGAGCTCACACCCTACAGTCTTGCCCCTCTTCCTACATAAAAACTTGGTTTAGTATGTCCAAGAGACAAAAATGACTCCTTTCCTCTGATTCCTATAGATTTCTTCTGAAAATCGAGCCCCATTGAACTACGTCTCCCTATCTCTCCAATTGTGGCCATCTTGTCCTTGCCGCAAGAGAATAAATCGGGAAATTGGATTGCCAACAATCTATCCCAAAGTCATGGATCAAGTCAAAAGTGGATCTTCTCACCCGATCTAATTCTAAATCTGATGTTAGCTATAAAAGCTCCCTTGACGAAGAGAATACCTATTCATATTCTCAATTGCCGGTACGGCGGGCCTTCAATGTCCCATCCACACCTAGAGACACCATATTTAGATAAAACCAAGGGAATTCCCCGAATCTCCACAACCACTTGATGCAACTTCAACTACTAGGGGTCTAATTTTCAAACCTCCCTATTTTTTAGGCTTACAAATCGTGACACAATTAACCAAATAAAATTTCTTTTTATCTCCTTTTATCATTCCAGAGGAAGTACCATTGGAGCTTCTCAATGTGCTTCACCACTGAAATAGGACATTTGTATATAGAACACTAGAGGGTGTTTATTTTAAAAGGTCAAGATTTCACTAGGAGTTTCACTCTCCCCACACAAGATTTACCCAAGTTAAAAGACCCAGTATTTCCCAAAAAAGAAAAAAAGGAAGAAAAAAAAAACCCAAAGGATCTGGCCTAAAAAAACAAAAAACAAATTCACCAGCAGCAGCATGGACAAGATAAGATACACAAGGATAGACCTTCCATCAAATCAAAGGTGGGGCATGACCAAATTAAGTTTCTAGACTCCAGATCTGCTTAGGTGGGTCCCACGTGTACGGGCATGGCGTGTGTTGAGGAGTCCAGTGAAATATATAGATGTGTTTTTTTTATAATAAAGAGAGGATGTGGATGTGACGTTTCAAGTGTGGACGTCCATCTGTCTTGATTGTACGTTCCAAGAGTGAAGACGCCGGGCAGTGCGGGCAGCTCAGACGACCCCACAGCCCATAGCCCAGAGGCCACAGGCTATGCTAAAAACCAAAGTTGTCAGGACTCAGGAGTCAGTAACAATTCTGCAGGAAAGGCTCATGAAACGAGAAAGAGAGAGAAAAGGAAGGTGGGTAAAAATGATTTTGCACTCCATTGCTTTATGATTGAAGGGCCCGCTTCCTTTGCTGGTGCTCACCAGTCAGCCCACCCACCTTCGCCTTCTCGGGCAGAGCCCGCAGTTTGCGTTGACGCTGACTCGACGGAAACGGCCATCTCGACTGCTCTTCTCGCCTGTCCATACTTCATGATCCCTTGCCTTGGGACCAGCTACATAAATACTTCATTTTTCTGATCCTACTGAATATATCAAGTAACTTTGGGTTCCAGGTTAAAAACTGATCATCATTACCTCTTTCTTTTCCCCTTTTTTTTTTTTTTTTTGTGCCAGTTGGGCTTTCCGAAAGTGCTATGGTAACCTAAAGATCTAGAGATCAATCTCTCAATATATGAGTGAAATCAAATAATAACACTCCTCAACCATGAATTTATTGGCATCATAACATGTTTTTATCATATCTATGACTTAAATCTTAAATTTTAAAAATCCAATTGTGGGGCCAGCTCTCATTAAAGTAAAACTTATTTAAGAGTACATGTAATCAATAATTATTTTGAATGGATTAGATTTTAGATATAGACCCTAACAATAGATTTATAGCATAAACACAAATAAATTAGTTTATCATGCTTGTTGAACCCTAACTCCAAACAAGAGCCAATCGAATGGAATTGCTCTGTTCAGTTCTTTTATAAAACCGAAATCTCAATTTACAAAGTACAGGCTCAAGTGCGAATTAATTGAACTGTAAACTAGATAACCATGTTTGGAAGTATAAGTATGGGTATGAAAATTTGTCTTTCATTGCCACACTGCCCCGCCTGTTGGATCAACTAAAACTTAAAAACAGTTCAATGCTCATGGATTCGAAGATGAATATTGGCCAAGAACAGGTTGACAGCAAGAGGAAGGTACTGTTTAAGAAGGGTTGACTGGCTCTCTCCATGCCATTCATTCCCTGTATGCCTCGAAACATGAAAAGAGAAGAAGGCCGTGTATACGGATAAGTAGTGGGGCCCAGAAATTGATCAGCACACGTGATGTGCAGTGACAAGAGGATGATGCCATTACCAAGGAATACAGACACCACCACAACGTGGGGGAGTGGGGAATGAGAGAGAGGGAGAGATATAAAGAAGAAGTGAGTAAAGATGAGTCGTACAATACTATACTGCACTATACAACACTGAGTACTGACCAGACCTCCCTTTAACAAGGGAGGGCTTGGGTGGTTTGATCTGATGTTTTTGGGTTTGGTTTGAAATCATTCACTCATCATAAAGTTCTCATATATTCTACATTTCAATTCATTCGCCCGAGAAGTGCGTCCGGTCCATCGCTTTTTAGGAGCAGCTGCTGCTTTGAGATGGATATGACTACACCTTTATTGCTTTGTCAGTATGCAGCAAATATCGTATCCATAAATTCTTTAACTTTGAAAGGACTCATTCATTTAATTGCAATGTTATTTTGTATTTGTATACCAAAAGATCTACCTTTACATTTTCAAAGTTGTTGTTGGTGTTGTTTTAATTTTATATTAAAAGAAGTTGTTGTGACTGCATTTTTTTTTATATCGTTTCAGCTCTTTTTTCGTTTCACTGTCTTTAGTTTTAGATGATTTTACGGAAAAAATAATGAAATATAGCCATATATTCCAAAAGGTCATTGCAAATTGTGTAGCACCAATGAGGTTCGACAGGCCTTATTTTCTTTTTTTTTTTTCCAACTTTGATAGAAGCGACGCTAGTATCGCTCATCAGCGCATCTGCTAATGCCTAGCGTGCTCGTGTATGATGGTTGCTAGTGAGGGAGATGAAGAAATATACACAATTTACTATATCGTCACTCGTCAGAACATTTTCTAATGTCTTCTTCTTCCTCTCCTCATCATATTTCTCCATCTCCCCCACTAATGACTTGAAATCTTTCCTCAAAAAACAAATTTCTGACTGAAAAATATGAAGGTGTCGTTTGGACATGGAGAATGCAGGAGAACGACGCTGTAAAGATTTTGAAACAATAAATGGTTTCCCTTTTCTAGTCATCCAAACAGATCCTTTGAAAGAGTTTTGAAAAGTTCTTTTTTATTTGTAAGTGTTTGGGAATTCACACTTGAAACAACCAGATTCATGTATCTAACTATTCGATTTGGAGATCGTAACTAGCATTTTCATGGTTTGCATGCTCGGATCCTGTTGAATCTAGCATTGGGTTTTAAATTATTACGCTCAAAAATACAATCTTTCCTAAGAAAACAGAGTTACAGAGTTTTAAAATTCAAGAAAAACCAAACAATGAACTCTTATCATTAAAAAGTTGGTTATTGAAACACAAAAGGATTGATTTATGAAACGAAACACATTAATGAGCGACGCTAGCGTCGCTCTTATCAAAGTTGAAAAAAAAAAAAAAGAAGAAAATAAGGCCTGATGGACCTCATTGGTGCTACACAATTTGTAAGGACCTTTCGGGATATATGTCTATATTTTGGGATTTTCCCGTAAAATCCTCTTAGTTTTATATGTATCAAACTTCGCTCACTAATTGATTGAAACTCAATATATATGTGGCTAGAAGACCATTAAACTATAATGTTGTTAAATCAAGGGCTAGGGTAATATAATATGGCTGCTAGTTTTTTACATGACCCTTATCGAGGAAGAGACCATTCCATCAATTTTAGCCCTCATGACAGAAATGCATCCCAATGGGCCCCATGAGGTATTAAATAAGGGCTAGGATAATCTAATTAGGGCTTAAGAAGTAATTAAGTAAGGTTTTAATTTTTATTTTGTTTTGTTCAAAAAAAATTCTTTTGTTATATCTAATGAAAGATTTAACTTTTCTTCTAAATTAAGAAGAACACAATCAAACTAAGGTTAAGTGGAGCCATAAAAAATGGATCTTACGTGTAAAACCTTGGGGGTCTATTTGTTTGCATGAAATAAAAGTTCCAGGAAGTAATGGTTAAAAGGGTTCCAACAAAAGGGAGATCATCTAGTGAAAATAAAAGGTGATATTAAAGAGGTGAAGGATGAAGGATATAAGATGGAGAAGTAGATAAGACCCTGACGTTCCAAGGATTTGGTTAACTATAGTTATGATTAGATATTTGTTTTTCAATAAGAGGGGAAATATTTAATGGTATTTGGATCTTCACCTTTATTTCTTCAATTTTTCTCCATTTTGATGGGAATACATTTTTATTTTTTATTTTTAAAGAATTCTAGGAATTCCATTCCATATAAATGAGTGAACCCTAAAATGAAATTAGCTAGAGGAACACAAAATGAGCATATATAGCTTGACTTCAGTCACATGACTCGATAGCGAGTCAAATTCACGACTCGGTTGAGTAACGCGCGTCCAAAGTCTTATCACTGACTCAACTACCATAGCCTGAAAGGAACTTGACTGAGTAAGTGTGTCAGCTCAGTGAGTCGTGATGCTATAGAATCGACCAGAGACTCAACCACTTCAATTCTGAACGAAACAGCCCAAGCTTGCAGGCTGAGCCTATTTGAAATATTCTCCCAAATGAAATCTTGGCCCTCAGGCTGAGCCTATTTAAAATGTAGATTCTCCCAAGTGTAATCTTGGCCCATATATAGATGGCCTCATTATTTGGTACAAGACCTAACATAGTCCCAATTTGCAAATCAGACTATCCAATGAAACCAAATGGCGAATTCTGATTGATCAGAAAACCCCAAAAAGGGCATGTCATACTTTTTTCTTGTTTGAAGATATCACATACTTCTTTCTATTTGTCCAACTTATGATACAACTTTGCAATTATGTAGTATGTTGGCAGTTCTTGGGTTGTATAGAGGTAAAATGTGAGGGTATGTATCCCTGTGTTGAAGATGACCACAATTCCATGGTAAATATCCATCCAATCCTAGTGATCAGGAGGGGTGACCCTCAAATCATTATCATCAAACATCAAAGCCTTTTGAAGATAAAGGGACCTCTTGTGCCCTGGTTTGAGAATTCCATCAAGTACTAGTAAGTAGATGGGTTAGTGGGTCTGGTTTCTTGAAGCCTTGACTTTAAAAGCAAGCTAGAAAAGAACTATGACTCGAAATCTTTTAGTTAATTGTTCCCAGGTTGTGGGCTTTTCTACTGTGTTCCTTCTCACATCCTTGGTTTTTTCTTTGTCTTTCATGTGTTGTAAGGGGTCTACATATTTGGTTTCTTTATTGACAGGTTGGGGCTCGTCTGGATAAGGTTAGGGGGTTGAATAGAAATTATGGAATCAACCCAAACCTGAGTTAGGTTGAAATTGTTAGGCTCGAACCCTACTTGCAAGTAAGAAGGGCCAACTGGACCCTAAATTAGTAGGAGGATTTTGTGTTGGATTTGTGGGTTGGATCAAGAGGGGTGACCCAAATCCAGCCCAAGTCTGACAAAATCCTAATCCAATTAGTTTGGCATGGGCCCTAGAACCTTGATTAAGCCTGCCCAGTAAAAGGTGTTGGAAGGCCCCCAATCTCCTGTACAAAGGTTCATGTAGAATTGAAAAACAAAAGGCCCTTTTCTCATAAAAGCACTAGTTTTTTCTGTCTCAGTTTTCTGTTCTTTCTTTCTTATTTTTTTGCTTGGTTGGCACGGTGGCCAAGACATAGGAAGTAAAGGGCTCCCATCAGGGTCGATACCTGGTAGGAGCTATGGAGCAAGCGCCTTATCCAGAAGACCAACCCTCTTTGTCCAAAAGCTCGAGTATGATAAGGGCAAAGTTAGCATCAAACTAAATGGTGACAGACCAAAATTACCTAGTTCAATCAAAGATGCATTTGAATTACAAATAATTCATTTTCGAACAATTCACAATTTGATCATGAACTACTCTAGCTATTTAATTTCATGTGATTCTCTAAGTTGCATCCTATAAATCCATTCCATTAGTTAGTGCCTACCTAAAAATCCAAGCCACTCAAACGCATTGCACCCCTATGTATTAGTGTCAATCCATATCTAACTCCAACCAAAGTTAACCCCGCTTAAAGATTGATCATTAGTAAAATCATAGAATTTGATTGTGGCCAAACTCTAATTGAAATAAAAGTTCACTTAAACTACATGTAAATAACTATAATTTTGAGTTATTTAGATTTTAGATGAAAATCCTAGTGGACTTAAAACATGGGCACACATGGACTTATAACATGGGCACTGGGTAAGTCAGGCTTTTACATGACAAGTAGCTCCACGGAGAGACCGCGAGCTTAAAACCGCAACTTTACTCCACGAGTTTAAAATTGCAACCTCCGGTTTTACTGTTTCATGCTTTTGCAGGGCTAGTAGCTCCAAAGAGAGAGCGTGAGTTTGAAATTGCAACCTCTAATTTGCGCAGGTCAGTTCATAGTACTTCACCTTAAATTAAACTAATTGAGAAGTGAATCAAATGAACCTACTCAAGCTAAGTCTAAAACTGGTGCCAAGAGATGTGGTCTCAGCCCAAGGCATATCTGGGCCGGACCCAGATCCACTGAGGGCCCTTTACGGGTTGGGTGGGTGGGTCCTCTTGATCTCTATCTATCCTTTCATCCTCTTCACACTCGCGCTCGCGCGCAATCTGAAATGGCGGCGGCGGCTTCTCTCCTCTCAGTTCTCTGCTGCTTCAATCTCCAAAACCCCAACAAAACCCTAGAAATCTCACCCTCCAAAACCCCTATTCGTTGCTCCAAATCCAATCTCCCCCTCAAGACCCGTTCTGGGTCTAAAAAATCTCATCTTTTCTCCAATGAAACCGCTTCTTTCAACAGGCTCGGCTGCGTTTCCGCTAAAACACTCTCCACCATCTCTGTCGGAAAGACAGATTACGAGGTACGCTTATATCTCTGTCTGACCATCTTTCTAGGGTTTTAGTTTTTTTCTAAATTGAAGGACGTGAGATTCTTGTACACTATTTATGATGCAAGTGTTTCAGGCCTGGACCTGAAATTAGCCCTAATTCTGCAATGAAGAGAAGTTGTGAGGAAAAGACTGCAGTATGGGGCACCCCCATTACCCGATTATAGACCCAATAGTCCAGGATTGGACCGATTTCAGGACCCAAAAGAAAACCAGGTCGCCTGATTAACAATCAGGTTGAGTCTTGGTCTACTTGGGTTTATATGCCAATATCTGTTTATAGGATGAGAATGGTGTAAATACAGGTTTAAGTAGGAGGTATGTTATAAAGCTAGTTCATATAGCTTGCTTCCACCTTTTGAAATCTGTGCAATGAGCCTGCTGTTCATGAATGTGAGATGATCACATCAAAGAACAGCAATTGACGAAAGTAATTCAGCGCAATTGGAATGGGAACCATCGTTGGATTGATCGCATCTAAAATACTTGATTAACTCCAATCGAATAAATTTTGGTTTTTTTTTTTTTTTTTTTTTTGACGTGTGATCAATCCAACAGCAAGGTTTACTCTAGTTGGAGTTAATTATGGATGAGTGCCAATTCATGGGGACCATTGGGGCAGAAGGTGGTTGGATTTATCGTAAGTGGACCCATAGCACTGATTTTACCAGGTGAGAGCTAATTATCAGTTCACTATATATGGACCACACAACTGAAGGATGCAAGTTTTTAGTTTAAAGAAATTTATTGAATTGTACCAAGATTGGCTTAAGGACTAACTGAGGCTCTAATCTAGCGTACCAAGGGAAAGATTGTCCTGCCATTTATGAAGAGGAGAATGCAATTTATGGAAGATAGCGCCTTAGAAGTGACTCCTTGAGTCGACCATTGCCGTGGATGATTCCATTTTTCATCCATCCTCTAAGGGACCCTAGGGTAGGAAGCATATGTTGGCTTGGATGAAAGCTTTTTGGAAGGGCCAGCATGCAATTTAGAATAGGTATGAATGAAGTGGTTATTATGAAAAGTTGGAGTGGGCTTTGGGATTGGATGCAATTGAGCTGTTCTTCAAAAGGACCACTTTTTTCCAATCCAATTGGTCATCATGATCAAGACAATCAACCATAGAACTTGAGGTCTTTGATTGTAATTTAAAAAAAAAAAAAATTTACGTTAGGCAGTAAACAGAAGAATTTATATCTTTTGCTTTGTGCATTTGCAATAATTGAACAATCATCCCAAGATTTGAAGGCACTGTTGTTTTGGAGTTTTCCCCCCGTACATGGTGTTATTGGAGAGTTTAAAAAGCACAATGAAAACCTTCCACTGTTTAATAGCAATTTGACCTCCACATCGTATTGTACTATGTGTACTTCAGATGTGAAACTATGTTCAGTTTTCTGATGGTGCTGCAGAGGTAGAATTACGGCTGCAACTTGGTGGAAGAAATATTCAAAGTTCAAAAGACATTGTTGTGGATGTAGATGAGAGCTCCTTAACAGTCAAAGTTCATTCCACTGGATCTCTTATAACTCTTATGCAAGTCAATCATCTGTACGAGAGGATAAAGCCTGCCGAAACTATATGGTTCGAAGGATTGTTTTTACATGAGTCCCCTTATGCTTTACCAAATAGAAGTATTAAGCATTTTCCTGATGCATTTCTAGCTTACATACAATCATCACATGTTAGGCCTGATAATGTGTTTTGACATCATTAGGTACATAGATGAGGATCAACTGGTAATAAACCTGACGAAGCGTGACACAGATTTGAAATGGCCCGACATTTTGGAGACTTGGCAGTCCCTTACAACAGGAGCATTGCAACTTCTGCAAGGAACATCTATCTATATCGTTGGGGATTCCACAGAAGTAAATAAATATGTTGCTAGAGAACTTGCCGTCGGTCTTGGGTATGTAAATGCCTGTATGAATTTTGTTAATTTTATGATTAATTGTCTTATTATATTTGTTTTCATATCTATAAGGCATGTGCTCTCTCTCTCTCTCTCTCTCTCTCTCTCTCTATATATATATATATATATATACACACACACACACACACACACACACACCCCAATTTGGCCTTTTTGGAGCAAAAAAGGTCCCCCTTTCTTGGCCTGCCAAGATGCATGCCAATCATTTTGGCGTGCAAGGGAAAATTTAGTAGTTGGGGAAGGTTGATCACATGAACCCAAGAACTGGCTCTCATTTAACAAAACTGAAATCATCCTATGGTCAGTCTACTCACATATTAGCCCCATCCCCACCCCAATTTGGCACCCATCCGTCCATTTCTTGTTGGATTGAAACACCAGTTTTTCCTAAACTATTTTCACCATTCATCCTTGGGGCATCAAACTCCTTAGCTATAATGATTTGATTATGCTGTCCTTTAGGGGATCCCTTATCCATGTATAAACCTTCTCATCCCCCAACCTCTATTATTGTCATGCATTCAGGTGGCCCACACAAGCTCGTTCTCATATAACTAAATGACAACCAGTTCTTAGGTGAACTATATATATATATATATATATATATGAATGAGACCATGCGAGAAACCTATGGGGCCTACCTGGAGCCCCACCAATCATGGATGAGGTGGGGGGCCCACCTGGAGCCCCACCAATCATGGATGAGGTGGGGGATCGAAAGATCCAAATGGGACCAGCCCATATGTAAAATTTCAAGTCAATCCCATCACATCCTAACTCCTTGATCTGTGGCTCTCAAGTTTAACATTCTCAGAATGCACCATCTTTATTTCAATTCAACAATCCGGTCCATTCGGGTCAGTGTAAAACTCATGGGATCTATGACATGCGGGGGGGTGGGGTTTTGGGGTGACAAGATTGGATTGATCATGTGGGATCCGAGTGGGCCCTGCAGGATCCACACCTGATCTTGTATATAGAAACTATCCCATGCACACCATGTGAATTGTGTGCACCTATGGTGGGGCCCACCTGATGGTCCATCTGATTGGAACACACAGACGCTCACTAATAGTCACATGTCCCCTGAGTTTGCACCCATCTGAATGGATTGGACTTGTGGGCTGTGGATGGAAGGGTAGGAGGATCAAATGGGGCTGATTTTTTGTACTCCCCATGTGGACATCAGGCGCAGCACTCATGGAATGTTCCATGCACACCACGCACATAGGATCAGAACTGTGTGTGTAAATTATATAGACCCTTTGTGAGATATGTTGCTAAACCAAACCAAGCCAAACCAAACCAAGCATTTTCCCACTAGGTGGGGTCGGCTATATGGATTTGACGACGCCAATCAAGTCTGTTTAGGGCCATGTCCTCCGTTAGATCCATGTAGGCAAGGTCATGTTTAATAATTTCTTTCCAACTTCTCTTGGGTCTCCCTCTCCCTCTCCTACTCCTGGCAATCTCTATGCCTTCATACCTTTTAACAGGTGCTTCCATTGGACGCCTTTTAACATGGCCAAACCATCTTAGTCGATTTTCTCTCATTTTATCTCCAATCGGTGCTATTCCTACTTTGCCCCTAATCTCCTCATTCCTAATCCTATCTCTCCTTGTGATCCCGCACATCCATCTTAGCATTCTCATCTCCGCAACTTCCATCTTCTTAACATGATTATGCTTTACTGCCCAACACTCTGATCCATATAACAATGCTGGTCTTACCGCCACCTTATAATACTTTCCTTTAACCCTGAGGGGGACTTTCCGATCACACAAGACCCCCGAAGCACTCCTCCATTTGGTCCACCCGGCCTGAATCCTGTGACTTACATCAGTATCAATCCCTGCATCATGTTGCACCATCGATCCAAGGTACCTAAAGTTTTCTTTCTTTACAATCTTTTGTGTGCCTAGACTTACTTCTATGTTACCAAGTGTCCTAATTTGGCTAAACTTGCACTCCATATATTCCGTCTTGCATCGACTTAGCCTAAACCCTTTTGTCTCTAACGTTTTCCGCCATACTTCTAGCTTAGCATTCACTCCTTCTCTCGTCTCATCTACTAAAACAATGTCATCTGCAAATAGCATACACCACGGCACCTCATCCTGAATATGTCTTGTAATCTCATCGATAACTAGGGCAAACAAGTACGGGCTTAACGCTGAGCCTTGGTGTAGACCAATCGTGATAGGAAACTCCTTAGTCTCTCCGCCAGTCGTCCTTATAGATGTCACGGCTCTATCATACATATCCTTTATTGCCTCAATATAAGCGACACACACTCTTTTCTTTTCCAGTACTCCCCATAGAATCTCCCTAGGAACCCGGTCATAGGCCTTCTCCAAGTCAATGAACACCATATGTAAATCTCTTTGGCCTTCTCTATACTGTTCCATTAACCTCCTCAGGAGAAAGATAGCCTCCATGGTTGATCTCCCAGGCATGAAACCAAATTGATTCTCTGAAACGTTTGTTGTTCTTCTTAGTCTTCTCTCAATAACTCTCTCCCATAATTTCATCGTATGGCTCATCAATTTAATCTCGCGGTAGTTCGCACAGTTCTGAATATCTCCTTTGTTCTTGTATATGGGTATAAGAATACTTTTCCTCCATGCATCAGGCATCTTCTTGCTCTTTAGCACTACATTAAAAAGTTTGTTAAACCAACTTATGTCATTCTCCCCCAAGCACCTCCAGACCTCAATAGGGATACCATCTGGCCCAACCGCTTTCCCATTCTTCATCCTTTTCAATACTTCTATAACTTCTTCCCTACTGATTCTCCTATAGAACATATGATTCGATTCTTCCCTAGAAATGGTAAGCTGTCCCAATTGTATGTCACTACTACTGCTTTCGTTAAATAACTTGTAGAAGTAGCTCTTCCAACGCTCCTTTATCTCATCGTCCTTTATTAATACCTTTTCATCCTCATCCTTAATGCATTTAACTTGGTTTAAGTCCTTGGTCCGCCTATCTCTGGCTTTAGCAAGATTGAATATCTCTCTTTCGCCTTCCTTAGTGTCAAGTCGCCTATATAGCTCCTCAAATGCCTTTGCCTTGGCCTCACTAACTGCCTTTTTGGTTTCTCTTTTTGCTTCTTTATACTTTTCCAAGTTTGCTGCATTTCGATCCTTTTGCCAAGTTTTAAAGCTCTCTCTTTTAACTCTTATCTTGTCTTGAACGGCCTTGCTCCACCACCATGCCTCCTTCTGTGCCGGAGCACCCCCTTTGGATTCTCCTAAGACTTCTTTCCCTACCCTCCTAATACACTCTGCTACCTTATCCCACATATTATTTGCACTCTCATTTATCGCCCAAACGTCTTCCTCTAGTACTCTATCCCTAAATGCTAGTTGCTTATCACCTTTCAAGTTCCACCATTTAGTCTTTGAGCATCTATACAACTTCTTTTTTGTAGTCCACCTTTGTAGCTGCACATCTATGATCAACAACCTATGTTGGGAAGTCAAGCTCTCCCCCGGTATCACCTTGCAATCTTTACAAGCTAAGCGGTCTCTTTTCCTAGTTAAGAAGAAGTCAATCTGTGTCCTTGAGGAGCCACTCTTATAAGTCACCAAATGCTCCTCTCTCTTCCTAAAAAAAGGTGTTAGTCACCATAAGATCATAAGCCACTGGAAAGTCCAAAATATCCTTCCCTTCTTCATCTCTATTACCGTATCCAAGTCCCCCATGTACTCCTATATATCCATCTACGTTGCATCCTACATGGCCATTCAAATCTCCTCCTATAAAGACCATCTCGCCTTGGGGTATCTCTAGTAGCACTCCTTCCAAGTCTTCCCAAAACTTCTCCTTGTGTCCATCTCCTAAGCCCACCTGGGGGGCATAAGCACTAATTACGTTCACTATCTCTTCTCCTAACACTAACTTAATTGCAATAATCCTATCTCCACAGCGCTTTACATTAACTATATCTTCCTTTAATTCCTTGCTCACTACTATGCCAACCCCATTCCTCGCTCTATTAAGTCCCGTATACCATAACTTATACCCAGTCCTCTCGATCTCTTTAGCTTTCTGTCCCACCCACCTTGTCTCTTGCAAACAGGAAATTGCGATTCGTCTCCTTTCCATTGTATCCACCACTTCCATGAGTTTTCCAGTTAGGCTCCCAATGTTCCAAGTACCTAATCTCAGCCTTCTATTTTGGGCTAGCTTCCTTACCCCCCGCACTCGTCCAATAAAGTGTGGGGACCCTTGCCTATTTAGCACTGCACCTGGGCGCCGATGCAGCGGTCCTTACTCACTTATCACTGTACTCGGACTATACAGCGCGTCGCTAAGTAGGGGACGCCCCAACGAAATATCATTAGATCTCAAATCCATAAAGAAATCCGACTGAGTATTGTGCTGGCTGTCGGCTACCTAACGCACAACCCTCCTCCTTTGTCCGGGCTTGGGACCGGCTATGTCAAGGATACCCCAACATAGGCGGAGTTAAATTTTTTTTTTTTTTTTTACACTTATCACTGTGAGATATGTTGCTAATTTTTACATAATTGGTTCTGCAGGTATACTCCACTTAGTACAAGTGATTTGATGGAAACTTTTGCGCAACAAACTATTGAGTCTTGTGAGTATCATTGTTTGTTGTAGTCAAACTACTGTTATGCCTCTTTGCATTCTTTTATCAAGCATAATTTCTTAGAAAAAAATGGCTTATGTGCAAAATTCACTAGTGTGTAGGTCCTGTGGGATAATTAGCTTTCAATACTAAGGAAATGAACATCCTTCTAAACTTAAAATCACAGTCATTTTAGTTTAATTCATACTTTATGAGATTCATTTCAGTTTAATTCATACTTTATGAGATTTTCTCTCTTTAATTGTAGTATATATAGCCGCAAATGGATAAAGTAATTCAAAGAATTCTTCTTTTTTTTTTTTCAAAATGACTTCATCTTTGCGATACATGATGGCAAACAATATATGTTCTATCTTAAGGGTCTTGCCTTTCTATCAAATTATTAGCTTTTTTTTTTCTTTTAAAAGAATGGTAAAATACGTTGAGTTGATGTAGGATTTATTTTGTAATTATTTTTTTATTGGTTAGGGGCTGATTTGTATTTTTATATAACTAGGGTTTTTTTTTTTTAATTTCAAGAATCTTTAGGGACTATTTTGTAACATAATGAGAATTGACTCTGGTCACTCAGCAGTGCTAGACAGCCAACCCTTGTTTCTTTCTAATTCTTTTCTCTCTTCCCTTTGTACTACTTCTTCCTCTTTTTTCTCTAGGATTTTTCTTTCTTTTTCCTTCTATTTTACAATTCTTCTAATTCTAAGGTTCCAACTAAATAGACATTCTATAACCATTTAATGGGGTTTGCATGTATAGTGGAACTGGCCTGTACAGTGTAAAACTATGCAACTTTTCATCCCTTATCTTGCAATACATTTCTGTTTTGAAAGATGATTATCTTGCAATAAACTAATGGCCGTAATAACTTTCAGGGCTGTTGGAGGAGGGTGCCAATTCTGTAGCAGAAGGAGAAGCTGCCATATTAGAAAGTCTTAGTAGGTATGATGCTTAATTTGTTTTTTTTTTTTTTTTTGCCTCACAAAAATAAAACCTCATCCACTGGGTCTATTTGATTTTCAGTCATGTTCGTACTGTAGTCGCAACACTAGGTAAGCAGCATGGAGCTGCAGGAAGAGCTGATAAGTGGCAACATCTTTACTCAGGCTTCACTGTTTGGGTGTCTAAATCTGAATCAACAGGTATGGATTTTTGTTTATATCAACTCAGAGAAACTCTTGGATGGATGGTGCATATTCTTAAGAAATTAAAAAAATGATCATTAGATAAAAAGGAAAAATAAAACATGGAGGAGATGTACAACAATATCATCGAACACGAGGTTTAAAAAATTGGAGTCGGTGGGGCAACTTGGTTTTCCTCGTGTCAAGTCTGACTAGGTCGAGTCGGATTGATTCGCACCTAAAGCTCAAAACCCTTCAAAAATATTGAAAAATATGACAAAAATCTAAAAAATTGGAAAAGGTCACTCATCGTGTTTTAGTAAGTAGGAAAGAATTTAAGTACAAAAGGGTGTTGTCATTTGCTTTTTACTCAATCAAATGAGCATCTCCTCCTACCTTTGAGTTTTTAGGTCTTCCACAGCATGTGGTTTTAATCTTATGAAGGCAGTGTAAAGGATCTCCAAAAGCATCCCAAAGTTTCTTCCAATGGGAGAATAGGAGAAAATATGTGTTACAGGGTTTTTTTATATAAACTGGTACAAACAATTAGATGAAGCAAAAAAACCATTAGCCTAACAAGCAACAGTCCTCACATTAGAAGGCAATAAGTCTGAGAATGCTATGTTACCAACTGCCCACTTTTGCCAAAGCATCCACTTCCCTATTTGCCTCCCTGTGAGTCTAAACCTTAGCGCGAGCCTTGATTTCATTTAAAGTGAAATAAAGCATCAAACATTGCACCCTATCATTGATTCAAAGAGTTAAAACTTTAGAGCGGACTTTGACAATGACGAGTCCTGAAACCCTGGACTTGGAAGTTCTTGAAACCTTCTTTTAAAGTTCTGCTTGTGAGGGGTCACATAACCTGCTAGCCAATAGAATGCCAACACTACTGCACCTTTACCATTATTTGATAGTTCTGCCAGTGCCCCAATGGAGCAGCAACCATATTTTACTTTAAAGGACCATTTTTGTGGGGGAGCCCACCTAGCCCCAATGTACGTGGCCCGCACCAAACCATGATTGCTGTCCAGACTCCAGAGTCTCCATTTTAAATTTTGATGAAGGTATACCCTGAAATTCGTTTGCTTGAAGATCCTATGATACCCGGATACGGCCTAGCCCCAATGTACATGGCCAGCACCAAACCATGATTGCTGTCCAGAGTCTCCATTTTAAATTTTGATGAAGGTATACCCTGAAATTCGTTTGCTTGAAGATCCAATCCAAGTGTGTAGCTTTGGTCTTCGACACAAAATGACCTTTGCTCTCTAAGATCCTCGAATTCCTATTCTTCTAAGTCCCAAAAAAGATACTGAAGAATCATTTTCCAAAAGATATTGCCCTTCCCTTGAGTGGACCCAACGACCATCCAAGAATGAGGTCACCGGAAACTCGGAATACAAAGGAAGAATTCTTGATATTGAAAACAAGGAAAAGTAGGAACTCCAAATAGACCTAACTCTTAGGCAATGAATGAATAACTCTTCCTTTGACCAAAACAAGAAAAACCAATTCGGCATGTCAAAGTCATGCCTTCTAAGGTGATCTTGATTCAAAATTTTATTGGTTGTTGCGAGCCCAACAATAAGCTTTGACTCTACAGTGGCCTAGAGGTTTCCACATGGATCTGGATGGAAAATGATATCTGGTTTGTGAATTAAATGTAAGTAAATACCCTTACAAGAGATTTGGATGCACGATTCTTTTCGGTGCTTTTCAAGTAAGATCTCACTTTATTTCCTGCCCCTTAAAACTTCCATCCTTATTCCTCATATATGGATTTCTTGTCGACAAGAGCCTATGGCATGGAGGAAAGTGCTCACTATTACAACCTTGAGGTTGTGGGTTCAAGTCATGTTCCCAAAATAATATATTCATATATTGATTTGTTATTCCTTGGTCCGACCTGATGTTAATGCATTTGATTGATGTCACTGTATAACAAAATGTCAATCTTAGATTATCTTAAACGTTGCAACTTTGCCTTGACAAAAGCCTATAGCAGGGTTAGAAGGTGCTAATTGTTGCAACCATGAGGTTGCAAATTTTCATTAAATAAAAAAATTAAAAAAAAATTATGTTAGCCTATTGAGGAATCCATAGGTCAACTGTATACTCACTGCAATTCCACTAGAACCATTTGGAGTTTCTTCTTATCCTTGTTTGGTTTTTCATATCCATTCCCTTCATCATTTCGGAAACTAATTGAAGGTGGTTTGTGGGGCCTTTCTCCAGTAGAGGTGATATACCATGAAAATGTTACCATTGGCAGATGCTTGGTGTATATGATAGGAAACGAGTAAGAGGATCTAGAATGGGAATGTTGCTTTTCCAAGATCACTAGTACATGGAAGTGAATGTATGGATTTTTCAGTGGGGGACTTAAAGATAAGGAGTTCAGGGGAATTGTCATCATTGGATTTGTAAGTGAAATGTGGTGATCAAAGCCTGGTTGTAAAACTTGGTTCATTTTGAACCAACTGCTGAAATTATTTTCAGTCAATGGACTGAAATGAATAACCCCCTTACAAATTTCAGGTGAGATTCGATCTTTGGTTCGAAATTCAGAGATTTTGGCTGAATAGGTCAAAATTCCATATTATGCTGAAACTCTCTCTCTCTCTCTCTCTCTCTCTCTCTCTCTCTCTCTCTCTCTCTCTCCTCTCTCTCTCCCTCTCTCTCTCTCTCTCTCTCTCTCTCTCTCTCTCTCTCTCTTCTTAAGTTGATTTTTGGCCAATATGCCTCTACCTTTTCATTTGGGTCCTCCCATTGCAAAAATGTGGAAGGGGAGCCATTTACTAAAACTGCATAGGAGGTGGTTGAAATGCAGACCTGTATCCACTCGATCCAGGTTGGGGGGAAGCTCATCTGCCTGAGACACCCCAAAATTGCATGAATTCTATTCCATGAATATGATATCTATCTAGTGTGATATATGGATCTTCTCTTTGTTGTCCGAGCCTCTAGTGAATTCGATTTCTAAAAAGGATTACTAATCCTTAACTTTTCGAGGAATCCTTCATCAGTGGTTGTGAATGACTGACACACACCTGGAATAAGCGTTATAGCTTGTTTCCGGACAGAAGCAGAAGCAACCCTTGTTTCAAAGAGAAGAGGATGTGTTATTCACATTTCATTTTATGGTCAGAGGTGAATTGAAAGATAAGCAGTGGTGGCCTGAACAGGGCCCTTGCCTCCCCTATGCAGAAGGGGAGTACTTAAGCATCTATCAAGATGCAGGTAACAGGCCTTGTCTGAGACCGCATCATAAGGCTAGGTTTCCTCCTCTCATAGTTATATCAACAATCACACCGAAAACATAACTGTGGTGGAAGGGGGGTACACTATCCTATCTTTCTGGAAAACCTGAACTACGTCATTCAGTGGACTTCGACTGACAATTTTTTTCTTCAATTCCTGCCCGGCTACTATCTATTCATGGTTCCAGATCCAGATATGGAACTGGAATGGGCAAGCACAACTTTGAAATGGAACACCAAAATGCCAAAACAGTCAAAATGTTTCAGTTTGGAGTCAAACTGAAGGGAGCTCCAGTATGGATTAAAAGGTAGCCACAACCACAAAGTAGGGCATTTGTAAGAGTTAAACCTAAGACATCCCCTTAATATTGTATACGGAATTATAGATGGAAGTGCTCTTAATATATTGGTCCCTCAGTGTTTGCAGCGCGTTTTTTTTTAAAGAAAAGGTCTGCTCTATTTTTCTTCTCAGGCCATATGTGGTTTTAAATCAAGCTGAGGTTCAATTTTGGCAATGAGAGATCAGGTAAGATAAGTCTCCTTTTTTGTTCATAGTCCATCACTAATTGAGGTAGGCTGTTGGAATGTCATCAGATGAGCACAAGGATTGCAGGTTGGCTGTCATTGTCAGCGAGCTTAGGGATTTTCTGTCTGCTTCTTTGCCCATATTCCTGGAGAAGCAAGTAGGGGCAGACCTTTCACAAAAGTAGGAGTTTTAAGAACATCGCTGGAAGCTCCTCAGATTTGTAATTTTTGTGTTTGATTTGCTAGTAGGCTTGTTTGTTGTCTTATTGTTTGGCAGCATTGCACTGATATAGTTGTCATGTAGTTACTGCCATGTATCTTGTCATGTTAGTTTCTATAGCTGTGTTTGAGGTTGAGCAAATTAACATAAAACTAATATAATTCTCCATTTGCATCTCTTTATGTCTATTTAGCTTCCCAGATATCATCATAGCACTAGGACAACCCTTGAGTCATTTGGGTTTGAGAATTGTTTCCCTAAGATTTGTTTTCTTAATCTATCTCCCTCAGATCAATTGTAATTTGTTAAGAAAAAAAAAAAAAACTGTGTTTTTTCACCTCCTGTGGGTCAAAGGGATAGCCTGGTTGTTCAGATTTTTTCCAACAATTATATTTACTGGAATAGTTTTCAATTGTATTGTTATGGCTAAATGATTCTGTGTTATCCATGCAGATGAAGCATCTGCTAAGGAGGAGGCCCAAAGAAATGTACAAGATGGAAGTCAGGGTTACTCAAATGCTGACGTGGTTGTCAAGCTTGGAGGATGGGACTCTAGTCATGCTCAAACTGTTGCTCAGGCTTGTCTCAGCGCACTTAAACAATTAATCATATCAGACAAGAAGCTTCCAGGTATCATCTTCTACTGGATCGCGTCTCTCCACCGCATGCTTTACATTTTATTTTTTTTCTAATTTTGACTGAACTAGGAGTGTTAAGGAAATCAGTTGCATGGTGCACTTGAGCGTTTGACTGCTCCATAATGTCTGCTTTTATAGAGGATAGAATATGCTTTAAAACTTCTATCTGCATAACTTCAAGTCTGGCACTGTTATTGGATTTAGAGAGGATCATGTATGAAACCCCTGCCTTTTGTCTATTTAAAAGAACCCAATGTTTTCCCTTTTGCCAAAAATGCTTTGCGGTTTTTGAGATTCTTTTAACCACTCTGAGCTAACATGGTGTAAATGGTCGTGACAGAAATATGCAACACTGGGAAGTACCATTAATATACCAATACAAAAATTGAAGTACCATTAATGCACTCGTGTAATGAAAAACAAACGCAATGTTTTGTCTTTTGTAAATGATCCCATGAGAAACCACTCTAAATTAACATGATGTTAATGGTCGTGCAGAAATATACAACACTATGTAGGTACCATCAATTCAATTACAATGACAACAAGCATGCAAAATTGTTACCGATCAAAATGGAGATACCATGCGCTCCTGTGCTTCTGTCTCACATGTGGATACCATGTGAGACAGCTAATGGGGCTCTCCATATGATCAATCCAAATGGACCATCCAAACCCAACCCCCATGGTGCTCCTATGCCAGGCGTGCGCATGACCACCGCCCATATATAGGGCTATCCTCATGTGTGTGGCCTTATTGTGTGCACTATGTATACCAATCAAGGGGAAGGTGGGGGATCGAAAGTTCTCGACGGGCCCGACCTCTGTGGAAAACTTTAAGTCCATCAAATCATCCTAACCCCTTGATCCGTGGCCCTCGATTTTAACAGTTTTAAAAGGCACCCTTTTGAAAAATTTAATCCAACAGTCAATTTAATTCGGATTGGTAGGGGGTTTGATGGCGGGTCCACCTGGCCAAAAAATGATCAATGTTCACAGGGGTGCTCGTGCTCATATAAGGGTAGTCCCTTGAGCTATATGCACTTATATAACATATGTATATATATGGGGCAATATTCTTGCACAAACCATGCACACCGGTTGCTAGGGCCCAAGGTGGGCCCACAGATCATGTGACATATGAGGATGGAAAGATCCACTCATGATGGACCCCAGATATAAAAAAAGGGGCCAATCTCATGCCTCTGACCCCTTATCCATGGCTCACAAGTTTAGTTGCTTTATATTACAGAAAAAAAAAAATGACCCTTCGATCAAATGGTCTGATCCATTCGGTGGGTGCAAGCCCTGGGGTCCAGTGACTATCAAGGGGGTTCCCATGTGTGTGAACGGTTAGGATGGGTCAAAAGGTGGGCTCGCTGGAAGTTCTCACTATAAGGATATATAGGAACATCTCAGAGAGAGAGAGAAGACCGGTGCTTCTGTGCAAGAGTTATGATAGGTGACTATGTGCGATAGCATGTGCGGTCTACCTGGCTGATCATTTAAGGAGTGATAGAAAAATATGCATGGATAGGGTTGGACCAAAAATCATCTTGATTTGATTTTAAATGGTCAAGATATTAAGGCTTAAAATCAAGAGTCAGAGAGTGATCAAAAAGTTCAACATGAAATCCAATTATGGATCCAATTCGGGATAGGTGTCGTATTGAATCCGGTACCACTTCACACGCACATGCGCGTGCACACACAGATGTGGGGCCTATCCTTGGTGTCAAAGGGATGGGAACATCTACACATATATAAGTGATACACAAAAAATGAGCTTAACCTGAGTTTCTTTAGTGTGGATTTTAAGGCTTCAAAATCAATGTTAAAAATTCTTTGAAAAGAGGGTTTCTCAATCCAATGGTGAACTTAAGTCCAAAGAGTGTCAAATTGGGGTTAGGGCCAAATAATGGAGGGTTAGTGAATGTGAAGGAGATTGCTTGATCACAGGGGTTCCCACTTCCAACTAGGCCCTTGACGCAGTGCAGGAAAGGGAGAATAGTCAATGGGCTAATCTCCAAGCCAAAGGCTTAGCAATAGTGATCCATAGATCAAAACTATCTTGGTCTCACACCACAGACCCAGAACTCTACGAAAACTCAAGAGAAGTTTTATTAATCAATAGAACTTATCCCTGAGGAGGGATTACAATCCTTTATATAAGCTTCATACTCTAGCTCTTATTTGGAAACAACTCTAATTTAAATAAACACTAAACCAAATACGATAAAACTTTCTAATTAATCTCATAATTATCCCTAAAATTCAGCTACTACCAAAATAGAAAACTCTTGGATGGTCTGGAGATCTTCTTTTTATGGGTTTTAGTGGGCTTGGCTCCAACGGGTTGGTCAATCGTGGATCTCGCCTGCATAAGTTCTCCTCTTGGAAAGATCTCGACCTCGAGTTTAGTAGATGTCCTCTTGGGTCAAAAACCAATTGCACAAATTTTCAATTCTCTTGTTGATCTCCAAAGATAAAGTCAATGTGATGGACTTCAACTAATGGATCTTCTACCAAACCTTTTTGTTATAATTGACTTGTTTTCTGATGATCCAATTAGCTTGTCTGAAAGTAGCGCTTTCATTAGGTCCTTTAGTTGTTCATTTTCCTCACCTACCATATCCAAGTCTTCAATGTTTGCATCTGATTCCTTTGCTGCTTGAATCTGTTGAGCACCGTTGTCCATGGAAAGAAATTCAATCTCTTTGGCTTCCATGTTTTCTGATATGATCCATCTTATGAGTTCCACATGTTGTTTTAGCTGATTTGACCATTAAATGTTCCTTTTTCCTGATGTTGCTTGTCAATGCCAGCAATTTATGTTTCTCCTTTTTGCTCTTCCTTTGGTTCTTCAATTGAAGGTGACGGCGTAGACGGTGATGTTGTCGGTTGCAATGGAACGAGGGAAACTCATCGTCCTTTCCATAAAGAGTATATGTTTTTCTTTGTCATGCTGCACTTTACGATAAAAAATCCATGGTCGTCGCAAAAGAACATGAGTGATATTCATAGGGATTACATCACGCCAAATACTATTCTGATAACTACCAATCTTGAAAGATACCAGACATCTATGAGTCACACAAATGACAGAACCATTAGACCTTGTGACTTTGTAGGGTTTAACTAGCTTCTCAATTGGCCAATGAAGTTTATCAATAAAATCTTGTGCAACAAAGTTTATTGTAATATCATTATCAATAACCAAATTAGTTAACCTGTCTTCACACTTTACTCGCGTCTGGAATATCACTGTTTGTTTCCACTCTTCTTCTTCTTTCTCCTTAGAGGATGGATGATGATGGTGATTGGGTGGTGATGATGATGGATCGGGAGAAAAAATAAATAGAAAGATAGGATACTAGGTTACCTTGGATCGGCGATTGGAACAACAATCTAAGACGGATCTTTGCTCTGATACCAATTGACGCAGCTCGGATGGGGAGAATAGCCAATTCAATAGAGCTTATCCCTGAGGAGGGATTGCAATCCTTTATATAAGCTTCATACTCCAGCTCTAATTTGGAAACAACTCTAATTAAAATAAACACTAAATTAAATCAGATAAAACTTTCTAATTAATCTCATAATTATCCCTAAAATTAGCTACTACTAAAATAGAAAACTCTTGGACGATCTGGAGATCTTTTTTATGGGTTTTAGTGGGCTTGGGCCCAATGGGCTGGTCGATCATGGATCTGGCCTGTATCAGCCCTATGAATGTTTAGGTCATTTATTTTATATGAATGACATTGCTCGAGTGAATTTCCGTGTGTGTGTTGAAGAATATGTATGAATCTTTTGGTTTGCTAGATTATTTTTAGTATTACTAGTTGCTTTATTAGGGTTTGAATCTTTTTAATTTGGGATTATCATATTTGGATTTTTATGTAGAAAGAACATTTCCAGTTTGGGGTTTCATAATTTGGATTATTTATCTATGTTTTTTGTGTTTGTTCTTTCTATTTGGGTTTTAAATTGAAAATTCTGAAGAAGAGAATTCATGATATTTTGGTTTTTTATTTGTTTGGTTTCTCTGAGGTATATGGGTTTTTTAGATTTACTCTTATATAATACAGGGGTGGGTGTGTGGGTGTGTGTGTGTGGTGGGGTGGGGGGGGGGGGGGGGGGGTTTGGGTTCTTTTATCATCTTAAAATTCCATATAATGGTTCTACGGCAATGTCTTCACCATGGTCAATAATTCACAGCTGTTTGATGGGTTTTAGACACACTTGTAAACTATCTGATATCTGATCCGGTGATGATCCGGTGTGTTTTCAAATGGTACCCAAAGCATCCCAAATTTCATGAATAGGCAACTTTATCATCCTTTTGAGAAGGGTGCCCTCTATAATGTAACAGTGAAGAAGAGTTAGTTCATCAAATTACCATAATTTAATATCAGGTAATCATGTTTCTTAGTGTAGGCAACCCTAGATAAATGGGGTAAGGCTCCAGTGATACTGATGGTGGTATTTTTTTTAATGTATAGAACTTTCTGACACTAATTTGTGCTACAAATTTTGTTGTGTTGGTTGTCTGTGCTATTTGTAGGCAAGAAAAGTCTCTATATCAGGTTGGGGTGCCGAGGTGATTGGCCGAACATCAAACCACCTGGTTGGGACCCATCAAGTGGAGCAAATACGGCTGATGCTTAGGAAAAGGTATCTCCTCATCAGATCACAGGCCTTTAGTGGAAAGATGGCACCATCACTTTAGCATTGATTTTTTGTAGCTCCATTCGAGTGCTGGACAAGAGTTCGATCTCCAGGCTTCTGAGCAGTTTATGTTTACAGTTTACAAGGGAAGGCCTGTGTCCACGATTTTCCCTATTGCAATCACTTGTAAGAACATCGCGTCCCATCCTATCCATAGATGCATTGGCAATTTCTATCTTATTGATGATCTGAAGACCATTGACCATGAATAAGATAGATGCCATCAATAAAATACAAGGTATTGATGCCATCAACCAAGTGATATTGTTATTAGTGTATCATAAAAACAGAACTGCAGTTTTGTCAAAATCAGCATACAACATTTAGGGATCAGACTATTCTAAATGAATTCTGATTTCACAGTTCAACTATCACTAATCCAAATTGCAGTGGAGTACTCAAATGAGGAAAAAGATATCACAGTTGCATAAGAAAATTGATATTTGTTCCATCGTTGTTTACAGATTGAAATTTGTCATGAGAGAGAGAAGGTAGATACTTGCGGCAATGTAATGCGACTAGCATTATGAAATGCATGTTACATGTATATCCAGTATTTTTTCTGACTTGATGCATCCTCTATATCGCAAGATTCTGTCATGGAGATGAAAGATCATGCATGAGCAATGGCTAATAATGAAGTGGATGTGTCACTGCCTGCATCAATCTTTGAATTTCCCACGAGCTAATCAACTTTTTAAAGTGATGATGCAACTATCAAAATCAAGGACTGGTCTGGAATTTCCATGTGTGAATGTGTTGATTCACCAATTCACTCCAGAGAGACGCTTCCCCATGGACACATGCAAACCCTCCTATACAATCGAAATTTCAAATCAAGAAATTTCATTATCATGAGATATTTCAATCGAATTTTGCAATATCACCATTCCATCTTATCCAAACATGAAATTGCAAAACCAAAATTTCAAATTTCACTTTATCCTTTGATAAAAGTTAAAAGGGCGTCCCCATGGCAGGCCCCCTTCCTTCACCCCATGGGTCGAAGTCAATGATGGTGTAGAAAAAAAAAATCAAAAAAGAATTTACCCTTCACAGCCCAGGCCCTGCTCTGGTTGGAGGGTAAAGCTAAGGGCCTAGCTAGTTCAGCCCCTTTGAAAAGCTGGGCCTGCCTCTCATGGATGTGATAGTGATAGGGTAAGGGTAGACCCCTCCCTAGCCTTGGCTAGAACCTTTGACAACGCTGGCTGCAGGGCAAGTGGGTTCCACACGCGATTCCCAAAATTTGGAACTTATCAACGATCCGGAATACGAGTTATTTTTTTACATTTAATTTTTTCATAACGCAGACGAGAATAATCCCTACGGGCACAAGAGAGAAAGCCGGGTAAAATTTCCCTGTGGTCTCAATGTGGTAGTGTTGTTTCGAACCCACAACCTCCAGATGCAAATTGTGGTCCTACGCCGGGTTAAATACGAGTCATTCATGGTATAAACTATTACTCGAATTCTTTTTTTTTTTTTTCCTGACATTTTTATACTTATCCTAGAGATAGCAGACTTAAAGTGAATGATATATTTAGTTTATAATATAAATTAATTAATTAAAAATTTTAGAGTTGATTTTGAAAATAAATTTCGATTTTCTAGGTGGGCTTGATTCTGAAACCGAATCTATAATCAAAAAAATAGATTTCAAATTAGAAAATAGATTTCAAGTTAGGCTCGTAACCAAAACCAATATGGTGCGGACCGTACCATTTGCAACCCTATCCAAGAGCATTTGGAAGTCCTTAACTCCGTGGATTTATACACGGACACTAATTTTTCACATCCAATATATATATGCATCAAGACTCATCAAGGAAAATTAGTTATTATCCGGACAATCATGACATAACAATGAATATATGGGAAATTTCAAATGCACCCATGTCATTTGCTTAGCACACCTACATTTAAAAAAAAAAATTATAACCAAAATACCTATATGTGAAATTCCGACTATACCATTGACTTCATTTATACAGGGATACTCAGATCCGTGCATATTAGACGTGCACGATTTTTATATACCGAGCAAAAAAAATTATGTATGGATACGCAAATCCGCGTGCACGGATCTACGTATCTGTGCTTAACGTGAACTATTTTTTTTTTCTTTTATTGTAATCCGTAAGCCTTCTCCTCTCTCCCATCCCTTTCATTCAACTATTTTTCCTCCCAATTGCAAGCCACACTCCATTTTATTTATATAGATTATATGTTTATTTAGTTGAAAAAAAAATTAACAAAGAGAAAAATAAAATAAAAGAAGTTGAAGATGAAGATGCACGGGAGATGACGAACTTCGATTTATATGCCAAAGAAGAGGGAGAGAAGGAGATGAGTTGATGACGACGCTCGGAGGAGATGTTCGGACGAAAGAAAATGATGTCACACGTTCTCTCAATGGACGGATGAAAATGAGGGAGAATGGAAGAAGGACACGCCGATAGCTGTTTTTTTGTAAGTGGGCTTTGAAAAAAAAAATTTATATTTTTTCCGTAGGTGACCTCAGCCTATGGATTGATTGGCTCACCATTGGGTTGGTGTGTTTAGAATTTCCCCTTAATATATTCCTCTCCAAAATCGAACTTTCACGAATTACAGCACGTGTCCTGTTTAAAAATCAGAAACGAATACAACTAACGAACGATCCGATCCCTCTTGATACGGTGGCCCGCACCGCACAGCGACGTCTCTTGCCACGTTTCTTTGCACTCGTCCATCGTTTCGGTAACGACGGGATTACGATTTACGATCGTTACGCTTTCCTCTCCCATTTTCATTCGCAAGGGCGAAGGCCGACTCCAACTTGGAAAGAGCAGCCAACTCTTCTTCAATCTCAATCTCTTCTTCTGTTTATTTTGCAATCTCCTCGTTGTTGGAATTGCGATTCAGGCCTTGTTAGTCTTTCCTTTGCTACATTACATTACATTACTCCCTGTTTTATTTTGATTTTACTAGTAATTGAAGTTCACAGCTTGATCTGAGAATCCCCTTTTGTTTCTCTCTTTTTTTTTTTTTTTTCTTTTTTTTTATCTGCCCTAGAAGATTACATTTTGATATTATGATGTGAAGATGGGATTTTTCACTTTAATAGTGGTAAATCTGATGAAAATATCTTCTGGGTTTTATTTGGTTTTGGATAATTTTGTTGGATTCTTTGGGCTCTTGGTTTAGATGAGATTAGGTTTTGATACTATGATGCCAATTGGGGATTTTTCACTGTAATAGAGGTAAATCTGATGAAACTATCTTCTTCTGTGTTTTATTTGGTTTTGGATGATTTTGTTGGATTCTTTGGGCTCTTGGTCTAGATGAGATTAGGTTTTGATACTATGATGCCAAGTTGGGATTTTTCACTGTAATAGAGGTAAATCTGATGAAAATATCTTCTTCTGGGTTTTATTTGGTTTTGGATGATTTTGTTGGATTCTTTGGGCTCTTGGTCTAGATGAGACTGCAGTTCCTGTCATTTGGAGCAATATATGTTCTGAAGAAGTTTTTGGGGGGATTTGTTTGTCCCTAATCCATGGGTAGTTTGGATTTCTCTATGTTTCGATGTGAAGTTTTGAATTTTGATGGAGTTTTAGCAAATCTTGTGGATGACTTATGTATGGGATTGAGTTTTGGGTTTTTTCTTTTTTTGGAAATGTTTGTGGGAATGAGCTGATAATTTCTTTTTGGCGGGTTTTCTCATCAATAAGAGTTCCTTTTGTGATAATTTATGTGGGTTATTGTTTTGTTACTGTTGATTTGTTGCAGTTTCATTTGGAGTTATATTCCACCCTCATGAATAGTTGAATTCATTGTTTTGATCAGGTCTTGACCTTCTGGAGTTAGCTAGGTCAGGCTTTGGTTATCATTATTAGTGGAAAGAATTTTGGATTAGGGTTTCGAAGATGGGTGATAATCTGATGGAGAAGGTCAGTGCATTCGGTGAGAGGCTGAAGATTGGGGGAGCCGAAGTGGGCCGTAAGATGACAGCAGGGATGAGCTCCATGAGCTTTAAGATGAAGGAGCTCTTCCAGGGCCAGAACCATGCAGAGAAGATTGTTGAGGAGGCTACTTTGGAAACATTGGAAGGGCCTGATTGGGCGGCCAATCTTGAGATCTGCGACATGATTAACAGCGAGAAGATCGACAGCATTGAGTTTATCCGCGGTATCAAGAAGCGTATCATGCTGAACGATGCCAGGGTTCAGTATCTGGCTCTGGTCTTACTTGAGACATGTGTTAAGAATTGTGAGAAGGCATTCTCGGAGGTTGCCTCCGAGCGGGTTCTTGATGAGATGGTGAAGCTTATCGATGACCCTGGGACTGTTGTGAACAATAGGAACAAGGCTCTTATTCTGATTGAAGCATGGGGGGAGTCAGGGAATGAGCTCCGATATCTGCCTGTTTATGAAGAGACGTACAAGGTATTCTTCATTGTGATTAGTAACCTTGTTCAATATGAGTGGATTCAAATGTACCCCAAATTGCAGTTGGTTTGAGTATTTTTGGAAGAATGGATGGGTCTGCACTTTTGGTGGTGTAAGATGTAATTCACATAAGATGGATGGTTTCTCTGGCTTATTCAGCTGTCATCAATCAGTGCTGGTAATAATTTGGGCTGAAAAAGGCTGGGAAAAAAAATCTGAGACGCCTAATGGGGTTTTTAATGTTTTCTTCACCCCAATTACACATAGTATAACAGATGATGGTTAATGATTCAAATTGCTTGCTATTTGGGGTACCTCAGGACATCCAACATTGTAATTTTGTATTCTTAGTTGATATTGTTCATCTGAGACTTGCTTCTTTCCTTTGCCTTTTGTGTTTGTGTTTCTTAGAGCTTAAAATCTAGAGGCATACGTTTCCCTGGACGTGATAATGAGAGTTTGGCTCCAATATTTACTCCACCCCAGACTGTTTCTGGTTTAGAATCAAATGCAGATTTGGCACAACCTCAGGCTCACCATGACATTCCTCAAGAAATCTTTTCTCCGGAACAAACAAAGGAAGCGTTTGATGTGGCTCAAAATAGTATTGAACTTCTTTCAACGGTTTTATCCTCTTCTCCACAGCAAGATGCTCTAGAGGTGATTTGTATTGCTGTCTTGAGCTTCTTTTTGTCTGGTATTCGCTATTTGTCTTTCCTTTTTACTGTTCAAGCTATATGGGATATAATAATTGCTGCTATTGTTTAGTCTTATGCTTGAGATGTTTCTTCCCTTGAACTCTGTACAGTTTCCTGGCTTGCATTCTCTTATGAATATTTCATCTTGGATGTCCATTGGTCCACCATTTTCAAATTGCACTCCTAACTGCATAGTGCTGCCTTGATATAAACTCTCTGTTTCATTGATATTAACTGTTGAACATTAAAACATCTTTTGCAGCATAACAGTTGACCATTAAAAAATTGTGCAACATAACAAACAACCATTAAAAATCCTGGATTATAGTTTGCAAGTTTTATCATTGCATTCTTCTTGTTAGTCCAAAACTCAAACCAGTGCCAATTCACTTTTTCTGCAAATAAAGGTGCTGTTCAGCTGTTTCTGTGTGCTTGAATGCTAGTTGAATGAATCATGAGAAATGTTACTCACAATTAACTTTTCATTGGAAGCCTGACTTCTAAAAGCTGCCAATTAAAACTGGATCGGGAACTTTTTCCCTGTTTTTTTTTTTTCTATTATTTTTATTAGTAAAAACCATATCCCATCTAACTGGGGTTGCTGATTACTTTAAAGTAGAACTCGAATTGGATTGCTGAGATTTTACAACTAACTTGCCTGTCTGATTCCAATTGCACCCTCCTTTCTCTGTGCTTGATCGGCACTCAGTGATGCAGGAAAAGTTGCAGAGAATGAATTTTTTTATTTATTGAGAGAGTGCTAATTTGTGACTTCATCATTGTCCCAATTTGGTGTTAGATTGTTATTCCGGCAACGGAGTTATTGAGATGCACATTGATCCATTATCACATGTTATGTCTGCTCATTTTGGTGAGATTTGCTTTTTTCACATAGGTAGAAACCTAGATGGTCTTAGAATCCTTGTTGATTTGATTTAGATCAAGTGAGATTCCTCTTCTGTCATTCCTGTATGTGGAAAGTGGAAAGATAACGAGCAATGTATTACATATCGACTCATTTGATATGGATTTTTGTGCCAGATTCTTCTTGACAATTCGATTATTCTAACTAGTTTAAGCGTTTTTTGGTTTTTTGAAAAAATATGATTATGTTTTTAAATCTAAATAAAAAGTATTGAGTTGTTTATTGCTTGATTATCTGGAGTAAGATTTTATATATATATTTTTTCTGTGGTGGTGTTCACGTTACCTTTTTTTTAATGGGTTCATTTTATGTTGTTTCAAATAGAAATATATCTATAAATTAATTTGGGTGATACACCAAATCGACAAATCCTATTATTTTGGATTCGCTAACGAGACATTCTTGTATCAGTGTCCGATTCTGATATGCCTCATGCAACTTACGTGGTAATCGTGAAGTGGCTTCAATATTATATGCAAAATCTATATGTTAAATATGATTCTTGGTTTTCTTCACAAGTTGCAATTTGCCTCATTGTTACTACTTCGCAGTTTGTGTAGTTTGTACTGAAGTTCATATATTGCAATTCGTACATGTCACCATTTCCTAATTCGTTGGGGTTGGTTCATTAAGTTTAGTTTTTGGTTTCCTGATGTCGTAGTTAAAGTCCGCTGACTTGATTGAACAAGTTTGGTTTTCTAGTTCAATATAGTCTGATTAAATTTGCATGGTCTTTGGTCCCATTCAATTATTTTACAGGTATCTGAAATGACCTTGACAAAGCTTAGATGTAGAAATAATGGTATGTGAAACTACATACATGACCTTCTTTATAATTTCTTTTGAAACAAAACCTCATCAAAAGAAAAGTCATTTTAAAATAGGATAGAGCAAAAAATAAAATAAAATAAAAAGGAAAAAGAAGAAAGTTAAGGGCCTGTTTGGATGCACAAAAAAACACAAGAAAACATAATCTTTCAGTTTCTAAAGTTTAAAAAAAACTTGTACGTATGGCAAACCAAGAAAAGATTAATTTCTTTCAAAAAAGTACAATTTTTTTTTTATACAACTTGTATGTTTGGCAAACCAAGAAAAGATTCTTTTTTTTTTTTTTCCAAAAAGTGCAATATTTTATCGTACCCCCCCCCCCCCCCGTAAACCAATGTTTGGCACCTTTTCCTCACCCAAGGCTGTGATACCTCACCAGAGGTTTACTCCCCTCACCTGAGGGCCCCCTCTCCATAGGGCTACAAGCCCAGCCCAATGTTTCAATGTGTAGTCTTAACCAAAATCCTTCACCTCTCGCCCTTTCCCAAAAGAAAATGCACTTGTGAGGAGAAGGAGGACGGCGGCGATGATTAGGAGGAGGAAGAGTGGTGATGGGGTGGTGATTATGATCATGGTGACGGTGGTTGTAATGGTTGGGGTGGTGGTTGTGGTAATTTGATCTTGCTGGTGATGGTCATGACAATGATGATGATGATGCTAAGTGGTGGTGATGGTGACAATGGTAATGATGACCATGGTGGTAGTCGTAATGATGTGATGATGGGTTATGATTATGAAGACGATGATGATGCTGAGTGACGGTGGTGGTGGTGGTGGTGATGATGATGGGGCAGTGGTGATAAATGGTAATGGTGGTGGTGATGGGTGGCGATAATGATGATGGGTGGCGGTGACCATGATGGTGATAGTGATCACGATGGTGGTGGTGGTGATAATGACGATGGGGTGATGTTCATGATATGACGATGATGATGAAAATGATGGTGATGATAGTGATGGGGATGAAGGTGATGATAATGATGGGGTGGTGGTGGTGGTCGTGATGGTGGTGTTGATTGTGGCGGCAGCAATCGTGGTGAAAATTTTCTCAATGATAGAATAAGGTAGGAAAGTAAACTTAAGTAGTTTGATTTCAAAGGTCTTTGGGCCCCATTAATTGATTCAAAGCGACAAATTGCACCAAAAATAAAGTGTTTATAAGTGATTAATCTAATAATAAAATTTACTCTGATAAATAATTTTTTAATCTTATATCTTGAAACTTTTTTAACATATATTATAATCTGTTGCATTCTTCAAAAACTGCCTTATAATAAAAATATTACAATATTTTAGTATGACACTATTCTATTATGTACTATTTTATTCTAGTTATATTGTAATCTGTAAATATTTTATTCTGTAGAAATCCAAACGGGGCCTAAATATAGACATTCAACATGAAAGTAAGGGTAAAAGTTATGAGTCCCAAATGGAATTGTACTAGTTTGATCCTTTTTTCTTTTTTCTTCAGATGGTTACTTTGATCCAATTTGCAAACTTGATTGAATCAATATTGAACAATTAAGTGAATCTAACTGTAAATAATTCGAAAGAACTAGTTTGAAGTTTGTACGTGAATGATTAGCTTGAACCAGATAATTATGGTTGCCTACCTTAGAGATAAGAGTAAGACACTTCTATTTTTCAGATTTTTGCTCATGTGAACTTGGACTTATTTGGGTGTGGCATTGTAGTTGATGTTTTGCTTCTTTTGTGGTGGTGGTGGTTGTTGTGAACATGAACTTGGACTTATTTGTTGTTGTTGTTGTGGAGGTTATGCATGTTGTGGAGGTCAGATTTTTGTTCACAAATCCTAGGATTACTCTAAAATATGTGTTTCTTTTTTGTGTGAAAATTAGGTGAATCTAGATTTGTGCCAACTTATTGTTTGTTGGGTTCTAATCTAAAAACCGAACTCAATTCAAAGATCTATTTTATCGAAAGCTTCGGGGTTCATTACAATTTGTGCGACTTGGGATTTGTGTCCAATGGTACTTGGCAAAAATCACTAGCTTTGATTTATTATCAAAATCCAATACTATTTGTGTTTATTTAGAAAATTACACCTAGAGGTTGTTTCGGAATTTTGAACCTGAGTTTTATCAATTCTATAAAATTGAAGATTAGCTTTAATTTCTTATATTAAAGTTGGTTCAGGAATTCAGAACCCTTGTTTTATCAATTCTTTGTCAGGGCATTCCAACCCACATTGGTAGTATAATTTGGGTTTTGTCCTGGGCTAGTTATTGCTGTTGATACTTGATATGATCAGTCCTTCCACTGATGGGTTGGGTTTGAACTTTGAACCTTCTAACAGACGATTAATATAACAATCCAGACAATGGGAGTAGAGATGGCTATGTTCTTCCATCTTGAGGGACTTTTAGTTTTAATACATTCCCCACCTGTAGTGGGCTCATTTTATTTACCATTTGGCTCATTGGTACATGAGCTCACATGTATAATGTATGAAATGTGTGGATCCGACATTTATAATGTATCAAATGTGTGGATCGGGGAACTATAGGTCATCATAGTCCACTTGTATCCTTGAAAGACACTTACACCTGATTGTATCCTCTGCAAAAAATCTGAATGTACTAGTGTGTGTTGGTTTGTATATGTTGTCACTATTTAGAATGACAACGATGAATCCTTAAAAACTTTCCAAGTGGACCTGTTTATGTTTCAGAAAGAAGAAATGAGGAAACCTGAATCACGAGGAATTGGGGAAAAACAGTGAGTGGTATACTTTTGTCCTCCTTTCCTGCTCCTAATGGATGCCAAGGACCAAAGCAGTCATATTCAACTTGCTTGTGATTTTAGTACATCAAAGGCCGAACACACCCTCACATGATCATACATGCCTATTCTTGTCACATGTTATTTGATGGGCTTCTTTCTACATTGGCAGGATGACTTGGCACCTACACTTGTACAGCAGTGCCGTCAATCACAGTACACTGTGCAAAGAATCATCGAGACGGCTGGTGACAACGAGGCATTGCTTTTTGAGGCCTTGAATGTGAATGATGAACTCCAAAAAGTCCTTGCTAGGTATGAAGATTTGAAGAAGCCTTCTGAAGTCGTCGCACCTGAACCAGTTCCTGTGACGATAACTATGACCATCGAACCGGATGAATCTCCTCGGGCTGGGAAAGAAGAAGCACTTATCAGAAAACCAGCAGGATCTCGTGCAAGGGGTGGGGAAGAAGATAAAGTCGTGGATGACCTTGATGAGATGATTTTTGGAAAGAATGGAGGGAGCTCTTCAGAAGGGCAGGATCCAAAGAAGCAGCAAAAGAAAGATGATCTCATCACCTTTTGAGTGTTCTCATTTACCCTTTGAGTTCACAACTGATGTTAATATCTGCCCTTTGTAGGTGAAACTTCCAGTCATCCTTCTTAGATGGAGGATGGTTATCTCAGTGAAGGGATATGATTGGGGACTCTTTTTTTTTTTTTTTTTTTTCAAGATTCACTTGGTATTGAAAGCAGACGAATTTCTGTTTCTGCACATTCATGACACTACTTAAAAAGCTCATTCTTGCAATGCTTTACGAGGTGTGCTCTCAGATAAAAGTGCAAAATGATATCCCAAGAGAAATAATCTTGCTATACTTGATGTGGTGACAGGGACCTGATACGCCGTCGAAGTGTGGGATCAAACTCAAAATATTGATTTTGTATGCCTGATATTTTTATGTCGTAGTTGCCTCTTTCTGATTTGAATTTACCCCTTTTGATTTTTTTTTTTTTTTTTTTTTTAAGATTTTGGTGGAATGAGGAGACAGGTACATATATGAATTATGTTTGGAAAATCTATTGTAGGGTGCTTTTTTTTCATTTTCAAATGAATGCTAACTCACCTCTTCTGCAATATCAAAAGTCATATGTTGTGGATAGGAAATGGAAGGATGAAGAACAATCTGTAGGAAGTGGATAAACTTGCAAAAGAGGGAGTTCTTAAAACTGCATTGATTGTTTATATGTAATGTGTGTTTGTTAGCTTTTTTTAGGGTGTTCCCAATTTTGTTTTGGGGTTGTGCCTGTCTTTTTGGGGTATTCCTTTTTTTCTCTTTTGGTTTGTTTGCTTAGTCTCTTTCTTTGTGGGGTTTTTTTTTTAGTCAATATATATCTCTTATGCGGTACAGTTTTTTAAGCAATACAATTCCTCATCATCATAAAATAAAAATTAAAAATTAAAAAAAAAAATCTGTAGGAAGTGGGGTACCCCCGGAAAAGGCAGATCTGGACGATACCTTTCTTTAAAACAAAATGCATACACAAAAAAAAAAAAATATCAGTCTGTTGGGTGATTATAATACTAGGTTTCATGATTGTGTGAGGAAGTGTCTGGTAGGCTATCTATCAAAGTCCAAGGCCTTACATTGCTAAATTACATTACAGGCAGACACTGAACCCATCTATATGCCCATATGATATGTATGCTTCCTTTTGTAATTTTATTTCTGTTACCATGTGCATGATGCTGTATGTAGGTAAGGTAATGCGATGCATGATTAGCCTTTGAAAGCGGAGGTAGTTAAAATATTCAAATTTCAAAGGAGAATAGATAAAAGAAAGCTTGTTGTTGGGTTGTCTTTGTAATTTTCCAACTACCCACTCTCCACGTCTGGCCCTACCCCAAGGCCAATTCCATTGTGAATTACTTATGTCACCTCTGCCAAAATCTGGGACAAAATAAGACAAAAGGACCACCAAAACAAGTTTGATTTTAATCTGGTCATATCTAAGAAAACATTCATCTATTTATAGTAAAATATATCAGGTTTAATCAATGGTCAATTGCAAGCCACGGTGCTTGCCACCTTTTATTTTAGCTACATGAGGGATTTGAAATCACACACTCTATTCACACGCACGCGTCCCTGACTAGCTGGAGGGACGAATCATCACATTAGTAGTATTTAATTTATTAAAGATGGTGATGGTTGGAAAATCATTTCAAATAAATGAAGGGATCTGAATGACCCTCATGAATCTTAAACCTTAATCATTCATTTTTAACTCTTTCAACATAGAGGCATTGCTTAGAAATCTTACACCTTCAAGAACATTCAAGGAGAATGAAGGCAGAGAAAACTGCCTGGGGATCAAGTTTTTGTACTATAGACAATTTCTTGCATTTGTTCTCTAGCTGTCCACCTATTCTTTTTCACATTTAAATAGGCTCAAGGTCAGCTTACACAAGGAGAAAAGGTGGAGAAAATAACGTCCTCTCCACTTCCAAACAACGCCAGTGGTGGATGTAGGTTAAAAAGAGCCTCAAACCGAGGTGATGCTAACAAGTGTAGGGTTGGTTTGACCATAAGGATCTTAGGTGGGCCCCTCCTATAAAAAAAAAAACTTTTCATATATCAAATTTGAGCTTGAGATAGATCTCTCCATCTTTATTTTCTCTATTTTATGCAAATTACCTATGCTATCACGATACTTGTATAAGGCCAATATATCCGCATATACAAGTCCAATATATCCATATCAAATTGATACGACACTAGTATTGATATCTGATAGTGTACCGATATATTTTAGGAAAAAAACTTAATATATCCTACTTATAAAGCTCATTATTTCATATATTTCTTTTTGTGTTTTTAATTTTTTTATTATAAAATATATTAAAAAGGAATGAAAAAAATAATAATTTTATCGATTCAAAAATAACCTAAATAAAATTAGGAGGCCCTTATCCATAAGTCAAAGTCTATGGGGTCGGACTCGTTTTCATTAAAGAAGAAACGAAAGAAAGAAGGCGAGAGGAATGAATGGATGGTGGTCTGCTCTCTGCCTCTCTCCTTCAATCACGCACCCCTCCACTCGCCATGACATGTGGCGTGCTTCGTCGTGTGGCAGGTCCTGGTAAAGTGGGCCCACAGGGAATCTCCTGGTTCCCACCGCTGTATATATGTGCGAGCACGACCCTTATAGTTATGTGGCATGTGGTTTATGGGGACACATTAATTTTTTAGAAGGGGGCCTCACTTTTACTTAATTTAATTTATTAGGGCCTGTTTGGATAAATGAGAAGTGGAGTAAATTGAAGTAGATTTCACGTGTGAAGTGGAGTGAAGAGAAGTAGGTTGAATTTAAAGTAGAGCACTTTACTTCACTCCATTTGAATGCTTATTTTGAAGTTAAGATTTTGAGTAGAATCCACTTTTACTCAAAGAAATTGAAGTATTTTGAGTTGAAGTGAAATAGAGTACATGTGGCTCTCAACATTACTTCATTTATTTGGCTAGACTCATCTAAACATGGTAAAGTTGAAATTTTAGACTGTTAGAGCCCATTTAACTTTACTCTACTTTATTTTTTGGCTATCCAAACAGGCCTTAGTGAAATAGGCCTTCATTTTAATGTTTATTTTGCTAATTTTTACATCATTCGGAGGATGTAAGCCATTGGATTGACCTGTGGAAGGAACTTAGATCATATTAATCTCTGTCTCACATACTGTCTAATCTAATCATGAATTTACTGCAATTAAAGTGAGATTTGAGCTGCTACCCATTCATACAATTAAAGGTTTTCTTATGTCCAGCTCAGCTGGTTTTATGATTTATAGTCTTGATTTGACATTTGTATAAGTAACCAAAAAGTATGAGTTATACTACAAAACTCTCAGGCGTTTTTCACAAACCAAAAAAAAAAACTGTTTTAGCCAATAAAAATATAACACATGTCAAGTACACTTATCCATTCTCTCTGTTATATATAAAACTATGAATATTTTATAGATTCTCTTAAATCATTGACTAATAAATAGGGATACAAACTCTCCCTTTGAGATAGGAGAGTTTTTGATAATTTTGGGAAGAGTATATATATCAATGATGATAGAAAGCACATTAACTATTACCATATAGTTATAGATTTTATTATGTATGATTACTTCACTTTTTGGGCTCTAAAGTCGTTGTAAAAACATGGATGGGCCCATGCTCTTAAAATTCAAGTGTTCATTCATGATGGGATCAATGCCTTTATTTTGACCCAGAAAAACTTAAATTGAGAAAGTGCAGCAATCACCATTTTTCAGTGGGGCCAATCCGTTGGAAATCCCTTACCCAACATCATCCCTTCCAAATGATGCTTCTGTTTCCTAACGTCTCCTTTACTGGCCCAGGCTCTGACTTAGAGAAATCCTGAGTTAAAAATGGTAAAACTTAACAGTGTGGCTTACATATTAAAAATCCAAACCTTCCAATATATAGGACATCACCAAATTTAATTCGAATTTTGCCGGTCCCACCATAGGATTGAACGTTTGATTGAAAAAAAGTGATAATACAATTTATGTTGATTCATTAATCAAATGGGCAATTCTATGGTGGGATCTACTCTAATGCTTGTATAAAATCTAACGACACCGTATGCATTAGGAAAGATTTCATTTTGAACGGTTAAGATTATCAAACTGTGGTCCTCACAGTAGAGTCAAACTGCCTCATAAGATATGGACTCTTGTCCTAATCAAATCAGCTTGGACTGTACTCTCTACTCTCATTATCCTTTCACAGTCAAGTTGTTTTCAATCAAAAACAATCTCCCGACCCGTCCTTGAGATTTCACAAAACCACGAGGGCCTTCCCGTAAACCAACGCGAATTCCGCTTCTGATGTTCGAGGAAACAACCCAACGCACGATCCATCTCATCAATCTATCAGTCAATCTGTCGCCACGTGTCCAACCAATTCCCATCAACGGACCACAGCATTCCCACTCTCTACATCTACGTCCCTATAAGTACCCCAAATCTCGCCTCCTGTCACTCCATTTTGCAAGAAAGTCCGACTATACGGAATCCACGCTTCGATTCCACTCGCTTCGTTTTCCTTCTTCGTTCTTTCTACTTTCCAAAAATCTCTCCATTACCAGCTTCGATTTCCGATATCTCTCTGTCTAAAAACGCGATCTTTGGTCTCTTTCTGCTGAGAAATCTACGTAAAGACGCCATTTTTACGAATGAAGAACTTGAATGATGGCGTACGGAGCTTGGATTTTTGCGTCGGAGCTCGTCGACATGCAAGCTATTGACAGTTGGATCCGTCGAGATCTGTGTATTTTTGCATTTTGATACTTTGAAGCAGTGTTTTTTTAGCTTCTTCTGTTCAGATTGGTGGAAGATCGGTCGAGATCTGTGTGTTTTTGTATTCTCATTTGTAGTGATCTGGTAGTTGGATCGATCCGTGGAAAAATAATGTGATTTGGTGTGAGGATCGTTGTGAATCGTGGGCGATTGAGGTAATCCTGCTTTTGCAATTGATTTTCTTTGAGATTTTGTGCGGAAATCGCTTAGTTTGTAGTGTTTTTTTGAGAATCAGAGATCAAAATCTGTTCTTTCTGAGATCTGAGAAATGTGAGTGTGTTGAGATAGTTTTGTACTTGAAATGCTGCTGAAAATCTTGCTGTGAATTGAATTTTTTTTTCCGTTTTAACTAGATTAGACTGCTTTGATCGGATGCTTTTTTGCTGCAATCTTCAATTTGTGATCTGCAATCTATGTTCGTCTGTACTTCATTTACATGCTGCAGTTTCTATCTAGGGTTTTATTGAATGAATACATGCTATTGCTTTAAGCTTCTGTGACTTGAATTTAGTTGCCGTCGATCTATTTGGCTGGATTCTGCAATGTTCTTGTTTGAAATAATGAAGATGAATCTTGAATTCCCCTGTTCTTCTATGAAATTTCAGGATCCTGGTGATTGAGGGTTACTGATAGTGTGTTTATATATGGCGTCTCATTCTTTTAAAGCTATCAGATCTTCTCGATTTGCGGCGTCAGCATCAGATGCTGAAATGCAGCAGAACAAGGCTCCACTTCCTCCTACTGTCGCCTTTGCAAGGCGAACTTCATCAGGCAGGTATGTCAACCTTTCAAGGGATGATCTTGACAGTGAACTTGGTGGTAGTGGTGATTACTCAAGCTACACTGTTCACCTCCCACCCACACCTGACAATCAACCCATGGATCCATCCATGTCGGTGAAGGTCGAAGAGCAGTATGTTTCGAATTCTCTCTTCACTGGTGGATTCAACAGCATCACCCGAGCCCATCTAATGGACAAGGTGATTGAGTCTGAAGCAAACCATCCGCAGATGGCTGGAGCCAAGGGTTCTTCTTGTGCGGTTCCGGGCTGTGACTCCAAGGTCATGAGTGATGAGCGCGGGGTGGATATCCTTCCATGTGAATGCGATTTCAAGATCTGTAGGGAGTGTTTTCTGGATGCTGTGAAGTCGGGGGAAGCGAATTGCCCCGGCTGTAAGGAACCTTATAAGGTGACAGATCTGGATGAGTTGAATTTGGATTCAGGGAGGCCGCTTCCGCTTCCCCCTCCAAATGGAATGTCTAAGATGGAAAGAAGGTTGTCTATGATGAAATCGACCAAATCAGCATTGATGAGGAGCCAGACTGGTGATTTTGATCACAACCGATGGCTTTATGAAACCAAGGGGACTTATGGGTATGGAAATGCTATCTGGCCAAAGGAGGGGGTTTTTGGGAATGGGAATGATGATGGCAATGGGGCTGTACCAGCAGAAGTGATCAACAAGCCGTGGAGGCCGCTTACCCGCAAATTGAAGATCCCTGCAGCAATTCTCAGCCCTTACAGGTAATAGCCAATTTATTTCTTGTAATATTCACTTGTTTCTTTTGTCTTTCTTTGTTGATTTTGTCTTCTCTATTCTGAATGAGGGATGAGAAAAGAAAATTCCAAGATGTCTCGTTTCAATTATCCTTGAGAGAGAGCGATCTACTAACTATGATTGCACCACTTTCTGTTTGCCCACATGGATGCATGCAGACCATGGGCCATGGGGCAGGGAGAGCCAAAAAAATCTCTACAACCAAGGGAATTATGCTTAGAATGGGCAAAAGGAGGCAATAGATGATTAAAGATTTATCCAAAGTAATGAGCCACTTGGGGTTGATTTGACTAATTAATTGAATTGGACATGTGACATGATGTTGGGTCCAGTACCCCACTAGAAACAAGGGTTCTCTATGATCAGCAATATACCAAAAATTAACTCTACTGTTGATATTTGGCCATCAGATCTTAGCAAGAGAAATAGCCAATTGAAATGAAAACCATGAAACACTCACAATCATCACACTGGGTCAGGCAGCTAACAAGATCCAATGCATCAGTTGATAAATAACCAGCAACCATCACTTGTATCTGGTGGTGGTGGGGCCTGCTTCACGCCATCTGTCCCATTCTCCTAATTCTTCACCATACTCTTGGAGAGTATGTATCTTCGGATTTTAGAAATCAGAGAAACCTACCTGGCCTAAATGTACCAATAGGGCTTTAACTTGTAAAATCCAAACCACTAAAAATGAAGAAGAGGATCCGGTTTAATGGCTCTGAGATAAATTTTTCCAATAGGAGTTGGGCTTCTTTCTGATTTACCGCATTTGAAACATGTGATTCACTCCTGTTTTATGTATTCTGTATGTGTTTAATACTTGTTCAGTTTGATGATGGGCCTAACTCTTATAAGATTGAAATTTTGTTGACAGCCAATACACCGAGGGACATTCATTTTAAGTAGTTTTGATTTCATAATGGACCTCATGGATGCGGATTCATAGGCCTGGCCATTGGATCAGAATTGTGAACAATAGACCTCCATGTAATAGTTAATAGTAGCTTAAACCTTCTTACTAACAGCAACCGAAAAAGGCAGCTAATATATCAGTCAGGTTAGCCTTCACCTCTTCTTCGTTAGCTTCTTATTCTTTGTTTTATTTTTGGCCTTTTATGTGGAAAGTACTGCCAATTCCATTGGAACTTGAGAAGGACTCTCTCTCTCTCTCTCTCTCTCTCTCTCTCTCTAATATATATAGGGAGATGCTCTTATGACAGATATCTCTCACCTTATATGAGATATAGGGGTGGGGGCCCTCACATTTTAGTTGTTGGCATTGGATATGGATGCGAGGGCCCCCACCTTATCTCTCATATAAGGTAAGAGATATCTCTCACCTTATATGAGAGATATGGGAGATACTCCTGTGAGAGATATCTCTCACCTTATTATGAGAGATAAGGTGGGAGCCCTCACATCCATATCCAATGCCAACAACTTAAATGTGAGGGCCCCCACCCCTATCTCTCATGGTAAGGTGAGAGCATCTCTCACAAAAGCACTTCCCACACACACACACACACACATATATATATGCAAATGACCTTAATAAAAGAGTAAAGACCCCAAAATTTACAAGACAGGAGAATCAGTTTCCATGTCTGAAGCAAACTTCCAGTTTCCCCATTATATTTCCAAAACTTTTTCTCTGGTTTTCTATGTTGATATTGTTTACTAATTACATTGCCATTGAAGACTTTAAAGGACCACCTTTATAATCATCTGACCAGTTGAGACCCCTTCCCCCGCCATTTAAACGGGGATGGGAAGGGTTTTTGAAGTTGGCCAAATATCACTCCAGTTAGATGATCCTATTGTGATTCAAGCCAGCATTAGTAACAGTTACAATAGTGCCAGTTGGAGTACCTACCAATGCAACCTAGGAATGGAGGCCATACCTTGGTGGAAATGAATGAATAGTCAAAGTTTTAACAGAAGTCTTCAGATCATAAGGGAAGAGATATATGCCATGCATCCTAATTTTCTTTATTGACTCCATCATCTTGATGGTAGAACTGCTACTTGGATCGTGCTTGCTTTTCATTATTCCAAGTTTCCAACTTGATGGAAAAAAATGTTTCCAGAATATGATAGAACTTTGTTTTGTTCCTTTCATGATTTGATGAAAGAGCTAGAATTAATTTGTATCTTTCTTTCTTCGTCATTTAAATACTTATATTTTTTACCTTTGCCTACTATCTCTTTCCATAGGCTTCTCATATTCATTCGAATGGTAGCCCTTACTCTGTTTTTGGCATGGAGAATCAAACACCAAAATGAGGATGCAATATGGCTGTGGGGAATGTCTGTTGTATGTGAGGTCTGGTTTGCTTTCTCCTGGCTGCTTGATCAGCTGCCCAAGCTCTGCCCTATCAATCGTTCAACTGATCTTACCGTCCTGAAAGAGAAATTTGAAGAACCTAGCCTTCACAATCCCACCGGAAAATCTGATCTTCCAGGAATAGATGTCTTCGTGTCTACTGCTGATCCAGAGAAAGAACCACCGTTGGTCACAGCAAACACAATACTCTCAATCCTTGCAGCTGACTACCCTGTTGAGAAGCTCGCTTGCTACGTTTCAGATGATGGAGGTGCCCTTCTGACCTTTGAAGCCATGGCTGAAGCTGCTAGCTTTGCTAACCTCTGGGTCCCATTCTGCCGTAAACACGCCATCGAACCTAGGAATCCAGAGAGCTACTTTAATTCAAAGAGGGATCCTTACAAGAACAAGGTGCTCCCAGATTTCGTTAGGGATCGTAGACGGGTAAAGCGAGAGTATGACGAGTTCAAGGTCCGGATAAATGGCTTGCCAGATTCAATCCGTCGCAGGTCTGATGCCTATCACGCTCGGGAGGAGATTAAGGCTATGAAACTCCAGCGACAAAATGCAAATGATGAACAATTCGAAACGGTAAAGATCCCCAAAGCTACTTGGATGGCTGATGGTACTCACTGGCCTGGCACTTGGGTGGTTTCTTCCCCTGAGCATTCTAGGGGTGACCATGCTGGAATCATACAGGTGTTCTCATTGTGCAATTTATTACTTCATGACCTCTTGAGCTTGACTAAGAATTGTCCTTTATAACATTTGCATCATTTTTGCTCGGTCAATTGTTATGTCACTAAATAAAAAACTGGTGGTTCAATCTACAGGTGATGCTGAAGCCCCCAAGTGATGAACCATTGACTGGAACATCTGATGATATTAAGGGCCTTGATTTCACTGATGTTGACATCCGCCTTCCTTTACTGGTTTATGTTTCCCGTGAGAAGCGGCCTGGCTATGACCACAATAAGAAGGCTGGGGCCATGAATGCTCTGGTCCGTGCCTCTGCAATCATGTCCAATGGGCCTTTCATCCTCAACCTCGACTGTGATCATTACATATACAACTCCCAGGCAATGAGGGAAGGTATGTGTTTCATGATGGACCGTGGTGGTGACCGCTTATGCTATGTCCAGTTCCCTCAGAGGTTTGAGGGCATTGATCCCTCTGATCGGTATGCCAACCACAACACTGTCTTCTTTGATGTCAATATGCGTGCTCTTGATGGCCTCCAGGGCCCTGTCTATGTCGGTACTGGATGCCTTTTCCGCCGGGTTGCCTTGTACGGCTTTGATCCACCCCGCGCCAAAGAACACCAGTCTGGATGCTGCAGCTGCTGCTTTGGCCGCCAAAAGATACGGTCAACTACTACCCCTGAAGAAAACCGTGCACTAAGAATGGGAGACTCTGATGAAGAAGACATGAACATTTCACAGTTTTCAAAGAAGTTTGGCAACTCAACTTTCCTTGTTGAGTCAATCCCATTGGCAGAGTTCCAAGGTCGGCCTCTTGCAGATCACCCATCCGTGAAGAATGGTCGCGCACCAGGTTCTCTCATCCAACCTCGGGAACCACTTGATGCATCAACAGTTGCAGAAGCAATCAGTGTCATTTCCTGCTGGTTTGAAGATAAAACAGAATGGGGAAACCGTGTTGGGTGGATTTATGGGTCTGTAACAGAAGATGTGGTCACTGGTTATCGGATGCACAACCGCGGATGGAAGTCAGTTTACTGTGTGACCAAACGAGATGCCTTCCGAGGAACTGCTCCAATCAACCTCACTGATAGACTGCACCAGGTCCTCCGCTGGGCCACTGGTTCAGTTGAAATCTTCTTCTCTCGCAACAATGCCCTCCTTGCCAGTCCAAGGATGAAGTTCCTGCAGAGAATTGCATATCTGAATGTTGGCATCTATCCTTTCACTTCTATCTTCCTGATAGTCTACTGTTTCCTCCCGGCGCTCTCTCTTTTTTCGGGCCAATTCATAGTCCAAACACTCAACGTCACTTTTCTTGTCTACCTTCTTGTCATCACTGTGACTCTTTCCATACTCGCGGTGCTTGAGATCAAGTGGTCAGGAATCGAATTGGAAGAATGGTGGCGAAATGAGCAGTTCTGGTTGATTGGAGGCACGAGTGCGCACCTTGCTGCTGTAATTCAGGGGTTACTGAAGGTTCTTGCTGGAATTGAGATCTCTTTTACCCTGACTTCAAAATCAGCTGGTGACGATTTGGATGATGAATTTGCTGATCTTTACATTGTCAAGTGGACATCACTTATGATACCGCCAATTGTAATCATGATGACAAACCTGATCGCTATTGCTGTTGGGATCAGTCGGACCATATACAGTGTACTACCACAGTGGAGTAAGCTTCTGGGTGGTGTTTTCTTCAGCTTCTGGGTTCTGGCCCATCTCTACCCATTTGCCAAGGGGCTAATGGGCAGGAGAGGGAGCACACCAACAATTGTGTTTGTCTGGTCAGGACTCATTGCCATAACAATCTCACTCCTTTGGGTGGCAATCAATCCTCCAACGGGGAGTACTCAGATTGGGGGATCATTCCAATTTCCTTGATTCTATTTTCATGTAAACCTTTGGTGCAATGTGTACTGAAATGAATTTTACTGATTGAGATTTTTTCCCCTCCTTTTCACTGGCAAAACTAAAAGTTGTTGTCAGTGTTGGTTGTTGAAGGTATTATTCACCAGCGCTCAGGATGAACAAAAGAAGAGGTCAGATTCTGTAAGTAAGTTGGGAGCAGAAAGGTACGGATGCTGTCTTAAAAGCATATGGCTTTTTTTTCTCATTGGTTCATTTCATTCCATTTGAGAGGAAATAGAGTACGTTTATGCACTGATATTATTAAGATATAGATAGATATGGATTGATTCGGGAATTTTTTGATTCTTGTTGAGGAGTGTAGTTGAATGCAATTTTTTTTTTCCTTCCATAATATTTAGTGGTGAGCTTTCAAATTGAGCTAATCAGAGGTAGCCATGCTTCTAAGTGTATGGACTTGCAGTTGGATTTAATTTACTTCATGAGCTCATGTATACATGCCTGTACGGTGGTGGTGGGCACAGGGCATTTTGCAGGTTGAATGAATCATCTGGTGGCCTAGACATGGGGAGAAGAGCATCAAAACATTTGACAATAATGTACCTTCTAATGATCCATTTGTATGCTATGGATCAATCTCCTTTTTTTGTGGCCACTGCTTTCTGGGGCCCTGCCAGATTTATTGGTTTTAATGGTAGGCGTGTGTGCCATGAGAAGCCTAATTGACGAAGTATTTAATTTAACCGCTCCCTTTTCACATGTATTGTTTATGTGAAAAATATTCTCCTGTGCATGATGTGCATCCACATCCTTGTGGGTGAATTTCAGGTGTGGGTTCCCCTTTGCAAAGGTTCAGATGCACACTGCCCACTGGTGAAAGTTTTCCTAGCATTTGGTAGGTGAGCCCAATTATCCCACCATGTGGAATAGGTCATAAAAAAATTTTCGAAAAAAGAAGAAGAATCAGCATCAATAGAAGTGGGACGATAAATACAGAATTCAGGCAAGCGGGACATCTCACAGTATTCACAATAGAAACAAATCTAAGCCACCTGTAGGATCCACTTGTGTATGCATGACAATTGTAAGGGTTAGTGGGATGGAAAGATCTCATTAGGGAGCACTGTTATCATGACCATTGATTTAAAGGCCTCGAATTTAAAATTTGGCTAAATTCTTTTATAAAGTTAATCTTATTCAAAAGTATAATTATGATGAAGGTAGTGACTGAATCTGAGGGGTTGGTTGATGATAGATTGGTCCCATGGAAACTGAAATCACTGCCTTGCATGGGATCTGTAGTGGTACTTTTCGTAGTCTAAGTATAGTGAATATGGTTATCAATCAGTGTTTGGTGGGTACACTCTCCCAAACTAGTATTTTCTAGTGTATCTCAGTCGGACGTTGAAAAAACCAGGGAAGCCTCACTGAATAAACAAATCAAATGTAGCTGAAGTAACACTTTCATTGCATTGTATTTTATAGCCAATGTTACGGCTCCCAGTCTCATATCAACCCAATTGGCTACAGTCTTACATCAGTTGGTAGCTAGTCTAATCAATCTAGTAAATAAATGCCAAGAAGATTCAGGCCTATGTCTTTATCCAAAATGACAAGAAGTTAACAACAAGAAGACTATTGCCCTTTTCAATGGTTCTGTGGCGTTTCACAACGTCCAGTTTTCTTGGGCTTTTAATAGGATGCATAATCAGGGTCCACTGGTCATGGAAACCCCAATCCCTACTTCCACCCTTGTTCGTTGATGCACCTTGTTTCTTTCTCAACTGTCTAGTTCCAAGGCCACCGGTCAAACCTTCTGTGCATGGCCCATCCACGGAGTAGACCATCCACCATCTGGATAACAAATACATAGCTTATTTCTCTAATTAGAGAATGCACACAGAGGAAAAGGGAGAGTTACAGTCCATTCAGGTGGACCCATCTTCCTGTGTACCAGAACTTTCACCTGTTGGACCCTAATGTTGATAGCATGTGCAAAAATTGTTCATCTCTTCGACACAAATTAGATGGGATATGCAACAGAAGTTCTAAACAATCCATATTCAATTCAACAAACCATACAAAAACGGTGAGAGAGACGCTTTGTACATACACGCATGGATGAAACCTGATGCATGCATCCATTCTACAACGCGGGTTCATATAAGAAGTGAATCCACAGTGGCTCAGGGAATTTGTATAATTATTCCCAGATACAGAAGGTCCTAACTTTTCGAGCAATGGACCCTTTTTCACAGATGATTAAGTGCTACAACACCCAAGAGAAAAGGCCAGATATTCAATAGTAAGGACCTCCAGATCGGGAAACTTCTTGAAGCATCAGTCTTGTTCCAAGGCATGGATAATCAAACTGTGCAGACCACTATGCAGAATGGCTTATCATCAACCCACGGGGTTCCCAAGACAGAAATTTTCAAGGATTCAAACAATAAAACACGGAAATCAGCAAAACCCTATCGAATTATTTGAGCAAAACTCTCATTTACAGTACAAATTCACAGGTAGAAGAAAATTGATTGATCCGGTAAAATTTACATAACAAGCATTACATACCTAAATTTCAGCCATTCACAAAATGATATTTTGATTCGACATAATCTTCTGCGTCCCAGAGAAATGACCCGAATGTCACTGCCTCTAAAACCAACATCATTAGCCCAGAGAATGTTATCCCAACCACTTCATCATTTGAAGCATCAAGCGATCCGTCCTCAGCTATCCTGATATCTGGCTTCCCAAACAAGGCCTGTGTTTGCTTCTCAATCAATGAAATGGCTTCCTTGGATCTTATGGTTGCATATCTTTTCAATGTCTCTGAATCCAAGTAGAGGACATAGGATCTCAATTGATATGTCTTGGCCTCATTAGAGTCCGATTGACTTCTCTCAATAACTTCATCATCATCAGCTGAAATCTGGATGAGTGAATCCATGTCCCACAGCTGGTTTCCAGGAGCCAAGCTTTCAAAAACTCTCTTATCCTCTTCCATACTGACCGGAAGCGTTTTCATGGATCTTTCAAGTTGAAACCTCTGGTCAACCCTTCTAAGAAAATATCCATACATTATTGATGCAGCATAGAGCTTCCCAAGTCTGAGTTTGCTGATTTGGACAATTGTATTCAAAGGGCCAACAACCCTGTCACCAAGAACAAGAGATAAATGGCTCTGTACCATCTCTAAGGCTTCTGGAGAGTGGACAGCTTCCAACTTCTGTTCCTGATTTGGCCAGGAATCTACAGTGCTTGTAGGATCCGAGGATGAAGATATTGTAGGGATCATTGAAATATCATTATCCATGAATTTGTGTACAATCAAACAGTAGATGATTTCCTCTAAGGCCTTCTGCCTTTCTTTGCTTTTGACTTCAGCAATTCTCCTGGATATTAGTTTATCAGTTAACACTGTGACTCAACTAAGCTGTACTCAAAAAATTGGTACCGCTTTGAATTTATTTCGTCATAGTTGATGGTTACAGATTCTTGGGACAGAACAACAATATTAATTTATTGTGCAACAAGAATGTAATCTAATCTTGTCAAGCAATAGGAAACTCCTCATTGAGTAAGAGATAATGTTTTTGCTGCGTCAATGAGCTTTCAGTCAGTATCAGGGGGCAGAAAGGATTACATGAACTGGTCTGCAACAAGAGTCAAGTCACAGGCACCAAGACTCTATAGTAGTACCCACAAAGACGACAAAAACACAATTGCATGCTTTAACCTCAATACATTAAATAAGAGCCCATCTTTTCCTAAAAGAAAAATGATATTTTATTATTCTTCACTTGTGAGCTCACAGAAAATTAAACAAATGGAGAAATCAGATTGATGGTCTACTTCAATAACTAACCTGTAGAGGAGATCTTGAGTTGCAGGTGGAGTTTCTTCTTTCTTGGCATCTCGATCCATTTGAAGGATCTCCAGCTGCTGATCAATGGCCGCAGGAAGTAGATGGGGATGGGTATGAAGTATCTGTGATAGAAACTGACCTGTTGGAGATTCAAGCTGTAGTGGAGCAACTGCTGTTGGATTGTCACCAGAGCTACCCAATGCTCTCATTGTCATGCTTCTAGTTCGATGATTTTCTGATCGGAGTCCAAGTTTTGGTACATAAACTGAAGGACTACACTGGACAAAGAAAGAATTCATGAGAAACCCAGAACATTTTCTTGCTTTTTCTTTGTATCCAATGTAGAAATGTTTTCATGTTTCTTTTGACAGATGAATTGGCTATGATCAGAAAGATTAAACACCAACCAACCCTATGTAAGGTCAGTTCATGAGAGGCCCATGGTATCCTTCTTAGGACCCAATTATGTATTCTGTTCTTGGACTCAGAGTCTTAGACCCATGGGTGTAGGACCACACCCAACAAGCCAACACTAATGGACTCGAATGAACCTAAACTAACTCTTAATTAGAAAAAAAAAAGGCACTTTGAATATATGAAAGTAAAACAGCTTTGGACTTGAGTACAGCCAAACAAGCCCTCCAAGAGATATTTTTACATTTATACATACACAATAGTAGGGAAATATTATTATGAGAACTGTTAATACTTAGGGACGGTGACCCACCACCGGCGCATGAATTAGCACTCACCCCATTTTGACACTCATATGACTATAGCTCCCCATCGGATTAAAAAACCAAAAAGAAAATACCTTTAATACCATCAAACTTCGACAGCATGGTAAATGAGGAGCCCAAACCGATGGACAGGCACTCAAATCCTCCAGAAATTAGAAGATATATATATGTTGCATGTTTTTTTATAATTCATAATTATTCTAATAGATGAAGATGTATTCAATGTTATTCTTAATATGGACACATTCAATGTGCATGGATGAGGATTCATCAAATGACAAAGGAAGTGAAAGATCACTATCAAATTAGACATAAAAGCCAGTGGGAGAACCCCAAAAACATGCCATGGGTAGTGCAAGGCAATTCATTGAATTTTCTCAGACCGAAAAGGACCGATCCCATTACATATCGAGTAACTTGATTTCTGAAACCATCTAAAATGATAATTTTGACCCAATATTTACAGGGACAAAAACAGTGGATCAGCTATCATCTCTATCAAACAAGCACAAATTTTTTCTACTATCAATTCTGAGAAAACCAGAACTCCCAAAACCAAAACAAGGGAAATGGATGTTAACTCCTTCATACCTTCAAAAACCCACCAAATCTCGTGTCGGGAATTGCAGGAAAAAGTTTAGAATCGGGCGATTTGAAGCCCCCAGAGGCAGGAAGGACCCCTAATCCGTCGCCGTAGACACCCAGAAACTGCATCATTGTTCAGAAGGTTCCAAGGAAACAGAAATCCCTGACCCAAATCTAAGCCAAACAACAACAACACCACCACCACAACAACAACAAAAAATAAACAAATGACATGAAACCATAGACTGATTTACTAAAAAGTAAGAAAAACATGAAAAGAAAAGAAAAAAAAAATTTGCCAACCTGGAGAGAGAAGGAGAAGAGCAGGAACCCGAATGGGGGATTCCCCTTTTTTTATTCCTAGTAGAAGAGAGACTAAAAAGAGGAGCAGGTGAAGACCCAAAGAAACCCCAAAAACCTAAGATGCTTGAAGAATCTTGATTTTTATTTTTTCTTGAAAATTGTAGGTGAGTGGAACATTAATCCACACCGCTCATACAAGTGGGGACCACCAGGTGATGGATTTGGATCGGATTAAAATTTATAGAGTTTGGACTTTGGAGACCACCGAATGGACACGTGCCACTGTAAAGATCTTCCACATCTTTTCTCCAAAATGCCTGCACTTAATTCAAATTAGCAATATTTTTTTTTTTTTGATGATGTAGGGTTCCTAACCCTTTGAGCCTTAATAATCCCTACGGGCCCAAGAGAGAAAGCCGGGTAAAATTCCCCTATAACCCCAGTGTGGTAAAATTCCCCTATCGAACCCACAACCTCCGAGTGCAAATTGTGGTCCTAGGCCAACTGAGCTACCCATCGGGGTTAATTCAAATTAGCAATTTGAATATGTATTCACGGGTATCTGTAAATCCAGTCCACACACTTTACTCCCCGGAAATTAGAGCTTTCCAATAAATTACAATGCTCATCACCATTATGCATTAAAGCCATTAAACATTCTTTGATGGTTCCAACTTTAGTCTTGGTGTGATTTGTATTTTGTAGGATTGAGTCCAAATCCCAAGGCTATCCTAAGCTTTCAGCTTGTTGAAAATTAGAGCCGCTGAAACTAAGCCCTCTCAATATAAGAGAGATAATTTTACCTTAATACGAGTCGGTCGAACCACAAAATTGAACATTTAGTAAAAACCTAATTAATATAATTTAATGATTATTCATTAGTATACTCTGCAAATTAGAAGGCACATAGGAAAAAATAGTCATCAAATGAGACGTGTCTATGATATAAGTTACCACAAGTGATTAATAAAATAAAGAAGAGCCTGTTGGTATTTTTAGGAATGGCAATGGGTCGGGTTTAATTGGGGACCTATTAGGGGCAGATTTGGGTTTTAGTGTTACACCCACCCAGCCTTTTTACATATAATATATTTATATGTTTTTTTTTTTTTTTTACTAAAGTTATTGACAAAATTCATATGGGATAGGTGGTGTTAGGCATTAATTTAAGGGATGTGGAAAGAGAAGGCGGTATACTTGATTTTTATCATCCATCCTGGGACGGGTTTGGTATTACATGCCACTAACCCATCACGGGGCGGATGAAGTTTGGAATCGATAAATTCGAAACATGGCGGGTTTGGATTTACCCTAACCTGTAACAAATCTGCCCCGTTGCTCTCCCTAAGTATTTTAGCTGTTGAAGTATAAAATAATGTGCAAAAAGCACTCATGTTTATAACGACAAAAATTTTAAGCTCATGGTAAAATCTTGCAAGATGTCCGTCTTATTAACTTTCAGTGGTATGGATGGTATCAGTGTTCTACAAACTGGACCGAACTGCCCCAGTCAAACTAGTGCAATTTGAACTTTTTTCAGCTGATTTTAGTCATTTAATGTTCACTTTTTTATTGTAACATTGTGAGCGAACCAGTTGAACCTTGCAGTCGTCGAGCCAATTTAGACAACACCATCTGTCCGGCTCATCAAACCCTCTACCCAGTTCTAAAACAATGGGTAAAATTTTCCAAAACATCTGCATGCCAGTTTGACCAAGGCTAGTGTTAAGGACGCATTTGTGTACCAAGTGGTTTTCATTGGTAACTGAAAGGACAGAGGTGGGGAAATAAAAATGGACTGTATTAGTTTTCAGTCTACCTCCTTTTCTATATATCTCATTAATTCTTTGTGATTCATGTCAACATGTAAGTAATTCAACACCCTGTCAAATTTTTCTCATTCTTTTGATGCCGTGATTGGAACATTGCCTTACAATATATAAAATACTGCAATGACCTTTCATCATTTTGAATCTATATATGACAATGATATGAATATTATTTGACTGTTTAGAGTATGTTTTATATATGATTATTACTACTAATATCAGTTAAGATATCATATATGTCAACCACAAAAATCATAGATATTTGGAACCTACCTGATATTTATTTATTCAACACCCTTCATCATCACTCCCCCACTGCCATATTTATCTGGCAGAGGCTTATAGTTATGCTGCACCATGACACCACTGGAAAGTTGGTCATCATTGCTATATTAGGCCTTTGGAATAAAACTATCAGTTCAAGAAGATCATCATTTAGGTTGTGGGTTCTTCTAGTCGTGTTACCAATAAAAATAAAGGGAGGGGATCATCATCTATTCATTTGGCAAGAAAAGGAGACAAATTGGAATTAAGCTGAAAGTCCAACTTCTCTGCTTGGATGTTCAAAACTTGCGGCAAATAGGACAAGTCACAGACAGAACCTGGAATGCATTCTAAGAGTTGGGGCACAAATTGATAACAATTAAGAAAGAATCCAGTAACATATATGCTAGGCAGGAGATACCTGGGTTACCCAAAAAAAAAATGGAATCCAGCAACATATATAGTTGTGATAAGGAGATCGACGGCATGATCTTCATCCCTGTTTATACTGCATTGTACAAAACTTCGCCAAATAAATTATAATTTTATCTGGCTTTCTTTAACTTGGTCTATTTCAAGTGAAGACTCAAAATGAAAGCCATATGTTGGCAAGCCAATCCTATATCTGACTGTATATCAAAGCCACTGGGCAAACATGAACAAATCTTATAAGAACTTTTGTACTAATTTTCCAACTTTCCAGAACCAGAAACTTTATCAGGTTCAACTCCATCAAGCGAACGTTGGAGCAAGACAGTCATCCACCATGTCCAAGAGGTTTGGATTTTCCAATGCTGCTGCTATCCTTTCTTTATCATTCAACTGTTTATTAACTGTACATCAAGAACAGTGACTGTGTCATAAAACATACCAGAGATGGGGGGTCAAAAGATTGACAATGGATGCACTAGGTCCCTACTATTGGCATTCAGATGATTGCAATTCTCCATCAAGAGCATGAAAAATGGATGTTCCAACCATATCTTGTTCAAACCAAATTCCCTATTCCAAGGTCCTGCCAGATGGAATCATCTGGCCAAGGTGATTGAGGGTGGGGTAGCGTATCCATAGTAGGCCCTTCCAGTAGAATTTCTGTTGTGCAACAGATATGGGCCACCGTAGGCCTCCCACCGTTTATGGTGCAAACTGAAAAGACAATCACTTCATAAAAGAATGGATACCTGCAGCTTCAGTGGCATGACTTCCAGGCGCTAGCCTAATATCTACCTGAAAGAAACATCCTTTTATGATCAATGCACTTCAGAGAGGACAAAACGGGTAATAATAAGGTAAGCAGTACATTAATAAATCACATTTTCTAGAAAGCAATCCTGGAAAATAGTGTTTTCAAAATGCACTTTTTCCCTTTCTGGACAGGCACATGGCTACTAAAAAACCATAAAGTTATAAAATAATTAAAAAAAAAAAAAAAGAGATACTGACATGCAATGAAAGTGGCAACCACACTTTCACTACCTTAACATATGAAAACACCATCAAACTTCCAGCAATTCTAGGACTGTTGGGTGTCCATTGTGTTTCCAATGGTATTCTAATAAGACACTAACAAATTACTCCATCTTCTAAATAATTGTCATCGCTGGCAGTCCTATCAAAGAACATACTGTGCACAATGTCAATAGAGCCATTTGAGTGAAACCAATACACATCGAAAATGCATCATCGAAGCGACAAAGTTAGATTATGGAGTAACAGTCAGGTAGAGAACACAACCTTAAACGAGAAATAGTGGAGAAGTAGCACTTGGAAAGCAGACTGCTGATGGGTAGGATAATGCTTCTATTAGATGTTAATATATTTTGTATTTGAAGCAATTAGACAGTTGTAATATATTTTGTGTTGGATACACACAATCTTCCATAAGATTATTGCTGACACATGCTACAGAAATATATTTACGAATAAACATGTTTGGTAAGGGGGTTCGCATGGGTAAAAATATTTATCTATATGAGGAAAATCCACCCAACATAACAACAAAGTAAAGATGTCTCCTTTTTTCTATTCCATTTCCCTAGTAATGTGTTGGGTGATTGCAATAGGCATCCTATGGAGATTATATTCTATGGAATACTTTGGAGAAATGACCCTTTCTTGCATTGCAGAAAGTCTACGGGTGCAGGTAATAGACCTCACTTGTTGTCTTCTCATCCAGGGATTGATGGAGCTTATGTTTTTTTAGATTCAGTATTTTTGGAATATGTGGGGTAATCATCCCTCCTCTGAAGAGTGGGAATGATGTCATAGTTGCCTTTTTCTTTGCTAAGATATACTTAACCTGGTAGAAACTTCACCTCCTTTGCACTAGTCAACTATCTTAATTCAAACATTTGGGTGCTCATTCTTCAATCAAAGGTGAAATGCAATTGGTCCTGGATGGAGCAGAACAATGCTCATCATTGTTTTTCAGTCATAATTTTTTTTGTGGCCACTTTCTTTCAGTCCCTTTTGAAGGGATCACTGTCTGCCAGCCCTTTCTCTCATATTTGGAAACAAAAGTGCTCCTCGGGTGATCACCTTTAGCTTGTTATTCATGGAGCCATTCCCACCACGGATAACCTCCATCTTATCATTGTCAATGCCTGTCCCTTGTGTCTTCAAGCAGAAGAACAGTGGATCACCTTCCTTCTTATTTGCAATGTTGTGCAAGAGATTTGGCTGTCAATTCTAACAAGAGTTCGGCAATACTGGGTGCTCCCTTGTACTCTCCTTGACCTCTTTAAGGCTTGGAAATCGATTGTAGGCTCTTCTAAAGGAAAATTCTTGTGAAGATCTTCATTTTCGGCTATTATATAGGTCATTTAGAAGGAGAGAAACTAAAGAGGTTTTGAGGGCATATCCTCTCAAGATGAGGCATTGACTACTAAATCAAGATTCTCATTGCGTCCTGGGCATTTACCCTTCTGTTATTTTGCAGCATCCCTGTAGGTCTCATGCTGTTTTATTGGAGGGAAGTAGTCTTCACTTAATATGTTGTAATTTTAGCTCTTTTGGTGGTGCAGTGGTCTTGTATTTGTTATTTGTTGGGCCATTCTTACCATGGATAATCTCCATCTGAAGGTTATCATTGTCAATGCCCGTCCCTTGTGTCTTCAAACAGAAGAATGGTGGATCACTTTCCTTCTTAATTGCAAGGTTGCGCAAGAGATTTGGCTTTCAATCTTACGGGAGTTCAGAAATAGTTGGGTGCTCCCTTGTACTCTCCTTGACCTCATCAAGGCTTGGAAATTGACAGTAGACTCTTCTAAAGGAAATATCTTGTGGAGATCTTTTTCGGCTATTATCTCGGTCATTTGGAAGGAGAGAAACTAAAGATGTTTTGAGGGCATATCCTCTCAAGTGCAGGCATTGACTACTAAATCAAGATTCCTCATTGCGTCCTGGGCATTTACCCGTCCATCATTTCATGGCATCCCTATAGATCTCATGCTGTTTTATTGGAGGCAAGTAGCCTTCACTTAATAAGTTGTAGTTTTAGCTATTTTGGTGGTGCTGTTTTATTGTATTTGGTTTTTGTGCTGGCCAACTTATTTTCTGTCTTTTCGGTTTGGTCCTTTTGTTTTGGGGCTCTGACTACCCTCTTGTACTGATGCTGCTTCTTAATGAATGTTAATATTAAAAAAAAAATGTCATAGTTTTCTAATGGGTCAACCAGACTTCCCCAGATAACAGGTGGTTTTGACCGGAAGACTCAGCAGGTCAACCAGGTGGGTCAATAAATTAGTTTTTATTTTTTATAATAAATACATAAATTCATAATACAAAACAAAGAATGTGTAAAACTTTCCATAAACATATACATTCTTTTAGAAAAATATAGATAGATAAACTCCATACAATATAATCCATGTCTAGGTTTACATAATTTTGCAGATAATTGTAAGAGAAGTTAAAAAGAAGAAGAACAACAACAACAAATGGGATTGAAATAAAGAAAGCATTTTTTGCCCTTTCTTCTACATCGGGATTCGAACTCAGGCAATCTACTCACACACGCATACCCCTAACTGAGCTACGACTGAGGGACCAGAATTACATAAAGCATTGACAATTCCAAAACTACAAAAGTAAAACTTATTGATAGAAAACATCGGCAAAATAAAATTTTCAAAACCCTTACTATATCTTTCTTAGTGTTTTCAAATAGAAAGCTTTTGTATGGAAAATAATAGAACACGTTGAGAACAAATAAAAAGAAAGAAAGAAAAAGACCTGAAAGCATCATATGGACTGTAATTTGCACGCAAAAAATGATGGAAAGCACAGAAAATTAATTTAATGATTGCTCTCTCCTCATAAAAAATAAAAAAGAAATGAAGTGTTTGTGTGTAGAGAGAGAGAGAGAGTTCAATTTAGGCTTGGAAGAATAGCGTAAGGCAAGGGGAAAAAAAAAAAAAGAAAGGAAAACTGATAGAGTATACATCTTCATGAGCTCATGTTAGCTCAAAAAGATAGATACATATATATATGAAAAATAAATGACAATAAGAAAGAAGAGAGGGAGAGGAGAGTATTGGTTCCATTCCACTCACAAAAGGCAATGAGATGTGGAGAAGAGCTGCAAGAGGGTTTTTGAGTAGAGAAAAGGTAGGGTTTCAAAGGATCATGTTCTTGAAATAACTTTGTTAAAAAAAATCACTTAGGTTTTACCTGAGTTCGACTTCGGCGACTCATCTCAGTAGGGCTTAGTCAAATGAGTTCCCAATGACCTGGTGAATTGATAAAGTTTGGGACAAAACTTGCCATAGCCGGGATATACTCGACTTGGTCACCCAATAAGGGACCAAGCCCAGTCAACTCAGGACCAAGCTTCTTGCTGACTCACCGGGTTTTAAAAAACTATGGTTCTAGTTAAAGACAACAAATTTTTACATATGGGATATATGAAGAAAGTGGCATAGCATTTTGCAGACTTTCCTTTAAATTAATCCATCTGGAATCCATGAAAGAGGGGTAAAGATTCATGACAGTGACAACAGTGCAGTGGTTTTTGATGTGTTGAGTTTGTGAAGGCTTCTTTGTCTAAAGATATTTGCCATTGATGCAGGAGTTGGCATCTTTCTTCCAAGCTGATTTGGCTGACAAGTTTAGAGATTCTATTTGAAAAACTAAATTGATCTTCACAATAATCTTCAGGCAGTGAGATGCAAGCCATAGAGTATTTCTCTTCCTAGCACTCCAGCTTTGATAGTAGGTGGGTTTTGAAGGAAACGGGTGAGATAGAAACTAAAATGAAAGCAGTGCAACAGAAATTAAAATGAGAGCAGCTCACCAAATATGCCTAGTTGTTTACAACGTCACTCCAGCCAAAATTAGATTTCACTAATTCACATACATGGTTGGGGGGAGTTTGCAAGGGGATTTCATTGCTCATAGTTGTTTACAAAATGTGCTTCAAAATGTAGTTTTGAAGCACACACTTTTAGGTAACTGTAGATGATTAGTCCTCAACCAAACAGCATACAGTAGAAAGAGCATTTATCAAGCAGTAATAGACTAATAGCATCCAAACAATTTACAGGGTAAACTACATGCATTGGCTTTACACATTTGTGCTTTTTCACCTATGGGAGTCCCGCACAAGGGCGGCATGGGATTTTCAATCACCACATCCACAAAGACCACCCCCCACCCCCTTGAATTAAAAGCAGGGACTGAAAATCTAACAACAAGAGTCACGTAGGGGAACAAAACCCCATCATATTTACTACAAAAGTTAATGGAGTACTTGATCACACCTTAGCCTGGTCCCATCGATCTGGTGTCGGCTTAATGGTTATACTCAAAAAGAGAAACAAGCTAATTAATTCAGCACTATATGCAAATAATACTACATTTGCAACCAAACAGGCCCTTGGTGTCTGACATCTTGTAAGTTCTAATTGGTAGCTGCCATAAAATTTGACACACACATAATGTTGTAGCCTATTTCACACATATTAAAAGCAATAGTGTAGCATAATGAGGCTATTGAAGCTATGAGACATTAGATGCACAAATTGGCAGAACTGCAACGGTTCACAAGAAGTGACAAAGGCACATCTGGATAGAAGCCATATATTCACATTCCATAAACCTACATGCCACTCTGGAACCTCACTCATCTATGCAAATTCACATGTCATTAATCTAAGGATCAAAACAGCACACACGCACATTGTTAATCTGATGAGCAAAACAGTGCATGGGGAATGCTCCAAAATCTTCCACACAATTAAATACAACGTAGAATTCTCTGTCTCTTTATCTTATTTTTTCTGTGCCTTTGCCAACTCTTTATGCCACAGTTGAGGTACTACGACATCTCTCCGTTAATATGGAATTAGTTAGGGTCTTCCAGCCTAGAATAATCCAAAACCACCACCACAAACCGTGGGAGAAACATTGGGTCAAGGGTTTGGATATAGAAACCAGGAGCTGCACATTACAGAGTTGGTCGCCCCAAAAATTATATTGAGCAATTGTATTCAACATTTATTACCAAAAGTGAGGGGAGAAGGTAAGCACCATACCTTGTAACGAGAAGGTAAGCTACGCATAAGTTTGACACGAATGCAAAGGCCAATAACAGTGGCCATACTGCAGTGCTCAACTGTAGGAGTGAATGTAACCCTGATTCATAAGCCAATGACCCTTCACTCAATGATCTACTGGATGGAACTGAACTAAATATAAGGATTTAGCAAAAAATAAAATAAAATAAAATAAACATTATTTAGGTGCTGGGGATTGGAACTGTAGGGGAGCATCTCCAAAGCCCAAATTCATTGTACATTCCTTTTTGGAAATATATACACATACTTAAAAAAAAAAAAAAAGGCAAAAGAATGTATATTAATACATATGAATTCAAATCTAAGTTCTACACTTTCAGGTTCCATTAATTTATTGATGCTGGTAAGTCCACAACCAAGACATATCAGAAGCCAATCATTTACATATCACTACAAAAACCTTAATTAAAAGCAAAGAAAGAAAAAATGCAGCAGGATTCATTAAATGGATTAAAATACCAGTAATTTTCCTATTGCACACGGAAGTTAATACTCAAATAAAGATTCTGTCTCTCCACGTCTTTATATAAGTGCTAAAGAGAAGGAGTGAACCCTATGGGCATTGTTCTGAAAATCAAAATTGTATCGCAAATCTTTTTAGGGGATGAATCAAATCAAATCGTGAATCGTTTCACGAATCGCAGGATTTTTTATTTTTCTTACAAATAATAATAAAATAAAATAAAAATAGCCATTCATAATCAGTCGTTTAATTAGATTAGAATTCGACATGGAGGTCATAAAATTATTCAAGAGGGACGTATTTTAACTGCAAAACAAGCCACTCTCTGTGGATATTGGTGGGCCATTTTAAATCACGGGTGGAGGGGAGACTTGAAAGTAGAATTGGTAGCACTTTCCTACAGGGAAATGCTGTGAGGGCTTTCTATGTCATGCAGAAGCATTGAATCCATTTAACAGAACAACAACTTAATAAACAAACATGGAACTTAAATACAAAAAAACTTTCCAACTTAAAGGCAGCAAAAGTGCATTTTACCTGACATGGCTTTGTTCATCATCCACATCGATTGCATCTTCAGTTATCACCTTCAGCTCTTCCAAAGAATAAGGATGCTCTGGATCTTTAATATCTCTAACATGATTTGAGATTGTTATGGAAATTAAACTCAAAAGGGCATGCACAGTTGTCTTTAAAACCCAAGTCATGCTTAGAAAACAAATGATAAACACATACAGTCAAATGTGTTTAATGAGTCACGAAAAAAAAAAGACAGAAACAGGAGAATTTGTGCATTGCTACAAATGTTGATTTCAGCCATTGTTTCAATTCATACAAAAAATAATAATAATAGATATAAAAAAGAAAAACATGGGTATTCAAGAACCACAACAAAGGATATCAAAAATTTCCTGTGCATCAATGTGTTCCACAGCATACTCATCTGCATCAGCCGGTGCACTACGAACCCGTCGCTCTTTCCTTTCGTAGACTGTGGGGTTCGCATTAATCAAACCAGAAACCATTGTTAACAGCCAAAATGCATAAAACACTGAAAAGGCTCTTCCTGCTTCAAATTACTATTCCTGTATGAAGTAGAACCAATTCATTAATAGATCACTCATCTATTTAAAACATACATATACCCTTAACAGAATATTTTTTTATTGTAAACATAACTAGGATTATATTAAAAGAAAAACAATTGCAAACATTATATCTTGCACGATACGGATTAATCAAACAGTAGTAGTACCTAATCAATTCATTAAAAATGGCTAAAATCTAACTCTTTATGGACTTCTTCTCCTCTTTTCCTCTTAGATTAAGGTAAGATTAATGCAAAAATTGCAGAGAAGAGAAATAGAGAGAGAATGAAAGTCATCTGATTTCCATTCTATTTTGCATCGTTGTCACTTTGTTTCCTTCTCAAAACCCCAAATCACAAAAAACCCAACACAGTTCCATTTCTATAATCCACAAAGATACTCAAATCTTCACAAACACAGACACCCAAAAAATTATATGTACACAGAAGATCTCCAAACGAAAAGGGAATTCAATCAAACCCAGAACGAAAATCAGACAAGATTAAGAAAAGGAGGTAGCAACGAAACCCAAATGACAAAAACCCAGTTTCCCTCTACCACTGCCCCAGATCATTGCAACGATGAAAAGAGAAGAAAAAGATTCACCTTGATTTCAATCGAGACCTTGCAGAGAGAAACCGCCGTTGTAAAATCGCAATACAGGATATGGCTTCGTTGGAAGAGGAGATAGAGAGGGCTTCGTAATCCAAAGAGGAATTGGATCTTCCAAATTAACAATAAACTAAATCGCCAAAGCTCGTGTGGTGCACGAGTCCCCTGTAATCAAAACGAGGGATTTTTGGCTGGGCGTCTGCTTTTTTTTTTTTTTTTTTTCTTATCTAAACTATGGAAGTTTAAATATTTTTCGTAAAATTATTTATATAATAAAAATATCATATTGCAAGTCGGGTTGCAAATGAATATCCGATTCTCCGATTATCAAAAAGTTCCGACCCGCAAAAAAGGGGTTTGGAACTTCATTAGGTTCCGATTGATTAAACGGGTCCAGTTTCGGGTCCATATAGGTTTCGACCTGTGGACCCAAGACCTGTCGTATGAGCATTTTAATATTGTAAATTGTACTTCAAAATTAACTTTTTTTTCTTAACATTTTTATGTCGTAGATTTGATACACTATATAAGTTAAATGATATGCTTATTTTGAAAAAAATGAAAAAGAAAGAGAAATTATAATCGATTTTGGAACTAGATTCTAATCCTCTAAGTGGACGCGGTTTCGGAATCAAATCCAGGTTTTCCTATCGGAGTCGGGTCTGTAACCAACAAAGCAGGTTCTGAATCAAAACCAGAACCGTTATTTAGAAACAAGTCCGAGTATGAGTCCACTAAGGTTCCGATCTGAAATTATCCCGTTTGCAACCCTAATTGCAAGGTAGCCCTAAAATATTACACAAACAACTTTATGAAAAATATCCAAAGTTTGAAGTCTTATTTAATCAAATCAAATCAAATCGGATCATTTTACTTTTATTTTAACATTGTGTTATATATAGGGGTTATTACCAGAAAAATCCCCTTAGACCCTTAATAGACCAAAAGGGACCCTATGAAATTTATGGCCCGAAGTAGTCCATCGGCCATTTTCAATTTTTTATTTTTCATGAATAGCGATATCACTGCTCGCTACCATGAATTAAAAACTCATCACATGCCCTGACCTCTTTTTTTCTTCATCCTTTTCATTTCTTCCCTTCCCGTCTTCATCGATAACAGCGCTCCAACCTATTATTGTCCCAAGCTCCTCCTGATCACACATCTATTGTATTTTTTCCCCAACTTTTCATTCCTCCTAAACATGCGTCGGCATCTTCATTGTTTACGTCTTCCAATTTCTGGCCCACGGATGGATGAATGGAGAGAAATTCCTCTTACTATTTATTCGCCAACCCTCCATCGTTATTGTAGTTTTACATTGAGGTAAACCACACATTACTAAATTCCCCTCGATTTTGATTTCTATAGTATATATGAACTTTTCCTTTGTTGAATGTATTTGATTTTAGGGCTGCATGAACGAACTGTATTTTGTGATTTCTATCATGTATATGAAAGAGTGTGTCGTTGCATGGTTGAAGTTGTGATTTTGTGGTTTTAGGTTTGTTGAAGTTGTTGCATGGAAGTGAATAAGAAGATGTTTGTGAATGTGGATAGGAATGTGATGCCGAATGTGCTTGTGCATGTCTAAAAAGGTTGATGTGCAAATGTGTGAATATGAATTGCCGAACGCATGTGAATATATGGAAGTCAGTGATTAGGAATGTGAAGGTGAGTGACAAAGGTGTCTTCGAATGTGGAGGTGACCACCAAGATGTATATGAAGATGAGTTTACAAGTGAGTCTAATGGTAACTGCGAAATTAAAATGGTTGTTAGCTTGGTTAAACATAAAGATTGAGGTCAATTGATCATTGTAGGAATGTAACTTTAGTGATGATCCTTAAATGTCAAAGGCTTTTAAACCCCCCCCCCCCCCCCCCATGAGCAAGGAAATACATGCTCAGCACAGGCTACCGATCCCAAAATGTCATCTATTCATCGGCTTTTAACTGTTATGAGCAGCAATATCTATGCTCGTAGTTGGCTGAGCCTAGATTGGTATCTATTCAGTGACTTTTAATTGTCACGAGTGGCAATATCTATGCTCACAGTAGGCTACCAGTCCCAGAGTGGCATATATTCAGTGAATTTTAACTAATGCGAACAATGATATATATCTATTATTATAGTAGGTTATTGTGCATTTGTATGTAAGTTTTTACACATATAAATAAATACAAGCTTCTGCACATTTTGGGCAATGTTAATGCCAATGGTCATTCTCCTACAAAGGAACCACTATGACATTAAAGAAAGGAAAATGACTCCACCAACCTCTATAGTATGGTACACCAAACTCTTTAATAGAGCAACAAATTACGAATAAAACATTACATCGGGACCACTATAATAGAGTGCAACTTTCAAGTTATAGTTTTAAAAAACCTTTGTTTGCAAAAATAAATATATGGAAGCCGAAAAGGGGTTATGCGATGAAAACATTGCAAAGATTCTCTTCTTAGACAAAAAAGACGACAAATGAGAAAAGGGGATTCGAATTGGTATATATATAGTGGAAATCTGCAGCGATACTGTTGCTCATGGGCGTACATGAGAAGCGATATCGAAAAAGCACAAAAAGAAAAAAAGAGTAGAGTGTGGTGGAAAGTCCACTTTAGTTACTAACGAAATTTTAGGTTCTTTTTTATCTACTAAGAGTTTAAGGAAAGTTTCTCAACAAAAACCCCATATATATATTCGTCTATTTCGTGGCCACTTAATCAAATCAAATCAAATCATTTTACTTTTATATAATAATTTGAGGTATGTATCTAATATTTATTGGTGTTTAAAAATGGCATACTTGTCATGTACCACCATTCATCATCATTATCATTACCATCAAACCCTAAATCCCATCTTGCTGTATTGCCACTTCACCACTATATGGTGCTAGTGTTAATGCACAACCTCAATGTAGAAGATGTTTCAAATTTGCTCCAAATTGAATGTCATATGCCATTCGATTTATATGTATTTATATATTATTTACTGATTTTAATTCCAATTTTAACAACCACAATATAATATATTTTATTTTTTTTTCAATTTGATAATATTTTTTTTAAAAATTAATATCATGAATTATGGCACGGGCACCTTTTGCTTAGTTTATGTTTGGTAGGCTTTAGTTCGATTAAAGGTGTTTAGTATTTCAATTCAACCAAAGTTATATGCATAAAATGCAAGTAGAAAGTAAAATGACAGTTGGATCCATTGCCATTGTGTGAACAAAAAGAAGAGTGATTGTTAACAATGAGTGGAATATAGAAGGGTCTGAAAAAACCTAAGCCCAGATCCAACATTTTCAGGCAAAATTGTTTTTAGTGGAGGAGCCAGTATTTTGCTGCAAGAGGGGCAAGCAATGGTGACCAATAGTGTTTTTAGTGACAGAGGGGAGCGGAATTACGTAACAAAGACTATCTATTCAAAATCCGAATCATTTAAAATAAATACCTGTTTTAAGTGGGATGTCCCCAAGTTTCCCTCTAATAGGAGTGGCTCCCATCATATGATTAAACACATAATTTATAATGTGATTAATACAATCTTATGCATTATTTATTTGTTTGTTAGTTTTTTTAAAGAGTGAAACTCATGCACCCTTATTCACTAAACGATGCTCCTAGCCAATCGGTCAATAACCAAGGACAATCTTACGCACTACTCATCAAAATAAATAAAAAGACAAATCTTTAACAACGAATAAATAAATAATGTATAAAATTGTGTAAATCACATTATTAATTATTTTTCAAATCTTATAGTGGGATCAACTCCTATTGAAGTAAAAATTTATGATATACCACTGATGGGGTGAACATTGATTTTGAGAAATTCGGATTTTCAATAAGGGGGACTTATTGGAGAGTTGTTTTCCTCTCTTCACTCAACATTAGTAGGAGATCCACACTAAAAAAAGTTAACCTTGGACCTTTCCAACCCAAATCAGATTCCCCTCTTCCATTGCTTTCCCTAAAAAGGTTGCAAAACTAGAGAGAGGGTAAGAATAAGGAGAGCCGTTATTAATCCTTTTTCTTGCCAAATGCACAGAGACTATATAGCTATGATTGTTTCAATGTTGATTCAACAATGCTAGCATCATAATCCTCTCTTGCTGGTGAGGAAAACTTTATTCCTCCCTTTCCAGTATGCTAACCATTGGTAGTATCATAACCCCATAACATATCATCATTTATCACACACAAAGTAAATCACCAATTTAAAACTAAATACCAAAATCATATATATTAATAGGGAAAAGATTCTCCTCATTAAACTAATAACTATTGATTTTTATCAGTGAACATTGAAGAGAGAGAGAGAGAGAGAGAGAGAGAGAGAGAGCACTTTTATTCACCCATATTACATTCATAATTCCAATGTTTTAGTAATATAGCCCATTAACCTGTCTGGTCAGTAAGGCTAAGATAATGTGATAACAATGTCAGAACTGGTAATGCCTATTGTGGAGAATAAGGAGTTGCTCGATTGGTTATAATTCTGTCTCTATGTAAGGTCCCGTCCCGAGTTAATCGAGATTAACTCTAATTAATTGAAGTTCATGCTAGTTAATCGTGTTTAACTAGTTTAATGGTGATTGATGACTAAACTCAATGAGATTAGTCCCAAGTGAACTTAGTGAAGTAGTAATGAAGATTAAGTAAATGGGTTGTGTTTAAGGCTAATTAACTGTGGTTAATTTAGCTAATAATGGTTTATGACCAAATAATGTGGAAGTAGCCTCAAATGAATGAATTGGACATAATGGAATGGAATTGTATGGTTTAAATGGAGTTTTAGATTCAAACATTGAAATGAAGGACTTTTATGTAAATACAAATTTTCGCGTATTTCGTCGAATACAGAAACTCTTGATACCAGCGCGTGTATCTCAATGAGTACGTCGACTTTCGTAATAGGCTCGAAGTCGTTTGACAAGAATCCGGTCAAATGACCCTCCATTTGACTTAATGTGTAAATAATCTTGAGGAAGTGGACTTAGATGCAAAAATAAGCTTATAAAGCTTATGTGATGTATGAGATGAACCTTTCCATCATCTCAAACCCTAGGCACAGCCACTTTCTTTCTTTCTTCTTCCTTTTCTCTTCTTTCCTTCCAATATCACTCAATCAAGTGTCAAACAAGGACTTACAAGTGTTTTCAAGAAGCTTTCATCCTCTACTTCATCATCCCCAAATTTGTTTTCAAATTGTGGAGGTGTGAAGCTTGGATTTGAGGTCTTCTTCTTGGAACTACAAGCTAAAGAAGGTTTATTCTTCATTAATCTTCACTAGAGGCAAGTATATGTGTATTCTTATGATTTATAATGTTTTAGAGAGGTTGGAGTCCATTTGGCTCAATTTCTTGAAGTTTTGCTTCAGAAAATCCGGAGTTCAGAACTGAACTTCTGGACATGTGTCGGTTAACCGACGGTTGACCGACAGACTAACCGACAGCTCTGGGAGTTGTACCAGAGAGTTTTCTACTCTCTGGAATTCTGACCGACATTGTGTCGGTTGACCGATAGGTCAACCGACAAGCTAGCCGACAGATCTAAAATCTGTCTCAGTGATTTCAGCTCTTTGGAATTCGAACCGATAAAATGTCGGTCAGCCGAGATGGTGTCTTCGGTCAGCCGACACCTGACCGAGGCCTGACCGACAAATGTATCAGAGAGTGGATGGAAGAATCCAGCTTCTGGAATTTAAACCGACAAAGTGTCGCTTAACCAACGTGTTATTGTCGGTCAACCGACGTTGTATTGTCGGTCAGCCGACAGCTGAGTTAAACTCAGAGAAAATGTTGAGAATGAAGCCTAGTTTGTACAGGCTGTTTCTTGTGATGTCTAAGCCTACATAGGTGTTAGCGAAAGTCATCCTAATGTACGAATCAAATACATAACGTGATATTCATCGAAAATAACACGTACATTGGATAACGGACGCTTCACTCGTTTGTTTGGCTTAGAAGTATGAATAGAATTGATTAGAAATTAATAGAATCCTTGAAGTGACACAGAGATGAACTTCATTGGCATAATGCACGAACTGACATAATGCACGAAATGACAGAATGCATGAATTGAATTAATATAATGAAATGAATAGTCACTAAAGGTGACAGTAAAGTGAATAAATAAATGATTCCTACTGCAGTAGATGTTGGGGCGTTCCGGAGCTTCGTGGAATGCCAGTGCTCTCTGATCAAGACACTGGAAAATTTCCACCATATGTGATAAGTCATGTAATGAAAAGTGAAATAATATTGAAGCCTCGGCCCTGAATGGTTTGCCCTTCCGCCTTATGCTTAATGAAATTGATTAAAGGAAACTGAAACAATATTGAAGCCTAGCCCATGAATGGTTTGCCCTTCCGCCTTGTGCTTAAATAGAAAGACACAAAATGAGAAGAAATGAACTGAATTAAGTTATATAGAACTGTTAAGTTCTTTACATTGTTACATTCTTGTATAGAATTGATAGATAACATGAAGAATCATGAAAAATGCATATGTCTTGTTGAACCGTCGTGTTCACGTGTTATTGATGATGTCACAGGCAAAGATGCCCGTGTCGGTCCTGTCGAGGCCGCGCCGCCTGCGGAGGAGGCCCATCCGATACCTCCAGGAGGTTTAGCGGAGTGGGCGTAGTTCGGAGGGCAAACGTAAATGAATACTTTTGTAATAGTTAGTTTTAAGATATAATGAGACACCAACTGCATTGTATTTTAAATGTGCAGTGTTGGTTTTAGTGGACTGAAATTTTATATAAGGAAACTTTACTTTTCATGTAAAGTTAATTGTTGTCAATGTGTATATATATATATATATATATATATATATATATGTATTCCGCACTTTGTACATTGACAGGTTTTGTGTTTTGATATCCCTTGTGAGTCTCGTCTTAACTTAGGTTCATTCGGGAGTAAGTATGATCTCACGACTCGGGGTCTGTCCGAGGTAATCAGATATCGGGCCCGGGTCGTGCTCTCACCAAGCTATCCATACTTCAATCCTTGGATACACATGTCTCTTTTCATGTGTGTGGGCTCTCTTTGTGCATAGGCTCTATTCCCATTTGTATGGCCTTCTCATGAGTCCTAACCCCGTGAACGGGCCCGTTTGGTAATTTTACTTTTAAAATCAAGTGAAATGAAGTGAAGTAAAGCATCAAATGAAGAGGAAATAAAATATAAGTGGGTTGTGATATTGGTGTTTTATTTTTAGTTGTTTAGTATGGATTTTTTTTTTTACTTTTTGTATAGAAAAGTAAACTTTTTTTTTTCGTCTTTTAGTGGATAAAAGTGGTTGCTTTTTTTTTCTTTTTTTTTTTTTTTTTAAGATGAAGAGAGTTTTATATTACAGTGCTTTTGATGTAACCTATTGTCTGAAAAATTGAGGCTTCACTTGACTTTTAGTATTCTAGTAAAGTGCCAAACGGGTATTTTATATATATATATATATCAATAATATTCAGATGAGAACTAGTTCTCACATATTATATGAGAACTTTTTTGTGGGGCCCAATTGTGGCCCCTATTTGGGGATGGGACCGGAGGGATAGAAAGATCTATGTGAGACCACCCCAAGTATCAATTTTGACCTCAAACTCATGCCCCTAACTCCTACATTCGTTGCCTACAAGTTTAATGGCTTCATATTAAAAAAAGTATTCGACTCTCGATCCCACGGTTCAGTCCATTTGGACGTGTGCCAATCCTTGGGATTAGTGACTATCAAGGGGTTCTCTATTGGTTGCTAGATTTAGATGAATTGCTAGTTGGGTTCCGCAAAACCTTTCTCATATAATAGGTGTTCCCACTTGAATACTTTCCTATATATATTTTAGAGATTCAAGAGTGGTTAAAGCCATTTATTTCACTCCGTGCGGATTGGGCCTTAGGAAAAGTCAAAGACCACCGTTCATGGGCCATTGACAGATACGTTCCTACAATGTCCAACAGATTGATGACAATAAAGCTAAACTTGGTCGGTCTGGACCAAGATTAGGCACGGCTAGCAATATGACCAACAGTTTCTATCCTTGAATTTTCGATCCTCGAGAGTTTTGTGGTCATACTTGGTACGAATTTAATTTATTGCATCAATTTAAGAAAGCAGGTATGTCAAAGAACAATTCATCTAAGCCTGGGCCCCATGTGATAACAAAAGATGTCTCCATGGGTGACACTGTCAATTTGCCTGTATAAATTAGACAGGGACCTCTGAGTGTCTCACTCAATTTTTTTTCACCATGATGCCCTAAAATGAATGCCTTACATGATATCTATAATTATAAAATATGATTGACAATATGATTAATATAATAATTAACACCATATTATATATTATTAATCATATTCCTTAGTTACATTATTAATATATATACACACACACACACAAAACACACATATTTTTTAGAGGATTTTACTGAAAAATTCCATTACGTGGGGGTTATACGAAATACTGCCTCTTAACTCACATAGCACGAAAGTATTCCTCCCGTAGTTATGAGGAGTGACGCTAGCATTGCTTAATTAGAGATGAGTGACGCTAGTGTCATCCCTCTCAAGTACTCATTTGTGCCGTCCGAGTTAGGATATATTATTTCGTGCAACACCCATGTAATGAGAATTTTTCAGTAAAATCTTATATAGTTTATAATGGTAGAAACTCCTATTCATACACTCTTACTCAAATGCTCATGTCTTTTCAACTGATGTAAGATTTAGGTACACAAATAGAGATAATTTGGATCATTCATGATGAATCTAATGCCCTTCAATGACACTATAATAGGAATGCATCCCATCTTAAGATGGAATACATGATTAAAAATAAGACTCGATGCTGACATGACATCGTTGCTGATGCATAATTAATCATGTTTCCAACACCCGCTCATCAGATGGTGGGACCTACTTATGTTGAAGTTAAATAGGAGGATACACTATTAAAAACACGACATTCATTTTTAAGGATATGAATTATCATCCTTGTGGGCTATGATGGTGCCACATGAATGTGTTACCCGATTCCCTCCAACAGGGAGTGGATTACCCGTGGGTAGAATCTCACGTATGTCTCTGCAAAAGCGGCGTAACTCACGGCGCAAGTAGTACAGTGTGGGTCAGCACTTGCTGCGTACGCGCGGCATTCCACTCGCCTTCGCACGGAAGGAAATTTGCTCCTGTAAATGGACAGTTGTGCACGCAAATTCCACAGGCCCCGTTGGAGGGGGAAAAAAAATATACGGGTCTTGCTTGAGCCCACTTTTGTCACTCTTATCATCACATGATTGGGTATCTCATCTAATTTCTATATAATTAAATTTCAAAAATATTTACGATTAAAATGCTATTATACTTTATAGCTATTAAATTAAGGGTCTGTGATAATATGATGGACCTGATTTTCGAGCTAACCCTTTCCATCTAACCTCTCCTATTGGTAGAAACACATTTAGTGGGCCCATGATCTATACCATAAATTAGCAGCAAGCAATCCCAAGTTGTTGGCCGAGTGGTCAGGATTAGGATTTCTCTCTCTTTCGAAGCTAAAGGTCTTGTATCGATCCCCGAGTCTCTGAAACTGAAGGTTGAGCCTGTCAATACTACTACCTGAGGGGTACAGGGGTTTTATCCAACTTCTTTTTGGGCCCAAAGGGATTAGTCCAGCACGAAGGATTGGAACCCCTCCCTTAATAAAATAAATAAATAAATAAATTATGACATTTTCCAACCCACCGAATTACATATTATTAGGTGCTCACTCATGAAGGGTAATCTCATGTGAAATTTCCATCTTCCGGAGGGTAGAATCGACAAACAGAAAACATTTCTATCCAGTCCCACCGCTATCCCGCGTCGCAACTAAGCAAAAAACTTAAAAAACTAGGAAAGGCGAGGAGGCGTAACTATTAGGTAAAGTGGACTGCTCATCTCCCTCCACAGTCCACACACACACTCTCTCTCTCTCTTTTCACGCATCTTTCGTTTCGTCGGTGCCAGCGAGCAGCCCACAAAAAAAACATCTCCCCCCTCTCCTCCCCCAAACCCTCTCTCTCTCTCTCTCCTCGTCAAAAGGAGAGAAAGATGCATCGATACAACGATCCGAATCCATTTGATGAAGAGGAAGTTGCAGTGAATCCCTTCTCGGTAACCGCCCTCAAATCTCTCTCTCTCTCTCTAGATCTCTAAATCCCTTGTTCTTCTTAGTACTTCCTCTTAGTGTTCTTTTTGAGAAATGTGATCTTACTTTGCGAGATCGGAGCATTTGGATCTTGGCAGGAAGCTCGTAGTTTCTTTCTTTTTCGAAGATCGAATGCTTATCTGTTTGCGGAATTGCAGCTTCTATTTACTTTTTGCAAATCTAGATCCTCATGTTTTAATCTGTAGTTCTTGATGGCTTAGTCACTTGGCATTGCCAAATGCATAAGAACTTTATTTCAGGATACACAGAAATGGAAGGGTATTTGGGGACAATGTGTTTCTGTGATGATTCTGTTTCTCATGGACAAAGGAAGAATGTGGAATTGGTTTTTTGATTGGTACTTGTCTGAAATCTTTTAATGAGCTTCTATGTCTAAAATCTTCTGTTGCTCTGAGATATACTTATGGTGGGGGATTGTAAGTGCTGGATTATCTTTATCTGTTTGTTTAGATCGTGTTGGTTTGTTCGATCATGGTGTCACTGATGCAGCAGTCCTTTGCAGAATGCGGCGGGACCTGGTTCGAATGCAGCAGGACCTGGTTCAAACTCGCGCCTTCCTCCATTGGCTCCGGAGCCGTTGGGCTTTAGCCGCCAGCATGATGCAACCGTTGACATTCCACTGGATACTATGAATGTATGTTCTATTCTATTCTATCATCCAATTCTCACTAAAATATGCTTGTAGCTAGAATTAACTCTTTATAAGATGGCGCTTGTGATGTGATTGATGCAGGATCCCAAGAAAAAGGAGAAAGAACTTGCATCTTGGGAAGCAGATTTGAAGAGAAGAGAAAAGGTTAACTTTTACGACTCTTTCAGTTAAATTATTGTTTCACTAATGCTGCATTTCGTGGTCTTGCGAGTCGTGGAAGCACTTATTGTGAATAGGAACCAACATTTTCTGTGACCTTTGCCAGTTGCCACACTATTTTCACCTAGTTTGTTTTTGCAGGACATAAAACGGAGGGAAGATGCTGTGTCAAGAGGTTAGTTTGTTATTAAGTAGGTGCATGTGGCAGCTCCATATTTTTTTACACCTGAAATTTGTGCTTCTCAATTCTTGTAAATACAGCTGGAGTCCCTGCTAATGACAAAAACTGGCCTCCGTTCTTTCCAATTATTCATCACGATATTGCAAATGAAATACCGGCCCATGCTCAAAGGTTGCAGTATCTAGCTTTTGCAAGTTGGCTAGGTATGAAATTGCAAACTTTCCGACCTTTAAGTTGGAAGCCTTAGATTGAAATATGTTTACCATTTGCACCTGATAATATTTGTGGATGCTTATCTTTTTTCTTTTTCAAGCTCAAGCCACTTACAAAGATTTACATTATCATTTGCTACAGTGCACTATGATTGATATAAGCATTCGCTATGAGAGGCCCAGACCTATTAAATATGACCATCATTTCTTGAATGTGTTCATATCAGAGTCCCCTTTAATGGCTGCTGAATTGTGCTTGATTCATGTTAGGAATGCTATATGACAAATTAAGCTTCAGCTATGGGGCCTCAATCTCATTGAATATGGCCATTATTACATGGGCATTTATGTCAGGTTCTTTTTTTAATCGGCTGAGCTGTGCTTGAGTCATGCTGTGAATGTAGTTCTTTCCAGTAGACACTTTTGCAAACTAACTATATCATGGTAGTCTTGCTCTTTGGTAGGCATTGTGCTTTGCCTTGTGTGGAATATTGTTGCCATCACTGTTTGTTGGATTAAAGGTGGAGGTAAGCTTCAGTCTCCTAAGTTCTAACATTATGGATGTGATCTATTTTGGTAAATCCTATTCAGAGGGTCTTATTCCTATTATGATTTTTGAGAATCTTCACCATCTGGCAGGTGTTAAAATCTTTTTCCTTGCGGCAATTTATGCTTTACTTGGATGTCCTCTTTCATATGTGCTGTGGTACAGACCTCTGTATCGTGCTATGAGGTAGGCTAATTGCATTTATATTTTTGGGGTGCTTGTTTCTTCCATGCACACAAGTAACTGAATCATTAAGAACTGTTATGACCAAAGACATTCATTTTCTTGTACTGGCTAAAGACCCATGGGCAGGTACTCTAGGTAGACCTTATGCTTAGGTTATTGGTATTCCTGGTTTTAGAGAAGCAACCAGCATGCGGCTGGTGTATTATTTGATATCATCTGAGTGAACTAGTGGCATCATTTATGATAAAAATGATTGAATGCCTCTCATTTCTGGACACTGAAAGTTCGTTAGTTGTGCTAAACAGAGGCTAAAACCATTGCATAACACTTATGAACTCACTAAATTTTGCTACTAGCATCAATCACATGTGGAAATAAAAAAAGGGAAAAATAGTGTTTCACTACTGCCTTCATTTAACAGCAATCGATTGAATTCATTCTTGAAATGATGCCTAATTGCTGTTTCTTATTTACAGGACGGATAGTGCTCTGAACTTTGGCTGGTTTTTCTTGTTGTATTTGGTAATGTTCGACTTAGCGCATCAGATTTAAGCATCCTTCTAGATTATTCATTGACTCCTTTTGTGTTATGACATTTTCTTATTGCAGTTTCACATTGGTTTCTGCATATTTGCTGCTATTGCTCCTCCTATCATCTTTCATGGAAAATCATTGACGTAAGTTATTTCTGTTTCCCTTAATCCCAAGGTGAAGGAAAATTCAGTCCTGAACAGTGGTTTATCACCATGACTTTGCATTGCTTTGGCTTTGATCATAAGGATGGGCCTTTAAACATGCTCAGCTGAACCTAATCCTCTAAATATGCTCTATATCTTTCTGGGGATTTTAATTTCCTTGTAGAGTGTTCTTTCATGGTAATGCATGTGCATTTCTAATATAGCAAGCTTCATTTTCGATGGAAATCCTTTCTTTCCCTGGACTTTAACTTTCATCTGAAAAACTCCTTGTTGATCTTAGCAATAAAAACAAGTCAGGGAGGTTTGCTGAGATGCCTATGTTGGTGCCTAAGCCAATGCCTCAGAGTATGGTCCCTGCTACATGTCTTCTTACCACTGGCTACCACTGACTTGGTTGTTCTCTCATCTCCATGATCCTGAGTGATAGTGTTTAATGGGTTTTTATTTTATCATCTAATTTTTAATTTAGGCCTTCTTGTTTGCTTGTTTAGCCATATAGGTTGTGCAAACTAAGGGTCTAGGAAGTGTAATGCCCACCTCCTCACTGGATATCCTTAACATCCAATCTGGGAAAATTGAACTGAATACACTTTTTTTGTTAATGTGTTTTCATTTTTATTCAGTTTTCATTTTTTTTTCCTTCATCATTCATGCACCCTGAGAAGAAAGAAAGAGAATGATGAAAAGGCACTAGGCTTAAACAGCCATTTGTAGCTATAGTGTGCTGTCCATTTCCACCTGGCATTACAATGCAAGCCAATGTTTGCTAATTGATGTGCCTTGTTGCCTTCTTCATGATCATGGAATTCATATCACATGAACTTGAGAGTGAAATTTTTACAAATTGTTGACTCCTTTCTCTGAGTGTGAGGACTTAGAAGCATCTTGTGAACCCTAAAAGAGAAGAGGTACTTGGGATCTAGTTCTCATGGTGTGTGTCATAATTATTTTTGGCTATTGAAGTATCTTTTTGTAATCCTTCTTTATATGAAAATTTTCTGATGGGTTACACTTGTTGCTATTGTGGCCTAGGGCCACTGTATCCAAAATTGCTAGAGCCTATGGGCCTGTCTGGTTAGAGGAATTTTGAGGATTTTTGTTTAAGGAGAATTATTATTTCTCCAGATGCTGCACCCAAGTGGTTTCCAGAATGCTCAAGTGCACTCCAGCAATCAGGAAGCTGGAATTCTCAGAATTCCAAAAACTAAAGGTGACTTCTGAGGAGGTTGGTTCTTAGAATTCTAGCATTCAAATGGAGAATTCCAAATGCTGTAAAGAATGATCTGACACTAGCACCAGAACTCCCCTACATTTGCAATTCTTGTTAGAATACCTTTGAACATACAGGCCCTATGCATCCAACATCATATCTCTCATCAGAGGATTGGCATTTTATTGTGTCACGGACTCACAATAGAGCACCATTTCCAACAGGTTTCTGTTTCTCTAGTACTGTCATAGCTTAGAGCCTATGCATCCAGCATTATAGCTCTCATCTGACGGCCAACATTTTGTGGTGTCACAATATACAAATAACCACAAATTCCAACTGTTTTAATTTTCTGTAGTGCTGATCGAACGGGAATGACCTGCCAATGTGGAGAATGTATCCATTGTTGATACAATAATTTTCGCAACTTAATCTGGTGATTTGTTTTAAGGTTTCATGTTTTCTTATCTGCCTTAGTTTATATAGTTCTTTTGGTTTTAAATAAAGGGAAGCTTATTAGATGTGTGGGGTTTTCTGGATTTCAATCCCATAATTGCTTGAGCATCAAGGTTTTTGAACTTGGACTCAGGGTGCTACTTGTTCACTCTTGAGTCAGGCCGGCTTGACCGAGCCAGACTTTGTCGCACCTAACTACTGGAAATGTGAAAAATGCATATAGAAATCTAGAAAAATGAAAAATTCTTTTCTAGAAATTATAGAATTTAAGGACTCACATTATATTTTAATTTTTCTCAATAAGTTTCAGTGGTCTTTTGTGGAGGCCTCTTGTTTAATGTCCTGGTGAATAGTAATCTTGACCTCTGTATATCTTGAAACAAGTCATTTTGGTCTTCGAAACTCACCCAAATCCTTGTTAGGGACCTCTCACACTCTCTTCATATCTTGATCAGTCTGTTCCCCCTCGCCCCCCTCTCTCATCCACGTTAATGCACTTCTAAAGGAGCATGAGAACAACTTTTTACAGGTTGGAACCTGTTCTACCACCTCCTAAGTCCTAACGGAGGTGTGTTTACTGCTGCACCATTGCAGGAAAGACTTGAGTGCAGCCTCTTGAGAGTCACTTCTGTAAATATTCAATCGCAATAACTGCTCTACTATTTGAGTATATTCTGACATAGGTCCAAGCTTTAGCTCAGTTGGTTAGGACATGGGTGTGTGTGTATTAAGTTCAAGCCCCCTTATAGCAAGTGGAAGAAAAAAATGCTCTACTATTTGAGTATGTTCTGAATTCTGATAAATTGCGACTTCTTAAAGAACATTCTTCAGTGATGGTGTTGTTTGGTTTGAGAAGTCATGGCACCCCCGGAGTAATATCTGGATTTATTTTTACTGCGCTTATGCTTTTGCTGTTTCTTGACAGAATCATAGTATGTCTGCATGCCCTTTTTTTTTTCTGTATCCATTGTTATTTTTTGGGTCCCACAATCATCAACTCCGAACATTCAAAATCATGTGAAACTGATGTGAGAATACCTTTCTTTCAGGGGGATTCTTGCGGCAATTGATGTCTTCTCAGATCATGTGTTTGTGGGGGTATGTTGTGCAATGCTTTCATTTTCAGCATTCAAGATCTTTTGGCAATATATACATTTTTTACTATTTTGAGAAAGTGTTTATTTGTTTATCATTATAATCTATTATTCCATAGTGTCTCCATTTAATTAATGTACTTCCAGAAGTAGATTAGTTTATTATTGAAAAATGGAGACATTACTTTTACTAACCTAGTAAATTGCCAAACGGGCCCTAAAGGATCGAGTTCATGTTCATTCTCTCCTCTCTTTTATTGTTCCTTTTATACCTTCTCCATGTTAAACCTGGTTCTAAATGTCTCATGCATTATGCTTAATGTTTGGAAGATCCAATTTAAAGGAAAATAGTGATGCAGGCCGGACCATGGGTCGGCCAACCCATTGGACCCCATCCACAAGCCAATCAAATATCCATTTAAATAGAATACTTAACTACTTGGGAGTTTTATTTAATTTGGATTGGTAAGCAATTTTAATGTCCCACTTAATGTTTAGGAAAGTAGAGTCCCACTAGGAAAGGGGATGTCCAACCCTACCCGTAAATATGTAGTCCCTCCTTAGGAGAGACAAAGCTTGATTATTCAATAAAATTGTTTTATGGGCTTCCCTATGGCTGAGTTTTTCTCTGATTTGGAGCTCAGTCCCTCTCATTGAATTCTTTGCGGATTCAGCCAAAACCTTCTAGGAATTTTGGTCTACCTTCATTCATGGATCCAAGGCTGCGTCAAATAGGAAATTAAGGGTACATTTTTATGCAAAGCCAATGAAACGTAGCAACCTGGCTAGGGCCCATGTGTGGGACCCAAGAAAGTATAAGGATTTTTTTTCTTATTTTATTAATGAGTTGTAATATTATGTAATTAGGATTAGCTTTCTAATTTCTATAGGATACCTTGTTTAGTTTCTTTGTTTGATTGTTATTTAGTCTTCTAGTTTGATTAGGAGTCGTAGACTCTAGGGGTTTCTTTTTGTTGTGATCCAGGGCCTATGAGAAGAGATCAAGCACACACAAGAGAACACAGAGATTTACGTGGTTCGGCTTTTGGCCTACGTCCGCGGGGAAGACGGGAGAATTCACTATGCAATCAGAAGAGTTGTACGTCATAGAGACTCTTAGTTTCTATTTATAATATCAGCCCCAAAACAATGTTACACCCAAACACTACTTCTAATCACAGTAGACCTACAATAATAGGCCTACTTCTAATCACAGTAGAACATGGACAATGTAGGGGCCCGGTTTACTAGATTTATTACTTCTATTGAGCCATACAACCTAACACTTTTCCTATTTTTATGAGTATTACAGGAGGTTAAAGTAGTTTAGAGTAATAAAAATTTTCCTCCGTGGATTGTTCCTTTTTCTTAGATTCTCATTGGAGCATTGATTTATGTGCTGCGGCACTTTCAACCCAAATCCTTCACCACGGGTTTGCATCACATTTGATGCAATCTTAAACAAAATTGGAAACTGTAAGGGCACCTTAAAAACCCTGGAGTAGTCATTCATGAATTGAGGTCACGTTTGGCAACCAAGTTCTCGAGGAAAAGATTTTTGCTTTCCACAGAGTCGTGGAATGCCCACATTTGGAAATTGTAAATCCCCAAGGCAATTTTAAAGAAAATAGGAAACTAAGGGTACCTTAACAATATTGAGGTCATGTTTGGCAATCAAATTCTCGAGGAAAAGATTTGCACTTTCGTGAATTTGGCAATTGTAAATCCCCGGAGGATTTGGACCGATGGAAATTCTCAATTTTGAGGATTTTTAGGTCTGACCTCCCCCCATTGGATTTGGAAATCCTCACTGCAGATTTCTCAACTATATGCGTCAATACTACTCACATCACTGTGAAATCCTCAACTATAGAAATCCTCATCAAAGAATCCTTGTTCTAGGGGTAGTGAGGAATCCTCAGATCTGTAGATTCCTCTCCTATTACAAAACGTCTCTGATACTTTCAGCATACCCATATGCATAAGCATAGTAGGAGGGACTTTTAGTCCCATAAGGAGCTCCAGGGTTTGAGCTGACCCAGTGGAAGAGCTTGCCCACACTGTGGCAAACCCAGTTGGAATACTCAGTTATTTATAAGCTAGTAGTTTCAGGAACTTTGATGTAAACCGACAGAACTGGTCTTGGAACACCGGACCATTCGAACTCTAGTTCAGTTCTAAGGATTCATAGGGACCTTCAGGAAATTAATGGAATTATATCAATAGTCTTTCTTTCTTTAATTACTGTCATATTTCTGTTGATTTGTTCTCTTTAAAATCATAGTTATCTTATTTCTTTTCTTGCAGATTTTCTACTTGGTTGGGTTTGGTTTATTTTGTTTGGAAACACTTATAAGCTTGTGGGTACTTCAGGTTAGTACCAGAAACACCTACCTACTTATGTCATAATCTGTAATGCTTCACTGCTAGAATTTTTAAGCATTTCAGATTGATCTTTGTGAGGCTGTTATCTTTCTTTTTGCTTACCCATTTGTAACTGTTATGTTATTTAGAAATGCCATCTTTAACTAAATTATATAGGGCCAATAGAATCTGTTAACTTCAAAAAAAAAAAAAAAAAAACTTGTTCTATTGCATTATGACCCAATAATATACAGTGGACTGTTTTTTTTTTTATGCGACTTAACCAATATATAAAATGTTTAATAGTGTCTGTTCTTTGCTTCCTTTTTCTTCCTGCAGAAAGTTTACATGTATTTCAGAGGTAACAAGAATTGAGGTCTGATGCTGGGATCTGCCTTCCTATCATACCTTTTCAGTGTCCCCGTTACTTGAGAGGTTCTTCGGTCATTTTCAGCGGGAACTTACAGATATTCACCTGTTATCCTTGTTTTGTTCTCTCTTTTGGTTGTGATTTGAGTTGGTCATACCCTGGTAGTGCAGAGAACCAATGGAATTGATTTGGTGAGGAGTGCTTCTGTTCTTTTACCATGATGAATAAAGCTTCATTTACCTACTGTTGTTGTTCTAGGGTTATTCTATAGTTTGACTATCATGTACATAAATTCAGAGACAAGGTTGAAGGTAGGAAGCGTAGTCTTGTACCGCCATTTGTTAAAAGTGGTTGTTTTAGCTTTAATAACTAAGCATTTGTTTGGGAAAGCTTAACTACCCCTTTATTATATAATAATAATTAATAACTACTATTATGTTTGCTTGCAATTAAATAAATTAATACATTGAGGCTGTTGTTTGTCCAGCTTGTGGAATTCATTGTTTCTACCCTTTAAGAGGGGTGCTTAATGCTCATCCATGTGTTTTACCATGGGGGAGTCCCTTTTGGATTTTGCTACTTTTGATCATCCATACAGTTTACCGTTGAGACTGTGGAACCATTCATCAAGGGATGGCCAACACCCAGAAAAGATCAGCAGGTCCAATTATTCATTTATTCGATTAACATCTGCCTATTGGAATGGACGGTAAGGAGGCTTCATACTACCTGGTTGTTGGATCTAATGAAGGATAAAATCCTTCTTTCGATCCAACCCGATTCATACTACCTAGAGCATCAATCCTGATTTAATTGACTCAGATTTAATGAACTTCTCATGTTATTGCCTTTAATTTAATTTAAATGTGTCTGGATTTAAGGAATGTCTCCTCTTAAAACATAACATGGTGGATTTTTTTTTTTTTTATGAGGATTTTATTAAAGAAAATAACTTTATATGGCTAGTGCACCAATCAAGGAACGTTAGCCAAACTCACACCAAATAGGGAATTCGTATAGAAAAATGATTTTATTTTTTACCCCTTTTTTTTTTTTTTTTGTGGTCGCTATCAGCCTTCATTTTCGATGGTGACTCGACCTTGCTATAACAAGTGAGGGTCGTTGTCGACCTTAAGCAATCATAAACTTTTCATCTTCATCTCTTCTCCAAACTCAATCCAATGATGAAAAAGGTTTTCGAGTAAGAATTGAAATGTTATTCGAGTAGTAGTAGCCTAGCCTATTATACTAGTATCTCAGTCTTCGATCCATTATGTTGTTTGGGAAGGGAGAAGGGAAAAAAAAAAAACCATCAACGCATCTTAATTGAAACAAGACGCTGAGACTGGCGAGGGAAAAAAAAAACCCTCCAACGCATCTTAATTGAAACAAGAGGCTGAGACTTGCTACTATAATCCATGATTTCCAATGCATATGCTTTATTCAATCCATGTATAGGTGATCCAGACTGTTGATCAATCATATGGGTCCCACTTAAGATTAAGGAATCTTAAAAGGAAAATATCTCATATGGTTGATTCGCAGTGAATAGAATGAATAGATAGATGGTAAGAACCAGTGGCGGACCCAGGATTTTCGTTTGATGGGTGCGAAACAATGGCAATTGAAAAAGTCCAAAAATATTATTTTGTGATACTTTCTTCACATTAATAATGACAAAAGAGAAAATGTATTACATTTAAATGATTACAAAATATTCAAGTATATCAACTACATTTTCTCATCAAAAGTCATATATCAACTATACAAAAAAGTTTTTACAATTGCCCTCGACGGTTCTTCATGTTTTGAAAGCGTTGCATGATTGTCTCATCATCGATGCTATTAAAAATATCCCTTTCTATATATAAAAGTAAACAATCATTCATCCACTCATCTTCCATTCGATTGCGTAGTCGACTCTTCACAATTTTCATAGCAGAAAATACCCTCTCAACAGTAGCAGTAGCAATTGGGAGAGTTAGCGCCAATCTCAAAAGCAAGAAAACCGAAGGATATAGGATGTCCTTTTTTGTTTCAACCATCTTCTGAGCAAGGCCACTAATTCCTTTCACTTCTAAGAACTTGCTATTGGTCCGCATGTCAATAATGTAAATCTCTAGTTCATTATCAAGTATCAGTCGATTTGAGTCTGAAAAATTATCTGGATAGAATTGAGAAAGGCGGATCAGTTTTTCCTTGTTGAAGGCAGAGAATGAATCACTTGGATTGAAGCATGCCACACAAAGAAGCAACTCGGTGGTCACCTCACTGAAGCGATCGTTGAGCTCTTTAAGTTGCATGTCAATAGTAGTATAGAATATTTCAACGCGGTAAAAATGTAGATTTGTCACTTCAGCTTTGCGCCGCGATCGCTTTCGATCAACAAACAAATCATCCATATTCGGAATGGGGATTTCATATTTATCACAAAATAAATGAACTTCAGAAAGGAGAGAATCCCACCCATCGTCTCTCATTATTTGCAATTTTTGTTTTGATATTCTTACCATTTCCATGGCATTGACAATATCTTGATCTTTTCGCTGCAATGCCTTTGATAAGACATTCGTGATCCCCAAAATATTTGTCATCAAATGCATTTTAAATACGAAATCAAAAGATTCCAATTGAAGCAATGAGTGAGCCGCACTACCGACATTTTCATTTGTATCATCTTTTATAATAATCTCAAGTACATCAATCACAGAGGAGAACATGTGGATTAAGTTAATCAATGTACCATAATGCGAGCCCCATCGTGTATCTCCCGGCCGTTTGAGACTAGTCTTTTGATTCAACCCTTGTCCACTTTCAAGTTCACCAGTATTGAGTGCATCAACAACTTTAGCAGCTTGTATATTTTGGAGCAAGTCATGGCGTTTGCAAGAGCTTCCAACAACATTCAATGTATAGCAGACCGATTCGAAGAACATGGCAATTGGTACATGTTTTTTTGCGACAGCAATGAGTGCCAATTGAAGCTGATGTGCAAAACAATGAACGTAAAATGCAGTAGGATTCTCATTTTGAATGAGTGTTTTGAGACCATTAAGATGACCCCGCATATTACTAGCTCCATCATACCCTTGCCCGCGCAAACTTGTTATGCTCAATCCATGTTTGGAAAATATCGCATCAATTGCCTCTTTAAGTGATTGAGCAGTAGTGTTTGTAACATGTTCTACTAGCAAAAAGCGCTCAATCACATATCCCCGCTCATCCACATAGCGTAAAACAACGGCCATTTGCTCTTTCATAGAGATGTCACGAGATTCATCCACCAAAAGAGCAAATGGTGCATCTCCAAGTTCAGAAATGATAGCCTGAGTGGTCTCCATAGAAGCCGCATTTACAATATCTTTTTGAATCTTAGGCGAGGTAAGTTTCAAATTTTCAGGAGCATTTTCCAAAATGACTTTCTTAATAGCTTCATTTTGATTGGCAATTACTTGTAAAAGCTCAAGGAAGTTACCCATGTTATTTGAATCCTCAGATTCATCATGACCACGAAAAGGCAACCCTTGGCGTAGAAGAAAGCGAATGGCATCAAGCGTTGCCTTTAAGCGGATTCGATACTCAATCCGAGCTTGATCCGATTGCTTGACAATAATTGTCTCAATGTGTTGCTTTTGATTTAATAAATTTTGGCACTTCTCATATGCTTGATTGTGAGCACTTTTCGGGCCTCCCACGTGATCTCCAAATCTTTCTTTTTTCCTCCAATTTCTGAATCCTTGAGTTACAAAGGCATCATGACGTGCATGCTCTCCGAAAAGATAACAACATAAGCAAAATGCAGCATCTTTTTTTATGCTGTATTCCAACCAACTACCATAATCTTTAAACCAAGCCGAATTAAATCGCCTCCTATCTTGTGCAGACTCCGTAAAAGGAAATTTATGATCACGAGGCTGACAAGGACCCTTTTGTAGATACGCTCTTCGGATTTGGTCTCGATCCATAGGATGATAACTCAATATTGGATTTCGTAACCCAGGATCTGCAGGAAGATCTGCCAAGTTAACTTCTACACGACTTTTCTTCAAAGCTGATAACACTTGATCATTGTTATCATTCTCTAAAGTTGGACATGATAGGCTAGGAGTTGATTTTCTTTTGAAATAATTTTCCATATCTGATTCAAAGATAAAGAAAATTTCATCAAAATCAACGCCCGCCAAAAAACACTTAACTTAGTAGAAACGTATAACTTGATTGGAACAGAACTTAATTCGAGCACATTAACTTAATTGATTATTTGCAAGGTTGGGACACAAACGTATGGGCATATGAAAGTACTCAAGACACAAATCAGTCATGACTACACATATGTAAACCACATCCATCAAATTAAAAAATATCATAGAAATATGAACATTTGTACATCAAATTGCCAGTATAGAGTTAAAAGCATAAAACTCTAAATCAAATCCACAATTTATTTAATTTGACTATGATATACAAATTAAAAAAGATCGAGAGAGAGGGAGAATACCTGCACTACGCTGCCAGAGAGAGGGCCCACCAAAGTTGTAGAACTATTAGATGATGCACCTCCAATCAATAGCTAGACAGCTCTCCTGTGTATAATGAAAAAATAAATCCATGTAAATAAAAAGTTTATTGATTTCTAATCACATTTTTTTATTAGAGTCTATTGCAATTAAATTAGATATTGCCTTCAAAATTATGCACTTTCATACTTGCACATTTTAAATCTAACAGCTACCATCAATCGGATCAAATTAATAGCATGTTTGAGAAAAAAAGATCCCAGCCCCAAAACCCAGCAGAGAGAAAAAAAAAAAAGATCAGGAAAGTAGTAGAAGAAGAAGAGACAGAGCAAGGCCTTAAAATTTAAATCATTAACCATGAATGTTTTTTGCTACTGTAGTGGACCCTATTGTCAGCCATCTAACCTAAGCAATGAAATTCATGGTTAGAAATAAAGAATTGTCATCCTAGATTGGCTGACTAGCAGTGCCTACAGGACATGACTTTTGGATAGTAGTACAATGACAATCTGTAAAAGCTTCTCAGGACTGGGAACTGAATGAGGAGAATAACAACTCTGCAGGCAACCAATATTTCTGGAGCTCAAAACTACTGCTCTCTGCTTATACTCAACTTCCGTTCCCTGTAACTAAGTTTCTAGGTATCAGACTTGCTGGATACAAAATTTGTTGGGCTCCAAATGGGTGCTTATAACTGATGAAACACATCAAATCTACACACTTAGTCTCATTTAATGGTAGTAAAACACTGGATTGAAACATCTCACTTGCAAAATCAAATGCCAGAATATCACTCTGGCCCCTGGAAATATTTTCCACAGAATTGGAAGGCACAAACCCACGCCTTCTTATGGCACCTTATGGAGAGTGGCTTCGATCCAATGGTCCATATTGATGGTAAAATGAGTCCCATATTGCAAAATCTGCTAAACACCACCATAAATGTTCAATCAACATTGCTCACAATGTAGTAGCAGACTAGCAGTAGTAATATACAAGTCTTATGTGTTATCTAAGGTCTCATGTTCAAGTGGTTTTGATCATTGAGCAGGGATAGGTGCCGGCGTAATAATCTGTGTCACTGTGTGAACGGATTTGAAAATCTCCATGCTTCCTTTTCATTTGAAAATCAAAAAAACTTCAGGTGTTGCAATATACAACGAGATTTCAACAGAGAATCAAATTGCAGCAGATGGAAATGGAATATCAAACCATAACGAACCATCAATATCAAATTACCCAAAACAGATTCCAACCCAAAATCAACAAGATCAAGATGGAATATCAGAAGAACATCATCTGAATAAGATTTAGAGGAATAATAGCAAGAGAAGAAGTGGAAAGGAAAGGAAACCTCTTCAGCTGATCAGTCTTCTTTGATGTCTTCGATTTTCTACATGACGGTCGTCGGTCGCCAATCGCCATCGTCGGCGTCGCCTTTGCTGGACGCCTGGACGGACCTGGACCTGGGTGGCACCGTGGCTGGCAGGCTGGGTGCGATGGCGATGTGGAGAGGGAGAAGGGATGGAGTCTTGGAGAATGGAGAAATACAAGGGTTTCAATGGATTTTGGGGGGAACGGAGAGGGTTTCTTCTCATTTTATGTGGGTGGGTCATGGACTCATGGGTGCATTTAACATTATTGGGCTTTTAAATGGGGGTGCAGGATCCACTATTTAACTGGGGCAGGGTCCATGACCCATATCTGTTTAAGAAGAGTTTCAAAATTTACTGGGTGCAGGTGCACCCAGACAGAAACATGTGCGTCCGCCCCTGGTAAGAACTAAGGGCTCTTTGAAAAAAAAAAGAAAGAAAAGAACTTGGAACTCTTTTGTTCCTGTGTGAAGAATGAACTATGTGGAAACTCATTTTGTGTACCTGAAAGATGTCTTGTGCCAATCGAAACCATTGAGCGGTGGGCCTGATATTGGATGATTAGACCAACATCCAATAAAAGAAAGATTTTCTTTTTCCCGAATTTGACTTGGGCTGTTAAACTGTAAACAAGAAGGGGGATATCCCTGATCGTATATGTAGGTGAACGAGGATATCGTCGTTCGGCGAAACAATAAAAAAAAAATGAACTAAAAAGGACCCTTAGAGCTACTACAGTCAATTCATATCTTTTAGGTCCTTTTTTATCTATAGTGAAGATTAGGGTATTTTTCCCGTAAAATCCTCCTTCTTTTATTATATAAGAGACGTGCAACTTCACCATGCTCATCAATGCAGTAGGTCCTGAAATTTTAAAACCCAATTTGAAATCCCAATCATGTTTAGATTGGGTTGGGTTGAATACTGGTTCAAGCCAAGTTCAATTGGGTTTGGATTGGTTCCAAAAGCAACCCTTCTGGCTCAACTGGCACCCTACAATTCTGACCATGCCCAATCAATGGACCATCTGAACCTACGATCCAAAGTTTGTTAGACCTTATGGGCGCCGTAGGTTTAGTCCCACCATGTCTTCTGTCTTTCCACGTCAAAAGCTCAAAGTCAGTGCAAACAAACAAACAAAATCCTTCCAAGCCTCCTCGGTGGAAACAAGAGGCTGGGACTGGCTACTGGAATCCATGGTTTCCAGCCTCTGCAAATCTAAGTGCATGTACTTAGCTAAGATGCTTGATTCAATTCATGCATAGATTATCCAGACCATTGATCATATGGACCCCACTCTAGTTCTGGGGAATCTTAAGTGAAAAAGTCTCATATGGTCGACCGTTGGTTTGCCGACAGTTACATTCCCACTCAGTAGAGGTGGTCCAACACCGTCAACCTATCTGCTCTATGCTTGGATTGCCAAAAGATGGGCTCTCAGGCTGAAATTTCTGTGAAGTGCCCATCGTTCCTCCATAGCCCATTTAAGTGGCACACACCCATAAATCAATCATTCAATCATCAAGACAACAAACTCATATTCCTCCGAATTCCAAATATCAAGAAACAGTTACATAGATACTGTTATCCTCATCATCTTTTCCTGCTTCTTGTTCTCAAATCAAAAGAGAAATCCCTGCTTCATTTCTTGTATCTCTCTCAGATGAATTAGAGAAGGAAAAGTTCACTATTTGACCAGAAATCTGAAGACCCACAAAAATGGCACTTTGTACAGTTTACACCACCCATGCACTGCACTCAACCTGCTCTGTGTCCACTCCAACAAAAAACCACTGGGGTTTTCACCAGAGGCAAGTTTTCTTCTACACCCACAACAACAAAATCACTAGGAACAGCAAATGCAGTGAGACATCATTTGCAACTGGGGATGCAAAGACAGTAGTGATTGGGCTGGCAGCTGACTCTGGATGTGGGAAGAGCACTTTCATGAGGAGGCTGACTAGTGTTTTTGGTGGGGCAGCAGAGCCACCAAAGGGTGGAAATCCATACTCCAATACCTTGATCAGTGATACAACCACTGTCATTTGCTTGGATGATTATCACTCCCTTGATAGGACAGGGAGAAAGGAGATGGGTGTGACGGCACTAGATCCAACAGCCAGTAACTTTGATCTCATGTATGAGCAGGTGAAGGCTATCAAGGATGGGGTTGCAGTAGAGAAGCCAATATACAATCATGCCACTGGTCTGCTGGACCCTCCTGAGCTTATTCAGCCTCCCAAGATTCTGGTCATTGAAGGGCTCCATCCAATGTGAGTTAATTTCAATTTCCCCTATTATTTGGATGCCTCTATTTACTTTTTATCAGCCACGGTATTTATTAGATTTTTTTATGATCTATGGAGCCTGTGGTTTTCTTTATATATATATATATATATATATATGAGCAGGACTCTCCTAAGCTGCAGCTTAGCTTATTCTAAGATGGAATATGGCTGGTCTCACAAATTAAACTTGATTATATCTTTTTTTTTTTGCATAATGGAACTGAAAAATCCAATTCTGATTGGATTTATCTTGATTTTGGAGATGATCATCATCAGAAAAACAGCATAATCGACTTTGATTTTGTGGGACCAGTCCTGTTTCAGCTTAGGATAAGCTAAGCTGCAGCTTAGGAGAGCTGACCCATATATATATATATATATATATATATATGAGAATATTCATATGCATCCATCCCTCACCATTTTTGGTGAGGGACACCCCTTTTGGGGGTGTTTCAAGTACAAAAGGGAGGTACAAACTTGTACCTCCCTTTTGTACTTGAAACACCCCCAAAAGTTTGTACCTTCCTTTTGTACTTGAAACACCCCCAAAAGGGGTGTCCCTCACCAAACAATGGTGAGGGATAGATGCGCATGAAAACCCCCCATATATATATATAAAGTGGTTCTTTTTTCTTTTTCTTTTTTTTTAAAGTGATTCTGGAACATCCACCGGCTCCAAAGAAGACATTATCCATTCCATGTACTTTTTTGGGGTACCACTAAACACACTTTGTTGTTGATGAAAGAATTAGTCTTATTTTGGGTAGCAAGAGGCTGTTATTTAATTCATACTGAATTATGAGAAGTTCACGGAGAAGTCGCTCATGTTGTATTGAAGAAGTCAAGATTGAATGATATGGGTGGAGATGTTGAGGGAATCATCAATTTCCTAGGATTTAAAATACCACACTTTCTAATACATCGACTGTTTTAAGAATAGCTGAACAGTGCTTCTATTTTCTTCTATCAAAAGCAGAAAAGGCGTTGTCACTGTCAAAAACAGGTCGATATAGCATCTCCTTTTAGATTGTTTATATTTATGAATCAGAAGAGGTAGCATATGATGTATTACGATTTATGTGGGTTTGAACCCTGCAGTGATATAGACCACTGCCATCTAAGGGTATATAAACCATTGATCCTACTGGCTACACAATGGGATGGGTGATCCCCAAATATCTCACTATCAGGTGATCCTAGTCATTAGGCTAGAATGGTTAGTTAAGCACAGTGATAAAATGGATGATGACACTATTAGCTGGTTAGAATTAATGGAAAATGCTCCATAAAAATGGATAGTTTTGCATCTTTTTGATAGTTAGTTTTACATTTTGAAACAAGAAGTTATTCGGTCTCCATGGAAAGAGAATAAATGATCAGCTGACACTAGTTGATAATACTTTCATGGCTATCAGGTTCGATCCTCGTGTGAGGGAACTCCTGGACTTCAGCATCTATTTGGACATAAGCAATGAGGTCAAGTTCTCATGGAAAATTCAGGTCAGTAAACAGGCATCCAGTCCTGATGTTGTGTGTTTGGATGTACACTAATTTGCAAATGGTTCTAAATGCTAATATTGCTACTGCATGGTATGCATCATTAATGTTGTAACTGGAATCATATAAGAGGTCATTATTACAAGTTTCCATTCCAACCCCAAATTAATCAGTGATACTGATTTGCCAATCTTGGTTTGGGTGGAAAAGAGTACAGAAAATATCCAGCTTAATTTGGTTTTCAGTTTCTGCATTGCCCCAGACACAGAATGGGGCCAATAATCATCTGGTCATAAAAATATTTGAACCACTTACGAAAGAGTTACACCCACAAAGCCCTTGTGTGTTCATTTATCTGAATGTTGCAAGAGTTGCTTGCAGAGGGACATGGCAGAACGCGGCCAGAGTCTTGAAAGCATTAAAGCCAGCATTGAAGCTCGCAAGCCAGACTTTGATGCTTACATTGGTAAATTTCTTGATCATTAGTCTTATCCTATGATTGCAAAGTAGTATTTTGTTGTATTGTTTTCAGAAAACACTGAACTATTTGTACTAATCCTTTAGAAGTGAGCATTTGGAAGTACCTCAAATCGCAATTCTGTATGAATATTTTGGTGGTAAAAATGGTTATATGTGCGTGCCTTTTGGAAGCTGGGGTAAGAAACAACAGAAGTGTGGGAGGGTATTTTATCTGTTCCTTAAAAAAATATTAAGTAGTTTCTTCTGTTTAAAATCTGTCCATTATGAATTCAAGCATGTTTGTAGTGGAATAAAAGAGCACATTTGAACTTCAGAAATAAGTAAATCCCAAGAAAATTATATATGATATACTATATTGATTCTCTCTCTTTATCTGTATACTTTTAAGTCTGCAGTACTGTAATATACGTTTTCTTTTTCTTCCATGAAGACCCGCAGAAACAATATGCTGATGCAGTGATAGAAGTTCTGCCAACACAGCTGATTCCTGATGAAGGCAAAGGGAAGGTGTTGAGAGTTAGGTTGGTGATGAAAGAAGGGGTGAAGTATTTCAGTCCTGTCTACCTGTTTGATGAAGGCTCCACACTAACATGGATACCCTGTGGGAGGAAACTCACTTGCTCCTACCCTGGCATCAAATTCTCTAATGGACCAGACACCTACTTCTCCCATGAGGTAATTGTTTCAAGCTTTTCAAAACTAAAGTCATCCTTATTTCAGTATATGATCAGATAATAGTATCCACAAACTCACACTTCACTGCTTTAGTTGATGTAAATGTTGTCTGCAAAATTCTGAGTTTGCAAAATGAGTAGCTTTTAGTGCAAAATGTTTCTTTTCCAGTCAAAAGAGACTTTAATGAATTGGGAGTATGGAAAAATTAAGTGACATAACTTGTTCACAGGCAGCATTTCCATCTAGGCCATTTGGATCTATCAAATCCTTGGGGTATCAGTTACACGTGACAGGACGTGTATATATGCGATAGGCCTGTCCATACACAAAGGTTGAATTTTTAGTTAAAAATTATAAGGTACTTCTAGATCTTAATAAAAATGTGGAACACGTTGGTAATGAAAAATAGAAACTATCATGCATTGGCTGTCTGATACATTTAATTGTTACTTCCCTAAATAGGTTTCTGTTTTGGAGATGGATGGACAGTTTGAGAGACTAGATGAACTGATTTATGTGGAGAACCATCTGCGCAACCTATCTACAAAGTTTTATGGTGAAGTCACACAGCAAATGTTGAAACATTCGGACTTCCCTGGAAGTAACAATGGGACTGGTCTCTTCCAAACCATAGTAGGTTTGAAGATAAGGGATCTCTACGAGCAGATTCTCGCTGACAGCAAGGTAGAATCTCCATTACAAGCAAGCAAAGCCTAAGGATCGACAGTCCTCTAATTTTCCTCCCCATTACCATTGGATGTGGTCTCCTACAATGTAATATTTCAAGAAATTAGGTATCTATCGTCCTTGGTTGGAGTGAAGTTTCAGCATGTGGGGTGATTGGCTAATGGTTTTGTGGGCTTTTTAGCTAAAGAAAGGGTTGATAGATGTTCAGACTTAGTTGTTCTCACTATGTAATTTATTGTTTTAATTCTTTGGTTTTTGTATTGGTATATACCTCACCTTTTCCTTATGGTTGTGAGGGGGTGCTTGGTTTCATTGTAATCAATCATCTTTTTAATATAGTTCACCATTACCAGTGAAAAAAAAAAAAAAAACATAGGAGCTAAGGGAGATGAAATGTAGTATACATTTTTAACCCAAACATTTCGCATTTGAAGTGTGCTAGAACATGTGAATCATGCCTTCAATTAATTGATCCATCCTTCTTGCGTTAACTGTCTTTATCCATGGGCCTTTTGATGTCAATGACATTTGTACTGAGGTTACAATTCTCTTCTTGTAAATACAGTTTCGTTTTTAAGATAATCATTTTATTTCTACCCATAAGTTTATTCTTCTCCTGGGTTATTTATCTAAGAAAAGTACAAGTTAAAAAAAAAGTGTAATACATATCTCCCATTGTGATGCAGATGAGGGGTTACCAAGTACTCACTGGCAACCTAATTTTGCAGTTGCTGGTTTTTTTTTTTTTTTTTGAATTTATTGCAGAATTACCATTCTATTGGCAGAAAGAAGCAAACAACTGAGTGTCCATGCTCCAAATAGATTTCAGCTCAAACAGAGTTTATTGTAAGATCTAGGCATCCTTGCCTTAGATATGGCTTGTAGACAAGTTGGCAAGTTCCATCCTCTTTAGATGAACACAGGCCTGTCTGTTGGGAAGATGTAAAAACGACGGAATCTTTTGCAAGTTCTTGATGGATGGATGACTTAGATTACCCTATCAAATTTGTGGATGGACCTTGGCATCCACAGTCCAGAGTTGGTGGTCTCGTCCTACACAATGGCTGCTGGCAGTCTAGAACCTACAGCACAGTTTTAAAGTTAAATGTCAATGCCTTCATTTTCTGAAAGGTTTCCTCAGCTTTATTTGCAATGATGCTTCCCAAGGGATGGCCCTTGGTAAATTTGCACCAACTTGGTTTACACAAGGTATGCATTTAGATAAATTGAATTAGCTGCAAGTGATAACAGTTAATGTGCTTTGCTATCATTGACTACAGGTAAACAGAGTCCAAGGTAATGAGACTGACAGGCAAGAGTGCAGGGTAACCAAGTCCAAGGATCCAATCATGACCTGACCTCTCCACTTCTGTCACAACAAGATCTTCTTTTCCTTTCACTTGCATCAGATTCTGGATGGGTTTGGTGGGCTGGGCCAATTCAAATTTCATATTGCATGAGCAGACCAAACTGAGTACCGTGCAGTCTGCTTTGGACTGGCCTTTTAAGCTCATGTAATGTGCTGGGCCAGACTTAGATCTGCTCCAACAAACTCAATAAAAATAAGCTGAACATTCACAAATGGACTTGGCCGGGCCAGGCCGAGCAATGCCTTGATTATCTCTCTTGATGATATTGTCAATAATCACCACTCTGGATTTTTTTATGTCACAATCTTAATAATATGTTCCTAGTTTTTCACAAATGTCACAAATGTTAATTCATTTTCCTTTTTGGGTTTTCCCATAAACGACCCCGAGTTTCTAACAGCATACATAAGAAAAAGAACCTCTGTTACTGCTTATTATATTACAAAAATTATCCTCATTATTCTGACAACCTTCAAAAAAACCCTTAACTAACAGTCCAAGTGACAAAAAATTTGAATGAGAATGTACCCAGACCATGCACTTGTTCACATTCTTGAAACCATTTTACTTCTTAGTTCTCTTCTAAGGATCTTGCCTGCCGTGGACCTTGGGATGGAATTTGTGAATACCACCTTCCTCACCCTCTTGTAAGGAGCAACCTACAACATTAAAGAATACAAAAGAAACAAAGCATGAAGTAGGAGGGAAAAAAAAAAACCACCAGTTTCATGTAACATAGAAACACTGTAGTCTGTTCTTCCACTATGAATATTCTAAGTGGAAAATAGCATGCCATGTCATGCATTGATTCACATTTGTGCAATTTTGATTGAGCTGCAGGCCAGCACTTGAAGTTACAAGGTTTGCAGTTTGATTCAGTTCATATTCAGTTAGGAATTAACCAATTGATCAATCTACTGTATGGTTCATTATACCCATATACCCATGGCATCCATTTGTTGCTTGGGGAACATTCCTAATTTTTGTTTTTCAGGACTTTTGTTCAGATCTTTAAAGTACAGATTTTAATCTGGTAAACTTGAGTATTTTTTATCATTTGCGAATTTGATGAATTTGCACTAAGTAGTGTGAGCAAAATTAGGAAATTTACAAGGATATCTAAACATTTATGTGATGCAGTTTATGAATAAACTTTGCTTTCTTCGTGGTAATTAATGGATCACTTGGCTACAAGTTAAATTTCATAATGTTCAAAATCCTCCTACACATTTCAGCCAATCAGAGTTTCAAATGGATAAGCTAGCAGCATAAATAAAAATCGGAAAGCCAATTACCTGCTCAGAAACATAGTTGATTACATCCGCTGAGGAAAGTGCACTTCCAGGCCTCTTGACTACGAATGCCACAGGTATCTCTCCCACTTCTTTGCTAGTAGCACTAACTAATAAAAGATATATTTATTTAAAAGAAAATGCAAAAAAAAAAGGCAAGAGGGTAGACATGCCATTTACTAAATTCTCCTTTCCATGGTGCATATTAGTGAATGCCATGAATGAAAAAAAAAAAAAAAAATTAAAAAACAAAGCATTCACTTACGCTGTTACGGCAACATCGAGAATCTCAGGATGTGAAATTAGTACATTTTCTAAATCAGCTGGGGCAATCTGCACAAGGATCATCTTGTTATCACATTGATCTAGACATGCCTTGGTTATCTAGTGGGGAAGCAAGATATTACTAAAGCACCTTCACCTTATATGCTATTAAAACTATATAGCTTTACTCTATTTAACAGTCACCAAGACTTCATTGGACCACGTGTATTTCCTGATATATACCTGGTACATTACGTGGAAATAAGGTACATTTTCAATTAAAAAGTACAAGGGTGAAATAAAGTAATGTTCCCCATTTGTCTTGCTTAGGCTGTCGTTGGCTATTTTCACTCCCATTGAAATGCACCTTATTTTTCAGGCAGTATAGTACAAAAAGTATGTGGTGTTTGGCTATCTGTATCTCTAGCAAGTACATTTCATGTTCCCCTTATTTTTCTTGTTGTCTCCCTTATGTCATGGTTTCTACCTCTCCACCACCCAAAAGAGGAGGAAATGAGATTTTTTTTTCAACTGTAATTTTTAATGACCATGTACCTTCTTCTTCTTCTTCTTCTTTTTTACCCAAAAATATTGCTGAATTCAGTGTTTGTACTTGAAAGTGTGATTTTTCATTCCAAAACTGCCCATTATTTGCAATATCGCACATTTTCATTCTCCATAAAAAACCCAACCCCGTCTTTGAGAATTTTGTTAATATTGCACAAAAGGGCAGATTTGGAACTAAAAAACAGGGCTGCTGGTACAAAAAGGTGGTGCCTTTTATTTTATCAAATCTTAAGGTCCTCATGCCCTCATGGCCTTGCACCAAGGGACGAAGGTGGGTCTTGCACTAAGTTTTCATACAGAAAACAAAAGAGAAGAAGCGCTTTAACACGGTTGCACTTAATATCAAATTCAATACAAAACCATGTTGGTGAGCCCTTACAATGAGTTTTAAATAGCAAACTAAGGTAAAAGAAAGCCTAATACTAATCCTATTCCTATCCATTGATCTATAAGGACACTTGAGAAATGGGTTACCGAATTAAAGAACCAAGAAGATTTTTTCAAATGTAGAGATTAAACAACTAGTTCGTTACCTAGTTTTACCTGATACCCTTTGTACTTGATCATCTCCTTCAAGCGTTCTGACACACACAGGAACCCATCTTCATCAAAGTGTACAACATCTCCTGTGTGTAACCAACCATCTTTGTCAACTGCTGACAGTGTGGCATCCAAATCATTCAAGTACCCTGCAAGGCTTCAGTGTAAATACTGATATGAAGCAATCAAGAAAATAAAAGGAGGTGTAAACACTAAATGATGTTAGAACTATAAACCCAATTTGAGTTGACAAAGTAGTTTTCATAATTATTTGAGTTCTTTACGCAGCAAAAAATTAGTTTCTAGGGAATAGAGAATGTGATATCAAGCTGGTATGAGAGAGACTGAAAGACCATGAAAGGTATTACTGCACAAGGCATTTAGTAAAATTTTCATCGCACAAGTGGTGAATATTTCCATCTTGATTAGCGCTTGCAGAAATTATTGGCTTCTTAACCGTGTAATGTAGGTTCTACCTTTCATGATTGCAGGTCCGCGTAGCCATAGCTCCCCCTTTTCTCCAGGTGGCATAAGGTAGCCGGTTTTATAGTCTACCACTTGGGCTTCCATATTAGGGGCTAATAATCCTACTGATGTATACTTTCTGATCTCTTTAGTGTTGAAGCCATATGTACCGACTGCTGTGGACTCTGTCATGCCATAGCCCTGCACATGAAATTCACAAGAAAGCATGTTTTAGAGTTGAGAGTAGTCACAACTCACAACTACATCCAGCACTGACAAGAGATGGAATCATGCACAATATATGCATGCCTTGGGCCTTGGGTCTTGTACAATTGGGAACCAGGGTTTCAGAGCATTGATATATTGGGGCCACCACAGATAGACTATGCGATAGAAATCTCGGAACTGCAAATTGATTGTAAAGAAAGAAACGGTTCATAACCAACGAAATAAAAAAGGCTAAATATGTATTTGGAAGATTCCTGGAAATTAGACTAGACCTTTTCTTTTCTTTGAGTGGTATTAGACTAGACCATTTGCACAATATATGTTTGACTGGTCTGCCTATGGAGTCACCAATCTTCAACCCTCAACCATTCATCATCCTACATGAATCCTCATCCGGGAAGGCATATCCAAGCCCATCTATTGGTGCTTAAATTGTTCTAGACCATCATTGGCAGAGGAAAGACTTGCATTTGGAGAAGTTTTGAAGAAGAATGATGGGCTTTTTCTTAAGCAAGGAAAAGGTTGTTTTGGAGACAGCCTACAAAACATGAGATTCCGAAAACATAAATAAGACTCCAAGAGCTGACTTTTCCCCCCTTTTCTTCAGTGTTTAATATACAACTAAAACACCCTATTGCGAACATTCTACTCTATTTTTGGTACCAAACAAGTGAGTTTTTTTTTTTATATACTTTACGCGATATGGCTTTCTTCCATTTTCTGTTTTATCCGAATGGCCCCTAATGGATGCATATATGCTAGTGCAGCTACAAGAAATTTGATGACCAGAAAGGTTCAATAATCTGCATATTTCAATTGGTAGAGAAAATGGTTAGACTACACTCCACATTGTATTATTAATTGGAGTCCAATGGCTATTGGTATGTAGTGTCATCCTTTTGAAATGGATATATACATGCATATTCCCTGTGGATTAGAATGGTAAACATGGGCCTTCTATATCATTCACAAAGAAACATCTCTTAATTTGACTTTATTATATGTAGGCACGGAGTGAGAATTAGAAGCAATGTTAAAAAACTCCCTAGCTAGGAATTCAGGTTAGTAACAGATATTTTTGGTAAAATGTGGAAGCTTTTCATTGAATTCACTTATTGAACTTGGAAATTCCAAGACACAAACTTGGATGAGAGAGTAACCTATTTTGATAAACAGACGAGGTTATAACACTACCTGTCTATTCAAGTAATTCCGGAAAACCGGGAACCGCTATGAAAGTATTTCTACCTTAACACAGGCAGAGGTCCCACTTACTAAATCTCAATTGAATATCAATAGATGTGATTAAACTAGTGATTAACCCTAATTCCAAGTTAACAAACCAATCAATCCACAAAGATAGAGACACGAGAATTATACATGGAAAACCCTAAACGGGAGAAAAACCACGGGCCTTATCGTCTAGGCCAACGGACAACCAAGCACTATGTATAAACGAAGAATACAAGACACTTACAACCCTTTTCCCAGTTGTTGACTCAACCTAAGTACTGCATCAGATCTTGCTGACATCTTGTCACAAATCTTCACCGTGAGTAGAACCGCCTTCAAGAAGGGGGATGAAAACTTGACCCAAAACTCTGATACTTCAGTACAGCAACAGTAGTTTGAAGTCTTGGGGGGAAATAGGATGGATCTTTCAGATTCTCTTAATTAGAAATATTGATCTTATTCAATGTGTCTGACATGTTGAGAGAGGAAGTCTTTGTATAAGACTCAATTCGTGTCCCAAAGTCTCAGAGAATAGGAAGTTGCTTCTTAGAGAATTTAGGAAAGGAAGTTCGGCCAAAATTAGAATTTTGTGGTTCGCTCGAGCGGACGTAGGGGTTCGCTTGAGCGAACTGCTTACTGGAAGTAGACGTTCAGCGCAGGGAACTCTTGGGTCGAGCGAATAGAAGGATGGGTCGAGCGATCAACCTTCTGTCTATGGTTCGCTCGAGCGACCTATGGTTCGCTCGTGCGAACAACTTTCTATCTTCAGTTTGGCAACATAGAAACTAGATGGGTCGAGCGAGCAGCTTGTTGGGTCGAGCGAAGGTTGAACTGAGATGGGATTGCTCGAGCGAAAGGAGGTTCGCTCGAGCGACCTCTAAAAACTTTCAGATCTTGGAAGAACTTTCTATTTTGGAAAGAGATCTTCAGCAATCCAACTTCTAAAAGAATTACAAGTTATAGAAACCCAGTTTTGTCCATAACCCTATGAATTGGCCAACTAAAAACCTTACACACTATGATCACGGAGCATTCATCATCTCTGGGTTTTGGCAAAGTATCAAACAATCAGCAGGTACACACATGAAACAGTTTTAGATATCGCATCATCTTCTTAGCAGTTATTGAAACACAATTTTCTTTTCAAGGGAAAAGTAAGATTGGAGATTAAAGAAAACATATTCACTTATTTCCTGAACTGGAGGTTCATGGAAGTTTAACATCCAAAACTTAGCTACATTGTTAGCAAGGACATTGAAACATAGTCAAAGAATGTAAATATATTTTCTTTTACCTGAATGAAATCGACAAAAGGAAAATTCTCAAGAAACTCCTGGATAGTGTTCTTGCTCAAAGGAGCAGCTCCATTCATCACCTGCTTCAAAGATCCAAAATCAAAGCTGCCAACTCTCTTTGCTCTTGTAAGCACCATCAATATGGGTGGAACTAGTGGAAAGTGAGTAACTCTATATGTATCTATAGCTCTAACCATCTCATCCACATTGAATTCCCTCATCACAACAATCGTGGAGCCTAATGACAACGAACCTGTCGCCAAAAGCGATAGACCAAACACATGGAACATGGGTAAGGCAGCCAAATAGACATTCTCCCAACCCGGATAATCATATTGAGAAGCTCCTAACTGGACAAAGAGTACTACCGTTGCTATCAAATTTCCATGTGTTATAACCACCCCTTTGCTAACACCAGAAGTACCCGAAGAATAAAGAATCGCTGCTGTGTCATTCTGATTAATAACAGGCCTTGGCATATAATTGGGATTGGTTAACACAAGCTTACTAAAACATGAAAACTCAGATGAGCTCAAATCAAAGTCCCCTGTCTCTGGAACAACTATGGCTTGAACACCCAATTTTCCTAACTTTTCTAGGTGGGCAGAAATGGTAAAAGCAAGGACTACATTGCAATCACTCACCCGCTTTTTAATCTCATGAAAACTGCTGAGGGGACTCATGGTAGCGACAATGGCACCAAGGGACAAAACACCCAAGTAGATGACAGGAAAGTGAATGGTATTTGGCAATAGGAGGAGGACCACCTGACCTTGAGAAATGCCAATCTCATGAAGGCCAGAAGCTATGGATTTCACTAGTTCTGGCAACTGGGTGTAGGAGATTGTACACCCAGATGAAGAATCTATGAGAGCAGACACTCCTTGGTGCTTGTGGGAGAAGATGAAGGAGACAACATCAAGAAATGGGTTGTTTGGAAGTTGTATAGATGTGTGCTTGCTAGTGTAGATGCCTGGTTCTGGAGAGAACCAGCTGTAACAATGTTTTCTCTGAGTGTTGAAGGATTCATGAGAAAATGGTGGATTTTGAATTTGGGTCGATCCCATTTCCAAGGATTGGCAGTGATAATTGTTATTGAAAATTCCTCTTCCTTGGCTGTTTTTAAATCAGACGGGGCACCTTAAATCCTTTCTTCTCTTTTTTCTTCTTTAGTGCAGAGGCAAATATGCCCCTACTGCATGGGTTTTCATATGCTATATGCAATGCAATCTGTAGAGAATGGAATCTATGATAAACTGTCTCTATCAAGAAATTAGGACAAGAGCATATATGGGTGGTCAGGACAGAGACTAACTCAGTAGCACCTCCACTACTACATGCAAATATGCAATGCCATCAATGAAATGAATTACCAATCACCAAAATACAACTCAGGACCATGAGGGAAAGAGATTTAGAGATTCAACCACAAAAGTAACAGAAATGCCGAGAAGAAAGAAAACCCAGAAAGGAAATGCCAATATAGAAGGGGGATGATATTGATCGGTCTTTTGCTGTTGGTGCTGGAGACACCTTTATTGGCACATCTGGGGTATGGCCTTTTAGGGTTTAAGGGAAGATTTGTATAACTTCTGTTAGAGAATTGTTAGGATTATCATAAGAGTTAGTTTGAATTTCAATTTGAAATATCTTTGCGTATACACCGAGAGAAGTTCCTCTTGTAAAATTTACGGTGAATTTATCTAAAATTCTTTATGTATCAGAGCATGGGCCCAGCAATGATCTTGCGATCAAGGTTAATTTTTTTTTTTCCAACAAAAAATAGCGATCAACCCTATAGAGCCTCCCCATAAAGGGTTGGAATGAGAATGAGAGGCCTTCTCTATTCCTTTTTTTCGCTATTCATAAACATTCTTTTTTCTGTCAACCCTATAGAGCCTCCCCCTAAAGGGTTGGAATGAGAATGAGAGGCCTTCTCCATTCCTTTTTTTGCTATTTATAGACATTCCATTTTTCTCTCGCTCCACTATTAAAAATGTTTTTTTGAAACTAAAATCCCTGAAATCCCTTTTCTAAAAAAAGGGTCATTTGCTCATGCATCATTTCAGCAGCAAGGACAGAGCATTTTTCTTCAATAAGATTCAACAGTTACTACATAGGGCTATAATCACCCACGGCTATCAACGCTATAGAGCCTCCCCCTAAAGGGTTGGAATGAGAATGAGAGGCCTTCTCCATTCCTTTTTTCGTTATTTATAGACATTCCTTTTTCTGTCAACCATATAGAGCCTCCCCCTAAAGGCTTGGAATGAGAATGAGAGGCCTTTTCCATTCCCTTTTTCGCTATTCATAGACATTCCTTTTTCTCTCACTCCACTATCAAAAATGATTTTTTGAAACTAAAATCCCGGAAATCCCTTTTTGAAAAAAAAAAGGGTCATTTGCTCATGCATCATTTCAGCAGCAAGGACAGAGCATTTTTCTTTGATAAGATTCAACCTTCACTATAGAGGGTTATGATCACCCACGGCTGTCAACCTTATAGAGCCTACCCCTAAAGGGTTGGAATGAGAATGAGAGGCCTTCTCCATTCCTTTTTTTCTCTATTCATAGACATTCTTTTTTTCTCTCGCTCCACTATCAAAAATGTTTTTTTTTTTTTTTTGAAACTAAAATCCCGGAAATCCCTTTTCTAAAAAAAGGGTCATTTGCTTATGCATCATTTCAGCAGAAAGGATAGAGCATTTTTCTTCGATAAGATTCAACCATTACTATCTAGGACTGTGATCCCCCACACCTGTCAACCATATAGAGCCTCCCCCTAAAGGGTTGGAATGAGAATGAGAGGCCTTCTCCATTCCTTTTTTCGCTATTCATAGACATTCCTTTTTCTGTCAACCCTATAGAGCCTCCCCCTAAATGGTTGGAATGAGAATGAGAGGCCTTTTCGATTCCTTTTTTTGCTATTCATAGACATTCATTTTTTCTCTCGCTCCACTATTAAACGTTTTTTTTTTGAAACTAAAATCCCTTTTCTTAAAAAAAAGGGTCATTTGCTCATGCATCATTTCAGCAGCAACGACAGAGCATTTTTCTTCGATAATTCAAATTTTGTTAGGAGAGGAAGGACAGACGGCGATCACCATGATGCTTGATTTTGCAACATATTTAACATTTTTTCTTATTTTAGATATCGATTTATTTTCATGTTACCAATCACAGATCTATATTCTATAAAAAGATAGGGTGTTAGAGATAGGATGTTAGAGATAGGATTAGGTTGGTTGGTTTGGTTATTAGACATAAGATCGCATTTGAATTTGATGTTAGAGATAGGATTAGATTGGTTGGTTTGGTTATTAGAGATAAGATGGTATTTGAATTTGAATCATCTTTGGTTATTGCTATGTATAAATTGAGAGGATTTCCTCTCTTCATCGGTAAAATTATGGGAAATAAGTGATTATTTTAAAGTCTTTATGGTACTACCCCTTCACGTTGGGAAACAAGTGATTCAAATTTATATATATGAAAGGGACTGATTCCAATTGAGCAATCAGTTCCAATTAGCTTCAATTGATTTTGACCTTTTCAATTTATATTGACCACATTCCAATCCCCCCTCTTCCACGTCCCCTACTCTTTCTATCTACATTAATGCTTGTGAAAAGAAAGCCATCTACATTAACTTCTCCTTAAAAGGTATGGCCTCTCAACCATTACACATTCATTTTCCTCTCTATTGGTTTTCTTGCGACTCCCCATTTCCCTCTCTCCCCAATACCACATTCTTAACTCCTCCTTCCCTCTCATTCAGTTTTTGTAGTTATTGCACTCTTCATTTTGACTCCTCATTTCCATAGCCAAACCAAAATGGATGGATGCTCACCAATGTAGATCACTCAAGAGCCCTTCTCATATTCCTTGCTAGGTTTTTACTGTTGAGAAACAGGCTTTTGAGTTGATCATTAGGAAGTCGACTTGAAAATCGCTTTACATCTCTCCGTGAAAAGAAGATTGATTTGCATTGCAATTAGCTCAAGTGGAGTTTTGTTTTGAATATGATATTTCTCCATGGTCATATTTATGGTAATCCCACTATATATATTGTTGGTGCATAGTCAATAAAAAGATGTTGGTGTTTCCGGGTCATTTAGGGTAAAGGTTTTTAGTTGTACAAGTTTGCAAGGAGTGGGTGCTCAAAGGTGCACAAAGGCAGATGTAAGGCAAAATCTAAATTAGTCTTTTCTGATTTGGGTTTTTCATTTGTACAGGTTTCATGGCCATCCAAGTTGATGGCCTGGATTTGTAGTAGGCCTATGTGTTCGATGATGAAAACATCTTGTAGGTGCCTTTGATCACAGGTTAATCGACTTAATATATATATATATATATATATATATATTTTTTTTTTTTTTTTTGCTTCAATTCTTTTACATGGAAGTAGAAATATTAGACCCATTTGTTCCAAAATCTAATGTAATTGGCATCTATTTTAACCAGTGTTCTGGCCTTTGGGAAATTCTAAAGAACAAGGATTGCATTTGGCCCCAATATCTGATCATATGGTTCCTCATTTATCAAAGATCCTAAGAAAAAATTTCTAGACCATAGAGTCAAATTTGAGACTCTACATATCTTTGCCATGTGCATTTGTTCAAGATGTTATCTTGGTTTTCAATTTTTACATGAGATGTTCTCAGGTTTTTCAGTTTTCATGCAATCTTTGGTGCACCTAATCTCCATCCTAAGTCTCTATTTTCACAAGGTGGACATACCTGCAGAGTGTGGAGCACTTTAATAAAATTCATAGGCATGATCAATATATATATAAATATATATTTATCTTTTTTATTATTATATTGATCTTATTTTTTCGTCTGGCAAATAGAGATAAACTAAACAATTTACACATGGAATTGAGGTCTCATTATACATGGAATTGAGGTCAATTCTATAGCTTCTGTAATTGTTCCCAATTTGTTGTTTTGCATTTTGTGAATTTTCTTTTGTTACAAGAAGTCTGCTTGCCAATTTCATTTTTTTTTTCACATCGATATTTTTCTCTCCTCACAAATTCGGCGCGCATATCTTTCTCTTTAATAGTTATATCCACAAAGAAAATAGATAACTAATTCATATCTTTTTTTTTTATTTATCTTTGCCTCTTATCTATGTATTGAAAGGATTGCAAGGGTTGTATGTATCTTTTTATTGACATTACACTTATATGTATCGATTGATTTAAGTCAGGCTTAGGCATGTTCCGGTAGTGTGCACGTGAACTCACGCACTTGGAGCGGGCTTTTCATGATTGACAGGATATCCATCCCCTTAAACTTATTTTTATCAATAATATTCTCCCGAAAACACCAAATATGATTTTTTTTTTTATGTTCGACCTTAACATGGGCCTTTTTTACTGATTTATTTTTTTTTATCAATAATATTTCAAAAAAAAAAAAAAAAAACTGAATTTGAATAAGTTCTTTATTGTTTGTAAGGCCGGCCTTTGTTGCTAGTTATGTTTGAATGGAGGTGGATAGATTTTGAAACGGTTAAGCGGCCAAGAGTTTTTTTGGGTTAACATAGGGACCAAGAGTTAGGGGTACTTTTGGGCCAAGGATGGATTAATATATAATTTGGGGCTGTTTTATATTTGGGCCCGCTTAAGTAAAGTGATGGAAAGCCCCAAGCCCGGTGTGCCTCAGCCCAAATAAAGAGTGGATGTATTTTAGAGTTAATTTGTGCAAACAATCGTTAGGAAACCCAAATGAGTGACAAGAATCCCGAATCGGCCTGGACCAATTGACCAATGGACAGACTCGGCGTGACATTGGCTTGGCCCAGATATGGGCCTATGCGTCAAAGTTGGCTCAAGCCAGCCTGGATATGCCTCCGCTCAACCAGGGCCATGAACGCCCCTGTTAAGGGTTAAAAATGATTTTTGGAAGGCTAAAAGGGGAGACCTTTTCTCTCTTGGCCTAACAAATCAAAGTGAGACGAATGTTGACCTTCGCTTACTCCCTCTTCAGGAACTGAAGGTTGAGTCCACTTGTGCTAGCACCTAGGGGCTACTGGGGCTTTACCCGGCTTCTCTTTGGGCTCGGAGGGAATAGTCCAGCCCAAAAGGTTGGGAATCCTCTCTTAGCCAAAAAAAAAAAAAAGAAGTGAGACGAATGCTATATGATTTTTTAGGAAGAGAGAAGTGCTACTGAAATATGAATCGCCTAAATACATATCCCCTTCAAAACATAATGTTTGGTATGTTTATATCATTGTTCCCAACCTTATCATATGGGAAGGAATTTAAAAATCTTAAGCAGCGGGCATAAGAAGGTTGAAAGAAAAAACTTTATTTTTTTAAGAAACAACTTCCTTACTTATTTCTTTCCTTTAAAAAAATGTCATTTAAAGATTTCCAGTCCTCACTTATTCTAAAGGTATGCTCTACCCGCTTTATAATTTCCAAAATGTGGGTCACATGGTCACAATCACAAAAAATAGGCTCATATTATAATTCTATAATGGTGGGACCGTATTATAAATCATATAAATATTGGCCCTATCTTTTAATTTACAAAGGTGGACTTCATGTTGTAATTTTTAAAAGTAGCTACCGTGTCCACAATCCCAAAAAAGGTGGCCTTTATCATTCTCAAAGGTGGGCTATATGGTCACAATCACAAAAGGTGAAGCCACATTGTAAATCCTATGAATGTGGGCCCACATTGTGAATCCTATGAATTTAGGCCCATGTTCGGATTTCTAAAGGTGAGTATTACATTATAATTTTTTAAAGGTGAGTCCTGTGTTCTCAATTAACAAAAAAGATTGCCTCACATTATAATTCCTATAAAGGTAGGCCCACTTGTAAACCCTATGAATGTGTTACCCCATGTTTTAATTTCTAAAGGTGGGCACCGCATTATAATTTCTAAAGGTGGGTCATGTGTCTCCAATCATAAAAAAATGTGGCTCCACTTTGTAATTCATAAATGTGGGTCACATGATTATAATCACAGAAAGTGGACCCACGTTGTAAATCTTATGAATGCGGGCCCTATATTCTAATTTCTAAATGTGGTACCATGTATAGTTTGCAAAGGTGGGTCGCATATTTACATTCACAAAAAGGTAGCCCCACATTATAATTCCTATTAAGATGGGCCCATATTGTAAATTCTATGAATAAAGGCTTTATGTTCTAATTTTTAAAAGTGGGGTACCGCATTGTAACCTCTATAGGTGGGTCCTATGTATGATAACAATAGTGTCATAAACAATAACAGGTGAGTCCCACATTGTAAATCCTATATTCGCTCCTTGGAGCAAAACTTTTTGTTACCAAGCAAGTTCCGTATAACGTATTCTCAATAAAATAATTTAATATAATATTGCCAAACAAGTTCTGCAGAATATAATCTCGATAGTCGGCACAACTTGATCCGAGTACAAAATTAGGAACAACATGACAACGATGCCAAACGGGCCCTTAGTCTCACACATGGGTCCAGCAGTGAAAGTATCACCGGTAAACCAGTATACTCTAATATGAGTTGGCTTCACTGTTGGATTAACCTCACAAAAAAGCACATGAATAAGATATATAAAAAACAAAAAAGAAAGAAAGCTGCTTTCACTTTTCAATTGAAATAAAAAGAAAAGTTCAAACATTCTCTTATGATAGGATGAGGTTAAGCTCATAGGGCCAACCTCATCTATGTATAGAAATGTATTCACATCTATAAGGTTGAAAATTGAACATTTGGGGGAAGTTTATACCCAAAAATAGAGAAAAATAACATCTGTGGTTCATTTTCAATTGCGACTATGTTTTAAATTACCCATTTACATCCCTACAAAGAGTATGTAAGGAACCTGACATGGAAGAGAGAGAGAGAGAGAGAGTCCAGTTCTTGTTTTGCGATTTCAAGAACCTCAAGTCAGACAAAATAAGATACATCAACACAAATACCATAAACCATGCTTTTGTACTCAGCAAAACAAGCAGCATCTTTCAGGACCTATGATTTTCTTATGCGCAACCAAAAAGCACATCCATACAATTCACTACGCTTGTAAAGAGTCGAGAAGAGGATAAACAAGAAACAGCTTAAGCTACTGAGCTTATAGTCCCATTGCTACATGTATAAATTTAGGTAAATAACCTATATTGATCTGACCATCTTAATTAGTGAGCTTCCAAAACTTGCCACGTTAGTAGTAATTGCCGGTGGAACTCCTACTCAGGAAGCCTGAATTTCTCATGGTTTTTCCAGCTGATCACAAATAAAATGAACATTATAATAAACAAGACTGAAGTCTTCAGCAGGTTAATAGAAGAGGTTTGAAAGGCAGAGAGGACACACTTTACCTCTTTATGTAGTAATAAAAGAAATCTGCATACAGAGCTGTCTGAACCAGGCCTGATATCCAAGCTGCATCAAAATTAAAAAGATCCGAACTTGTTAAATGCATGAACATACTTTAATCAATGAGGAATAGTCATACAGTTAACAAGTAAAATGAACTTACGTATCCATCGCACTAGATGCTTCTCCGTGAAGAAACGATAGACCCAGTTGACCAAATACAATGCCCGATAAGCACTTCAAATGAGAGCAAGCAGGATGTTACAACATAATTGATATTGATGCATTAGCAGGCAGAGAATGAATGACTAAATTCCATTAGTACAAGCTATACAAATGAAAGGTAGATGGAAAACTATAAATTCCTATTCAAAACTTCCTTTTATCAGCATGGAACAACCAATATGCAACTTCTTTATATCAGACATCCATTATTTGGATTCACAAGAAATCCTTGAAAGCAGCAGCGTTGAAGATCTAGCTAGTGGGCAGCAGGAATCAAATGGAGGGGATGTTTTGAGTGCTTCCAGAACCTCATCAGCCATTTTTGAGAATTCCCTGTTATGTTCTAAATTTTGTGATTAAAACTTTTGTTTTGCTTTTGTTCTCTGCTTTAAGTTTTTGGTATGTACGAGTAGTCTGGAGATAGTGGTAGGTCGGTAGCAATCGTAGCATGAGTTTTGTGGGTGGGTTGACTTGTCCAGTTGTATATTTCTAAACTCTCTTTCCCCTTTCTGTCAATACAGTTTCTTCCCTTTCAGTGAAAAAACAACAGAGGAAAAGTAGAAACAGAAGTTGCAAGACCATACAACAAGTCAACAAGCCCGCACAAGCAGCTTTTACTCCCTACCACTTTTCCTTGATGAAAGTAATTGGAGGCTGTGAGACTAAGGAGACTAACACACCCATAGAAGATCGATATCATGAAACGTATTGCTTTTCCCCACAATTGATCACATAAAAAAAGTTAAAAAGGCCTAAAGACGCACTCAATGGGATACTAGAGATTAGATAACAAAGACGTAATCTGTTCTCATCATATCACCCTGTAGCAGCTTAAAAGCATAACATCCCACCATAAATGAGGTAGTAAACAGAAATATCCATCAACAATCATAAAAGGCACAATGCAGATAAACAAACAACAATAGAAAGAACATACCCAAGCAGGAAGACATAGTTTCCAGTCAAGTTGTCAATGTTTCTGGACCTTTGTAGCAATACCAATTGGGGTAAAATTGCCACTGCTTCAAGATATAATGAAAATGACCACAAAACCTGTCGAATCAGATCAAGTTTCCAGTACAAATAAAATAGAGAAAGCAAACACGATAATAATCAGTATCATGAGGGGAAAAAGTAACAAAGGAAATGACTGAGATAAAGAGTTCATAGCACATTGCAAGAGGGCATTGGACGGATCATAACAACTATCGGGAAGAGGTAGCTTTACCACCCAACCAATGTGTGGGAACATGATCTACATGATTTTGGTAAAGGGGCCATCAGCCGCATGGGAAGTCCTATCACAGAAACAACCTTCCTATTTTATTAAGTAATTTTATGCCATTAGATGGCTAATATTTTTTTAAGAGACTATTATTTATGTACTCAAGCAATATGATTATCCTGATGTTTAAAAACTGAACTGGAGGGCAAACCAGTGGAGTAGACGGTTTGGTCCAACACAGTTAACTGTTTGGTTTGACCTGGCTAAACCGGGATGTAAAGATAATAAATATATTTTAAAATAATTAATGGTGGCTCCAATCAGTTCAAACGCCAGTGTTCAACAGTTTTTACCAGGTTTAATCAGTTTTTATTGGCTTTTTTTATACCAATACCCTGGTTTTAATCTAACCTGACAGGTGAAGGCACCAGATCCAGTCGATTCCCGTTAGACCGGCAGGGCCAGGCAGGCTTTTATAACATTAAATGCAACAAAGGGAAGAAAAAGACGGCTTAGTGTTAATGGTTAAGTTATTTATTTAAACACTAAGATTAAACTAGCAATCTTCTTCCATCCATATTGCTTAAAATTTCCAAATAATGATATCTTATAGTTCAATGGTCCGGATTTGAGGTAAGGCTTCTTTTGTTAAAAAGAAAATACAGAAACTTCTTTGGGATGAAACGCTCACCATAACACATGCAATTTTCTGTTGAAAAGAAAAGAGAACAGAGCTAAACATGAAGCCTTATGTGAGATCTTCACTTGTGTGTATATATGTTTTTAGAATGGATCTTTTCACATGCTTTCTTGCTGCTTGATTCATTTTATACACTGCTTTGGCCATGTGACTGATGTGTTTAGAATCAACAATTGAGCTTGGACTGCTTTTGATGGTTTTCCATTGGGTATTAAGGATCTGTTTGTGCAGAGCCGTGGAACAGGAAACCTGGAGGATCTGTTTGTGCAGAGCCGTGGAAAGTTTCCTCTTCCATAGCTCTGCGATTCCGAGTTCCGACAGGGTTAGATGAGAAAATGGAGTGCCCTCCAGCAATGAAATACAGAGGAAAGTAGCGGAAAATCCTGGCTTTTCGTTGCTGCACCAAACAAGGAGTAGAAGGTGCCGGAAAATCTAGCGCCTTGTTGGCACTCCATTTCCGCTAAAACAACGTCTGCACAAATAGACCCTAAAGGTCAAATCAGGTTATGAGGGTGCCATCATCCCTTTCATTGGCGTTGTATTTGGAGTCCAAGGTTGGGTTTTGGATAAAAACTACATGTGCAAACTTATTTAATTCTTTCCACCTATTATTTACCGGAAGTGATGCAGGCTGATCAGAGGCAAAGGCCTGCAAGACCGGATGACCCGCTTAATGGGGTCCACGTGATCTCTAATTTGGGGTCCCTATCCTTAGTTTAGATAATTTCTAAATTAATAGGTTGCTTAATTGAATTACCTTTCTATTTCATATAGGATTAGTTGTTTCCTATTTAGAATTACTCCTACTCTATATATAGAGGAATTCCCTATTGTAATGCTCATGCTATAATTTTTAATAAGAATTCAGTTCTTCTTGCACATGAGTTTCTCCTAAGGATATTAGGGTTTTTGAGTCCCATGACTTGATCTCACCGTTGGAGGTGCATATCTTCACATCAAGAAGTTTAGGATTTGGAATCACCTCCAGGTTGATTTTGCAATAGAATAATTAAGTTGTAAAGGATAGGAAACACTCAACCAGTATCCATGAAAACCTATTACTATCTGGAACCATTTTCACATGAGTTTGAAAGGCTGTCAAACATCTCCAAGGGCTGGTTTTGCATTGCCAATATAGCCAGATTGTCTGTAAGTTGCTGGATTTTCACCCATCGAATTCGGGTATCCATATGAAAGAGAAGGGAAGGGGTAGGAATTTTTATGATTGAACAATGTGAAGTAGGCAAAAGTCAAATAAATAGACTTCTTCATTGCTTTACGTGACATGCTTCTATTAAGAAAGGAAACTAAAATAGAATGGAGCAGAATCAATTGCTTCTACAGTGTGTAGTCAAGAAAATTAAGGAAATATAGTACATGCATTACTTATTCTAATATCCAAAATTATGAAGACTTTCTTCCTGACATACTTGAAGATGTCAACCTAAAACCATCTGAAAGGTTGAGCTAACAGCAGCAGGAATATAGGTACATCTCAAAACAGTGCACATGTTTTGATCTTTAATTTCATTTGATCCCCGCGATTGAACATTCAACAGTTAATTTGCAAAATTATATCAACGTCAATGTCAAACAAAAATATCATAAATGACTTTCATCTTACATATTTACGTTCAGGAATCAGGACTCCATTACAGCAATTTATGAACCACGCCTCATGAGTTTGTTGGATGTGGATAAGAATGGGGTTTAAAGTAATCCTAATAAAGCTATAATGGTGATGATGAAATGATACAAGGCTACTCAATTCTCATGAGAATAATATGCATGTGAATATAAATTAAGTGGATCCCAAAATAGTGATTTATGCATATTGCTTGACAATATTGAAATCGAACAATCCATGATATGTATATATAGAGAGAGATTGAAATCGAACAATTTCATTTTCAGTTCCTCACATTCCATTTCACAGAGAGAATATCGGTTACCTCAATTACAGTGAAAGAACGGTGTACAATGAGAGCCAGTACAAAGCAAGGAAGGACAAGAAAAAGATGTCGAAAAGTGTCTTCATCCTTGTTATATGTCTGCTTGACGACCTTGTGATACCTCATATACCACACAATGCTAATTGAAGTGCCCAAGAAAACAAGCTTCATTACTGTGTTGTAGAAGGAGACGTAATTGGTGATTAAGTCAAGATAACGAGTGGCAAATACCATGACATATAGTTCCTGCGTTTTAAGCGATATGCCTGATTCAATAAAAACAATGAAATGTTACATGCCAAAGTTAAAGGAGATAATTTCAACCATGAATGACGAATGGACAACCAACCCCACTAACTAAAACCTCACTATTTTGATTACTAGTGCAATGACCATCACAATTTTCTGAGAGCAAATCCATCTCCTTGGATTAGTTTTCTAATGCAATCCAACCTGACAATAAACTCCTCTGTGGGGCCCACCTGGGTGCAAGCCAATCATGCAGGAGGGGAAAGAAAAGTCCCCATCAGATCATCCAAACCCTTGATTTGGAGGCGCTAAAGGTCGATCAATTCCCAATCCTTTCATAAAAGGGGATTTCTTGCTGAAACCCAACAACAGAAATCTGTCTCAATCTTGGGTAGATGGCCAATTCACCAGGGAAATCCACAGGAATGGTTGGATTAATCAGAGGTGGGCTAGCCTTACCACATTTAGCCAACTAGGCATTAATATGCAAATGCCCCCTTGTACATATGATAGAAATCACATACCTAAAAACCCTAATAACCAAATTTCATATCTTTCCTAATCAATCATTGCCATGGATCAAACCGCCCATGACAAAACATGAATCAGATGAAAACCCAAAATCCTTTCATTCTTGTTTTTACTTGTTCTAGTGTAAAGAATGTAGGATAGTAAAAAAAAAAAAAAAAAAAAACGAATACATTCAAACACCCAATTTGTGATTACTGATTCCCAGACTAGTTTCCGTGCAAAATCACCACGGTATATTAAGAAAAAAAATCTATATCCAGCTGAATTCATGGTGTATATGGTCAAATCAAAAGATGAAGATGATGATGAGGAATGGAGAATGGTGGAAAATGGTGGAAAACCTGCACAGGATTTCATGTTGCGGATCTTGAGGAGGAGGATGATGATGCTGAGGAGATGGGTCATGTCCCCAGCCAATCTGAAAGCATTCATTTTGTTCTTTTTCGATCTTCTTCTTCTCCTTCTTCCTTTTTCGATTCAGTCGAGTCTCGATCCTTTCCAATCGCCCCTTGTTTATGTTCAAGGAGAAGTCCGTTTTAGATTTTGGGACTTCGGTTGGGCTGGACCTCCTGGTCAACTTCGCACAATCACCGCAGATCTGGCTAACACCAAGAATCTATTTTTTTTTTTTTTTTTTGCCCTTTTTCAAGGGAGTTCGGGTAAATTTTCTTGTAACCCTAGTGCGGTAGTATAGTTTCAAACGTACAATCTCCAGCTGCAAATCGTAGTCCTAGGCCAATTGAGCTATCCCTTGGATTTAACACCAAGAAATCCTACCATCAACATCTTTTACAATTTTCTCACAATTCATGATAAATCAATCAGGCTCTTAATGTTTTACCTCCTAGCTGGTTTTTTTTTTCCTTCTAAATATGATGAGCGGTTCAGATCGTGCAAATGAGGCCCACGAAAATAAAAAATAATAATAATAAGTTTTAGGTATGAGTTTTTTCACAAATATATTAAAATTTTTGATGTTTTAATGATTGGAATTTGACCTCCGATCCGTTTTCGGCCTTTTGGAGATGATGAACATGTAAGATAATAATTTAGGTGCCAAGGGAAAAAAATTTGAAATGCATGGATGGCCAGAAAGACCCCCTTTTTTGCACTGGTGCAGATCAATGGTTTAGACCTTTTTTTTTTTTTTTTTTTTTTGTCATAATATATTATGAATCAAGTTGCAAAGTTTAAACCTTAACCTTATTTTGCCTTTTGAAGAGGATGAAATGGGGCGTATAGAAGTCAACACACGATCATCTTTTGGTATGGACATTTTGTTTCTTTTATACTAAAGAGCCATGATGAAGAATCAACAACTGTATTTGACCCCTTAGCTACTTTTTGGAATTTCAGGATGGATGTTTAAATATTGATTGTAGTTTCCATTAAGAAAATGAAGAAAAAAAAAAATCAGCCCTTTATAAGAAAAGACTATAAAAATTATTTTAGCACCGCCCTTTTGCAATAACAAGGAAAAGTATAGCTCCATTTGGGGGAGGTGGGGGGCAAATCCTCTTTCTTGCCCCCAAAATTTAACCAAAGTTGGGTTTTCCTTGCTTGTAAGGAAAATCAGCGAAGATTCCCCTCTCTGGATGGTATATAAGTGTGCCCTAAGGTTTTGCGGCATTTAGAAATATGCCGCTGGATTTCGGTATTTAATGATATATCCCTATTTTATTTTTAATAAGTTTCACATCCCAATCTAAGTAAACTAACGGTAACAAGCAAACCCCATGAGGTTTATGTTGGGTCTTTTTATGGAAATGATAGATTTTCCTTTTAGCCATTAAGCAACAATGGGTGTGGACACTAGTGATGGAAGTTGATGATGGAACCTACTTGCATATGCGATTTGGAGAATTGCAGGGAAAGAGGGGACTCGAGTTGGATAAGAGCTATAAATTTTAATGAAATGTTTTTAACTTGTGGCTCGTTTGTTTCATATAATTGAATTAAGGAATTATAATATTTTTGTATATCTACAAGTAGTTTCAAATGAAGATTTAAAGGTGAATATCCAAAATTAATCATAAAAAAACCTCCGCTTCAATGAAGATTGAATCAAGTTAATATGAAAAATGAATATCCAGCCATCACTCCAATAAATCAAATATTATACTAGTAACTCTAATCTTTGAAAAGTTAAAGGTTCAATCTTTGTACGTCCTCTTTAAACTCAAATTGTTCATCCTTCACCTTTTTAATAATTCTAAATCAAATATTATACTAGTGACTCAAATCTTTGAAAGGTTAAAGTTTCAATCTTTGTACTTCCTCTTTAAACTCAAATTGTTCGTCCTTCACCTTTTTAATAATCCTTTAATGTAGCTCATATCACGGTTAATTGCCATCTATTTTTTTCTAGATGGACGAGTGGTATAATACCATTGTGAATTCCTATTTTTTTTTTTATTCCTACGCATTATATCCAAACAAACAGGCTCGCATGCCTTTGTGCAGCACTGTAGTCCGCATGAAAATCAAAATAATTTATTTTCTATCTTGAAATCCTCTCGTTGCATAAGCGTACCTCGTTATCATCATCACCATCAAAGTCTTGTCTCAACTACATTGGGGTTGACTACACGAAGTCTCTTTCTCTACTATGATCTATCTTAAGTTAAATCCTCATATAAGTTACACTACTTCATATCTATTTTGACTACCTCCATCCATATATTCTTTGGCTTAATCCTTCTCCTTAGTGGGCCATCAATCTTCATAGCCAAACTTTTCCTTACTAGTACCATTGCCGAAGTATGTTGAATATGCCTAAATCATCTCAAATGAGTTTCTATAATTTTAGCTCCAATGTTGTTACCCCTAAATGCTCTCCAAAGCACTCATTTCTAATTTCATCATTCATAATTTTACCATACATCCAAGTTCCAACTCAACATTATCATCTCTACCACATCTATTTTGTGTATATGTTGCTTCTTGATTGACCAACGTTCAGGTTCATAGGTTATGGCTAGTTTAATTACTGTCATGTAAACATTTTCTTTCAATCTTGTTGGCATTCATTTGCCATAAAAATACTTTAGAAACAAGTCTCCATTTCAACCATCTACGTTTTATCGTATGCTCGGCATCTTGATCAATCTCCTCATCCTTATTAATTATAAAAAAAATTAAAAAAAAAGTAAATAAATAAAGTTCATTCACTCCACTCCCGGGCCGGACCCTGAGCATCGACTAGTCCCTGATCCCTATCCCCCAAGCCACGGGCGCCCATCAGTGCAGAACGAAGATCCGAACTCAAACCATATAAATGACCCTCACTCCTGTCGACCCTCCCTCGCTCAGCAAACCAAGATGATGCAGAGATGGTGCGGCAAATCTCGTCTTTCCGCTGCCATTTCTGCAATCGAAAATACATTCTGTCGCTCAACGCTCACTTCCCACAGCTTCTCCACTCACCTTTCGAAACCATTAAATGATTCCATCTCCACACCCATTCTCAAATTCATCCCAATCACACACCATCAACCCCTTGATTTAGGGTTAGGGTTTCGGTCTCCCTTCTCTCCTTTCATGGTAATTCATTTCTCTAGTCATTGCATTTGATTTTTTTTTTTTTTTTTTTTGAACTTCAAGATTTGGTGATGGTTTCGTTTTGTTTTTTCTGTTGATGAGGAGATACAGATGAATCAAAGTCGCGGTTTTGCATCGAAGAAGAAAGAGAAGAAGAGGTCGCCCATGACGCCGGTTACGTCGAAGCTGAAGAAAACCAAGATCAAAGCCTACTCGTAGGTCTTTATTTCTCCTCTCTGGTTGTTTTGGGTTTTCTTTTTTCAGCTTAAAAATACCATCTTTTGGCACTCTGTTGTATCTGCAGCAAGAAATGCGGGTTCTTTTTTGGATAAATCTTGAGATTCCAGCAAGTTTCTTGATGTGTTGATATTGGGTTTTTGTTCTATATGTGTTTTTTTTTTTCCTCCAGATCTTTTAAGTTCAGATTTAGGACTATGAATGATGGAAAGATCCGGCGGTGGAGGGAAGGAAAGCGTCATAACGCTCATTTGAAGGTGATTGAATTTAGTTCTTTGGTTCTATAAGTATGAGAATTGGTTTGTTTATATATATTGAATTTATTCACTTACGTTATGATTATTTATACTGTGTTTGGGTCCTTGAAATTTACAAGGTTTGTTCATTTTATTCTCAATATTGGCTGTTAATCATTTTCACCCAGATTTCAAGAAATTGATATAAAGTTTCTATTTTTTTTTTTTCCGATAGCAAGGAGCCAATCCCAGCCATAGCTGTTTGTGAAACATGTAATGCAGTTAACTGTAGATATGAATTCGTTGATTGCGACTTGTCATCTTATGCAACAATGAAGTTTGCATAACCTAGAATGGCAGAGAATTATAGAATAATTGAACCTGTAGAACTTGTACCGTTAGTTGCCTATGCACGTCGGTTGTCTTTCAGGTCTTTAGCTTCAAGTTTTAAACATGACACCTTTGTTATTCTTCATTAAGGCGTGTGGTGCTTATAGCAAGTGCCCACATCTGGGACGGGTGCTTTTAGACTTGTTGCTTAGAGGAAGGCACTGTCTTCAACACTGCATTGAAGTTGTTGGTTACAAAGCCCAGTGAATTGACCAGAGTGACCCAGTGACTATCATTGTGACGACCGTCTTAAGCTGAAAGTGAAAGTTGGGAGGAATTGGGGCTGAGATTCTTGTCTCGGTGAAGAAATTTGTAATCTTCACTGCTGATGGAAATGATGAAAGAGTTTTAAACATCTGGAAGGTGAATCAACTAGTGTTTCAATCGGTGATTCGAGAACAATGGATTAGTTAGCTCCTTTGCTTCTAGCTTATTTGAATATTTTTTCTATTTGAGTGAACTACCACTATTTTGCTGAATGTGCACTTAGTCACTTTTATAGCAGCAGAAGGAAGCTATCAGTGCTTCACCTGGCATTTAGTTTGATATCAGAGGATAGATGTAGATGATGGACAGCATCAGTGGATTTTAGTGTTCAAGAATGGAAAGTCAGAGGGAGCAACCCTAGTTGTTTACTAGTGATATATCATGATTAAGCCCTTTATTTGTCATGTTGGTGCTACTATATCAGCACCCCTGCAGCACTACTATATCAGCACTAAGTGGTAATATATGCAATTTTCCGAAAGTTACTAATTATGATTCTATAAAAATAAAAAAGAGCCTAGATATGGCTGGACAATGGAACTAGAATCACTCAAAGTGGGGTGGGCATGGGATCAAATGCTAAATCTGGGAAGCCTTTATTTAATTAGATAAATGTACCTTTAGTTAACCAAGGAATAAAAAAAAGCTATCGTTAAAGTCAAATATATGTTCCTACTCAGATTTTTATACATATCTAAACTCTAATCTTAATCTTTATCATGTTCCTAAGTAGTTCACAACTAGCCTGCCCAACTTTGATACCATCTTCCAAAATCTGTCTCAAATGAATTATAGGCCCAATCAGATGATGTCAGCTTCTAGCCCCTTTATGATCCCTCTTTGGTCATTTCTATGTTGTAAAGGAGCTGTGGTCCTTATTTGATAGTGTCTCACAGTTTGTGATAAAGGGAGGTTAACTTGTTGCTCATATTGGGTGTTTCGAATGCAGTGACATCTGGTTTTTGTTCGTGTTTCAGTCCTAAAGTTCTTTTAGAGAGTTTTCCAAATGCACCATGTGTTCATGTTAGGTTGTAAGTTTATATGGTATTCAACTTAGATTCTCTATACTTCCTTGATACATGTCGGCACTTACATTAGTTTTGTGCAAATTCTAGGGCTTTACCATGGCACACTCTGCTTTATACTTGGTTGGTATCTGATCATGTCCATGTTCTTGCTAAAGGATTGACTTTGAGCCTGAAGTTCTTTACATCAGCTTATGTACATTGCTCAATCTTGAGACATTCACGGTTTTCTTCTTTCAGTTTCCTATCCATCTCTATGAAGTTGGTCCTAGATTTGTGGCCATATGAATAAGGTCTTTGATTTATTTTGTCTGGATCAATTTGTTCTCATTGATTTTATCAATTAAAATTGTTCTTAGGTAATATTTCGAATGACCCAAAATTTTAGTTCCAAACTATTTTACAGAATTCTTTTTATTCTCTTTTATTTCAATGAGAAGATTCCATGTATTAATTTTTCATCTTTATAGAATATGCTAATTATAGGGCCTTCTCCTCATCCATAACTTAAAAGAGAATGCTCAACATCTCTTCCTTATACCCATTCTATTTTTTGCTTTTATTTTGAGATTTTCTTAATCTTAAGACAACGCTATCTTGGCATTGTTTCTTCTAAATAAAAAAGGGCACTTCCTTTTCCTTCTATATTACTTATTTTCCTTGGTTGATAGCACTATATTAGAATTCCACATTACCATTGTGTCTGGATCCTTACTATTCTGTATGTCTTATCTTCTAAAGACGTGTCTCCATACTCCATATGTAATGTTCAGTTTCTTATCTTCCCTGGATCTTAAATGTCTCTTCAAGGAAAATAATTAATTGTATTTATTTTCCTTATCATCCGCCAAGATCTTCTATCATTTTTTGTATGAGCAATGTTCCCCAACACTGGGAGTTTGCCTATAAAACTTCACTTACTTTGGGCCCACCTGGATGCATGACCATCAAGGGAGGAGATAAGGAGATTGATAGGTTAGGATGTGGTGGTTGGGATTATCCACACTACCAGTCCGCTTGAATGATCTTAACCCTTAATCTAGGTTCTCAAAGTTTGATGGCTCTATATAGTGCAAATGTAGCGTCATAAAATTAACTGCGGTTAGTTTGGATGGGTGGCAAATAGAAATCCTTTTGCTAATACAAGGGATGTAGGTGTCTGAACTCTGAAGGGATTGGATTGATCATAACTTGGCTTTATATGAGAAACAAGGACACTAAAAATGCAGATGTAATGAAGAATTTGCCTTCCTTTTCGTAGTCATCTATGAAAGAGACATATGCAAGTCGGCGAGTGCACTGTGCAGAAGGTTGCACATAAAAAAAAAAGTCTGGCACACTTCCCCCTAGGTAAACGCCAGTAGGAATGTATGGATTGATTGTTTGAGCATGCATGTCAATTTATTTTTATTAGATTTTATACCTTTAAATTTTTTGTTTGTTTTTTCTTCTAATTCAATAGGATTTCTCATTATTTTTATTCTTTATTATATAAACATATAAAAGTCTAGATATTGAATTATTCTTATTTATTATTTTTTCAGGTTTACCTTTCTTATATGTGTTTTCATATTTTAATTTTCCTTTCATTACCATTGTTTATCTTTTTTTCTTTTTCTAAAAAATGACTTTTTTTTTTAACTTCTTTTCTTATTTTATCACGTTGATTAGATCCATGGCCGAATCATTTTAATGCATGTAATGTTGTCAATATAGCCTAGCCCTAAAATTGTGCTTCTTGGACAATATAAACCAGTATATCATTTCTGTTGAACACAGTTTTTTTTTTTTTTGCTGAACACAGTTAAACTTGATCATCAACTATTTGTATTTTTGTGCTCATTGCTGAAATGTTGGGTACATGAACAATATGCAATTTGGAGCAATCTGGATTGGCATTATTGAGTTCCAATCCATCTCGAAAATGGTTTTGGTATATAGTATGTTAATTGTTACAAAATTGATCCTATTCACTTCATTTTGAGAGTTTTGAAAGTGCGTTTGCAAGAATGGCTATTAGTTCCAACAACCAATGCACAGCGGATGTAACCAACTAAACAAGATAGAACTAGCAAAACTATCTACCAATCACACACCACAAAAAGGCAGACACAAATTTAACGTGGAAGCCCTATCCAAGGAGGAAAATCACGATAAGAAAAACCAATCACTATTGAACGGTTACAAGATATACTCACAGCTCTTTTATCCTAGTCAGTATGTCGACCTAAGGACTGTAGTTGTTCTTGCACAACTTCACCTGTTGCCATGACTTCCCCGCCGCGCACCGCTCCCCGTGCTTGATCCTCCTTCAATCACCTTGAGAACCAAGATGAACCAATCTTCTACAAAGAAGTAGAGGCTTCAAACCTTCTATAGCAACCCTTCAGAAAAAACTCTCAATGGCTCTGGAAAAGAATGAAGCTCTCTTAGTATTATCTCACCTCAGAATAAGAGAGAGGAACTTCTTGTCTTGTTTAGGGTCGAGAGCAACACCCTATATATAGCCCAAAATTCGTGCCTTAGTAACACACAAATAAGACTCAAAGTGGGAAACAAAGTCTCAAAAGGAAACAATTCCATGTAGCAATTCTGGAGACTTCCCACCATCGGATCGATCGGACAGAGGATCCAATCGTTCAGACCTCGTAAATAACTGAGGCATGTCAGCCATCCGATCGATCGGATCCTCGTGGGTTCACCTGGACTTCTTCTTTTTCTTCTCTTTCTTTGCTTTAGCTCTTTTGGCGAGACAACTGCAGTCCGTTTTAAAATAAAATAGAAAATACAACTCAATGGATCCAGAGTTTTGTCCAACCCATGAATTAAACAACACAATAAAAATCCTAATAGGTTTATTTTAAATAGAGTACAAATTGCAATGATAAAAGAGCAGTATTTGAACTGCTCCAATCTTATCGTAATCTAACTAGATAATATCAATCCTAATAGATACACAGTCAATACATAAACTTGGTTTATTTTAAATAGAGTACCAAATTGCAATGATAAAAGAGCAGTATTTGAACTGCTCCAATCTTATCGTAATCTAACTAGATAATATCAATCCTAATAGATACGCAGTCAATACATAAACTTCTCCAATTAACTCCTCTACACCACCACACCCCCCCACCCCCCCCCCCCCCCCCCCCCCAAAAAAAAAAAAAAAACCCCCCCACACACACACTCTCAAATGGATGATGCTGACAATTCAAATGTGAGCTATTGTGATGCATGCTAACAATTGCATGATAAATGGCTGGCAGCACGGCATGACAGATGAAGGAGAAGATTGTTTGATGCAGTACGGACCAGGCCCAAGAAAGTAACTGGGCCTACAGATTGACCCAGAGGTCAACCCAGTCAATTGGGCCTATGGGCTGAACCCAATAGACCGGGTTGACCTCAGGGTCAACGTGTAGGCCCAGTTACTTTCTTGGGCCTGGTCCGCACTGCATCATTGTTACTGCGGATAAAGCAGGAAATTCTGGTGTTAATGAAGATGCAATCTAACCCAGACAAATGATCAGATGTAGATCTTACGTCTGCTGATCAGAATCATCGCTTGGATGATGGGAAGATGGCACGGGACCGATGGTGCAAATGACATGTAGACAAATGCACACGGTCATAAGATCAGAAGACAATTGATCGAATTTGGAAATTTGATTCAAAACCATATGATAAAGAGTTAAAGATCTAATCCAATGACAAAATATACTAGATCCAAATGGAGAGGCCATGAGATTAAGGTTCCATGGCGGAACAAGTAGATGATCAAATACTAGATCTGATCTAGATTCAAATTATCAAACCCAATATGAATTGGACAAACAAATTATTCGAACTAAAGACATGATTGAATATAGATGATCGGATTCCAAAATCCAATCCAAATACAGATACGATAGATCCACATGTAAAAGCCGTGAGATGATGATCCATGGCTGAACAAGGTTAGAGATGAAAATGCAAGTTGAAGATCAAGTATCATCCCTGATCTAATTTGAAGAAACATGATCCGATCAAAAAATCTAATTCAAAGACAGATGATCAAACCTTTAGGTACAGTGATCTGATCCAAGAATGCAAGATCGAGTTAGGAAGCAGAAGAACACATTAGGAGAAGCCAAAGACAAACAATCAAACTCATGAAAAGAAGATATGATCCAATGATGAATGATCAGATTTTGCAAGCTGTATGATCAACTATCAAGATGACAATCAGGTCTAACATGAAGTAGCAACTGACATTTTAGGTGAAGGGCTACAATAGACAGCGGATGTTGCAATATGACGAATCAAATACATGATAGGTGCTCAGAACAGCAGCGAGGCATAGCAACAAAGAGATTTGAAAGGCAAGAAAGTTGTGACGACAATGCAAGTTCTAGTTCAGTCAGTGATGAACAAATTCACATCTGCTGGCAGGTTGGTGGGATTCAACCGAGACTACTCCACGACAGCAGTGACAAGCGTATAGTTGTCATCTATGAGTTCTACAGGAGTATATGAAGATGATCATAGCATTGGACCATTCATGGCAGTTTTAAGAAGTCAGAAGATATAGGCAAGTCATCCTAATAGAGCTGATGTGCCCGATAGACTGGCTTGGATACCATGTTAGTTAAGCAACAGAAACTTCCACAAAATCGATCCTATTTGTTTCATTAAGAGAACCCGTATAAAGATTACAATCTGCCAAGTATAAAAGATAATACTTTCTCCAATCCTGCCATGATCTAACTAGATAATATCAATCCTAATAGTTAAACAACCAATTCATCCAACTTCTCCAATTTTATTACATAGTCTAAAAACACACACACACATAAAATGATCCTATGCACACCTTGTGCTTAGTGTGCACCCATAATGGGCCCCACCTGATGATCCATCCAAGCGGACACAAAAAATACCCACCCTATTAGTTCACATGGCCCCTGGGCTTCTGGGCTTGCACCCATGCGAATGGATTGGATTGTTGGATAGACCGTATGCCCATGCGGATGGATTGGACTTGTGGGCCACAGATGATAGGGTAAGGATGATTGGTTGGGGCTGATTTTTTGCACATAGGAGGGCACCAGATCTTCAAATCCCCCTAGGTCCCATGCTGAGGTGGGCCAACAGGTGGGCTCCGCACCGCTTTCCATGCGCACCTTGCACATAGGATCTGAGGGCATGCGTGCGTGCGTCATATGATCCCTAATGAATTATCCTACTAGGCTACTATATTCTAGTATATCTAGCATGGTACAGTGACCAAGTAATGTTTGCCTGTTATCTTTTAAGAATTAAGGAAATGGGTATTGTGGGAGCTGCAATGCAGATAATCCTAATGAATTATCCTACTAGGCTACTGTAATTAACTATATTCTAGTATATGTACAGTGACCAAGTAATGTTTGCCCATTATCTTTTAAGAGTTAAAGAAATGGGTATTGCGGGAGATGCAATTCAGTTGTTCGGGCATATCAATGACTTCGTGACAACTTATTGTTATCATCACCATCATAATCGACGCATTATCCTGTCGGGATGAGATCGGGTTTGGGAGTTCTACTAAACTCGATTTGGTTCTCAGAGCATGAAATGTTTTTTTTAATAGTCGACCATCAATGATGGAACCCTTCTCACTTACCGAACCTTCTACAAGGCGTATCTTGCAATCAGTCTTCACTTTTTGTTTATTTTAAAGATTCTGAACAACTGAGCCTTTTCTATTTGGGCCAGTGTCGTCATTCATCACATTCTTTATAATTTGCAAACTAGTAAGGTGTTTAGTTGCATTTGGATCCAACTGAATCCTATTCATCATTGCAGTCCAAGAAAGCAAAACGGAGGCTTCGAAAGCCAGAGATTGTTCCTGCTGCCTATGCAAAGGTAATGAAGAAGCTCAACTTCTGTGGCTAGGATAATCAGATGCTGAAAGACGGAAGGAATACAATAAGATTTTTGTTTGACGTAACATATTTTGAATCTTTGAAAGAACATGGCCCTCTGTAACTGTGATGATTAGAGAAATAGAGAAGAGTCGCATATCCTTGTGACTAAAAGTGTGCAGACACTTCTTGATTGGGCAATCTCTTGTTACTAACCCAAACTGCCGAGAGAAGTAACTCTCGTCTCCTTGATAGGTTGTATTTTTTTTCTGCCATTTCTTTCTTTATATGCATATTACATTACGAATCATTGTTCGATTCAAATTGCCTATATAAATCCTCCTGAGTGGGCCGTATTAGGGAGCCACTTTAATCTTGAATGTGGTTCATGTGCTGGTGTGTAGATGCCATGAAGAGAGGTAAAAAAAAGGTTGGTTCCAGTTTTATTTCTCAAAAAAAAAAAAAAAAAAAAAAAAAACAAAAACAAAAAACCAAAGTGCATGTTTTCGATGCTTGGATTTCTCTTATCATGAATTTCTATTATCTCTTGGTTTCTATAATTTTTGGATTTCTGGATTTCTTTGATTTCTGGTGAAGAAATTTCTGTTCAGATGATGATGGAAGTATATCTGCAATCAAATTTATTTTTAAACCAAAGAAATATTTCGTTTGGATGAGTCTTGAAACATTTTTCAGGAAAGGGGTTTAATGATTGTTGCATTTAAATTTCTATCTCGTTACGTGACGTACATGCACCATCTATGAACAAGCACATGTACATATACAGTTGTGAAATGAGTCCGCAAAAGTTATGGTTTTGGACGTATCTAATTCCTCCCTCCTAGAATTCATGCAAGCTGATGATTCTCTCTTTTTTTTATTAGCTTTTCAAGGTGTACAGGGGTTAGGGAACAGCATAAATCTTCAGTATATCAGTAGCCCTTTTGGATTCCTGGAACTCTGGTCACCTGGTAACTCAAACTGCCTGGAATACCCATGTAGATCAGGTTATCTACATCCCAGGTGATACTCTTTGGAGTTTGGATTCCTCTTTGGATTAGATCCATATGGCTTCCTCTGGCTCTCTAACTCTCCTGCAACTCTTAACCACCAACACTGAACCTACTTATGTTCTGCAACCGCCCTTGTCATCACTGCCCGTTGGGTTGTGAGCAATAGGATTGAGTGAAAGTACATCAACACAATAACCTTAGATGTATGGGATGTAGCTTTGATGATGATAGCGATGATGAAGAATGCTGCTGAACATATCTGGCCGTCCATAGTCCAGCATCCATTGCAATTCAGTTGTTCCATATCATACATCACAATTCACAACAGCTCAATCTTCCAAGGACATTAAAAAAAAAAAAAAAAATCAAGACAGCTGGTAACCTGTACATCAGCAAGTCAAGTTAGGAACGAGTGATTTCCAACCATCCCAACAAACTCCAAGTTTCCTCTATAATTGCAAGGAGTAATTCATGCACTCAAAACGGACCAAAATGTGTTTGACCAACTTTATGGGTTTCAGACTTGGAACTACAGCTGTTTAAATTATAATCTAATGTTGTTCTGGGAAAAAAAGCTGAAGCTAATACATGCTGGTTTTGTTTGGGACTGGCCCAATCAGATTTGCCTGTAATTAGCGAAATGGCCCATCACTGTAGCTTGCCTTAATATTCCATTGAAACCTTTATTTTTGATGAGCTTTCCGTCGTCTCACTGTGCGATTCATGTCTAAAAATTAAATATTCAGGTCAGATTCATGGTTTGAGAAGAGTAGATAGAACGGATACTATTTCATTATCATACATTTTTATTCTAACTTGTCCTCGTTTTACCTTAAATAAAATCAAGTTGGAGAAGTTTGGGTTTCAACTTTCAAATACCGTCGAAATCTATACCAGTTGCAGCCAAAATCATGATGGTTTGCAAAATATAGGTCCGGCCTATGGGATGCATGTCAACCATGGAAGGGGAAAGGAAAGGGCAGGTGTAAAACGTGGCAAGCATCTATCATTCTCTCTCTTCCTTTAATGGCTTCAAATTAAATAATTCTTAGCCCTTTTTTTTTTTTGTCATTGTGACCAATCTAGCTATAAGCCTATAACCAATTTGTTCGCATTAGAATGCAGCTGTATTGGATACATAGGAATTCATGATTAAATGAATTCCATGGAAGGATTATTAAAGAGGTGAAGTATGAATGACATAAGGTGAGAAGTAATTGATATATGATAGAAATGTAGATAGATCTTTCACTTTCTTAGGATTTTAATCACTTAGGTGACGGGTGGGTATTTATTTTCCATCATTTTTTGGTTTTCTTTTGATTAAAAGGGATGTGATTTGATGGTCATTTTTGTATATTTGTATTGGATATTCATTTTTAATCAGCGATGACATGAATCTCTATGTACTCTTTGCAAACAAACGACTATGTAGATGGCCCTTAATAATGATTGTGAAAAGGCTAGATTCATCATAAGCAGGTTCAAGTGGGTCCTGCATGCCAAGCCACTCATTGGCCGATAGCCACCTACTCTCCTATTCTGTAGTCGATGCATGACATCACTTAAATAAGCTGCTTCTGGTTTATGTAAATATAAATTCGAACTTGTTGGATAACTACGAGTGCAGATTCGTTGGCCAAAATGCTCAGGATCTCTCTCTCTCTCTCTCTCTCTCTCTCTATATATATATATATATATATATATATATTCGCTGCTTCTCATTGACCCCATTTAATGCCTAAGTTAATGGGCCATTTGTCTACCCAAAAAAAAAAAAAATCCTTAATGGGCCCAATTTTTATTTTTTAAAGAAAATACCCCTTTTTAGACATTTTGTCGGTAAGTTTTCATTTACCCTAATTTAACCTCTAAATACGGTATTCTTCCTGTATTAGAAGGAGAAAACTATAATATTATCTAAAGTAGATGACAAATGTTGATAAAGATAAAAATAAATTTATTCGATTTGTAGAAGAAAAGTCTTTTGTTGACCCCAACGACGAATTTCTGGAGCTGCCACTGCCAATGCCAAAAATGACAAATTAGCTAGACCTTTAAAATTGAATTTGGGCAGCGACTAAACCATGTCATTCATTGTATATCCATCCTACCAAAATTCACCGGCCACAGATGATCTCTGTTTTTTCTTCTTCTTTTACTTTTTATATATATTAAAAAACCTTCATGGTCAGATTATAAGTACTTTTATGTGGAGAGATGATTCCATGCAGCTTTCTGTATTTTCCAATGCAGCTATCTAACTGATTTGACTTGGTGGCATGAATGCATATTTTACTCAACGTTTGTCAAAAAAAAAAAAAATGTCATACATATCATGCATGGCAAATTTAACAGATTATATGCCTACGATTGAAGTTAAAAAAAAATTGGGTCAATCATTATACATAAAGAGCCATGCCAAAATAGACTCAAACTTATGCTGCAAGAAGCATTTGATATAAATGAGTGAAATCATATCCTCCTGAATCCCAATCCCTTGACTTTTTTTTTTTGGGTAGAACCTTGGGCTGTTGTTATGTCATTAAATTTCTCTCTCGTACCTAATACATATGATTGTCTGCTGAAATATAGACACCTTAAATGGACTACTCCTTCAGCTTTTACATGAACATTGCAATAGAAAACGGAGTAGGTGCCTGTTTTTGACAGGTGCAGTTCTATTTTTGTGTGTATAAAAGTCAAGACTCCTCTTACCTTACCTCTACTTGTCCCGATTCATTTGTCAACCCATCTGTTTGGTGTGTGGCTGCTAGCACGAAGGTACATGTATGCAGGAGCAGTGAGCAGCACCTGGTTGGTTGTCGACTGTTAACTTTTGAGCATTGGGTATGCCATGTATGCTTTAGTAGGTGGACACATGGCATCATCCGATTGAGTATGATCACCTGCAAGGGTCCCTCTGTGTAGGATCTTACACCCAATTGAGATACCACTTATCCCAAAACCAATTGATGATAGGAAACGGCACAACAATGATTTTATGGTAAGGGCACAAAATGATCACCTGCAAGGGTCCCTCTTTGTAGGATCTTACACCCAATTGAGATACCACTTATCCCAAAACCAATTGATGATAGGAAACGACACAACAATGATTTTATGGTAAGGGCAAGAGCTCGACCACAATTATAACCCCTCAGGAGTGAGGGTGGACGTTATCTCCACTATGATTATCCGAACTACTTTGTTTTAATTTTGAGTCCTAAATCCTCTGAGATTGGTCATTCGGCAGAGTCCATAAACTGAAATTTATGAAAATCTGAATTGCTCAGATGATCCTTCTCTTGTATGGGTCCCTGTAAAATTCAACTCCAATGACAGTTGGGCTTACTATCCGGTTGATCATTATAAATGCTTGAACTTTTTTAACATGTGTTTTTATAAGAAAAATATTTTTTTGGAAAGTTATCAATTTGACAAAAAAAGTATGATGTTGTATTCATTTTAGTTATAGATTTGTAGGATCTGACCGCTTTCAATGGCACACTTACAACAAACACCCGACCTACCAGGCTCTGCTACCACTTGTAGGATTTTACACCCCATTGAGCCAAAATCAATTGATGATGGGAAATGACACAATAATGATTTTATGGTAAGGGCAAGGGCTCGATCATAATTATGACCGTTTAGAAGCGAGGGTGGATGCTGACCTCAACAAAATTTCACAGTAGGCTCAGCTATTCTAGGCCCAATCTTTATTGGAGTGAAATTCCACATGAGAAGAGAGAACATTTGTCTCAACTAATTTAGATTTTTCATACATGATTCCACCATTTTACACAAAAAAGAAAAAAGAATTGTTAGGGAAAATCTGTGAGTTTGAATTAAAGCACATCCCTGCACTGGATCAGTGAGCTGAGCCACCCTACACTAAAAGTAGGTCCCTGGCCCCGGCTCAGCAAACATTGTATGATGATCTACACTATTTCTTCTTCCTGTTGCTACTGGGAAGTTGGAGTTTCTTTACTGGTACATACAGTTATTTGGCTGCCACTAATTTTTAAGAAATGATTTCCAAGTCTAGTCTGTATGTTTGCATTGAATGCATAGAGATTTATGCAGAAATGAGCTCCACCTAAAGATTATTAAAGAAGTCGGGATAAAAAAATATAACGTGGAGATATAAATAGATGAAATCTTGACTTTCCTAATATTAAATTACTAAGGTGATAGGCTGGGTATTTGTTTATATCTTCTCTTGGATTCAATTTTCATTGGAACAGAGATTCTTTGATGATCTGTTTTAGAAATTTATTTTTGGTGCTTCACCTTTAACCACACAATCCTGAGCATTCAAAAAACATACAATCCTGAGCATTCAATTACATTAAACAAGCAGCCACTAAATGTCCATCATCTATCCTACTCCATGATTTTAAAAATCATTTAGACTTGGCTGTGTCATCCTTGACTCCTCCGCTTCAAATATGCAATTATTGCTTTTGTTGGGTATCGAATGAGAGAGAGAATGTCGAATGCAGGTTCAATGGAAGAAGCTCTAGAGAAGGGAATTCCCATAGAAAGAGAAGAAACAAGGCCGTTGCTAGACAAGGTACGTAGTATATATCACCATCCTCTCCTTCTCCATCTTTCCAGTATCTGAAAAATTTTCATAGCTCCTATGCTATATTTTTACATGCAATTCACTCATGGGTTGTCATGGGTTCTTCTCTACCATGGAAAAGATCTCAGGAATTTCTTCCACATGCAACCCCATCCACACCTTTCAAATCGTGAGCCCTGCTTTAGATTGAGTGTGGCCTACCCAAAAAAGTCCTGTCGACGGATGAACCTAATAGTAATTGATCACTTAATGACTTAGACACCAACAAATTGAATAGGCCGTACATCTGGGCTGTGGATTCTGCCGTTTAATGTTTAAGCTTAGTGATCATTGATCACTTAATTATTTCAGGTGGGACTGGTGGGGCCCTACACAGAAGATGGGTCAGTGGACATTCATGGAAGACCAGCATTGCGGCATCAATCAGGCAACTGGCGAGCTTCTGCCATTATTATGGGTGAGAACTGAGAATCATTTGAAGATTCAAGCACATTTTAAGCTTACTTAATTGAACTTGAGAATGTAAGCTTGATTTCATGTTTTTGCTTTACCAAGAGATAGATTGGATAATGCTTTTTAGTAATGATGTTTTCTTGATGAAAATATACACACTTTTTTTTTTATTATTATCATGAAACTATTAATTTTGGATCTGTTTGCAAGATGAGAGGACAATATTTTGGTCCCTAGCTAAGATTCCTTAAGCCCCATTGTTGATCTAATTACCTAACTATGTTTGTCTATTACAGTATAATTGGTTAAGACAAAGAACAAAAGTACTGTTACTTATGGTGCATATTGCTTTCTCCTAACCCAACGAGAAGTGATGTGAGTTATCCTAATGCATGAATCATCATTTATGCATAAACCAATTTCCCTGCTTTTGGTTTATGAGAATCCAAACAGGGTCCTTTTGGATTCTGCAAGAGAGAATTTTCAAATTTGTAGAGGAGAAAGAGTTGTGTTTCTTCCGTAATGGTTTATTTCTCTACAGAAACCAAGGGATTCTAAGAACCATGAATGCTTCCTTTTCACAACATCTTGCCAAATAGAAGCCTAGAGAGAGCATGATTTGAAAAAAAGAAAAAAAGAAAAGAAAAGGTCACACATATATGTTCAGCACACTTGTGACTTGGACCATATTCGCAAATGCAACCACATGGATTCTAACAATGTTAAAATTTGCAGGAGCTGAGTGCTTTGATAGCATGGCTTATTATGGAATTTCTACAAATCTAGTTATGTATATTGGAAAAATCCTTCATGAAGGCAATGCTTCAGCTGCTGCTAGCATTAATACTTGGATTGGAACTGGCTATTTCGCACCCTTCTTGGGAGCTCTCATAGCAGATTCATACTGGGGAAGATACAAAACTATCACTATATCTGCTTTGATCTATTTGTTGGTAAGCCCTCTTTTTTTTTTTTTTTTTCCTTCTTTAGAACAAGCATAGTGAGTAGTTTTTATGTATTAAGCCCGACCTTGAAGTTATAAGAAAAAAAAATTATGCGAGGAATGCATTGTTGATGCTCTCTAAGAAACAATCTCTACATCCAATTACATAGGCATTCTCATCTTGTTTAGCTAGTTTTCCTATGAGATATTTGTTAACAGTTTCTTTTGACTTGGAGTTGAAACTTTAGACAGGTAAACCTAATCCTAGGAAGAGCCTTAATGTAAGAAGAAAATTTATGTGACAGGATATGAGGATGCAAAGCGATTAGCTTTAAAGAAGTGTTCCTTGCATAATTTATTTGAATTTAGCCTTTCCTTCATTAGATTTGAAAAATGCTCACAGTTATATTTTCTTCTTCTTCACTTTGCTTTGCACAGGGAATGATAGTTGTCACTCTCTCAGCTTCTATTACATTCTTGAAGCCTCCCTCATGCGTAGGATTTTCATGTCCTTCAGCAAATGAAGCTCAAAAGCTGGTATTCTTCTCTGGGTTATACCTTGTTGCATTTGGGAGCGGCGGACTCAAGACGTCGCTGCTTCCCATGGGGGCAGATCAATTCGAGGATGGGAACCCCATTGAGATGGAAAAGAAGGGGTCTTTCTTCAATTGGTTTTACTTCTCTGTCAACGTTGGGGCTCTCCTTTCTAGTACTTTTATTGTTTGGATAGAAGAGAATGTTGGTTGGGCTCTTGGATTTGGAATTTCTACAGTCTTCATGACTATCTTCATTGGAAGTTTTCTATTTGGGACACCAATTTATAGGTTGCAAAAACCAAACGGGAGTCCATTGAAGAGGCTTCTTCAAGTTGCAATTGCATCATTCAAGAATAGGAGTTTGGAAGTCCCTGTCAATAATAGTGAGTTGTATGAGGCTTGGGATGAGAAATCGTCTGCTTTGGGAGGTCGAAAACTAGTCCATACCGATGAATTCAGGTATCATTCATAAATGCTAACTTGTTTTGTAAACTATGCTGCTTTCTCAATTAATGATGGTTGCAGTCATATTATAATTTACTCCAATAATTGCAACATTACACCAACAAAATTACTTAGAACACAGGCTGTTAGTTATCAATTGCGATGTAGAGCTTGTCTGGTTGGGTCACCACGACCACCACCATCAGAGCCTTTCACAACTATGTTGCAGTCGGCTACATGAATTCTATTTCTCCATTCTGATCTTTCCTGAGACTAACTGCTGGTTGGGTGCTCAACCAAACCGCTGTAAAATAATTCAGTAAGGAAAAAACATGATGGTGGGAGTGTCACTAATTCAATCCATAACATCAACCAATCCCCTAATTATGATTACATCCACCTTAAGATGAACTTGAAACAGTCGTATCAGTACTGCAGTCAGTTTCTTTGAGCATGTCCAAATCATTAGTAATGGCTCAAGTTACTGCATTCCATTTCTTTGAGCATGTTCAAACCTGCCTAAAATACAACTTTTTGCATATTCCAATATATACAAAACTTCAGGCTTGTTTAAAGCCATTGTCAGAATATTGCCAGTCTTTGTTGTTGATTCTGGGCTATAGTGCACCATTAAAACAATGACTAATTAATGTAAAGTCTCCTATTTGATTATTTTGATATTGTGATATCCAATGGAAGTCAGGAAACTTGCAACATCAATGGACCATCCTTCTAGCTTAGTAGAATCAATGTGGAGTTAAGGAAGATGTTTATGCATGAGTGATTCGTATTCCTAGTCTCAGACTTTGTTGTTTTCTTTGTTAGATTCTTGGATAAAGCTGCAATTGTTTCTAATTCTGAAATAAAGGACAGCAATGCACTTAGTCCGTGGAGGCTTTGTACGGTAACTCAGGTTGAGGAGTTGAAGATATTACTCAGGCTGCTTCCAATTTGGCTAACTAGTGTCGTCTTCTTTGCTGCATTTACGCAACTGTACACCACTTTTATTCAACAAGGGGGCATGATGGATTCTAGACTGGGGCCTTTCTTTGTCCCACCCGCTACTCTGTTCGCCTTTGAAGTTGTTACTGTGATGCTTTTGGCTTCCGCTTATGACTTGTTAATTTCACCAATTGGAAAGTGGTTTAAAATCAACAAACATGGGATCTCAGAGTTGCAGCGGATGGGGATAGGCCGGCTCTTGATTATTCTTTCAATGGCAGTGGCTGCATTGGTGGAGACCAAGAGATTGGAAAATTCGAGAGGTGGAAAAACCATGAGCATTGCATGGCAACTTCCTCAGTATTTTATTTTGGGTGTTTCGGAAGTCTTCAATTGTATTGGGCAGCTCGAGTTCTTCTACAATCAGGCGCCCGATACCATGAGGACCATGTGCATTGCCTTCTCTTTGCTTACAATCTCATTAGGCAGTTACTTGAGTACTCTTATCATCACTGTTGTGTCGTTTGTGACAAGAAGAGCGGGGTGGACTGAGTGGATACCGAATAATTTGAATGATGGGCATCTTGATTATTTCTTTTGGGCATTGGCGGGTCTCAGCGCTTTGAACTTTGTGACATATCTTGGTTGTGCAAAGAGTTTCAAGCTTAAGAAAATCATTGTTGAAGACTGAAATTTACAAAGAAAAATAAAAGCTGTAAGCATAGTATAAGCTCAAATGTATCTGTTGAGGTTGTTATTTCTAGTGTAAAATAGAGAACAGAAAAGTTGTTATACACTATAATACCAACAGAGCCGATCTTCTGCAGGAGGAAAGCCAAAACATTGGGATTCCAAAGATAACCTCAAATCTTATTATCACATCGAAATGCTTGGTGATGAACTATCTTGGCCTTTAATCATGATTTCCACCCCTCCCCACCAACCCAACGCGCGCGCACACACACCACCAAAAAAAAAAAAAAAAGAAAAAACACAAACAAACTTGATTTCTTCACCCATCATTTAGTTATTCAAAGGAATTCTATAAACTAATCATTAGGATTGTCCATCTTGTGTGGTTTTTAATAGAGAATATTCTAAAGATTATTAAATATGTTATGAAAAGGATGCGTTCATCTTAGGTTCTGATTAGATTAGATTTGGGTTATATCACATCAGTGCTATCTTGTGATTTAAGTTATTGTATTTTTGTAAATATCCATTGGCTATTCTTAATAAAATTAACACAGATAATTTGGCAAGATATAGTCCCTTAATTTTCATAGCTTTCACTTTAGGTGATGCCAAGAGAGCCTTTTATTGCTCAGATCTCTTTCTTTAATGTACTAGAACTGAATTCTGTTGTTGATCAATAAAATAGAAGATTGAAAGCAGCATGATAGTATTGCACATAATTAGGAGTGATTATGAAATGAAATGGTAAGATATGACATGTTGAGATATAAATGAGCAGTGTTGGCACAACACAAAAGTATATGCAGAGAAGAGTGAATAAAATAAACTTCGCAAAGCCAACTCCCGAGTCCAGATTGATGAGAAAGGCATTGCCAATAGTGACAAAGCAAAGAAAATGTCTTTAGCATGTGTTAACCTTTTATCATATTCAAATAAGTATGTGTGAGATCAGCACTAGTAATTAGATTTTTCGTGCTACTGTTGACTGAGGATGAACTTAGAAAAAGTTCTCATTAGGCCTATAAAGATGGAGAAATGTATCTATCCATTGAAAGCCTTAACCCAACCATAAAAACATTGAGGTGGTCACATGACCTACTTAAACATAGGGATAGGGAGATTGCCCTGATAATAATAGTAGTCAATCTCACCCAATCAGACTTACCACCCCTGTGATCGAACACACTCCAGTTTTACACAACTATCATACAATGTTGCATTGATTTGAAGCATAGGAATATTATTAATTGCTATAACAAAAACTATTGAAATAGTTTTCTACTGAAAGTTTTATTTTCATTTCAGGGTTTCATATGAAAATTTGTTTTTATTTTATCAATTATGGTTTCAAAGTTTCAATAGTTTGATAGGAAGAAGTGCAACCTATAAAACTATTGAAACTTTGGAAACATATTTGGTAAATAAGAAATATCAAGTTTTATTGGAATCCTCAAATGAAGGCTTAAGGGACATTTGTCAATGTCAAGATTCATTTATTCCTACCATCTAGGATTGTCATGCAACAGAATGGGACCTACAGGAGGGGCATTTTCTGGTAAAAAAAATGCAGTGGTTTGTAATTGTAAACCCCCTCACACTCTACTTGGACCTATGTGAAATCCTTCTCACTGGACAGTGTTGCCCGCCTTTCAATTTGAGGGACCATCAGAGATAAATGGTCCCCACTTTATCAAATTGATAGGATAATCTTAGCTGATAATTAAGAGCAAACACAATGCATGACTGATTGAAAGAAATTTCTTTCCATTGGTAGCTTTAATAAAAAAAAAAAGAATAAAGAAATGTGGTTTGAAATAAATCATACATTTTGAAAACATGAACAACTACCCATAATCCATACATATATAGAAGTCAGAAGGCCTGATAGATGAAACATCTCCATGGCAGCAACATATATTGAGAAATTACATGTTCATAGAATCCCTTATACTGAATTAGAAGAAAATGAAGGAAAGACCAATAAAATTTTTTAACGAACCAAAAAGAAAAGATATGGCCACAAATATCCTACAGGCCCTTCTACATCTCTCTCTCTCTCTCATGTTCCTTTCCAAGAATGCAACTTTCTTCAATTTTCTGTTATGCAACACGATCGTTTCCTTGTTAAAGGCTGCTGAGCTATCGAGGAGTCGGCCATGGGTCAGGCCTTTCGCAAGCTCTTCGATACCTTCTTCGGCAACAGCGAAATGAGGGTACTTTTTTTTTTTTTTTTTTTTTTGAAGTTTGTTTTCTTGCCGATTTCTTTAGATGGGTCGTTTTCAATTCGCTACTCAGAGATGGGTTTTGGTTCTTTCAACGAAATTTTGATTGGGATGCCGGTTTCTGTCACCCCAGGTTTTGTAGCTTCATGGAATCTCACCCATTTGATAGTGTTTTTGAAGATCCAGCTCTGATTTCTTACCTCAACGGTTTCTTTAGTTGAATTGTTGCAAAACATCTGTTACCAAAAACCTTCCCTTGATTGTTGTTGTGAAAATCCTCAACAGTGTGACTTTCACATTATGGCAACTCTGTTATTTATTCATTTTATGTGTGCTTGAATTTTGGTATGTTATATGAAGATTCATGATTTATTTAGCTTACAATTTGCAACGCAATTGGTATAGAATGCATTTGAATGTCCCCCATACTGTTATTTTGCTGGATCAGATGGTTGTTGTTTTCAATAGGACCAGTGGAGTTACTTCCTCATTTGCCTTCTTAATTTTTTTGATGGATCTCATATCCCAATGTATTTATCCTTAACTTTGTTTCTAAAATGACCTGGCTTAGGTTGTGATGCTTGGTCTGGATGCAGCTGGTAAAACAACTGTATTGTACAAACTGCACATTGGAGAGGTTTTGTCAACTGTACCAACAATTGGTAGGTCACTTTTTACTGGCACGTCTGCATGTTGAACTGAATTTGCTTTTATTATGGGAAATTGCGTGCTAAGGTTTTTTGGGCTTTATTTGTGGAAGCTTTTGTAAAATCTTTGCAGTTTATACATCTCTTTCTATCATTAAGGAAAATCTTACAAATGCGATGTGCATGCAACATGCATTGTTCAATTATCTGGAAATGCTCTTATTGACTGTGACCGACAATATTCCAGTCCAAAGTTTTTACTAAGAAAGTTATAATTTTCATGGAATTAATTGCTGGCTTTTTTAATCAGTAAATGTCTCTGAGTTTCTTCGTGAAAAAAGGAAAAAATGTTTCTATATATTTTTTCTTGAGTGAGTTTCATCAAGAAAGAACACCTTTTTTTTTACGCTAGAGAAAGAAGAATCTGACATTCAAAATACTTACATAAGATTGTGTCCTGTATCTCTATGTTAATAATATACATGAATCGAGCAATGAGAGAAGAAACCAAAATGGCAATACATGCTCATCTGTGATTCTGTTTCGGCTGCCTGACCATCACCTTCCTGAAGGTGTTTGGGATATTGGTCTTTACAGTCAATACTTGAGCGTAGAGTCTTCCTCTTCCTTATTAACATGCCTAAAATATCGTAGCGGAAATCCAGTTACTGATTTGTTTAGCGGATGGTATTGAGAGAAATCCCCACCACTTTAGATTTTAAACCAACCCATGTGCTAGAAACTCCATTGACCTTTTTGGTTTTTAATTAAACTTGAGAACTTGGAAGCCGGACCATAAATTCATTTTTGGAGGAAGTGATCATCGTCATCGTCATCATCTTAACCTTATCCCATAATTTAATGAGTTATACCTCAAATATATATTAAAAAAACAAGGATTAGAGAGAATCTTCACACAGGCAATAATTGTTTTTCCTATCGATTCCCAAATATTGTAATTTCATATCCAAAGCTCATCTTGAAGGTGCTACAATAAAGAGGGAGATGCTATTGGGTTGTGACTACGCGTAAGCTCACACAACTACATTGAGGAGTTGGGATGATGCTATTCCTGCCAAGCTTCAAAATGAAATTGTTAAATTATGGTTGAAAATGCATATTAAGGAACTTTGCCTTAGCTGGACTAGATGGTCATGTATTGATGATTGCATTTTACTCTTTATTGTCCTTACAAATGTGTGGAAGCTTAGGAACCAGTAGTCTTCCTTTTGTTTGGGGGGAGGGGATGGATTATTCTTGGACTATTACAATCTCCTCTACAAGAAAATATAGATAAAAGCATTTATCTAAATCGTGCTTTCTGTTCTTTCATAAAAATAAAATCTTCTACTGTTATTTATTTGTAAGAAATTCATCATTTACTAAATCTTTTGTACAAAATAACACAAAAAAAAAAAAAAAAAAGAAAGAAAGAAAGAAAGAAAATGAGTAGTTATGCACCTTCTTGTTCTATGAGTGTATTTTAGTGGATGTTGGCATGTTGAATAGTTGCACCATCTATAAAATCTCCGAATCATCAGATCAAAACACTTGTACTTTTTTTGCTGTAGCAATGATGGAGTTGACTAGATGGGTTCGGATTCCGTAGTTGGATTCACACACCAACAATCTCTTGTTCCTATTTTCTTCTATTTTTCACTTCCTTTCTCAACTCATGTTTGTTCCTCATCGTTCTCTCTCTCTCTCTCTCTCTCTGTGTGTGTTCTTCTTATTCCTCTATTTTTGTTTCTAAAATTAAGGGAGTTCATAACGTCTCGTTCTTTATCTTAACTTTTTTTTTCTTCCTTTTTTTTAAGATGAAGTTATCTTATTGAAATAGTAACCGAATGGGAAAGCTGTTTTGAAAAATGAAGACCTTTAACGGACCAAAATCTTCTCATCTCCTGTTTTTTTAGAGATTTTTTTCTTCTAGAACTCTAACTTATCTCCTATTTTCTCGGGATTTTCTTTTCCACAAACTTCACATAATTGTTGTTTTTCTGTGTGATCAGTGTTGGATTTTTTTTGGTGGTTGGTAAGTCCTAAGGACATACTAATACCCACTTAAAAGGATGTTAGAAAGGTTTTTTGAGCATGGGTAGTGCAGTGGGGTTGGGCAGGAAGCCAACACCCCACCACCCGCCCCCGCACGGCCCTCTCTCCCCTCTTAGCCTCATGCTGTTCCACTCCTTACTGTGTGTGTGAAGACTCCTAGGTTTGTAAATGGTGATGATTCCAAAGGCCAGGCATCATGCTGAATGAGTGAGGACTCCATCCATCATTGGGTCCCATTAGATATTTTATCAAAAAGAAGTGAAACTACAAACTACAATCATGTTCCTCAACGAGTAAGTAAAAAACTAAACTAACTATAATAAAGGAAAATAAATAAAACAATATTATCTTCTATACGACTATATAGAATTATGTTCTCCATGCTATAAAAAAATGTGTTGTTTAATCTTCTACATCTGGTATGTAGGTTTCAATGTAGAGAAGGTTCAATATAAAAACGTCATATTCACTGTATGGGACGTAGGTGGGCAGGAGAAGCTAAGGCCCCTGTGGAGGCATTACTTCAAGAACACTGATGGACTGGTAATAGTCATATTGTAATATTTAGCTGGATTTGGTTCTTGTTGGTTTTTTTATAGTCCTTTTGTTGCCCTGTCTTACTATTTATTTATTTATTCTCTGGTACATACTCACATACCCACACTACCCGAGTCCCTATCCAATCGACTCAGGGATTGATCTTTGGTTGTATCCGTGGACTGTGGATAGGGAGATGCCTCAATAGTCACCACTTGGGCTACAGGTGGATTGTCGCATTTTCTATTGTAAAACACCTATTCTTTAATTACCATGTTGGCAACAATTATTATCTAAACATGAACTATCTTCCATCCACCAAGAGATGTAAACTGATTCTAACACTAGCAGATACATACTTTTAGGTATAGGCACTTCTAGAAAGTCCTCTCGATGTTGTTACCTTTGATGCCTATCTATATGCATTTTTTCATTGACTTGCTTGGTGTTCTTTGGTTGCACGTAGTGCATTGGGATGTGTTGTGTTTGATCTGAAACACTTATGCAGCATGCACTCTTCCCAAAACACCAAAGACAGCCTAACGATGCTGTCAAATGCTGTATGAAGTGTCCTATCCTAGAATGACCTTCTATCTTGTAGCTAATCCTATTCAATTTCTAAGGACTTCTTGTGATCTGATGCAGTGTTTCGGAACTAGATTCTTTTCAAAAAGTCTTTTTAAATTTTATATGATTCTTTTAAAGAAAAAGGAAACCCTCGTCTAATTTCCTTTAGAGTGGCCTAACTTTAAAATCCATTCCTGAATCCTGATCACTTGTCACCCTGTTCTATCATCAAGAAAAAGCCCACTTCAATCAGACATGATAATCGATCAATCTGACGATGGGACATGACCTTGATTGGATTAATTTTTCGTTGTTGATAAAACATGGTGTGACATTGAATTTTGAGTGATTTGATATCAAAAAGTTTGTTGCACTGATGGATTCATAGAGACGGACTCAGAGGTTCTGGCTGAATGGCCAATGCTGATAATGTGGAATCATTTCCTTGCTCCTGTTTCTGTATTTTTATATATTTTGTATCTGGGCATCTTAGGTGTTTCTCTCTGATTGAAATTGCATGTGTGCCAAGTTTTGTATCAGTTGGTGACATTATTGTTTATGCAGATTTATGTTGTTGATTCTTTGGACAGAGAGAGAATTGGAAAAGCAAAAGATGAATTTCAGGTTATGCGCTTAGAACTTCGGTACTGAGATGAAACTCAGTAAGGATATTCCTTTTAGTTATCTGATTCTGGTTAGTATTTCTGAGGTCAACTATATTTTCTTTCAGGCCATTATCAGAGATCCCTTCATGCTGAACAGTGTCATCCTGGTGTTCGCAAATAAACAGGACTTGGTCTGTTGGTTTGGTGATGCAATTTTGCTTCATATGCACATGCTTGCATGTATACATACCCAAAATGAGATGCACTAATACTACATCTAACATTAGTCACATGCTAAATCCATCTTGGTGCATTAGATGTGTCTTGGACAACATGTAAGCATACATGTGCAAATAGGGCTCCACATACATTGATTCACTCTTGTGCTCTGTTCATTCATTCATATATTCAAGGTAACAGATCACATTCACCCACAGATTCCGTTGCTCGTGCAATCCATGCCAATCTTTTTCAGTGGAATTTTGGGTGTGGATTCTGCAACCTGTGAATCCCCAGTTTTTATTTGGTGGTGGAGGGGGGAGAGAGCATAAATCTGTAGAAATCATGAGTTCAACCCCATCCCCTTTACCTCAGAATCCTTAGAAGTGTGGATTTTGGATGACACTTTTCTGTGGAAAATTTCCATGGCAAACATCAAATCTGCACTTTGAGATATGGAACCAACAAAAAAAAAAACATAAAATCTGCACTTATCTGCCGTAAAACTTTTTGTTACTGCAGAAATACAACACAAGGTGTGTCCTTAGTAAGACAGGCACACCTTTTGCAGACTTTTGCTTTTTTCCTCTCCCATTATTGGTGGGAATATTACGTGTGCATTCTGTAATTGTACATCAAACTGTTTTTTGGGTCTCGTAGATCAAACATTTCAATTTTTTTCCTGGGCAGTTTTGAACTGGTAAATTTTCACAGAACATTCTTTGCTCTCTCTCTCTCTCTCTCTCTGAAACAAGAAACGATTATATTAAGAAAGAAAAGATATTACACTGCCAAAAAAAAAAAAAAAAAAGGAAAAATAAACAAGGGCATAATAGATTATACCCACCAAAACCAAACAAACAACGAAAACAATTACAAAACATGGGCCACCCATGGAGAAATTCTATCTACCCTTTGTTTAGCTAAACCATCCGCCAAGGAATTTACCTATCTAGGCACATGAAAAAACATCACATTTAGACGGATAGATAATTCCTTGATTTCATTAAAAAGAAATTGAGATCTCCATGGGCTAGAGTCAAAGTGAGTAGCCCATAATACTGTGTTAGCCGAGTCACTTTCCACAATCAATTTAGCTTGATACGAACTTGAGAATAATCAAAGGGCTTCCAAAGTTTCCTTAACGTTATCCAAATCAGGTTTAACTGTTTAAGCACTTCTTTGGATGTAACAAGTAATTTAGTTTCTAACTCTTTAAGAACTGCTTCTAAGCTGCACCTATCCTCCTGTGTATTTGTAGGTGCTAACTCATTAAGATCTTGTAGGGCCTGCCATTCCTCCTGTGTATTGGCGAACATGGGACTATATATCCTCATGTACGTGTGCATTGACAATGCTACTTGAAGCCGCAATTGGTGGTTGCAATACATCCTTATTATGTATTGTATCTACCTAAACCCTTGATTAAAAAAAAAGAAAAAAAAATACAAGTTGATCCCAATCCTCTTTATTCCATTCACTGTAGGTTTTGGTCACAAAAAATTTGCAATGTTCTAAACATTATGACCTTCAAAATCTAAGGCAAACTTTATTCAATGGGGGTGATCCCCCCATTGATTGGCAAACATGGGACTATATCCTCATGTATGTGTGCATTGACAATGCTACTTGAAGCCACAATTGGTGGTTGCAATACATCCTTATTATGTATTGTATTCACGTAAACCCTTGATTAAAAGAAAAGAAAAAAATACAAATTGATCCTACTCCTCTTTATTACATTCACTGTAGGTTTTGGTCACAAAAAATTTGCAATTTTCTAAACATTATGACCTCCAAAATCTAAGGTAAACTTTATTCAATGCCCCCATTCCCCCCCCCAAAATTCCACTGTAAGATACCATGTACCAACCCAGAAGCTTAAGTTGATAAGTGGAAGGCCCAAATAAGTATATGAAGCCCTATCAAACCCATTACTTGGGCGATGTGGGATGTAGAACTTTCCCAACATTCCCCCTCACATGCAGGCCCAACAGATGTCATGGATGGGCCTCCACGTGGGCTACACAAGAACAACATGTACCAGCTTTGATACAATGTTAATAACCGGAAACACCAAAAGCTCAATCATTTGGTGTTTTTAGTTATTAACATGGCATCGGAGCCAAAGGTCACGAGTTCGAAACCCCCTGGGAGGAATGTTACCTCCATTTGTCTAGATTGAATGTTCTGTCTATCGGTTGGGTTTAAAATTCGAACGGCTTCCTGTTCAAGGGGGCGTGTTGATATACATTGTTGTGCCATTCATATTGAGCTTTTGGTGCTCTTGGTTATTAACATCCAAACTCAAGACCTCACCTTGCTCCCAAACCTGTTATTGGCATGCATCCAAATGCACATAAATGGCCTCTTGTGCTATGTTGCTATTGGATACAAGATGCACACAGATCTCATGTACACTGATCTAATGCACACACTTAAACCCAAGTGTAGGGGCTTGCACATCCTTAAATTTTTATCATTCCACAGCTTTCCGCCCTGGCATGTGGTTATGTACATTTGTTCTATCTTATAGGTTCTATGTTTCAACTGACCTTTAAACATTTTCTTCCATTCAGAAAGGGGCGATGACTCCAATGGAGGTCTGTGAAGGGTTGGGTCTCTATAATCTGAAGCATAGAAGATGGCATATCCAAGGGACTTGTGCCCTCAAAGGTGATGGCCTCTATGAGGGCTTGGACTGGTTAGCAGGAACTCTAAAGGAGTTAAAAGCAGCCGGAAATTCCACTTCAGGGGGCATGCCCTCCTAATGCACAGGTGACACTGCGCCCCCTCTTCCCTTGCTTCTACTAGATAGTTCGATTTTATCGCCTATGGTTATAATGAATTTGAGCCCATTTTTACTCTCGTGCGCTGCATATTTTTCACATATTTTCTCTGGGTTTGGATTTGTGTTCTCTGTGATGACCGTGAGCATGCTGAAGTGCAGTAAAGCATCATGCTGCGGGAGCACATATTTTAGTTGATTTGGTATGTTGTTCTGTTCGCAAATGTTATTTATGAACTTGGTCCTATAGCTTGTGGTAAGTTGGAAAAAATTTAAGATGAGGGGCCACACTTCATGGAGACGACTGAGAGGATGTGAGAAGATTGTTAGAGAGGTACAGGGAATTTGGATGGAAAATGAATGTTTTGAGGGGGTGGGGGCTTTAATATGTTCCGAAGCTTGCAATTTATTTCTCTTTTGAGCTAAAATCACACTAATTTGGCCAATATACAAGTCCGTAACATGTATTGTTTTTGCACTGATGATATAAGGCGAATTAAATGTTGGATTCAACCCCTAGACACTGTTTTGGTGTATGGCATGCATGGATTTCAACAGAGTCAAAATTGTGATATTGATATTCACTATTGCAACCTTGGGTGCCATTTGGCAGTCTACTTTTTGGGTGCCATTTGACTGCTAAGCTACTGATAGCTCAGCTGGTGAGGCGCCTGCCTTCAACAAAAACATCCGGAGATTCCCAGTTCTAGCCTGGTGTTTGGAAAAATTTATGTAAATGCCTTATTTAATCGAATTCAAATCCTAGATAGATCTTGAGTTGAACTCAGTAGGCGGGCCCACCTATTGAAAATCCAAACCATTCAAGATGAACGCCCTCCCAGCATAAGGTATTCCAAATTTTATTCCAATAAAAGTTGGTCCCACTGTAAGATTGATCATTTTTATTAAAAAACATAGCCTACACCAACTCCTACTGGGCTAAAATTTGGAGATATCCCATGCACGGGGATGGGGTTCATTTTGAATAATTTGAATTTTTAATAGGTGGGCTCTACTGATAGTTGTCCTATTTCAACTCAAAGTTTATCTAGGTCAAAGTGTTAGGATCTGAATACAGTTCCATCAGGTTTAAATTTTGCCTATCTTTTCAAAATATAATGAGCAGGAAATTTTTTCAAACTGACATAAATGTCTAAAGCAAGCAGAGATTTTTTTTTTTTTTTGGATATCTTTTTGATAAGTCTACCTCATATAACTTTTACATATGGAACACTTGTTTAAACTACATTTACTATAAGACATCTTTGCCTATATAAAAAGTTTACTTTGCCCATTAGGGAAACCAAAAGCTACTTTTAAAAGAGTCTAATTGAAACATCACTATTTCAGACAAACTAATTAAATGAGCTCTATTTCACATAGATCAGAATTGTTAAACAGGCCTTTGATGTTGTGGGCTCAAGTCATGTTTCCAGTTAAAAAGAAAAATTGTAATATTCCTTTATACATCTAATGATCTCTTAAGAAAGTAACCCTGCCGCATTTAGCGTAATTGGCCAGGACCGTTGCTTAGGAACCAGGCTGCGGTTTCATACTCTCGCTCTCTCCACCTGCGTAGGTAAATGCTTGACTTATCCGATGTGTGGGGGAGGCAGGGACTTCACGTATCCGTTCTTTCTCGAAGAGACCAGACACCCTCATTAGCGCCAAAAAAAAAATCCTAAAAATACAAATTCTAAGGAGTATCAAGATCATGAAGTCACTCTCTGTTCATTTTCTTAGTAAGAAATGAAGTCAATCTATTGATGACGCTGTTCTTGCGAGAATCCTATCTCAGAGGTTGGCATGTAGAGGCGGCAACAACAAACTGCTGTGGCAGTAATGAAAGAGTTGGTCATAAGTAGTTTTCAGGAAAGACAATGGATCATATACTTATTTTGAAATTCACCTTGAAGCAACCCCCACTAACACATTTATTTAGCTTATCCATTCTGCCGTGCCATTAGCAATATGATTTCAGCAAGGACTGCTCCAATAGCACACACTGTGTAGGATACTACACCCCATTGAGCAATCATTTATCCCAAAACCAATTAATTATAGAAAATGGCATAACAATAGTTTTATAGTGAGGGCAAGGGCTCGACCACAATTATGACCTCTCAAGAGCGAGGGGTTGACCTCAACACACTGTTTGGCTCTAGGACCCATGGGTTCATGTCATATATAATTAGGGCTAGGCATTACTCTTAAGTTCCATCATCTGACCTTAATCTACACTTAGAAAAATGATCTTTTGGCACATGTAAGTCAGCAGATATTATCCAACCCATTTGATCATCTCTCAACCTGGCAAGTCTTTCTGATTTGCAATGCATCTAAGGTAGCCCCACAAAAAAAAAATGCATAGAAAAGCTTGGACGTTGTTGTTGTTGGAATCAATGCGGGGTCCTGAATCTATATATGTATACTGCAGTACACTCTAACCAAAGAAAGTATATAGTTTAATATATTGTGACGTAGTGTGGTTAAGATGACTGTAGTAAGATAAGATGCGTCCTAGGACCCACATGGTCTCATTTCTTATTTATCAATTATAGCTGCTGTTGACTCAAACAACAAAAATACTAGGGATATTTCCCATACAGCTGCCTTTACATGAGACATTCACCCTAAACTGTCAAAGTTTAAGTATTTCATATAAAGTTGTCGTGTGATAATCTAGGGTGGTACGATGTCTCACATCTCATAACGTGAGATATTCTAGGGTTGTGCGATATCGCAATGTTATCGTACAGATAGCTCTGTAGAATACATTTAAACTAAACTGTTTTGGAATATATGTCAGGTCAAAATGTTGTCATATGGTTAAAATCCCAAAATACAAACACTGCGGTGGTTCCATCGCAAGGACGGATGACTTTGTCACACTTTATGTCTTTAAGGTAGTTTGCTTTATACATAATGCGAATGTTATATATGAAAACAGCTAATACGCATATGTTACATATGCAAGTGTTACACATGTAAAGCACATTCACATGTTTGTCAAAATCATCATTTTTATATGAATAAATGAGTATATCCAATGATTTTAAATTTATTTGGGATTTTTCTGATTTTTCATAAATTTCTCAAAATCCATAAACAATTAATATATGAAGCCTTACGTTTTAATTTTTTTATCATTGATGCAAGAACATTGGATGGTTTGGGTAATGAATTAGGGCCCACAGAAGTCCTGAAAATTAGATCATATAAGTTTCAACTTTTTTACAAATTACCCAAAATCCATGAAGATGTAAGATAAGTCAGTTTTCAGGTTTTAGGGATAATTTAGTTCAATGAAAAAAACTGAATGATCTGGATTACAAATGTAGAGCCCAATTTTATATGAAAAACACAGGTATGATAGGCCCCATGTGAGAAAAAAGTTACAGTGCAACAATCTGTACCAGTGCCTTTTGCAAAGAGAGGAGTCTAAAATACGTGCGCAAAATAGTAAAAGGGAGATAAATCATGTGTTATAAATGTGATCATCCTGATGGTAGGCCTGTAAGCAGTGACTTTGAGAGGTTCAGAGTTTAGAAGTGGGCTCCAACTCCACTGATGGTTTGGACCTAAGGCTTGAAGGCAGGCGCAGCCCACTTGCGAATTGCATATACCATTTATGCAAAATATGTTAGGTCAGGCCAGGCCTTTGAGCATAGATAGGTGATAGGCCTAGGATCAGCCAGATAAACCTAACAGGATAGAAAATGAATCCCAGCAATGGGCCTAGGACACAAACCAAATCCATCCCAATGAGTGATGGTGTTGTGTCTGGCTCGAGCTCACTAGAAAACTTTTTGCAAGAAAATGCTTTTTTACATGAAATACTCAGGTGTGAAGGGCACAGCCTATAATGGGACTGAGCATTTTTGTTGTATAAATCCAGCCGTTCATTTGTTCTGGATTAATTTGGTGGTCTCTTTGAAGCTTGAGCATAAAACATATCGTCCGACACCGATATTGACAGACCCATCAAACAGTGGTTTTAGTGGAGGAGAAGAAGCAACACGTATTAAGAAATGAGGCAGATTTGGAAATGTCAAATGGAAAAGAGTTGAAGAAGAGATAAAAGGTCCTCACCAGAAAGGTTGGAAATGCAACAAAGGAGTCGATGCAATTATTTAAATGGGGCTAGGCCATATGGGTTATGTACTAAATTGACATTTTTGACAACGGAGCCCACTCTAGTCTTTTTTTCAAAGGAGGACCGTGAATTTCTTGCTCAAAAGGGCCCCACGTCTTTTGACTGTGGTGGCACCATTCACATGTCTCAGTTGCCACCAAATCAACCAGGTCCCACCCTCTTAAAATCAAGAAGACTTGTGGCCGACGTAACTCGAAGGTTGTTGGATTTCTCCGATACTCAGTTAAATCAATCCCCAACCTACTTACATAAACCCTTGTTAGGTTACTTAACAATAACAGCTCCATTTCTGACTCTATAAATTTTAGCTGTGAGCCATGAATGATAGATAGACCCCTGGGAGGGAAGAGAGAGAGAGAGAGAGATGGGAAAGAGCAAAGTTCTTGTGGTAGGGGGAACTGGTTACATAGGCAAGAGGATTGTTAAGGCAAGCTTAGCTCAAGGTCATGAGACATATGTCCTCCACCGGCCGGAGATCGGCGTTGACATCGAAAAGGTCCAGATGCTATTGTCATTCAAGGAACAAGGGGCCCGCCTCGTCGAGGGATCACTTTCCGATCACCGGAGCCTAGTCGATGCCGTGAAGCAGGTGGATGTGGTCATCTGTACGATATCGGGTGTTCATATAAGGAGCCACCACATCCTCCTGCAGCTTAAGCTCGTCGACGCCATTAAAGAAGCTGGCAATATCAAGGTTTGCATGACTAAACTGCACCTTCTATCTTGATGCATGCTCCTTATTTTTATTTTTTATTACTGGGGTTTTCTCAAATCAACTCACTTTTATTTATGAAGGAAACTCTCTCAGGAGAGATGTTTCCCACAGATTTTTTACCAATTAACCTTGATCAATCCAATTTGCTCGCACTCACTAACCTCCCATATAGTTCCTGTCCTTTTTTTACACTAGGCCAAATTTATGCTCAGGGTTGGAATGAATTTCATAGAATTTTAACTTAAGAAATCGTTAAACTTTATGGCTCACTGAATCAACGGTCGTGATGAATTGATTGGATTTTTTTTTTTAAAATATGTATCTATAATATGACCTTTCCATCATGCTATTTCCTAACAATTGAAGTGCATCCAAGTGAGCCCCACAAAGTGCTTCAAATTTTGTCTCTCTGGAGAGGGTGATCCTTGATAATAAAGCCTCTTTTTCTCTACTTTATTTTATATTTCCATCAATCATGGCATGCGCACTCACCACTCACGAGCTGCTAATGCATTAGTGCCAACACTAATGTGATACTAATTGGATTGGTACTTATAGTTAAGTTCAATCAGAGAAAAATAATTGCATTATAGAATATACAGTAAATCCTGAGGCATCAAAAGTGATCATTTCGAATGCCCTAAGTGTTCTCCCACACACTTCCCGCGTGGTGGGGGGGGGGGGGTGGGGTTGATAATCCTAACCTTCAAAATGAGTGTCATCCGTCCATAGAGATCTCTTTAAATTTTACTTCCCTCATAAGATTAAGCAGACAGCTTAGACATGATCAAAGCATATGATTAATAATGCAAATGATTGCGCAAATAATGTAATCCGTCATGTGCTCAATTTTATTGAAGTAAAATTTAAGAATATATCAATGAAAGGGATGATACTCATTATGAACGGTGCGGATCATCAAAACGTGAGCCCCACATGGAGATTCACACATCCCACTCACAGTAAGCTTCAAGGGATCTGGATTTTTTTGGTGTCATGTGGGCTGTGTCCCCTGTTACAAAATGCAACCTTCATCATCATCAAAGCTTTGTCCCAATTATGTTTGGGTGGTTAATTACATAAATTTTGCTTCTTCATTTTAATATATTTTTAACTAAATCCGATGCAAATTTTCAAATCTATCCTTATTAATTTCATCATGCCCTCTTTGGCTTAATTACCCCTTATCTAGGGTTGTAAACGGGTCGGATACAGTCCGGGTCTATGGTGGACCCAAAATCGGAATCGTTAAGGAGAAGGTGGAATCGGATCGAGATCCAGAACCGTTTCAAAACCGATTTCTTGGCTTCAGAACTGAAACCAGAAACATATATGGGATGAGTTTGGATCTGGGTTGGGGTTTAGGTAGAGAATGATATTAAAAAAAACATGATTTTTAGAAGAGATTTTCGAAAATTGAGGTAATATGTCGGGTCTCGGGTCTACGGGTCTGAACCAAGGTGGAACCGGACCTGGACCCATTTACTTGTCTGGGCCTAAATAAGGACCCAGACCCGGTTTTAAAAGAGTTGGAACCTCCGGATAATTGGAGGATCCGGGACACATTTACATCTCGACATTTATCCTTAGCCAAATCCTAGTGGGCCATTTACTTGCATAAAATGACTTTTCAATAACTGGTTTGTTATTGGCTTGCATTGGATATCTAAAACTCTTTGATAATATCAATAAGTAATCTTAATTTATTACTTATTGATGTTAGCAAGGGGTCCGGATCACCTATCGCAGTTGTTATATCTTCATTGTGAGTGGACCGATAATATTTTGCCACGTCATCAAAAAATTTAGGTGATTTTGAAGTTTAAAAAAGTTTAAACTAGATGAAAGAAAATCACTTAAATTTTTGGATGATATGACGGACCGTTATTGGTCCACTCAAGGTGAAAGTATAACAACCGCGATAGGTGATCCGGACTAGTTAGGAAGTATCCATCTCTTCAATCTCTTTGTTAAGTGTTCGAGCTAACCCTTATTTGAGCTTGGGATTGGGGTAAAATGCACACTAATGCAACTACATTATAAGTGGAAAACAAAATTTTTCTACGATCGATCAAAAGAAAAGTATTTGATGTAAAACATCCATCCATAAAAATCGCTATAAAAAAAATCTTTTCCTTTTACAAATAATCCCTAAGAAAGCGCAAAAGATATCGCAACAATCCTCTGAATTGAGAATTCTAACCACTCTAACAAATGTCCCTAAGAAAGCGCAAAAGATATCGCAACAATCCAGCTGACAGTTGGTGTCATGTCCAAACACCAAAATCACTGTCAAGCTCCAAGCTAATATATAAATGGATGAACGAGCTACAGTTCAAGCTGAAAAGGTTCGGTAATAGGGTGGTCCTGATTACCTGATACTGTCACATCCAAGTTAGGCCATTCCATACTCTTCCGCTGCTGATAAAGGATGCGTGGTAAGTAATTTTATTTACTACTAATTAGTCTGCGTTGGGTGGAAATGAATGTCTCATCTCACTGGACCATTGTACCATTTTGGGGTTGCTTAAGCAGTTAAGCCTATGATCTTGTAATGTATGCTATGACAAATGATCTAAACCCCAAGGGCTAGCGCACCTGCATAGGAGCCTAGACCATGGCTCAGGACCGGAGGTTGCGGTTTCAAAGTCATACTCTCTCCCTGGGGCCACTTTCCTTACTTACCCGATGCGTGTGGGGGTACTCCACATGTCCGGGAAATAGTTAGTTTTCAAAGAGGCGGGGCACCCTGGTCAGGGTATAAGGAGGCGCCATAAGGAGCCGTTGAACAATTATATCACTGAAACTCGAAAGCTGCCAGATGCTTGGCCAGCCACCAGTGAATCTGAACCATTAAATCAAACTCACCACCAGTCACCCACATCTCTCACTGAGACTCACTGTTGGATTGTAAATGTGAGAATCAGCACATTTTTCAGTTTTAACTAATAATAGAAATCAAATCCTAGGCATTCAATTACATGAAACAAACGGTCCCAAAACATGCATAGTTACGAGGTAAAATAAGTCATTAATTTAACAAAATATTGAAAAACAACGACGAATGGATGCAGCGATTCTTGCCATCGGAGTTTGGCACAGATCCGGCGAGGATGGCTGATGCATTGGAACCTGGAAGAGTGACATTTGACGAAAAAATGGTGGTAAGAAAGGCAATCCAAGATGCGGGAATTCCTCACACTTATGTCTCTGCTAACTGCTTCGCCGGCTATTTTGTTGGGGGCCTCGGTCAACCTGGTAGAGTAATACCATCAAGGGAGAATGTCTGCTTGTTTGGAGATGGTAATGCCAAAGGTATGGTTGTTTTCATTTTCCTTAACACTGTTGTGTGTGTGTGTGTTATTTGAGTTTTCTTGTGAGCGTAGCAAAAATTGTAGTTGACTGACTAAGATAGGTGGCTGTGAAAATGGGCCAGTCACGCCTGGATTTTGAACTAATCTAGGACATCAGAGACAGGTCCAGATAAAATACAGAGTGCCCACGCCAGCCAATATGGGATCATCTGAGGCTTTTCCTGTGCGCATGGCAGGTTGCCCACAGTGATGTGGCGGACTGTGATGGGTCCACTCACGGTGGGAAAAAGGCCTCACAAAAGGCCTCACAGGATCTGGACTTGGACCAGGCTTGGCCCTTGACAGCCAAATGTTGTTTTTAGAGAAATGAGGTTGGAATGTACTCGAATCAATTTAAGGCCACCCGAACTGAACTAAGAAGGCCCATGAAGGACTGCCCAAGGAATGGTCCATCGAAGATCCTGAAGTCCCAACAATGATAGAGACTCCACATCTGATGATTTGGGACTGGCTTATTGTATCACCAATTCAAACATCAAACTAGGTTATGTGGATTCTGTTGTTTGTGGTTTTCCAAATATTGTAAAATCACTTATTGAAATTTCTGATTTGAACTATGCAAAGGGTAAGAAAACAGTAACAATATATGCGAAACAGTTACACAGACTAGTTACTCTAACTAAACAGTAATAACAAACAGTTACACCTAACTGTTTGACAAAATAAATATAAATACTGACCCGGTTGCAGAACAGGAACTGTTATTGAACTTTATGTAGATCAAGGCTAGTGTTTGACACTATGTCCTTAAGACAGATTTCGCCCCCACACACGGTGCTTATGGAATACCAAGCGTCTGCCTCCCAGGATACAATGATCTTTACACGAGCAGAAGTAGCACTCCAATCCACTCGTCCAGCGAACCAAACTTATGTTGTGTACTCTCCAACACACTGACTTAATGCCGAAATGCAGACTGTGTAAATGCCTTAATTAACTGATAAGTGAATTGATTTGAATGTATTAAATGAGTGCATGAACCTGGGTATTTATAGATAGTCTGGTGACTTTCCGGACAGTCACCTTACTAAAGGACACAACCCAGAAAATGAAATGGTACAGCCAAAGGACACCACTTGTAACTGTTTGCTATGAACAGTCACACTCCCACATTGCATTTCCTTCATTTCCACCTTTCAAAAGGGGTCACTTTGGAGCCTATTTTCTCATTCATTTCTTACTCGATTTGAGCAAGTGAATATACCACGTTATTCTCCTAACGGAGTAGAAAATGAACCCACGAAAATTTATTCAAAATAACTATTGGGTCCCACTTTAATTTTGGCTTGGCTCAAAGTCGACCAAAAATCAGTTTTTTACATATAAAGAACTGATTATGGTCCAACAGATTCCATGTCCCAGTGCTATTTGGTCATGAATTGAACAGTAATAGATTCTCATAAATTATTCCTGGTAATTACTTTTAAATCAGCTCTCCAATACTTCTTGGGGTGGTGGGTCCATCAAAAACTTGTCGAAAGAAGTTATGCCAGGTCGTGTCAGGCCGTAACTTAAATTGATTGGATCAAGCCATAAAAAAACTGATTTCCATCAGGCTTTAGCCCAGCCCATTGACAGCCTTATTAAACCATGTGGTGATTAGGACAGGCGTTCATCTCCATCCCATGCTTTGGATGGGAGCTGAATGACACCAGGCCCACCATGCTTCAAAAGCCCACAATCTCCAACCAAATGGACCTAAACTAATGGAAAGACCCTATGCACTGTAACTTTTTTACAATTTTACTTCTTTCCTTCTTTCTTAAAGTTTTTTTGGGGACTGGCCATAAGCTATAAAGTTTGTAAACCATGCAGCTATTTATGTGGATGAAGATGACATTGCTACCTACACCATCAAAACTATAGACGACCCACGAACACTGAACAAGACACTTTACCTCCGCCCCCCTGAAAACATACTCTCCCAGAGAGAGCTAGTCCAAATGTGGGAGAAGCTCATTGGAAAAGAGCTGGAGAAAACTACCATCTCTGCACAGGAATTCCTTGCTCAAATCAAAGGTAAATGCACAATTCCATTGTTCTTTCAGGTCTTGAAAAACACCCGAGATCGTTTATGTTATTATATTACTTCCTAAGACCTGTATAAAATGGTTTTGTTTCTTTCAGGTCTGGATTATGTGCAGCAGGTGGGGTTGATACATTACTACCATATTTACTTTGATGGTTGTTTGGCAAATTTCGAAATAGGGGATGAGGGAAAAGAGGCTTCACAGCTGTATCCAGAGGTTAACTACACTCGAGTGAAGGACTATCTCAAACGCTATCTCTAGCCAGCTTCAATATACCAATTCCCAGTCACACCTGAAAGATAAAAATTCCATGTGGAGTGTTCTATAGGATGGGCAAGTTTAAATATATAGCTCTGTGTTTTCATTTACTTAACATTTTGGGTTGTATGCTTGGTACTAATAAATGCAAAGAAAAAAAAAAAACTCTGTTCCTTTCTTTTAAGGTCCATTTGTTTCATCATCTTAAAAGGCAAAAGGTTCGTTTGTTTGGATGGAATTGTATTCCAAAGTTTATATTAATAGCTGTATCAATCTTACAGCTTATCATTCATCCAACTCTTCATGATTATGATAGCAAATCATTCACCTCATTGTTATTGTAATTGTTTTATTGTTTTCTTATTTTTAAAAGTTATGTAGTCAATGCCAAGTAGGCAAACCGTGTAAATCAATTCAATCCCTTTATCTTAGGGAATTTGTAACTTATAAATAGAGGAATGAATCACAAGAGAACCCATCAAATTAATTGGGGCAATCTCGCTTAAATCAATTATATTTTATATATCTTATATGTGGCTTTGAGTACACCAAGGCAAGCAAATTTTTGAAGCATTGTAGAGATTGCTTTCCGTTTAGAAACTGAGAATAGCCATTATACTATATTAAGCCAAGAGGTTTTGCATTGGATTTTGACCATCGGTTATAATTTTGAAAGGAAGTTATTCTTTTCTAAAATCTTTTTAGTTTTCTCCACATTTATCTCCAACTACTTTGAAATCACCACTCACATCTCCTCCCGCTAATCCACTTCTAAAAGTTCCACTTCTCTTTCTCTTCTCCGTAATAACTCCCCTTTATTCGGAACTCCATTCCCTTTCTTATTCAATTCATCTCTTTTCTCTTTCATTTTCATCCCATTAGCTCATAAATTACATAAACAAGTGCTTTCATGATAACTTTTTATTATTTTCTATTCTTTTCTTTCTACAATTTATAGATATTTTCTTGATGCATAAACGCTTACCTGTTCTGAGCACGGGTTATTATGTTAGTTATAATATATTAAGCTGAAAGGTTTATAGTTGATTTAGACTTTTGGTTATAATTTTGACGGTAAGTTATTATTCTCTCCTCCATTATCACTCATAACTACCCACTTCTTATCTCATGCAACACTTATTTTATCTCATATAACTACCCATGTTTATTTCCCACTTTTCCTCTTTTGATTTGTATTGTATGGGCATACTCGTGCTCAGCACGGGTTAGTGTGCTAGTATTTTAATTAATCATAACGTAACATCTGGACTTCCTCATCAATAGATAAATCCCAAGAGACGTCAAGGTTCCTGTATTTCCAGTACTTATAAGCCATTTTCTAAGGGAGATTGACCTCAACCACCATTTTCAAACATGTCCATGAATAAGAATTCCTGTTTCTGAAGAAGCAATCCTCTGTTTGGATACATGTATATGTAATTACCTGTAGCCCTGATCAACTGTAAGCGGGTTTGGCAAAGTGTGGAACAAATTTTACTTGAAAGGTAATTCAGGTTATACTGTGATTCATGCTAAAACAATTCCCTTCACCTGGTTTGCTTAGATCCAACCGAGCCCAAAGGGAGCACAAGCACCCAAAGGCGTTGAGATTTGGAGTGGAGCGCTTACTTTGTACTAGGCAGCATACACCAAAGCCTACAAAGAGAATGCAGTACTAATAGTTAATAAAGGTTCTAATTGATGACCAGATTATTGGAACCCATCAATCATTTAATCAAGAAAGCGCTTGAGACTAAATCCACTATCCAATATGGCATAACCAAGATTTTCGTTTGGGTGGTGCAGCCTATGGTCAAGTGAAGAAGTTAAATAATAATGATCAAGTGAAGAAGTTAAATAATAATGAATTTTTTTAAGAGCTTATCTAAGGGGTTTTTTGCATAACACGGGTGTGACTGCACCCGCGTGCTTACACTTGGGTCCGCCCGGGCCTCTATCAAAATCCATATACAGACATCTAATGCATCATCAATTCTATCAACCTGCCCCCATAATTCCAAGTAAAGGAAACCATTTATTTTTGCTCCTATTGAATTATGATCCAAATATCCGACCAATCAACACAGGTGACATTAATCTAATCACTTTACTGTTGACCCAAATATACTATATGTGGCTGATGATGTCCTTACGGCCTGACCTGTTGATAGTCAACAAGCCATTGTACGTTGATTTAGAAGACCAATTTTTTTTTTTTTTAAATTTTATGCATTGGTCAGTGGTATAGTATTCCTGTGATGACTTATCCCCACCTCTTGGGGATTAGTCCTGGGCAATTATGTGAGTAAGACACCCTTACCAATTAGTTTCAAGAGACACTAGCACGGGAAATGTAGTTTCTAACGTTAAATATATTATAAAAATTGTGAAAAGTTAATAAAACTTTAAAAACTAATGTTCCCTATGTTTGAGATCAGGTAAAAGTCAGGAAAGTGGGGGGAAAAGAAAAGAAAAAGGAAGAAAATATCTTTCGATCTAAAAAGAGTGATGTGCCTGCGAAGGGGAGGGAAATAATCAATTGTGACTAAATTAACTTGGACCAATTACAATGGAGACAAAAAAAGAAAAATTACATGAATAGCATGACGATAATTTGGAGGTAGTTTTAGAAAAACTCTATTTTTTATTGTGCGGTGGGAAGAGTAACTTTTGAGGTGCTGAAATAACTTCCCTACCAAATATCCAATTAGCTTTCCTCCTTGTATCTCTTCTCTGTCTGCACCGACACGTGCTGTTTGTCCTCTCCACGTTTAGAAAGAAAGGAAATATTAATACGGTTTCTCCATCTCCTGCGGCAAATCAGAACTTGTTTTCTCCTATTAGCCATTCGAAGGCAAAACTTTCCCACGGCACATGGATGCGTTGCTGCACTTGCGCTTTCCATTTTCACATGTCTCTGAGCTTGTGTTATTTATGAAGGGTGTCAGAAAAGCTTCAACACTTAGAATAAAAAAAAAAAAAAAGGGAATCCTTTTTGATCAAACAAGAGGATGCTTTCGGTAAAATCCCCTTGATACTAATAAAAAAAATCAAGTGATTGATGATGCGTTTCTTGCGGGAATCCCATGTCACATGCTTACATGTTGAGGCAACTAACTGCTCTGTGTAATTAATTAAAGAGTTGGTCATAAGCAGTTTTCAGACAAGAGAAGAATCAGATACTTGTTTTGAAATTCACCTTCCAAGCAACCCTGACCAGTAGTTTTATTTTGCTCATCCATTTTGCTGTTCTATTCGTGATATGATTTCAGCAGGGACTGTCCCAGTGGCAAGATCTGTTTCGCTTTCGATCCATGGGTTCATGTCTATATATCCAGGGCTGGGCCATAGCCTTATGTTCATGTTCTTCACCATCACCATCATCATTTGATCTTAATCTGCACTTGGTTTTCTGAAAAAAAAAATGTCATATGTATATATGTCAGCGTATGTAATCCAGCCCTGAAATGAGCGGTTAGAGAGTCATTTGACCATCTCTCATCTTGGCAGATCTTTCTGATTGTAATGCATCTAATGTAGGCACCACAAAATTAAAAAAAAAAAGGCATATCAATGCTTGGATCTTTTTATTGTCTGAATCAATGTTTGATTCAGATCTATATATTTCTACCAAAAAAAAAAAAAAAAGAAATCTATACATGGACTGCAGTAGACTCTAATCAAAAGCAAGTTTACTCTAGTTTTATATTGTAGCGTAGTGGGAGATAAGATGAGTGCAGTAAGATGCGTATCATTCATGCACCCACATGGTCATGTCTGTTCATTACTTTAACTTATTTAAATTTAGGTGCTGTCTAATAAAAAATGAAAAATACAAAGCATGGGGGCATTCTTCAATGCACTCATGCCTCCTTGACTGTCACATATAGATAAGAATTCCCCCTAAATGAAAATCTCGCATAGGACATGTGTTGCGTGTAGATATATTTTTTCCCTCGGTGTCGCCTTTAATTCATCATAATTGGGATAAGGATTTGATGTTGATGATCTACTATCTATAACATGATAGGGATCAGTTGTTTAAGTGGACTGTGGGAGATTTCACTGTCTATTTCCTTCATTGGATTTTGGGTTCCTACTTATTAGTTCATTCCACTTCCTTCTTTGGATTTTGGGTTCCTTCTTAAATTATGGTTGATTATAAAACGGGCTTGCATTAAAGAAATGTTCCATCAAAAGACAAAAACTGAAACTGGTTCTCTCTTCATCAAATGCCTTATTAAATAGTTTTAAAATAACAAAATGTGTTATATATATATGATATGTAATGCATTACTACGGCCAAGTACATATACAAAACCGATCTATTCAAAATAATTATCCCCTACTTTAGTAGTGTTGGGCCAAATTTCACTTAGGCCTTGTTTGATATGGTGGTACCTCTATCACAGAGCCATCTAAAATAGACCAAAAAAAAAAGGGCCATTAAAAAAAGAGGCTAAAATCAGGAAAAAAAATATTTCACCTTATATATTTTCTACGTCCTAGTTTTTTCTTTCATTATTTGGTGCATGCAGTAATATACCGCGAAAAACCTATTTTTTATATATATATTTTTCGCAAGAAAAGAAAGCAGAGTTCTGAAAATCACACCAACCCTAATGAAGGTGTGCATTTATTTGTGGTTGACATTTTTTGTTGCCGTAGAGCATCTTCAACAGTTGCTTTATTTTGTCATGTCAGCCTCCTTTTGCTTTTATTGGCATATGAGAGAGACTCCAACAGACACTTCTTTTGCCTACATGGATTTAAAGTATGAGATGGTACGCCAAGTTTGGCATACCAATTTAAAAGTTTTTCTTGAATAAAATAATGGTGATTGCCCATTTGCATTTGAGCTTTTGGGTGCAAATCTTTCTTTTGCATAAAATAATGATCATGGGCCTACTTGCATTTGCATTTGGCATCTCTCTTAGAGTTGTCAAGTTACATATGCCAAAATACATATGCCACATCAGTCTTCATTTTTTAAAAAGCATATATCCAAATTTAAAGTATCTCTTGGAAATGCTCTTAATAAATCTGACCAACCCCGGTAATTTGACATATATTCCTTGGACTATGACCAAGGAATATACAGTAGCTTGTAGTGGAACGACGTGTAGTGGGGCATGAAGCCCAATCTGAGTCACAATAGGCATATAATCTCAAATCATTATAGGCGGAAAGTAATATGCCTTTTCCCAGTGTGGATTTCAAGTAACGCAATATACGAATTGCAGCGTCCATGTGGGGCTTACGAGATTGATGCGTGAATTGACTGAGAATATTCACACTATATACAATATCTGGATGTGTGATAGTCAAATATATAAGCCGACCAACTAGACGTCGATAAGCAATAGGATCTAAAAGTAAATCTCCATCAGTGGGTGTTAACCGCAAATTCTGATCCATTGGAAAAGCTGAGGGCTTAGCTCCAAGATATCCAGCATCTTTTAAGATCTCTAGAGTATACTTTCTTTGGCTTAGAAAAAGACCCTTGCGAGAGCGGGAAACTTCTATTCCAAGGAAGTATTTGAGATTCCCAAGATCTTTGATGTGAAAATGTTGGTGAAGAAAAAGTTTCAACCAAGATATGGCGTTGTTATCATTGCCAGTGATAACAATGTCATCAACATAAACCAAGACGAAAGTCTGACTTGCTCCCTTGATCTTTGTAAAAAGCGAGTAATCTGCTTTAGATTGAACATAACCAGCAGCATATAAGGCATTGGAAAACTTAGCAAACCAGTTTCTGGAGGCCTGTTTTAGTCCATATAAGGACTTATTTAACTTGCAAACCAAATGCTCCCCTTTACGAGAAAAACCTGGAGGCAATTTCATATAAACTTCTTCATGGAGATCACCATGGAGGAAGGCATTATTAACACCTAGTTGATGTAAAGACCAATTAGAAGCAGCTGCCACTGAAAGTAAGCATCGAACAGTCACCAATTTAGCCACAGGTGCGAATGTTTGATGATAATCCAACCCTTCTTTTTGAGTGTAACCATTTGCTACTAGTCTAGCTTTGTAGCGCTCGATACTCCCATCAGCCTTATATTTAATCTTAAAGACCCATTTGCAACCAATAGGAACTTTATGAGGAGGAAGATGGGTAAGGCTCCATGTATTATTTTGCTCAAGTGCCTTTATTTCGGCTGCCATGGCATCTCTCCACCGTACATCTTTAACAGCTTGGGAAAAGGATTTTGGTTCTAAATCAAAATTGTAGTTTTGCCAGCCAAGTGAGCGCTACTGAAAGTTGTAGTTGAAGGGATGAGAGATAGTAGCTGATTATATTGTTCTTGTGTGAGTTGTGGAGCAGCAGGAGCATGTTGAGAAGTAGCGACATGTTCAACCTAGGCATTGTGTGCAGAACCACTTGGGTAACCGTTCTTCACATAGCATCGTTCGATCACATGGCCTAGTTTGCCACAATACTTGCAACGTGGCCGTTGGCGACGAGGCGGCCCTCCATGCTGGTTGTTGGTATTTGGACCAGCAGCGATTGGTTGGGCTTGGACATTAGCAGCAACGTTTAGCACTCCTTCATTGGATGGATCAAAGCGAGCCTGTAAAAGGCGTTGGTTTTCCTCTTGCAGAAGAAGACCACAAGTCCTGTTGACAGAGGGTAAGGGATCCATGAGGAGGATGTTGCTCCGAGTAACAGAGAAAGAGTCATTCAAGCCCTGTAAAAATTGCACTACGTGTTCATTTTGCTGCATTTCAGTGAGAACTTTCATAGCACCACAGGAACAACTAGGGAGGGCGAGGTAAGATGACAACTTATCCCAAAGTGACTTCAACTTTGTATAATACATGGAAACAGAGGATTGATTCTGTTGACGGTGCATTATGTCACGTCGAATGCGATAAATCTTGGCGGCGTTGCCTTGTGAAAATCTTCCGCGCAGATCTATCCAAACAGCAGAGGCAGTTTCAGCATAAATAATGCTATCTCGGAGGTCGCGAGAGATTGAGTTGAGAAGCCATGACAGAACCATGGTGTTGCAACGAGACCAAGCGCCATGATTTGATGAAGTGGCATCGGGTTGTGGAACAGAACCATCCACAAAACCGAGTTTGTTTTTTACTGTAAGAGCCATCTGCATAGCATGAACCCAAGTGGAGTAATTATCTCCATCAAGAGGTGTGGAAACAAGGATGTTTCTAGGATTGTCAGATGGATGCAAATAAAAAGGATCATTGTAATCATCCTTGTTGGATGGAGTCTTCAAAGATGAATCACCAGAAGCCATGGTTGATGATGAAAAAAAAAAAACACTGATAAAAGAGATGAGTTGAAGGTAGCTAGTAGAAGCACGTGAGTTAGTTAGGCTTCTCGCTCTGATACCATGTTATGGTTTGAAAAGGTGGTCTTTCTTTCATTGAGTATCAAAATATATATATGTATACAAACCGTGTGTACAACTATAGGATCCCAAAATTGAAGGGATGAGATACTATACAAGGAAAAATACACATGTGCATGAGTTGGCACAAATCAATAGTACACGGTAATAGATATTACTGTGTTGACTATGTCAATAGAGAGGTTCGAGTTGGCAGACCCAGTTACTTGAGACCCTCTCGGGCAGGCCTTAGAGCATTCTCATGAGGGTCCAATGGTGAGACATTTAAACTTCACTCTAGTTGGAGCTACAGCGCTGCCAAATTGATGCTGTCTTAGAAATGTTCAAAATAGAATCCAGGAGTCAAATCACGGGTTTGAAATGTGATCATCCTCTGAGAGAGGCTGTCTGGGTCATAGGAAGGCCTAGGCCATGAATTTCTTCTCAGCCATGCTACTTGTCCTGAGGCTGGCCCGACTCCACTAGGGAAATGACCAAAATGCCCCTCCCTAGTGGAGTCAGGCCAGCCTCGGGACAAGTCCCTCGGGACAACTAGACTTTTTCATTTCTTCTTGCTCAAGACTCAAGAGGCTGCATTTTTGTGACTGCGGTGGCACCTTAAACCTTTTTGTTGACTCATGTTCCCACCAACTAGAACCCATGTCCCACCCACGAAAAATCAAGTAGACTTGTCCCCAACTCGACTCAATCAAATATATAGTTTTCCGTAATTGAAGTGATGAAGATTTTCTCCAATACTATAAATTAATCACCTACCTACTTACATAAACCCTTGTTAGGTTACCAAACCACAAGACTTACGGCTCCATTTCTGACTATAAATCTTTGCTACGAATCATGAATGATTGAAAGACTACTTGAGAGAGACTTAAGAGAGAGAGAGAGAGAGAGAGAGAGAGATGGGAGAGAGCAAAGTTCTTGTGGTAGGGGGAACTGGTTACATAGGCAAGAGAATTGTTAAGGCAAGCTTAGCTCAAGGTCATGAGACATATGTCCTCTACCGGCCGGAGATCGGCGTTGACATCGAAAAGGTCCAGATGCTATTGTCATTCAAGGAACAAGGGGCCCGCCTCGTCGAGGGATCATTTTCCGATCATCGGAGCCTAGTCGACGCCGTGAAGCAGGTGGATGTGGTCATCTGTACGATATCGGGTGTTCACATAAGGAGCCACCACATCCTCCTGCAACTTAAGCTCGTCGACGCCATTAAAGAAGCTGGCAATATCAAGGTTTGCATGACTAAACTGCACCTCCTATCTTGATGCATACAAGCTCCTTATTGGTTTTTTTTTTTTTTTTTTTCGTTTAATATTGGGGTTTTCTCAAATCAACTCACTTTGGAGAGATGTCTTCCACAAAAATTTTTAGCACATGGGACCAACCTTAATCAATCGAATTTGCCCTTACTAACCAACCTCCTGACCTTAATTAACCCAATTTCCTCGCACTCACTAACCTCCCGACCTTAATTAACCCAATTTCCTCACACTCACTAACCTCCCATAAAATGGTACCAATCTGTTTTTTACCCTAGTCCAAATTTATGCTCAGCTTTGGACTGAATTTCGTAGAAGTGATATTTAACAGGCATACTTTGTCTGGGTTTGTGCAACGAAAAAGGCGTGGAGAAGTTGTGCCTCTTTCCATGGCCCCTAATTTTCACTTAAACACAATTACACTGATTTTATCATGGTTTATAGTGCAAGAGAGGAAATCAAAATCTAAATGGTGTTTGAAAATCATGAATCAACTCCCATGCAGGCGGAATTCCCTGTTACAAAAATGCACCCTTGGAGCCCATTTCTTTAGCTTAATTAAAGGGAATTTGTGTTGGTCGAATTTGTAAATTCTCCAAAAGTTGTCCCTTATTTGAAGTTCCAAAGGATACCGAGCCTTAGAAAAGGGGAGCTGCTATTGGCACACAAGTTTTCTCCCTTCCCACACACACATTTAAAAAAAAAATACCTTGTGAAATTACCTTTATGCTCACCCTCGCCCTTTCTCTCTAGCCACCTCCCCTTCACCTCCGGCCGGCAGCAGATCAAACAGCCGGGTGGTCGCAATGATCGTTAAACTGCCGGATCTGCCGCCGGCCAGAGAAAGTAAGGGAGAGGGAGAAACGGTGAGAAGGGAGAGAAAGAAGGAGAGGGAGAGAGATGAGGAGGGAGAGACGAGGAGAAGAGAAGGGGGAGAGAAAACAGTGGGGGAGGGGGAGGGCGGCCGGTGCTTGCCGGTCTAGGCTGGATCCGAAGGAGAAGGGGAAGGTAGGGGGAGAGAAAGGGAGGAGAGAGAGAAAACAGGAGGGGAGGGGAGGGGAGGAGTCGGCCGTCGCCGTCGGTGAAGGGGGAGGTGGGGGGAGAGAAACAGTGTGGAGGGAGGAAGAGAGGGAGAGAAAATAGTGGGGAGGAGGCAGGAGGGAAGGAGAGGGAATGAATACAATGGGGAGGGAGGGAGAAAGGAAGGAGAGGGGTTGGCCGTCGCCATCGTTGAAGGGGGAGGTGGGGGAGAGAAAGGGAGGAGGAGAGAGAGAAACAGTGCGGAGGGAGGAAGACAGTGGGAGGGAGAGGGGGAGGAGGAGAGAAAGAGACAATGGAGAGGGAGGAAGAGGGAGGAAGACACCGGGGAGGGAGGGAGGGAGAAGGGGAGGAGAGGGGACGGCGGGCCGGAGGTGAAAGGGGAAGTGGGGAGAGAGAAAGGGAGAGGGTGGGCAAAAAAATAATTTCATTGGTTTTTTTTTTTTTTTTTAAATGTGTGTGGGAAGGAAGAAAATTTGTGTGCCAATATATAGCAGCTCCCTAGAAAAGTTGTCCCTCGTGGAAAGTGGAACATGTTAAGGGCAAAATCATCTTGTTCCACAAACAAGTCCTTAGAAAAGTACAATTGAGTCCCTTTCAAAGCAGAAATGTAACCCCTCCACAAATATGCCCAAGGAAGTGTAAATAAGATCGAATCAATAAAGAATTTTCTGGTGGGAATACCGGTTCTGCTGTATAAAAACTATGGTAACCTTTTGAATAGTGGCTATCTAGGGTCATTTTTTTTGATAGTTTTCTCTTTAACAAAATATATAAAAATAACAATGGACGAATGGATGCAGCGATTCTTGCCATCTGAGTTTGGCACAGATCCGGCGAGGATGGCTGATGCATTGGAGCCTGGAAGAGTGACATTCGACGATAAAATGGTAGTGAGAAAGGCGATCCAAGACGCAGAGATTCCCTTCACTTACATCTCTGCCAACTGCTTTGCGGGCTATTTTGTTGGGGGCCTCTGTCAACCTGGTAGAATAATACCTTCAAGGGAGAGTGTCTGCTTGTTTGGAGATGGTAATGTCAAAGGTAAATATCATAGTTTTCATTTTCCTTCAAATATATATTCTTTTTCCTATGCATATCAAACTCTATTCATTTGAGTTTTCTTGAAAGCATTAAAAGAAAAGATTATAGATTATAGATTGTTGTTGGCTGTCAAAATGGGCTCTGAGGCATGGATTTTGAACTAATTGAGGACATCAGAGAGACAGATCCATCCAAAACACAAAATTCCTTGGACCAGGCATGGTCTTTTAACAGGCCTACTTTTGGTGTCGACCATTGAGGTCGTAATGTGCTCAATGGAATCAACGCTAGCCTACCTGAACAGAACTAAGTTACATGATGGACCAACTGGTGACTGAACCGTAGAGATCCTGAAGGAATAACAATAACAGAGATTCCACCTCTGATGATTTGGGACTTGGGAGTTGGGAGTGGTCCATGTCCCACCATTATTCGGTGATGATTTGAACAGTGATAGATTCTCACAAATCATTCCTAGTAATTACTGGACCAATTTTCTTGGGGTGGTGGGTCCATGAAAGACTTTTCTAATGAAGTTAGCCGGGGTTGTGTACAGTACATCCGTAATTTAAACTGATTGGATCAAGCCCATAAAAACAGCCCACACAAGCTGATTTCCATCAGGCTTTGGCCCAGCCCATCTGTTGTAATTATTAGAGAGCTCACCCGACCTAGTCTGGGAGTTGAATGACACCAGGCCCACCATGCCCTAGAGGTCCTCAATCTCCGATCCAATGGACCTAAACTAAAGTAACAAAGATCTCCATCTGCGTGTCGGAGTCTTCCACATCCTGATCTATCAAAATGGACCTAAACTAAACTAATGAAGAGACCCCATCCTGTAACTGATTTTTTTTTTTTTACTGGACTATCCATAATCTGTGAAATTTGTTTTCCATGACAGCTATTTATGTAGATGAAGATGACATTGCTACCTACACCATCAAAACTATAGACGACCAAAGAACACTGAACAAGACACTTTACCTACGGCCCCCCGAAAACATCCTCTCCCAGAGAGAGGTAGTCAAGATGTGGGAGACGCTCATTGGAAAAGAACTCCAGAAAACTAGTATATCTGCAGAGGAATTCCTTGCTCAAATAAAAGGTTAGTCACACCAGTGGCCACAAGAGAAAGAAAATGACAGTAGCATCCATGGTCTTAAAAAAAAAATACTTATTTTACTTAATTTCTTAGAGCTCTATAAAATGGTTTGAGTTGTTTATTTCAGGTCTGGATTATGCACAGCAGGTGGGTTTGGTACATTACTACCATGTTTGCTTTGATGGTTGTCTTGCAAATTTCGAAATAGGAGATGAGGGAGAAGAGGCTTCACAGTTGTATCCAGAGGTTGACTATACTCGAGTGGAGGACTATCTCAAACGCTATCTATAGCCAGTTTCAATATACCAACCCATAGTCACACCTGGAATAAATAAAAGACTGGGGTGTTCCATAAGATGGGCAAGTTCAAGAAGCTGTGTGTATTCATCTATTTAAGAATTTGGGTTGTATTCTAGGTATTAGTAGATTTCTGCGTGGAGTTGTTCTCTTAAGTTCAAATTTTATATGTGGCTTTGACACTCAAAGCATGCAAAACTTTGATGTGTTGTAGAGCTTGCTTAATGTTCGGAAACTGACAACACTCCACAACTAAACTACTCATGGGGTAGCATCTGGATTTACTAATCAAATTAAAACAAATTCCGAGCACAGTTGTTGTCACGCCCCACCCTTATATGCATGCATGATATTATCCGCTTTGCCCCAACGGCCTTACGGTTTTGCTTCTGATGGGCTTCAACACATCAAAAAGTCTCATGCAAGGTAAGGGTGTAAACTCTACATATAACACTATTCAATTTCCTCTCTATAGTCGATATGAGACTCTAGGGCGTCACAATCCACCCCCCTTAAGGCTGCACATCCCTGTGCAGTAGCTTGCCATTCTCTGTAGCCTGCCAGTACTCTTGGGCTGCCCACATGGAGACCCGTCCACTTGCACCAGCCCACGACAGGGGATCCACACTCGAACAAGTCGAGAGTAGGCTCTAATACCATGCACAGGGACGTGCAGCCTTAAGGGGGGTGAATTGTGACGTCCCGGAGTCCTACATCGACTATAGAGAGGAAAGTGAATGGGGTTATATGTATAGTTTAAACCCTTACCTTGCATGAGGCCTTTTGATGGGTTGAGGCTCATCATAAGCAAAACTGTGAGGCCGGTGGGCCAAAGCGGATAATATCATGCATGCGTATAGGGGTGGGGCGTGACAAAATGGTATCAGAGCCAAGTTTTAAAGGTCAAACTGTAACAGAACTCATTCCTTTTTATAAAATCTAATAGCTAAGTGTTAAAAGTCAACGCCATGTTCTATCACAACAGTTGTAACAGAACTTATCCCATTCTTTTTCTTTTTTTTTTTAATCTAAAACCAATGGTACCATGGTTAAAAGTCATAAGTTGTGTGCTGGTACAACCTCACTCATCTCAACTCATCTCACCCCCACGTCACCATCACTCTCTCTCTCTCTCTCTCTCTCTCTCTCTCTCTCTCTCCACATGTTATTATTCCTATCCATATGCTACAGTTATCTCTTCCTTTCCATATGCTACAGTTATCTTCACCCCTTCACCTACACAAAACCGATGCCATAACCAGCGCACAGTAATGTACACTCTATGGATAATGGCCCACTGATCAAGAGCCCACGATCAGCCTCCATCAGTATGGTCGCCCAATCCCTCTTTTCAAGATGTTGGGACCCGATCAAAATTTATTGACCCACATGGGTCCACAGTCCCTAAAACAGAAACCCCTCTTTTCTTTTTCCATGCTGTCAGCCTCTTTGGATCGTGGGATGGAGGACCAAACGTAGTTCATTCCATGTGGGACCTACATCAATGGAGTCGTCCCGGGGTCAACTACTTGATCTAGGGTCTTGCTCAATCATCAGTGGGGTCCACCTGGGACCCACAACCAAAACACATTAACAAGGCCTCATGGTTTGCTTCCGGAAACCTGTGACAGGTCCGGTCATCTCTTTGGGTTATTTGGGGGACAACAATAATGCTAAAAAATAAAAATAAGAAAATCAATGCAATGATCTCTGTTCTCCGATCTCATCACAAAAACAATTAACATCATAAAAAGGGCATCAAAGGGTTTCTATATGCACCACAATGGAATCAATGAGAAACACATGTATTAAATTCACAAATTATGTTCAGGTACTTGCCTTTTACCGGGATTGAAGAAAAATGCACAGATCCTAACCAATATCCAAACCGAGATACTCATAGCGCTTGAGAATAATCATATCACCAATCTGACAAAGAAGATGGAAACAAATGCTCAAATGAACAGATCTATGGTTCTCTTATCCAAATCTACCATTGTAAAGAAAAAGGAGGTAACCCAAGAATACAGATCTACACCTAATGATTTGATGAGATGGTTACTAGAGATAAGAAAGTTGAGGGAAGAATGATGGTGTCCTCTGATCTTGATTCTGATGGCTGGATCCTAAAGCTGCAATGGCTTGTGAAGTTAAAAGAGGAAGAAGTCGAAGAATAATCGGGAGGAGTTGCAGACGAAAGTGGTGAGAGATAAGAACGTGCAATTCTTAAAAGAAGGAATTAGGTTAAGAGAATATTCTCTGGGCTTGAGTCATTTGGTCAAACTGCGGGTCAGGTCATCTATCCATTAAACCAACTCACCGATCCACACATCTAATCTAACGTGTGCCCCACTTAATCCTACCCCCTTAAATAACTAAAATACATTTAATTAAAATAATAGTAATATTCTAATTAAAATATAATTAAATATTATAAGCGGGACCGGGATCTTACACTCGAACTTAAGGGCAGCAACTAATGCATGCTTGTGGGCAAAATGGTCTTGGGCAAAAATTTTCCTCGACTTGGGAGTGTCTTTACAACCAATTGATGATAAGGTTATGTTAGCTAACATGTTTGTCTGAGAACCAAAGATCTTGAGTAGGATCAAAAGCAAGCAGTCAGAGGATCCAAAGCTAACTCGAGTGATTGAACATATTGATAGCAGACCAGACTTCCAAATAGTGGAGGGTGTGTTGTACTTTCAAGACCGGTTATGTGTGCCAAATATAAAAGAACTGAAGAATGAGATCATGACAGAGGCACATCATTCCCGTTATACTATTCATCCGGGTAGTACAAAGATGTACCAGAACCTGCATAATCATTATTGGTGGACTCATATGAAGAGGGATGTAGCAGGATTTACAGTAAGGTGCTTGGTGTATCAACAAGTAAAGGCAGAACGGAAGCAACCCCCAGGACTTTTAAAACAGTAGGAAGTGCCCGACTGAAAATGGGAACATATAACGATGGATTTTATCTCTAGGTTGTCATCAATGCATAACAAAGATAGTATCTGGGTGATAGTAGACAGGTTGACAAAGGTGGCAGATTTCTTAGCAATGAACATGAAGACACCTCGGGATGAGCTAGCTACAATGTATATGGAAAAGGTTGTTACAATTCATGGTGTTGCCCTATCGATTGTATCAGACAGAGATCCTAGATTTTTGGGCAAATTCTGGACCGCACTTCAGGAAGCTCTGGGAATGACATTGAATTTCAGTATAGCGTATCATCCTCAGTCCGACGGTGAAACTGAAAGGACTAATCAGACATTGGAGGATATGTTGCGAGCTTGCATCCTTGATTTTGGGAAGGACTGGCAGCAAAGTCTCCCATTTTGCGAGTTTACATACAATAATAGTAATCATTCCAGTATCGGCATGGCACCATTTGAGGGGTTGTATGGACGTCGATGTAGGACCCCAATCTATTGGGAGGAGAGAGGTGTCAGTAGTTTTCATGGTCCATCTATTGTTAGTGATAACAGTGATAAAGTGAAGCAAATCCATGATCTGTTGAAAATTGCTAGAAGCCGACAAAAGAGTTATGCAGACTTGAAGAGGAGAGATCTTCAATTCGAGATTGGTGAGCATGTGTTTCCAAATGTTTCACCAACGCGAGGAACATTGAGGTTTGGGCAGAAAGGGAAATTATCTCGGATATATATCGGTCCATTTGAGATCTTAGAGAGAATTGGAGAAGTTGCTTACAGATTGGCCTTACCAGCAGCGTTGTCAGCGGTGCACAATGTATACAGGTGATATAATAATAATAACCTGCATGGGGGATTTAATTTGGATTTATAAAACAAGCAGGGCGTTTTTTTAATTTTAAAAACATGGGGGACAAGCTGATATAATAATAACCTCCCTACTTCTAGGTTCTGTCACAACAGAACTCTCCTCACTTTAATTTTTTCTTTTTCAAAACATGTACAGGTCAAGCCATCCCCTCCAGAACCCACCTTCCAGAATGGTGTGGTTCCATGCCTGCCCATCAAGGTCACTTGGATCAGTGGGCTCCAAAGATCACAACACCAGATCACCCTCACAATCAACATCGCCCAGCCATATACGGCCGGATGCCCGGACTAGATCTGTGATCAGATCGTCCAGTGGGTCTCACAACCGCCTTATGTCCAAAACTAATTATTTTCCCCTCAATCACGCCTTCTCCGATCAACCTAATGGATGGTGGGCCTGGGGTTTCCACTGCCTATGAGACTAGCCCCTCTAGGGTCGTCTGTGGGTCCTCTTCCGGATCCACAGACCAAATTCATCATCACATGGCCCACCTGGCCCCCACAGTCCAAACACAGGTACACATCCTAGGATCTTCCGTTTCAGGTATGGTTCTGCACTGTTTCCAATAGGTTTGCTATGAATCCAACTCCAGCGAGCCTATCTTCATTAACATACAATTTTCACAACCTTGGATGGTTAAAAAGGGGTTTTCAAGCTCAACTGTGGTGGGTATGGTTGACAACAATTTGAGGATAAACAATGCAACAGTAATACTAAATAGGAAAAATTGATGGAGTTATTCATAATATCCCATCTCATCATAAGTGAAAATAACATAATAACATTATCATATGAAAATGGCATCAAAGGGGTTTCTACATGCATCCACACGCCAATCAAGGAGGAACACAAATATTAAATCTACAAATTATGGTTAGGTACTTGCTTAAGGGATGAACACAAGTATTAAATCTACAAATTATAGTTAGGTACTTGCCTGAGGTCCGCGGTTGAGAGAGACAGTCTAGAATTCCTACTGCAAAAGCCCAAAGTGCTAACCTAGAGAAAAGTTGGAAGAGAGAGTTGTGTGTGAATATAAAAGAGTGTGGTTGTGGTATATAAATAGAAAATAAGAATAAAAGTTGTAATCCAACTTAAATTCTATACGGACACCTACAATTTGTCCTCTCCACGGTTGGAAAAGAAAGGAAATATTAATTTGGTTTCTCCATCTCCTGCGGCAAATCAGAACTTGTTTTCTTTTATTAGCCATTCAAGGCAAAACTTTCCCACGGCACACCCATGGATGCGGTGCTGCACTTGCGCTTCCCATTTTCACATGCATGCCTCTGAGCATGTGTTATATACGACGGGTGTCAGAAAAGCTGGCTGCTTGGGTTCCACTGCTCTTTTCAGTTTGGGTAAAATTAGAATTAGATCGACATGACCCTTGGAGAGCTCCTCTTCTTTCTCATCATGGGTTAAGCCTCGTATTATTCTCTAAACTGATATAATCTTTTGTCTTCATTTGGCCTTTTCCGTTGGATTTGGATTGGGGAAAGAGTGGATGAATAAGACCACGAAAAATTACTATTTTTTTTTTTTTGTATGCGCAGGGTCCATATCAAGTTATCAACCCTCACCTGTACAGTGGAAGGTCGATTTCAACCATCAAACCTTATATTAAAAAAAAAAGGTTTTTTTTCGCGGGATGACCTACACGGTGTGAGAGTATCTAACATGGCCTTTTTAGTATAGGGTACATCTAAAGTGGTTTTTTTTTTTTTTTTTAATCCTTAGAAAAACGGAAAGATTCCCTAAGACCACTTGACTACTCGAGTGGATAAGTATACTTTGAATCATTTTTGGTCTCACAAGAGGATGCTTTCGGTAAAATCCCCTTAATACTAATAAAAAATCAAGTGATTGGTGATGCGTTTCTTGCGGGAATGCCATGTCACATGCTTACATGCAGAGGCAACTTAACTGCTCTGTGTAATTAATTAAAGAGTTGGTCATAAGCAGTTTTCAGACAAGAGAAGGATCAGATACTTGTTTTGAAATTCACCTTCAAGCAACCCTGACCAGTAGTTTTATTTAGCTCATCCATTCTGCTGTTCTATTCGTGATATGATTTCAGCGGGGACTGTCCCAGTGGCAAACACAGTTTCACTTTCTATCCATGGGTTCATGTCATATATATCCAGGGCTGGGCCATAGCCTTATGTTCATGTTCTTCACCATCATCATCATTTGATCTTAATCTACACTTGGTTTTCTGAAAAAAAAAAAAAAAAATTGGCATATGTATGTATGTCAGCGTATGTAATCCAACCCTGAAATGAGCGGTTAGGGTCATTTGACCATCTCTCATCTTGGCAGATCTTTCTGATTGTAATGCATCTAATGTAGGCACCACGAAATAAAAAAAATAAAAAAAGAAGCATATCATTGCTTGGATCTTTTTAGGGGGCCAATTTTCGCACCCCATGTTTTAATAAGGGCACCACATTGTCAGAAATTGTGACAGATTTTCACAAAGGGCTTTTTTAAATGCACCGACCCTAGTTACTAAATGCACCCACCCTATACATTATACCTATGTAATCTAGTGTGTGTCTTATCATGGATGTGATAAGAATGATGTGCAAAAAGCCAATGCCTTTGGCTGCTGGCTGCTATCTGCTATCTGCCAAATCAAATCCAACGTGTCTTTCAATCCCTATACACTCATTTATCCATTGGATCAAACACCACCTCTCCCCAAAAGACATGGACACACCTGAAACACAATACATCCTGTTCATTTATTTTCTAGTATTAATATTTCAGTTTTTTCATTTAGAGAAAAATAAATAGTTGAAACAAATCAAAACAATGTTAGACCATGCATGTATTAAACCATTTCGCTACTAGCTAGATGATCAACAATGCCCGGCAATTAAATCTTTTTAAAAAATGCTCTCTACTTGTTAAAATCTTAAAGCAATTTTTTTTTTAAAATACTGTCTCCCACAAGACTTCTATTTTTATTTTATTTTATTTTTTTAAATAACCAGACAAACTTTTTTGGGTCTGCCACTTACCATCAATAGAGTCCAAAGATAGTAACCCGGCAAAATGCAATTTAATGGCCAATTCGAATCTTCCAAATTCGTATGTATATGAAAATGGAATGGTACGAAATCATGAAGATGTTAAGCACATAATTTGGCAACGTTTAAACAAGAAACAGAAATTAATCTGCTAGCTATAGATAATAACTCTTGATTTCTAAAATGTCTATTTTCATATATTTCTATAAAAATCTCAATCCTTGGAACAATCAAAGCGGAGGACTGAGATGCAGAACATCGGATGCTCAAATCAGATCCAATCCCATCATCACAGAAGTGGTGGGCCTCACCTTAAACATTGTCAGAAATCGTGGGGCCCAGTATGTCACGGGGGCTCAGTCAAATTATGGTCTTCTTCATTTTCGCTTCTCAGAGCACGGCTAGAGTTTTAAAAGGTATGGTTCCAAGGCCATTTAAAATCCTTATTAATCAAAACCATTTTTTACTTTTTGCTGCTTGAATTGTGAAATTGGTATATAAACAATGCATACAGGAGTAAAATTCCAGTCAGAAATCCTTATAATTATGAAACAGAGAATTCAGAAAATCCAGGAATTCATGAATTCTCAGGCAGGAATTCAGACATAAAAGAAACAGGGAATTCAAAAATGACAGAATTCTGTAGCATTTCAGAATTCCAGCATTTAAAAATCCCAGACATGAATTCCAGGAATTCTAGGAAAGAAACGGGCCCTAAGTCATGCAGGGATGGGATCATGGGACATACTATGCTCAAGATTCTCATCCTATCCATTCAAATTTTTTTTCACTCTCTTTCAATTTGAGTATGCATAACAACTTTTTTTTTTCTTATCAGACTGAATATGGGAGGGCCATACTAAGAGTGACCCATTATATCTACGTACACTCAGAAGGTGCAGGGCTACAGCTACAAAAAAAAAAAAAAAAAAAAAAAAAAAAAAAAAAAAAAACAGAGCAACATAAGCAGGTGCAGAGGCACAATGGTTTTCCCCTTTTCTTCTTTGGGGAGCATGGTTTAAAATCTCGGTCTCGGTCCCGGTATCGGCGGGGCCGAAAAACCGATATGATATCGGTATCGGTCGCGAATATCGGTCTGTCGCGGTCGTCGCGGTGTAAATTTATTTTTAATCTAAAAAAATTCGCAAAAATATCAAAAAAATCTAGAATATTAGAAAATGCTGGAAAACAATATTTTTTCCATTAGTAACAACAATAAATCTTCCACTATTAATACAAATTATGATTCATCTAATACAATGGTTTCAGAAGGAAATATAGAACGAGTACACTGAATGTATGATGCAAGTTGTTCTGTATACGGTGTAACCCATGCAGCTGCGCAATCGTTCATGTATGTAAACCATTGAATCATAATGGAAGGCATCGGGTAACCCTCTGCCAAGGCAATTTGGACAAAGTGATTATTATTAACGAACCCAATAGTGATAGTAACATGTTCATGCGACGGTGGAGGCACTGATCACAGTGGCAAAAATGTCAAATACTGGTCAGAACTAAAAAGATGTAATATGATATTGTAACTTGAAGCAATCAAGTGACCCATGTCAGGCATTGTCATCCAGTTCTGAATTGGTGCCGGTCTATCTGATTCCCAAAAGTTCAATGAGTCGTAAATGGAACATGCTTGATCATAACTGTCAAATATGAGAAAATATCGACCTTAGCCAGATCGTGCAGAGCAGATATAGCAGTAGACATATCTGAAAAAAAAAATAATGTCCAGATACCACTGGCCGTGATCGCAGTCCAAAAAATTTCTGACCGTTGGAATGCTGATCTGTCGCGTCTACCAAATAGTGCTCGTCACCACGAATCCACAGAACCAAACCGCTCGTCGATCGGAGGTCGGATGAAGGAATTACGGCCAGTCAAAGTTGCTGTTGACTATTTGACCGGGACCCGCACGCGCGGACGTCACGAGTTGGTAGTGGCACTGTTCCCTCTTCCCTTGCCTTGTACGCGTCTCGAGGCAGCACCAAATCACACGAGTTGAAACACGTTCTTGCCTAACGGATTTGTGGCACACATCCCGATGCTGAAAAAGCAACCAAGTAACTTTAAAAATCAGCCAACCAACTGTCCCTTCTTTACCTTCACACGTCCCGATGCAGCAAGGTCCCATCATATAGGGGTGCATAACTAAATATTGTGGTGCCAATATGAGCGCCCATCTTTTTATTGTCTGAATCAATGTTTGATTCTTTCTACCCAAAAAAAACATCTATACATGGATTGCAGTAGACTCTAATCAAAAGCAAGTTTACTCTAGTTTTATATTGTAACGTAGTGGGATAAGATGAGTGCAGTAAGATGCGTATCATTCATGCACCCAAATGGTCTTGTCTGTTCATTACTTTAACTTATTTAAATTTAGGTGCTGTCTCATCAAAAATGAAAAATTCAAAGCATGTGGGTGCATTCTTCAAAACAATGCCTCCTTGACTGTCACATAGATAAGAATTCCCTCTGAATGAAAATCTCGCATAGGGAATGTGCTGCGTGTAGATATATTTTATGTGACATTTTGGTTATTTTATTTATATATTATTTATTTTTATTATTATTATATAATTGATTGTAGTTTACGTAATTAATCTAAATGGGGACCACGTTAGGTTTAGGTTTATGTTTAGTGAGTTAAGACTTGTTGGATAGGTGTCACATATAGATGCCTCCTTGACCGTGACATATAGATAAGAGTTCCCTCTAAATGAAAATCTCGCATAGGAAATGTGTTGCGTGTAGATTTATTTTCTGTGACGTTTTGGTTATTTTATTTATATATTATTTATTTTTATTATTATATAATTGATTGTATTTTACGTAATTAATCTGAGTGGGAATCACGTTAGGCTTAGGTTTGGTGAGTTAGGCTTGTTAGATATGTGTCACATATAGAAGATGCCTCTTTGACTGTCATATATAGATAAGAATTCCCTCTAAATGAAAATCTCACATAGGAAATGTGTTGTGTGTAGGATATATTCTCTGTGACGTTTTGGTTATTTTATTTATATATTATTTCTTATTATTATTATTATATAATTGATTGTATTTTACGTAATTAATCTAAGTGGGGATCAAGTTAGGCTTAAGTTTGGTGAGTTAGGCTCGTTCGATAGGTGTCACATATAGATGCCTCCTTGACCGTCACATATAGATAAGAATTTCCTCTAAATGAAAATCTCGCATAGGAGATGTGTTGCGTGTAGATATATTTTCTTTGATGTTTTGGTTATTTTATTTATATATTATATATTATTATTATTATTATATAATTGATTGTATTTTAGTTAAATACGTAATTAATCTAAGTGGGGACCACATTAGGCTTAAGTTTGGTGAGTTAGGCTTCTTGGATATGTGTCTTATCCATAGTTTATCCGGGCCCAGTTTAGTGGGTATAATCATTTTCTAATCCAAACTCCTATTTTTTTTAGAACCTAAACTCTATCCTATTTAAAATTTAAGTTAGATTACAACTCCTATTCCTATTCCTATTCCCTACTTATACACCACCACCACACTCTTTTATTTTCACACACAACTTTCTCTCTTTCAATTTTTCTCTGAGTTAGCGCTTTAGGCTTTTGCAGTAGGAATTCTAGATGGTCTCCCTCAACCGCGGACCTCATGCAAGTATCTAATCATAATTTATAAATTTAATGCTTGTGTTTCTTGTTGATTCTGAGTGTGGATGCATGTAGAAACCCTTTTTATGCCCTACACCATGTTTGATTTTCTGTTTTTGTGATGAGACCTTGCACATATATGGCCACAATCTTTTGATCCTAAATTTTGGGGCGTGAGTTACCTTAAAAATATTTTAATTGTATTTAATCAGCTGTGGACCCAAGGGTGATTGGATAGTGGATCAGAACCGATCTCACGGCCGTACTTGGCTGGGCGATGTGATATTGGGTTGTGATCTGTAGGGCCAACTACTCTAAGCTTCTCTGTTATCGTAGGCGTGAGGCACAAAGTTTTGAATGGGCTCTGTATGCGTAGGTTCTGTACGTGATGTTGGAAATAAAAAGAAGAGGGGCGGTTGGACCTAGACTTGTTTTGAAAAACAAAAATAGTTTCCTTGTGTGCAGAACTTTGAATCACTTTGAGGATATTTTTCTTATGGACTTAATCATGTGGTGGGGCCAAGGGGAAATGACCTGATGATGTCATCCCATATGATATTAATACAGAACCTGATGTGTATGGAAATATAGGAGAGAAAATGGTGATGGCTGATGAAGTCATCTAATGTGACCTTAGTAGTTTTTATAAATTAATAATATAAGGACCCTGGCGGCTTTATAAAACTAAATTAGACTTCTTGGTTTATTTGATAAGGAATTGAATTTGGAAAATATATTGGATGGGGTCCTCGTGTTTTCTAAAATTATAAAATATGATTGTTAAATCTTATTATTATTTGCAAATTAATTTTGAATGATATCTTTGGGTTTTAATGTGTTAAAATTATATTTTTATACCTTAATAATTGGATCTTTGGACCTGAGTAAATACTATCCGGGCACACGGTATATTACTAATGTGAGGTTTAGTACTTCGTATGACCTCGTGTAAATCCTAATGGATTCGGGTTCAGCCCATCTCTATTGGAAAACTCTTAATTGAGTCTATGCACCATTGATTGAGAATGAGTGTATTGATCTTTTATCTATTAGAGATTCCTGTGATTGGCGGGTATGAAACCTTATGTTTGACCTTAGGATTGGCTTGTGATTATTCCTTGATCTTCGGGTTTGCATACATGATGTTGGTCTATTAGTTACATACCCTGTGTTGATTGGATATGAACCGTGATGTGGCGTGGCAATCGATTGAGATATTGTAGTGGTTTATTCGAATGATTTAATCGGTATTCGATTATGGATTATTGTGCAGCCAACCCTTCACTTTGACTTAGGATTTTGTGTCAGAGCTTTACAAATTATTAGGTCTATTTAACTATGATATGTATATATATATATATATATGATTGGGTCATATTCTAACGACTGTAGTTGTATTTAGACGGCTGATCACCGATGTGTACGGACACTGTAATATCCGAATTTCGAACCGATTTATCTGGCCTACGATTTCGATTACAAGCCGGTTTATGATCGCCGGCCTTCGAACGAATTTTCTCGCTTTATAGTTAGGGCTGACCACCCAAAACAGTGGCATTGCTTCTGTGTGATTATTGTATTACTCTATTTGTGTAGATTTGAGTTAGGTTATATGTTCTTTTCGTCATTATCATGGTGTTATTCTCTTATGATCATTACATGTCTTTACTCACATTGATCTTGTGTTTTATTTATAAATTATGCTTTCGTACTTGCTGTTTACTTTGTTTATTGGTGCATAGATACCGACCCATACCCTACTGTGGAGACGAAGAATGGTCAAACGTTTCAAGCGTTTGAACCAGTTGACGAACTTGAGTGGAGACCTGGAGATGGCTACGAATCCGTCTAAAACCGCACATGAGTGACTTTCATCGTAGAAACTATTTTAGTAGCAATTCTTAATAATGAACATAAATTTAGTTAGTTGTTTTTTTTTTTTTTTTTAAAGTTATTTTGGAAACTATAAACCTTAATATTCAGCAGTTATGTGTTGGTTTAATTTTGGATATTAATACTAATTGGTTTAATGCTTCCGCAAATATTTTATTATGACTCATCATGTTTGAAATTTTGTGGGTCCATATTTGGGAGCTTGTGATGCATTAAACACAGGAAAATGAATACTTATTTTTATTTTTCACGGTATCCCATGGTTGTATTTTTTGGAACGTGGCATTTTCTCCCTCCGTGTACCCTTCATGCTAAATACGGTCAGGTCAGGCCAGGCTATTAAAACATAGGTAGGCGGCCATGAATTTCTCCTTGCTCAAGACTCAAGAGGCCGCATTTTTGTGACTGCGGTGGCACCTTAAACCTTTTTGTTGACTCATGTTCCCACCAACTAGAACCCATGTCCCACCCACGAAAAATCAAGTAGACTTGTCCCCAACTCGACTCAATCAAATATATAGTTTTCCGTAATTGAAGTGATGAAGATTTTCTCCAATACTCTTCAAATTAATCACCTACCTACTTACACAAACCACAATACTTACAGCTCCATTTCTGACTATAAATCTTTGCTACGAATCATGAATGATTGATGGACTACTTGAGAGAGACTTAAGAAAAAGAGAGAGAGAGAGAGAGAGAGAGAGAGAGATGGGAAAGAGCAAAGTTCTTGTGGTAGGGGGAACCGGTTACATAGGCAAGAGAATTGTTAAGGCAAGCTTAGCTCAAGGTCATGAGACATATGTCCTCCACCGGCCGGAGATCGGCGTTGACATCGAAAAGGTCCAGATGCTATTGTCATTCAAGGAACAAGGGGCCCGCCTCGTCGAGGGATCATTTTCCGATCACCGGAGCCTAGTCGATGCCGTGAAGCAGGTGGATGTGGTCATCTGTACGATATCGGGTGCTTACATAAGGAGCCACCACATCCTCCTGCAGCTTAAGCTCGTCGACGCCATTGAAGAAGCTGGCAATATCAAGGTTTGCATGACTAAACTGCACCTCCTATCTTGATGCATACAAGCTCCTTATTGGTTTTTTTTTTTTCGTTTAATACTGGGGTTTTCTCAAATCAACTCACTCAGGAGAGATGTCTTCCACAAATTTTTTAGCACATGGGACCAACCTTAATCAGTCGAATTTTCCCGCACTAACTAACCTCCCGACCTTAATTAACCCAATTTCCTCACACTCACTATACTCCCATAAAATGGTACCAATCTGCTTTTTACACTCGTCCAAATTTATGCTCAGCTTTGGACTGAATTTCGTAGAAGTGATAAAGTTTAACCCCCGTAAATCAATAAATCAATAGTGTGATGATTTAATTGAGATGAGTTTCTTTCTTCCAAAATCATATCCATAATGAGATCTATCAGGTCATCTAATTATGATTGACATGCATCCAAGTGAGTCCCAGTAGGAGCTTCAGATTTTGCCTCTCAGAAAGTGTGATTCTTATCTATTTAAGCCACCTTTTCTCTTCATTATTTTATATTTTAATTTGATCAATCATGGTATTCACACTCACATGCCTCTAATGAATTAGTACCCACCCTAATGTGACACTAATCTGATTGCTATTTATAGTTATGTTCAATAAGAAAAAAAATAAATACATTATAGAAAAGCAAGTAACTTTTGACGCTTCAAAAGTGAGTTTGGATACCCTAAGTGTTCTCCCATACACTTCCCATGAGTGGGATATGTGAATCTACATGTGGGAACCAGCTATTGATAACCCTAACCTCCAAAATGAGTCTCATCCCATCCAACGAGACATCCTTGAGTTTTAGTTCTAAAGGAATTGGTGTCATCTACATGATATAGGCATATGGTTAATAATGCATAAGATTGTGCAAACTATGTAATCAGGACCAATTAATGTTTCAAAACTAGGACCAACCATCGAAATAGGGAAGGCTATGGTATGGTTGAACAAAGTCCAACTGACTGTTGATTACAGTCAAAGAATGAAAGTATCATAACATAACAATTGTACACTAAAAATAAATTCTTAACATGCAGTTTTAAAAAGTATGAAATCATGAAGAAAGTATTGTAAAAGGTCTATGGACAATGGGTTAGTCTTACAAAAAGAATGTAAAAAGGGTCAAATTTAAGGTTTTTAAAAATGAATCTAATAAAAATCTAAAATGTTAGATTTACTTTGTTTTTTTCTTATGTTACTCATTGGCCGGTGCTTAATAAATCAGCCAATTTGGTTGAACCAAATCACTACATATAGCGGTTTTGGCTCACCGGGAGCAATTCATAGCAGTGGGTCCAGTTCCATCTTTAAAACATTGGCTAGGGTCAAGACCCAATGTCAATTGATTAGTGCACCTTCTATAGTCAACTCGGCTCCTTAAGAATTTTTAAGAACTGAACCCCTTCCATGACATATATTGTTAGCAGGAGGTTGGAGGGAATTGAACTCTCCTGAAGCTATTTAACAGGCATACTTTGTCTGGGTTTCTGCAACGAAAAAGGTGTGGAGAAGTTGTGCCTCTTTCCATGGCCCCTAATTTTTACTTAAACACAATTACACTGATTTTAACATGGTTTACAGTGCAAGAGAGGAAATCAAAATCTAAATGGTGTTTGAAAATCATGCTCACCATCAGTGAACCCAATCCATTCTCTCAAACACACAAGCAGGCACCCCACATGTCCCAGGATAGTTATATTTCTGTATGTTTTGGTTCTAGTTCATTTTGGTACAGAAAACCAGCAATCGCAGATGATGAAGGTTGGAGAATATGCGAATTTGACAAAGTAGCGACGTCGTCGTCACTACCTCTCTATATTAAGCGACGACGTCGTCGCATGTTGAAGAAAGGCAAAAAAAAATAACAGAAAGAGAATTTTCTTGCGGGAATACAGTTTCTGCTGTATAAAATATATGGGTACCTCTTTTAGTTAGTGGCCATCCAGGGTCATTTTTTTTTTTTTTTTTTTTTATAGTTTTCTCTTTAACAAAATATATTAAAAAAACAAATGGATGAATGGATGCAGCGATTCCTGCCATCTGAGTTTGGCACAGATCCGGCGAGGATGGCTGATGCATTGGAGCCAGGAAGAGTGACATTCGACGATAAAATGGTAGTGAGAAAGGCGATCCAAGACGCAGGGATTCCCTTCACTTATATCTCTGCCAACTGCTTTGCTGGCTATTTTGTTGGGGGCCTCTGTCAACTTGGTATAATTATACCTTCAAGGGAGAGTGTCTGCTTGTTTGGAGATGGTAATGTCAAAGGTATTATATATCATTGTTTTCATTTTCCTTCAAATATATATACTTTTCCCTATGCACATCAAACTTTATTCATTTGAGTTTTCTTGAAAGCATTAAAAAGAAAAGATTATAGATTATAGATTGTAGTTGGCTGTCAAAATGGGCCTCTGAGGCATGGATTTTGAACTAATTGAGGACATCAGAGAGACAAATTCATTCAAAACACAAATTTCCTTGCACCAGGCATGGTCTTTTAACAGGCCTACTTTTGGTGTCGACCATCGAGGTCGGAATGTGCTCAATGGAATCAAAGCTAGCCCACCTGACGGGGGCGGACCCAGAAAATGGAACTAGTGGGGGCCAAATAAAAATTATTATTTTTTTTTTAACAATTTAAGGGTCAAAATAAAAAATTACAAAAAAAATTTAGTGGTAATAAATAAAATTTTGAAAACTTAAGGGGGGCCATGGCCCCCCTAGGTCTACATGTAGGTCCGCCCCTGTGGCACCTGAACAGAACTAAGGTACATGATGGACCAACTGGTGACTGAACCATTGAGATCCTGAAGGAATAACAGAGATTCCACCTCTGATGATTTGGGACTTGGGAGTGGTCCATGTCCCACCAGTATTCGGTGATGATTTGAACAGTGATAGATTCTCACAAATCATTCCTAGTAATTACTGGACCAATTTTTTTGGGGGTGGTGGGTCCATGAAAGACTTTTCTAATGAAGTTAGCCGGGGTTGTGTACAGTACAGCCGTAATTTAAATTGATTGGATCAGGCCCATAAAAACAGCCCACACAAGCTGATTTCCATCAGGCTTTGGCCCAGCCCATCTGTTGTAATTATTAGAACAGGCGCTCACCCGACCTAGTCTGGGAGTTGAATGACACCAGGCCCACCATGCCCTAGAGGTCCTCAATCTCCGACCCAATGGACCTAAATTAAACTAACGAAGATCTTCATCTGCGTGTCGGAGTCTTCCACGTCCCGATCCATCAAAATGGACCTAAACTAAACTAATGAAGAGACCCCATCCACTGTAACTGATTTTTTGTTTTTTTTTTTTTACTGGACTATCCATAATCTGTGAAATTTGTTTTCCATGACAGCTATTTATGCAGATGAAGATGACATTGCTACCTACACCATCAAAACTATAGACCACCAAAGAACACTGAACAAGACACTTTACCTACGGCCCCCCGAAAACATCCTCTCCCAGAGAGAGGTAGTCAAGATGTGGGAGAAGCTCATTGGAAAAGAACTCGAGAAAACTAGTATATCCGCAGAGGAATTCCTTGCTCAAATAAAGGGTTAGTCACACCAGTGGCCACAAGAGAAAGAAAATGACAGTAGCATCCAGGTTCGTATAAAAATACTTTTATTGTACTTTCTACGAGCTCTATAAAATGGTTTGAGTTGTTTATTTCAGGTCTGGATTACGCACTGCAGGTGGGTTTGGTACATTACTACCATGTTTTCTTTGATGGTTGTCTTGCAAATTTCGAAATAGGAGATGAGGGAGAAGAGGCTTCACAGTTGTATCCAGAGGTTCACTATACTCGAGTGGAGGACTATCTCAAACGCTATCTATAGCCAGTTTCAATCTACCAACTCATAGTCACACCTCGAATAAATAAAAGACTCTGGTTTTCCATAAGATGGGCAAGTTCAAGAAGCTGTGTGTATTCATCAATTTAAGAATTTGGGTTGTATACTTGGTATTAGTAGATTTCTGCGTGGAGCTGTTTTCATAAGTTCAAATTTTATATGTGGCTTTGACACCCAAAGCAATATGCAAAACTTTGATGTGTTGTAGAGCTTGCCTAATGTTCAGAAACTGACAACACTCCACAATCAAACTACTCATGGGGTAGCATCCGGATTTACTCATCAACTTAAAACAAATTCCGAGCACAGTCGAGATTCCCATATTTCCATTTAAGTCATTTGCAACAGGGAGATTGACCTCAAGCACCGCTTTCAAACATAACCACGAACTTGAATCACTGTTTCTAAAGATGCAATGCCCTGTTTTTGGATCCTCGAAATTCCATTTATTTTACATGTATTTGTAATTTATCTATAACTCTGTGTACATTTAAATGTTTCTCGAACTAATAAATTTGTACTTAAAAAGCTAATTCAACTTATACTCTGATTCATTCATAACGTAATTACCTGTTCTAGGTCTCTGGGTATCCAAACGGGCCCAAAGCAACCACAAGCACCTAAGGTAGCGTTTGGTTCGCTGGAATAGTTTTAGACAGGAATGGAATGGAGAACGGAATGAGTTTGGAATGGAATGAAGTAGGAATAGTCATTTCCATTCCAGCGTTTAGTATGCCAAGAAATCAACCCAGTAATAAAACTCCGGATCCCTGTTCTTGCGTTTGGTATAATAGAATGATGTCCGGAATCGAATAAAATTTATATAAAATTGACCAAAATACGCTTGTTAGAATTTTGGAATGGAATGGCCTTGTTAATATTAATATTAATTATATTAATAATATACATTAATATGATATTAATAAATATATTATTAATTTAATAATAATATTTTTAACATTAATAAATATATTAATAAATATTATTAATAATATTTGTATATATTATATTAATAATATTATTATATTAATTATTATTCTTATATTAATAAATAATATAAATTTATAATTATATTAGTATATAATATATTAACTATAAATATTATAATTTATATATTTATAATTATAAATAATTATATTTATATTTAATATAATAATTATATTATTATAAATATTAAAATTAATTATATTATAATATAATATTAAATATTATTAATAATATAAATTATTATAATAATTATATTAATATTATAAATATTACAATTATTATATTATTATAAAATACCCTTGTCTTGGGCATTTTGGTCTTAACTAAAAAACATTAAAGGAATGGAGTGGCCATTTCTCTGCCTCCCTAGTGGAATGGTCATTCCTCTACTTAAATGAATGATGATTCAGGAGGTAATGGTCATTTTGTCATTTTTGTGCGAACCAAATGCTATAATGATCATTCCGTTAGAATAACCATTCCATTCCGACCTTCATTACAGCGAACCAAACGCTACCTAAAGGCATTGGGGATTGGAATAGAGTGCTATATAATAAACTTACTCAGTAGCAAGCAACAAACACCGAAACCTACATGAGAATGCATTTATAGTTAATAATATGTCAGGATTTTGTGTGTTGGCTAATTCATGAGTTGGATAAAACTTTGGGTCTATTATGTTGTTTCTCTGATTTCTAGAAAAGGACTCTGAAGATAAATGCCTGGAAGGATTAGAAGTTAGAAGACTGCAAGAATTAGAAGTCAAAATGTATGCTGGAAGGATTTAAGGAAGAAAGTCTTGTAGAATTAGAAGTGGGAAATCAGAAAGAATTAGATGTATGCTGAAAAAAAAGAAAAAGAAGTTTGATAGCTTTGAAAGAAGAAAGCTGGGAAAAATTAGTATGCTGAAATTACGGATCATCCAAAATGAGATCCGCTCGAGCAACCTTCTTCTTCCACTCGAGTGGATGTTGTCAGCAAACCCAAATGCCCGCCAGAGCCTTTTTTTTTTTTTTTTTTTTTTTTTTTTGTGCGTTAAAACAGGACCTCATCCACTCGAGTGTATGGAAGGTACACTCGAACATATAAGGCGGCAGAGTCTGACGAAAATTAGAATTGTGATTCTAATCATGCCCAAACTGCTTGTTTTAGTCCTAATCAAATTTGGCAACCTTAAGCACGTCCTAAAGGCTATTTAAAGGACTTAAGGCTATTATTCTAAAGTGTACCTCACCTCTCAAAGTTATGAATTAGAGATCAAGTTGAGAGAATTCATCTCTAAAGTTATTGGATGAGTTGTGCTGCTGAGATCATTTAGAGAGTCAGCGTCTTCTTCATCCATTGTAGAAGATTATCTTCTTATGTAAAAGATTTAAGGAGTCAAGCACATGATTGATTCTATTGAAATTAACGGTGTGAAGTTGTTGAAGCGTGCAGCGACACTAGAGGTAATCGCAGTCCTTAGGTAGGGAATATCTAGGGATAAAGTTGCACATATAAGTCATGCAACTTAAGGAAATCATTTGTGCTCCAATTGAATTATGATGCATAATTCTAAACAGCCAACCAACCAACACAGGTGACAGACCACTTCACTGTTTATCCAAATATACTGTATGTGGTTAATGAAGTCTTTATGGCTTGACCAGTTGATCGTCAACATGCCATTGAATTAGTGGGGGCCCTTTTTTTTAGTTCAGATCCTCTGTTGCAGCATTTACATGGGAGATGCTTGGAACTCCATCCACAGCCCACATAGTGGGTCCCACATCCGATTGAGCACGTCTTTTATAAGTAAATAAATAAAGTATGTGATAATATCATGAGTTTATGATAAACGATAATAATTTCCTGATAATGTCATGAAAATCTGAAATTATATCATAGGATAAAATGTGGTAAATGTTATATAAAATCAATCTTTAACAATAAGTTATATTTCTTTCTTATTGCTGTGCTCAATGAAATAGATGGAAAGTGCTGAAATCATGACCCAAGATTCAGCTCTTTTTATTGACACTTAGCTATTCTAAAAGCTTATTCTCTCTCCAATTTGACACTTATCTGAACAATATATTTAATTAAAAATATGCAGTTAAAAAATTCATTAAGTGCACGATTGTGTAGAGGTAAATCGGCGGAAAAAGTGGTAGAGAAATGGTCGGCTATCTACGTCTTTTTTTTTTTTTTTTCACATCGTTTGGTGCAATAAGACTCCATGAAAAATCTTTTCTTGCGATAAAGGAAAGTAGAGTCCAAAACTCCCCCTGACAAAAGTGTGCATTTGTTTGTGATTGATGTTTTTCTTTTATCTATAAACCTAACCACCCCCTCTAATTTGATATTTCTTGATCGACATCCATCGTGCACTAAGAGGTTTGAGTTAGTAGACTCAATTACTTGAGACCCTCTGGGGCATTCTCAGGGTCCAATGGTATGACGAACTTCACTCCAATTGGAGTACTTGCCCATCGCTCTCAAATTTATGATGTCTTAGCCCTTTTTTGACACCTCTATTTTTTAGCCTCCAATTATTAAAATATCTAAAACGGGTAGAGTCTTTGAAAATTAAGGCATTTTGTATATATTTTCAGACTCGCAGACTTTAGAGAAGTGGAGGCAATGTCTCTTTTCTCCATTGCCCTAATCTCATAGCACTTAGAATTTATATGAAAAAAAAAAAGTGTTGCTACCTGTACACTGCAAATTCCTCTCCCCACAATGCATTTTAAATAATAATAATAATAATAAAGTTCTTAAACTACCCCTATCCCTCTCCTTCCTTCTCTCACCCTCTTCCACCTCCGGCCACCTCCGCCCGACCGCGTCGCTCCCCAACCACCGGCAGCCCTCGCTCGACGCTATCCCTCTCGCTCTCCTTCTTCCTCTCCTTCTCCCTTTCCCCATCTCAGCTCGACCTCGTCGCTTCCCGGTCGCCGGCAGCCCCTGCCTCCCTCCGCTCTCCTTTTTCCTCTCCTTATTTCTTGTTTCGTGGATAGTGGGGGTGGCGTCACGGAGGGCTGTGGGTGGGGGTGGGGGTGGGGGTGGGTTGGGGATGGGGATGGGGATGAGGGCGAGTGGAAGAAAGAGGGAAGGGCTGGGAGTGGGGATGAGGGCATGTGGAAGAAAAAGAAAGAGGGAAGGGCCGGGGAGGGCTAGAAGTGGGGATGAGGGCAGGTGGAAGAGAGAGGGAAGGGCTGGGGGTGGTGGGGGATAGGGATGGGAATGAGGATGAGGATGATGGTGGGTGGGGGCTGCTCTGAGGAAGAGAAGAGGGAAGGGCTGGGGATGGGGATGAGGGCGGGTGGGGGCTGCCAGAGCAGAAGAGGAAGAGAGAGGGAATGGCTGGGGGTGGGCTGGGGATGGGGATGAGGGCGAGTGGGGCCTGTCGGAGCAGGAGAGGAAGAGAGAGGGAAGGGCGGCGGCGGCTGGCGGGGGGGATGGGGCTACGGGTGGGGGTTGCCTGAGCAGGGAAAGGAAGAGAGGGATATGGGGATGCAGGTGGGGGCTGCTGGAGCAAGAGAGGAAGAGAGAGGGAAAGGCTGCAGTTAGTGGGGGGAGATGGGGCTGCCGGAGCAAGGAGAGGAAGAGAGAGGGAAGGAGAGGGATATGGGTAGTTTAGGATTTTTTTTTAAATGCAGTGTGTGGAGAGGTATTTGCAATGTGTAGATAGCCACTCTCAAAAACAAAAGGCAGCTGCAATGGACTGGGCATCATGGACGCCCAATCCCTTTTTTTATTTTTCTTTTAATCCAAAAGAGTGAATCAAGATCCAAACCGTTGCGATTGTTCCTAAGATCGAGCATGGCTATAGACTAAATTTCGGCCGTTGGATCATCACTAATCTCTAGATGTGCAAAAAAAAAGTGGGCCATTTGATAGTATTTTATGGGCCCAAACACAAAATCCAAACCATTAGATCTTTTTGGAAGGTTGAACACAACTATGTGGTCAATTATCAAGGCTTGATACCTTGTGGATCTAGAGATATTTGCAAAATAATATCTATTATACTAAAAGGATGTAGAAGGCCTTGGTATGCCAACATCTGTTGCACTCCATACAAAGGCACGTCGACCCATCCCTACAATCAGCTTTACGTCATCCCCCCTCCCCACTTCCCACTATTCAAAACTGCAACAAAAGGCGTAATTCTCCAACTTCCTACCTATTCTCTTCCATTTCAACTAAACAACAGAAGCATATTCTCTTCCATTTCAACGAAAGAACAAAGCGTTGAAACGTCAATGGCGACCTCTACATATAGATATCTTATTCAATACCAGCAATAAGCTTTTATCGGCTTCTGCTTCCTAGGTAAGGTTTTCTCTAAAAATGATTGTAGATTGTTTCTCTATTACTGTGTTTTAATGAATCAGTTGTGTTGAATTCTTCTCTACATTGACCTTATCTATCCAAACGTATTCACTGTTTAGTATGCCTGTCAAACGTATTGAATTCTTCTTTGTGGGACTGTTTGAAAGAGAAAGATTAACACAAGGTTGTGTTCGCCTAATGGGGTGTTTGTGTTTTGGGCTATGCATGAATCTGTTGCAGGTTAGAGCGAAAGATGCACAGCAGGCTTAGATGGGTTGGGTTGGGCTCGGGTAGAGGAAAGGGAGTGAGAGAGAGAGAGTCTGAGAGGGAGTGGCATGGAGAGGGAGAGACAGAGTGGGCAGAGAGAGGGAGTGGCATGGAGAGGGAGAGACAGAGTGGGCAGAGAGAGGGAGTGGCATGGAGAGGGAGAGACAGAGTGGGTAGAGAGAGGGAGTGGGGCGGAGTGAGTGGGGAAGAATCAAATGAGAGACAGAGATAGAAAGAAAGAAAGAGAGAGAACTAGCAAAGAGAGACGCAAGCTAGAGAGGGTGCAGTGGCAAGGAGAGGAAGAAGAAGGGACAAGGAGAGCGTGGGATGAGATAGAGAGGGAAAGGGAGAGAATCAGCATAGAAATAAATGGGTGCGCCGGTGGGCAGGGCTCGGGTGGAGAAGATGGGTGCGCCGGTGGAATGAGATGGAGCCCAGGCTGACAGGGAAAGGAGGAGAGAAAGAGAGAGAACCAGTAGAGAGAGGGAGAGAGCCGGAATGCTGTGCTCGGGTGGATAGAGTGGGGCGGATGTGCAGATGTGCATATGGGTGCCGAGAGAGAGAGAAAGAGAGAGAGAGAGAGAGAGAGAGAGAGGGGGGGGGGAATGGGTGGGGAAGAGATTAGAGTAGGGAAGAGAGGAAGAGGAGAGAAAGAAAGAAGAAAATAAAAAATGAAATGGAAGAGAATACGCAGGTGGGCTTGGGCAATGAGCTTTGACGCATTGAATAGAAGGATGGAAGAGAGTGGAGGTGGGGGAGGACAGAGAACCAGCAGATAAAAATAAAGAATGGATGAAAGAAAGAGAGAGAACAGCAGAGAGAGGAGGTGGGGGGCGAGAGAGAACCAGCAACAACGGATAGCTGAATGGAAGAAAGAAAGAGTTGGTTCCGGGATTTGCTGGGTTCGGGTAGAGGCAACGAGATAGTCATTTGGGATGGGCTCAGATAGAGAAGAGCAATGGAGCAGGATGAGAGAGAAAGAAAGAGAGAAATAGATAGCTGTTTGGCTGGGCTCGGGTAGAGAGAGTCGGGCAAAGTGAGAAGAGAGAGTAAGAGAAAAAAGGACTCAGAGAGAGTGGCAGGGAGAAGGAGAGGGAGAGAGAGAGAGGGCAGAGATATGGAGTGGGGTGGATCCAGAGAGGGAGTGACAGTCGTTGTAGACTAGGGCAATGCAGAGGGGTGATGAGAAAATCATAATAAATGCCTTCTTATATTTTGTGTGGTGGTAATCCAAAATTTTATTAAAATAGAAAATGATACAAGCATATAATTAATTATTTAATTGAAAAGCATATAAATTATTTAATAAAAACTCATAAAAATTATTTAATACAAATTCATAAAAACTCAAAAAAAATTAATTAGATTGCAAAAAAAAAAAAAATACATGTTAGTCGGTGTATTTAAGAATATCTGGAAAAAATCATTAAAATATATGGAAAATCTTATAAAAATAATTGGAAAAAATTATGAAAATATGGGCTAGGATTAGAAGGATCTGATCTACCTAATTTATAAAAAATCATAAAAAAATCAAAGGCCAGGCAAAACTGTCCTATATTTAATAAAACACATAAATTATTTAATAAAAAATCATAAAATTTATTTATTAAAAATTAATTAAAAAAAATCATTTAATAAAAATAATACATGTTAGTCTTTGTATTTAAGAATATCTGTAAAAAATTAATAAAAATATCTTGAAAAAATCATTAAAAAATATGGATAGAATTATAAACATATGGGCTTGGATTGTACGGATCTGATCTAACAAATTTATAAAAACTCATAATAAATTCAAGCCCCTGCAAATTGATCCGCTATAAAGGCCCAGGATCACAATAAATAATTTTTCGATTTAAATAGGCAAGCACACACAACTTTCAAATTAATTTAAAAAAAATACCTGATTCCATTTAGATCTTGGTGGCCCACCAAATACTGTTTCTTAGCATAGACAATTTGATATCAATGCTAATTTAAAAATAAATTCAAACCCCTGCGAATTGAACTCGCAACAAATTCAATGGTCCGTGCATCGCACGGGGTTTTGCTAGGACGGATTTGATCTGCCTAACTTAAAATAGTTATGCACTTAACAACTCAAATTTATTAATTGTTAATCTATAATTTGAATATATTTAACTGTTAGTCACTTCTTATTGACATTCTCATGTGTAAATTTGTCAAGTTGATGGCATTAATCATGCTATTTGAATATATTTTACTGTCAGTCACTGCTTATTAACATTCTCATGTGTAAATTTGTCAATTTGTCAACTTTCTATCGGTTTTTCAATTTACATTTACTATACTGTTCTATTTTTAATGTGTCTATCATTTAAATTTTTTAAACCTGGCCGAGCTTCAGCAAGGTCCATTTATACCTCACGTAAATAATAAAGCTTTTGGAAAATATCATAAACATCAAATTAATCTACAATAAAGAAATGACTAAATATTTTACTAAATAAATTATTTAATAAAAATAATACATGTTAGTCTCTGCCAAAAAATGGTCCTGTGGTCCGTGCATAGCACGGGGTATTGCTAGTTTGGATGGAAAATGAATGTTTTGGCGGGGTGGGGAATTTAATATGTTCTGAAGCTTGCAATTATTTCTCTTTTGAGCTATAGTCACACTAATTTGGCCAATATACAAATCCGTAACATGTATTGTTTTTGCACTGATGATATAAGGCGACTCAAATGTTGGATTCAACCCCTAGACACTGTTTTGGTGTATGGCATGCATGGATTTCAACAGAGTCAAAATTGTGATATTGATATTCACTATTGCAACCTTGGTTGCCATGTGGCAGTCTACTTTTTGGGTGCCATTTGACTGTCAATCCACTGATAGCTCAGCTGGTGAGGCGCTTGCCTTCAACAAAAACAACCGGAGATTCCCGGCTCTAGCCTGGTGTTTGGAAAAATTTATGTAAATGCCCTCTCTCCCAGAAAGACTTCGAATCCTTTCTTTTGTAAGAAATTTTGGTAAGATCTTCTATTATTCCTCTTGTGATATCATAGGAAAAATGGCCATTTGGCTGGCTAATCCTTTCTTGTAGTGTTTGGATGAAAAAAGTTAGAGATGAGAAATAAACTCACAATGGGACACACATTTCACTCTTTGCTTCCTTTTTATCACATAAAACTGTGATAAAGTGTGATGTCATAAACTTTATGATAAAGAGTGTTTTTTTATTTTTTTAATCACATAATTTATCTCATACTATCCAAATAAAGACTGTACTAGTCTATACCCCTACTTCAGTACTGTACATACCTTTTCTTTACTTTGTCAATGATTTGATATTCCCCTCACTTTATTCCTCTGCACCTAAAAACAAACTAAACAACCACTGTGCGGCCCATGTGAGACCACCATACAGCAATGAAAAGGTCTGCTTCTTTCATGAAACCTATAATCAAGATTTTTCTCATTGTTATGTTTTTTTCACTCTACATTTATATTTTGAGAAGAGTATACTCAACATTAAACATATGAGACAATTGTTGATGAAACTTCCTCGCAGCGCATGGTGGGAAAATCCAACATCCTTGTACAGAGTAAGAACACTGAATTAGAGCCACATGACCAGCCGAACAATTGCAACCCCAACACCATGTGCTGGGTCTTATGAAAAAACATGGGACTCGTACTTTGTATTTCTGTCATGGAAATGGAAAAGCATGTTTTCGCCTTTTGGAACGTGGTATGAAAAGCATGGTTTAATTTTCTGTAATACAGCCTTTTCCAGAGATGTAAGAATGGGAATTCTTCTCTCCACAAAACAAAAGTTAATGCGGGACATTTGGATCATTGTTGCATGAAATTGCCCAAACGAACCCTCAAGATTTCTCGTCATATTGACTTTCTTTCGTGCATGCCTGGCGGAAGAGAGAGCTCTTTGGGCCCGTTGGCCTTGGTGAAATTGAATTTTTAGGAAATCATGATCAAATGGGTAAACATAGGTGTTAGAATTTTAGTGTTAGCCAAATTCATGGATTGGACAAAACTCTGGGTTTTTGAGTTGTATTTCTTTTTTAGTTAAGGACTAGATTGGAAGGGCTCAGAAGAAGAAGGTTTGAAAGAATTTGAAGAAGTCTGCTGAAGATTTTATGCTAATATTCCGGATCAACTAGAATGGGGTACGCTCGAGCGACCAGTTCATCCGCTCGAGCGAACAGAGTCAGAATAGCCAGTGCTGAAACAGAACCTCATCCGCTCGAGCGGACATGTGTCAGGAGTCCTACGAAATTAGAAACTGCTTTTCTAATTGTGCTCAAAGTGCTTGTTTTTATCCTAATCATCTTAGACAACCTTAAGCACGAACCTAGGGCTATTTAAAGGAATCAAGGGCTATTCCTTAAGAAACACCTCACCTCTCAAAGTTCTGAGTTAGAGATAATTATTGAGAGAATTCTTCTCTAGAGTTTTTTTTAAATTGTGCTGTCAAGTTCTCTAAAGTCAGTTCTTCTGCATCCTTTGTAGAAGATTATCTTCTTGCGAGAAGAATTGAGGAGTCAAGCGCTGAATTGAATCTGTTGCAATCAATGGTGTGAAGTCGTTGAAGCGTGAAATGACACAAAGTAATTTCAGTCTTTAGGTAGGGGATATCTGAGGAAGATATCTGAGTTTCTTGTAATTGCGAGATTCATAGTGTTTGATTTAATCCAGTTCAGATCGGTGATTTTTCACCAGGTTAGGGTTTTCCACCTTAAATTTGATGTCCTTATGGTGTGTGTTCGTTGATTTATTTTCCGCTGCATATTGTTTATTTCTGCACACTTTTGAATTGTTTGTTTGAGTAGACCAATCTAGAAATCGAGGACCCTAAAATATTTTCAATAAGGTCTTTTTGTGATTTTTAAAATAAAAAGAAAAAATTAATATGCGATTTTTCCTGCTCATATAGACACAGGCAACAACCTACACACTTACACTGCCCAAGTCCCCTTCAAACAAAACCATGAATCAACTCCTACATCATGTATATGCGGATCGGGAGGTGGAGATACCTCGCCACTCAGAGTACAAGTGGATTGGCATGAAAAGAAAGAGCTAAGAAGCTATCAAGACATTATCCCATTCAGCAATTCACATCCTAGCTAAGGAAGCTAAATAAATAGCTCCAATGGTTGGACCTTAGAATACATAAATTCATGACCAAATGAGCTATAGCTTATATAGGACCCACTTATGATATGATCATACATTTCTTAACACATATTATATTCAAAGAATTGGGAAAATATCTAATTTGAAACTCATCCAAAATATATCCACCATTGGAATTTATATTAAAAGAAAAGTATCTCTTTTGCACCCTTGATCATGAGGAATTGATATCCACTTCATATGATGGTCAGCTTTCCATCTCGCAATCTTTTATGAGTTGTCTCTCACAAAACGAAACACACAAAAAAAAAAAAGCAAGTTATATTTTCTTAGTAAATAACCAATCTCAAATCGCATGATAAAGGGATATTCCTTCTTTTGTGGAAATGGAAGAAAGGAACGGTTTGCGCCCAAGAAAGGAACTTCTCTCCTCCCAAGTCGGCGTAAGTCACGACACGTGCTTCTTCGTAGCACTCTCCAGTTTCGGACTCTCGCTCTCTCCACTAACCTAGGTAAATGCTTGACTTATCCGATGTGTGGTGGAGGCAGAGACTTCACGCATCCAGCCTTTCGCAAAGAGACCAGACACCCTCGTTAGCGCCCAAAAAAAAATCCTAAAAATACAAATTCTAAGGAGTATAAACATCATGAAGTCACATCTTGATGACGCTGTTCTTGCGAGAATCCCATCTCAGAGGTTGGCATGTAGTGGCGGCAACAACATACTACTGTGACAGTAATGAAAGAGTTGGTCATAGGTAGTTTTCAGGAAAGACAATGGATCATATACTTGTTTTGAAATTCACCTTGGAGCAACCCCGCACTAACACATGTATTTAGCTTATCCATTCTGCCGTGCCATTAGCAATATGATTTCAGCAAGGATTATCCCAATAGCACACGCTGTGTAGGATCTTACACCCTATTTAGCTATTATTTATCCCAAAACCAATTAATGTTAGGAAACGGCACAACAATAGTTTTATTGTGAAGGCAAGGGCTCGACCACAATTATTACCTCTCAAGAGCGAGGGTGGGCGTTGACCTCAACACAATGTTTGGCTTTAGGACCCATGGGTTCATGTCATATATAATTAGAACTAGGCATTACTCTTAAGTTCCATCATCTGACCTTAATCTACACTCAGAAAAATAATCTTTTGGCACATGTAAGTCAGCAGATATTATCCAGCCCAATTGATCATATCTCTCAACCAGGCAAGTCTTTCTGATTTAATTTGCAATGCAACTAAGGTAGGCCCCACAAAAAATGCATAGAAAAGCTTGGACGTTGTTGTTGTTGGAATCAATGCGGGTTCCTGAATCTATATATGTATACTGCAGTACACTCTAACCAAAGAAAGTATAGTTTAATATTGTGACCTAGTGTGGTTAAGATGAGTGTAGTAAGATAAGATGCGTCCTAGGACTCACATGGTCTCATCGGTTCATTACTTCTTATTTATCAATTATGGCTGCTGTTGACTCAAACATAAAAAATATTAGGGATATTTCCCATACTGCTGCCTTTACATCAGGCATTCACCCTAAACTGTCAAAATTTAAGCATTTCATAAAAAGTTGTGGTGTGATATTCTAGGGTGGTACGATGTCTCACATCTCATAATGTGAGATATTTTAGGGTTGTGCGATATCGCAATGTTATCATACAGATAAATATGTAGAATTAGGGATGTAAAAAAAAACCGAAAAACTGTCTAACCGAACTGCGGTTAATAACCGTATTTCACAGTTCAGTTACGGTTACGGTTAATGAAATCCAAAAACCGTACGGTTGAGTTCGGTTACGGTTTTCCATAATAATTCACTGTTATTAACCGAACTGAACTGTATAATACGGTTCGGTTAACCGTATGCGGTTAACCGTACCGTTTACAAATAAAAGAAAAAATAAGGAGCCGTAACCATACGGTTAACCGTATAATAAAGATTACCGATCAATGGGATTTTTATTCAATTGCTTCTTATGTGTCATTTTACCTTCAATCATTTACATTTATCCCCTTATGTGAGGAAGGCATTTCACGGTTATTAACCGTAACCGAACCGTTTAATACGGTTAATCTCGGTTACGGTTTTATACGGTTTTTGTAGATACGGTTAAAATTACGATTTTAAAAGACAGAAAACCGCGGTTACGATTCGGTTGACGGTTTTTTCAAATTGACCGGTTAACCGAACCGTTACACCCCTATGTAGAATACATTCAAACTCAACTGTTTTGGAATAAATGTTGGGTCTAAATGCACTCATATGATTAAGATCCCAAAACACAAAAACTGCAGTGGTTCCAATGCAAGGACGGATGACTTTGTCACACTATATGTCTTTGGGGTAGTTTGCTTTTTACATAATGCGAAAGTTACATACGAAAACAGCTAATGCGCATCTGTTACATATGCAAGTGTTACACATGTAAAGCACATTCATTTGATTGTCAAAATCATCATTTTTTATATGAATAAATGAGTATATCCAATGGTTTTAGATTTATGTGGGAATTTTTTGATTTTTCACGAATTTCTCAAAATCCATAAACAATTAATATATGAAGCTTTACGTTTTAATTTTTATCATTGATGCAAGAACATTGGATGGTTTGGGTAATGAATTGGGGCCCACAGAAGTCCTGAAAATTAGATCATATAAGTTTAAATTTTTTTACAAATTACTCAAAATCCATGAAGATGTAAGATAGTCACTTTTAAGGTCTTAGGGTTAATTTAGTTCAATGAAAAAAACTGAATGATCTGGATTACAAATGTAGAGCCCAATTTTATAAGAAAACTACAGGTATGATAGGTCCTCACCAGAAAGGTCGGAAGTGCAACAAAGAGAACAAAAATGGAGTCAATGCAATTATTTAATTGGGGCTAGGCTAAGGGTTATGTACTTACATAGGCGGCCCTTATTGGCATTTTTGACAACGAAACCCACTCTCGTCTTCTTGCACCAAACAAGAAAAAATAAACCCCAAGTCTTTTTTTCAAAGGAGGACCGTGAATTTCTTGCTCAAAAGGGCCCCACCTCTTTTGACTGTGGTGGGACCATTCACAGGTCTCAGTTGCCACCAAATCAACCAGGTCCCACGAAACTCGAAGGATCGATGTCGGATTTCTCCGATACTCAGTTAAATCAATCACCAACCTACTTACATAAACCCTTGTTAGGTTACTTAACCATAACAGCTCCATTTCTGACTATAAATTTTAGCTATGAGCCATGAATGGGAGGGAAGAGAGAGAGAGAGAGATGGGAAAGAGCAAAGTTCTTGTGGTAGGGGGAACTGGTTATATAGGCAACAGGATTGTTAAGGCAAGCTTAGCTCAAGGTCATGAGACATATGTCCTCCACCGGCCGGAGATCGGCCTGGCCGTGGAAAAGGTCCAGATGCTATTGTCATTTAAGGAACAAGGGGCCCGCCTCGTCGAGGGATCATTTTCCAATCCCCAGAGCCTAGTCGATGCCGTGAAACAGGTGGATGTGGTCATCTGTACGATATCGGGTGTTCATATAAGGAGCCACCACATCCTCCTGCAGCTTAAGCTCGTAGACGCCATTAAAGAAGCTGGCAATATCAAGGTTTGCATGCATGACTAAACTGCACCTCCTATCTTGACGCATGCAAGCCCTTTCTCTTGTTTCATAGTGTGGTTTTCTCAAATCAACTCACTTTTATGTATTAGGAGACTATCTCAGGAGAGATGTCTCCCACAAATTAAATTTTTAGCACATGGGACCGACTTTAATCAATTCAATTTCCTCGCGCTCACTAACCTCCTGACCTTAATTAATCCACTTTCCTCACACTCACTAATCTCCCATAAAATGGTATCCATCCTTCTTTGACACTAGTCCAAATTTATGCTTAGCTTTGTACTGAATTTCATACAAGTGATAAAAATTTAACGTTCCCTCAATCAATGGCTTGGGTGATTTAATGGAGATGGTTTTTTTTTATACAAAATCATATCCACAGCGAAACATTTCCATCATGCTGTCTTGCGATGTTTGACATGTATCCAAGTGAGTCCCACAAAGGAGCTTCAAACTCTCTCTCAAGAAAGTGTGATCCTTATCTATTGAAGCCACGTTCTCTCTTCATTATTTTATCTTTTTAATACGAAAAAGGTTACAATTGGCAGCAGATGGAACAAGATTTAGCTGGGATTTTTTTCTGCCGCTAAACCTGCTATGTTAGTGTTGTCTTAGAGTGTCTAAGCTAATATGGCATGGCATGATTAGCAGCAGAAAAAAAAAATTCCACCGCAATTTGTGGGCTATATCAGTGGAAGAAAAATGCCGCTAAAGCTCATTCCGTCCACTACTACATTTAGTTTTGTTTTTTTGTTTTTTAAAAAATGTTTTGATCAATCATGGCATTCACACTCACATGCCTCCAATGAATTAGTACCCACCCTAATGTGATACTAGTCCGATTGCTACTTATAATTAAACTCAATTAGAAAATGATAATTGCATTATTGCAAAGTCAGTAACTTTTGACGCGTCAAAAGTGAGTTCACATACCCTAAGTATCCTCACATACACTTCCCATGAGTGGGATGTGAGAATCTACATGTGGGACCACTTATTGATATTCCTATCCTTCGAAATGTGTGTCATCCCGTCCAATCAGATATCCTTAAATTTTACTTAAAAAGGAATCGGTCCCATCTAAGATTGAACAAATGATCTAGACAGGATTGAGGCATATGGTTAATAATGCTTGCATAAGATTGTGCAAATCATATAATCAGTCATGTTGTCAATCTTAGGGTGGGGGTGGGGGGTGGGGGGTGGGTGCGCAATACATATTAAAGTAGAATTTGAGGATATATCAATGGAGGGGATGATACATATTTTGAATAGTGGAGATTATTAATAAGTGGGCCCTACATGGAGATTCACTCACCTCACTCAAGGATAGCTAGTGGGAAAATACTCAAGACTCCTTTTGTTTTCTCTACTATGGTAAATATTGACATACCCTCATACTCACTCACCCAAGTTCATCAACATCAGTGCGATAGCCAGTAATTGATGTTTTGACTTTTTTGTGGACAAGAGGTCCCCCTGGTTGTGTTGGTAAAATGTCATGTGTTTGAGTCTTCTCCCTTGACTTTTCTTATTATTATTTTTATAGTTAGGTCGGGCTTGGCTTGGATGGGCCTAAATAAATAATCCGAGCCCAGCCTAATTACTATACCTTAAGGTCCAAGCCGGACCAAACCGGGCTCAGGCTCAGGCCAGCCCAGCCCATGAACAACCCTAACTCAAGCATGTGTGGATTGGCTACATGAGTGACATTTGACTGTTCTCTCAATCCTCAATGCTCAAACCTAACTACTGGAATAGTTTTGGTCATTCTACTAGAGCTTTATTGGGGAGTCATTCTACTAGGGCTTTATGGGGGACTACGAAAGCAGATATTATAAATATAATGTAATCTATAATCCTTGACCTAAGGTGGTGGAATAATAAAGAGAGTGAGTTCTCTTTTGCCGTGGAGGTAAGCACTCTGCCGAACCATGTAAATCATGTGTTTTTCCTTGTGTATGCTTGATTGATCTTCTCTTGTGCTTGCTAAGGCCCTAGATCACAGCAGAATGTGTGGCACATAAGTTCATTTATTACCGTAACAGTTAGCCGCGTTAGGTGGAAATAAACTGTCTTAGATCACTGGACCATAGCCCCATTTTGAGTTTGCTTAAGCCTATTGTCCTGTTAAAAAAAAAGCCCATCATCCTATAATGTATTCCATGAGAAATGATCAACATTGAAATTCCAATGTTGCCGGCAAATATATCTTCACTGCCGGCCCACCATCAGTGAACACTGCCGGCCCACCATCAGTGAATTCAAGTCATTCACTCAAACTCACAAGCAGGCACCCCACAAGCCCCAGGGCAGTTATGTTTGTATGTTTTGCACACTATCTGTGTGTAGTAAAACAATTGTGTAGCATACTATAGGGATAGGGGAATCATATGGCTGTTGCTGTGGATAGCGCTCCCACAGCTCCATCCAGGGATCGATCCCGGAAACTTTACTTTATGTCTCTAGGCCACTAGGCCAACCGAGCTAAAAAAATAAAAATCTGTGTGTAATATAGGGATAAGTAAGTGTTCATTTAACAAAAAATCAAAAACCAACGGATGAATGGATGCAGCGATTCCTTCCATCGGAGTTTGGTACAGATCCGGCGAGGATGGCTGATGCATTGGAACCTGGAAGAGTGACATACGACGATAAAATGGTAGTGAGAAAGGCGATTAAAGATGCAGGGATTCCTTTCACTTACATCTCTGCCAACTGCTTCGCGAGCTATTTTGTTGGGGGCCTCTGTGAATATGGTAAAATTACACCTTCAAGGGAGAGTGTCTGCCTGTTTGGAGATGGTACTGTCAAAGGTATCATTGATTCATTTTCCTTCAAATATATTCACCTTTTTTCCTATGTACATCAAGCTCTATTCATTTGAATTTTCTTGTAAGTGTTAAAAAAATTGTAGTTGGCTGTCGAAATGGGCCACTGAGGCATGGATTTTGAACTAATTGAGGACATCAAAGAGACAGGTCCATTCAAAACACAAATTTCCTAGAACCAAGCATGGTCTTTTAACAGGCCTACGTTGGGTGTTGACTAAGGTTGGACTTTAGAATGTGCTCAATGGAATCAAAGCCCACCTGAACAGAACTAATACATGATGGACCAACTGGTGACTGATCCATAGAGATCCTGAAGTAACAACAATAACAGAGATTCCACATCTGATGATTTGGGACTTGGGAGTGGTCTATAGTGTCACCAACTAAAACATCAAATTAGGTTCATATGGAATCCATGCCCCACCAGTATTTGGTGATGAATTGAACAGTGATAGATTCTCACAAATCATTCCTAGTAATAACTGGACAAACTTTGTTGGGGTGGTGGCTCCATGAAAGACTTTTCTAATGAAGTTAGCCGGGGTTGTGAACAGCCATAATTTAAACTGATTGGATCAGGCCAATAAAAAAGTTGATTTCCATCAGGCTTTGGCCCCGCCCATAAGTAGCAATTAGAACTGGCGTTCAGCTCTAACCCCTAGGATGGGAGTTGAATCAATGAGACCAGGCCACCATGCCCTAGAGGCCCACAATCTCCGACCAAATGGACCTAAACTAAAAAAATGAAGAGACCCTATCCACTTTAACTCAAAAAAAATTTTTGGAGGACTAGCCATAATCTGTGAAATTTGTTTTCCATGGCAGCTATTTATTTGGATGAAGAAGACATTGCTACCTACACCATCAAATCTATAGACGACCCAAGAACACTCAACAAGACCCTTTACCTCCGGCCCCCTGAAAACATCCTCTCCCAGATAGAGGTAGTCAAGATGTGGGAGCAGCACATTGGAAAAGAACTCGAGAAAACTAGTATATCTGCAGAGGAATTCCTTGCTCAAATGAAAGGTAAGTCACACCAGTGTCCACATGCAAGAGCGAAAAAAAAAATGACATATCATGGCTCGCATCCATGGTCTTAAAAATACTTATATTAGTTCCTAAGAGCTCTATAAAATGGTTTCATTTGTTCATTTCAGGTCAGGATTACATAACGCAGATTGGTGCGGTACATTACTACCATGTTTTCTTTGATGGTTGTCTGGCAAATTTCGAAATAGGAGATGAGGGAGAAGAGGCTTCACAGCTGTATCCAGAGGTTAACTATACTCGAGTGAAGGACTATCTCAAACGCTATCTATAGACAGTCTCTATACCTACTCATAGTCACAACTGGAATAAATAAAAGATGGGGGTGTTCAGTGTTGGGAATTGGGATTCCCCTGTTTAAATCCTTGAAACTTCGTTTATTTCACATGTATATCTAATTTACCCATAAGGCATAACTCTGTTTACTAAGTCGTTATGGAACAGTTTAGAATAAATTTTTACCTGAAAAGGTAATTCTACTTATACACTGATTCATGCATAAAACAATTACCTGTACTTACAATATGGAGATCCAAACTGGCCCAAAGCAAGCACAAGCACCTAATAGGCATTGGGGATTGGATTAGAGTGTTATATAATAAACTTAGTAGTAGGTAGCAAACCATAGTAGTCAATTTCTCTTCTTTTTTTTTTTTTTTTGGCCGAAACAAAATGGTCAGAATTTCTCATTTTGGTGTCAAAATATTTTGACTTAAATTCCAGTCCATTCAGGGTCCTTCCGGTCTATTCCACTCCACTTCGGTTTGTAGCACAGTTTTAACAAGTTTTTATTTTATTTTATTTTTTCTTAATATCCATATCAAGAAACATGTTTGCAGTCTACTTTTTGGGTGCCATTTGACTGCCAATCCACTGATAGCTCAGCCGGTGAGGCGCCTGCCTTCAACAAAAACAACCGGAGATTCCCGGCTCTAGCCTAGTGTTTGGAAAATTTTATGTAAATGCCCTCTCTCCCGGAAAGACTTCGAATCCTTTCTTTTGTAAGAAATTTTGGTAAGATCTTCTATTATTCCTCTTGTGATATCATAGGAAAAATGGCCATATGACTGGCTAATCCTTTCTTGTAGTGTTTGGATGAAAAAAGTTAGAGATGAGAAATAAACTCACAATGGGACACCCATTTCACTCTTTGCTTCCTTTTTATCACATAAAACTGTGATAAAGTGTGATGTCATAAACTTTATGATAAAAAGTGTTCTTTTATTTTTTAATCACATAATTTATCTCATAGTATCCAAATAAAGACTGTACTATACCCCTACTTCAGTACTGTACATACTTTTTCTTTACTTTGTCAATGATTTGATATTCCCCTCACTTTTATTCCTCTGCACCTAAAAACAAACTAAGCAACCACTGTGTGGCCCATGTGAGACCACCATAGAGCAATGAAAAGGTCTGCTTCTTTCATGAAACCTATAATCAAGATTTTTCTCATTGTTATGTTTTTTTCACTCTACATTTATATTTTGAGAAGAGTACACTCAACATTAAACATATGAGACAATTGTTGATGAAACTTCCTCGCAGCGCATGGTGGGAAAATCCAACGTCCTTGTACAGAGTAAGAACACTGAATTAGAGCCACATGACCAGCCGAACAATTGCAACCCCAACACCATGTGCTGGGTCTTATGAAAAAACATGGGACTCGTACTTTGTATTTCTGTCATGGAAATGGAAAAGCATGTTTTCGCCTTTTGCAACGTGGTATGAAAAGCATGGTTTAATTTTCTGTAATACAGCCTTTTCCAGAGATGTAAGAATGGGAATTCTTCTCTCCACAAAACAAAAGTTAATGCGGGACATTTGGATCATTGTTGCATGAAATTGCCCAAACGAACCCTCAAGATTTCTCGTCATATTGACTTTCTTTCGTGCATGCCTGGCGGAAGAGAGAGCTCTTTGGGCCCGTTGGCCTTGGTGAAATTGAATTTTTAGGAAATCATGATCAAATGGGTAAACATAGGTGTTAGAATTTTAGTGTTAGCCAAATTCATGGATTGGACAAAACTCTGGGTTTTTGAGTTGTATTTCTAATTTAGTTAAGGACTAGATTGGAAGGACTCAGAAGAAGAAGGTTTGAAAGAATTTGAATAAGTCTGCTGAAGATTTTGTGCTAATATTTCGGATCAACTAAAATGGGGTACGCTCGAGCGACCAGTTCATCCGCTCGAGCGAATAGAGTCAGAATAGCCAGTGCTGAAACAGAACCTCATCCGCTCGAGCAGACATGTGTCAGGAGTCCTACAAAATTAGAAACTGCTTTTCTAATTGTACTCAAAATGCTTGTTTTTATCCTAATCATCTTAGACAACCTTAAGCACGAACCTAGGGCTATTTAAATGACTCAAGGGTTATTCCTCAGGAAACACCTCACCTCTCAAAGTTCTGAGTTAGAGATAATTATTGAGAGAATTCTTCTCTAGATTTTTTTTTTTAAGTTGTGCTGTCAAGTTCTCTAAAGTCAGTTCTTCTGCATCCTTTGTAGAAGATTATTTTCTTACGAGAAGAATTGAGGAGTCAAGCGATGGATTGAATCTGTTGCATTCAATGGTGTGAAGTCGTTGAAGCGTGAAGCGACAGAAGGTAATTTCAGTCCTTAAGTAGGGGATATTTAGGGAAGAGATCTGAGTTTTTTGTAATTGCGAGATTCATAGTGTTTGATTTGATCCAGTTCAAATCAGTGATTTTTCACCAGGTTAGGGTTTTCCACCTTAAATTTGATGTCTTTTTGGTGTGTGCTTGTTGATTTATTTTCCGCTGCATATTGTTTATTTCTGCACATTTTTGGATTGTTTGTTTGAGTAGACCAATCTAGAAATCGAGGACCCTAAAATATTTTCAATAGTGTCTTTTTGTGATTTTTAAAATAAAAAGAAAAAATTAATATGCGATTTTTCCTGGTCATATAGACACAGGCAACAACCTACACACTTACACTGCCCAAGTCCCTTTCAAACAAAACCATGAATCAACTCCTACATCATGTATATGCGGATAGGGAGGTGGAGATACCTCGCCACTCGGAGTACAAGAGGATTGGCATGAAAAGAAAGAGCTAAGAAGCTATCAAGACATTATCCCATTCAGCAATTCATATCCTAGCTAAGGAAGCTAAATAAATAGCTCCAATGGTTGGACCTTAGAATACATAAATTCATGACCAAATGAGCTATAGCTTATATAGGACCCACTTATGATATGATCATATATTTCTTAACACATATTATATTCAAAGAATTGGGAAAATATCTAATTTGAAACTCATCCAAAATATATCCACCATTGGAATTTATATTAAAAGAAAAGTATCTCTTTTGCACCCTTGATCATGAGGAATTGATATCCACTTCATATGATGGTCAGCTTTCCATCTCGCAATCTTTTATGAGTTGTCTCTCACAAAACAAAACACACAAAAAAAAAAAAAGCAAGTTATATTTTCTTAGTAAATAACCAATCTCAAACCGCATGATAAAGGGATATTTCTTCTTTTGTGGAAATGGAAGAAAGGAACGGTTCGCGCCCAAGAAAGGAACTTCTCTCCTCCCAAGTCGGCGTAAGTCACGACACGTGCTTCTTCGTAGCACTCTCCAGTTTCGGACTCTCGCTCTCTCCACTAACCTAGGTAAATGCTTGACTTATCCGATGTGTGGTGGAGGCAGAGACTTCACGCATCCAGCCTTTCGCAAAGAGACCAGACACCCTCGTTAGCGCCCAAAAAAAAATCCTAAAAATACAAATTCTAAGGAGTATAAACATCATGAAGTTACATCTTGATGATGCTGTTCTTGCGAGAATTCCATCTCAGAGGTTGGCATGTAGCGGCGGCAACAACATACTACTGTGACAGTAATGAAAGAGTTGGTCATAGGTAGTTTTCAGGAAAGACAATGGATCATATACTTGTTTTGAAATTCACCTTGGAGCAACCCCCCACTAACACATGTATTTAGCTTATCCATTCTGCCGTGCCATTAGCAATATGATTTCAGCGAGGACTATCCCAATAGCACACGCTGTGTAGGATCTTACACCCTATTTAGTTATTATTTATCCCAAAACCAATTAGTGTTAGGAAACGGCACAACAATAGTTTTATTGTGAAGGCAAGGGCTCGACCACAATTATTACCTCTCAAGCGCGAGGGTGGGCGTTGACCTCAACACAATGTTTGGCTTTAGGACCCATGGGTTCATGTCATATATAATTAGGGCTAGGCATTACTCTTAAGTTCCATCATCTGACCTTAATCTACACTCAGAAAAATAATCTTTTGGCACATGTAAGTCAGCAGATATTATCCAACCCAATTGATCATATCTCTCAACCAGGCAAGTCTTTCTGATTTAATTTGCAATGCAACTAAGGTAGGCCCCACAAAAAATGCATAGAAAAGCTTGGACGTTGTTGTTGTTGGAATCAATGCGGGTTCCTGAATCTATATATGTATACTGCAGTACACTCTAACCAAAGAAAGTATAGTTTAATATTGTGACCTAGTGTGGTTAAGATGAGTGTAGTAAGATAAGATGCGTCCTAGGACCCACATGGTCTCATCGGTTCATTACTCCTTATTTATCAATTATGGCTGCTGTTGACTCAAACATAAAAAATATTAGGGATATTTCCCATACTGCTGCCTTTACATCAGGCATTCACCCTAAACTGTCAAATTTAAGCATTTCATAAAATGTTGTGTTGTGATATTTTAGGGTGGTACGATGTCTCACATCTTATAATGTGAGATATTCTAGGGTTGTGCGATATCGCAATGTTATCATACAGATAGATCTATAGAAGACATTCAAACTCAACTGTTTTGGAATAAATGTCGGGTCTAAATGCAGTCATATGATTAAAATCCCAAAATACAGAAACTACAGTGGTTCCAATGCAAGGACGGATGACTTTGTCACACTATATGACTTTGGGGTAGTTTGCTTTTTACATAATGCGAAAGTTACATACGAAAACAGCTAATACGCATCTGTTACATATGCAAGTGTTACACACGTAAAGCACATTCATATGATTGTCAAAATCATCATTTTTATATGAATAAATGAGTATATCCAATGGTTTTAGATTTATGTGGGAATTTTCTGATTTTTCACGAATTTCTCAAAATCCATAAATAATTAATATATGAAGCTTTACGTTTTAAATTTTATCATTGATGCAAGAACATTGGATGGTTTGGGTAATGAATTGGGGCCCACAGAAGTCTTGAAAATTAGATCATATAAGTTTCAACTTTTTTACAAATTACTCAAAATCCATGAAGATGTAAGATAGTCAGTTTTAAGGTCTTAGGGTTAATTTAGTTCAATGAATTAATTTAGTTCAATGAAAAAAACTGAATGATCTGGATTACAAATGTCGAGCCCAATTTTATAAGAAAAATACAGGTATGATAGGTCCTCACCAGAAAGGTTGGAAGTGCAACAAAGAGAACAAAAATGGAGTCAATGCAATTATTTAAATGGGGCTAGGCTAAGGGTTATGTACTTACATAGGCGGCCCTTATTAGCATTTTTGACAATGAAACCTGATGATGCACAAAATGGATTTGCACACCACCGGTCAAGCAATTGGTAATTAATGCTATGATTAAAGAAGAGAGAGAGACACAAATTATAGTGGTTCGGTCAGTATGACCTACGTCCACTTCTGAATGGCTGAGGTAGCCGGGTAATTTATTAATTCAGGAGTGCTGGGAGAGCAGAGAGTACAAGCTTAGAGAGGGAGAGGAGAGTAGTGCTCCGGTGTTTGTCTCATGCCCCCCAAGTGTTGGTGGGGCTTACAATTTATAGTCACTTCCTAACAGATTAGGGCGACTTATTAGTAAGTAGTTGGCTAGTCTGTTGGATCTGGCGAGCTCTTCTCAACGTGCGAGGCAGTTACGTGCTCTCCATGAGATTCGGTCAAAGGATGAGGTGGGGTGTTGAGGATAAGGCCTTGGATGACCTTGCTTGCTCCCCTAGCTCCTTGAGCTGATGAGCTTGACGGGGTTGACCACACTGGGCTGGATTTGTTGGATCCCTTGGAGTTGGACTATAAACTTGAACTGGGCTTATAACATGAGTTGGGCCATTGGGCTTGGCCCATCATTTGCCCCCCAATGCCCTGTGTCCAATGGAACTTGGAAAGGAAGGCATTCGATTAAGTTTGAATTTTCGGCTGACCGGCGCAACTAGAAAAACTTCGGGAGACCAAAACATCTGTTTCTATGCCTTTTTTGTGCTTTTAACAGCATCAGTCACAGCTGAAAGCCGTGAGTCTTGTAAGGCTTGCCGAGAGCTTCGATTTGATATATAATAAGCCTCATTTAGAGTTTTGGACCAAAATTTACGGTCAAAATAGCGAGCAGGCGAGCTGGTGCGTGGTTCTGGGCGAGCAGGAGGTGTTGGGCGCCTGTGCTGGGCGCCCGGGAGGTGCTAGGCGCCCCTACTGGGTGCCTGGGAGGTCTGGGTGCCCCTGCCTGGGCGCCCAAGGGGCGCTGGGATGCCTGGGCGCCTGGGAGGTCTGGGGGCGCGGCGACTGTGGCGACGGGCGACCTTGCTGTTGTGGGACGTGCGGCGGGCGTGGTTGCTGGTGTGGGGGTGGCGGCAGGGGCGGCAGCGGGCGTAGTGGCGAGCGTGGCCAAGGGGCGTGCAGCAGCGGCTGTCACGTCCCTCGAACCCGATTAGAGAAATAACTGGATCCGAGGAGTGAAATTTAGGACAAATTTAAAATTTTTGTCCTTTAGGCCCAAGGATCGTAAGTCCGCTGTGAGGATAATGTATTTGAACCTCAAATCATAAACAAATAGCGAAATTCATATATTGATATCAACAATGGATAATAAATTTCATTTAAATTTAAAGTTGCAAGAAGAATAATTAAACCTATACAGAAGTTAAATTAATTTCAACAAACATCCCAAAAACTAAGATCATTAAATCAACGAAGTCAATGAAAGAAAGTTTCAACGATAATAACAATGACTTAATAAAATCTAATGAAATGTCCCCAAAGTGAATCTCTCATGTGCCGGTAGTGATGACGCTACACTACGTCATCGGCACTCCACTCTCATGCCTCCTCTGCTGGTTGGAGATCCTCTGGGATCTCCTCACCGGCCTGCTCCTCGTAGTGTACTCACCTGAGGAGTCTGCACACCAAGGAACAAAGTCAACGACATGTTGAGCAATAGATAAGCAAGATATAATTAAAACATAACATGCATCAAGTGAAAGAGTAATAACAAGACATAATCAAGTAAATACAAGGAACAGAACTTGGCATAAAGCATGAGTAAATAACTAACAGAATCAATATCAGGAATCCTAACAATACTAACAATTACCACTATCAATGTAATGCAATGCACAAGAGGGAGACTCCGTGGATGTCCAAGCCACCTCACGGGGTACCAGTAACAATCCTATCCGGACTACTGATACCAAAGTCCGGCTCTAGGGAGATCCAAGCTCCCGGTCCTGGGAATAGTAGCACGGTCCAAGCCCGCTCCCAACTATTCAACGCCATAGACGCCGTCTAAAGCCGACTGCCCACCCCGATGTCCGAGTAACCGGCCCATCAATAAAACCCCAAACTGCAGCTGGCCATGATATGCAAATAATAATAAAGTGGTGTTGACATGTGGGAAAAACAAGACAAGCAAGTCTGGCTAGCACAACAAACAAAACATGTTCTTAGGGGTTATCTCATTCAAAACAATACAAAACAAACCCACCACACGATAATCCCTTACATGCTAGCCAGTCATGTTTATCCATACACGATACCCGGTTCCTAAGGTACACTCTAAGTCAGGTCTTTATCCTAATTTTACAAGAGTTTATGTTTCATAATTAATTAGGTGTTTTATGCCAAGAGAGTGTACAAGGAACGAAATCAACGGATACGATTAATAAGTCAATGAGAGATTACAATCCAATCCTAGGCAAGTGTTGTCATCCATGTACCATATTTGTTTTAACGGAGTGCGTGGGGCATTCGAATCAACAATGTTTATAAAGAATTCCTGGGTGTACAATCATGTTAAATATTGATTAATTCAATTCCATACGCATTCAGTTAAACCATACACAATACACGAATACCTAGACAACCCATCGAAGCACACTAAGTCATGTGCTCCGATTTCAAAACCCCATTAATGGTCACGTGAGAGACTAGGTTCATGGTTTTCAATATCTAAGGCCCAAACCTAAGTTATTAGTCTCATTTACAATAAAGCATGAGCTGAAATATTAATCTGAATATTTAGATCACTTCCCGACCTTCGATCGCAATGAAACTAGAACCATTGGATTCTACATCTCGAGAGCTTTCCAACGGTATATTACATATAGAATTCCAACGGACGGATTAAAAAATATCGCCCTTAGAAATCTGCCCTTAAATATATATATATAAATATATAAATATAAATATTTATATATATACTTTTTTTATTATAATACTGTACCTGCACCGGACGATGTTCAGTACGTCTCATCGTTCTGAACTGAATGTTCAGAACGTTCATGAATCTTTTTTTTTTCTTTTTATTTTATTATTATTAAAGGATTTTACGAAAAAATTCCCGGTAAATGGCCGTTGCACTTGTTAGTGCCTCGTAATTAGTACCACACAAACGGGGTCCGTCAGACCCTGTTTGGTTTTTTTTTCGTAGTTTGAAATGAGTGACGCTAGCGTCGCTCAATGTTGTTTTCAGTGACGCTAGCGTCACTCTTCGGCTTTTTATTTAAGCCCCAAAACCTTTTGTTTTTCGTTCCTTTCTCTCCCCTTCCTTCCTCACCACCACCACCATCTTTATCTAACATTAATGATGCTATCCCTCTCAAGCTGTACCCCAAGCTCAGAACCCTCCCGCAAATGGAGCAACATACCCACATAGTCTCTTTGATCATCCCCATCCAAAAACTCGTCTCCATACTTCTTCCCCAAAGTCACCCTCGATATGATACCGTTGGTCAGTTTGGTCAGCACGTGGCGCAGATCAACGGCTGAGGAAGTGGGGCATGATCCGGACACCTGATCTATCATGGACCCCACCTCCTCTTCTCTAATGAGATGGAAAGATTTCACCTTGTTGTTGCTTAGAAGCTCGAGGACACAAATTTTTCTCAAAAGCCTCCAGTACTCGTTGTATGGGGAGAAGAGGGTGTTCTTCCAGCCGTAGAAGAGGTGTTTGGCTACACGTAAAAGGGGTCGGTTTGCGAAGGCGAGATCATGGGTTTTCATGATCTGGTGGGCCATTTCAGGGGAGGAGATGATCAGGGTCGGGGTGCGAAAGAGATGGAGAAGCATCAACGGCCCATGTTTGTGGGAGAGAAGACGGAGAGAACGGTGTGGGAGAGAGCCCAGCTGATGGAGATTTCCAATAATGGGAAGCTTTGGGGGAGATGGGGGTTGGTGGATAGAGGAAGAGAAGGAGAGTTGAAGCCAAGAAGAGAAGGGAGAGGACTAGAGTTGTGGCCATTGGGTTCTTGTTGAGAGAGTATGAAGGTGGATTTATATAAGAAGAGTGACGATAGCGTCGCCAAATTTCATAATTTAGTGACGCTATCGTCGCTCTAAAAAAATAAAAAAAAATAGAGAAAAAGTGGCGGGAGGAATTCTTCCGTGGTGAAAGTGTTCCGAGGCACTAACAAGTGCAATGGATAAATACTGGGTATTTTCCAGTAAAATCCTCTTATTATTATCATGATGTACCTGCGCCGGTTATGGACGTTCAGATTCTGAACGTCTGAATGTTCTACAGTGCAGTATTTTTTTTATTATTTTATTTATGTATTTTCATTTCACCCAAAACCCTTTCCCATCTACTCCAAATCCTTCCAAAAATTCACCTGCACAAAACATCAATTCCATTCATTCCAATGACCCATTCCATCCATCATCATATCCACAAACATCAATTAAAGAATTAATTACAATTAAATCAAAGGATTACCCAAAATCTATTCTAGCATATTAACCCCAAATTAATAACAGAAACAGGCTTGGAATTAGGGAAATCTAACAAGAAAACACATCAATCAATGGAAAACATACACACATGCTTAATTATAAAGTGCAGATCTACTTGCCGCAACCAAGAAGAAGATTGGAATCGAAGAATTCGAGGAGAAGCTCTCTATCACAAAACCCACAAATCTAACTCGACCAAATGCAACCTAATACGCAAAGGAAAAGAAAAGAAAGGAAAAGATTGTGATCAAGCCTAAATCTAAAGCAAAGAGAATTGATTGAAAAGATGAAAGTGAAGGAATCTTACCAAACTGATGTCTATGAAAAGAGGAGATCGCGAGGAAGAAGATAAGCGGTTCGGATCTTCGAGATGGTCTTTCTGGGAAAGAGTTCTGGAGCCTTGGAAAAATGAGGAAGAAGAAGATGGCTGCGGTAGAGAAAATGTTCGTTGCAGAGAATAGGTTAATCTCTTGCTTAAGAAGAAATGGAGGAGGAAAAGACTAATTTACCCTTTAAGTGGGTCCGGTGAAAGAATGAATTATTAAAAAGGTTTCTGGGTTTCTAGTCGTCGAATCGCAACGAGCCAGAAGACAAAAATGATCAACGCGATGAGACCTTTCTAATGAACCCCAAAACACGGCGATAGGAATTTCTCGAAAAAACACTTGATTTTTCCTAAATTGCAAACTACCCCCTACTAGGGTCAAACGAACTCAAAATCCAACGAAACTCTATAGGCACTATTCTAACGCTAAAATAAACTCGCTTACCATCTAAACCCACCTAAATATCAAACAAAACAATACTAATAATAATATCAAAATAAATGGGTCAACGGGCCGGTTGTTGGGCCCACTGACCCAGTAAGGTCACGGACCTTACAGCGGGAGCAGCTGTGGTAGCGGGCGCGGGTGTGGCGGCGGGCGCGGATGCGGGGCGTGCAGCGGCGGGCGCCGGGGTGGCTGCAGGCGACCCTGCTGTGCAGCGTCCGACGACGGGCGAGGCTGCCGTGCAGCGTGGAGCAGTGGGCGACCCTGCTGTGCAGCGTGCGACGACGGGCGAGGCTGCCATGCAGCGTCAGTGGGCGACCCTGCTGTGCAGCGTACGACGACGGACGAGGCTGCCGTGCAGCGTGGAGCAGTGGGCGAGGCTGCTGTGCAACGTGCGACTACGGGTGAGGCTGCCGTGCAGCGTGGAGCAGTGGGCGACCCTACTGTGCAACGTGCGACAACGGGCGAGACTCTCGTGCAGCGTCAGTGGGCGACCCTGCTGTGCAGTGTACGACAACAGCCGAGGCTGCCGTGCATCGTGGAGCAGTGGGCGAGGCTGCTGTGCAGCGTGCGATGACGGGCGAGGCTGCCGTGCAGTGTCAGTGGGCGACCCTGCTGTGCAGCGTACGACGACGGGTGAGGCTGCTGTGCAGCGTCAGTGGGCGACCCTGTTGTGCAGCATGCGACGACGGGCGAGGCTGCCGTGCAGCGTGGAGCAGTGGGCGAGGCTTCTGTGCAGCATACGACGACGGGGGAGGCTGCCGTGCAGCGTGGAGCAGTGGGCGAGGCTGTTATGCAGCGTGCGACGACGGGCAAGGCTGCCGTGCAGCGTGGAGCAGTGGGCGAGGCTGCTGTGCAGCGTGGAGCGGCAAGCAGCCCTGCTGTGCATGATGATGGGCGCCCCATGCGCTGGCCTGGGCACCATGGGTACTGCCCCTGCTGATGGGTTGGGCCCTAGGGTACTGATTTGCTGGGCGCCCAGGGTGCTGTCCTTGATGGGCGAACAGATTGGGAGCAAGCATGGGCGTGCAGGAGTAGGGACTGCTGGGCGCTGATCTAGGCGCTACTTTGGGCCACTAGGCAGCTGGGCGCGCTGATCTAATGTAGTCCCTCGGCTTGCAGATGACCTGAGTTTCAAGATCCTGCCTAGAGATGTCAAAAACAATGTTATTCCAAAAATTTTTAACATGATTACCTGGAGAGAGAGGCTGCTTGCGTGAGAGCAAAGACAGAGTTTGAAGACCGAGCTTTCGATGACCCATGAGAGAGCCCCTAAGCTAGAGGTATGGGCAACCTGCTTGAGATCAGTACAGAGGCCAGGCTTTTGGCGACTCAGGAGGAGCCGTTCAGTTGGAGATATAGGCTGCTTGCTTGGGTGCAGTGCAGAGGCCAAGCTTTTTTTGGCGACCCGCGAGAGGGCCGCTAAGCTGGAGATATGCTGCCTGTTTGAGAACAGTGCAGAGGCCAAGGTTTTGGCGACCCGCGAGAGAGCTGCTAAGCTGGAGATAGGCTGCCTGTTTGAGAACAGTGCAAAGGCCAAGCTTTTGGCGACCCGCGAGAAAGCCACTAAGCTGGATGTATAGGCTACTTGATTGTCACTTGGTTTATCTGCCTATAATCAATACACATTCGAAGGGTGCCATCCTTCTTCTTCACAAACAATACGGGTGCTCCCCACGGTGAGACACTGGGTTTAATGAAACCCTTGTCGAGCAAATCCTGTATTTGTTTCTTCAACTCATATAGCTCTGATGGTGCCATTCGATATGGTGCCTTTGATATCGGTGCAGTACCGGGCACAAGTTCAATGGTAAAATCTACTTCCCTTGCTGGAGGTAGACCTGGCACTTCATCCGGAAATACATCAGGAAATTCACAAACTACAGGAATATTCCTTAACTCTTGTACAGGCTTCTCTTCAGAGATGAACGCGATGTAGCCTTCACAACCGCTGAGCATCATTCGTTCAGCCTTGAGTGCTGAAACTAGCCTGGTATCGTATTTCTTTTGGACTCCTTCAAAGAGTACACTGGCACTGGCTTCTTCAACTCTGAAGGTAATGATCTTGCGAAAACAGTCCAAACAAGCCCTGCACTTCGCAAGCCAGTCCATACCAAAAATTACATCAAAATCATTCATTTCTAATATAACCAGATCAGCTGGCATTGACACTTCCCCAATTTTAACACTGCACTGGGGGATAAACAATTCACAAACTACTTTTGTCCCTAAAGAAGTAGATACAGTAAAGTCATATGGTAATTGCATTATTCGATCCCGCATATCATATGCAAATGGAGGTGCTACAAAAGAGTGTGTAGACCCGGGATCAAATAGTGCAACTGCAGATCTATTATCTACAAGTATTGTACCTTCAACCACGTTTGCTGCAACATCAGCTTGCTCTCTGTTAGCTGCATAGACCAATCCAGCTCTTTGTTGTCTATTGGGTTGTTGCTGCTGCTGTTGCCTTGGCTGCTGTCTCTGCCATTGGCGTTGCTGTCCTTGGGGTTGAGGTTGTTGCTGTTGTTGTCTAGGAGGAGGAGGAGCTGGCAAGGCTAAACGTGGAGGAGGAGCAGGTAATGCTACTTGCCCTTGAGCAGGCGGCTGATACGGAGCTCTATCTTCTCTCCTTGCCCTTGGACATTGTGTCATCTTGTGCTCCATTGAGCCACAGACTAAGCAAGCTCCAGAAGTCCTCCAACATAACTCAGTCCTGTGACCTTTACCACAAGTCCCACAGACTGGTTTATTTTCTCTCCTCTCATATCCAGGATGATATCTCTGTTTCTGCTTCTTGTTCCTCGTTTGTCCCCCTTTCTTAAACCATGAGTCTCCACTCCTCTTGGTGTGCACAGACTCTGCTTCCTTTTCTCTCTCCTTTTCTCTTTGGATTCCTTCCGCCGTGTATGCCCTATCAACGGCATCATCAAAAGTTGCAGGCTTTTGTCCAGCAAATACAATTGACTTGTATTCTGGATTTAGTCCTTGGAGGAACCTCTTGACCTTTTTCTCTTCAGTGTCCACCAAGTCGGGAGCATACTTGAACAATTGCAAAAAGGCATGAACATAAGCAGCAACGGTCAGTTGACCTTGCTTCAAGTGTAGGAACTCTGATTCCTTCTGTTGCTGCACATGCTCAGGGACAAACTTTCTCTGAAATTGTTTCTTGAACACTTCCCAAACATCGGGTGTGGTCATGGCCTTGAACACATCCTTAACACTCTTCCACCATGTATTAGCTTCCCCTCTAAACATGGTAGAGGTGAGCAATACTCTTTGTCTCAGGGTGCAAACAACTGTATCAAATACGTCCTCGATGTGTTCCAGCCACTCATCCGCCTTCTCCACATCCTCATTGCCGTAGAACTCAGTGGCTCCCCTCTTTTGGAATCTCTCATAAATGGCATGAGGGTCCGCATCCTTGTGTTGTAATACCACCTGAGTCTCAATATGAGGTGGTGGGACCGGTGCTACAGGTGGAGCTTGCAATTGAGCTTGTGTTTCTAACAATGCGGTAATTTGGGCTTGCATGCCCATTTGAGCCTCATGGCTCTTTGCCATCTGCTCACGGTGCTGGGCCTGCATGGCCACTTGCGCTTCATGATTCTTTGCCATTTGCTCTCTATGTTGAGCTTGCATGGCTACTTGCGTTTCATGACTCTTCACTAATTGCTCTAGTATGGCAGCCATCCTCGCATCCGTACTCGATGCTGGAGGAGGGGGTGTAGTACTATCATTGACAGGAATTTCGACAAAGCCATCATTCCCCGATCCAGAAGCCATTCTGTAAACAATACGGAAGGTAAGATACATATCTCAACACTTCCATCACATATATATCTCATATAGTGAAAACGACAAACAAAATCCAAAGTTGGATTTGTCCTAATTGTAACGTTCCTCACTTCGTCTTAGTTTAAGCATGTCTTTTAAAAGTTCATAACCTAGTTCTCTAACTAGTCTCTGATACCATACAATAAGTATGTCACGACCCGGGCCCGAGATCGGACTAATCGGGGCCTAACCCGGATCGCGATGCCATCATACTTACTCCCGTAAATCTCGAATTAACCGAAGTTAAGACGAAGACTCACAAGGGATCTAACATACATACCTGTCAAATGTACATTTTTGCGGAAACATATACGTACAATGACAATAATTGACTTTACATCACAAGTAAAGTCCACATATACAAAAATACAATCCAATGAAGTTCACCACTGCATATTCAAATTACAATGCAGGGAACATCTAATTACATCTCAAAAATGATTTACACAAAAATATCTATCCAAAACAATTCCCAAATAACCCAAGTATCCAAAACCATCGCCCTCCGAACTATGCCCACTCCGCTAAACCTCCTGGAGGTATCGGATGGGCCTCCTCCGCACGCGGCGCGGCCTCTTCAAGACTGGGAGTGGCAATTGGGCCTGTAATGCCATCAATAACACTATGAACACGACGGTTCAACAATGTATAAACACATTTATGATAACACATGCTAAACTTGTCCATTATCAATATAACAACTCTAGACAATTACATCTAGGTTAATGAAACATCATGTACAGTGTAGCTCATTGATACTCAATGACTAAATTTACAAATACAATAGTGTTACTATCATTCAGTTCAACGTCTTCCCAAAGGAAGCATTATTCAATTCATTTCATTTATTTCCTGTCATTTCGTTTCATTTCGTGGCTTCCAACAGAAGAAACTTAAGTCCAAGGCGGAAGGGCAAACCGTTCATAGCCTGGCTTTATTTCACTTTAGTTAATCAATATAATTAAGCACAAGGCGGAAGGGCGAACCATTCATGGCCGAGGCTTCAATATTATTTCAGTTTTCCTTACATGGCTTATCAATTCATTGACTTTTCAGTCTGTATGTGGGATCTACCAGTGTCTTGATCAGAGATCACTGGCATCACCACGGAGCTCCGGAACACCCCAATCATCTGCTGCAGCAGGATTATTCACTATTCATTGCACTTATTCATTATTCAATGGTTCATTGCATTTATTCATTGTTCAGTGGTTCATTGTATGCAGTCATCATAGACTCAAGGGGATTAGCTGAATCATTAATTATTCACGGTCCTACTCGTCTCTATCCCAATTTAGACAAATTCTGGGTGTAATTATTAGTTACTAAATGCACGTGTTATTTTCGATGGACATCACATTTACATTTAATATGTGCATTTAGTCCCCAAAAATTTTCCACCCACAATATCAAAATCCACTGGATTTGGCCAGCATCAGGTCCACAGGCGGTTAGCCGAAATGCAGTCGGCGGCTAGCCGGAATGTGGCTGGCGGCTAGCCGAAATTTCAATTTCGGTTAACCGCCATTTCGCGGTTAGCTCACGGTTAGCTTTCCAGAAGCTGACAATTCTGACAGGACTTCTGACTCAATTTCGGTCACCTCACGGTTACCTCGCGGTTACCTCACGGCTAGCCGAAATTCAAATTTCGGCTAACCGAAAACTGGCGGTTAGCTTTCCAGAAGCTCGCCATTTTCACAGAATTTGACGGTTTGCTTCACGGTTAGCCTCGCGGTTAGCCGCAATTAGCCCAGAATGACTCTTTCGAGCTCCAGAACTTCTAAAGCAAATTCCTGAGATTGAGTTCCTTGAACTCAATCTCTTCAATAACCTAAAGAGTTCAAGAAAACTCACTCATTTGGAGTAGCCATCAACCATTCCATTCAATCCCTAACAATATACACTCTACAACAAGGAATGGGTTGAGAACCCATTCCTATAACTCAAGAAAACTTGTAATATAGCATTCAATCATAAATAGATGTTTACACTTGCCTCTAATGAAGATTGATGAAGAAAACCCTCTTCTTAAGCTTAGGTTGAGTGGAAACTTCTCAACTTGAATGTCTCTCCCAAGAAAGTCCGAGAAGAAGATGAAGGAGGTGGAGAAGATGAAGTTCTCTTCACTAAATCACTTCAAAATCCCTCTCTTGCTTGGCGGAGTTGAAACGGAGAAAGAAGAAGAAAAAGGAGATGAAAAGATGAGCCTAGGGTTGTCTTCAACGGATTTGGGTGGAAATGACTCAGAGGACTCATTTCCTTTTATATATAAGCCCTCCTTTTGCATTGAAATCCACCCAAACAAGGTTATTTACAATTTAAGTCAAATGGAGGGTCATTTGACTGGATTCTCGTCAAACAACTTCGAGTCTATTACGAAAGTTGACGTACTCGTCGAGATACGCGTGTTGGTATCAAGAGTTTCCGTATTCGACAAAATACGTATAAATCTGTATTTACGAAAAAGGTCTTGTCCTCTTAGTTTAGACTTAAAACTCATTCAATTCATTCAATCCCCTTCATTATCATTTCATTAAGTCCATTTGGGACTAATTTCATTGAGTTGGGTCATTAATCATCATTAGTCTAATTAGACTTGATTAACTAGCATTAATTGCAATTCAGTTAGAGTTAATCTTGATTAACTCGGGGCGGGGTCTTACAACCTGCTATGTTAGTGTCGTCTTAGAGTGTCTAAGCTAATATGGCATGGCATGATTAGCAGCAGAAAAAAAAAATTTTCCACCGCAATTTGTGGGCTTTATCAGTGGGAGAAAAATGCCGCTAAAGCTCATTCCGTCCACCACTACTCTTAGTTTTGTTTTTTTGTTTTTTTTTTTTTTTGTTTTTTTGTTTTTTTTTAAATGTTTTGATCAATCATGGCATTCACACTCACATGCCTCCAATGAATTAGTACCCACCCTAATGTGATACTAGTCCGATTGCTACTTACAATTAAACTCAATTAGAAAATGATAAATGCATTATTGCAAAGTCAGTAACTTTTGACGCGTCAAAAGTGAGTTTACATACCCTAAGTATGCTCACATACACTTCCCATGAGTGGGATGTGAGAATCTACATGTGGGACCACTTATTCCTAACCTTCAAAATGTGTGTCATCCCGTCCAATCAGATATCCTTGAATTTTACTTAAAAAGGAATCGGTCCCATCTAAGATTGAACAAATGATCTAGACAGGATTGAGGCATATGGTTAATAATGCATGCATAAGATCGTGCAAATCATATAATCAGTCATGTTGTCAATTTTGGGGGGGGGGGGGGGGGTTACATATTTTGAATAGTGTAGACTATTAATAAGTGGGCCCTACATGGAGATTCACTCACCTCACTCAAGGATAGCTAGTGGGAAAAAACTCAAGACTCCTTTTCTTTTCTCTACTATGGTAAATATTGACATACCCTCATACTCACTCACCCAAGTTCCTCAACATCAGTGCGATAGCCAGTAATTGATGTTTTGACTTTTTTGTGGACAAGAGGTCCCCCTGGTTGTGTTGCTAAAATGTCATGTGTTTGAGTCTTCTCCCTTGACTTTTCTTATTATTATTTTTATAGTTGGGTCGGGCTTGGCTTGGATGGGCCTAAATAAATAATCCAAGCCCAGCCTAATTACTAAACCTTAAGGTCCAAGCCGGACCAAACCGGGCTCAGGCTCAGGCCCGCCCAGCCCATGAAAAACCCTAACTCAAGCATGTGTGGATTCGCAACTTGAGTGACATTTGACTGTTCTCTCAATCCTCAATGCTCAAACTTAACTACTGGAATAGTTTTGGTCATTCTACTGGGGCTTTATTGGGGACTACGAAAGCAGATAATATATATATAATGTAATCTATAACCCTAGACCTAAGGTGGTGGAATAATAAAGAGAGTGAGTTCTCTTTTGCCGTGGACGTAAGCACTCTGCCGAACCATGTAAATCATGTGTTTTTCCTTGTGTATGCTTGATTGATCTTCTCTTGTGCTTGCTAAGGCCCTAGATCACAGCAGAATGTGTGGCACATAAGTTCATTTATTACCGTACCGGTTAGCCGCGTTAGGTGGAAATAAACTGTCTTAGATCACTGGACCATAGCCCCATTTTGAGTTTGCTTAAGCCTATTGTCCTGTTAAAAAAAAGCCCATCATCCTATAATGTATTCCATGAGAAATGATCAACATTGAAATTCCAATGTTGCCGGCAAATATATCTTCACTGCCGGCCCACCATCAGTGAATTCAAGTCATTCACTCAAACTCACAAGCAGGCAACCCACATGCCCCAGGGCAGTTATGTTTGTATGTTTTGCACACTATCTGTGTGTAGTAAAACAAATGTGTAGCAAACTATAGGGATAGAGGAATGTCACGACCCGGGCCCAAGATCCGATTACTTCGGACAGACCCCGAGTCGCGAGATCATACTTACTCCCGTAAATCCTGAATTAACCGAAGTTAAGACAAGACTCACAAGGGATATCAAATCACAACACCTGCCAATGTACAATTTGCGGAATATACATACATACATTGACAAGAATTAACTTTACATCAAAAGTAAAGTCCACATCTACAAGATGACAGTCCAATAAAGTCCACCACTGCACATTTAAAATACAATGCATGTAGCGTCAATATATACAACTCAAAACTAACTATTACAAAAGTATTTATCAAAATATTCAAGTTCGATCGTCCTCTGAACTATGCCCACTCCGCTAAACCTCCTGGAGGTATCGGATGGGCCTCCTCCGCAGGCGACGCGGCCTCGGCAGGACCGGCACGGGCAACTGGGCCTGTAATGCCATCAATAACACTATGAACACGACGGTTCAGCAATGTATAAACAATCTATGATAAATCATGCTACGTATGTTCATTTCTCAGAACAGTACAAAATCCTGTACAGTGCAGATAACCAATAAGCAATGACTAATTTCAACTACAATAGTAGTACTATCATTACTCAATACAGTTTCTTCCCAGAGGAAGTGTTATTCAGTTCATTTCATTCAGTGTTCATTCATTTCATTCATTTCGTTCGTGTCCTTCATTTCATTCATTTCGTTCGTTTCATTCATTTCATTCATTTCGTTCGTTTCATTGATTAAGTGGCTTATGGGACTCTTCAGTCCAATGTATTTCACTTTTCATTACATGGCTTATCAATTCATTGACTTTTCAGTCTAAGTGTGGGATCTACCAGTGTCTTGATCAGAGATCACTGGCATCACCACGGAGCTCCGGAACACCCCAATCATCTGCTGCAGCAGGAATTATTCATTGCATTGCTACCTTTAGTAACTGTTCATTAATTCATTATATGAGTAATCATTACGTTGCATTTAGTAAACAATGTCACATACGGGTTAGAACTCCCTATCTATGTCCATTTCTACCGAACTTTCTTTCACATTTTGACAACTAATTAGATGAGAATATTGGTTACCAAATGCACGTGTTATTATCGATGGACATCACATTTATATGTTTAAGGTGTGCATTTAGTTCCCAAAATTTTCACCCACGATTTCAAAATCCACTGGACTCAATCTGAGTCCCCCGATCGATCGGACCGTTAGGTCCGATCGATTGGCTAAATTTTCACTCACAATTAATATTTGGCCAGTACCATGTCGCTGGCGGTTAGCCGGAACTTGACCAGCGGCTAGTCGAAATGCAGTCGGCGGCTAACCGCCATTTCGCGGTTAGCTCACGGTCAGCTTTCCAGAAGCTGGCAATTTTGACAGAATTTCTGACTCAATTTCGGTCACCTCACGGTTACCTCACGGCTAGCCGAAATTCAAATTTCGGCTAACCGAAATTGGCGGTTAGCTTTCCAGCAGCTCGCCCACTTCACAGATTTTTGACGGTTGGCTTCACGGTTAGCCTTACGGCTAGCTGAAATTCACCCAGAACGTCATTTTCGAGCTTCAGAACTTCTTAAGCCATTTTCTAAAGACTGAGTTCCTCAAACTCAAGTCTCTCTAACAAGCTATAAAATCCAAGAAAACATACTCTTGGAGTAATCATTCACCATTCCCATTCAATCCCTAATAAACCCATTCTACCACAAAGAAGGGTTTGAGAACCCATTCACTATAACTCAAGAAAGTTGATAAACTAGCATTTGAATCATAGATATGTAATTACACTTGCCTCTTGAGTCAAATAGCAAGAAATTCCTTCACTTGTAGCTCCAAGAAGAAAATCCTTGAATTCCTCTACAAGCTTCACTACTCCGAAATGGAGACCAAGACGAGGAAGAAGATGAAGAAGATGAAGCTCCACTCCAACCACTTGTCAAGCTTCCAATCCTCACTCTAGATGGAGAGAAATGGAAGGAGAAAGAAGAAAAAGGAAGAAGGAGTTGAGTCTAGGGTTAGAATGAGCTGGAGATGAGTGAATGACTCATTTGAGTCATCTAATAAGCTTTATAAGCTTATTTCTTACATCCAAGTCCACTTCCTCAAGGTTATTTACACATTAAGTCAAATGAAGGGTCATTTGATCAGATTCTCGTCAAACGACTTCGAGCCTATTACGAAAGTTGACGTACTCTTCGAGATACACGCGTTGGTATCACGGGTTTTCCGTATTCGACAAAATACGTATAAATCCGTATTTACGAAAAATGTCTCATTTTCTTTGTTCAGACTTAAAACTCATTCAATTCATTTAATCTTCTCATTATCAGTTCATTACACTCATTTGTGACTAGTCTCACTAAGCTTAGTCATTAAATACCATCAATCTAGTTAAACACGATTAACTAGTTTCAATTTCAATTAATTAGAGTTAATCTCGATTAACTCGGGATGGGGCCTTACAAGGAATCATATGGTTGTTGCTGTGGATAGCGCTCCCACAGCTCCCTCTAGGGATTGATCCCGGAAACTTTACTTTATGTCTCTGTGTGTAATATAGGGATAAGTAAGTGTTCATTTAACAAAAAATCAAAAAACCAACGGATGAATGGATGCAGCGATTCCTTCCAACGGAGTTTGGCACAGATCCGGCGAGGATGGCTGATGCATTGGAACCTGGAAGAGTGACATACGACGATAAAATGGTAGTGAGAAAGGCAATCGAAGATGCAGGGATTCCTTTCACTTACATCTCTGCCAACTGCTTCGCGAGCTATTTTGTTGGGGGCCTCTGTGAATATGGTAAAATTACACCTTCAAGGGAGAGTGTCTGCCTGTTTGGAGATGGTACTGTCAAAGGTATCATTGATTCATTTTCCTTCAAATATATTCACCTTTTTTCCTATGTACATCAAGCTCTATTCATTTGAATTTTCTTGTAAGTGTTAAAAAAATTGTAGTTGGCTGTCGAAATGGGCCACTGAGGCATGGATTTTGAACTAATTGAGGACATCAAAGAGACAGGTCCATTCAAAACACAAATTTCCTTGAACCAAGCATGGTCTTTTAACAGGCCTACGTTGGGTGTTGACTAAGGTTGGACTTTAGAATGTGCTCAATGGAATCAAAGCCCACCTGAACAGAACTAATACATGATGGACCAACTGGTGACTGATCCATAGAGATCCTGAAGTAACAACAATAACAGAGATTCCACATCTGATGATTTGGGACTTGGGAGTGGTCTATAGTGTCACCAACTAAAACATCAAATTAGGTTCATATGGAATCCATGCCCCACCAGTATTTGGTGATGAATTGAACAGTGATAGATTATCACAAATCATTCCTAGTAATAACTGGACAAACTTTGTTGGGGTGGTGGCTCCATGAAAGACTTTTCTAATGAAGTTAGCCGGGGTTGTGAACAGCCATAATTTAAACTGATTGGATCAGGCCAATAAAAATAGCCCACCAAAGCTGATTTCCATCAGGCTTTAGCCCCGCCCATAAGTAGCAATTAGAACTGGCGTTCAGCTCTAACCCCTAGGATGGGAGTTGAATCAATGAGACCAGGCCACCATGCCCTAGAGGCCCACAATCTCCGACCAAATGGACCTAAACTAAAAAAAATGAAGAGACCCTATCCACTGTAACTCAAAAAAAAATTTTGGGAGGACTAGCCATACTCTGTGAAATTTGTTTTCCACGGCAGCTATTTATTTGGATGAAGAAGACATTGCTACCTACACCATCAAATCTATAGACGACCCAAGAACACTCAACAAGACCCTTTACCTCCGGCCCCCTGAAAACATCCTCTCCCAGATAGAGGTAGTCAAGATGTGGGAGCAGCTCATTGGAAAAGAACTCGAGAAAACTAGTATATCTGCAGAGGAATTCCTTGCTCAAATGAAAGGTAAGTCACACCAGTGTCCACATGCAAGAGAGAAAAAAAAAATGACATAGCATAGCTCGCATCCATGGTCTTAAAAATACTTATATTAGTTCCTAAGAGCTCTATAAAATGGTTTCATTTGTTCATTTCAGGTCAGGATTACATAACGCAGATTGGTGCGGTACATTACTACCATGTTTTCTTTGATGGTTGTCTGGCAAATTTCGAAATAGGAGATGAGGGAGAAGAGGCTTCACAGCTGTATCCAGAGGTTAACTATACTCGAGTGAAGGACTATCTCAAACGCTATCTATAGACAGTCTCTATACCTACTCACAGTCACAACTGGAATAAATAAAAGATGGGGGTGTTCAGTGTTGGTATTCCCCTGTTTGGATCCTTGAAACTCCGTTTATTTTACATGTATATCTAATTTACCCATAAGGCATAACTCTGTTTACTAAGTGGTTATGGAACAGTTTAGAATAAATTTTTACCTGAAAAGGTAATTCTATTTATACATTGATTCATGCATAAAACAATTACCTGTACTTACATTATGGAGATCCAAACTGGCCCAAAGCAAGCACAACCACCTAAAGGCATTGGGGATTGGATTAGAGTGTTATATAATAAACTTAGTAGTAGGTAGCAAACCATAGTAGTCAATTTCTGCTTCTTTTTTTTTTTTTTGGTTTTTTGCCGAAACGGCCAGAAATTGTCATTTTGGTGTCAAAATATTTTGATTTGAATTCCGGTCCATTCAGGGTCCTTCCGGTCTATTCCGCTCCACTTCGGTTTGTAGCACAGTTTTCGCAAGTTTTTATTTTATTTTATTTTTTCTTAATATTCATATCAAGAAACATGCATCATTTATATTTTTTTTTACTATTTTTCCACTTATTACATGTATCTATATAAGTTCTTTAATTTTTGTTATTTGGAGAAGTTACTCCAAAAGGTTTTGCCAAAATTTTGAAATGCCAAAATATTCCATTTTAGAGGCAGGACCAAAATGACGAACAAGACAGAATTGACAACCATGCAACGAACGCCAAAACCTACAATGGGAATGCAGTAGTATAGTTAATAAAGCTTCTAATTCATAACCATGGAACCCATCAATAATTAATCATGAAAGCGCTTGAGGCTAAATCCTCTATCAAAATCCAGATAAAGACATCTAACCCATCATCAATTCTATCAAACTGCCCCATAATTCTAAATGCCATTGAATCAGTGGGGGCCCTTTTTTTTGTTCAGATCTTTTGGCCCAGCTTTTACATGGGAACCTTGTAACGCAAGCTTAGAACTCCATCCACGGCTTGTACAGCGGGTCTCATATCCGATTGAGCACTACGAATCACTCTACGATGGAAACTTGATTAACACGATGTCGGTAGCAATGCAAGGTCGGTGGCAGTTATGTTTACATCAATCAGACGGTGGGTCCCACCCCTTTTGAATTAAAACTGAGGATAGATAAGTGCCGGGGATCAAATTCATCTTGAATTGTCTAGATTATCTCTAAGTGGTATCCAGGGTAATGGCTGTGATAGAAGTTCTGCACTCTTTTTTTTTTGGTACTAGTGAGGATAAAGATCCAATCCAACAGTGATGATGAGGTTTTCATCAATCGCCCAGAGACATTTTGACCCGATAACTCACATGACAATAAATGGGCCCCACAAGCGGTTATTACATCCATCCCTGCTGACAGTATGATATTAACTTATCATTTGATATTGCTCCTCCAATTCAATTGAATTACAATTTACAACCATTCTTGGAGTTGTAGACCCGTCTTTTATAAGTAAATAAATAAAGTATGTGATAATATCATGAGTTTATGATGAAATGATAATTTCCTGATAATATCATGAAAATCTCAGATTATCCCATGGGATTAAATGTGGTAAATGGTATATAAAATCGATCTTTAACAATAAGTTATATTTATTTTTAATTCTTAGTTATTCTACTTTCTAAAATTGATCTACTTTTTTAATTTTTTCAATAATAGTTTAAAAAAAACCCAATTAGAAAAATATGAGAATATAATTTCCTTAACAACAATATTTTTAAAAATAGCCACGACTATAATTATTCATTTTAGGGAAATAAGCTCTTATTTTGTGATTTAGAGTTCATTTATATATTAGTTTGTAAACCTCAAATTGCATTTTTCTAATTTTAGAGTTTATTTGCAAATCAACTCCACCAGTTTTTATTGTCGGTCCCAAGTAAGGTAAAGGAAGAGAGTTGTGTTAGGTAGGTTGATAGGGCAGCATAAAATTCTGTCACGTACAAAGCTGATACCAGACTTTGATTACGATGATAATGATTTGCAATGCAAGCCTTTTGCCTCTTAATAAAATAAGCTAAGGGGGCTGCTTTTTTAAAAGCTCTATTAGCTAAAGCAGATGAAGGGCAACAATATATAATTTACAAGTGTTTTTTTTTTTATGGAAATAAGCTCATAAATTTTTTTTAAAAGACACAAATGACAGGTTTTGCATTGTGATTTATAAAAGGTGGGTCCCAATTAACTCATGAAATAACAAATTTTGTATAGTTTTACCAAATACGGTAATTATAAATTAGAGCTTTTATTTTAGACCTTAATCTAATTAGCTCATATTAATTAGATTGAAAACTACTTCTTAGTTTTAGAGTCTCACCAGTTGGGGAATGGGGGCTACTGTTGACTGGTGAGTAACTTTTCCTGTGGGTTTTGGATCACAGTAGGTGAGTTTTCCAATTTTGATGTACCAATCACCCCTGTTTTTCATTTTTAAAAAACTAGTTTTTCAGATCACATGCTAGCTGATGCGGGCATGTGATTGAAGCCTCACTCACTTATCCTGTGTGTCAGCCACTGAGGTGATGTTTGACTCTTTCCTTTTGAGGCCTTCAGGAAAGAGGAGGAATTAGACAAATGTGGTCGGTTTTAAGTTATCAATTAGGTTCACTTGCCAACAATACAAATAACGAATGGTTCTTGGGGGAAAAAAAGAATGGTAGGACAGCCAGGGGTGTGTATTCAATGTATATTCTTGCATTAAAATGGTTTAAGGTTTTGAGTTAAAGAATCTTAGAGATCCCCTGAAAGCCAATTTGATGAGCAGGGTATAGATCTTATCATGGAAGCCTATTTGGATTTAAGAGTTCGAAAACTATACATTTTTTTATAAATTTGATAAGACACTCTATTTGTCTGTGAATAAGATCTTGTGGTGAGATGTTTTGGGCATCCGAGGCTGGCCTTTTTATATCCAAGGGGCCTTGTGCAATAGATCCGGTCTCTCCTATTTTGCCAGGAGACCTTTGCACTATTCACAAAATACCCAGCTTATAAAGTTGCCAAACAGTGTTAGATTCACACACACAAACACAAAAAATGCTGAATTTGGAAAACGTTATTCGGAATTGGAATTATGAAACAAAGGCCTATCTACTGGAGCCCACACTGTTGTGATTCTGGTACCACGCATGTGAAAACACTATAATTGACAATCAAACAAGCCACACAAGGGAGAGAGAAAATCACATAAAAGAAAGTTACGTAGTCCTGTAAAAAGCCTACTACTACACGGAAAGAAAAAAAAAAACCCAACTTTCCTCCACACACCCATAGGAGAGAGAGTTTTCACCTCTCACACTCAAAGCCCAGCGATATAAATTACATAAATATATAAACAATTATTTCTTCATCCACAAAAAATCTTGATACAATTACCAAAATACTTAAAACCCTTCAGCTATTGATTGGCCAACTTAATGAACCGTCAACTCAAAATACAAGACATAAACTTAACATACGTAATCTCATACGTACATGATCCATGTTTTGCTTGTTACTCATTGCTTCTCAAGAATGATCCTCGACTCAATTTGACCACTTGAGATCTTTTGCCCTTTTTCCTTATAGATCATCCCAGAAACATAATGGTTGAGAATCAAGATGTCTGGAACTTTGTTCAGAACCCTGAACCTCCCCATCTCCCACCTTTTTCATAATTTCCATATGCATGGGAGTGGGCTCAGAGACCAGCCAGGCCGGTGTGGATTAAAGAATTATGTTCCAACACCCACCATCTTCAAAGGCCACATGTGGGACGACTCAGTCCTCAGCTCCTCAAGTATATATCCCACGTGCCAGCTACTGCAACTATCTAACTTGTGGTAGATGACTGATGAGGGAAGGGTCCAGACAACGAAACCCATGATCCCATCTAACCAACCAACTTAATAAAAGTAGTGCACGTTGTGGGTCCCATCCTGAGATTCCTAAAAATTTTACTCTTGTCACCTGTAACTGCAGCACTGCCTTTGGATTACATGGGCCCTTACTGTCATTGCCCACTGTCTCTCTTCCTTGTCATATAAAATCCCATGGGATAAAATGTGGTAAATGTTTTATAAAATCAAACTTTAACAATAAGTTATATTTCTTATTGTTGTGCTCAATGAAATAGATGGAAAGTGCTGAAATCATGACCCAAGATTCAGCTCTTTTTATTGACACTTAGCTATTCTAAAAGCTTATACTCTTCTCCAATTTGACACTTATCTGAACATTATATTTAATTACAAATATACAGTTAAAAAAGTCATTAAGTGCACGATTGTGTAGAGGTAAATCGGTAGAAAAAGTGGTAGAGAAATGGTCGGCTTTCTACGTCCTTTTTTTTTCACATTGTTTGGTGCAGTAAGAATCCACGAAAAATCTTTTTTTTTTTTCTTTTGAAAGATAAAAAATCCGATTTTTTTATAAAATCTTTTCTTTCCATAAAGGAAAGTGGAGTTCAAAACTCCCCCTAACAAAAGTGTGCAGTTATTTGTGATTGACATTTTTCTTGCCTCGATAAACCTAACCAGCCCCGCTAATTTGATATTTCTTGATCAACATCCATTGTGCACTAAGAGGTTTGAGTTGGGAGACTCAATTACTTGAGACCCTCTGGGGCAGGCCTTAGAGCATTCTCAGGGTCCAATGGTATGACGAACTTCACTCCAGTTGGAGTACTTGCATCGCTCTCAACTTGATGATGTCTTAGCCCTTTTTTGACACCTCTATTTTTAGCCTCTAATTATTAAAATCTTTAAAACGGGCAGAGCTTTTGAAAATTAAGGCTTTTGGTATATATTTTCAGACTCGCAGACTTTAGAGATGTATAAGCAATTCCTCTTTTCTCCACTACCCTCATCTCATGGCACTTAGAATTTTAGACAAAAAAAAAAAAACAAAAGACGGCTACAATGGACCGGGCATCATGGACTCCCAATCCCTTTTTAGTTTTTTTTTTTTTTAATTTAAAAGAGTGAATCAAGATCCAAACCGTTAAAATTGTTCCTAAGATCAAGCATAGCTACAAGACCAAGTTTCGGCCGTTGGATCATCACTAGTCTTGAGATGTGTTAAAAAAAGTGAGCAATTTGATAGTGTTTTATGGGCCTCAAACACAAAATTCAAATCATAAGGGGTCTCCCAAAAAATAAGTAGAGATGCCAAACAATTCCTTAGAAATGTTCAAAATACGATAACCATACGTGTACTGTTCCCGCGCTAAAAGAGTCAATTCACGTTTGTTTGAAAAAAATGCGATCATCTAGAGAGGTTTGGGATAACTGAATGGACCCGACACCCGGAGGCAGACACCATAAGCAGGTCTGTTCCCACAAAGTCAACCAGATCCCAACCACTTAAATTCAAAAAGTCTTGTGCCCCAACGTAACACAAACATATTCTAGTTTCCTGTAATTGAACGGTGTTAGATATTTTTCTTGGCTCCTCAATAAATTAATCACCTACACGAGGACTATATCCTCATGTATGTGTGCATTGACAATGCTACTTGAAGCCACAATTGGTGGTTGCAATACATCCTTATTATGTATTGTATTAACCTAAACCCTTGATTAAAAGAAAATAAAAAAATACAAATTGATCCCAATCCTCTTTATTACATTCACTGTAGGTTTTGGTCACAAAAAATTCGCATTTTTCTAAACATTATGACCTCCAAAATCAAAGGTAAACTTTCTCAACACTCCCTCACACATGCAGGTCCAACAGATTACATGGACGGGCCTCCACGTGGGCTACACAAGAACAACATAAACCAGCTTTGATATAATGTTAATAACCGGAAACCCCAAAAGCTCCATCTTTTCGTCTTTTTAGTTGTTAACATGGCATCAGAGCCAAAGGTCATGAGTTCGAAACCTATGAGAAGAATGTTACCTCTATTTGTCTGGTTTGTATGTTCTGTCTTTTGGTTGAGTTTAAAATTCGAACGGCTTCCCGTTCAAGGGGGCGTGTTGATAGACATTGTTGTGCCGTTTATATTGAGCTTTTGGTGATACTGGTTATTAACATCCATACCTAGGACTTCACCTTGCTCCCAAACCTGTTATTGGCATGTATCCAAATGCACATAAATGGCCTTTTGTGCTATCTAGCCATCGGATACAAGATGCACACAGATCTCATGTACAATGATCTAATGCACACACTTGAACCCAAGTATAGAGGCATGCACATCCTTAAATTTTTATCGTTCCACAGCTTTCCGCTCAGGCATGTGGTTATGTACATTTGTTCTACCTTATAGGTTCTATGTTTCAACTGACCTTTAGGGCGTGTTTGGATGTGTGGTGAAGTGAGGTGATGTGAGGTAAAGCCTCCATTATCCAGACAAGAAAATACAATGGGTCATATCAAAAATATACAATTTCAAAATTTCCTCAATCTTTTTCAAAAAAAGTACAAAAAGCAACTTCCTTTTTCCACTAAAAGACAAAAAAATTACACTTATCTATAAAAAAAAGTCAAAAAAGATTCCATACCAAACAACTAAAACAAAACACCATCATAACACCTTATATTTTATTCTATCTTGATTTGATGCTTCACCTCGCCATACTTCAATTCACCGTAAAAACAAACATGCCATTAAACATTTTCTACAATTCAGAATGGGGCGATGGCTCCAAAAGACCCACATGGTCTCATCGGTTGGATATTTCTTCTTTTGTGGAAATGGAAGAAAGGAACGGTTGGTGAGGAATCGGGTGGGGGTATAACGACAGTGCTACGAAGAAGCACGTGTCGTGAGTTACGCCGACTTGGGAGGAGTGAAGTTGTCGTATTTAACTATTCAACGGTGTCTTTATCTCTCATGACTCATGCATGCTCATGGTTGATCATCTCTCAACCAGGCAAGTCTTTCTGATTTAATTTGCAACGCAACTAAGGTAGGCCCCACAAAAAATGCATAGAAAAGCTTGGACGTTGTTGTTGTTGTTGGAATCAATGCGGGGTCCTGAATCTATATATATGTATACTGCAGTACACTCTAACCAAAGAAAGTAGGGTAAATTAGCCAAAAATCCTTAAGCACGGTCTTCTAAGGCATCAAGGACAACTACTTTTTCTCTAATGTCTATAGTCCACACAGCTGGAGATATTTTAGTGAGAGGTCCCTAATATGCCACATCATATATTTTCATGACTAAGTTGCCCCTTTCAACTGTGCTAGAGAACTCCTTCATTCTTCTTCTCTCATTTTCCATTTTCCATTTTCCATTCCTTTCCATAGTTGCAGAGTATCGTTGCAGAGCACCTCCCGTCGCCACCATTACTTCCGATTCTCTCTCTTTCATTTCTTCAAAGATAGACACAGTTTTACTTTATCTTGCTCTATCATCTGTAGTCTCTTCCAAATCTCTCTTTCTCTCTACAACTGATTTGAAAGAGAGCATTTTGCACTTTTTCTTGTTTCTCCCCTCTCTTTTCTCGATTGGATTGTGGTCATCAAGTGTTCTTGTTTTGGATTTCGATTTTTATTAGAATCTGATTTTCCGTATTCTGACTTTTGATGTCGCCGAGCTCAGATAAATTTCTCAGAATCTCTGATAAACTAGACAGACACTCGGATAAATTTGTCGAAGTTTTGCCAGAAACTCAGATAAATTTACAAATTTATCTGAGTTTCTGGGAGAACTCAGATAAATTTGTAGAAGTTCTGCCAGAAACTCAGATAAATTTACAAATTTATCTGAGTTTCTGCAGAACTCAGATAAATTTATCTGAGTTTCTGGCAGAATTCAAACAAATTTATCTGAGTTTTGAAGAACTTTTCTGGGTTGTAAACAAATAGCTATGTGAAGTGGTGTCATCTGATGACCCACATCCATCTCTACTTTCTTATTGCAGTGGTTGTGATTCGTGATTCGCGTTTTCTTTCTCTGCCAGCTGACAGAAGGAGAAGGAGGAGCAGGGAACTATGGGAGAAACCAAACATATTCTGATTTTGTGGAAGTGATAAAACAGCGATTATCAGGTTTAAGCATTAGATAACACTTATTTTGATTTTTAATACTATAACCTATTAACCTTCATATCATACCTAAGTTATATCAACGGCCATGATGTCAGTTTGGCCACCTTGATAGAGAAACTTGATTGTCATGTAATGTGTGTTTTGGCTGTTCTCTTCTACTCTCACAGGCAAGTTCTAGTGTTGTATTCACAAGGTATCATGTGTCCTGATTTCAAGAAAGCCCAAGTCAGTCAATCTGTAAGTGGTTTTAACATGTGAAAAGATGGTCCAGGACCACCGTCCACAGGCTACACATATGATCATAACCATAGTTTAAACAGTGAGAAGACTGCCTCATAAGACTGACAAATTTATCTGAGTTTTATTTGAGTTTTGAAAACTCAGATAAATTTATTTGAGTTTTGCTTTTGTTGACATATACAAGAGCGTTTTTGTCTTTTTCAATTACAAGAGGACTGCTGTCAATACGATAAAGTATTGTGGACCGTTTGCAATAAAAATCACTGTTGAGGGACCTCCGCCCAAATGCCCCAAGAAAGTATAGTTTAATATTGTGACGTAGTGTGGTTAAGATGACTATAGTAAGATAAGATGCGTCCTAGGACCCACATGGTCTCATCGGTTCGTTACTTCTTATTTATCAATTATGGCTGCTGTTGACTCATTACTTCTTATTTATCAATTGTGGATGCTGTTGACTCAAACGTCAAAAATATTAGGGATATTTTCCATGCTGCTGCCTTTACATCAGACATTCACCCTAAACTGTCAAAATTTAAGCACTTCATAAAAAGTTGTGGTGTGACATCTAGGGTGGTAAGATCTCATGATGTGAGATATTTTAGGGTTGTGTGATATTGCAATGTTATCGTATAGATTGCTCTGTAGAATATATTTAAATTAAGCTGTTACGAAATAAATAGCGGATCTAGGAATAAAATCCAAAATACAAAAACTGCGGTGGTTCCAACGCAAGGATGGATGACTTTGTCACACTATATGTCTTTGGGGTAATTTGCTTTTTACACAATGCGAATGTTGCATATGAAAACAGCTAATATGCATTTATTACATATGCAAGTGTTACACATGTAAAGCACATTCATATGGTTGTCAAAATCATCATTTTTATATGAATAAATGAGTACATCCAATGGTTTTAGATTTATGTGGGATTTTTCTGATTTTTCACGAATTTCTCAAAATTCATAAACAATTAATATATGAAGCTTTACATTTTAATTTTTATCATTGACGCAAGAACATTGGATGGTTTGGGTAATGAATTGGGGCCCACAGAAGTCCTGAAAATTAGAACATATAAGTTTCAACTTTTTTACAAATTATTCAAAATCCATAAAGATGTAAGATAGTCAGTTCTAAGGTCTTAAGGGTTAATTTAGTTCAATGAAAAAAACTGAATGATCTGGATTACAAATGTAGAGCCCAATTTTATAAGAAAAATACAGGTATGATAGGCACCATGTGAGGAAAAAGTTACAGTGCAACAATCTGTACCAGTGCCTTTTGCAAAGAGACGAGTCTAAAATAATGTCTTAAATATGTGTTCAGAATAGTAAAAGGGAGATAAATTATGTGTTATACATGTGATCATTGCATACCCTTTATGCAAAATATGTTAGGTCAGGCCAGGCCTTTGAGCATAGATAGGTGATAGGCCTAAGATCAGCCAGATAAACCTAACAGGATAGAAAATGAATCCCAGCAATGGGCCTAAGACACAAACCAAATCCATCTCAATGAGTGATGGTGTTGTGTCTGGCTCGAGCTCACTAGAAAACTTTTTGCAAGAAAATGCTTTTTTACATGAGATATTCAGGTGTGAAGGGCACAGCCTATAATGGGACTAAGCATTTTTGTTGTATAAATCCAGCCGTTCATTTGTTCTGGATTAATTTGGTGGTCTCTTTGAAGCTTGAGTATAAAACATATCGTCCGACACCGATATTGACAGACCCATCAAACAGTGGTTTTAGTGGAGGAGAAGAAGCATCACGTATTAAGAAATGAGGCAGATTTGGAAATGTCAAATGGAAAAGAGTTGAAGAAGAGATAAAAGGTCCTCACCAGAAACGTTGGAAGTGCAACAAAGGAGTCGATGCAATTATTTAAATGGGCTAGGCCATATGGGTTATGTACTAAATTGACATTTTTGACAACGGAACCCGCTCTAGTCTTTTTTTCAAAGGAGGACCGTGAATTTCTTGCTCAAAAGGGCCCCATGTCTTTTGACTATGGTGGCACCATTCACAGGTCTCAGTTGCCACCAAATCAAACAGGTCCCACGTAACTCGAAGGATCGATGTTGGATTTCTCCGATACTCAATTAAATCAATCACCGACCTACGTACTTACATCAACCCTTGTTAGGTTACTTAACCATAACAGCTCCATTTCTGACTCTATAAATTTTAGCTATGAGCCATGAATGATAGATAGACTCCTGGGAGGGAAGAGAGAGAGAGAGAGATGGGAAAGAGCAAAGTTCTTGTGGTAGGGGGAACTGGTTATATAGGCAACAGGATTGTTAAGGCAAGCTTAGCCCAAGGTCATGAGACATATGTCCTCCACCGGCCGGAGATCGGCATCGACATGGAAAAGGTTCAGATGCTACTGTCATTCAAGCAACAAGGGGCCCACCTCATCGAGGGATCATTTTCCGATCACCGGAGCCTAGTCGATGCCGTGAAACAGGTGGATGTGGTCATCTGTACGATATCGGGTGTTCAAATGAGGAGCTACCACATTCTCCTGCAGCTTAAGCTCGTCGACGCCATTAAAGAAGCTGGCAATATCAAGGTTTGCATGACTAAACTGCACCTCCTATCTTGGTGCATGCAAGCCCTTTCTTTTGTTTAATAGTGTGGTTTTCTCAAATCAACTCACTTTTATGTATTAGGAGACTATCTCAGGAGAGATGTCTCCCACAAATTAATTTTTTAGCACATGGGACCGACCTTAATCAATTCAATTTCCTCGCACTCATTAACCTCCTGACCTTAATTAATCCACTTTCCTCACACTCACTAATCTCCCATAAAATGGTATCCATCCTTATTTGACACTAGTCCAAATTTATGCTTAGCTTTGGACTGAATTCATACAACTGATAAAACTTTAACGCTCCCTCAATCAATGGCTTGGGTGATTTAATTGAGATGGTTTTTTTTCTACAAAATCATATCCACAGCGAAACATTTCCATCAAGCTATCTTCCTATGATTGACGTGTATCCAAGTCAGTCCCACAAAGGAGCTTCAAACTCTCTTTGAAGAAAGTGTGATCTTTATCTATTTAAGCCACGTTCTCTCTTCGTTATTTTGTCTTTTTAATACGAAAAAGGTTACAATTAGCAGTGGATGAAAAGGGATTTAGCTGGGATTTTTTTCTGCCGCTAAACCTGCTATGTTAGTGTCGTCTTAGACTGTCTAAGCTAATATGGCATGGCATGATTAGCAGCAAAAAAAAAATTTCCGGCGCAATTTGTGGGCTTTATCGCTGGAAGAAAAATGCCGCTAAAACTCGTTCCGTCCACTGCTACTTGTAGTTTTGTTTTTTTGTTTTTTTTATTATTTTTTTTTTTTTTTGTTTTTTTGTTTTTGAAATTGTTTTGATCAATCATGGCATTCACACTCACATGCCTCCAATGAATTAGTACCCACCCTAATGTGATACTAGTCCGATTGCTACTTATAATTAAACTCAATTAGAAAATGATAATTGCATTATTGCAAAGGCAGTAACTTTTGACGCATCAAAAGTGAGTTCACATACACTAAGTATGCTCACATACACTTCCCATGAGTGGGATGTGAGAATCTACATGTAGGACCACTTATTGATATTCCTAACCTTCAAAATGTGTGTCATCCCGTCCAATCAGATATCCTTAAATTTTACTTAAAAAGGAATCGGTCCCATCTAAGATTGAACAAATGATCTGGACAGGATTGAGGCATATGGTTAATAATGCATGCATAAGATTGTGCAAATCATATAATCAGTCATGTTGTCAATCTTGAGGGGGGGGGGGGGGGGGTGGGGGGGGCAATACCTATTAAAGTAGAATTTGAGGATATATCAATGGAGGGGATGATACATATTTTGAATAGTGTAGATTATTAATAAGTGGGCCCTACATGGAGATTCACTCACCTCACTCAAGGATAGCTAGTGAGAAAAAACTCAAGACTCCTTTTGTTTACTCTACTATGGTAAATATTGACATACCCTCATACTCACTCACCCAAGTTCCTCAACATCAGTGCGATAGCCAGTAATTGATGTTTTGACTTTTTCGCGGACAAGAGGTCCCCCTGGTTGTGTTGGTAAAATGTCATGTGTTTGAGTCTTCTCCCCTGACTTTTCTTATTATTATTTTTATAGTTGGGTCGGGCTTGGCTTGGATGGGCCTAAATAAATAATCCGAGCCCAGCCTAATTACTAAACCTTAAGGTCCAGGCCCGGACCAAACCGGGCTCAGGCTCAGGCCCACCCAGCCCATGAACAACCCTAACTCAAGCATGTGTGGATTGGCAACTTGAGTGACATTCGACTGTTCTCTCAATCCTCAATGCTCTAACTTAACTACTGGAATAGTTTTGGTCATTTTACTGGGGCTTTCTTGGAGGCTAAGAAAGCAGATATTATATATATGATGTAATCTATAACCCTACACCTGAAGTGGTGGAATAATAAAGAGAGTGAGTTCTCTTTTGCCGTGGACGTAAGCACTCTGCCGAACCATATAAATCATGTGTTTTTCCTTGTGTATGCTTGATTGATCTTCTCTTGTGCGTGCTAAGGCCCTAGATCACAACACAATGTGAGGCACATAAGTTCATTTATTACCGGTTAGCCGCGTTAGGTGGAAATAAACTGTCTTGGATCACTGGACCATAGCCCCATTTTGAGTTTGCTTAAGCCTATTGTCCTGTTAAAAAAAAAAGCCCATCATCCTATAATGTATTCTATGAGAAATGATCAACATTGAAATTCCAATGTTGCCGGCTAATATATCTTCACTGCAGGCCCACCATCGGTGAATTCAAGTCATTCACTCAAACTCACAAGTAGGCGCCCCACATGCCCCAGGGCAGTTATGTTTGTATGTTTTGCACACTATCTGTGTGTAGTAAAAAGAATGTGTAGCATACTAGCTACAGGGATAGGGGAATCATATGGTTGTTGCTGTGGATGGCACTCCCACAGCTCCCTCCATGGATTGATTCCGGAAACTTTACTTCAAGTCTCCTGGCCACTAGGCCAATCAAGCTAAAAAAAATAAAATAAAATAAAAAATCTGTGTGTAATATAGGGATAAGTAAGGTGCTCATTTAACAAAAAATCAAAAAACCAACGGATGAATGGATGCAGCGATTCCTGCCATCGGAGTTTGGCACAGATCCGGCGAGGATGGCTGATGCATTGGAACCTGGAAGAGTGACATACGACGATAAAATGGTAGTGAGAAAGGCGATCGAAGACGCAGGGATTCCCTTCACTTACATCTCTGCCAACTGCTTCGCGAGCTATTTTGTTGGGGGCCTCTGTCAACCTGGTAAAATTTTACCTTCAAGGGAGAGTGTCTGCCTGCTTGGAGATGGTTCTGTCAAAGGTATCATTGATTCATTTTCCTTCAAATATATTCACATGTGATGATTTGGGACTTGGGAGTGGTCTATAGTATCACCAACTAAAACATCAAATTAGGTTCATATGGAATCCATGTCCCACCAGTATTTGGTGATGAATTGAACAGTGAGATTCTCACAAATCACTCCTAGTAATAACCGGACAAACTTTGTTGGGGTGGTGGCTCCATGAAAGACTTTTCTAATGAAGTTAGCCAGGGTTGTGAACAGCCATAATTTAAACTGATTCGATCAGGCCAATAAAAATAGCCCACCAAAGCTGATTTCCATCAGGCTTTTTGGCCCCGCCCGCCCATAAGTAGCAATTAGAACTGGCGTTCAGCTCTAACCCCTAGGATGGGAGTTGAATCAATGAGACCAGGCCACCATGCCCTAGAGGCCCACAATCTCCGACCAAAAGGACCTAAACTAAAAAAATGAAGAGACCCTATCCACTGTAACTCAATTTTTTTTTTTTTTTTGGAGGACTAGCCATAATCTATGAAATTTGTTTTCCATGGCAGCTATTTATTTGGATGAAGATGACGTTGCTACCTACACCATCAAAACTATAGACGACCCAAGAACACTCAACAAGACCCTTTACCTCCGGCCCCCTGAAAACATCCTCTCCCAGATAGAGGTAATAAAGATGTGGGAGCAGCTCATTGGAAAAGAACTCGAGAAAACTAGTATATCTGCAGAGGAATTCCTTGCTCAAATGAAAGGTAAGTCACACCAGTGTCCACATGCAAGAGAGAAAAAAAAAATGACATAGCATGGCTCGCATCCATGGTCTTAAAAATACTTTTATTAGTTTCTAAGAGCTCTATAAAATGGTTTCATTTGTTCATTTCAGGTCAGGATTGCATAATGCAGATTTGTTCGGTACATTACTACCATGTTTGCTTTGATGGTTGTCTGGCAAATTTCGAAATAGGAGATGAGGGAGAAGAGGCTTCACAGCTGTATCCAGAGGTTAACTATACTCGAGTGAAGGAGTATCTCAAACGCTATCTATAGACAGTCTCTATACCACTCATAGTCACAACTGGAATCAATAAAAGATGGGGGTGTTCAGTGTTGGGATTCCCCTGTTTGGATCCTTGAAACTCCATTTATTTTACATGTATATCTAATTTACCCGTAAGGCATAACTCTGTTTACTAAGTGGTTATGGAACAGTTTAGAATAAATTTTTACATGAAATGGTAATTCAACTTATACACTGATTCATGCATAAAACAATTACCTGTACTTACATTATGGCAATCCAAACTGGCCCAAAGCAAGCACAAGCACCTAAAGGCATTGGGGATTGGATTAGAGTGTTATATAATAAATTTAGTAATAGGTAGCAAACCATAGTAGTCAATTTCGGTTTTTTTTTTTTTCCGCCGAAATTACCATAATTTCTCATTTCGGTGTCAAACTATTTTGATTTGAATTCCGGTCCATTTAGGGTCCTTCCGGTCTATTCCTCTCCACTTCGGTTTGTAGCACAGTTTTCACGAGTTTTTATTTTTTCTTAATATCCATATCAAGAAACATGCACCATTTGTATTTTTTTCTATTTTTCTACTTTTTACATGTATGTTTTTTTTTATTATTATTTTGATCGAGAAGTTACTCCAAAAAGTTTTGCCAAAAATTTGAAATGCCAAAATATTCTATCTTGGAGGCTGGACCAAAATGACGATCAAAACAGAATTGACAACTGTACATCAAACACCAAAACCTACAATGGGATGCAGTAGTAGTTAATAAAGCTTCTAATTCATAACCATTCATAACCAGATTACTGGAACCCATCAATAATTAATCATGAAAGCGCTTGAGGCTAAATCCTCTATCAAAATCCAGATAAAGACATCTAACCCATCATCAATTCTATCAAACTGCCCCATAATTCTAAATGCCATAGAATCAGTGGGGGGGCCTTTTTTAGTTCAGATCTTCTGGCCCAGCTTTTACATGGGAACCTTGTAACACGAGCTTAGAACTCCATCCACGGGTTATACAGCGGGTCTCATCTCCGATTGAGCACTACGAATCACTCTACGATGGAAACTTGATTAACACGATGTTGGTACCAACGCAAGGTCGGTGGCAGTTATGTTTACATCAATCAGACAGTGGGTCCCACTCCTTTTGAATTAAAACTGATGATAGATAAGTGCCGGGGATCAAATTCATCTTGAATTGTCTATATTATCTCTAAGTGGTATCCAGGGTAATGGCTGTGACAGAAGATCTGCACTCTTTGTTTTGGTAATAGTGAGGATAAAGATCCAATCCAACAGTGATGATGAGGTCTTCATCAATCGCCCAGAGACATTTTGACCCGATTACTCACATTGACAATAAATGGGCCCCACAAGCGGTTATTACATCCATCCCTGCTGACAATATGATATTAACTTATCATTTGTTATTGCTCTTCCAATTCAATTGAACTACAATTTACAACCATTCTCGGAGTTGTAGAGCCGTCTTTGATAAGTAAATAAATAAAGTATGTGATGATAACATGAGTTTATGATGAAATGATAATTTCCTGATAATATCATGGAAATCTCAGATTATCCCATGGGATAAAATGTGGTAAATGTTTTATAAAATCAATCTTTAACAATAAGTTATATTTATTTTTAATTCTTAGTTATTCTACTTTCTAAAATTAATCTACTATTTCAATGTTTTCAATAATAGTTAAAAAAAAAACCCAGATTAGAAAAATATGAGAATATAATTTCCTCAACAACAATATTTTTAAAAATAGCCGCGACTATAATTATTCATTTTAGGGAAATAAGCTCTAATTTTGTGATTTAGAGTTCATTTATATATTAGTGAGTTTGTAAACCTCAAATTGCATTTTTCTAATTTTAGAGTTTATTTGCAAATCAACTCCGCCAATTTATATTGTCGGTCCCAAGTAAGGTAAAGGAAGAGAGTTGTGTTAGGTACGTTGATAGGGCAGCATAAAATTCTGTCACGTAGAACCTAAACATGAATTCTGAGAATCCATCTCAACATAGCCGAGACTAGACTTTGATTACGATGATGATGATTTGCAAAGCAAACCTTTGCCTCTTAATAAAATAAGCTAAGGGGGCTGCTTTTTCAAAAGCTCTATTAGCTAAAGTAGATGAAGGGCAACAATATATAATTTACAAGTGTTTTTTTTTTATGGAAACAACCTCATAAATTTTTTTTAAAAGACACAAATTATAGGTTTTACATTGTGATTTATAAAAGGTGGGTCCCAATTAACTCATGAAATAACAAGTTTTGTATAGTTTTACCAAATACGGTAATTATAAATTAGATCTTTTATTTTAGGCCTTAATCTAATTAACTCATATTAATTAGATTGAAAACCACTTCTTAGTTTTAAAGTCTCACCAGTTGGGGGCTACTGTTGACTGGTGAGTAACTTTTCCTGTGGGGTTTGGATCACAGCAGGTGAGTTTTCCAATTTTGATGTACACATCACCCCTGTTTTTCATTTTTAAAAAGCTAGTTTTTCAGATCACATGCTAGCTGATGCGGGCATGTGATTGAAGCCTCACTCACTTATCCTGTGTCAGCCATTGAGGTGATCTTTGACTCTTTCCTTTTGAGGCCTTCAGGGAAGAGGAGGAATTAGACAACTGTGGTTGGTTTTAAGTTATTAATTAGGTTCACTTGCCAACAATACAAATAACGAACGGTTTTTTGGGGAAAAAAAGGAATGGTAGGACAGCCAGGGGTGCGTATTCAATGTATATTCTCGCATTAAAATGGTATAGATTAAGTTGAAGTTTTAAGTGTGTTTTTGTTTTAAGGTTCTGAGTTGAGAATCTTAGAGATTCCATGAAAGCCAATTTGATAAGCAGGGTATAGATCTTATCATGGAAGCCAATTCGGATTTAAGAAATTGAAAACTATACATTTTTCTGTAAATTTGCTAAGACACTCTATTTGTCTGTGAATAAGATCTTGTGGTGAGATGTTTTGGGCATCCGAGGCTGGCCTTTTTATATCAAAGGGGCCTTGTGCATCAGATCTGGTCTCTCCTATTTTGCCAGGAGACCTTTGCACTATTCACAAAATACCCAGCTTATAAGGTAGCCAAACACTGTTAGATTCACACACACAAACACAAAAATGCAAAATTTGGAAAAAGTTTTTCGGAATTGGAATTATGAATCAAAGGCCTATCTAGTGGAGCCTAGACTGTTGTGATTCTGATACTACTTATTGTGCGCTCGTGTGAAGAACACTACAATTGACAATCAAACAAGCCACACAAGGAAGAGAGAAAATCACATAAAATAAATTTACATAGTCTTGCAAGAAAGCGTACGTCTACCTGAGAAAAAAAAAAAAAAAACCTTTCCTCCACACACCCATAGGAGAGAGAGTTTTCACCTCTCACACTCAAAGTCGAGGGATATAGATTACATAAATATATAAACTATTATTTCTTCATCCTCAAAAAATCTTGATACAATATTTACCAAAATACTTAGAACACTCAGGCTACTGATTGGCCAACTCAATGAACCGCCAACCCAAAATACAAGGCATAAACTTAACACACGTATCTCGCTTGTCACTCATTGCTTCTCGAGAATGACCCTCGACTCAATTTGACCACTTGAGATCTTTTGCCCTTATTCCTTATAGATCATCCCAGAAACATAATGGTTGAGAATCAAGATGTCTGGAACTTTGTTCAGAACCATAAACCTCTCCGTCTCCTGATAAGGAAGATCACAAGTTGGTGGGCCATCAAATAGGTCACCACTTAATAGTGGGTCATTCCATTAGTCATCACATGCCATTTCTACATGAGAAGATTGGCGAGCCATCTCATGAGCAAGAGAATCCTCCAGATATCAAACGGACACGTCATGCATATCATAATCTATCATGATCGTGAGACAACATGTATCAAGGATATGAAGGGTGTACAAATGAGCTGGCCTGGGATGTGAAGATCTTATTTTATGATATTCAGTTGCTTTAAATGTATTTTAATATATTCTCAAAATCCATGTGTAAGGAAACTAATCCATGTGTAAGGAAGCTACACATCTATATAATGAAATGATGAGGAAAGGCTAGACACATCGACAAGATCATAGCCAAAACCTCTTTTCACAATCTGTCTTTAATTTTCTCATGGTATCAGAGCTTCACCAGCTCTAGAAACACCCTACCTTAAAATAGTGTCTTTCTTCTTTATATTATATCCATGGCTGGATCATCTTCAACGTCATTCTCTCTCACCCTATCTGCTACTGCACTTCACCATCTCATCACAATTGTTTCAGTAAAACTGAACCTCACAAACTATCTGGTTTGGCGTATGCAAATCCTTCCTCTTATTGAGAGTCTTAAGGTTAAGGATTTGATAACTGAAGGACTGCCGGCAAAGAAAGAAACAGACAACGAAGGCGAGGCAGATTCAGAATATGAGACGTCAAAGGAACAAGATCTCCTATTAAGGAGTTGGATTACAGGAACTCTATCAGAAGAGGTCCTTTACCTGATCGTGGGTTGCAATACAGCCAAGGAAATTTGGCTGTGTCTTGAGGAAAATTTTCTTCATGCCACGAAAGAACACGAAGTTCAACTAAAGCAGAGGATGCAAGATATCAAACTCGGTAATCAGCCACTATCTGAATACCTTAAAGCTTTCAAAAATATTTTTGATGGTCTTGCTTCAATTCAAAAAATAGTTCCAGATGAAGATAAAGTTATTTACATGTCTCGTGGCCTTGGAAAGAAGTATAGTGTGCTAGTAACCTCTATGCTGGCAAAACCACCATTTCCCACCTATACCCAATTTGTCACTGCTGTCCAGAATTATGAGCTTCATCTCCAAAGTTTGGAACCTGAAGCTAAAAACCTTGATCAATCAATGGCATTTGTGGCCCAAAAACAACAAGGAGGACAACAAGGAGGTGGCCGTGGCAGAGGAAACTATAAGCCGCGGGGAGGTCACAATGGTCATTACAATTCATATAACTCACGTGGCCGTGGGTTTTCTGCAGTTGGGCAAAACCAGGGGTTTCGCCCAACCCTGCCAAGTGCAACAAATGGACAGCAGCAGCAGCAGACTACTTCTTCACCTCAAACAGGTAACAATAATGCTTTCTTTAATGGGTCTTACACTCCACATTTTCAGAATAATGGCACAGGGCAGCAAGGTACCAATATTTCAGATCCATGCCAAATATGTGGAAGAAGGAATCACACTGCAATGAAATGTTTTTATCGATGGGACTATTCATACCAGGCTCCTGAAGACTTGTCCCAAGCACTAACGGCACTTTCTACAAATGAAACACAAGACCCGAATCTGTATGTTGATACTGGGGCCAATGCACATGTTACCAATGATCCAGGTAAATTACTCCATGCTCGACCTTACATTGGGAATGATAAATTGGTGATAGGGGATGGTTCCAAATTGAAAATTTCTCACATAGGGGATGCCTCCTTTAAATCTGATTATGGCACAATGGAATTAAAAAATGTTTTGGTTGTGCCTGAAATCAAGAAAAATCTAGTTTCTGTTTCACAATTGGCTCGAGATAATTCTTGTCTTTTTGAGTTTTCTGATTCAAATTTTTTGATAAAGGAACGAGCCACGGGCAGACTACTGGCAACAGGCAGTAAAAAGGGCAATCTATATGCCTTAGATTGAGAAGCACTAGTGACTTTTGTGGCACTCAGATCTGGAAAAACTACGGAAGAGATTTGGCACTTAAGATTGGGTCATCCCAATAATAAAATGTTGAAGATCTTAAATTCTCAAAGCATCATTAACATTAGCAGTTGGAATAAAATACCCAGTGTTTGTGTTAGTTGTCAAATGGGAAAAAGTTGTAAGTTGCCTTTTTCTTTGAATAATAAAGTTGCCAATATACCTCTTCTGAAAATTCATTGCGACTTATGGGGGCCCTCTCCTGTTTCATCTTCTCAAGGAATCAGATATTATGTGATTTTTGTTGATGATTGCACCAGATTTACTTGGTTTTATCCCCTCAAAAATAAATCTGATTTCTTTGAGATTTTTGTCAAATTTCAAAAATTAGTAGAAAATCAGTTTTCGACAAAGATAAAAGTCTTTCAAAGTGATGGTGGTGGTGAATTTCAGTCACACAAGTTTATTGCTCATCTTGAGAATTGTGGTATTCACAGACAAATGTCGTGCCCGGGCACCCCAGAACAAAATGGTATTGCGGAAAGAAAGCACAGACATATAGTTGAGACAGGGCTTACTTTACTAATCCATGCAAATTTACCAAAGAGCTTTTGGGTAGAAGCATTCATGACTGCAGTATTCTTAATAAATAGACTTCCCTCAACAGTTTTGAATATGGAAACACCAGTTTTTAAACTTCATGGTGCTCACCCAGATTACTCAAGTCTCAGAGTTTTTGGGTGTCGATGCTTTCCTTACTTGCGGGATCACAATAAAAATAAATTTGAGCCTAAGACATATCCCTGCATTTTTATAGGGTATAGCCCCTTGCATAAAGGCTTTCGGTGCTACCATCCTCAGAGTCGAAAAGTCTTCATCTCACGCCATGTGGTTTTTGATGAAACTGTATTTCCATATAAGAATTCACAAAATGTGTTGATTCATGCGCAGGAACCAAGCACTATTACCACTTTTTCAGATTTCATTCAATGTGCTATTCCTAACGCAGAACCCAAACACATACCAGAGACATCAGCACCTCAAAGGCAGACACACTTGACAATGGAGTTACCATCATCTAATCAAAATGATGCTTCGTTGGGTGGGCACTCAAATAGTACCACATGTCCACCAAATGAACATGCACAACATTTATCTCTTCAAGATAATGGTGGCTCAGGTATGCACTCACCTATTAACTTATGTACACCTAAGGAGTATACACAACAATTGCATCCTGAGTCTGGGCAACCTGTCACCGAGCATAGCACACCGCCTCAACAAACAGATCAAAGCCCCTCTGAGCAGCACGTCATGCAGCCTGAAATTGGATCGCCTTCTTTTGTTCCTCCACCTGTCCAAGATGTACAATCACCAATTGGCCAAGACCTGATTGATTCACCTACAATTCATGGTTCAAATGCAACACCTATTGTCTCAATGGATCATGTGTCTACTATGTGTGCACCCACAGAATCTCCCAGTTCTCCCAACGATGGTGCCGTTGAGACTACAATGTCTACGCGGCCTCATGTTATGCGCACCCGAGCTATGGATGGCATTTTCAAACCAAAGATCTTAATGGCCACTAGACATTCTTTGCAAATGTCCACTGAGAAGTCACACAGTCCAGATCACTTAGCCATGTCTAAATCATCACATGGGCCTAATTTGTTGTACATGTCCACATTGGATCAGGACTTGAGTGAGCCCAACAATGTTAATGATGCATTGAACCGACCTCAATGGGTCATGGCTATGAAGGAAGAGCTACAAGCATTAGATCGCAATGAGACCTGGGATTTAGTTCCCCGAACACATGATATGAATGTTGTCGGTTCACGATGGGTTTTTAAAACCAAATTAAAATCAGATGGGTCTGTTGATCGCTTTAAAGCCCGTTTGGTTGCTAAAGGGTATAATCAGATGGAGGGAATATTTTGATGAGACCTTTAGCCCAGTAGTCAAACCCACAACTATCCGTATCATACTTAGCTTGGCGGTTGTCTCTCACTGGCCCATCCGTCAACTTGACGTTAAAAATGCCTTTCTTCATGGGGTTCTACGTGAAACAGTTTACATGGAACAACCTCCTGGGTTTACCAATCCAGACCACCCAAAACATGTGTGCAAACTAAACAAAGCCATCTACGGTCTTAAACAAGCCCCACGGGCTTGGTTTGACAGATTTAGTTTGTTTCTTCTTCATGTTGGTTTTTTCTGCAGTAATGCAGACTCATCTCTATTTGTGCTACATTGCTCTATGGGAACTATATTATTACTTCTCTACGTTGATGACATCATCATTACTGGCAACAATTCTTCTCTTTTGTCACGGCTAATTAATAAACTTAGCTTGGAGTTTGCCATGAAGGATCTTGGTCACTTACATTATTTTTTGGGTATTGAAATCACTTCATTTTCTGGAGGATTGTTTCTCTCTCAAACAAAGTACATAAATGATTTATTATCAAAGACTAAGATGATAGAGAGTAATGCTATTGGAACCCCTCTAGCACAAAAACATGATATGCACTCAGAATCTAGTCCACAAGTTGGGGGGTCAGAATATAGAAGCATAGTGGGTGCATTGCAGTACATTACTTTTACTCGACCAGATCTATCATATGCAGTAAATTTGGTTTGTCAGTTCATGCAGCAACCAACACTCAAGCATTGGCAAGGTGTCAAGCGGATTCTTCGATATCTAAAAGGAACCATTGATTATGGAATCCGGATATCTTCTCAATCTTCTCTTAATCTCTATGGCTTCTCAGATGCAGATTGGGCTGGTTGTCCACAAACAAGGAGGTCCACTACTGGATATTGTATTTATCTTGGAGCAAATTGTATCTCTTGGACTGCCAAAAAGCAAACAACTGTGGCAAGGTCCAGTGCAGAAGCAGAATATCGTGCACTTGCCTCTTCAGCAGCTGAATTGACGTGGGCATCTTATATTCTCAAAGATGTTGGAATATATCTCTCTCAGCCTCCCTTGCTTTTTTGTGACAATCTCAGTGCTTTATTCATGACAGTTAATCCAATACTACATGCTCGCACAAAACACATTGAAATAGATTATCATTTTGTGAGAGAAAAAGTTGCTCTTGGATCTCTTGTTACTCAATTTGTGAGTTCTGCAAACCAAATTGCAGACATATTTACCAAACCTCTCTCAAAGAATCTTTTTCAAAAATTTCGCTGCAAGCTTGGAGTGCTTCAACCACCACCCTCCAGCTTGAAGGGGAGTGATAAGGAAGATCACAAGTTGGTGGGCCATCAAATAGGTCACCACTTAATAGTGGGTCATTCCATTAGTCATCACATGCCATTTCTACATGAGAAGATTGGCGAGCCATCTCATGAGCAAGAGAATCCTCCAGATATCAAACGGACACGTCATGCATATCATAATCTATCATGATCGTGAGACAACATGTATCAAGGATATGAAGGGTGTACAAATGAGCTGGCCCGGGATGTGAAGATCTTATTTTATGATATTCAGTTGCTTTAAATGTATTTTAATATATTCTCAAAATCCATGTGTAAGGAAAATAATCCATGTGTAAGGAAGCTACACATCTATATAATGAAATGATGAGGAAAGGCTAGACACATCGACAAGATCATAGCCAAAACCTCTTTTCACAATCTGTCTTTAATTTTCTCATCTCCCACCTTTTTCACAATTTCCATATGCATGGGAGTGGAGTGGGCTCAGAGACCAGCCAGGCCGGTGTGGATTAAAGAATTATGTTCCAACACCCACCATCTTCAAAGGCCACATGTGGGACTCCTCAGTCCTCAGCTCCTCAAGTACATATCCCACGTGCCAGCTACTGCAACGATCTAACTTGTGGTAGAGGAGGGAAGTGTCCAGACAACGAAACCCATGATCCCACCTAACCAACCAACTTCAAAAAAGTAGTGCACGTTGTGGGTCCCACGCTGAGATTCCTAAAACTTTTACTCTTGTCACCTGCAACAGCAGCACTGCCTTTGGATTACATGGGCCCTTACTGTCATAGTGTCATTGCTCACTGTCTCCGATGTCTCCAAAGATGAGTAGGCCACCATATATATATATATAAAATCCCACCACCTGCAACCGACAAGACATCCAAATATCCCCTTGTTGATTTCGTTTGGGTTTGGGATTGGAATGACTGGTACCTACCACAAATGTCCTTATACAATAAATAATCCATGATAGGGTTTATCTATAAGAATCTAGAAAATCCAAATCAGTGTTTTCAGCACCATTACAATCAAGAAGCAACTGTTCTACAATATATATATAAAAAAAAAAAAAAAGAAATGGAGTGTTTTTTTTTTTTTTTTGTACTGTCGCCATTAATCATGAAAATTCAGACCATGCATGAGAATTGAGAAATCTTTTCAGACATTCTTTATACTGTATTTTTTTTATGTTGCAAGACTTTTTATTTTTTTTACATATCATAAGATTTAAATTGAATTATAGTATATCGCATAGAATATGGAGAAAAAGGTGTCCTATTCACTTTTTATGAAAACAATTTCATGCGATATCACATGGTTCAACTAAAATTGTAAAAAAAAAAAAAAAATAATGTATCATTAGTATATAAAAAGTTGGAAGAATTTTCTCAACTTTCGTCGTCTGATGTAGAATTCATGAAGAAAAGACCCCAAAGTAAAAAGAAACCAAGCAACTAAATTGAGATATTTCAGTCTACACTTGGATGCATCTGTGTCACATATGTGGAAGAAAGGTTCTTGTGGTGTCTTATTTATCTCTGGTTCGTATGCATGCGGGGAAGATTAGGATAAGGCGAAATATGGTGCTCCAGGGAACCACTGAAAGTTGGGGAGATGCAACAGAGAGAAAATTAAAAAGAGAAATCATACATGGTCGTGACAGCCATCTTCTACGGAAGATACTATGGTCCTTCCAAGTACAGATAGCTAGTGGAGAATATAAATGGATAAAACCATTGACAGCCAACTCCTCAGTCCTCATCAAAATAGCATCTTTTACTTGTCGCTTTTTTTCCCTTATGATAACCTCAAATCTCTCCTCTCGGTTCATGTTTTAAGCAGCAAGGTGTATCTAAAACCTTAACCTCTTTAATAATTCTTTGTTAAAAAACTGAGTAAGAGTTATTTACTTTTGTCATGACAAACAGGTCTTACCTTTGGCAAGGCCTTTTGTTCAAGATCTGATTACTGAATTAGCTCAAATTGTGTTTGTTTACGCGTAACTAGTTTTATCACTCTTCTTCACACTCACAAGTGAGAGATCCCACTCACCTAATGATAACGATGCGGTCTACTTTCTTGTTGGCATGAGGTTCCACCCACCCACTGACCCAAGTATAATAATCACAGTAAGCTATCTAAATCAAGCAATGTCGGTGAACGCACTCAATGAATCCATCCCCTACATCATGTGCGCCCCCAGATAAACAGCAATATCCACCCTATCCACCATGTCCAAACTGAAGCAACTGCATGAAAGAATCGGCCATCCACAACCATGCACCAATATTTCTACACAGCCTTCTCATTTAATTCTCATCATTTAAGTGGAACACCCTAGATTAAATTCATCCACCCATTTGTTGTATAGTGCAGCACACCAGATCAAAGGTCCATCCATTCATTCATCCACCCTATCCACATATGTGGGAAGATGAGTGGGTGGATTGGACCTAGTACTGCTTCCCATATATTAACTCTTTTGTTACGTGGGTTCTACGTATACAGTCATAGATGAGTGGACGGTTTGACCTAGTCAGTTTCACATTCATCTCATGGATCCAATGCAGAGAACATAAGTTTGATTGCAATGTAGATAATTGAACTTTAATATTGTGGATCCCACTTAGATAAAGCATGGGTTTTGGTATTATAGTGGGCCATTTGCAGGGCCAGTAACGACTTTGTTTTTAAAGTATCTAAGTGGCGCCCAGTTAGAGTATGTTCGTTTAGAAGAATTTTGAATAAGAATTTAGTTTGTTTGGAATTCATGAATATGATGTGGTGGTACGCGCCTTTGCATTTTCAAATGCCATGTTTCATTAACAATATTTCAATTATTCATAGCGTGTTCTTTTACTAGAATTCTTTAGATTTCAACTAGAACTTCTAGGAAGCTAAAGGCAGGGCATTGGGGAAGAGTTTCTCAACACTAAGCAAACCTAGCTAGGGAGTGTGGGGCGGCGCACTAGGATTCAGATCTTTTCAAATACCCTCGAGTTTATCAACGCTATTGTGGGGGGTGGGGGTGCAGAATTCAAATAGATATGTGGGTCAGGTTTGGGTCAAGATCAACCCAACCTGACCCACTAATCCAGCCCAGACAATGGTGCAAGAATCAAAAACTGCCAACGAGCAGTTATTGAGGGATCAATTTCCGGATCCAAGGCATCGCACGGTCTAAAATCCAGCAATTACAAAATTGACATAATAAGGGAAAAGAACGTGCGCAGGTAATGCAAGAAAACACAGAAAAAGGGGAAGTATTTAAAGAGAAAAAGAATCAGATGAAGGAGTAGGCATAACTCTATCAAAAGAAAAAGATTAATCAAAGAATGATTTTTGGAGTCTAACTTGATCGTCGAAGAATCCTCGATCAGACAATCCGATCAGGCTCTCACAGTGAATTTCTGTGATTCAGGTAAAAAGATTTTATCAAGTGACAGAGGAAGGGCAAAATCTCCATCAACAAAAAGAGCTAACCTACTTGTCCTCAGACCAATCAAAATCAGTCCGTCCAACTATCAATGCAATGGAAGACTGATTTGGGGCTTTCGTATTGTGGACATTTTAGATATGGCAAGTCATTTTGATTTGGTTTTGTGACGCCCCATAATCCCACATCGACTATAGAGAGGAAAGTGAATGGGGTTATATGTTGAACTTACACCCTTACCTTACATGAGACCTTTTGATGGGTTAAGGCCCATCAGAAGCAAAACCGTGAGGTCAGTGGGCCAAAGCGAACTATAACATGCATGAGTATAGGGTGGGGCGTTACAAATGATATCAGAGCCGACTCTCGACTAGTTCGAGTGTGGGTCCCCTGTCGTAGCCTGGTACAAGTGGGCGAGTCTCCATGATGGGCCTTTTGTTTACACCCTTACCTTGCATAAGGCCTTTTGATGGGTTAAGGCCCATCAGAAGCAAAACAGTGAGGTCAGTGGGCCAAAGCGGACAATATCATGCATGGGTATAAGATGGTGCGTTACAAATGGTATCAGAGCCGACTCTTGACTAGTTCGAGTGTGGGTCCCCTGCCGTAGCCTGGTGCAAGTGGGCGAGTCTCCATGATGGGCCTTTTGTTTACACAATTACCTTGCATGAGGCCTTTTGATGGGTTAAGGCCCATCATAAGTAAAACCGTGAGGTTAATGGGCCAAAACGAACAATATCATGCATGGGTATAGGGTGGGGCGTTACAAATGGTTTCAGAGCCGACTCTCGGCTAGTTCGAGTGTGGGTCCCCTGCCATAGCCTGGTGCAAGTGGGCGGGTCTCCATGATGGGCGGGCCATAGGGCTGGCAGACTACTACACAAGGACGTGCAGCCCTAAGGGGGGGTGAAATGCGACGCCCCAGAGTCCCACATCGACTATAGAGAGGAAAGTGAATGGAGTTATATGTAGAGCTTAAACCCTTACCTTGCATGAGGCCTTTTGATGGGTTAAGGCCCATCAGAAGCAAAACTGTGAGGTCAGTGGGTCAAAGCGGACAACATCATGCATGGGTATAGGGTGAGGCGTTACAGGTTTTGTTTAGGACATGTTTGTATAGCCCATTCCATGGAAATGGAGACAGTTTTATGCAAAAATGGAACTTTTCATATTTTTGGGTCAAGTTTTTTCCTAAAAATCACTTTATTGACAGCTCAACCTTTTCCTTCCTTACTATGGAAATAGACTTCCCATGGGGGGGTATGGGAAGTCTATTTCCTTAGAAAACTTGCCCCCCTTATAGGCTCATTTCCTCAATCTTCCTCGAAAGCATATGATAAAAAAACGGAAGAGAAGCTTTAGCGAAAAAAAAATTGATCTCCATGGACGATTTGAAGCTGTCTTCATCTTCTCCGCTCTTCCTCAATCTGATCTCAAAGACCCATCTCTCTCTCTCTCTCTCTCTCTCTCTCCATTTCCATCTCTACCGTAAGTTAAATATGAACCCCATTTTTTATTATGTGATCTCCAAGCCCTAATAGTAAAATCAAATTGTAATCCCAGCCCTAATCCTAAAATCAAATTCAAACCCTTATTCTAACCCAAATCCGAGGATTGTACAATGTCTCCATCTCCATCGTCCCTATTAGCAAACAAGTACTCTTGTTTGCAGAAAAGAATAGATTTTGTGATGGGTTCTTTCTCAGGTATGTTGTGGATCATGTTGAATTTGGTTTTTCTACTCTTTGATTATCATTGTTGTGTTCCTATTCTTCTTGTTAATTATGTTGAATTTGGTTATTCTTCCATTGTTGGATTCAATTTATGTTGAATTTGATTTTACTACCAATGTTGATAATTGCTTTGTGTAAAGTGAATTGGGTAGAATGAGTGAGGAATCCACCTTTGCACCAAACATGAAAATTACAATTTCAACGGAGAAAATATTTTTGCACCAATCACAGATTTAATTTTTAGTTGCCACAGAAAACCTTTTATGTGGTATTCCTTTTCCACAAATTTTGCTTATATGGCAATTTTTCCTTTCTACAAAAAGTACCCTCCACAAATGTGCCCCTGTTCACATTCAAGAGGACGGAAGGGTGCCACACTGCTAATGCTGTCCATATGACAGCCAATTATGGTAAATTTTTCATTGGGGAGTGTTTTTATGGATGGACTGTCTTTCTGGACTGGATGAGCAAGTCCCACTCTTTTTTGGCTTGTTTGCAATAAATAAAAGGAAGTTTTCTCCAATAGGGCCCACATAAATGGGTTGATATAGGGATGCAAAATGGGTCGGGTTGAGAAGATATATCCACAGGTTAAAATCTAACTCGCATTCAACTCAACACTTCAACTTGCACCCAATGCATGTCAACCCGACTTAACCCACGGAATCCGCATTCAATACAGGCCAACCCATTTAAACCGACCCAACATTTATTATCTTTGCCCAAACCTAATCCATTTCAAATATTAAGACTACATTAAATAGACTTTTTTCTTCTAAGTACCAAAATATAAACCATCAAATTATTTAAATGGATAGACATGTGTGTCAACCCTAACTCAGCCCATTTAAATAGGTTACGATGGTTATGCAGGTTGAGCAAGTGAACCCGAACCCAACCCAACCCGCTTAAATGCATGTCCACTTAATTCCTAATCTATGAGCAATCCATGACCAACCCATATATTTTGTTGGGGTCGGATTATGCAAATTGGGTTGGGGTTACCGGTTCAGGGTCAGAAATTAGGTAAGACTGTAAGATAGGAGGTGAGTGGCATGTCACATGTGGATGAGTCAGGATTGGATTAGATAAACAAGGCAAAAATCTTAATCTAGTTTTTGAGCCATGAAACCCTATTTCAATTGGTGAAACAATCATAGTTTATTAGTCAAAGATAAGAGCAATATATCAAAGATAATCTCTTCTTCTTCTCCCCTCTCCATTGGCCTTGTCACTTGTGAGTCACTGCTAATTAAAAAAATAACCTCAATCCAACCCCCGTGAAGAACTATCTAGTACCATTCCAGAAAACATAGTGGTGTTCCAGAGAAGAAGAATTGTAATCTGTGAACAGGTGTTTTGGAGAAAATGGTGTGTCAGAAAAGTCCAGTTCCTAAACCCAAAGCGAAAATGAAAAGACAAGTCTTCCTTCAACAAATATGATAGATGATTACAAACAGGATTACAAGTCTCAAACTTATCAATACCCGCATAGCTAACAAACATATAAGAGACTAATAACACAAACATGGATATTACAATATAGAAATATAGAGTTGCTTATATCAGAGACTGACCGGAACCGGATAGATAGATTCTTTTCCTGCATATAGAGGAGAAGATAAAAAAGCAAAGGCAAAGAGCAGAGAGACTTGACTGAGTCCTCTCTCTATCTATATATATATATATATATATATATATTGCCTTTGCCTCTCAAACGTGTTGGGGTTTGTCGGTGTCCTCGAGGGGGCGGAACCAGGCCTTCTGTTCGAGGACGGAACCATTCGGAGGAGGAGGCAGGGAGGTGGAGGTGAATTCACCACCGGCGGCACGGCCCTCTTGCTCAGAGGGTCCGAAAACTCCAGTCTGAGGGTGTGGGGCCCAGTACTTGTCTGACTCTGGCTGGATCACATCGTCCGGTACAATCGCCGGACGTACCTGATCGTCCAGATTCTTGTCGTACACGGAGCAGTGGGCACCCCTCCTGCAATTCCAACCACAAACCCATCACCAAACAAACTTACTTTCCCATGTAACAAAAGCAAAGCAAAGCAAAAGGAAGCTTCTTGGTATGAAAATCTCACACAGAGAAGATAACTACTCCAATTCTCCCTAACCAGATGCATATTTAATACTGAGATTTTGAAACAACAAAAACAAACCTCTAAACCAAACTTTTGATTGATTTTTAGATCTTGACACATTGTGAAAGTTCTTGATCACCCTCAAAGATTTCAAGTGAGAAATAACACAATATCCAGAAAGAAAAAGATAAAAATACATCTACAGAGGAAGCAACACCTGAAAGTGGAAACGGGAGCGGAATCCTGGAGAGTAGGAATCCAGTTTACTTGGGTGAATCGCTTGCCGAGTTTCGCGAATCCTCGCCTCTGCAAATTGGCTGCCATACAATAACAATACCTGTGATTTTGGCTTTCTGTTTTGATGTTTTCAAGGGAAAGAAGAGCAGAGGAGCTCAAATGAGAATGAAATGAAGACCCACACACACTCCATACGCCCCTTTTTATAAGAATTCATTCCCGTCCTCTTCCTAACAAGCAACAACAGCCTTCTAACTTCCCAACTTTTTTTCGTACAGCTACTTACCGTACCACGAACGATTGCCGTCTCTTAACGGCGTTAACGCGCTTTGACGGGAAATGGAGCATCGGATCGGATTTGAGGATCTGGGAGGGGAATATTCGAGTGGGCTGTTAGCTTGACGACGCGTTCATAACGGGCGTTATGTTAATTTTGGGCGGTGGTGGGCCCGGGGGCCTTAGAAGCTGGTAAAATAGGGATCAGACAACTGTATTTTTATATATATCTAATGTATTACAGTTTAAACGGCAACGGCGTCGGGCATGCCGTTCCAACGATCATAATATAATGAAACTATGAAAGAGAAGCGGAGAGGGTAGTTGGATGGGGGTTTGGTGAACCCCAAGCATGTATTCTGCCAGTCACCAATCTACACGTGGCACATAAAAGTATGATGCGGGTGATTGACTGCTTATGCTTTGTGCGTTTCATATTGCAACTAGCGAAAGCATCCCACGATATGCACGAACAATGTAATTAGTGATAGTTTTATTGTAAAGGTATAAAATAAAAAATCAATAGTAATGATTTACCGTGTAAGTCTAATAAGAAAAATCAATGAGTTATTTATTAGAGATGATGGAGAAGATGAACGGGCTTGTGGCATTTAAAGATGGGAAATGTAGAGACGTGAATAAAAACACAAAGAGAAGAGGAAAGAGTTTCTGTAATATTGGATTAGTAAAAAGAACGTAATTAATATAGCTAATATTAGTAGGAGGATTAATGAGTGATATTCGTAGGAGGTCAACATGAAAAGAGTCAAAATCAATTTGAAATTGACAGTGAAATTGGCAATTGAATCCACTTTGCTTCATATATAATAATTGAAATGAATTTGGTGTCAAGATGCCTTGTGCTGCTCCAGTTTTGAGTGACCCTGTCAAAATATCATCGGGCCTGTTTGGATGAACGGTGAATTGTAGGAAAGTGGGGTGAAACATCACATCAATAAAAAAATAAAATATAATGAATTAAAATAGTTTTTTATTTTTAGTGACCTGATAGAAAGTCTTTATAATTTTTGGTGTAAAAAGAGGAGTTCTTTTTTTTCATTTAGTGGATAAAAGAGATTATGGTTGCATTTTTATTATTTTTTTCGTGTTGGGTGTGTTTGGGGCGGGTTGTATTTGCAGTTTTTTTTTTTTTTGTTTCATAGTTTCCGTGTGTTTGGGGCCTAGGGTGGATGGTTTTTTTTTTTTCTTTTTTCTTTTTTTTTTTCTCTTTGTTGTTTTTGTTAACAATGGGGTGGATAGTATTTGGCTCCTCTTCTCTCTCTTGCATGAAAGACTTTGATTTCTTGGTGTTGGGGTGGTGCTCTTTTGGTTTGGACTTCATTTTTTTTTCTCTCACAAGGAAAATTTATCTACGAATTTTGATTTCTCACGTATAAATGAGAAAGAATAGGACACATAAAATGGTCTTCACTACTTTTTTTTAAAGAAATTTCTACACAAAAGGTATTAAAATAATGTAAAAAGTAGTATTAATAACATGAGAGTTCCATTATAGCTTAGGTAGTGCATTGGATTGAAGTAATGGGTCATGTGTGCTTCTCAAATCCAAACTGGCATGGCATGCCTATATTTCAATGGCAACTATTGGGTTTATGTGGTTTTCAGGGTTAGTTGGACTAGTTGGACTGGTCTATTGGGTTAGTGAGGATTGAAGTTTTAGATTTGGGGTGTTTTGATAAATGCATAGAGCTTTTTTAGAGTGTGAGAAAGAAAAGGTCATAGTGTGTGTGTGTGTGATGCATGAAACATTGAAAGAAAGAGGTTGCCTCTAAGATTGGTATCAGGTAGCCAGCAGGTCTTATACCGTGGGCCACAGCATAATTCTTCAGTCAAGTTTCCATCACCCCAACTGAAATTCTTGTCTGCATAGATTGGTAAAATGCGGACGCCAACGCCCTTGAATTCAAGAAGTCATCTTTCATGAATTTATGACTGGACTATTTACAGTTAAACATGAAGGATGGGAAATTATTTCAATGTTGATGAACTGTACTAAGGATCTTATTTTAACCTCTTTGTTTCAACCTATGTGTGGGCCCGCCTTTGTTTGATGTAAGATTCCCATTTCACACAACAAAACTCATGTACATCCGAAGGCTCAAATTTCAGATCTTCCGGAGTTGGGGAGTAATCATGTGTAAAATCTATATAATCGTCTATTTAAAATGAGAAATTTAGTGATGCATATGATTACAATTAGGATGAAGTCGGAGATGAAACTGCTATATCAAAGTAGAAAATCCATCCGTGCTGTAGGCTTGTAACTCACCTACATGGTGCCTATAAAAGGTCATTTTCCTTCACTACATGAGGCCACATTGCCTACTTTGTATTCAACTCCTGGGAGTTCATATCAAGAGAAGTTTAATTTTAATTGAAGAATATTAAAGAGGTGGGAATTGAACCATCGAACACGGAGATTTAGATGTAACCATCATTTTCTTAGGATTTGTCTTTTTGTGTGGTGGTAGGTCAATATTCATTATTTAATACAGAGAGATTATTTGCTGGCCCCTTACAAATTTTTCACCCTGCATATTTCACTTTTGGACCCTTTTACTCGAAATCATTTCTTAAAAATCTAGTCAAAGAACTGACTTTCCTCTGGCTTGTGAGGATTTAGTCCAGCGTAAAGGATTGAAACACTTAGGTTGCGAGGAACAAAAAAAGGGATGAAGATGGAAGAAAAAGTGAATGAATGGGCCCACCTTCAGGAGGATTTGGCCGGCAAGGCCAAGGGGAAAGGAAAGTAGCTTTCATAAGACGTCACTAGTTTCCATTGTTCCTAGGGTGGGAAGGTTCCTGGAAATATCGTAGGAGGGGGACAGGGCAATGATCCAAGGTCTTTAGTCCAAAATGCCCTCTTTTGCTTAATGAAAGACTGTAAGAATTTAAGGCTATTCTGAGTCATTTGAAGAAGAGGAGGTGAATTATGAATATGAAATTCAGAATCATTGCACATATTTATCTATATAATTGAATATGAAATTCAGAATTATTGCATAGCCTTTGTTAAGGGTTCCTATACATTCAACCATCAAAGCACATCATCACATCACAATTACATCGATTCTCTCATTAGTCAACTAGCTAGCTTTACATGGACACCTGGAAGTTTATGGAAATGTACCTCATTTATCATTTATCTAGAAATTAAGAAAGTTTTTAGTAATAAAAAGTATATTTTGATATAAAATGTAATGTCAAACAAGTAATTCTCACTAAGGCTTAACACTAACCCTAAGGAGTAGTTCAGTTGTCTTAGGACTATGATTGGCATACGGATGTTGTAGGCTTGATACTGCACTATCATACTAGGGCTACAGGAGAGCTTACTTGGCTTACCTCTGGGCCCGAAGGGATTAGTCCAGCTCGAAGGGTTGAGAACCTCCGATAGCCAAAAAAAAAAAAAAAAAGGGAGGGCTTAACGCTTGCCTTTTCTCTTTTGAGTAACTGGGTAGAAACTATGAGAAGAAGACGGATACAAGAGAGAGAGAGAGATAGAGAGATGTGACAGGAACAAAGACAGTAGTTGACATGAAATTCAACATCTAAACTTGTACCTTTCACATTTTAATGAAGATAAAAATATCCATACCAAGTGTTAACTACATAAAGAGCCTGAATTGTTTAGGGTGTTTTTTCCCTCAATATTAAGTCCTTAGGTTAGGAAATAAAAATATAGTGATTATGAGAGTCCCAACAAAGAAGTATTAAAGAGGTCCCTGTCTCCCTGACCAGTAGCTCAAATTAGGGATATGGGTGTGTGAGTAGAGTATGTCAGTTAGAATCTCTGATGTAGAGAAAAAAATTGAAAATCAAAAATGGAATCCTCACTTTTTTAGAATTTAATTTACTGGCGGCTGTATAATATTTCTTAATAAAAAGAGCATTCTGTTCGTTCTTAAAATGAAGTTTCACCCACTCCCATACAATATATAACCTCCACTTTTCATCCTTTCTTCTCTCCTGTGGGACCACATATTACCCCCTCTAAGCTTTATTCAGTTGGTCATGTGGAGTATTCAGCCTAACTTGGGAAAAATATAAAAAACCACATATAATTAAGTTGGGAAATTTTCTAAAAACTGTGGGTGACTATAACTTGAAAATATTCCAATGCACCAAAGTCACTGAAAGAATTCATTTCATGAATAGAGACCCACATCTGAGTCCATCATCTATTTATTCATCCTAAGTACGGTCCATTTAGCTTTGTGCTCAATTGCAACTTTTGGGACCACCCCTCTCAAGGCAGGATCAAACTGGTACTTACTTTGTAAGAAACGTAACAATGTGTTTGCTGCTTGCTTTTTATTAAATGATACATGGTCATGGGTTACACCCATGAGTTTGGTGAAGTTGTATGGGATGTGCTTGGCATATCTGATGGTGACCCTTCCTCCTATGGACTATCAAGAGCCTACACAAGAAAAGAACTTGGGCATCAATCAACAATCAATGACCCTATTTCGGATCTGGGATTGATTGATGGCCCACTCACTGCATTGCTTTGTGGAGACGCCAGCAGGATAATGTGGCAAGGTTTCTCATTCATTAAAGTATCACTCCAAGTTTATGACCAGAATATTTGTTGCTTGCACTTCTTGTGACTCAGTGAAAGTTGCTTGAACTCAGGGACTGGTTACCAACATTCTAAGGGTGATGTTAAGGGGTTAATTAGGTCTCCTGCATTGGTCGTGGAAATTAAGAACACCACTTTTCTTTGATTAAACAACTATTTTTTTTCCATGTAAAATGAAAATGCAACTGACCCCTTCCACTACATTACATGATTACAAGCTTATACTCCTCCACCAAAGAAGAAGCCTGCCTTCTTTTGACAATAGTTGGGTCTATAGAACCCTCACAAGATGGGAACTCCCTCAGATGATGGGTGCCTTATTTGTGCCAAGTATGCAATGCGCTAATCAACTGAGATCCATCTTCTTTGTTCCCATTCTAAATGTGGAAGATCTATGTGACAGCAATAACTCTGTTACCTTCACCGGGGACCCCATGATAAATCTATTCCCCTCGCACTCACTGCTATCTCTCAACCGGCACTCACACTAATTTGGCATTAATCTGAATTATATTCATTGATGTTTTAAGTTTCATAAAAGACTTGAACTTAAAAAACACTAACAGTTGTGATGATCTGATTGAGATCGTGATTTTTACTCAAATTATATACATGATAAGACCTTTCCATCACTTTATCCATCCATGGTGCCCTTGCATCCAAGTAGGTTCTTAAAAGGCCGTACATTTTTACCTCTCATGCAATTAGTAAGAGGTATATATATATATATATATGGAGATAATCTTATGAAAGATATTTAGTTTACATTTTTTTTTTCTTTCATATGCACAAGGGTTGCAGAGAAGCAAGGTGTACCTACCATCTAAATTGTTTATCATTGGTCTTCTCTCTATGTTTATTGTGTAGTATAGTCTAAGAAAAAGATGAGGTAGAGAAATCCCACATGCGGGGGTGGGACAGTGGATAAGGATTGCACATGGGGAGGATCAGACAGTAATGGACCACAGATCCTACAGCCTTGCTTTTCCCTCTTCCCAATGATGCTGAATGTCAACTATTATTATTGATTGCATTTTCTTATCCTGGGTGCATCTGAAAGATCAGTATTCTAACTTGGATTCTGAATTTCTGATAAGTTATGCACCAGGTACCGTTGAACCGGAAGAACCCTGTTGCAGCTCATTTTTTGAAGTGCCCAAACTTGAAAAAAAAAAAAAAAAAAAAAAAAAGAAAAGGCCCACACATTATATGGATTTTGTTCTACTCTTCCTGTGGATAGTTCTCATGCAAACCGTGCACAGGAGAATATTCTCCCACGTTATATATATTCAAAAACCACTTGACACGTACATTAGTTCTGATCTTCTCACCATCTCTCCACACATTTCATGTGAGTGGGATATGTGGAACTCAACCATGATGCCCACCTATTGATAATATGAGCTGTCCAAAATTATGATGTTCACTCCAGTGACATATAGGCAATTTTAACTTCAATGGGAATGGGTCCCACCTACAATGGAGCACATGATTGACAATGTGATTAGCACAATCTTATGTATTATTAATCATAAATATTAATCACGTTATCGGTTATGTTCTCAATCTCATTGTGGGACCAAGTCCTATTGAAGTTTGATGATATATCATGTAAGGGGAAAGCATTCATTTTATTTTTTTTTATAACCCAGGGTACCTCGTGCCCAGCCCAACTAAGGATCCTTTAGCCCTGAGCTCGAGGGATACTCAATTCTGGATGGCCGATAACTAATCCCTAGCGGCACATGCAAACCCTCTTATCCACATGCACTGCGTAAAACTATGGGAGGTGATCGACGAAGGCATGTGTGGAACACAAGACCTCTCGGCCTCCTTGAGGCATAGAGTCCTTGACCAACTGCGCTACCACTCGTTGATTGGGAAGGCATTCATTTTGACCCGATTGGATTAGAAATATGTACGCCTTCATGGAGTTTAGGTACATCCCACTCATGGGAAACTCAGGGATCAGGACCTCATTCCACTGAACTTAGTTCTCTCTCTCTCTCTCTCTATGACTAACATTGATTTGACTCTGATCTGATCGCTTATACCCCAAAATCATTCTCAATATCTAATTATTTGGATCGCATAAGGCTGGAGTGCACTTTCAAAAGTAAGCTCTATTTTTTATAACCCATCTACAATTGGTGGAATATGGTTACACTTTTTCCTGTTTCTATCTAGTTAAGGTAACTTGGGGGTTAGATAACGCCCGTCCAGGTTCAGCCAAAGAAAAAGGCAGGTACATGTTCCTTGTTACTTGTTCTTTACTGTTTTCCCTTTTGATGTATCAGCAGGATTGGTACATATAAAAGTACAGTCTCCAATCACAAATAAATGGTTGGAAGCATCCACACTTTATTTGTAGTTCATCAGCACACATGATGTTCAAGTTAATATTGTGATCATCAATTCACCATCATGTTTGTTGATTTAGCCATGGCTATACTCAATTGATGGGATGAGTAGATTCTTGACATGTGGACCAAACTATGTAAGACTTTCCACTTGGCAGGTTCTGGGTGGATGACTAGGCACCCAATTGGATGGTGGGCCTGAGTGTCAGAACGCTTGTGTGGCTTTGCATCATAATATGGTGCTTCGAATTGGATCCTCCCTCATTATTTCAAGCAGTATGTGATTCTAAAAGGACTGTTTGTAGCAATAGGGAAAAAAATCTTCCTCCCAAACCTGCTGGTTAACCCCTGCACAAAGCAAATAACTATGACAATGGGCAGTGCCAATGTTGCTATAGGCCCGGGTTTTGAACTGGTAGGGCAGGGTCAGCTGGTGGGGATACTTTAGCCTGCATCCTGCCCACAAACAGCCTTAACCATAACAATCACTACATACCAGTTTCATTAGTTTTTCAGCCCAAGGAAGGACTCTGTTTCATACCAGTGTCATATAGGCTTTTGAACAAGAGAAGGGCTCAGTTTGGAACCAGATCTCTGTGGTGGGTGGGTGTTTGCTTAAACACCAGCGGGTTTATAAAAAAAAGTAAGAAAAAAGAAAAAGAAAAAAAGCACCACTAATACCCATACACCTATCTTTTATAATGGAGGAAATGTTAAATGGTTAAGACAGAAGTGCCAAAAGCCATTCCACAACCCTTTCTAACATGTGAAATATGAAACTATATCCAAATCTATAGCTTAAGTTCTCTAGGGTTTTTTTTTCTTTTTTTTTTTTTTTTTTTTGCATGAGGTATCACAGCCTCGGGTGAGGAAATGTACCTGCCTAGGTTTGAACCCAAGACAAGCAGATAAGAACTGGCGCCTCTTAGGCTATGGCCACTAGGGTAAGAGGTCAATCTTAACTGTGTCAAGTGTTGGAAATTTGTTGCTGCTTCTTTTCATAGCAAATTGATTGTGAAAAATGATTATTCCAATGCTATATTTTGGGTTTCTTCTAGGATAGACTCGTGAGATTTTCACTCTTCCCCGAAATTAAGGTATTGTCTTCTTTGGTTCAAGTGGAGCCTAGGCATGTGTGGAGATCAGCAAACATGAACGCCAACGTGTTAGCTAAGCAAGGGGTTGACAGGGAAGTTCATTTTATTGCTGTTACTATGCAATGCTTGTGCCTTGAATCTGCATCAATACTTTTATACCATACTGCTGTTATTGTATCGACCGTGATCTTTCCCTATCTTTTAATGGAAGTTTCTGCTGCTGATGTTAAAAGTGAAAAATAAAAAATAAAAAAGTGTTACAAAATTTGTCATGTGTCAATACAAACCAGGCGGGGTAAAGGAGGAGAGTTGCATTGGATTAGGTTTTTTATAATTAATATGCCATGTAGATCAAGGAGAGAGAGAGAGAGAGAGAGAGAGAGAGAGAGAGAGAGTCAATACCTAAAATGAGACAAAATAAAACACAAACAACCAGCTCATGGCATCAGTAACACTCCTATTTTATTGACGACAGGTTTAAAGTGATACAAAACCTACACTCATGCCATCAGTAACATTCCTTCCATTTTATTGATGACAAGTTAAAAGTGACAAAACCTACACTCATGCCATCAGTAACATTCCTTCCATTTTATTGATGACAAGTTAAAGTGGGGCAAAACCTACATTCCTTTTGATGTTTTACTGAAGCTTTTTTGTTTTACTGAAGAGGTTTTTACCTATAAGTAACTTAAAAAAACCTCATTTATTTGCATACATTTATGTATTCTACTATCACAGAGCAGCTAAGGCCTCCTGATCCTGATTATGAGATCGGTCTCACCTCATATTCATGAGAAATTCTAAGAGGGGTGTCCTTGGAAACTGGCCTCTCTTTGGACCATAGCTCCATGTTAACTGTTCCAGTCCCCCAATGGATCAGGCATTTATCAACCTCATTAATGTTGAACCGATTTATGAGACTCAAACCTGCACATTTATCCACCAGCATCCACTGCCCTGAAGAAAATGACCGAAGAAACAAGGAACTCAGATTTGAAGATACATATATAATAATGATGATAACAATAATAACAATGTTTCTTACCGATCAAGAAATAATAATAACAATGTTCTTATTTTCTAATGCTCAAAAATGTCAAGAAAGCACACGCAAAAGTCAGGCCCTTTTAAGCCATGACCCACTTTCGCAATCAGAGCAAAATTGGGCTAGGTTGTGGTGCACCATTAAGTTAAATTATAATTGTCAACATGGTCCTATCTAGTGAATGTGTAAAACCATGTTGGGACTGTCGAGATCCACATGTCCATAAAAATCCTGCCACAAATGTCAGCTCATCCAAATCTCCATGAAACAAGAAACTTGGAATAGAAAGACCTCAAGTGTGATTCTCATGCATTGTTTAAGTAACATGTCATGTTGTCATGATAGAGTAGAAGATTGTTACCTCTAGGTCGAAGGCCACCCTCAAACAACTGCTCCCCAGATTCAGGCCAAACTTCGTGCTTAGAACCATCAATAGAAATGAATGAAATGAAAACTTCTGTTGGGTGCAAGAGAGTGAACATTGGGTGCACTCGCAGACAAGCCAACCTGTCATACAAGAGATTCATAAGCAGTTAGTGGAGAATGTTGGATGTGAAAGAGAGCTTTGTTTAACCACCACCAGTCCAGTTCAGAAACTGAATATCATTAGAACTAGTATCATTTTGCAGAAATCAATATGATCTGAACCATGCAAAGTGAGCCAGATGATAGGGAGCATTAGATCATATTCACCAATGACATCTTTATGATTCCCATGATTTCAGCCACACCAAAAAGTTGTGCCTTTCTTCGCCTTTTCAGTAGGTGACCAATGAATCCCACGGCTCAGGATTCTATGGCTAACTCTTGTTGAAACATATATATACATGGATGCGCATGAACATTTCCCATATATTGTGGTGAAGATTTTTTTTTGACCTTAGAAACTTGCTTTCCAAATAATTAATCTAGCTATTACTTGCAGACCTTGAAAAGCCACCAGAACCAGCACCAACACTACGAGCTATAATCCCAGAGTCGATTCGGACAACCTTGGGCTCGTCCTTTGGAATACATATCTGGCGCTGAAGAACCAATCCACCATCAATTTTCCCTTCTAACAAAAGAGATTCATCCTCTCCTGATTGCTCAAGATCTCGCCTGTAGAATCAGGAGATAGCCATCAGCCACAGTAATTAGGGAACAAAACTGCATTCATTGCTTTAACAATTCTATAGAATAAAATCATACATAAAAAAGAAACTTACACTAAAGTAACTATGCATCAGAAGCTTATTTGAATAAAAATATCATTTTATATAAGAAACATACTGATCAAGACAATGAATATTGAAACTTTAGATATCGTTTTAGTCAGGAGCCAGGGTTCTAGTTTGATATTAATAATGTCATTTGGAATGCAGTTGCTTCCATGAACTCACTCAATCAAAGTCTGCGGAGCCCACTAGAAGTTGTGTTTATCTTTAAAGATAGAAGAGGTCCGTCCTGTGGGGCCCACTAGGATGCATGACAATCATGGATGCTAGAGAAGGCTAGTCCAGTAACTCACTCGATGACAGTATATTCCTCAGAGCATCCGGGAGACCGGTATTCAACTGCACTGTATTCTTCATACCCATCAACCTCAACCCTGCTGTGAAGCCACTGAGTCCCTGTAACAAGCACCCAAAAAACATACAGCTGAGGATCAATTCTCCAGAACACCATGCAAATTCCTGCAACCTCTAGTGGGTTGCCACCGTTAATACATATGCATGTCAGCAGCCTGAAATCAGTGGTCAATAAAGGAAGATTGAACTATATTGCTTTTCCAATTGCCAAGTTAATTTGATCAGCTAGCTAGCTTATACAAGGCCTAGAAACTTCAATTTTGCACAATTCAAACGCTACAGTAGTACCAAACCCACCGGTAATTATAATTTATCTCCCAGGACACGAGCTACTAAAGCAGCAAATGGGTTGGATTGTGCAATTACCATCAGCATTTCATATTTTAAATTTCCTAGTAGTCTACACTGGTAATTTTGTTGTCCATGATGCACTTTTACACAAAGCAAACCCTAAATAGAGGGGTTGGGTTTCAATGACAATCTACTATTATTCTTGAACAGCACCACAAGGGACCTGTCACATAGCACATTTCACTCTAGTGTCATGTCATACCAAATTGCGGTCTCATTGCTTTCTAAATATTACAATACTTTTGTGAGTGATGTGCCCATGTCAGCTGTATTGCCATGACTTTGCATGTCACATAACCCTTCCATTAATCAATCATGCAAACCCCACTAGAAAGCATAATTATAAGAACAATTCTTTTGGAGCAGTAGACACTTGTTACTCCAAAATACTCAATATTTTTTTTTCTCCCCAGTCATAATGTAATTGTTCAAAGTGTCGGAAAGTACTGATTCAAACCTTCGTAAAAGTACCTTCTAGCTCTAGTTAGTTGGGACTTTACCCTTTCACTTGGTGTTGCACATTCCTTTGGCCAATTTGAACAAACAGAAAGATACAATTTGACCTCAATAAGTGGTGTCATCATGTTTACTGTCAGCCTACAAATTTTACATTATAGATGTGAAATTGAAGATTAACAGTGAGCAACTTTATTAGTGAAACAGGGAAAAGAAAAGTCCAAAAGAAAAGCTGACTCAAATGACAGGAGCAAAGAAATTGCTTTAGTGTTCTAGAGTGCATAAAAAGAAAGCAACATCTGGAAAATGAGTAATACCAGAAGGAAGGTGCACCATAGAGATTATTCTACCCCCAACCCAGGGAACCACTTTAAGAACCCAATCTCCACTCTTCAGTTCAACAGGAGTCCTAGAGAGTTCTGTTCCTTTCTGTCCCGGGCGCTCTTCTATATCAGGGATGCGTTTTGCCTTTTCTGCATGTAACAGCTCAAGTGAGAACAAGAGCAAAAATCAGCAAGTGTCACCTTAATATTCAACTTCAAGAGAATTCAAGCTCTCCAAGCCTCCAAAAGGAATATATAAATTTAAAAGTGAGTAGAACTGACTTACAATGTTTAGAACTTCCCATAATTTGTCCACATAAAAACCCTAATTATCCTTCATAGATACCCACCCAAAGCCATTTCTTCAGAGCACCAGTAACAGTATTTGAAATGGTTCTAGAAAATTGAGATTAAATTTCCAGAAGAAAGTATGTCTAGGAAAACTGAATCTCGTTACTAAGAGTCACATTATCAAAGTGAAAAAAAAAAAATTTTAATAGAGAGAAAAACCTTCAGAATATGTTCATCATCGTGCAACTTTTACAAATACTAATGACATGCTGACATGTTTTATCCAAAAAATAAAAAAACTATGACCAAAAGATGCACTGAATCTCCACTAAATTAAACACAAGTAAATGCCATAAAAGGGATGGTAATGGTTCGGGCTTAAACAGGGATCTCCAACCCGCCCCAAATAGGGATTTCTCAGGTTCAAGGCCGGTATGGATTTATGGTCTCACACCCAGGTCGGGTTGGAGGCTGGTTTAGGTTTTGGATGCCCTCCCTATATATGTTTATTTATATTTATTACTACAATACTTACTAGATTTCTTGCAATTCAGTACTGAGCAGTGGTTTAAACCAAAAGTGAAGGGAGATCATGTCTTCGACTCTCCTCAATTGCATCATTTTAGATTTTTAACCAAATCCCACCCAACTCGTACCCATGATGGCGTGGGTTTGGTAACTAAGCCAATGACCCGTCATGGGGCAGGTCAGGTTTGGATTACTTAAATGTGAAGCAAGGAAGGTTTGGGTTAACACTGACCCATTCCAGACCTGTACTGTTGCCATCCCTAGCCAGAAAGAACTAGAATATGCATAAAACTAGGGGTGTATGGAGGCCAAAAGAATTTAACCTAGAAGTTTTTTGTACTGAATTTCGCTTGCAGCAACTAAGTCAGACACCTCATCTTCTGAAGGCATTCTAATCTGAACTTCCTCTCCATCGGTGCCCAATGCATCAAGCTACAAGGGAAAAAAAAAAAAAACCGAGAACAGAAACAGAATTAAAAGAAAACCTTTCAATTTAGATAGATTAAAAAGGTTGGTCTTCCACTATTTATTGCACTAAATAAGAAAGATATACCCTGGCACCTCCACCCAGCAACAAGTGTACATGCAGACCACGTTTTGGCCTCTTCCATGACCCTTCAGTTTTGGCAACTTTTATGGTAACAATTGAAGATTGAAGTTCAGCTTCATAATGGGTCAAGAGGTATCCCCCTTCAGTAAATTCATATCCATCACCAGCATCCTCAAAGAGAACACCTTCTGCTTTACCTGTAGAACTGAAATTATATACACAAACGCAGATTTCTATCGCACCAAAAAAAAAAAAAAAAATTTGAAACCTAGCCACATTTCTAAAATTCACACCTACTAACAAGCCTATTCAGATCTTGCATTCAGAATAGAGGATGAGATTTTTTTTAAGATGCATCAATTCCAATCAATTACTCACATGAGAGAGAGAGAGAGAGATTAGACTACAATGTGCAAAAGCTTTAAATTTTTGAATCAATTGGAAAGTTACGTTAGTTCCAACTGAGGCAATGTTGAAGTCATCTATTCATAGTCTAACAGATAATGATCTAAAAACTGAGTAGCTCAGGCATAACTCGTATGGTTTAAGAACTCCAGATTATGTACACACCCCTCAAAACTAATAACCAAAACAACTGCAGGGACTAATTATTAAGATTAACCAATATAAACCTCAAAGTTACCATGTTCATCTAGAGCCACAAGAAGTGACAAGACATCTGTTGGCTTTGCTTCTTCAATATGCTGAATAGGAGGACCCGCAGGAATGATTGACCCCCCTTTTAAATATAGTGTCGGCAAATCCTGATTAATCAGAAAAAAATGGTACTAGTCATCATGAATTGAAGCGCCAACACAAGTTCTTCACAAACCAAATCTAAGTGATTAGAATTATTTACAGGATGTGGGTCATTAAAATCAAACCGCAACCAAGTACCAGTTGGCAACACATGCTGTAATTGATCCGTATCCTTGTCACGCTCTGTGCTGCCAACAGCATCAACAAGAATATAAGCTAAAAAAAAAACTAAATAAAGTTTTAACAGGAAGCAAAACAAACCCACCCCCCCCCCCCCCCCCCCCCCCACAACCACAAAAAAAAAAAATACATATAGCGTTATTATGCTCAGAATACTCCGTTATTTTTAATTGCCACTGAAAGCAATGTCATGTTAGACCGAATCTAAATTATTTATCTACCAGATATTAAAGAAAGAATGACAGAAAATTCTAAAGATAAAAGAGCAAAAAAAGTAGGAGTTTATATCCCAAGGAAGAAGCAGTGAGTACCTCGCACATATTAAAAGTGAACCCAGAAGGAATGAATTTTCAGCTTTCCTTAGGCTTGGATCTTTTGGATCTGCATGAGATATTCTAACTCCCTCATACTTCCCTCAATGTGCAAATCAAGTTAACAGACTCAATCAAAATGTGTATCCTATATCCTCAAAATTGTTAGAAGTTAAGTGCAAACCGGCAAAAAAGGTAGGAGCCGCAACAGGTGTACCCATCGTATGAGCCATATAGAAAAGAGTATACAAATGTGGTACTAGCTGGTAGCGACGCAACAATGCAAGGCGGCATACTTCTTCACACTAAAAGAGAATGTGGAAGTTAGTATTGAAAGATGAGCATTTTTTGGAAGTTCAAATTTTAGCCTGGAAAGCAGCCACGGCCAGGAACCGTAAACCTCAAGTGAGCCATATTCCCAAATAAGGGATCAAAGTCAACTAGTCAAATAGATAATATAACCAAAATACATGTACAAGTCATCAAATACAAAGCTTTCATTATACTTGTGAGTCATATAAGTATACAAAAATGTCAAAGCATGATCTGAAAAGAAAGTCAATAGAGCTAATTAAGGAATCAAAATAATCAGCATAATGAGATAACAGAATCACGACACAGAGAGGAACTGCTAAAAAATATACAATGCGAGATATAACTGTTTGAAGAAAGACTTAATTTGGATTAGCCTTTTGTTCAGCATTGACTCAAAAGCTATAGATTAAATACAACTTGCAGGACATAATTAGGTGAATTAAGCTATAGATTAAATACAACTTGCGGGACATAATTTGGTGAATAAAGGTTTACTATGGGTTATTTTATGATACTTGGTAAATGAAGACAAACCTCTTCTCCAAAAGACCACGGCTCATGGTCAATGGTGTCAGTTTCAGAATGTGCACGAGCAAAGGGAAACATGGCACCCACTGCCATCCACCTTCCAAAAAGCTTAGGCGTAGCATTTCCAGCAAATCCACCAATATCAGGGCCTGATAATGGCTGACCACTGATACCCTGAACAGAAGAAATGAATGCTCATCAGAATTGGTCCTCATGCACTTAACACCAGTAATGCTCAACGAACTGCTCAACCTATAAAATATATGATTTAGAGTATAAAAAAAAGGTCTGACACACTCTATGAATGACTAACCATTAAGGAACCGATTGAAACAAACAAAGCGGTACACTCAATCGCAATAATGCCATTATAAAAATGAAAGACAACTCGTAGCTAACAGAATAACAGAATCACAAGTATGGAAGCACATTTGGAGTTTTGAACCAATGCCCCCTTTCATCTTCTTTTATTATTCTTTTTTTTTTTTTCGGTATCTTCTTTTATGCCAAAATAGTGAGAAAAGCATCACCAAATATGTAAAATGATATGATAATGGTCGACAGCTACAGAGTGTACCCTCCAATTTGTTACCTACTCACTGCCTTGTGATTGTGCAACAGCAGCATCAGTAACAGCTGGAATAAGTGCAGGCTTAGTAAGCACATGAGGCATCCACAAGGAACAAAGCTGTGAAACAAGAATTTTTGGTATGGCAGAAGTTCCCAAATCCCACTATTTACAGTACTTTGTAAAGAATCGGCATATTTTTATTGTTTACCAAGTAATATGGGCTAGTGTAGAAGTGTTGCATCAGATCATGCAGAAGAAAATGAATAATCCCCTATGGCCCTATCAGTCGTTGACCTTTTCCCCTTCAGACTTTTAGAGGTGATGCTGAAATTATCTTCAACATGTTAAATGTTCACAGAACTTTTTTAATTGGTCATTCACAGGATAAAGTGATTAATGCAAAGTTGATAAAGAGTAAAGAATGTATTTGTGCTTGCTCCACAGCATAGCACCTGACTCTCAATGAAGACAACAGATTTCCTACAATCCTGAAACTCATGTATCAGGCACAATTACATTACATAACTTTGACATAGCAAAATGAAGCAAGCATGGAGCCCATGAAGTACCCATGGCCCACATACATTGTGCAAAGTGGCACCTCTCATTTTCCCTCAAATAAGGCCATATTTCATGAGTTAATTAATGTCCAAATGATACAAAATTGTGTGTTTGATTGTTTATTTAGTCACCTTCCAATGTGTACAATTGTGAGCAACTCTGACGTGTTTAGAAAGATATGGCCTATTTTCTGGTAGGGTAAACTAGAATTATAGTTTTAGTGTGTTTTTTGGGAATTAGTGCTTTTAGTAAGTTACAAGGAATGAAATTAAATCATCGGTGCCAAGCATTAAATGGATGGTCTAGATTTTTCTTAATGTTGATGGGGGTTTCTTATAGATATGACTTTAATGGGACTAAAGACATTATTCATTCATTAGTGTCAGATATAGAAGAAAAATCAATATCATTATGAGTGAATACTGAATACCAAACTTCATTGGATGTGGATCTCTAGGTAAATTTCTAGATTGCATTTCTTGCTATTTGAACTTCCCTATTGTTTCTATTGCAGAGATTCTATTTTAAGGAATTTTTTGGATGACAATATATTTTAAGGGTATGAAATTTCACCCATGCCAAATTAGTATCAGAGAATGCAGAAATCGTAAGTACCCTGGACTGCAATAAAAAATGCATTACATAAAAGTTTAGGAACATATTAACCAAATTGCAAATCTAATCCTACAATTTTGTATAAAATCATGAAGACGAATAGAAGCATTGTAAGTGGTCACCAGTAATCAACTCTTCTCGACTCTAATTCAATAATTAAACATCCCAAATCTAAACCAGAAATTAACAGGTTCATAGGAACCTAGACCAGGGAACTCTAAGTTGAAACATTAGTTTCACATCAAAATTAATTAAAAAACATATAAGATTAAAGATGAAGAAGAAGAAGATAATAATGATGATGAAGAAGAGGAAGTTAGAGAAAAAGATTAGGGTCTTAGAGAAGGAGAAAGAATTTGGAGAGAAACTTGAGGATTGGTCATCCAACCCTAACTTATGACCAGTCCGCTCCTAACACTTGATTTATATTATCCATTATTTTTAGAAATTAGAAAAAAAAATCTATCATACAAAAGTCTTTTATAACTACAAATTCATTCATAATTACTAGACAATTACAAAAAAAAATCCCTAGCTGTTTCTCAACATTCTACACTTACCAATTGGAGTACCATGGATATGCTCATATGTAAATGCTCCCAGTTTGCAAGGTTATCTCCAGTCCATGTTGCAGCATATCTTTGGCTACCTATAAAACCAGCTCTGGTGAGAACAAAGGGGCGTTTATTCCCTATAGCCATTTTTATTCCTTCGTATGTTGACCTTGCCATTAGCATGCCATAAACCTAACATGAAAACATAATCAAGGTATAAAAAATGAGAAGCACTACTATACACATATAAACATATTTTTCAGCTCAGTAAATGAATCCCTAAAGAAAATTACATTGTGATAATAAGAGTGGTTCTGACAACCACCAAGTTCAGTGTCGCCTCTATGAATATTGCTCTCGGGCATGGTTTTTGTTACGGCCTGAAAAAAAAGAGAGAGCTTCAAGTAGATCAACTCAACTAAAGACAAATAGTAAATTAAAAGCAATAAGAGTGATACATTCTTTACCTTAAAAACAGTAGGCTCATTCATGTCATTCCATATGCCATCAACGCCATTGGAAACGAAACCCTTAACCAAGTTTGCCCACCACAGACGGGTTTTCTGTTGTGAAAAATCAGGAAAAACACAAGGCCCAGGCCATACCTCCCCTGCAAAAATGAAATAAAGACGTTCAATTTAATTATAATCAGCAAGACCGAGTAAAAAAAAAAACTGCATCATGAAATTTACCGATATAAGGCTTTCCATCTGCTTTCTGAATCCAGACATCATTTTCAGAACCACTATCATAAACGAAGTAGCCCTCTTCACATTTAATCCCAGGGTCAAGCATCCAGATTGCTTTAAAACCAATGCCATGAAGATCGTCTACCAATGATTTTGGATCAGGGAAATGCTCCTGACAAGAATCAAATCCTAAGTCAGTAGTGCATATAAACATCCTCAAGATTTGAAGGGAACCATATTCCTATCATCTACTGAGTTACCCTTTAACTATCTCATAAAACTCTTCATTTATTTATTTATTTATTCTTTTTTATAGCATTGCAATTCTATTTATATTTTCTTGATTAAAAAAGATTCTATTTATTTTTCCTACAAAAAAAAAAAAATCAAAGCGTCAAACTAATCTCTACCATTCGGCACTAAAAGATTTAGGGCCTGTTTGTTTGCACAAAATACATAGGAATTGAAACATACGAATTCAAGCCATACGTGGTTAAAAATGAAGACCCAATGTGAATCTAGAAAAGTGACCATCAAATAACCTTCCCTTCTATGGAAAGTGAATCAAGGGAAGATGGAAATGAATACCCAGCCATCACCCTCATAACTGAAATCCTAAGAAACTCAAGGTCCCATCTAAATTGCTACTAAATATCCTTCACCCCTCACCTCATATAATTCATACTTCACCTCTGCGATTCTTCGGGGCCTGGTTGGCACCTATACTTTTTACAGGAAAAAAAAAAGGTCAAAAAGTCACTTTTCCATGCCACTAAATGACAAAAGGTCATCTCCTTTTTTAAAAAAATTCAAAAACCTACATCATTCTCATTTCACTAAAAGACAAAAAACCATCACTTTTTTATATGACGCCTTTTCTTTTATTGTCTCTTGAAATGACCCTTCTCCTCACTTCACTTTACTAGTGAAGTTACCAAACAGGCCCTCAGTGGAGCTCCTTTGATCAAACGGGCCCTAAGTGAATATAGAACATTTTATTCAAATATGCATAGAGATGGAAACTTGCATATGACAATCAAGCTCCATGCAAATAATAGGAAACAGAATTTGCATTTCCACTTTTTTATTATAGAACCTTTATAGGCCCATCCTAATGAGTGACATCTACTTTATCCAAAGAAAGAGGGTATGTATTAATTAGGGTTTATGTACCGGCTCCTTACCGTAAATGATATAAATCTCTGTCATCATAATCGAAGCATCTAAATTATATAGCTATATAAATCAAACTGTATACAATAATCCATACTGAATAGACAATTGAGGTTAACAATACCACGCATTATATCTGATGAACATTAAAAGAACTCCCAAATAGCATACTTTGTCAAAAGTAAAACAACGAAAACCATCCATGTAGTCAATGTCCATCCATATGACATCGCATGGTATGCGCTTCTCACGGAATGTTTTAGCAATCTGGGAAGAAATTAAGGAAAAGAAAGAGCGTTAGAACAATGTCATAGCAAAGTCCAACATAATACAGAGTTTTTTATTTCATTGAGTCCAGGATTTTATTACTCCCATCATGGAAGCAGGAAGCCGATGGGAAACTTGCAGTTTCTACTAGAACAACTAAGAATTAACAAAAGCATATGATAAACATTATACAAGAATCTAACCACTTGATTGTAATTCCAAAAACAATTTTGTTAAGAATGTGAACAACAGAACAGGTATGACCTTAAGAACTTTTTCATCGGAGTCATAGCTCCAACGGCACTGGTGATAGCCTAGAGACCATTTGGGAGGCATGAATACAGTCCCTAAAATACAAAAGAAGGAAAAGATCAGCCAAGGACAGACATCACAGACCATCATTCTGAGCAGAAGGTTGCCATTCTGAGCAGCCCAGATTTTAAATTATAATGACCATCATTATGCAGATAACGGCAGAACAATAATAGAGCAAACAATTCTTTTAGCAGAGAAGATTGAAACCCCTCAAGCTAAAGGATATGTATAACGGGAGGATAGAAGTACAGTTGCAAGAAAGATATAACAAAAATATATCTATAAATAATTAATGAAAGTTAATCATATGTTGATGACCGCATCGGGGTTTACATGTGGTGACTTCTGTGACCAACGTAAGACCCCTGCTATCCTTGATACAAGTCATTCATATTGCATATCAAAACAAAAACGGTGCCCAATGGTGCATTAATAGCACAAGTTTCACTTCAATTGGAGTGACATACACCATTGGATTGATAAACATATGGAAAAAATAAAAATCAACCTTTTGGGTTTGGTTAATATCATATAGTCTAAATGTCAAGGAGCCGACTAAAAGAGTAAGTGCAATAGTAAATTCTCATGGAACTCTCCTGAAGGTATCATTTAGTGGATTCACATAAATTATCATGGAACTCTCCTTAAAATATCATGAACATATTGCAAAATTTTCAAAAAATCAGCATTTTTTTTATTCAAAAAATCTCTTGATATTTTTGGGAACATTTTTCTTTATGAAATGCTCATGCCATTATCAAAATACTCTTAATATATTTCTCATACTTATGACCATGGTATAAACAGAGGAAAGAATAAAAAAAGAATTACACTTGAGATTTCAGTTAGTATACATTACTGCAAACTAAATGGTGCACATATAAGGGAAACATCAATTTGATTGAGAAGAGTATTAATCAATGACTAGAACAAAATCTAGAGGATTTAAGAAATAACCAATTGCATGAGAGAGAGATATCAGGACTGCAGTTGGCGATGCAAACGGGCCGAACGTAATGATTGGATAAGCAGCTTCAGATATAAACTTCACTGTTGACTCTTTCCGCAGATCGATCTGTTAAAAGTGTTTGATAATCAAATCAAGGTCAATAGCCATCATAGACCTTTTAGGAAGCACAGATTGGGTTAAAAAACTAAAGAATCCTCCATTAAAAGGCAGAAGATAAAGTAGACCTCGCAACGTCGACTTGTATCAGCCAGAACCCCTAGTGCCTCCCCACTTGGAAGAACAGCTAGGACCCAAGGGTGTGATTGGTACAAGGATGTAGTTCCTGAACCATAACCCCATGCATCTGAGTTCCATGTAAAAACCTGTGATGAAACAGAATTTGTCAACACCTGGAACAATATCAACTATTCCAATGGCTGACTAAACAGATAGCCAGACTCACTCTCGTTCCAGTTCTCTCAAGCTGCCCACCAACTTCTCCTGTTCCATACAAAGAGGATCCTATAGGAAGCTAAATCAAGATATAAAAAAAATATATATCAATGCCTTAAAAGAGAATGAGATGGATGGTTCTCTTACACAAAAAGGCATGGCATGTCATCAGAACAAACCTCAATAGTGACAGTCTGTTGTCCATGTAGACATTCATAAGTTGGAATGTACACAGGAACTTTGTGAGCTGCAATCTCCTTTTCCCTTAACTGACTATCCACAAAGGAGAGACTTGGAAATGCAACACCCCTATCAGTTTCAGAACAATCAAAACGGAAAACCCCCTCCTCAATAATAGGTTTGAAGACCATATTTCCAGAAGCAGAATCTGCAGTGACCTTCTCCTCCTCCTCCTCCTCCTCCTTATATTTAGCAACTTTAGCTACTACCTTTTCATCATTCAAATTGGTTTTATACCTTTGCCGCCTGCAAGTGAATTTCCAATTAGAAAGCTCCAGTCTACTTTAATTTACCAAGAGACTGACGCAGTAAGAGGGAATCGGGATTAGAATCAAATGCAAAAGAAAGAACCAGATCACCTGGAAATCTGATTGAAGTGAGGAGAAGCTGAAAAGAGGCCTAGGCCTGGACGAGAGATGGAGCTGTTGGGGAACTGCAATGGCGGTCTCAAAGCCCTGAAAGATGTAATAGGGCAAGAAGAAGGCCTGTGCAGGCGATTGAAAGCTCCGCTCTGTAATTCCATTGTATTGTAGTAATCAATTACGATCCGGAGGGCTTGCTTGAGGTGAAAGGAGATCCAACACTGTTCGTATTCGTCGTTGCAGAACTGCGCAGTTTTTTCAGAGTACCTCCTCCTGATCGCTAACACACTCTAGCCCGACGCGTGGACGGCCCACATCGCTTCTAGTTTGAGCAGCATGTGAACGGCTCAACATGGCCAAAGCTGATGCTGATAGGACTAAAAGAGAGAGAAAGGGAGGAGCCCTTTATATTAGATCTTTTTAAATCTGTCCACGGTAGATGCTGGATACTTTAAACGGAGAGGGCCAGGGGGCATGGCCCATTAGTCCTATCATAAGCTGTTTGGATCACATCACTAGTAGGACTCGAACCCGGATCCGTTTCTAAATAGAGGTTTTGGTTCCCAATCCGGTTTTGACTCGGAACCTGTTTTATTAGTTCCAGACCTGGTTCCGATAAAAAAAAACCCAAACTCTTAGAGGATTGAAATCTAATTCCAAAATCAATTCTAATTTCTCTTTATTCTTCATTTTTCTTAGATAAGCATATCATTCAACTTATAATAGTGCATTAATTCAACTACCTCCAATATTATACATAAAAATGTCAAGAAAAAAGTTAATTTTGAGGTACAATTTGCAACTTCAAAGGCTCATATGCTGGGTCCTATGTCCACAGGTCGGAACCTATATGGATTCGGAACCGGACCCGTTTATCAATCTGAATCTAAATTAGGTTTCGAACCCGGACCCATTTATGAATCAGAACCTAAAAAATAGGTTATAGACCCTTTTTGTGTGGGTCGAAACTTTCGGATAATCGGAGAACCGGATACTAGTTTGCAACCCTAATCATAAGTGGAGTCTATGGTGTACTCGAACCTAGACAAGGGTTAGGGGACAAACCCTATTTTTCATCATTCAATGTCCGAGAATATGAAGGGAAAGGTTTAAACCTGGTTTTTTATTTGCATTTCTATCATTAATACTTCACACTAATTCGGGTTTTACTTGATTGATTTGCTGCTTACTATGGTAGGTAGGTACAGGAGGTCTGAATCATCTTACAAGTGAGTTGGGTTGAGGTTGGGCCATAAGTGTTTTGTGAATGGACTCAACTCAACCCAAGACCATTTGTCAGCCCTAAGGTGTAGTTTTTGGAACTGAGATTGTGGCCAAGACTGAATCGCCCTGGTCTAACATATTTTTAACAGCAGCAGCTGATGCATGCATGCATGGATTGGACCAATTATAATTAATTAAGGTACCAATAATTGTCATTACGATCGATTTAAATTTTAATGAAACAGGCCGGCATTCATGAAAAGAAGTTTTTATATGATTGTTTTCTCTCATTAAATGCACTATGGTAATTGTTAATATCGCAACCTTTAGAGGAAAATAAGTTCAAGGTTTTAAAATTATGCACACAGGGATAAAGAGATTGGCAAATATATCATTTTACTCCAAAAAAACATATAGTGGTTGGAACTTGGAAGGCTACTCATTTTGGAAATATGGAAGTTAAAAAGGGGCCTATTTATAAATGCTAAAGGAAGAGGGACCTCTTTACAAATTTTAGAAACTCAAAGGGTATAAAAAAAACTCAAGTAAATAAAAAAGAGCTGCTAATGCCACATCCCAAACTTCTCTGAGCACACTCCTTATTTTAAGACCAATATACCCATGTGTGAAATTACCAAAATGACCTTTATTTTCTCTCTATACTCACCCACTCCAACCCCACCCGATGGAGAGAGGGAAAGAGGGCAACACGTAGAGGCGAGCAGAAAGGGAGGGGGAGGGAGGAAGAGAGGGTCGGATAAAAGTGAGGGGAGAAATAGGGGAGTGAATCGAGAAATTGAGGATGGAGGGATTTGGGTATTTTGGGAAAAAATTGGTGTATAGAGAATAATTTTGGAGTTTTTTTTATAACTTATTTGGGGTGCTTAGTGAGTAGGAATGTGCTCAGAGAAGTTTTTATTATGGCATTAGGAGCTATCTAAATAAAGAGCGAGCAAGCTTAGAAAATAAATGGCAGTGTCTCTTGATGGTGGGGAATGGACGTTCATCCTCCCTTGCCACCGCCAGCGTGGCACCTAAAATTAAAAATCCTAAACCCAAAACCCCATATAACCTTAGAACCAAAGCCATCACCCCCAATCATCCACTCCCAAATAAACCCCCAAATCAAAGAATTCAAACTCATGAAGAAAATGCAACTTACCCTCTCAAATCTCGAATCTTCCTCCAACTACTGTACTTTCATCGCCCAGATCCAAACCCCACAACTCCTCTCCAACCTCTCCAGAACTCTCTCCTCCTCCCAACCTCAGAACAAGATGCAAATGGTCATCTACGGCATCGATTCCTACAAGCATCCACGCCTCCAGCTCTCTCTGGCGATCCTCCTTTCGAGGCAGTTCGATTCAATGATCGAAGGACGGATCAAGGTGTTCAATCCCATCATATCGGAGGTGGAATTGAGGGTGATGGAGGCTCTGGGGTGTACGCTGCTGAAAGTCGACGAGCAAGGACAGAGAGAGTCGGAGAGGCCAATGTTGTTCTTCATGCCGCACTGCGCAGCGGAGCTCTACAACAATTTGCTGGAGGCTAATTGGAGGCTGGAGCGGTTGAATCGGATGGTCGTATTTCGTAACAGCTTCAAGCGCTAACACAGCTTTGTATCAGAATTTAAGTGTTCAGTTGTTGGGAAGTATTCAGGGTACGTGTTGGAGGTGAGGAGGCTTGCAAAGGAGGTTGGGATTGATACGGTTTGTGAGGATTTCTTTAGGGCTTTTCACGACACGAGCTAGCATTTCTTCTGTTTGGATGCGGACGTAGGAATGGAAGAAATGAATGTGAAACAACGAAAATCGGAAATTGAAGTGGGGAACTGAATTTGTTGTTCTACAATGACCCTTTACATATCTTCCTTGTTTGGAAATCTTAATTTTCCATGATAATTAATTAATTATTTTCATGGGAAATCTTTTTGTTTTTTCCTTTTTTCTTTTTTGGCCGTTTTCTTTTGAATGGGGTTATAAAAATGGTTGGATAAGTATTACATAAGTCTCTGCACTGAGTGTGTGGTGGTCTATGATGTCTAGATACAGCATGGATAAGATAGGATACTGAAGCGTCACGAATTTTACACATAAAAAGTGAAGTTACGATACGACACGATACGTTGCACATTAGGTGGTGGTAATTGTGGGTTAAATGTTTTGGGTAAAAAAAATGTGTCTTAAATGATTAAATGGGTCATAATTGGGCCCTTGAAAGTGGAGCATAAGTGAGCATTCTTGAAGATTTTACTATTTATTAACACTAATCCGACCAGAGCACCAGCATGCTTTTCAAACAGAATTTTAGAAGAAACAAGAATCATTTTTTTTTTGGGTAAAAAAAAAGAATCACTTTTTTTAGAAGAAAAAAGAATCACTTGAAACGACTTTGGGAATAGAAAATTAAAGAACGGCATTGATCTAATAGAAGTGACCCTAATCCACAAAATTCAGGGTTCATTACTATGTTCATTTTTTAGCTCAGAGAAGTTCAGCTCCCAGCAGAAACAGTCCATAAGCCGACTGGTCTTTCTAGCCAAGGCACATATGCTTTAGATCTCATTCGGACTAAACATGGAAAAAATGAGTTGGAGTTGAAGTTGAAGTGCAAATGTGCAATGAGTCATTTAAAAAACGTCACCATTTCCATGCCCAAAGCCTCGAGGTAAAGCTCAACCCCAAGTCAGAAAAGGAGTAACAACCAAACATCAGCACCCATCATAAGAACACATTCCCTTCATTCATCAATGAAACTTCATACATCTTGGCACTTGAAAAGGTCTCAAGCAACCCTGATTGCAACACAAATCTTGTTCATGCAATCTATTTGTTCATAGGTATCACAGAAACACTTTTTAAGTAGTACATCAGTTCTATCCTACAATCACTGTTCTTTCCAGATCCGGCCTGTCACTCGCAGCTTCAGCTCCTGCCGGTTGCCGCCGGAGAAAAAGAGAGCCATATTGCGATGAATGACCAGACCATCATAGCTGTCCCGGACCTTCCTATGGCTGTCTCTGATGCTTCTTGGGACCCCCTGCCATATCAGTTTCCTGCCATAGCCACCCACTTCAAGACTGTAACAGTAGTTCTTTGCCTCATCATCCTCACCCATGAATCTCAAGAATGCCATATACACTGGCGCCATTCCCAGTAGGAAGGCCTCAAAGTGAAGACAGAAGTGCTGCCCAAAGCAATTGAAAACCTGAACATATAAGAAGTAAAGGTTAAGCAAATGTTACAAGAATTCAGAGCAATGTCATTGTACCATTTTCAACAAATAAAATATGGCAATATTTTAAAACTAGCATCAAGATGAAAATAACATTACATAATCATACAATCTTTCCCACTTTCTTTATTTTTCTAGGTTTTTCTTTATTATAATGCTTAAATGCTGCTTCTTCTCCTTTTTTTTTTTTTTTTTTTTGCACTTAACCAAACATATCACTGAAAAAGTCAAAATTTAAGAAAAAACATGACTTCTGAAAACAGTGAACTCACGCTGGAAATATGGCACATATGAGGCGGCATGGCAGTTAGCGTTAACAGTGCACTCAAATTTGGATTTTCCTGAACTTCTCTTTTTTTTTTTTTTTTTCAAATATTTCCTCAGCTTCTCTAAAAAAAAAAATTCAATAGTTGTAGGAAAGACTCTGGGCTCAGTCTTCCAAGCAAGAAATTTTGGGAATAGACCCACTGTAACATGCTGCAGATAAGCACATGCATGCCAAGCCACACTGAACAAGATTGAGTCTAATGCTTATCAATCCCCGTTTAAATAGTCACCACAAAAAGGACTGGAAATAGTGGCTGATATTCCCAATTCAACTAGTAAAATCAGATGGTTAAGCCCATTCAACCGAAGATTTATATTACTCAATCCAAAATAAAAGTCAACAAAAATTTTAAAGAAGAGATTGTTATTGTGCCTTGAACGAATCTCCACAAAAATTTTATGGCATGCAATACAGACAATGGGGTCCGTAGTTCAAAAAGCAATTGAATTTTGACAAAATGTAAACTGGAAATTTCAAGGAAAAAGGAAAATCACTTACAGTTAGCATCCATGTCGCATTTTCAACCTCCTGTGGATTAGACTTAACATAACGATGATTAAATGTGCATCCATCATGCATGTCCACCTTGTGATCATTTTTAAGGTGTGTCACAAGCATCGGTATATCACCAGTGACCAGGCACTCCGAACCTGCATAAGGGCAATTATAGGGCCTGAACCTGCACTGATGCTCATGCTTCAACTTGCTATAATATGGAAATATGTCAGGGCAACCAAGGTTCTGATGTCTACATGGAAGTTCAAGAGACTCGGCCACTTTCTCAAGAGCTAGGCATCTAATGTTACCCAGTTCATGTCGACAAGTGGGACAGTGATTATGTACTCTCAGCTTGCAGTTTGAGCAGAGAGTGTGGCCATTTGGGCACTGCAAAAGACAAAGATAGATACAAAATGAAATAGTTAAAAGAGTAAACCAAGAAAAGAAACATACCTCCTACTTTTAATTTAGTGCAGACCCGAATACTACCAGAGGGATCCAGATTGCTATTTGATTAAACTGACAGTTAGAAGAATTTAGATGCAAAGCCTCTCTTTTGGATGGGCAGCCCCTCGATGTTGGTGTATTATGGAAGAGCTCATGAGAAATGGAACGCCAAGTCCAGATGGACCCATGGTTCAGTCCATAGAAGATCAAGGTCATAACAATGCATAGGCAGCCATAAACAACTAATTGATTAAAATGACTGGAGGTAAAGTGCTTGGTTTTTAAAATTTTAAGGTGTGATTTAATCCTCTTTAATAACTAGATAAGATATCTGTGGCAAAGACTAAAGTTGGGGTATTTGCTTAAAGGAGACCTCTTATATCAACTTGCAAGGGCTGTCACCCAAAGTTTATGACAGAATTATGATTAAATTGAAAAAGGCGTAGCATTAAAGCTTTTCTAGTTGTGGTGGTCATGAGAATCATTTCTAGAGGCACAAAACCCCTCTTTCATGGTTCTGATTTGGAAGAAGCGTTCTCCACAAGGTTAGCCTCTTCCCTTTTTACTTCTATTACCATCTTACCATTTTCCCTGTTGTCAAGGATTATTAATCGGGATCACATCACTGTCAGGCCTTCACTGTCAGGCCTAAGTCAGGACCTGATCACATTATTCAAACCTATCCAGATTTGGTCAAAAACTTTCCAAATTTGCATCAATTTTGTATCATACAAGTTCATCAGCAATGGGTAGATTAGAGGGGAAAAGATTTCTCATACAACCTCACCCAAAGAGGAAGCCAATCTGAAAGTGATTTCTGTGAGTGTGCTATCAGTAGCCCATTAAGGCCTGAGACAATAACAAGGTATCAACAAGAGATTGAAACAACTCAAGTTGTGTTGAATATCTTGAAATTTAACTGAATATAAGCAATGGCGGGCATTTGCCCTAGGGACAAGCTACATTGCATTTCAGTCCAAAGAAGTGAGACCTGTGGAGATAATCACACTAATCAGACTCCACAGCTCCCAGAAAGAGGGCAGTAAAATAATTGAAACCATCTAGACAAAGATGCCATAATTCAAGATTCAAAGGCTAACAGATTTGATGAGAGTAAAAATGATAATAGATCCAAAAGCCATAAAAGTGATAATCCATCAACAATGTGACCAATTGTGAAAAGACGGGAAGGGTCCAGCACTCATGAAACAAATGATCAATTGTGAAACGACAGGAGGGGATCCAGAACTCATCAAGCAAGCAATAAAAAAAAAAAAAAAGGCCTCATTGGCAGTCAACAAAGGGGAATGCTTCTAAAACTTACCCTCACAAGTCATCACAAGTCATAACCATTTACATGGTCAAAGAAAAAAAAACCCATTTTGACTGATTGGTGATCCCCCAAAGTGTACAATTTATATCTAAGGTAGCAATTGAGAAATTGTGTTTACATGTGGGACCAAGGTACGTTGATCTAGAACATTAAAACTACTGGACCATTCTGGAATAAGAACGCACAAAGATATTCTTGTTTAGAAAGTCATTGCCATTCAATATTGCTCCTTTTCTGTGACAGTATTGGCCAACTATTTGTTTGTGAATAATATGTACTTCCTAGCTTTCAAATTTTAAAAATAATAATAATAATAACCCATTATTTTCTTAACCATCTACTTTCAAGCAGCTAATTAAAATGATAGATCATATAATTGAAAGATTTCATAACTCGAAAGACTTCATAGCATCCCACACCCAAAGTTGAGGCCAATCAGATCAAAAGCATTCATCACCAATGATGGGTCCCATTAGGAATTTGTGCATCAGGATACAATACACAAACCAATGAATCTAATCTTGGTTCCTATTAAAGTCCTCAATCCAACTTAGAACAATTATGCAAAAACAACTAAAAAAAAAAGAAATATCAACAGCATAATAACAATGATAATTATTTCTGGCATCTACCTCTAAATTCTAGAAAAGAAAAACAAGTCCATAGAAACCCATAATGAAAAACCATAAAACATCAATGCTCCGCATGGGAACTCTTTTATACATACATTTTAAAGCAATCAATTATATAACAACAAAGCATCACTATGCACAGACAGGAAAGAAGGGGGTGAAACTGAGATTTTGGGTAATTGAACAAGAATAAAAACATCCCACACAGGTCAAATGTGAACTTACAAAAGCGCCAAACCAAGAGAAAGCATAACGATATTTTAGGAGACTGCACTAAGGCACAACAGAAAACATAACGATAGTATGCATGACTAAGTTAAAGCATACTCCAGGAAATTAGAATGTAGACGGGATCAAGGAGAGACCTGGTGAATGGGAGGGTACATCGAGTTTGTACAGACAGGGCACTCAAGAAGCTCATGCACCCCACTAGTAGGAGAAACAGCTGCTTTAACGCTAGGACCAACAATAGACTTAGTCAACTGAAAATTTTCCAATTCATTGCTAGCAATGGATGATTCATAATCTGAAGTCTCGGATTCAGGAACGTCCTGGCAACTGCTTCCTAGAGCCATGTTGACTTGTTTCACTGATCTCAATTGTTCACAGTCCAACCAGCAAATGACTAATTCTACATTTCAACATCCCAACTGCTCAAAGGTAACTTACCCATTTGGCTCAAATATCTTACAAATAGTCCCACATAAAACATAATACATGATATGAACTAGCCAATCCACAAGATGACTTCGTGGTAAGAAGAAAGGCCCATGTCACTCAGCAATGGACATTTTCAGGATCCTTCGCTGTAGAGCACTTATCTGTGACAAAAAAATACAAATAAAAAAAAAATACAAATAAAAGTTCTTAGGAAATATGTAGCTATAAGGTAGAACAATAGAAGTTTCTAATGATCACTAATTCGCTAAAATGCCACCAGGCACTGATGAGTATGCAAGTAGTTTCCACAGGTCTATTGCTCAAACTCAACAAAAAACCATATAGTACTTACACCAAGTATCCACATATCATATGAGTGTACGCCATAGTAATCATACTATTAAAAAGAAATTTCCTAAAATGATACCCATGTCTCCCATGACTGTGATTTGATGGCTATAAGTCAATAATGATTCACAAGGCCAAGCAAAACACCTGAAACACTAGGGACAACCCTAGCTGCAAAGAGAAGGCACATTTTTCTTTCTTATTTAAATGACATTGTATTATGTGTGTTTCTATATTTATGTGTGGGTCTGTATGTATATAGTGACCATATATATGTATTGACCTGCGCCTTTTTATGAATGTGCATATTTTTTATTACAAATTTTATATGTATGAATATATGTTGATGTATTAATATTTCTGGCCATGTAACCTGTTTAAGTGAGCTGAAAGTAGTATGGTAGAGAACCATAAAAACTAGATAGATGAAATGCATATTCCACAGTTTTTATCTTTAAAACAAAGCAGCAAATGGCATAGAGATACCTTTTGAATGAATCAAGTCATTGTTTATAATCAGCCATGTGCAGAGAATAAATAAACAAGAAAGAAACCATCAAACCATTCGATCCTTCAAATTACACGAGTAAAATTCATTTGTTCTGGTTTAAAGATGTCAGCCAGTATGCCAACAACAATTTCTCAATGACCGTCATTCAGGCGAATCAGGAAGATACGAGTTTCTAGACATCAATATTGTCACCCACACAACATCGTCACTCGGTCAAATCAGGAAGTAATAACCAATACGGTTTAAAGTTTCAACCCAGTGATTTGATGATTGAAGATTTCTTCGGGGAAGTGTCTGACATCCAAACACAATCCTTTAACTTCCCAAGACATTACGGCAAAAACTCAAATCACCCCAGCGCGCCCATTCGAGGGATTACAAACACTGGTAGATGAGACAGCTTTCGCTAATTTTGGAGTAATCCAAGTGAACTACAACAAAAGGAAGCTTTGCTCTCCAAGGTTCTTATCCATTCCCAATTTTCACCCATAATGGCTACCATTGCCAAAATCACCAATAAACCCCTTCATTTGAACTGCCCAAATTTTCACGCCAGTTCAACGCAGCACACGCCTAGGTGTCAGTGCCTCCCTACTCAAGAGAAAACACAATAACAACCACTACATTCAAAATTTATGTATAAATTCTAAACAGACCACAATAATACAATCAAGATTCCAAACATCAAAGGTTAATCCAACAACCCCTTCCGGTCCATGTAACAAAAATCAAATACATTTTCCAAGACAGAGATACACATCTACATAGTCAACAGAGACCCTCATACCCAGAAGCACCAGTTCCTTTGAACCTAATTGGTTTTCCAAAATATTTCAGGTCTGTGCAGAAGCTTCCTCAAAACAAAGGTGAATTTGAGGTGAAAAGCATAAAAAAGAAAAAGGGGGAAAAGTTCAAATTTCAAATCTTACCATAACGAATCCCAAGAACCACTTTTTGACAAATCCAAAGCTTGCACGTACGAGCTCAGAGTCATTGGAAACCCTAACACAAACAAATGACCCAAGATTTTATTATGAAAAATAAAAAAATAAACACATACTCATACAATCAAATTTCAAACCCAGCAATAAATAAAAGCCAAACCCCGAATGCAATAACTTGATCCGACGGAAACCCATAAATTCAAAACAAACCCCTGACACCCCCAGAAACCCAAAAAACAAGGAAACCCCAGAATCATCGAAAACGAAAGAAACCCAAATCTCTTACTTTCTACATCGGTCAAGTATCCCGCAATCAGGCCTTCAGAAAACCAGCTTCAGCCTTCAGGCATCTGCCGACAGAGAGAGATGAAGCAAGAGATGGAAGAGAGATGCAATATGATTGTGGACACCAACGTTCTGGCGGGCCGACAAGAGCAAGACGACAAGAACGATCACAAAAGGATAATAAAGCAATCTCGATGCACGATCGCCCACAAAAAAACACAGAAAAGCCCTAATCTTTGATCGAACGAACAAGAGAAAGCTAGGGTTTATAAAAGCAATATCGTAATCGCTCCCTTCTCACCAACCTCTTTGAATTTCTCAAGCGAATTGCCGTATTAGACGCTCTCTCTGATTCTCTCTGTGTATATTTATATCATCTGATGGATGAAATCAGGAATCTATGCAGGAAGAGACAACGCTAAATTTAATAGATTGGGAACACGGTTTGGGATTGGTAGTCCGCTGGATCACTAAACTATATGGTCCTCACTTTTCAATGAATTGGGATAACTTCAAATAAGTTCTTCAGTTTTTGTCTTATTTCAAAAAAATATACAAGTGTTCAAACTTTTCAAATTAATTTCTAAGTTTTTCATGAAATTTTCAGTTAAGGACAGCATACATTTAAAACTACTTTCTGACAACTTTTTTTTCTTCAAATTTTTTAAACTATCCAAATTATCTTTCAATAAAATAAAACGTCCTTTCACTTCATCTATATTTTTTTCAATTTTTTCACTGACAGTCTTATAGTGATCAGGAAAAACTAATATTTTCACATAAATTGGCTAAATGTAGTGACTGTCAAAACCATGTCATGGCTTTAAATGAAGTACTTTAGGTATTTTTAAAAAATTGAGAGGAAATTCCATAAGAAAATACCTTTAAATGACCATATGGCATTAATTGAAGTTTTATTGAAAAACTTAGGGATTAATTTGAAAAGTTTTAAAACTTGTGTCCTTTTTTGAAATAAGACAAAAACCTAAGGCCTCATTTGAAAATTTCACTAATGAATTCAACACCTGGATAGTATGGAGACAGCTCTCGGGTTCCGTTATAGGTTCATGGTGGACTGGAACCTAGAAGGCTACAGCAGTTAATGTTTTGTTGACCCACATGGGGTTATAAGGTTAGACTTTGATGGGCTTAATCTAACCAGGCGCAAAGCCCTACAATACAAAATAGATTATTCATCAAATATATTATTATATGTCATGACTTATCTATATTATAACCTCGAGGGCTAGCACAATTCCCCGGGACAATAGATCAGAAATTGGAAGTTGTGGTTTTCAAACTCGCACTCATTCCAAGGCCATTTGTCCTGGCAAAAACCTCATTTATATGATGTGTGGGGAGACAAGGATTTCACGTGCATGGGATAATAGTTTGTTCTAAAAGAAGCCCGACACCCTTGATAGCAACAAAAAAAAAAAAAACAAAAAAAAGTTTATATTATAATTATGCATAATGATGTGTTAAAAATGTTGTAGATGGGTCATTGGGTGTGAACACAATTGATCCAAGCTCAGACCTGATTAATAGTTGGGCTCAAAATGTGAGCATGGGCCTAGACCCAATTATAAGTTATAACCAGGCACAAGGAAAAGGTTGTATGTGCAGATTATTCAAAGCAGGTCTTGGCACAATTGTGAACTCATTGATATTCATAATTGTCTCCACTTTTGAAATCTAATCCACTCAAGACTCTTTTTTTAACCTTACTGTTAGAAATCAATCCCTTTATCAATGTGGAGATGGATTTGCCTCCCTACTAAGTTTTCAGTGGATTGACACTCAAAAGATTGTTGTACACCCTTAATTGTTTTACTTTGGATTAAATTTCACTCCAAATAAAAAATAAAAAATTGTGCCATCATTAAATTTGTCTCTTGAGAAACAAATCACATGATTGACCCAAAAAAAAAAAAAGAAAAAGAAAAAGGAGTTGAATGAATTATATGTTCTATATTTTGACAATTCCAATAATTAGCTCATATCTCATTAAAGCAAAACTTTGGTCTATGGGAACAAATATCTCATTAGCAGTTCATGTCCTAGCTTTCAGAGTTGGGTCTCCCCATCATGAATTAACAGGGCATATCATACCTTATTAATTCTTTGAGGCCTCCCTGGTTTGATCCTGACCCTAGATTTTAAAACCCAGATATTTAATATGACTATACATTGTCATTCAGAGAAGAAGAAAAAAAAAACACATTGGGGTTGGGCACTTGGGCTTGGGACCTTGGTGGGGGAGGTTTGGAATTACAAATTTCAAAACGCTTCTCCCGCCAATGTCTGCGTCATTATGATCCCGGGCACCTAAAACGAGATTCTTTATTTATGGCATTTGATTCGAAGAAGCGCGTGGTAGCTTTTCATTTGAAGAAAGAGCCCAGAGCTTATTCACATTTCAAAGCCACAGTGCAAACAAACCAAAAGGTTACAAAGTTTGGCAAATCTACTTTAATTCACAATCCGAAAGGTTACAACATTGCGGAGGAAATATGCGGATTTGGCAATTAACTAGGTAAGTTAAAGGTAAAGTAAATTCAGACAAAAAATGATAATGAGTCATATTAAATTTATATAATTTCAAAATTTCCTTTAAAATTTTCAAAATAAAGTAAAAAAAGCAACTTCCTTTCTCCACTAAAAAACCAAAAAACTCTAATTTCATATATAAAAAGTCAAAAAGATTCCATACCAAACAACTAAAAACAAAACACCATTATAACACCTTATTTTATTATCTCTTGATTTGATACTTCACCCCACTATACTTTAATTTACCGTACATCCAAACAGGCCCAATAAAGTACCCTTTTTAAGAAAAAAAATCACATCAAACCCACTTTTAATTCAAAATTTTCATTATATTTTTCAAAAAAAAAGTCAAAAAGTAACTTCATTTCCCCACTAAAAGACAAAAAAAACTCCACTTTACAATAAAAAAGTCAAGAAAATTCCATCACAAACAATTAAAAATAAAATATCATCATAACTCACTTATAATTTATTATTTCTACAAAATAACCTTTACTCTACTCAACTCCAGTAGTAAATCCCCCAACCAGCCCCGGAGACTAGATTTTGCTTTGAGTTTTTATTGGCAAGGGGATGGATATATTAAAGAGAGAGAAGAGAAGAACAACCGCTTTAGTTTGGCAGCAGAACGTATACAAAATGTGATATCAACTAATTGTACACTCTCAAGAGTTCCATTGAAATAAAAAAAATAAATAAAGATGGCATTTTATATAAATGGCGCTCGTGGATAGGCCGAAACAGTAATTTTTTATTTCATTGAAATAGGGGATCCGTATTCTCCTTTTAGTTGTGTGTTGTGCCTCACTCAATTCAACTTCAAAACATGCAGATTTTTGTATCAACGTGGAGCTGTCCACTCACAATGAGCATATGTCAACTTTGATAGAGGATCTAGACTCCAATAAATTAGGCTTCAATGAGGGGGTTATTTTGGCTTAGCGATTGAAAAATGGCATGTATGTAAGCAATTTTCCTAAGAATTCATGAGAAAGAGGCCCTTGATCTACATGTGAGAGGGGAGCATTTCATATGTATATTCAGATTGGCCTACAATGCATATCCACTTTTAGCCCATTGCATGGAAGAGGGCCGGAGGTTTTTATGACGAGAATTATGGGTGTCTGAATATTTTTTTAAGCCAGATCAGATCATGACTATTTTGACATGTATTCTCTTTTCTTTCTTGGTCCTGAACAAACTCTCTTGCAGGACGATTGTAGCCATAAAGAGAAAGAAAAAGTCTACTTGTCCCGGGACAGGCCCGACTCCACATGGGAGGGCCTTTTGGTCATTTTTTCCAAATGACCAAAAGGCCCTCCCATGTGGAGTCGGGCCAGTCCCGGGACAAGTAGCAGGACTCAAAGAGAAAACGGAGCAAACACCGTTCTATCAATCAAATGATAGGGATGTTTTTGTTTTTTTTTTTTCTCTTTTATTTGATGACGAAGTTTCTAGTTTTTTAGGCTAAAATAATTTTTACGGGTTTAAAAAAATAGCTGAATAAAATTTCCTCATAACTCCAGTATGATAGTGCAATTTCAAACCTATAAATTTTAGAAAAATCCTAAGGACAGACGCCCCGGGACAAGCGGCGGACAGTCACTGTGATTTTGGTGCCTTGAGAAGCATGCGTGTGTCTTGAGAAGCGTACATTCCTCTAACGTCTGTCCGCCGCTTGTCCCGGGCCGTCTGTCCCAAGCATTGCTCTAAATTTTAAATACAAATTATGGACATGGCCAATTGGTACTACCCCTCAAGGTTATATAGGGATATTCGTATAATTTTGTGAAAACAAAGGACTTACACAGTACACATGATTTACATTTCAAAAGTTGATGATGTCAAACTCAAAAGTCATATTTCTCAGATTGAGTACATATGAGTGAATGAATGCCCATGCAATTGGCTTGTTTTGTTCACATGACCAATGACAGATTGACAGGTTACCTACCGGGGTGACAAAGTAACTAAGACTTGCAGGAAACCTGAGCGCCGCTGGCCCATGAGATGATAAGACATTCATTATTACAGTCAGAAGAGGCAGCATTGAATTGAAGTCCTGCTTGCAATTTATCCCAATTCCCAAGACGAGCGACCGCACTATATTTGCAAAATACCCCTCCCTCTGGAGTCGTGCTTGTCCCGGGACATGAAATCCGGGACAAGTAGCATGGCTCTATTTGCAATTGCAGGAGACTGTACCACATTCACAGTAAGGGCTCGTTTCTTTATCAAAATTTCAAGAATTCATGTCTGGGAGAATTTTAAATTCTCCAAAAGTTGTCCCCTTAGATGGAATTCCAAATTCCTTTTTTTTATGAAGGATTTGAAATTCCAACAAATAGTATAGAGAATGGAATTCCAAGAATTCCAAAAGGTCTTTTGGGTGGTTGAAATTTGAAATTCTAATGAAAGAAACACAGCATTTCAAATGCAAGGGGACAAGATGTCACATCATGTCATATTATGTCCAAAAAACCCCAACCTCTCAAATTCTAGTCATAAATTATGGTAAAGAAACATGCCCTAAAGATACGTCTGGAAGTGGAAACTCTTGTCCAGTTTAATAAGAGCTGGTTATATCAGAGCTGCAGAACATATCGCTCTAATTTTTAAGTTCTAATTTATGTTTAATTTATTTATAAAATCCAAAAAGAAGAGGAGTTATTTCTTAATAGTATATTTGATAAACATATAAACTACGAGTTTGTTAAAAAGGTTTTTTTGTCATTTTCAAAAATATAATTTTAACCAAAGAAAAGACTTACCATGATTGGGTAGGGAAACATATGGGTGGAGCCCATATTTTAAAAACTCAATCCGCTTATTAGCCCTAACACCCATTATATTCATTATATTCAAAAGATTTTACGGGAAAAAAAACCTCTTAAACGGCTTTTGCTTGAAGAATGACCTTGTAAATATTACTACACAGATGTCGTCCCATGGGGCCAATTGCTTTTTTTTTTTCTTTTTTTTACATTAGAGGGGAGTGACGAAATTGTCACCCATCACTTTTTTTTTTCTCCCTTCCCCTCTAATTTACGCACTCCCTTCAAAATGGGGAATTCAATTCCTTCATTGTCGTCTCTTCTGTAGTTGATGATGAGGCATTGGTGGAGGCGATGAGGGTTGTTGGATTGAGAACCCAAGAAGGGGTAAGTCTGGGAGAATGGGTTGAAAGAGGAAATGGGGTTTTGGGAAAGAAGATATTGGAATTGGAGAAATAGGTTTTGGATGTGGAAGAAAGAGGAAGGTGGGTAATGGTTTTGCATTTGAAAGTGAGGGTCTCCACCATGGCGGCCCTCTGTATCTTAATCTCCCTCACGCTCATCACCATCTCATGGAGATGATGCAGATGCAGTGGGTGTATGTTGTTTTTTATGTTTCAGCGAAATAGTCGATATCGACTATAACTGTGTTTTTTATATTTCAGGTAAATAGTCGATATCGACTATGACTGTGTTTTTTATGTTTCAGGTAAATAGTCGATATCGACTATAGCGCTAAAAGACAAAAAAAGAAAGTGAAATATACATTTAGGACCTATTATGTATGTCCATTTTTATTGGGGCTAAATTAAAGAAATGCCTGTGTAGGAGGGTTTTTCCCGTTAAATCCCAAAAAAAAAAAAACCTAAAACCAGCAAAAGGACCTTTCAGTGTGCATCCAACTACGGAGCCTTTTTTCATGCATGGATATCTAAGAGGTTTTAACCCGTAAAATCCTCCTTTTTATCATTTTTTTCCAAGTTATAGTTGAAATTATAATTAAGATATTGGAGCCAACTTATAAAATGAGGTAAAAGTAAAATTTCAGCTCTATGAAATCTCATACATAAAATGTTGATCATTCATTGACAACATTAGTTACTTATTTATATTTTAAAAATTCACTCTAATCTTTTATCTTAAAACGAGAAAAAATATCTTATTTAAAAAAAAAAAGAAGACTAAGTAGTTAATTTTGAAGCTTTTCATTTAGTTGTTAATTTATTCAACTATCATTAGTCAAACACACTTGAAATACTAATGTACTTTCGTTCATCAATTTTTTTTGTTTTGATTATACAATAATCAAGCCAAACACATCTAAAACTCATGTATTTTTCACTAAATTATGTAACTAGTTTGCATATGTAATTAACTACTTTCTTTTACTCAGTAAAAATACGAGGGAATCCTAGGGCATGAAATGGAAATTAGAATTCACTAGGTGGGCTTGGGTAAAGGTAAGTAAAACCATTCCACTGCTTATCACTCTAGATGAATAATATCTCATTAAGAAATTAGCATACAAACCACTTTTTTCGTTTCGAGGCTCTGCCTCTACTTCTAAAACTCCAAATAAGCTATCAAGTTTAGAGTCTTCAAACACACCCACAGCATCATCAATATTGTTTAGCACATGAGACATATTTAACACATTTCATTTAGCTTGTTGTATCTATTCAATCACAAGCAAAAGCAAACATTCCCACAGAAGATAATCAAGAAAAGCACCTTTTATGGCTAAGTTCTTAGAGCTATTCTGAATATTTAAATGTGATCACAAGATCAGTTCATTATAAAAGGGACATACCCCCTTTTTTAAACATATAGTAACAAATTCCCTGCTCATGTGATGGAACCCATCTGTTTCCCTTATATGGACTCCAACATACCAATACAATGATGCACAGAGACACCACCCCCAAGTAGTTTACATGGTCATCTTCTAGAAATACAAGTTGCACGTAGTCCACCCCAAGAAAAGCACAATCCTCCGTCTTGTATTTTGCTGAGAGAGGATATGCACTCCATAAAACATCTGCACAAACCAACTAATCGAGTTTCTTACTCTTCCGGAAGCAATTTGGAGTGTCTTAACACCAAATAAGAGTTGGACTGATCTATCAGAATATTAAGTTGAGTGAAGGTGAGGCTGAATATCACATTGCTTCTTTTCTGTTATCATTTTTTTAGTTATTTATAATGCATTTCTTGAGTATGGAATAAAACATATCACAATATCACACAAATAGAGAATAAGGACTCACCTTTAACGCTCAGAATGGTCAGTAGTTGTCCTGGAACTCCGAATCCAGTAACCAAATACTGCTGTTGTGTAAAGCAACTACAGGGTAGATCATCGGCGGTTTGGAAATTTGTCATGTGATGCCTATGATTGTTTATGTTCCACCTCATGAGTAGTTGCTCTAGATGATGGCCTTCCAACTGCTTCCAGTATTCTACTGAATACCAGTTTCACAGGAACACACGTCACTGAAGGCACTTCCTCTTTGGGTTTGATGGACCCATCTACATCCCCATTCCTGTCACCAAATTTGTGTTCTCCAATTTCTCCACTGACCTTTTGTTCAATAGCTATAGATGAAAGAGTCCTTGTTTTCTGATTAGACATGCTTATTTTCTTCAATAACTTCTTTGGAAACTTCTTCTCTGGCAGTGGCCGGCGTGCATGAGAAAAGCTCTTCTTCATCAAACGCATGTTATGATTCGAATGATTGGAATGTGACTTTCTGGGTTTGATGTCAATATCTGAGTTTGAAAGAGGGTCCACCTCCTCTTCTAATGCTGATGATGGATGAGGACGAGGCACCCGATACATGGCTGTCCTCCTTGCCGTCCTCCAAACTGGTGAGAGTCCTGTGTTTCCATCAATATCAAGGGGCTCTTGACCAAAATTATCTGTGGCAAGAAGACTGTCAGAGTAGCCATCTTCAGTTGGCTCTATCTGGATAGGGTGCCCTATTATTGCTTTACCATTCAACCTGCTCATCAAAGAGACCAGTGGGACACGCTCTCCTTGGTAGCTGGCTTGGACCTTTAAGTCCACATCTACCAACATAGATGCCATCCCATTACCGCGACGGTGACTGTAACGTCGGTCAAAGCACTCGTCAGGATCTTCCCAGTATCCTCCTCTTCGAGTTGCTTGAGATTGTCCATTGCCCTCCCAAACTGATGAAGGTATCACATGAGAATCTTCATACAAACCGTTAATGCTATGGTTTCTTCTCTCTTGATCTCTAGAAGATGGCGTGAATGCTAGTGGGTATCTCCTACTGATGAATCCCATTGTTTGGGTTTGCGCCGACTCATTTTCAATCAGATCACCTTCATAAGCATAGTTTAACTCTCCACTTTTATGATAGCTACCTTGTCCGACAGCCCATTCACTCTCTGTTCGAACTGACCTTGGAGTGATGACATTATCTTCGTAACATAACCCATCAATGGAGCCATTGCACTTATAACCTCTAACAGCAGAATCCTTTCCATCCATCGTCTCCATGGTTCGCTTGGATAGATTGCGACTGTTTCGTTTTCCTTTTAATTGCCATTTTGATCTCCCCATATCAGCAGTGACCCATGCAGTTTGTTCATGAGGATGAGAAGGCAAGGGATCCTCAAGCTCCTCAATTACATTTCCAATGTATCTTCCTGAGTTGGTAGGATCTAAGAAACAACCAATGAAAAAAAAATGTGGCTGGTGAGAAATTAGATCCAATTGTCTAATCACCAAAGAAATTATAGTTGACAAATACATAAAAGAATTAAATAACACGAGCATATGAACCATTTACGAGGAAAAACATAGAGAACCAACGTGATCTTTTAGCTATCACCATGAATAGAAAATTTGACAAAGATCTTGATGAAATAAGATGCTTTACTGCATGGGAAAGGTTCTCGAATCCACTAGTTGAACAAGAATTCACGTGGATATGCTAAAATAATTACAAATACATTATTTTCACTAAATTTGCAAGGGATATTGTTATATCTCTTCAAACAGGTGCAAACAGTCTTTAATAGTCTGTTCAAGGTTACAGCCTTCAAAGTCATCACCAAAAAGTTAAATGAAAAGATATGACTTGAGAGATCATTTTTTAAGCAATGAATGTGATCAATGCCACACACGAAGGAATTCCAAAATAAAATAGAACTGAACTCCAAATGTAAGATAAAAATAAAACATCTTACTAGTTATCTGTCTCCATCTGTTACGAGGGAAAATGAGTTTCATATATATGTTTGTAATAAATATAAATATATAAGTGTAAATAATATATATATATATATATATTGATTGGTAACAGGATTTGTACCCACAACATCAAGTAATAGTGACTTCCATTGTGCCACAGGCTCGTCTAAGATTCTCAATGGGGAAATGCCTGATTATCACACTTACAGCAACCAATGACATTAAAGGGTCCCCTTACCCATAGATCTCTGATTCACATTATTTCTTTTAACCCATCTTAGATTGATGAACTCCTTCAACTGAAACAAGTCCACCACTCCAAGAGAACCAAACAAAACATTCATCCCCCCTTGATGGCTAACTTGTGCACTTAAAGCTACCAAATTGTAGCATACACACAATATGAACACATCATGGTTATGCAACAAGATGGGATCATCTGTTGTGATTTGACCTACTTGTTTATCAGTAAAATGGATTATGGATGAGAATGTGCGCATGCAGTTTGGTGGCTGATTCTCTTTTTGCAAGAAGCTAATATCTACCTCTTAAGTGGTATATTGAGCATTAATCAACCTTGAATAAAGTTCACATTTACTCTATCACACACATCAGATGTTTGAAAAACTAAAAGTAAACAGATTTTTCATGAGGCAAGGGTTATATGTATATACTGTTTATTGGATGAAGATGGAGAAAAGGTGATGTCCAAAGAAGGAAGCCGAAAAAACCAAGGCTAAAAGAAATATCTTTAGGGTACAAAATCTCGTTTGGCAATTCACTTGTAAAGTAACCCCTTACTTTAAATTTTGTACTTATTTTTATAAGACCCCACTCTTTTCTTGTCTCTTAAAACTGACCATTTACTTTGAATTCACTTTACGAGTGAATTGCCAAACGGGTGTTTGGTTGGTCTTCCTAAGAGCCAGAATGCTTTTCTAACATAGCTTATAAGTTAATTCTTCAAACCAACTTTTTAGAAAAAGAAAGTTGTTTGGTTAGCCTGTGCTTTTCAACAGCCAAAGCATGCAAGACTGTTTGGGCGGGACGTCAACAAAAAAAAAAAAAAAGCTCTTAGCATGTAAGAGTCATATTATATTTTTATAATACACATATATAACAACAAGAAGAAATTTAAATCTTAATCTAGAATTAAGTAGTTCAAATGAAAAACACGTATTTTCCAAAATCCTTGCGTACTCCGAAAGTTCAACTGTGGAGAACAAACAAGAAATACCCGAGTCCCACATACACAAAATAGCTGTCTCTAGCAGGAGGAGGAATCTGCTTGCATCAGTTCCATAGAGGAAAATAACAAGGGGGGAAAAACAAACAACTTTCAATCCCACAGACGTCCACCCTCAGCTTCCTTCAAAAGTGATAGGCAGCTTCCAAACGTGGAGCAGGTTGCTTCTCTTAAAAGTTGGTTTTTAATTTTGATTATTTAAAAATGATTTTAAAAGTATAATAACCAAACAAAACTTTTATAGGCTTTTGGTTTTTTTAAAAGTTAAAAGCCTAAAAAGCACTTTTCATAAGTCCAATCAAACACACCCTCAATGAGCAAAGAAGTTTCATTCCTCAATGAGCAAAGAAGTTTCAAACTTAAAAAAAAATCATGACTTATTTATAGGGAAATCATTGTTTTAGTGGGGTAAACCCGTCAAGACCCAGGCATGTTAGTTTTATTTACTGGTAAAATAAGGTAAAGTAAATGTCAAACCAATGGAAAGGTACAGGTGAAGTAAACATTCCGGTAAAGTAAAGACGCATTTGTTTCATAAGGTAAAGTAAGGTAAAGTGAGATGAGAAGTCAACAATTGGTAAAGTAACCACTCTACTCGTCTTTTATGAGGTAAAATTTTTTGGGGTCTGGTAAAGTAAAACTTTTTTTTTGTAGCTGAAATTTTACTTTCCCATTTGTTTTGACCAAACCAAACATGGTAAAATTAAATTTTTGGCGGCTGGATTACTTTACCAATTGCAAGACAAACATTGCCCAAGGGTTTGTTGAATGCAAGCTTAGTTTCTTCCAGTTTACGGCCATTTTGGGTAGCGTCTTTTCAGAAAAATCAGCGGACTTTGGATGATAATGTCTTAATTTCTTCCAATTTTGGGAAGAAAAGAAATCCCACGGGAAGGCTGTCTCCACCTAGGAACCAGAACCCACCTAGCAACCTTTCTGAACAACATTTTAGCCTTCCTTGTGATTTTTCAGGTTCGATTCCAATTGTCTGGCTTTTTCCCCCCCTTTCCCAAGATTCAAGGCCGGAGACTTTATTCTCATGCAGAATAAAACCTGCACCAAACAAGCCCTTAAAGTATGCTAGGGAATCACCCAGCTGATGAGAGAAACAAATCCAATATTAGTTAGAGTGCAAATGATGGCCAATTATCAGGAACAAGGATAAAAAAACCGACCTATAATATCATATATAGAGCCAATAAATGGCATTATCACCGTACGTGTTGGGTAACTCCTTTAAACCACCCAAAAACCTACTTACATTCTTTTGCAAGGAGAACGCTCCTTGAGGGGTTCTTCCTTTGTATTCCAAACCAAACCATATAGCGTGTCGCTAAGTAGGAGACGCCCCCACGAAATTTCATTAGGTCTCAAATCTATAAAGAAATCCGACTAAGTATTGTGCTGGCTGTCGGCTACCTAATGCACAACCCTCCTCCTTTGTCCGGGCTTGGGACCAGCTATTCCATGAGAAAAAAAATTGAGATAAAGGTATTCCATACAAAGACTCAACGTTGATGCAAAACGCATAGCTTGAGGGTAACCATTGAAGTAAGAAAAAACTCAAATGTGAACAAAAGTTTTAGGCCATTTTTATTTTCTTTTGAGAGAAATGAGCTCAAAATCTTTCATATTGAATATTTGGACAATGTATTTGTTCATACATGCATTATTTGGGCCATTTTCATTTTTTTTCCCTAGAAAAGTGAGGGTTTCTCATAAACATCCATGAAGTTTGGGGAATTCTCCAAAAAAAAAAAAAAGATGCTTTTAAAAACTTGCTCACAGAGACAATTTCATTAGCATTTCCTTAGAGCAGACTTGTGTTTCAAACATCAATCTCCTAGATGTAAGTACTACGATTTAATTTGTTAATGTTCATAGACTTATTTTCGGATTTTTGGCGTTCCTTTAAAAAAATCATTTTCATAATAAATTGGTTACATAAATCACTTACATTCTTTCAGTAGATCTGTGTTTTGGATATGGATCCCTGATACCTAAGTATATTGAGTTTTTTAATCATACATTTATTTCGAAATTTTGGAATTATTATTATTATTTTTTGAAATAGGAATTGATCATTGATTTAATCAAGTTGCTCACCTAGGTCACTTCCTTATTGTTTTTCAGTTGTATATCTTGTTTAAAATATGACTCTCTGAGATCTAACTAAGCAATAGTATACTACATACAACATTGTACATGATTACTAATACTACATGATTAAAATACGATGCTCTGATACCAATTGATGCAAGCTCTAGGGTTAGAGCTTGCGAAGGAAGTGGTCAAAGCACAATGGGTGCCGAAGCACGTATCCAAAGATACAATAAATCTCCGCAGAGACGATAAACGAGGACGCACACCTCAATGGGAAAACCCAATTTCATTAATCAACTCTGAGAATTAATTCTCTACAATGCCATATAAATAGGAAAACATAACTTAAGCCCTAAGAAATCTAATTAAAATAGAAAACCAAATAAATGGGAAACCTAATCCTAAATACAACTCATCAAATAAAACTACTAGTTAATAACATTTAAATAAATAGAAAAACTCCTAAATCTACTTGGGCCCTACATATGTGGCCTGAGGTCGATCTGCATCAATATGTAGTAAATACAAGATACTAATCAATTACCTGTCCATTAACATTTTATTAGGTTGCAATTTTTCAATACCTGAGTAGAAAGAATATAGGTGAACAAATGCAGCAGTATTGTTCCTCTAAAATCGTACAGAATACACAACCTCAATGACATTGAAGGGCCTTATATACATTTATTTTCTTTGCTAATAATATAAGTACCAAAATCTAACATTTTCTAGTATTTTAGACATTTTTTATGGATTTTTTTTACCCCAAATAAAATTCGCACTAATACTTGATATGTGTTGCCACAGCCATTACATATCGCTGCAACCAACATATCATTTTGAAGGGAGGCCAATATGCCCTTCACAGACATTTTTACCTATCCTTAAGAAAATAGTTTTCCACCTTGCTCCGATGAAAATGAATCCAGATATACAAGAAAAGATTGTGTCAACCATAGATTTGAGTTCTCCACCCTTGACCTTTCCTTCCCTCAGATCAAAGTCCCATCCTAGGAAACCATTATGAAATGACAAACAAGGATTATAAGATCCATAGGTTTTTCAAGAACCATGTCCCTCGAGAATCGACAACATATTCAAGAATAATAGAGACAAGATAGGATCTGCCTTCAAAGGCCGTCTAGATAGTAAAAGCCTCATTTGAAGCAATGGTTGTTTGCATCATGGAGTATCTCAAACACTTCTTATGCTCCACTATCCCTTTGGTAGTCTTAGACAAGAAACCACATTAGAGCAAGGAGGAATTGCAATCAATTAGTCTGACAACAAAGATTCACAACTTTGTTATTCAATGAGTGTTGCAAAGTGAAGCCTTCAGTATGTATATTGGTTTCCCTACCCTCGTTCGAAGTTGTTTCTGGTGGCTTTGCATACCAGATTCACAACTTCATTATTTAATGGTTGTTTATATTTCCACAATGTCCATCATATTATGGACAAAACTGGATTCTAACTGAAGCCTTAATTATGGATATGGGTTTCTCTACACCTTCTATGAAGTTGTTTCCGGTGGCTATGTGCATATGATGAAAAGTTTAAATAATGTTAACAAAATCAAAATTGGCTCGAATGAATAATAAAGAGAAAATAATGCTACATAAATAGTGATCTCCATAGGCTCCAAACGAATAAAACGGAAATCTACTTTTCCAAACATAAAGCAGGCACTACAATCTCAATGCATATTGCACAGAATTAGCATGTGACAATCTAAATCCCTAATCCATTGAAGCACAGAATTAGCATGTAGAACAATCCAAAAGGCAACTTAAATAATGCAACATATTCGGAAAAGGAAAACGAGGCTAAGCAACAAAAAAGGTGATTGAGAGAACATGCCAGAAATGTTAGAATTTAACCTGAGAATCCAGCAGCCGCTTCCTCCATGCCAGGTTCTGTGCCAGTCTCCTCAGATGAATCAGATTCTTGTGCCTCAATCAATCCAGAACTTGTATTTTCCTCCGACTGTGAACCAGGATGAAGATTATCCATTTCAAAATTAGAAGGTGATATATGCATCTGTTCTGAAGAAAATTCAGTGCGATCCAAACAATTACTTGATTCAGATGGCAAATAGACACATCTGCTCCTTTTTGCCCGGTAACTTAAACCCATGTGTTCCTTGTCTTTGTGATTAGAAATTGATACAGGATCATCATTAGATTTCAAGGATTCATATACAGGCAATTTTGCACTGCTCTGTAATACTTGAACAAGAGGGCGGCGTCTATCACGCCTTTTAACAAGGGATTCTTCAATCATACTACTCTGTGATCTTTTCCTTTTCATCAACAAAGAATTGTTTGTGTTGCTAGTATGGCCGGAAATCCCTGTGTTATGCACACCAAAAGGAGTAACATGGAGATGATCCACAGAAACAGGTTGTTGAGAACTCACACAGGCAATAGGTGTTGAAAACTTCCCCTTTGACTGAGCAATCTTGAGACCAAAATCCTGCAAACCTCTCATTCGAGGTATAGCTTCAGAATTATCATCCTCCCATCTTGCCTGCTTTGAGTACCTGACATTTTGAGTATGTGAAGGATTACCCATGCTGACTCGGTCATGTGGTGAATCTCGTCTCTTGGAAAGCATCTCTGACTTAACATTCACAAATTTGCGATGATCCCTTGCAGCATTGCCCCTTGGGTGATTTTCAGCAGGAGAAAAGCTGTTGTTGCCAATACAAACAGATGCAGATGCAGCACCTAATTTATGCTGGTTCTTTTCAAGATGCTCCTTCTCAAGCTCAAGAGCATGAAGAATGGCATCTTCTCGGCGTGCATATTTCTCTCTTTTCCTTATCGGGATGCCTTGTGAAGATTCAGCTCTTTCAATACAATCATTAAACTCCCCACAACGAAATGCCTTTACACGTTTAGATTTCTCTAAATTGTACCAATCCCTGAATAAAAACAAAGTGAATGATCCAATAACTAAAGTATGCTTTCCATATCCCCAAGGGGAAATAATATTATATAAGATTTTTTTGTTTCTTCAAAGTAGAATTCTGTCCAAGTTAATCGAACAATGAAAAATAAGTGTTTAGACCATTTAGACCATTGAATAGAATTCCGAAGCAAGATCAATCAGAAGGCTTACAAACAAATATTTATCATCTACTAGACATAGGAACACCAGTTCTATTTCCTCCAGGGGATCACAATATAAACTAAGCTGGTTAAAAAATGAAGACGTAAAGTTTTTAATCTACTCGAATCCACTTGAAATAAATAATAGACACCTAAAATGAAAAAATTTACTAACAAATAAAATTGCATACTAGGCAGACCAATCTTCATTCTGCTGATAGAGAGAGAAATAAACCCAGTTAGTAAATTCCCAATAAACCACACACACTCAACACACACACACAAACAGACAAAAAAAAAAAAAAAAAAACACATGTCAGCTTCAAGTAAGCCCAAAAACCATAAAAATGAGCTATGCCTATAACCCAGATTACCAAAACATGTACAGAGAAAAAAAAAATAGAAAGAAAACAAATGCATTAAGAAAACTTTAGGAGAATTGGGCAGATTGCATTATCAGACCAAAGCATAATCTAACAATGATCAAATAAAAATCAGGCTTTTGGAACCAAAACAAAAGGAGCAGCCAGTGGATATTTTACATATAACAACCAAAATAAACAGAAATAGCTTGAGAGGAAACTCACACGCTGGCATCTTCCCTTCCGAGAAGCTTGACCGGAGTGCCCGACCTCGGAGACATGAGATGAGAAGCCGACAGCTCATTCGGCCCCAGAATCCTCCCCGGCCACCACGACCCGTTCCTCCGCCTCACCCAAACAATCGTCCCAACGCTGCAATCAACCACCGCCCCATCTTCCAACCCCTCCGTAATCCCCATCCCTCAATCACCAAAACCAAACCCTAAAAACACCAAAACAAACACAAAACCAAAACCAAAACCCTAGAAACTCAACAGTCTGCTTTCTAGCTAACGGAGCTTCTTCTCAACCTCCTGCAAATGTCGCCAGATGATCTGAAAACCTCCATTTTCCATGGATCTGCTCTGTTTGGTGCGTTTTCTCGCAAGGGTTTCCGTACGGGAGATTCCGATTTCTAGGGTTTTGGGAGTGTTTCATCCTCGCCACTCGATTGTTACTCGATTTTCCGACATGGAAAAAGTTAACGGTTCTTGTAATCTGCTTATGATTCTTCTTCTTCTTCTCTCTCTCTCTCTCTCTTTCTGGTTTTTTTTTTTTTTCTTTCTTTCTCTCTCTTGTTTTTCTTTCTCTCTCTAAGCAGAGACCATGGATGATGGGCTTGAACGGGTTTGGAGTTTGGGATAAACGAAACCGACCAGGTTGGGTTTCTATTGTTGGGTTCGGCTTTTGTAGAGCGTAGGTTGTATGTATTTTTACGTTTGTACATTGCACGTGGATCAGTTAATTATGTCGTTTCTACATTTAGCCATTTAGAGGGCTGACGTCGGAATGGATCCTTGTAGGCTTTTCTAGGGTTAGCCAAATCTAGAAAGAAATCTAAATATAAATCTTTTTAGCCAAAAGAATTGGGAGGATCTCACCTATTGAAAATTCAAATCACTCGAAATAGATAACCTCTCAATCTAAAGAGTATCCTCAAAACTTATCTCAATTCAGCCGGTGAGACACCTCCATTCCATGGAAATGAGCATGATCATTGGATGTAGCTTTTTTAATGAGAGTCTTGATGTGCGTGGATGTGGGTGGGTTTGTAAGTATTTACACTTCAAAATATAAAAGAACAATAAATTTTTTTGAAAAAGCTAATAGGATTTGGTTGCGAGTGTAAAATTGATTGTTTGGTTAAAAACATAAAAGATTAACTCAATTTAAGTGGCAATCTTGCAAGGAGACTAATTTCCATTGGGTAAAACTTGGCGATACCTCATACATTTGTAGCTGGGTTCCTTTAGCTTGAGATTTTTTTTGTGTGAGTTACAACCTGAAGAGATTCGAAAGAAGAAGGTGCGTGGCTATGGGGATTTTGTTTTGCAAGGTTTGATTGAAAAGCTCCTTTGGTTTGCTCGTTTAGCTCGCTTCTACCCATCAAGCTTTCATACCATATCGTACCCCGCAGCATTAGAGCAACTGCATATGAGTTCTCCGTGGGAAGACTTCCTATTGTTGTAAAAGATGTAGATGATGAGACTATGGTATTGGGAAAGCAAACATTTCCAACTCCGCCACTTTGACGGACTAGAAATAAGAGGGCCTGGAAGGATTCGTTTGGTCCAAAGGGTTGGAAACCCTTCGATAGCAAAATAAAAAATAAAAAAAGAAGAGGAAGAATAAATGAATGAGCTTTATAGAGGTTTGTTTTAAGGTGGAAGACGGGAAATTACTAAAATGGCATTAGTCTCAATCGTCGAGATTGAGGGATATAATGCAATCTATTTTAGGAAACGTTAGAATCGATGAATAAAGACCCGTTCAAATAAATATTTAAACGCTCAATAATCCTCAGTATCGTGGCTGGGGGGTCATTTTAAACAGCGGGCTTTCCGTATTGTAAGTTCTTCTGGAATAGTTGGAACTAGAAGGCTATGCCCTGAGTCCAAGTCAAATCCAAAATAGTCAAATGTGTTATGAGGGTGGATCCTGACCTGGCACATTTAAATGCACTCACGTTTTCTTGATCCTTAGCCAACCTGCATACACCGCGGGCTGGATTTAGATGGTCAATAACATGTGATCATATCCATTTATATCACCACATAGTCTTTTATCCTAGTAGGTCCAAATTTGACTTCGATTGGAGTCAAGTTAGATGTATGAAATATTAACAAAATTATGTTTTATTTTACACAGTTATAATCCTATTGAAATTGGCAGGGAGGAAAGGAATCTTTTGATAAAGGTGGTCGATGGTTGAGCTAGGTTGTCTGATCTTGCATTAAGATTAACGATATGTTAATTAATAATAAAAGCACCGGATATTTTTAAAGATGATTTTTTAAAATGTTTTAATAAAATTGGTTTGGAGCTAGGTCCTACCTCGGAAATCTAGATAAGGATAGTCTTAAAATTGATTAAGATTAATTTTAAAGCTTAGGTGGTTTAACTTATTTGTCGACTTCAAATGTTCTTTTAAGCTCTCATTTCTTTCCTAACTTCAATAATTTATTGATGTATATTATTATTATTATTACCACTATTGCTGTTGCTGCTATTATTATTATTTTGTTGACCAAAGAATATTTAATAAATAAACAATTGATTCTAAAAAAGTTGTGCCTTTTCTTATTAAAAGTTAGGGTGCATTTGTGCAATGAGCAGGATTCCACCCTATATAAATTTCATTTTCAACAATAGAGGGAAATTATGTGTTCCTGCGCTTTTGCATGGGAAACCATCTCCATTAAAGAAAATAAGTACACGTTTTTTCCTTTTTCTGTGAGAAGAAAAAAAGTGTGTCACACGGAATGAGTGAAAAAGGGGTTGCACAGAAGATTAAAAATAGTTTTCTTTTTACCGTAGGTTCCTTTCATCGTACAAATGCACATATACATTATAATAGTATGATGGGTCAATTAGAGCTGACAAATATTGATTTGATCAACTAACTTAAATTGGATCTGACTCGATTATTTAGTTTATGTTGACTTCTTTTCTAGAGTTAGCTTTTGGTTTGATGTTTTTGTCTTACTTATTAATGGGCTGCATTAAGAGCCTGTTTATTTACTGAAATTTCAGGAATTTCCATCTGGTGAATTCTTGAATTCGCAGACAAGGTGGAATTCCTGGATGTTCCTTAAGGTCGAATCTCACTACTTGATCCGCCAACACAACTAATTAAACAGCGACCTAGAAAACTAATAAACAGAGCGAGCTGAGATTGAGCCAACACAACTCAAAGCCGACCCAAAACCCCAAACCAACCTGTCCCACTGTCACCTTGGAGCCAGTATCTAGTCCCTTCAAGTATTTAACCTGTGCAATCCGGGCAACATCAATATTCAACAAGCTAAATTAAACTCAAGCTATTTATTAAGTTCCTAGGGTAGCTTAGGGATATATGTGAATCCTTGATTGCTTGGAGAATGCTCTGCTACCAACAACTGCATGTGCAGACTAGAATATGAGGCCCACTTGGCCCCGCCTTTGATCTCTAACCCCTTCAATTAATACTCTTGTCATCTCATTATCGAACATCAGGCTTAATTTTATACTCATTGATTCTTCACCCACCATTGGATCGAATCTAAAAAAAGTTGTATGGTACGATGCCATTATACTTTATTAAAGCCAAACGTTTTAAAGCAAATTTCGACCATATCTACTGATTTTGACCGGGGGTTATATAACTAACCCACGTTCCCTCCACCACTTCCACATGCAACCACTCTACCATCTCTTTTCAACAACTTCATTTCCATCTCAAATCTTATTTACACTTACTTTATGTATTCTTCTTTTTTCTTTCCACTCAACTTCTCTTCCTATTGATTTGTATGTATGTTCGTTGCAGTTTTTATTGGCAAATGTGCCCGTGCTTAGCACGGGTTATTGTGCTAGTTAGACTTTAAGACAATTAAATCAAAAGTTAGAGACTGTAAATTTGGAAAAAAAAAAAAAAAACTGTTCGCAAATTAGTTAGGCAAGGGCTTCTGACCTATTATGGGTACTAAAATCCTTATTATAACTTTAATACATTTAAATCTTGAATGGGATCAAATTACAGCTGGGTTTGGATTTGGGCCCAAACACATCAGCTAAATTTAGTTTTAATGCATGTTCGTGATGGAAGGACCCCAACCCCACACATTTACATCTCTAGTCAATCTGGACATTTAATTTGAAGATTTAGTCTTAGCTTGTGCCGATGTGTGATTGTGCAATTAGCCAAGTTAGATCTTTCGAATCCAACCCATTTATTATTATGGTAAATGGGCCAACCACAACCCAAATACAAAGAAGAGTCAACATTGATCCCTACTTACCAAGTTAGATCTTGATTGATTTGGGTTGGCAAGGTGAGCCAAGAATTGGCACCAACTAGGAATAGAAAAGTTCACCTTTTCATGATGGAAACCATTCATGTTATTTTATAAATAGATTATGGCAATTGATATGATCTTTTGAGACTGATTAAAAAACGATATGATCTTATGAGACAGTAAATCCACACAATAACACATGACTATAACTTCAATACATTTGGAATTTGAATGGGGCCATAATACAGTTAGATTTGGGTCCAAACATATCAACTAAATTTAGTTTGGATACATATCCATCATGCATGGAAGGACCTTAGCCCTACCTATTTACATCCCAAGTCAATCTTAACATTTAATTAAAAGATTGAGTTTTAACTTGTATTTTGTGTGTCATTGTGCAATTAGGCAAGTTAGATTTGCCAATCCAATCCATTTATTATTTGGGTAAATATGGCAACCAATTCAATCCAATAATAAAGTAGGGTTTGAAGGAGGACAAACAGCGAATTCTAGAAGTTGCCGTTGGGATGGAGATCGCCGAGAAGACTCAAGTTTTTAGATCATGCTATATCTTTTACTTCATTTTTTTTTTGTGTGTCGATTTCATGAATCAAGGTTTTGTTTTTATCACATAACCCCAGCGATCAAAATGCAAGCTTCTTGATGAAACTCACATCCGGATTCATTGCAACGTTTCTTCACCTAAAAGGAGAAGAGTTGTAGAGGGAGTCAATCACCTAAAACCAACGAGCCTTCCAGGCTCATTTGTGGCCATCAAACATGGGCCATAGGCCCATATCCTAACAGGGTCAACCTTGAACCCCTCATTACCAAGTTAGATTTTTGCTTGAGTTGGGTTGGCAAGGTGAGTCAAGGATTGCCACCAACTATAAATAAAAAAAGTTAACATTTTCATGATGAAAACCATTTGTGTTATTTTATAAATAGATCATGGCAAAAACCCAATCAACAAAATCTTCATTCTTATGTGAAAAAGAAAAAAGATTTCATTGCTAACACTATATATATATATATATATATATATATATGGGGGGTCTTCCTATGCATCTATCCCTCACCATTTTTGGTGAGGGACACCCTTTTTGGGGAAAAAACGAGTACAAAAGTGGGGAAAAAGTAAAGTACAAAAGTACACTTTGTACTTGAATATTACCCAAAAGGGATGTCCCTCACCAAAAAGTGGTGAGGGAATGATGCACTTGAAGATCCCCCTATATATATATATATGTATATATATATGATTGATCCATCCTAAAAGACTGTACTTTACTAAATTGTAGAAGTTAGGGACCAAACTATGATTTTTAGCAGTACAGGTAGCTCCTATATTCAGGCAAAAAACTGCAAAGTTTCATGAATGTTTTTTTCCAGACTCGTTCCCTTTGAAAAAGAAGATGGAAAAGAAAGTGTAGTCAACAGGGACCAAAAAGCTCAGCAGCCATTTCAAGACAAAAATTTGGGTAACAACAATACACTGTGGAACATGATTTTGAGCAATATGAAACTTGAAGAGGGACCCCACTGATGGATTTATAGAATTAGCCTCGGGTATTAGAAGAAAAATATTGGATGCAGGTTGACTCTGGGATGCATCCTCAGGACACTTTGAGGGTGATAAGCAGGTTGGGTCGGGCTAAACTGGATCGGGTCAATATTTGGGGTCCATGGTTTTGACCCCAACTTGTATCCAATCCATTTTTAGAATGGGCTAGGCTTTCCCAGCCTGCATCTAAGGCGGGTCAACTCATCGAAACCGCATTGAACCAACCACATAACCATCCAAGCGAGTGATTCAACTCACTTATCTTTTAAAAAAATCATGGATGCTGCCAGCAAAATAGTGAAGACTTTAAACTTGAAGTAGAAAGTCTGTGGGAGGAGGGAGCAGAAACTGGGGAATCTATACAGTAATATTTCTAATATATATGCTTTGAAAATTAACATAAACCTACTTATGTTTTGAAAATAAACACAAACATTTGGGGAGTATATGTGAGCAATGTGGGTTAGATATGTTTGACCCTACACAGTTTATTTTAAATTTTTTTTTTTTTTATAAATTAGGAAAACCTGACCCATGATTGAACTATATTTTATTCGGGTCGGGCTAAGTTTTGCCACCCAATGCCACTATAAGCCATATGATCAATTTTCAACAAATGTTGTATCCATACCTAGTTTACTTTTTTCAGTCTCTCATACTTTCATATTTTATATGTTGGAATAAAATTTGATGATACCCCACCATAGACCATAAATGCCTTTGTTTTGAGCGGCTTTGATTTTCAATAGCTAGGCTCAATTGTAAAATTTTGCTCTTCTAATTTAAGACTTCTCTATGTCAAGGTTTTAGATGGTCCGGACTCTTCTCAACAATGGCCGCGATGGTTCACACCAATGATGAAAGTTGGGCAATTCAAGTTTTTCTATTGATTTAGGCAAGCGCTTCGATGAAAACCAGCTTATGATGAGAAGGATGATTATGAAAGGTTAAAAGTCCGACAATTCATAACCATTATATAAATTTTGCGTGTGTGATCAAATTTTATATTTAATAATAGAGAAAGAATTTGGTCAAGTGTTGTGATTGAATGAATGCTTATTCACACAATAGTAGTATGTGCAAGTGGCTTGGACTAATTTATAACTTCTCATTACAAAATGGTCAAGCCATTGGCTGCTTAATTTTTTGTCATGAAAAATAAAATAAAATAAAATAAAAAGGAGAGCAATTTTTACCATACAGTTGCCCTAAGGATTGACATTTATCAGTCAACGGTTAAAACTTAAACTCCCACACAAATATTTGCACAACAAAAGAGAACTAACAAAATACGAATGAATGAGAACATTGTGCTATATCTTACGGATTACATGTTACAATATCTCACAATCGTAAGTTATCACATGAACTGCTCTACGTGAAATCTTTTAAATTTCAACTGTGGATGAACCAATGTCAAATCTAAGGTCGGTTAGTCAAAATCCCAAATTATACCACATCTTATATAAATTTGAATTTGATATACTATTCTAGGTAGAACCCGAGAATGTTCATGTCTAGTTTTCAAATGTTTTGGAGAAAGGCGTGTATCTAATATTTTTGTAAGGTCATTGTTTAGGGCCTACTTGCTTCATTCATTGAATCTCGTGCATTCTTTGTATTTTCAATAAGGTGAAATGTAGGGTTTTGAGTGGGGTCTCCGATTCTTTGACTACCTGGTGGATCCAATCTGTTGTAAATCAGGTTTGGATCCTAATATCAATCCCGATTAATAAGCGGGTCTAATTCCAAACCTCATTTATAGATCCGGTAGCTAAACGGGTCCGGTTTTGGAACCATAATTGTTTTGACCAGCATACCTACTACCCGATTCGCACGCGAAAGCTCATGTATAAAATTCTCTTTTTTATTTCAAATCTGTGAACATCAATCAAAATATTGATGTTAGGATCTCCACTCCGCTAGTCTCTCGTGTGCCCGGCGTCTCTCTCTCAACGTTAGTGCCCACCAGAAATGGCAGAAACTTAGGACTAGGCAAGATTACGGGATGGGTATTAATCGTCCCAAAATAAAGTTTGCAAATACAAATTATACCTAGGTAATATCTCTACTCGTGAGAGTAGTGATGTCAACCAAGTGTCGTATCCACTGGGACAAAAATGCTAAGTTGTGTTGGTTCCCAAAATTTTAAATTAATCATATTTAAAAACAAAGTATTGATTTGAGGTTTTGATTCCTAAATTAGCAAAATAAAAACAAAGTTTTATTCAATCGAAGAAAAGATCTTGGGGTACTAATCCACTCCACCCTCGTACAATGGCAAATATGGACCTAGGGTTTTACTATCAACACTTTAAAGACTTGTTTTGGTTACAAACTTTCATAGAGTTAACAAATAAGGGATGTGGGTTTAGATCCGGGCATAACCTATCTTTATGGCATAGATTGTCTTGGATGTAACAATACATTCATTCAAGCACCATTTGCACTGACAAAGAGAATCCAATCAATAGATAATATTAATATTGTCACGCTCCGAGATCTGAGGCCCTTGGGACCCTCAAATTTCGTGACGCGACGATCCCACTTCATGTGTTGATTAAATTATGTCACATAAAAGAAATTAATAACTCAAATATTTCATTGCACACTAAATAAATCATCCATAAATAATATGGCAATCTCATAATGTCTTTTATCCAAACTAGGAACTTATATGATCTACAAACTAAATACTTTCTCAAATCTACTGCTCATGTCTCTGCCCAACACTGTAAACATTATGAGGTTCCTCAGTTTCGGATCGACCTCAAAATCTGAAACAAAAGAACAAAACAAGCATATGAGTAAAACTCCACAAGTAAACAGACTATAGAACCGTAGCAAACGATTTTTTAGTCAATTGACAACAAATTTAATCTATTGGACATTGATGCGCAAATATTCTAAGCTCAAATGCCATGATTGAGGTAATCAAAATAACAAAGCAGATTGGATGGAATGATATCAGATTAATAGAGCAAAATTCCTTGAATTAAAACTAAGATAAGACATATCATTAGCAAACTAAATTAACAAAGTATGCTTGCCAAAATTGACCAAAGCACAAAGGTACCCGCCAGGTACAACCATTTTATAATCACAATTAACCGGCACGAGGCAGGGTTTCCGGTAATCAAACCAAATCAAAACAAAAGGGAGCTAGCTGCAGACTAGTAATTTTTGCACAAAGGGGTTCCCAGTTCCCCAATATTGTCATACCCAAAGGGGCTAAAGTCCGCGTGTGAGCGTCCCCACAGTGCGTTGCCCATAGTTTAGAGGATACCTTAGGGGTCAATGGTGTATATTTTTCAAAGTTTGATAATGTTTAGTTTTAATCTACTAATTGAGGAAGGTTGGAAAAGCGAATCAAACCATATATTAATATACAAAGCTCACACCTTAGGATATAATTTCAGATAGCTCATGGAACGTATTTCTCAATGATAGTTCATTTCACAATGTTATGATCTTAAGGGGAAAATATCAAGTTCAACAAGTTTGATTATAGATAAAATACATTAATCGGGATTGAGTAAAAAATTATTATTTTCTACCTAAATCAATAATAAATAAATATCCTGCAATTCTAAGATGCAAGGATCCGGCCCTTTCCAAGCATAAATTACGATGTAAACATAACAAATCCTTAGATATATCATATTGGAGGCAACGAATTGGAAACTCTAAGTACTAGAGAAGCATAGTAAGGTTACTTTCCTCTTTCAAGGGTGGGTGATGGACTCGGTGTGCCCTAATCAAAATATCTTTGCTGCTCCTTGTGAGTCCCTGACAATGGCGGTTAACAAGTGATTAGCACACAAGTTCATGTGTAGGTAGGTCAAGGGGTAAGGTTTGGGCGGGTATAGATTTGATGTGACTTAAGGGTGCATAAATGAGTTAAGTGGGTTGAGGCAGCGGGACTCAGTGTGCCCTGATCAAAATATCTTTGCTGCTCCTTGTGAGTCCCTGACAATGGCGGTTAACAAGTGATTAGCACACAAGTTCATGTGTAGGTAGGTCAAGGGGTAAGGTTTGGGCGGGTATAGATTTGATGTGACTTAAGGGTGCATAAATGAGTTAAGTGGGTTGAGGCAGCGGGTTCCGTGGATTCACTTGACCATATTGGAATGGGTTCAGTATGAAAGGTCCCATCAGTAAGAGTAAATTGAGCTTATTTAAGTAAACGGAGTAGGGTTCTTCAATTCAGTAGGTTTAATTGAATGGGTTTTTGGCTCAAGTGGGCAAGACTAATTCAAGTGTGTCGTCTCAGTTTGATAAGTGGGTCGAGTAGGTGGGGCCTAGATGTTTTGAATAGGTTGTTTGACTTAGGTATGCAGTGCTTGGATATGCTTAGTTGAGTGTTTGAAGACACATGGGTTGTTTTGTTGGCTATCAAGAGCAATGGTTTTGGAGTTGGGCAGCATTTGGAGTATGGAGGTTGGCAGGGCAGTTAAGGACCTTGCTTTATGGTTACGTACCAGATGTGAAATGGGTTGCATGTGTTGGATTGCTGAAATACAAGGAAAAAGAGAGAAGGATTCTGAGTACAAGAAATGGCCTGGTTTAAGTTCGGTTGGCCTTGGGTTTATGCACAAGGGGCAGTTATGAGGTTAGTTTAAGGTGATGGGTTGAAAGGCTGTTTGTTTAATGGAAAAGGAAAGGTTGGCCTGCATAGAAGGTGGCTGGATCCGAGTGGTCTTGCTAGGAGTTGGTGGTGTGCACAAGTGAAAATTGTCCCGACGTGTATGAGCAAAGTTGCATGCAGAATGTTGGTTTAGATATAGTGGAGCGAATAAGAAGATTAATGATTGCAGAATGGGTCAATTAAGTAGATTTACGGAGACTATGAGTGTCTTGTTTGGTTAAGAGGATAAAACAACAAAAGACGACATCAAGAAGATGAAGATTTAATCTGCAGAATTAGTAAATGATGGTGCTGGCAAAGTGGGCTGGAAAGATGTTGAGACTAGCAGGTTGGATTCGGATCTTAATTAAGAAGGTGGGTAGTCAAGGAGGGAAAATGGGCAGAAAGGTAAATGGAATAGTGGCTCAGTTTGGATGAGGGTTATTTCTGAAGTGGGTTTTGTGTGTGAGAAGGAAGATGAGGATGCTTCACGGGATAGAGGAGAAGGAGATGAGGCCATGAGGATGATGGGCATAGGTGTAGGCTTGGTGTGTGCTATCTAGATGAGTTGGGATGGGTTTTGCTGGGGTGGTGGAGGAACGATAGAGATGGCACAATATGTGGGTACAGGTCTGAATGGGTTGTGTACAAGGAACTTAAATAAATCAAAAGGGTAAACAAACATAAAGAAGTAAAAGAAAAAGGAAGGGAGAGAAGCAGAGATGCATGCAGCAAAAACTACATATGGAAATAGATAGAAGGCAACGATAGTAAGCAAAATAAAGACCAACAGAGAAAGCAGGATTAGGAGTTACCTGGAAGAGATCTTGAAAATGAAGCTTGAAGGTGGGGTAGTTCCTATGAGGGAGAGAGAGTGTAGATTCGTATGAGAAGCAAGGAGTTGAGAGGGGTGCTTTTTATAGCAGATTGAAAGAGAGAGTTCGAAAGTAAGATAAGATATGCATAAAATACGAAGGCTTCTTTTGTTATTGGCTAAAAAGGGTAAAAATATAAGAGTTTGGGTTAAAGTTAAGTTCACAAGAGGGAAAGGAGGTTTATCACATCCAAGGAATTTTTAGTTCAAAGAGGTGATTCCAATCCTATCTCAATCATTAAAGAGTCCAATCTATCTTTTGAACAAAACCCTATAAAATTCAAACACCTCTTAGCCTTATATGGGTCCTACTAAGAAAATGATAATAATAATCAAAATAACTTTAAAGAAAAGGTGGGGTCTATAGAAGATATAATCTACGACTAATATTAATTTAAAATAAAATTGAGAATTCGGGTCCTTACATCTTCCCCACCTTAAGGAATTTGGTCCTCCAAATTCTGCCCTCCCTAAGCTTGCGGCAAAAAGAGGTGGGGATATTTTTCCTTAATTGTGTCATCGGGCTCCCAAGTTGCATCTTTTGAATTGTGGTATCTCCACAGAATTTTCACCATGGGAATAGTTCTTCTTTTCAGAGTCTTCTTAGCTCGGTCTAAAATTTGCACAGGTTCTTCAATAAAAGACCAATCATCCTGAAGTTGAAGCGGCTCAATGTCAATCACATGAGATGGGTCCGAATTATATTTCATGAGCATGGAAACATGGAACACATCATGCACATCTGCTTAGAACGAGTTGTGGGGTTGTGCATGATGTTTACGATTGACATTGGAATTGGAATCGGTTCCAAATAGGAATCAGTTCAGAACATATTTTCCTGTTCCGATTCCTATTTGGAATCGATTCAAGTTTTGAGACTATCATTTTAGTAACGGTTCCGATTCCAATTCCACTATGGGGCTATTTTGGAACTGGCCCGTTTACGTCCCCAGTGAAGATGTTTACAAATAAGTAATGACACGTGCATTTCAGCTGCATGAGGCTCACTTGGGCCGCATTTGATTAATACAAACCCTTTTAGATTCACGTTTATCAATGAAGTGGCACTAGTTACAATTTTACCTTCATTAAACCTTTACCCACTGTCATATTGAATTTCAAAGAAATCTATAGCTAAGTAATCACTAAACTTTAGACCTATTAAATTAAGGGTTAGGATGATCTATGGGGCTGATTCTTCTTCCTTACCCTTCTATATAAGGAGACCTCTCCGTCTAATCCACCCCCATTAATTATAAGCATCTAAATGGCCCCACGAGTTGTAATGCATAATAGTAGTATGCGGTCCTCCAAAAAAAAACAATTCCCTCTCCATAAGTGGTAAAAAATGAAGAAGCAAAGTTGAATGTACCTAAAAAAACACACTCAAACGACCTCTCATTTGACTGTAAAAGAAAAAAAATCCTATCATTTGATGGAAATTTAATTGATATGAGATAGATGGAAAATGAATATCTAGCCATCACCTTAGTAAAAGTTAAGATCCCATCTACATCATTTACCTTATTGAATAATTTCAAGATTCACTTATTTCCATAAATTTCACCGTAACCATGAAAAGAGGAAATCCTCTCAATTTATACATAGTAATAACCAAGATGATTCAAATTCAAATGCAATCTTATCTCTAATAACCAAACCAACCAACCTAATCCTATTTATAACATTCTATCTCTAATACTTATATCCTTCACTTGTTGCCTTCTTAATTATCCTTCGATGGAAATCATTTGACCATAAATTAATATGTATTCTAATGCAAACAAATCCACCGATATCGCTAACCTTATACCCTTTCCTTTACACTAGAATAGATGATAATTGACTAATTAATTCCACTAAAAAATGATTAAAATTAAGAAGTGCGAAAAGGTATGAGATGAGAGGTGAAATATAGGGGGAGTTTTGTCCAAAAAAGGGCCTCACGATATGATACCCTCAGCTAACATTTTAATTTTAACAGTGTTGTCATTAAATACATGTTTAACAAGTTTTCTTTTAATAAAACTATTGAAAAACAAATTAAAATTAGATTTCACAGAGTGCCAAAGTGTGTTTCCTTGGTCACATCCTTCAATACTCTATTTTTCAATTTCTTTCAATTGACAATCTGATCAGTTCAAAGATTTAGAAAACACAAGATAAAAACGTCAAGGAGTTGGGTCGGCCCCTTCAAGTCTTAAGACCTATATTTTAAAGTTTTTCTCCCATTACCATCACTGAATTTGAGCAAGTGGGGATTTTTTTTCTAACTTTTTTCAAAAAAGTCCGATGATGATGATGATTATATAATATTATTATATGGGAAAATTTTCAAATGGGGACTTAGGTTTTTGCCTTAATTCAAAAAAGAGTGCAAGTTTCAAAACTTTTCAAATTAGTCTCTAAGTTTTTCAATAAAACTTCAATTAAGCACATCTGGTCATTTAATGGTATTTTTCTCTCAATTTAAAAAAAACTCCAGAGTGCCTTCATTTAAAGCCATGACATGGTTCTTGCAGCCACTACATTTAGCCGAAGTACTTAGTTTTGCTCGATCACTATAAGGCTGTTAGTGAAAAAAAAGAAGAAAATAGAGAGGAAGTAAATGGTGGTTTTATTTTATTGAAGGATAATTTGGGTAGTTTAAAAAATTGAAGAAAAAAGTTGCCGAAAAATAACTTTAAATGGATGAATGCCATTAATCGAAAACTTCATTGAAAATTTAGGGACTAATTTGAAATGTTTTAAAACCTTTTTTTTTTTTTTGAAATAAGACGAGAACTTAAGGAGTTATTTGAAAATTTTCCTTATTATATGTTTTTATTGGGTCTCACGTGTACGTGGGTCCGTATAACAGAAAAGCTAGATAGAGTAAATAAAGCATAAAAAGACTCTGCTTTTAACTTTTCCGGTCAGAAGTGGCCGAACTTTTACCATTTGGTCCATTTCAAAGAAAAATTTTGACTGAGAAGTGAAAACAGACTGGCATTTAATTTGACTGGCAGCAGAAGATCACATAATTGCAGTTCCGTTATTACTTATTTCTCTAGTTCCGTTATTTGTTTACTATTCACCAGACCCCATGCAGTGAAAAATTTGCCCGCCAAAATACACATCCGTTTTTTCAGATTCTCCATTAAAACCCTAAAACCCATCGTATTCTCATTTGTCCCAATCTTGCAAAAAGCTAGGGTTTTCAAGGTCTCATTCTCGGCAATGGCGGACTCAAAGAGCTTGAGGAGGAGATCTCCGAGACTTCCTTCCAGTTCTCCTTCCGCAGCCGAGAATGGCAGACCCCTATCACCAACCACGGCGGAGGAGAAGATGCGGAGGAGATCTCCAAGAACATCTGCGCGATCGAGCTCTCCGATCTTTGGGATTTCGCCTAACTCCGCCGATTTGGTGGCCGAGCAGAAGAAGCCCAGGGTATCTCCATCTCCAAAGGTAAAGAGCAGATCGAGCAATGCGTGTTCACCTAAATCTGCCGATTTGGGGGCCGAGCAGCCATCGAAGAAGAAGATAATGGCGGAAGAGAAGATACTGAGGAGATCTCCCAGAACATCTACGCGATCGAGCTCTCCGAGCAGAGGGATTTCGCCTAAATCCTCCGATTTGGCGTTAGAACAGCCGCCGGAGAAGCCCAAGGCACCTTCATCTCCGAAGAAAGAGAGCAAATCGAGCAATGCATGTTCGCCAGCCGTGTCAGAAGAGAAGATACTGAGGAGATCTCCAAGAACATCTACGCAATTAAGCTCCCTGACTTCAGACATTCATGGAGGGCTCTCTTGGGCCGATTTGACGGTCGAGCAGCGGTCGAAGAAGCGCAAGGTATCTCCATCTCCAAAGAGCAAGAGCAAATCGAACAATGCAGGTTCGACGGTCGAGCAGCAATCGAAGAAGCCCAATACATCTCCATCTCCATCTCCATCTCCATCTCCGAAGAAAAAGATCAAATCGAGCAATGCATGTTTCTTTGTTGGAGATCCAATCTCCATTGACAAAGCTCGACAACTCTGGCCTCATCGGTATGAAGAAAAGGTATGTTTGATCACGTTTAATAAGCTGCATTTCCCCCCTTTTCTATTGTGTTTATCTAGTAAGTGTCTTAGTTGGTGGTGGCCACACACTTGTGCACGCCGCACCAACCATGCAAGTGTAAACAACAAGCTTGGTTTTTTGGGTTTTGAGGAGTCGCCAGAGTACAAGAGACTTGTACTCAATTTGAGAGAGAGAGAGAGAAGCACAAATACCACAAAAAGCTAAGGAATACGAAAAGTTGGGTTTCTCATTAATTCTTGGATAAAGTACATGGTATTGGAGCACCAATGATTATGAGTCGACGACACTAAGCTCTTGGACAGCCCAATGATTGTCAATGCCCCTAATATGAACCCTTTTGGACCGTGTGGTTCGCGGTGTTTTGAAACTAGGGAATTCAAATCCTCAACGTAACCCACAAGAAATCTCTAACTTTGATATTTCAAGATACTTGGGGAGTCTGGACACTGAGAAAAATCATTCACCAGGGCTCACGTCCGTGTGAGAGCTGCGGAGGAGAAATTCACAAAGCACTAGACTCAAGTCTATGCAAGTGTTCCATCCAGCCTTAGAACTCAAACTAATAGCACTAGGGCTTAAGTCTGTGCAAGAGTTGCAGCTCGAGAAATGCCCAAGTCGCTAAAACTCAAGTCTGTGCAAGAGTCGTAGTGGAAGCAGAGATGTGTGTGCATTGTGCAAATGGAGGGGGAGGGGGGTGCTATTTATAGACTTCTTGGGCACCACCTTGCACCCAGGATTTTGTGGGAAAATTTCAGATCTGGGCGTGGGAGTCCATGCCCACGGTTGGATCCATCCCTGGACTTCGATTTTCACCTCTATGGGTGACCTGAATCTTTTGATTCGATTGTCATATTTTTTTCATACAATATACCATTGGAAAGATCTTTTCATTTAGATGTTAATAGACTCACTGCTCGAAGTTATATTGAGGGAGATAAAGTTTGGGGTATCATTTTTGGACCAAGGAAGACTGCCCCGTGCCCGAACTTGTGCTCAAAAACTTGATTTTAGGTTTCTTGGTGTCCAAAATCATTCTAGGACTCCAAAATTTTCTCTTTTCAAAGTAAGCGTGGAGAGTTCCACCACACCCGGTTTCGATATTTCACTTTGTTTTTGGTCTCCCGAACTCCAATTTCGTTGTAGTTTGAACCATTTTTCTTCTATTGGAATCCTAAGTTTGTTTTTCTTGATTTCTTGACTCGGGGAAACCATTTTCCGTGATACTTTTATTTTCTATTGATTTATTGACTTGGGAAAACCAGTTTTTTGCAGAATATGCTTTCCACATTTTTTTGGGGAATCTTTTCTTCTCTCTCTCTTTTTTTTATCTTTTGAGAAATTAGCCTGTCTACAGCGGGCATTCATGAGCTTTTAGCCCAGGCCCTCCCCCTTCCTTTTTCTCTTTCCTTTACTATCAGCTTGGTCTTCCTTGAGATTGGGAGAGCGTTGTGTAACATTCCGCAGACATTCCTACACAGCGGAGAGTGTTGCCTCAACAAGTATCTTCTGTACCTTATTTAAAGAAATATGGAAGTCATTTGGAAAATTATCCTTCGATCTCCCATCTCTCCCTCTCCCTCTCCCAAGTGGTCAGAGCTTCCAGTCTCTCCCTTTCTCAATTGATAAAGAGATCATGATCATATTTCCTCTTTCCTGCCTTTCAATTCCTAATCTTTATCTGCTTGCTGCATGGTTGTCTGCGAGGGCCCTTTGGGTTCAATTCAGCTACACTTGTTCTAAGTGCACGACCGGTAAAGCCACCCAACTAGGGAGCTGTTGTATGTTGGGATATGTTGGAAGAGGGCTTTGATACCACTTTGTTGGACAATGTCTCTCATACCACTTTGCTGGACAATGGGAGATACACACTGGCTACAGCTTATACAAATTACAGATTACACTAAGAACAAGAACCCACTTTATAAATTTACATAAATTCACTATTAGAAAGGCACACACTTTTAGCCTACAGAAATAAAAGGAGGAGACTCACTCACTAATTTTTCACTCAATGCACTCACTCACTTCAAAGAGTGCACTCACTCACTATACTTACTCTCTCAACACCTCACTTCACTTATACACTTCACACTCTCACTTCAGGATAGACGTCTGAAAGATCATTGCACCATTGTTGTGGGAAAAATTTGCCTAAAGATAATATTGTGGATGTGTTTCAACTATCAAATTGAATCGGGTTCAATCTTTCCATATCTGATTTAATTTGAGATTTACTTATTTAATTGACTTGGAAAACTATCAATTTCCCCAGAAATTAACAATTTAGGTAGATTTTGGTTTAGTTGCTTGTTAAATTCAAGATGCCTGGGGTGAATGATAACCCTAAGGTCTTAATTTTTTAGGGGCAATAATTCAACTGGTGGCAAATGAAGATGAAATATCTTCTTAAATTATGAAAGTTTTGCATATGTCGTCCACAGACTACCCCGGTGAAAATGAATATGGATCTGTTGGAATGGAAATCAAATTATTTTGTTTATAGAAATGAGATTTTTAACCATTTGAATGATTCATTTCATGATGTTTATGCAAAAATCAAACAGCTAAGGAATTATAAAAGACCTTAGAATAGGAGTATGAAAAAAAAAAGGAACCATGGAAGAGGGAAAATCTGTAGTAGTCCAAGTAAGAGAATTTCAAAATACAGTTTATGAAGTCCAATCCAAGGGAATGGATCTACCTCAACAATTTGTCACGGGCAATGCTTATCCCTAACTCCCACCATCTTTGAAGGATTATGGGATCCCCTAAAATACAAGAGAAATGAGATGAGAATGGAAGATTTATTTATTTATTTATTTTTAAATCCAAGAACAACACTATGAGTGTGACTCTATTGGTAGGGATTCTGAACATGTGGGAAAGACGAACCTGATTGAGTCCAAGTTTGATGAGAAGAAACCAAATAGAATGTACCCTAGAATAAGAAAAAAATAGAGGTGCAATAATCATAATACAAAACTTAAGCCCCACAAAGATATCAATAAAATAAAATAAATCAGTTGTTCTGTTAGTGGGAAGAAAAGCCATTATGCAAAGGAATGCCGCCGTAGTAAGGTCAACAATACCAAGAATCAAGCCAATGTCGTTGAAAACAAGAAAGACAACTCTTTCTCAAGAAAAAAGAAAAAAACTACTTCGCAATGATGGTGATAGAGATGAACCTAAACAACAATAGAGATTGATAGGCACATGTGCGATTGGGCACATATAGCGATCAAGGTGCTTTCATCTCCTCGAGCAAGTGGGAGATGGACATGAACTCTACATGGGTAAGTCCTCTAAAACAACAACAACAACAACTTTGCAACGATGGTGATAGAGGTGAACCTAAACAACAATAGAGATTGGTAGGCACATTTGCGACCGGGCACATATAGTGATCGAGGTCCATTCGTCTCCTTGAGCAAGTGGGAGATGGACATGAACTCGGAAAGTAGTACTTCACCTCCATCTAACAAGTCAAGAGTTTTGACCAAAGTTCTTCATGTGTTCGAAGTTTAGAAGAATTTTGTCCTGTTCTGTATTGAGTAAGAATGGTTTCAAATCAGTTTTTGAATCAAATAAATTTGTAATTACGAAAAATGGGATATTTGTTGGAAAAGGTTACATTTCCAAAGGGTACAAGCTTGTCTCTCATGTTATGTTTAGTGCTGTATTAGGAAATGCAGGTCATTCATCACTGAAAAATATGATGAACTTGGGATTAATCCCTAAATCAGACGTTGGTCCTAAAATATGTGAAATTTGTATTCCACTAAAATATGCTTGAAAACATTTTAAGAGTGTTGAAAGATGTTCCTAAAAATATTTTATAACCTTTATAGATGACCATTCTAGGTACGCATTACTTGCTTAGACACAAACATGAAACACTTGAAAATTTTAATATTTAACAATTAGAAGTAGAAAATCAATTAAATAATAAAATTAGATTACTTAGATCAAATAGAGGAGGAGATTATTTATCTAACGAATTTGAAGATACATGTAAAAACCTAGGTATAATTCATGAAGTACTAGCCTCTTACTCGCCACACCAGAATGGTGTAGTGGAAAATAAAGATAGAACACCAGTCGAGATGATAAACTCAATGCTTAATAGTCCAGGACTCCCCTAGAACTTGTGGCGGGAAGCTCCTCTTGACAGCTTGTCACATTCTTAATAGGACTCCCTTTAAGAAAATCAATAAAACTACATTACTTATGGAAAGGTAGAGCTCCCAATTTGCAATATCTTAAAGTTGGGGTGGGGTGTTTGGCTTAGGTAGCTATCCCCAGTCCTAAGAGAACTAAGCTAGGACACAAAACAGTAGTGTGGTTTGTATGCTATGCAGAACATATCAATGCATAAAGGTTCCACTGGATTTGATAAAGACTATTATTAAGTCTCGAGATGCCGTATTCTTCGAAATGTATCTTTACAAGGTTGGATCCAGTTAACTGAAGATAAGAACTTGCAAAATCTCAGTAAATAGATCTTGAAAATCCTTACTGTTCAGCACTGAAGAGAAAGATCTCGAGATACCGTATTCTTCGAAATGACATGTCTTTACAAGGTTGGATCCAGTGAACTGAAGATAACTTCTAATGAGTTAGAACTTGCAAAATCTCAGTAAATAGATCTTGAAAACCCTACTGTTCAGCACTCCCAACAAATCCCAGCACCATTGTGTTTTATTTGCCTCTCCCTGCAAAGGTAACATTGTTAATCATATTGGACCAATGCCAACTTGGACAGGTTCCTCCCAAAAGAATTGCACACCACCTTCCCACCCAAGACCTTTAAACATTACTTTGCAAAAACACCGTTACAAAACACCACCCATTATAACGTTCTCAAATGTGCTCCCAAAACAAACTCTGGAACCCTAAAGACACCAACTAAGACCTTTTCATGTCAATTGACGTGTTGTCGTCTTCTCCAAAACAAACTTTAGAACCCTCTCCAACTAGAAATTCTGCCCTCCAAAGAAGACCTTCCCTACTATGGGCGACAATCTCCTCATGATTCAACCCTTTTTCATATGTTGATTCACCCCTAGCAATCTATCCTGTTCCCACACCCAAATTTTCCACATATATGTGGCGACAATCTTCCCTGACAAAAGCTCATTTACTTTTCCTAATTTTGGCTTACCCTTAAACTACCTTCATTAAAAGCCCTTATGAGATAATTGTGAATTCTGTTTTATCTGACATGGAAATATTTGAAGTTCTCATTTTGTATTTGCTTTTGTTTTCAATCGAATCTTCTAAAGTCATTTTGATGCACAAATCTGATCATAACAACCCAAGATAAGCTTTTGCCAATCCTTCTCACAAGAAAATGTGGAATAACTAAAGTATTGAAAACTGGATCTGGTTGTGATGTTTTAAAAAGAATCATGGTAATAACTTAAATTTTGGTTTGTGTTTATAAATGAACTGTTGTATTGGATGATACTAATCAGTTGATACCTGTGATTTTCAGTCCCCACCAATGTACAACTATTTATCATCTTGATGGGAATTAATGCAACCTATCCAAGGATTTGGCCCAGGATAGACAACAGTGCCCACCGATGTACAACCATTTATCATATGGGGGGGGGGGGGGGGGGGGGGGGATCCTTCTTCCATTCGCAACCTATCCAATATAGGCTTTTATGTATTTATTTATTTATTTATTTTGTTTGGTGCTTGCAACAGTCTTTTAGGAATTGTTCAATTATATTTGATATGTGGTTCTTCATTCAATGGTCCATATTTTGTAGGGGAACCGTTCCCATTAGTTAAGGAGTCTTGGTTCTTTAGAAAGTTATAGTTAGAATTTTATACCTTTGAGTCCTTCATTTGGATACCCTGTATAAACCTCATTTCTACATGCGCATCAGTCTAATAAAATACATATTATTCATCATCATTGAAGACATCCCATCCTTTTGGAGTCAACTTCATGGGTTCTTCTTTTCCATTAAATCCTATTTGCAGGCATATTTTGAGGCACATCGCTTACAAAGAAGGCCGTAGCCAGCCCCTGTTCACTTGACACTAAATGGTTTCTGTTTCTATTGCAGTGTGTAGCTCTTGGGAATGCCCTAGCCTTGAGTTAATTTTAATAATGGAACTCATGTTAGAGTTCAAATAATTTTTTTAAAGTCGACTATCTATTTGATGCACTCCTATCCAAGCTTAAAAGCAACATATGATGAAATTACAATGCATTTGGAGTTGCAGAATACATCTTATTGTTTTGTGGAAACGGTTTTCCTTCTTCTCTTGGTCTTTGTGCAAATCCAAGCTTGGTGACACTTCCGATGGTGCTATCTATAATGGATTAAAGACCAAAGTGTGACTCCATGGCCCTTTATCAATTAGCTAAAAGAATTGCATATTTGGTCTGTTGCTTCAATTTTTGCTCAAAAAGAATCAAATAAATGTTTTTTGGATTTTTTTCTTCTTCTTACACTATTTCCATTAACTTTGTGGTTTTATCTTGAGTTTGTTGATTCGAGCTTTGATTCATGTTTATCTGCTAAAATCTGAGAGAGGATGGTTCTGCAATTAGGAGAGCTTTCTCCCAAGTTCTCTTGTAGAAAAAGGTGACATAAGATGGACAAAACTTTTGTGATAAAACAACATAGTTGGGTAGCGTTGTCATGCGATAGTGTTATAAAGATTCAACACCAATACGTATCAGCCGTATTGTAATGCAAAATCTGTTCTTGTTTTAGGGGTCAACAATGACAAGATCAACCATATTGCATTCCCTGAATTTTGATCAAGGGCCAAAGGGTCAGAAGGTCTACCAATAATTGTCAACTGTGCACTATTTGCATACTTAGACAAAGGGGTGATCTGGCTGATAGGAGTTGGTGTAGTCCGTAGGTGGCATATCCAAATGTTAAGCGTAGAGAACTTAACAACAAAATGGGGCTGCCAAGTTACACATCTGTTCATCTAATATATGTAACTATTTTGATAAATAGGAGTAACTATATTTCCTGTTTCAATCATAATGACAATTTGTAGTTATTGATGTGAACCTTATTCCCATTCTTATTCTTTTCTCAATATTTGAAATTATTGATCAAATTGATTCTGGTTGGTTAGTTGAGCTTGGTATAGATGAAATCAGTCTCTGTTTTTTAATATCCTTTTTCTTTTTCAAAAGATTTAGACTGCTTCAATAATGAGTATGTATGCCTTAATTTTGCAGGGTAATGGGTGTAAGGGCCAGAACAAGACCCCCATGTAAGCTATAATTTTTTAAACTATTCTTTTTGTTGTTTTTTGTTCTTATATTATATCTTTTCCTCTCTTTATTTTCTATCAATTTCCTACTCAATGTTGTCTGCATATTCTTTGGTCTAGAGATGATGATGAAGATGGACTCGTTCTTAATATCAAATGCCATTATGCCCAAGCAAGTGTTATTGGGTCTATCCTTGAACTTGGGGATTGTGCATATGTGAAGGTAAGTTGTTTTGTAATCACTACAAGTGGCTTGAGCACCTTGTTTGTTTCTTTTCTGCTCATGATCTTCTCCTTTTGAAATGAATTAAAACTACTTAGGATATTGAAATTATTGTCTGCCGCACTTAATAATACTTGTGCTTGAGACAAACCCATTCAAAACAATTAACTAGTTCACTAACTCTCAAATAGGATGATTGCATTAAATTTTATTTTTTATAACAGTAAATTTTATTTCCACAAAAAAAGAACAACAAAGATTACAAGCAAAGAAGCCAATGAAACTTAGCCAAAACTCTAACGAAAAGAGAAAACGAAGAAAAGGAAACCACTAGACATCAAACAAAATAGAAAAGCATGAAACTCTCCTTTGCAAGATTATCTACCATGACATTTGCCTCCTATGAACATGATGAAATGATGCTCTTGGCTGTTTAGCAATATCGTGTACTTTCTCCATCAAATCTGTCAATCTCCAAGAATGAGAAGCCTTTCCAGAACCCCACTGAATGGCTGAAAACGAATCACCTATAATAATTGCATTGTAACCACCCAAGCTAAGCAACTCATGACAACCAATCAACACAGCATAGATTTCAACTGCGTTAGCATTCAAAGATTTCACAGGCCCATAATAGTTTCTAATCACCTTGCCCTCACAGTCCCGAATTACTCCACCAATTCTGCCTTGTTGAATATCATGAAAATAACTGCCATCAAAATTTAGCTTAAGGACACCAGTAGGGGGATTCAACCAAAGACCTTTTTGCACTACTTTATCACGCCAACATCCCTTCAGGAAAGGATCCCAAGATCTATTGAGATTGTCAAGAGAGACACCAACAAACTCCTTACGCTTACTAACCCATTCAGACACCGTCCAAATAATAGATTGAGTAATCTCCTTAACTAATTTACTTTGATTGCAGAAGACTCTGTTATTCTTTTCCCTCCAAAGCTTCCAACAAGTAGCATAAGGAACTGCCTTCCGTAAAAGCTTTCCACGAACAAACTTGGTACCTAAACGTCATTGAAGAAAAAGATCTTCAACCGTCTTTGGCAGTACCCAATCCACATCAAACAGATTAATAAGAACAATCCAAACTCTGTAAGCAAAAGGACAATGGATCATCAGATGATGCACCGATTCTTCATCTCTTAAATATAAGGGACAACCATTAATTATCACATGATTCCTTTTTCGCAGATTTTCAATAGTTAAATTTTTTGCTACTTAGCGCCCCAACAGAAATCCAAAACTCTAGGTGGGGCATAGGAAACCCAAAAGTTGTGCCAACCTTCCATTCTTACATTTGATACATCCGATGCAGACAAAACCTTTTAAAAAGATAATTGAAAAAAGATCTCTAACACCTGGTTTCCAAAGCCTAACATCAGATTTGCCACTTGACAAATAATACTTATCAAGACGATCAAGTAATTGAACAAAATCAGCAATCTCAGTGTCTGTCAAATTTCTTCGAAAAGAAAAGTCCCAAACAACTCCCTCCTTTGTTGAATAAAAATAATTTGCTACTAGAGCATTCAGCCTCAAATCCAAATAGTACAAAGAGGGAAACTGACTATGCAAACTGGATTGCCCACACCATTCATTATGCCAAAACCTCACCCACTACCATCATGAACCCTGTAACGAACCCACATGTCAAACTCCTTAACAGAAAGAATAGACTTCCAAATACCAGAAACATTATAAGTTTGACTAGGCACACGCCAACTACCATTATCCAACCTATACTTGAAGAGAGGATCTTTTTCCACAAACTATTACTTGTGCCCCCCATCCTCCACAACCATTTCCTCAAAAAGGCTTTATTAACCTTCTCAATCGACCGAATACCCCAACCACCTTGAGCTAAAGGATTACAGACAACCTCCCCCTACCTCCCACTTCACTAGGTGATATTTCCCTTTCTCAATAGAATCATTCCAAAGGAAATCTCGTTGAATTTTTCAATCCTCTGTATAGCATTCATAGGACATTTGAAACAAGAAAGAAATATTATTTCAACATTTTATCTTTTTTTTGCCTTTTGTGGGTCGGCTGTAATTTGTCCCATGCTTTCAATGTTGTAATGGTGGTTAGTTTCCACCTTCAATTTTAGTTAGGCTCTTATTCTTGAAACAGCCTTGAGTGACTATTATGTTTTTTAGAAGGCATATAACGATATTATTGTTTGAAAAAAATGAATTCTGATAATAGTATAACATACCATTTATACCATCATCATCAAAACCTTGTCCCAACTATATTGTGGTTGGCTACAGAATTTTGTTTCTCCGTTTCAATCTATCTTGAGTCAAATCCTCAGATAAGTTACTCTTCTTTATATTTTTACTACCTCTATCCATGTCCTCTTTGGCCCACCCCTTCTCCTTGGTGGCCATCAACTTACACAGCAAAACTTTTCCTTAACGGTGGCTGTTGTCGGGCTAGGTTGAACTTGCCCAAACCATCTCAAACGAGTTTTTCTAATTTTATCACCTATCGTTGCTACCCCTAAATGCTTTCAAAAAGCGCTCATTTCTAATTTTATCATTCCTAGTTTTACTACACATCCACCGCAATATTCTCATCTTTTCTACGTCCATTTTGTGCATATTTTGCTTCTTGATTGGCCAACATTCTGCTCCATAAGTCATGGGTGGTCTAATCGCTATTCTATAAAATTTTGCCTTTATTCTTGTTGGCATTTGTCGGTCACAGAGCACTCCAGAAGCAAATCTCCACTTCAACCATCCCCTTTTTATTCTATGTTGAACATCTTTATCAATCTCCCCAACCTTACTCATTATAGAGTCAAGGTAGCGGAAAGAATCACTTTGTGGTATCTAATGGTCTTTAATTCTCACAGTAGTTTCAGCTCTTTTTATATGCCCATCGAAGTTACAATTCATATATTCCGTCTTTGTACGGCTTATTTTAAAGCCTATGGATTCTAAAGCCTCCCACCATCTCTCAAGTTTTGCATTCACACCATCTTTTGATTCATTTACCAACACAATATCATTTGCAAGTAACATGCACCAAGGTACCTCTTCTTGAATATGAGCAGACGAGCTGTTAACTCATTCATAATTAGTACAAAGAGATAAGGATTTAGGCCTGACCCCTGATGTAAGCCTATGGTCACTGTGAAATCCCCTGTCTCTCCACAACTAGTTCTAACACTTTTTACTGCTCCTATATGCATGTCTTTAATAATTTCAATATAACATCCCGGAACATTCCTTTTATTTAAAACTCGCCAAATTAAATCTCTAGGTACCTTTGAAAGTCTGGGATCCGAACCCTAGAGGGGGGTGAATAGGGTGAGCCAGACAAATTTTGCCAATTTACTCAAGTTTTAACTTCTATAAACAATTAGGCACTTGTGATGAACAAAATATATATGTGGAAGCAAACTAAGAAAACAAATGCCACAAGAATAACCACAACACAACCATGTATAGTGGTTCAGCCCAAATGCCTACATCCACTCCGGCTTGTGTTCTTACACTCCACCGGCAATCCACTAACTCAATTTGAGGTTTGGGTTCACCTCCAACCATACGACCACTCTTTATGCTTTTTAAGGCTAAGCAATAACCTTTCCTATATGCTTTTTTTAGGCTAAGCAATAACCTTTCCTATATGCTTTTCAAGCAATAACCTTCCCTAAATGCTTTTCTAGGCTAAGCATCAACCTTTACATGCCTAAAGATTTTATCTCTCAATTGTGTCTCAATTACACTCAAGGTGATACAAGTTTAGCTTATTACAATGCCTGCTGATATGAAAGTTAAAATACAACTCAATCATACACTTACAAATAGCTAAGGTGAGTGCTCAATTAGTATGAATGATAACTTCAATCAATTTTAAAAGTAATGCTCAATGTCTTCGAGTATAACATCCTCCCCGCTATCGGAACCACTAAACTTGCAGTCCACCTACTTAAATGTCACTATCCTTTTTCCCTTTAATCAAATCAACATTTTTTTTTTTAAATAAATTTTTAAATGGGCTCTCTCTCTCTCTCTCTACATTGAAAAATAGGAGGTTCTCATTGAGATCAATATAGATGCAGTTACTGCTTAATTTATTTATTTTTCCTTCTTGGAATCTAGCCATTTTGACTCTTGAATGATGTAAGCAAAATAATTTCAATAAATATGTTATTCAGGGTGAAAAAAGGGGACCAAATTACGTTGGCAGGATTTTGGAATTCTTTGAAACATTGGAAGGAGAGTACTATTTTAGCGTGCAATGGTTTTTCAGAGCTGAAGACACAGTGAGAATCTTGATACTTTTGTATTTTAGTGATGACTCATGATCTGTTTTCATCTAATACTAGGTTCTTACAGTTTTCTTATTGTTACTAATATTTTTACAGGTTATGAAGGAACAAGCTGCTTTCCATGACAAGAAGCGCCTGTTCTACTCTGACCTTAGGAATGTTAATTTATTAGACTGCATCGTATCCAAAGTTAAAGTTGTACAAGTAATTTCTAGCATGAACTTCCATCTGCATTCTATTTTTGCCATGTTGGAATTATCTACATTGACCACTGCTTAGTTTTACTCGAAACTTTTGCTGCCAGCCTTCTAAAGTATTTTCCTGTATTCCTATGTTATGTCCCTTATTTGTCTTACATCCATGCTTGGCCTGTTAGTGAACTAATTAACAGTTTTGATGGCAGGTAGATTCAAGATTAAATGCAAAATCTATTCCCCCATGTGACTTCTATTATGACATGAAATACTCAGTGGACTATTCAACATTCCATACCATTGCGACTAGTAAGTACCTTGTTATCGTCAATGAAATGGATGCTAGTTCATTAAGTCTCGTTGGCTTTGAGTAATATGAGGCAGAAATTTGTCTGTAACTAGTTAATTTATCCTCATTCAGGTCTCTGCATTTATTGATATACATAGGCACAAATGATATTGCCACACAGATCCTGTGCTATCTAAATTCAAATTAAAAATACATATAGCATTAATAACCGATGCAACTGCTTGTGCAATACCCCAGCTACTATAGGGCATATTGTGATTGTTTGTCTGTCTATTAATGGGTAGTTGCAGATACCTATCTAACCAGGTTTACAGTATATTTTCATGAAATTCATGGGGTTTAGATGGCCAAATTTTAGGAGTTTGATTCTATAAGATTCATTGCTGCCGTTTAACTAATTTGTCATTTCTTATGATAAATTTTCTTCAGATTTTTTAGTTTTTCTTATGCTGATGGCCAATTTATTCTCTATTGTTATTGCAGACAATTTAAGGGCAAGCAATGATTTATCCTCCAATTCCACCGAAACTGTTCATATGGGTTGTGCTAACATTAACCCTTATTTGGAGGAAGTACCTGTTATTTATAGATCTAACAAGGCAGAGCTAGCACTGCTAGATCTCTACTCTGGTTGTGGTGCAATGTCAACTGGATTGTGCTTTGGAGCCAAATTTGCAGGCTCAGATCTTGTAACGGTAACCTATTTCGATAATTTTCTCTCCATTTTTTATCTGATTTGACTTTTTCTAAACTTTGATCTTTTTGCTACCTTAGTCCTTACCCTTATCTTTCCATAGAGGTGGGCTGTTGATTTTAATGAAGCAGCATGTGAGAGTGTGAAACTAAACCATCCAGAGACACAAGTAAGCATGAGCCTGCTTTACATTCAGAGATACTGGCTAATTTTATTGTATGGAATATGGATAACTAAAGATGCTTGCTGTACTGTGCTTGCTTTAGTAGGTTAGGAATGAATCTGCAGAAGATTTTTTCGAGCTACTAAAAGAATGGCAGAAACTTACCAAAAGATTTGAAAACGATGTAGAGACGAGATCAAATTTAAGGTTATCAAAGATAAATGATTTTGAAAAGGAGTCCCATGATAATAAGGTTCCATCTGGGGAATATGAAGTCTTAAAGCTGGTAGATATTTACTATGGTGATCCTAATAAAACAGGCAACCGAGGATTGAAGTTTAAGGTATTACAACTTACAAGCATATCAAAGTTTTCATTATTGATACAAATTGCTGTTTTATTTAGTGTCTTTATTGTTTAAAAATATTGAAAAAGGTCTCTTCTTTTCTGTCAACCATAGAAGCAAATCTACACTATGTTGGACTAATTGTTATTTTTATTTTGTTGGTGTGCACAGTTGCACAGTAATTTATGCTTCTTTTTATTATTGTAAAGAGGTATTCTTATTCATCAGATCAAAGTAAAGCATTTATACATTTATCCCCTCAGGGAACATTAGCGTTTTTTTTTTTCCTTGGTTTTAGAGGGGAGTGGGGTTGGGTTCCGACATAGCTTCGATTAGCAAAACTGGACTGTCTGATATAAGCCAAATGAATAGATATCAATTGATTGGGGATACTCAAAAAGATAGATCAAACTCTAACCGGATCTACAATCAAATAAGCAAGCACAAGATAAAGTACAAAATATCTCACCCCAAATCCCTAATTCCTACTTGATTGGCCTTCAATCCTTCGGGGACACACTCTCGTACCAATGGAGAGGAGAAGAAAGGTGCAGCACATACAACACTTTATTGAAGGGAAATAAAATAAGCAAAAGATTTGCTTGGATGTCCAACCCGTAACGCTTAAATAATGTCTGCAACAAAACAGCCCTAATTTCCTAAATTTAATCTTAGCCATTCATCTAATAATTAATATAGCTAATTAAGAATCTTATTAACTAAATCCTTACAATACTCAACAAATTGCTTTAACTAAGGAAATAAACTGACGAATTGAAAGTTGCTAAAATCCACTTGGATGTCCCCTTTGAAGAGAAATTTTCTCTACTTGCCTTTTTTTTTTAATTTCTTCTCTTGGTCTATTTACTTGGAAAGCCTTTGAAATTGCCAATTTTAGGTTATTGGACTCAGTGGGCATGCCATTCCAAGTGGGCTGTGGGTCCCACTTACATATTTTGAGTGGCTACGGGTCCACATTATATTTAGATATTTTTAAACCCAATTTAGGTCAATTCATGTTTGATTGGCCCATGATTAAGATGGATCAAAAGCCCATAAAACTGATTAAATTGATCCAAATGATCCAAGGTTTGATTGAACACAGAATTTGGGAAATTTGGAACAGCTATTCCTGCGTCAAACTCCCTTGCATGAAAAAAGTGGACCTCAAGTCGATACTTGCATCGTGAGGTCTTCTCTTTTGTTGTTCTCTTCTTTCACTTAGGCTTCATCCGTGCCGTTGGATCTTCTCAAAATTTTGGAGCTTGATGAATCTGATCATGGGCGATCTATGAATCTTTTTGGAAAATTTACAACTGCTATCATCTAGAATCTGTGTCTGGATCTGCCGCTCATTCGACTATCAGTTTCCTTCCCAGAAAGGATCTACATAATCTGCAACATCTATGGAACATCAATCAGATTTGCATTATCCATTGGACCATCAATCAGTGCGCCATCAGGATCTTCATTGGCTAGATCTGCATCTTCATTTGGATAATCATCATAGATCTGCACCATCATGATGTTCATCGCTCCAACCATTGAGTCAGATTCTCAACTTGTTGCCATAATTTCTCGATCTCAAGGACAAGAGGACGTTGTTGGTCTCCCTCATCATTCTTTCCATTATGCTGGTGTGGACGACCACATCCTTTATGGGGCAACATATTGTCAAAGAATGGAAATCACAAATCAATTGAATACGATTCTTTGGTTCTAATTCCACCTGATGCAGTCTTGATTAGCAAAATCGGACTATCGAACTGAAGCCGAACGAATAGATCTTGATTGATTTGGAGAATAAAAAAAGTTCAAACTCTAACTGGATTTACAACCAAATGTGCAGACACTAGGAGAAAGTATAGAATAGCTCATCCTAAATTCATAATTCCTACTTGATTGGTCTTCAATCCTTGGAGATGCACTCTCGTATTAATGGAGAAGAGAAGTAATGTGCAAAACCATGCAACACTCTATTGAAGAGAAATAAAAAAAGCCAACATTGACATCCAACCTTAATGCATAACTAGTGTTTGCGACAAAACAACCCCTATTTTCCTAAATTTAATCCTAGCCATCCATCTAATCTAGCTAATAAGGAAATAAAGAATAGAAAGTTGTTTTGGCTTAGAACCCACTTGGATGTTCCAGTTGGAGAGAAATTCTCTCTACTTGGCTTGTTTTAAATCTTCTTTCCTTGTAATGCTCCTTGAGCTAAGGAAGCCCTTGTCACTTGGAAGTCATCAAAATTGCCTATCGCAGGTGTATTATGATTTATGACTCAGTCGGCATCCCATTCCAAGTGGACTATGGCTCCCACTTGATACGCATGTGGTGTCATCTAGAGTGGTGGACCAACGGGTCGATTCTTCATGTCTAATAAGTAATATGGGCTCAATTAGGACTTAACTGGGTTTGCTTCTGGCCTACATTAAATTTAGATATTTTTAAACCCAATTTTTTTAAACCCAATTTATGCCCATTCAAATCTATGTTTGAGCCTTTATATTTGATTGGGCACTGGTTAAGATTGATCAAAAGCCCCTTAGATGGATCAAATTGATCCAAATGATTCAGAGCTTGATGAAACACAGCATCTGGGAAATCTGGACCATCTGCTGCTGCAGCAGGGTATAAAAGTCCAAGTGTCCAACACACAATGAATATGAAATGCTTTAGGTAGCAATGCATCATGAGTCATGAAAAATGGGAGTTCACTTATTGGCTTTATTGTACGAGGTAATCACCATTTGTGATGTGCTCTATGACTACCAAAGTGTACTTCTGATCCACTCGCAAGTGTGTATATTTCTTCAAAGGATCATTTTGAGCAAGTTCTTTAGTTCATTGAATACCTGCAGCGTCTACCTATCTGAAACTTATATATGTGGCGCTTTGGAGTTGATCCATAATCTAAGCAAGTTTGTTTTGATTCATCATGCATCAGCTGTTCATTTGGAAGGCCCAAATTGGGTGTATTGCATAGTGATTAATCCATTTGGAAGATAATTGAGCACTAATATTGTAACGCCCCAATTCCGGATACCGAGAAAACTGTCAAGGTACCCGAAGTTGGCGCGCTACTTCCCGGAAAGTCCGAGAACTTCCAAGATCGTAGGTCCGCAGTGAGGTCCAATTTAAACCTTTTTAAACAATATTAGAGCAACGGTTAATAATGCGGAAGCATGTAAATATGGCGGAAGCAAAGTAATAAACGCAGAAGCAAATATAAGGTATCACATTTCTATGTCAAATATAGCAGGGCTGAAATCCAGCCTAAAGTGTCAATGTTATGAAAAACAAAGGTTTATTACAAATTCCAACAACTACCCGGCTCACTACAAAATCACTCGAAATCCCAAACAAACAAATGAACTCTCACACCCCAGGTGCTGGCTCTCCAACCTCCAGCTCGACCTCTTGGTCGGTTGGTAACCATCCATAGTCTCCTGCTACGGTTGCCTCAACGAGTGCTAGTGCACCATCCTCGAAATTTGGGTTGAAACCTAAGCACTAAGAATGGGTTAGATCTAAAGATCTGGCAAGTCACAATATACAAGTAACATAGGATGTATGCATCAAAATTGTAGAGACAATCATAGTTAAAGAGAATATCAAGATATAGAATCTAGGCAGTTGAGCAAGATAAGCATTTAGTATCAGGATAAATAAAATATCTAATCTAACACAACATGGCACATTCATACAAGCTGGATACCGCGGGATATTATGCCGCAACCCTCTCATATTGAACACAGTCGTGGTGGGGAATCTTACTAGTGCCGGGGTATGATGAGCCCCGTAAATCACACTCATCAGTCTCACCACACTCATCACTCGGGGAGATTGGACCCAGCATCACACCGTCCGTCTAAAACATAGTTCATCATGATAGCTCACTCATCACTCAACACTCAAATAGCTCCTACTAGTGATGATCATTCCAAAGGCTGAGCTTCGAACAACTGAGTGAATGTCTATGCCGACTCAAGGAAACAATGGAGGTCTGTGTATGTCTAGGCTTTGCCTTGCTTAAACAAGGTCCTAACAAAGTCCCTAAGAGGTCTAAGTATCAATTCAGTCCATGGATGACAATCCAGGTCCAAGTCCAATTGTTGGATCCATACCAAGGCCCATCAAATGCATGGCCTGGTCTAAAACAGTCCAAACGAGGTAACAAGTCCATCACCAATGATAAACAGTCTATTCTCATCCATAATGAGTTATAAGTCCATAATAATTCACCTCTCCATCCTAGGGTATCACACATCCATACATAGGCCATGAAAGGGCCCGCCTAGCCACATACATGGGTTAATGTTCACCCATTCACATCACTAGGTCACCTCTAAGTAATCATAAGTTCAGGTCATCCATTTTCCATTTTTGTTAACAGTTATAAGCAATAGTAAGGACATAAGAGTGATAGTAATGCAATAAGTGAAGTAAAACCTCAAGTACAAGAATCAACGAGGAAATATCAATAATCCAACCTAGGTAATGGTCCACGTTCAGGTCCAGGTCTATTATCTCAGTAAATTTGATCTTTAAATAAAGTCTTAGATGCCATTGGATATTGTGTTTGGTGCTCCAGAAGTTACGGGCATCTTCGATAATGTTTAAGGATCGAATCATTGTCGAATCCACAACCTAGACCCTACTTGGTGGTCCCCACGAGTCAAGGTTGAGCCACACTATTAACTCGGGCTTAGCACATCAATAGAAATCCATTTGGATGGTCAATGGGCCCCACAAACAATCACAATCTCAAAATGTGAAAACTAGAAAATCGCTGAAAGCAGTGTCCTTGGTTGACCTGGCATAGGGCTCGATTGATCGAGTACACTGGACTGTCAAGATGTTGGCTACCAGGTAGACCTTCTGCACAGTGTGCTCGGCCGACCTCCTGGCCTGGTCAGTCGACTGAGTACTTTGGTAAAATTGAAGTCAAGCACCTGGCAGGCAATGGCCTGATCACATAATTCTCTGTGTGCCTGTTCGACCTCCTGGTTTGGGCGGTCGACCACATACACAGAAAACATGAGGAAATGATGTCCCAGCTCTCAGTCATTTGTCCCTGGAAATCCTGTGTGCTTGGTCGACCCGGAATAGGGCCCCGTCGACCGAGAACATAGAGTTTCTTTGTTTGAGGGAGAAGTCCAGCTCCCAGTTAAATCCTGCAATTCCTGTGTGCCCGGTCGACCCGGAACAGGGGCCGGTCGATTGCGTACACTGGACCTGTAAAACCTGCAGTTAACTGAGACTTGAATTTCTCTGAAATTCAGTGTGCTCGGTTGACCCGACTATAGGTCGGTCGACTGAGTACACAACCTGTAACACTTCTATATTTCTAGAATTCTCCTCCTTCAACCCAATTTCCAACCAAAACCCAATCAAACCATCTCCAATCCACACCATTCATCACAGAAACATAAAAGACAATAAAACAATTCAATCTACGTCCATCCATCGTCAAACCGGGCCATTGATCTTCCAAATGAGAGAGCTCATCCATCAATGGCCAAAATCCATCAAAACCAAGCTCAAAGGTAGATCTAGCATATATACATCAATTGAATTGAAATTGCAGAATCAAAAGGAAGGAAAACATGTATTATATGCTAAGTAGGTATATTGCACTTGCCTCAATCCAATTGCAAAGGCAACTAGAGAAAGAAAGAGAAATCCAAGCTATAAACACCAATCCCAGCTCCTCTGGCTTCCAATCACACAACCAGCCCAAAAACTTAGATCTAGAGAGATCTCTAACACCTACACGCACATCCACAAGATAATTGAAATTAGGGAAGGAAATCTAGAGAGAGAAAGAGAGAAATCTAAGGGAATTCAACTAGATGAAGATAAATACCTTGATTAGAAGGAAGAGAAGAGATATAGAAGATAATAGAGCTCCTTAGAAGAAATTGTAGCTGAGATTGTTGATTGTTAGGGTTCTAGATCTAGGGTTTCTAGAGAGAGAGAGAAGAGATGGGAGAATTGCAGGGAAATTGAGAGAAGAGGAGAGAAAAGAGAGGGAAATGAGAGAGAGTTGGAGGGAAATGAGAGTGAGAGATGGTAGCCAATGTATGGGATGGGGCGAGTGTAGTGTATATATATAGGTTGGGGTTTGGGCTAGGTAACTAAATACCCTTTTATTTTGAATAGGATTAGGGTTAAGGCTAAGGGTAGTTTGGTCTTTGGGTAGGGTTTCTAGAAGCTTCTCAAGTGGAATAACCCCTCCTAATAGTCTTAATTACCATATAGGGCCTCTAGCTAACTAACTAACTCAAAAATTATAAAAGACACCCTATGATTTCTATAAAATACACCAAGGGCCTAATTAGGAAAAATACCTATCTACCCTTTCTAATCCCTATTAAATAGTATAATTAGATACTATAGGCTACAAAATAGTATTCAAATTCAAAAGTGAGGGTCCACAAGGGGTGGGGCCTCACAAATATGGAATCCATTGGTCAGCGTAAATCAAGAAGGTTATTGAGATTAAATCTAGTGCACTCAACTAGTTAATTGCAGCAAAGGTTCCAAATTATCAACCGTTATCCATAAGATAATATATCAGAGATTCTAATAGGCTTTGTTTTAGGGATTGTAATCTTAGATAGACATTTATATTTTGAGAGGGTTGCTTAATGCATTGGACATGGGCATAAAATGTAGGCAAAGAGCACCTTTGTAGTTGGTTATGTAAGTTGGCAAGCCCTTTGTAGTTGTTCTTCCCTTTTTTGTTGAAATAAAATGTTCATTTACCAAAAATAAAATAAAATAGCACCTTTCAAAGAAGGCACTCTCCTGGGGATTTTGAATTTGGCTTCAACAGTTGCTCCTTCGGCAACCCAAGACCAACTTGGAATATTCCAAGGGGAGGTCGATGCAGCTTGACAGAAGACTAGGGCCCGCAGCCCCCTTAATGGACCATCTAATGGGGTCCACATGATCCCCAATTCAATCAGAGATTCCTCTCTATCTAAATTAGTAATATCAATTAGTTGCTTAATAGGAACTACTTTCTAAAATTCTAATTTGATTAGGAATAGGTATGTTACTATTTCCAATATCGTGATTAGTTTAGAAACAGAATGCTCTATATAAATTGAAGAGACCTATTGTTTTTATCATGCTTATTCAATCAATAAAATCGTGAGTTATTCTTCTGGAGTGTATGGTTTTGAGTGCTGTTTTGCGTGGAATCCCTTTGTCGGATTCGATCAACCTCGTCTGAGAGGTTGGTCTATTCGATTGAAGGCCTGGGGCTGCGCCAGAGGTTTATTGAAACTAGTTGACATTTTGCTTTTTCAAGAACCTTGATTACTCTCGTAAAAAGCTTTCTCAATGCCAATGGGTGGGTTTGTTAAAACTAGTCGATAATTTGGTTCTTCAAGAACCTTGATTACTCCCTCTATGTAGTTTTGACTTAATACAGATGTGGCTCTCGGAGTACTTCCTAGTGGGATATATCCCTAGCAATTGACAAATTGGTTCAAGGGGTTGGTTGGATGTTTTAGGGGGAACCTAAATCCCTTTTGCCTCTCAATTCACGAGAGAGAGAGAGAGAGAGAGAGAGAGAGAGAGAGAGAGAGAGAGAGAGAGAGAGAGAGAGAGAGCGCTCCCGTGTTCAATCTTCATTGTTCCTTTTGTTGCATTGTAGTTCAGTTGATATTTGATGGAAATGAATAATGATATTTTACTGTCCAGAAAAAAAACTTGATATTTATATTGCTTTTAATTAGGTCCGTTGGAAGGGTTACGGACCAAGTGGAGACACATGGGAGCCAATTGAAGGGTTGAGGTATTCTTCTTAAAACTCATGATAAGATCTTTTGTCAATTAGGTACTCAATCCACTTAATCTCCAAGTGTTACATGCTTTTCTTAGGAAATGTCAAGACGCAATACGAGATTTTGTAATAGAAGGGTTTAAGTCGAAGATATTGCCACTTCCAGTAAGTTTTCTTTCCTATTAGTTTATTTGCATTTCCATTTTTCTTACAATTCTTGTATGCGTATGTTTAAGACCAAAGATCAAAATATCCTCATTATCGGCTATGGCCTATCTGAAAAAGAGAAAAAATCCCTGCTCACATCAGTATCAGTCTGGATCAGCCCATATAGCCCAATACAAGCTGATGCAGGCCGATATGTAGGAGATGTTGGAGGCGACATGCAACAATGTACAGCCATGTTTAGTATGATCCGTATGGAGGGTACTACACTATGGGTGATCCGAGACAAGGGCAATACTTTTTTATTTATTTTTTTAATTTATTTATTTTTTAACTCATTTTTAATTTACACTGATAATTGATGAGTATTGCTGCAACCAATCCATATTGCCTGACATGCGCCGATATGCTTGCCACAACTGATATTTTGATCCTTGATTAAGACTGCTTATGGAAGTTCAAGTCATTTGCATCCCATAGTTGCTGGATAGATGAATCAATATATCGTCACTCTTTTTTCTGCAAGTGTTTGTGGCTTTGTGCAATCAATTGCTCTTTCTTCTAAGTGAATCGAAATTTCAGGGAGATGTCGATGTTGTATGTGGCGGCCCTCCATGCCAAGGGATTAGTGGTGTTAATCGCTACAGAAATATTGATGCACCACTTGATGATGAAAGGAATCGTCAAATAATTGTTTTCATGGATATAGTGAAGTTTTTGCAGCCCAAGTATGTTTTAATGGAAAATGTGGTTGACATATTGAAATTTGCTAACGGATACCTCGGACGATATGCACTAAGTCAGTTAGTTAGTATGAATTACCAAGCAAGGCTTGGAATTATGGCTGCTGGTTGTTATGGTCTTCCACAGTTCCGATTGCGTGTTTTCTTATGGGGGGCTCATCCTCATGCGGTAAGTTATTGTATTGTGATCTTGGTTGTTTATTTCAAATCATTACATACTTAAACATATGTGTGCATTTTTTTACTTGCAGAGGCTACCTCAATTTCCACTCCCCACTCATGATGTGGTTTTAAGGGGCGGTGCTCCAAGTGAGTTTGAGGTATTCCCAATGGTTGATTATCTTTATTGATAAAGATTGATCTGTTTCCTTATTATTGAGTCATTTCACTTCCTTATTGCAGCGTAATATTGTTGCTTATGATGAAGAGCAGCCCCGAGAATTAGAAAGAGCACTTCTTCTTTGTGATGCTATTTCTGACCTTCCAATTGTAAACCTATTATATCAACCTGATTGATATTTAATACTTTTATTTGCTTTGGGCTGCTAATTTACTTGCTTCTTTAGGTCACAAATAGTGAAATTCGCGATGAGATGCCCTATGGAAAAGATCCAGAGACTGAGTTCCAGAGATACATTAGATCAACAAAAGATGGTTAGTAAATTTGTAAGATTGCAGTTCTTTTTGACTAATTTTATTCCTATCTTTTCTTATTGAAGATAGTTGCGATGTATAGTGTTTAAACTTAAGGAACCCCTTATTTGGTGGCGCATAACAATTTTATCTTTCATATAGAATGATTGTAGAATGTTACTCTATATGATTTTGATGATATTTTGGTCCCATACGTCATTAAAAGGCTTTAGTTGCATATTTATCATTATTATTGGATTTTGTGAACATTTTTTTAAACATATTCACAAGTGTTCTCTATCTAGTCTTTTGTTTATTTTGTTGCATTTTCTTCTTCTTCTTAGACTTTTGACTTTGCTCGGGAACAGTCATTTGTGGACGACTAGTTATGTCCCGTTCTAAGTTCATATGCTTGTTGTGTTGGATCAGAGATCGGCTCATTTGTTTTGGGGTCAAAACGATCATCTTCACTGGTTTCTTAGAAGACATTTTCTTTAATAGTCAGCAAATAACTAAATATTTAATGGACGAACTTTTTAGGAAGATCTTGTTTAAGGAGCGCACAGGCGAAAAAAGATTAATAGTCCAAGTCTAGATGGCACTAGAAAATGCAAAATAGTTGTGGCTATCCAATCTGGTCAATGGTTGACCACTGACAGTACTCCTATTTGTTATTGCTCGGTTGGCCCAGTGGCCAGGACATAGGACATAAAGGGCTCCCACCTGGGTTCGAGACCTGGTGGGAGCTATGGGAGTGGGCGCCTTATCCACAAGGCCAGCCAGCTATTGATAGATGGTATTTTGATGCTGGGCCTGGGTTGACCTGAACTAACCCTACTTGGGTCAAGAACTCACAGACTGCTGCTGGATGGCTTCATTTTGCCTTCTTGCTTAGCCTAATAACCACATCGGCTCTCAGGTCCATGTCCGATTGCACTGTGCAGATCATGTCCGAACAGAAGCATAATTGGGCATATTTTTGCGATTTTTCCCCCTTATTTAGCCAATCTATTGGGGAATTTTTTTACCCCAATTATTGAGGTTCTTTTTAACAAAAATTAACCACACTAATCTTAACACTAAATCAATTACAAATTAAGCCAAACAAACATGAGCTTGGAGTTGGGTTTCCGGCACAAGCGAGTAGAAATGGAAATCAACAAAATGCTTGCATGCAGGTTATGAGTTTCACATTAACCACTTGCCTTGGCTTCTATAGGTCACAAACCAACTCAAGAACTCCTTAATTACATCTGAGAACAGTCCTCTCTCTAAAAAACCTCAAAACCTACACAAAGTACCCAAAAATCTCATAAAGTATGAAAGAAGAAGAGAGGGGCTTGCATGTGAAGATATGGAGCTAGGATGGGGTCTTAATTAACATACTAGGAGTTGGGAAAAATTCCTCACCCGAAAGTAGCCCAACTGAAACGGATTCAGCAGTGGGAGGGGTGGCCAAGCTTGATTCCCACGAAAATGGTGACCAATGGAGAGGAGAGAGTGAGGAGAAGATGATGGTGGCCTCGGTTCAGTGAATTGGGCTCTAAATCTTCACCAACAGCATGGAGGAAGAGAGAAGAAAGAGAGGGAAATGAGAAAACTCAGCTGGAAATGCAGGAATGAAGAGGGAAACAGTTGACAAATGCATATATGGATTCAGCTTTTCAGAACTCTATGTCCTCATTCAAGTCAAATTTGAATGGGGACTTTGGGACCATAGATTGGTTCGATCCAAGAACAAAAGTTTCTTGAAATTAAATTATCTTTCCAATGAACCCAAAACAGAGATTTTTTGAGGCTCCAAGAGAATACTCAACTTTTGAGAAAATGACTGTCCCAACTTAAGAGAGAGGTGATGAAATGAGGGGTTTTCGGACATCAAATGGCCACGAGTCAAACACAAACGCTTCTTGTAATAAATTGGACTATCTACTGAAACCAAATCGGTAATTTTATGAAATTCCCAAAATACCCTTGAACTTTCCCAAAATCCAAACTAATCCTTTCCAAGTACCAAACTTGGTCTCAAAGCTCTTGAAACTTCTCAAAAAGGCATGCTAACACTCAAAACTAACTCAACACCATCTAGCCCTGCCTAAGTAACAACTAAACACAATTAATTAACACTAATTGTAGAAAATTTAAGGGTCAAAACCTTATAGATCTGATACCTGATTTGATGCAAGCCCTATAAAGGCTTGTTCGATCGCATGGTAAGTGCTAAAGCATGAAAACTAGGTTTGCTAGAGACTTCACTTTTTTACAACGCAAAGCAATCCACATAAGAGAATAAAGTTATTTGTATTTCTAACTGTCCTTTCTATTACTTTACATCCCCATATATAAAGGGGATACATTCAAAAGACTTCTAGTGAAAATAGGAAACCATGTCCCTATTTTATCAGTCTCCTAATGAAGAGTTCTAATAACAACTCATTAAAAATAAAAAGAAATAAATGGATGATGAAATTCTAAGAGAGGGCTCCTTTGGCTTTGGACATCCAATTGCGAAATCCCCTCTTGGGTCCTAAATTTGGACCACTGGCCTGGCTGGATCAGCTTATATGACTTGCATTAGAATCCACAACACTCACATTGGGTGGAGTCATGAAATTCTAAATAGACATCTTGTCCCTGGAGGAAGTTTTACTTGGAGTGCACTCTGGCGAAAGGAGAGGACTGGGAGAAGCATATGTAAAAAATTGATAAAGTTGATGAAAAATTTAGGAGGTTTTTAAAAACTTTTGGTTCTGCCCCTGCTAGTAGTGAAAAAGGTTTAAGAGTGACATGTAATAATGACTTGCTATCTTCATGCTTTAAGTTCAATAGGGTTGCTAAAACATTTTTTTATTAACTTTTGAACTTTCGTTTCTTTTTGAATGTTTATCTTCCAAACTTTTATGTATATCAAGCAATACACATGTGAAATTCTAGGAAAAGCTGGAATTTTCGTAAGCTTGGAATAATTTGGCATGTGGGGCCCACCTGGCCCTTGTTGTGACCAATCTAAGCCCTTCACGCTCATTACTTCCTCTGGAATTATCATTAATTCAAGTTACTCTCATTTAAGTTCTGTAGGCCATTTAATTGATAATGCAAATTTTGTCACCCATCCCACTTGATTAATGGTTAGGATTTTGACAACTTTGAGGCTTGAGCCTCTAATAAAGTACCCACCTAATCAGATGGTGCCCTTTTTCTGCAACAGAAAGGTCATAGGGAGACCTTCAAATCCCTACCCACTCTTATGATTGTCATGCTTCCAAGACGTCCGTATGTATGTATATGCATGTGTTTGTAAAACCAGGTTAATCATTGACCATTGAACATGTAAGACAGTTTTGCGCAGGGGCAGTAAGACTGTAAGAGCCCGATCTGGTAACCCTAGTGATTGTATTGTACTATTTGTCTTATTATCTTAGCATCCTATAGACTCGATCTTTTGTTTTTGTTTGTGCTCAATTTCACCCTATCTTTTATACCATGCCAAAAGTTATTATTATTTTACCAATGTGAACATCTAAGGATGGCAATTGAGTGTCCATTTATTAGATTGCTTAAAGGATCTGTCTTGAAAAATTATGTTATTGATCCTGATTCCAGAAAGACAACTGTCTTTGCACTTGGATCCACAGTTATGGGCCCTCGGGATTGGTTCAGGTCTGTATGACTTGGTATAAGAGTTAATGATATATAAATGTGTGATTGGGCTTGGGCCCAGCCTTTTAGACCAAGAGGATGAACTAGGGATGATAATGGACATGCATTTACCTGAAGGACCCAACCCATAGAATACTTGTATGGACCCTGATTTTTGTTTCCAGTTGACAATCAAGTCCGGATTCAGGTCCATAGTCTTATGCCCTTTGGTTATCAGTCCGGATTTGATCCGACACGTACGGAAGTGAACCTGCCCCATTTACATCCCTACAAACATCTATACACTCTGGACTAACTGGTGCATTGGATGGATTTGGAAACCTGGTTTTGACAAGTTATCTTTTTGTTTTTCCTTTTCTCTAGTGATGACAAGTTCCATGTCACATGGTGAAAAAGAGGTTAAAAAATCTGTACTATATGATCATCGTCCTATTCAATTAAATGAGGATGATTATTGCCGGGCTTGTGAAGTCCCACGAAGAAAGGTTGGTTAGATAAGATGCCTTTTACGTATATATTAGTAGATTTTTGAGACCTGTACGTGATTTCTGAATCCCCTTCTTGATCATTAGGGAGCAAGTTTTAGGGATTTTCCTGGTGTTGTTATTGGAGCGGACAATAAGGTCATGTTGGACCCAACAGCAGAAAGGGTGTTATTACCTTCTGGAAAGCCATTGGTGAGCACTGGTTTATTCATATTCATGCACAGTTTTTTTTTTTTTTTTCTTTTTGGTGGGTAACTTTCTCCAATGTTTATTGTTGATCTTCATTTCTGTTTGGCTTATGAGTCCCGGTATGCATTGCCTATTTCATTAGCTTATTTCCTCCCTTGTATTCTTCTCCTCTTCATCTTATTATCATCATTATCCGACCTCCTTTGAGCATGACACTTAATGGATTTAGGGATCATTCCTCAAAACAAGATATTTTAGTATAGAGTTTTGGTCTACTAAGGGAGTCCGGCATGGCAGTTGTTTGCTATTTTCAGTACCCACCTTTAATTCAAGGGGGTTCTGACATTTAGAGGGACATGAAATACAAAACATAAAAGAGAGAAAGAGATGGTGAATGTTGTGTCTCTTAAGGGTCGACTAGGTATCATTATATAGGGGCTGATTGCCCTAATTTTAGTATCTAATCATGCCTCAATTAAGGCAATACAATCTCAGATCCAAAATCCTAGCTAACAAATAAGGTATGTACATATGTGCTTTGACTAATAGCAAAATACATTAATTGGGCATAAATGGGCCTACGAGATTGGGCCTTGATTGACAACACCCCCGCAAACCCCCCCCGCCCCGTCTGTTCGTCAAATTGATGCTGGGGAGTCATAAAGCAACACTTTGGATACAAAAGACTGATGTCGAGGCACCGAGGAAATCCCTTAGTGAAGATATCTGCAAACTGAAACTCGGTAGGGACATAAGGTAGACTAATGACGTCACGTTTATATTCGTCTCGAATAAAGTGGCAGTCGACTTCGAAATGTTTGGTGCGTTCATGAAGAACATGATTTTCAGTGATTCTGATTGCCCCACTATTATGTGTATTCAACAGTCAATTTCGATATGTTTGGTGTGTTCACGAAGAACATGATTTTTAGTGATTTTGATTGCCCCACTGTTTTCTGTATTCAAAGAAGTGGGAGAGGTTTGTGCAAATCCGAGTACCAAAAGAAGTCCCCTAAGTCATAAGATTTCAGAACATGCAGAGGACATGGCCCGATATTCAGCCTCCGTGGATGATTTGGAAACCCGTTCTTGTTTCTTGCATTTCCAAGAAACGAGAGAATTGCCGAGGTACATGCAGCAACCAGTAGCGGACCGTCATGTATCCGGACAGCATGCCCAGTCAGCATTTGCATAAGCTGTCAGATGTAGACGATTATCCTTGGGATAATATAAACCACAAGTGATAGTGCCCAACAAATACCAGATAATGCGCTTTACAGCCGTCAAATGAAGGTGTCGAGGAGATGTCATGAATTGGCTGACATGATTGACAGCATAAGATATGTTGGGTCTAGTGATGGTGAGGTAGACAAGACTGCCCACGAGTTGCCGGTATGTATGTGGATCAGGAAGAAAATCGCTATCATCTTTACTTAACTTAAGATTGACCTCTAGTGGCGTATCAACGGGCGAAGAGTCATTAAGACCAGCAAGCTCGATAAGATCTATTGCGTATATATGTTGATTAATAAACAGGCCTTTGGGAGATTGATGCACCTCTAAGCCCAAAAAATAATGCAAGGGACCCAAATCCTTCATATGGAAGGAATCTCGGAGAGAGGCTTGGAGGGATTTTATCATACCATCATCAGTGCCGGTGATAATAATATCGTTAACATACACGAAGAGAACAGTAACACCAGTAGATGTGTGGCTCACGAAAAGAGATGGATCGTAAGGACTTTGAGTAAAGCCAATTTTACCTAAGCGACCTTTGAATGTTCAAACCACGCCCGAGGAGCCTACTTGAGACCGTAAAGAGATCTTGGTAAGCAACATATAGACTTCTTAGACAGAGAGGTGACGCCTTGTGGTATCCGCATATATACCTCCTCTTTCAAATCGTTAGGGAGAAATGTGTTCTTGACATCCATTTGGTATAACGGCCTAGAGTGAGAAGCAGCAATGGCGAAAAGTAACCAAACAGTGGTCATTTTTCCAATTGGTGCAAACGCCACCTCATAGTTAATGCCATATTCTTGTCTGTTGTCGAGTGCCACAAGTCTAGCTTTGTGTTTATCCAAGGAGCCATCAGATTTAAGTTTGAACGAGTAAATCTACTTACAACCGATGGGTTTAACTGAGGAAGGACATTCCACAATATCCCAGATGTGATTTTGAGCCAACGCATCCAATTCCTCCTTCATGGCCCGGTTTCAACAATCATGTTGCATAACCTGCAAATAAGAACTTGGGATAGAAACAGAAGATAGGGTTGTCATCAAGGAAGCGTGGGTAAACCCATACCGCTCAGGAGGTCAAGAAATTCTGGAGGAGCGACACAAGGTACTAGTAGAAGCGAAACCATTCGCCAGTGGAGGATCAAGAGGGTGGTCATTTGCAGTGGTAGCTTTTTCCAGTCGATGATACACAAAATTAGGATTAAACCTAGTAAAAGTTGTTTCATCTGAAAAACCAGGCAAAAGAGTTGAGGAGGATGGAGGAGGACAATCCCTGTGGATTTGGAAAAAATATTGATTTTCAAAGAAAATAACATTATGAGAGATCCTGATGTGATGTGCATTGGGATCATAACAAACAAAGCCCTTTTGATTAGTGGCATATCCTAAAAAAGCACACCTGGCAGATTGGGCGGTTAATTTTGTGCGCTCCATGGGAGGACGATGAACGAAGCAAACACACCCGAAGGTATGTAGATGATCACATGAAGGATGGTGACCAAACAATTTAAAATGCAGTGTTAATTGAGCAATGGTAGGTGATGGAAGACGGTTCATGAGATGCATTGCAGTGGTGAGAGCTTCAATCCAAAAACGAGGAGGAATAGATGGTTCAATGAGCAGTGTTCTAGTGACATCAAGGAGGTGCCTATTTTTCCATTCTGCGACTCCATTTTGTTGTGGAGTATACAGACAGGTACGTTGAGACATAATTCTAGCCTTTAGGAAAGATTGAAAATCAGTGGAGTCATACTCCCCCCCTGAATCCGATCGCACAGTTTTAATGCATTTGGAAAATTGGCTTTCAACATAGGTAACAAAAAATTTAAATGCATTAAGAACATCAGATTTCGAACGCAACAAATAAACCCAAGTAAACCTACAGTAGTCATCAATAAACGTAATAAAATATTTGAAATGACCATGAGAAATGTTAGGATTAATGCCCTAAACATCACTGTGGATTAAGACAAAACATTCATTACTTCGTGTTGTAGAGTGAGGAAAATGTAAACTTTTACTTTTTCCTAATTTACAAGCATCACATTCAAATGAAACAGAATTAATAGGTTTATTTAATAGTCCAATTTGAAACAAAGTAGTCAACGTAGCAGCATTCGGATGGCCAGGTCTATTATGCCACAACCGAGAATTATTCTAAAGTAAAAAAAAAAAAAAAAAAAAAAAAAAAAAAAAAACCTGATGCAAAGGTTTAATCTAAATAAATGTAGACACTAGTAGGGAAAAAAGTATGCCGTGTTTAGGCCCCCTCGCGATCACTTCCCCCGACTCCTGGTCCAGCACAGCACAACCAGGATAAGAAAATGAGACATTGTAATTATTTTCAACTAATTGACCCACATAAACTAAATTGATAGCAAGATGAGGGACATGAAAACATTGGTTAATGGTAAAGGGCCAGGGACATCAGCAACGAAGATTATGGGAAGGTGATCCCCAATGGCAGCTTGAACAATAAGATTGCCAGTGCAAGGAACAACATTATGTAATTTTGTGGGTGAAGATGTCATATGATTACTAGCACCTGAATCTAAATACCATGTATTATAAAGAGATGAACCAGTACCTGAAATGTTCATAGATGACAAGGCATTGATAATCATTTGATTTACCATATCCGGAGTGAGAGGAGCTGATGACATTGATTGTGATGAGGAACTAGGCTATGATGAAGAATCAAACGGTAGAGAACCACTGAAGTCAGAAGTTGCATATTGTGGAGTGGCAACTGTGTAAGCACTAGGAGCTGACTCCACATAGGTGTAAGAAGCAGAATAGCGAGCCGTCTTCGACACTCTTCAAGAATGTGACCAATGGCCTTATAATATGTACAAACTTTCAGCATGCCTTGATTTGCATAATGACCATATATTTGACAGTTATAGCACTGCATTTTACTGATGTCCGAGGAGGTGGTCTAGTTTTAGCAACATAGGCAAGCAGAGCCTCAGTGGAGTTATGTTGTTCAATAGCAGTTTTGGTAACCAGGCGTTGTTCTTCTTGTAGAAGTTCCTAAAGACACTCATCTAAGCTGGGAAGAGAAGCCTGACTCATCAAGTTTGATTTAATTGTCTCAAATTCAGGATGGAGTTTCATGAGTAACTGGTCCCTATGGCTGTTTTGTTGTAAGGTAAGTAATTCGGGTAGCTGTGCTTCAGACACAATGGTAAACTTGATTTCATCATATTCAGACCAGAGTCTTCGAAAACCATTGTAATAATCTTGAATAGACATGGTGCCTTGTGTGAATTGAGAAATTTCAAGCTCCAATTGGAATTTGCGGGCATCATTGCCTTCTTGATAAATCTTCTTTAGATATTCCCACATTTCACGGGCAGTTTTACATGGGTTCTGATTGAGGATGAAATGTGGTTCAACAGAGCCCAGTATCCATGTTTTGATTTTAGCATCCTTAGTTTTCCAAGCTAAAATCTTTTTTTCATCTTCACCAAGTTTAATCTCAGATCCATAAATGTATCCCTAGAGTTCTTTGCATTCCAAGTAAACTTGAAATTGGAAGGCCCAAGAGGTATAATTTTTTGCCATCAAAACGAACCGGGATAATTTCGGATTTTTCCATTACTAACAGATTAGTAAGAATGGCAGAAAATAAAATTTTGATGATGCTGCCAAATGAAATAGGGCTGGGCGACCCACTATTTTAGTGTTGGTTGAGTCACTGTGCTCAACTGAGGATGCGAAATCGAAAACCAAACCAAGAAGTATTGATCCTATGTAAATCAACACTCAGCAGCCAATTCTCGTCTAGATCTAATGGTCCACTGCAATATAATTCAACTTGGAAGAAATCAGTTTGAAAAAACTGTTGAACAGGGAGAATGGGCAAACACTAACCGTAAGGAGCTCCAAAAAATTATAAAAAAATAGTCAATAATACCAGAATAAAGGGACGACTGCGGCTGGCTGAGATGGCAGATGATAGATCTTTGATTTGTGGGACCCACCGTGATATATCCCTGCTGGATAATCTCGTCAGGGCTGGAAATCTCTGATCGTGATATTTCTCCGATGCTTCACTTACTGGACGAGTAAATCTCGTCGGAAGAGATGTTTCACGTGAGCACACGAGTGGATGAGTAAATCTCGTCCGAAGAGAAAACTTTGTCAAACAGAGACGAGGATGAAAACTCAAGCTCTTACAATTCAAGAGATGAAATAATAAAAAACTTTCTTTCATCTCTGATACCATGACATTTAGAGGGACATGAAATACAAAACATAAAAGAGAAAAAGTGACGCGACTCGAGCCCGAGATTATGATTAATCCGAGTTAATCCCGAGTCGCGTAGCATACTTACTCCCGTGAACTTCAATCACATAAAATTCACAAGGGATATCAAATAACACATTATGCGGAATATAAACAAATATACATTGCTCCTATATAAGACAAAAATTCATTTACAACATAGACAACATTGACTTGCACATTTAAGTACAATGCAAGGAATGAAAAGTGTGAAACGTTCTTTAACAACTTCCCTTATCAAAAGTTTTCCTTTAAATTTCCGATTCAATATCATAATCATATGATATTGTTTCACTTCCACTCAACTAGTCCTCCTGGAGGAACCGGATCGGTCGTCTTCGAGCCTCAGAAGGATCGGCATGGGCAGCTGTGCCTGTAATGCCATCAATAATACTAAGAACTTAACAATTCAGCAATATATAAACATATACATGATTTAATATGCTAATTTATAAATTTAATCTGTCTAATCCGATGTTAGACGAATAGAATTACCATTTAATTCAAATCAATGAGAGTCTTTAGCATTTGGTAATCTACAATAGCATTTCATTTCAAATCACATCTTCCTAAAAAGGAAGGAATTACATCTTCCATACGGAAGGAATCATATATTGTGGTATTTATCAGTGCACGGGCCAGGGACATCTGACATCACCACGGAGTTCCAGAACACTCCCATATAATCTGCTGCAGCAGAAATAGCTCTAAAGAGCATTATTAGTATCACTATGTAGTGCCAGACTCAAAAGAAACAATACAATGAAATTCAATGTACGATCCTTTATGGATTCAATTCAATTAAGTAATACCATTCAATCAGGTGAAATCCTCAGTTATTTAATGTACGTGTTATTCTCGATGGACATCACAATTTATGTAAATTTGTACATTAAAGTCCTTTAATTAACACCCATGGAGGTATACACAATAACTATAACCGTGATATAATCAATAGGCTCTTTTCCTTAACTTAGAATTAATTCTGAAATCTTATTAGTTTCGGTTAACTAATCAATGTTTAATCGGCTAGATTTAAAAGCTAATTTTCATCATCGAATTACAACTATTCCGCTTTAGATAACCTTTTGGTTACCTCCCATTCATCTTGGATCCAAATCCAAGAACATTACTTTAGGGAAAGCTTAATTGATAAAGATTTCTTATTTATATTATAATTAGTCATTAGACTAATTTTATAAACCCTTCATAGTCATAAACAAAACATTTGATTCAATTTGAATCACAAATTTCACCAGACGGTCCGATCAATTGGCTTGAAATTAGGTCCCTATTAGGGCTTGTCCGATCTATCGGTCTGTCTGTCCGATCGATCGGACCTGCAATGAGTTTCAGTTTTAGATGCTGAAAATGTTTTTTTAATCCTTCATTTCCAATCTATTCCTTTCCTCTTGAACCTACACATAATATGGGACCTCCTGTCCCCTTCTCAATAATCCATTCATACATACACAACTTCTCCAATCCATTTAAATACCATAGAACCCATCTTCTTCTCCAATCAATCAAACACATATATACAAATTACTCAAATATAGGCTGAAATCATATTTCACTACAAAATCAAAAGAAAACCATAGTAACTAGCATCTAATCATAAATAAATGTTTATACTTGCCTTATAATCAAGTTAATACAAAAACTCCTTTCTTTTCCAAGCTTTACTTGATACAAAATCGCCCAAATTAAACCCTAACATCATCAAATCATTCAAATCCGATTCAATGAGTTTTCGAGATGGAAAAAGGGTTTAAAGAACTCATTTACAGCTGAAATTACTCTCAACACTTACTTGACAGCTTGTGGAAAGGAAATTTGAGATCTTTTCCAAACTTTAACTCCAAGAACTCAACCAACTTGATAAAGATGATGGAGAAGATGATACAATCAAAATCCTCTTCAAAATCACTTTAGCTTAATCTTACTACAAGCACCGAAGGAAAGAAAAACGAAGAAGGAGGAGAAAAACCTAAAGCCCTCACTCTCTCTGCTGTTTCAGCTGTAAAAGGCGAATATAACATGGGTTCTGGACTCATTTAGAACCTTATAGAATGAAATTTTACAGTTTAACCCCTACTTTTAAGCTTATTTCAAGTTTGAGTCAATTAAAAGCTCATTCGACTCATTTCAAGTCAAATGAAGACGAGTATATTGCGAAAGTTGTTGTACTCGTCGAGATACACATGTTGACGTCAAGTTTTACCGTATCCAACGAAATACGTATAAATCCAAATTTACGAAAAAGTCCTTAACTTCACTAATTTGGGTCTAAATTCAAATCCATTAAGTCAATCTCTTTCAAACTTGTGCATTATGCTTAATTCATTCAAGTGTGATTAATTTGATCCATTTTGTTCATTAATAACATTTATCTCGATTAATCACACTTAATCCACATTAATCTTGATTAATTAGAGTTAATCTTAATTAACTTGGGATGGGGTGTAACAGAAAGAGATGGTGAATGTCGTGTCCCAATGAGGGACATGAAATACAGAACATAGAAGAGAGAAAGAGATCGTGAATGTCGTGTCCCTAAAGGTTGACTGGTTGTCATTATATAGGGGCTCATTGCCCTAATTACTATATCTAATCATGCCTCAATTAAGGCAATACAATCTCAGATCCAAAAAGGGATTTTTTCTGTATGGTAACCCAAAGTCATCGATTCCTCTCCCTTGTCATCGAAGTTTTTGTTATTTTACCCAGACGTTCTCCGTACCGTCTATACTTTGTGTGGCCAAAATGCATTTTTTTATTTGCGATATCTCAACAAATATTGCGATATCACAATTTATGCTGTGATACCGCAAGCTATTAAGTTGCGATGCCGCAATTTATGTTGTGATATCGCAAAAAATGTTATGTTAAAAGTCAACAAATGCATTTCTGTTTATAATTTCTTTCTGTTTCGTTGCTTTCGTATCTGGACTGGGTTCTCTGCTTTTATTCTTTGTAAGTTAAGCTGGGATGCACTGGCATATATAGTAAGTGATCTCCTGCCACATTCTCTGCAAGTCAACCTCAGGCCATTGTCATATATAGCAAGTGAATCTCCAGCCACATCTTTGTTTATGGTATTCATTCTATGTTTCCCACCTTGTATGTATCTCTCTCTTATTTATTGTATTATTTTTTTCTTCTTTTGTGTCTTTTGAAGATAGTTAGGATGCAAGGAATTCCACTTGTAGAAACATTTGAAATATTTTGTATAAATATTAACAGTGATGAACATGTAAAAAAAAATAACAGTGATGAACATGTATAAATATTAATGGTGTTGAACATTTTGTATAAATATTAACAATGATGAACATGTATAAATATTAATGGTGTTGAACATTTTGTATAAACTTTTTTCTTCTTTTGAGACTTTTTGATTTACATCCGGTTGTTGATATATTAAAAAAAGATAATAAATTCATGCCAAGAGGCGAAAGAAGATCATAAATTCATAGCTCAATCCTCTCTGCAATTTGCAACTTGCAACTTGTAATAAACTTAGAAAATAGAAACCCAAAAAAATTTAATCAAGAAAAAAACTAAATAAATATAAGGTAAAACAGAATAGATCATAAAAAAATAATTTCAACTTACAAATTAAAGTTGAAGTTGGAGTTGAGAGATCATTAATGGGGCCATATCATTATGGCAATACAAAAGATGTCATTATATGTAATTCATAAGGAAATGGAATTGGCATGGGTGAAATCCTGTATCATACTATAAATCTTGTTATCAATCGTGGATCCGATGGTGAAAACCTAGCATTTTGATTCTTTCCCTTGATGTGATGATGGGTAAGTCTCCTCCGGGTATTAAAAGAGGGGCGTTCCTTGAGAAAGGGAGGAAGATGAAGAGAAGGGGTGTACCGTGAGGGGGTGTTTGCTTTAGATACATTTTTGAATTGACAAGATAATGTAGAAAATATTGACATCATTCCAACTGTTAATGTGGCTTCCCGAGGATTGAGAATGAGGTCTTTTTCTTGCAACTGTTATTCCGCTCTAAAGAAGAATAATGAGTAGGGGATTAAGTGCAGGTAGGTTACCATAGCAAAGGAGATGCTTTCTGAAGATGGGTCACACCAAACTCCAACAGCAGATGCTCTATCAAAACAAAGGAAAAAGAAGACCAGAACTCGCTAAAAGAGAGAGGGAAGAAGGATTACCAGGTTCAACAGGGGCGACTGCAAGAACGCCAAGCTCGGGAATGCCCAGATTGAGAAACAACAGTGGCCAAAATCCCTAGTCGATGTAGACAATGGAGACGATGATGCTACATCGACGTTAAACGGACGTTGGGTGCCTTGCGTATTTGCAAATAGGTTGGCGAGGGAAGAGGACGGTGAAAACAGCTAGGGGAGAGTGTTACCACAGGTGAAAATGATGAAAAGTTGAAACAGGGAGGAATAAAGGATGAAACAGGTTTTTTGAGTTGCGATATCACAACATAATTTCGGTATCGCAACTTAATAACTTGCGGTATCGCAACATAAATTGTGATATCACAACATTTGTTGTTATATTACAAATAAAAAAACGCCTTTTGGCCAGCGCAGGGTATGGACTGTACGGAGAATGTCTGGGTAAAATAGCCAACTTTGATGACAAGGGGGAGGAATCGATGACTTTGGATTACCATACAGAAAAAATCCCATCCAAAAATCCTAGCTAACAAATAAGGTATGTACACATGTGCTTTGACTAATGGCAAAATACAGTAATCGAGATTGGGCCTTGATTGAGAGGTTCCACTTCCCTTTTTCTGAAAAAAGTTCTAAAAGTTAAGAATTCAATGAGGACAGATTTCAGGACCGAGTTTGATTGATGATATCTGGACAGCTTAAATCTTGCAACATGTGTAGAAAATATCCATTGTGAATATCAGGAGAACTCTTACCCATTTGGGAGCCTATACTGTGACTTTCTTTCCATTGTACACGTACTCAGATGTCTTTTTTGTTTCTTCGTTCTGCATTTCCCTTCGCATTTTCCTCATCAATTCTACTAGAGTAGGTGAAATTTGACTCCATCTAATAACTCCTGTTGAATTGTCTTTTGGTTCAATAAATGTTTCACTGAACCTCCTTCTGTTGAGTTTGGCGCTTGCAAGTAGATTTGTTTGTATATTATACTTGGGTAAATATGTATATGTGTGGTCCATACTAGGCCTGGACTTGGTTCATATTGTAAATCGGGACCATAGATCTTGGATTTTCCCAGCTGTGTTTGTCTGGTAACTCGGTAATCTAAGCCCCAGTTGGGACGGGAGGATGATAAATTGTATATATTCCAAGGAAAGATACAGACAACAGAGAATGAAATGGAAAGCTACCCCGGGTTGCAAAACAGGAGCCACTAGGAGAGAGCCCACCAACGAAAAATGCCAATACCAAGAAGGACCCACAAGCCGGACCAACTAAAAAACGAACCCCACAGGCCAGGGCAGCCAACAACCCACAAAGTGGGCAACAAAACATAAGAGAACACAAAACATGCATGATTAGATTTGGTCCTCTAAATTTGACAAATTTCGTAGATGATCCCATTTTTGTTTACTTATCTCCTCATATGTTGATCAATCAAATTATTGGATCAGCCCTTCCTACATTCAAAATCCCCAAAATTTCTTCCATTCTATAAATCTTCAAAATATTCATTACTTGGTCAAAGAAGCAACTAGAGTCCAAGACTAGAGAGGAAAATGCTTCTGAAAGGCGTAACGGTGGCTCTTCATCTATTCTACTCTACAAATTTTAATAGTATTTTATTGATAAACATGATTAAAATTCAGTGCTCAATGTGTGTGTATCATTATCCAAGATAAATGTTGACTTAAGCTTTCCCACATTCTGTTGCTTTATATCTAGGTACCGGACTATGCGATGACATTTGAAGAGGGAAAGTCTAGAAAGTACGTTTGCCTTCTAGCCTTCCAGACCATTTTGTGTACATATTTTTGTGAATATTTTATCCAATACTTGTTAAAATTCATGTAGACCTTTTGGACGATTATGGTGGGATGAAACTGTGGCAACTGTCTTCACTAGAGTGGACTCTCACAACCAGGTATCTCATCTCTAGATTTGATTAGTCCTGAATCAATACTTTACCTATTCATTAATTATGGAATTTTCTTCAAGACTGTTTTACATCCAGTTCAAGATAGGGTCCTCACCGTGCGTGAGTGTGCAAGACTGCAAGGCTTTCATGATTATTATAAGCTCTGTGGGACGGTTAAAGAAAGGTACCTTTTGCATGTTTGTATTTTGATTTCATAAACTTTCTTCCCTCATTTGTTTCTGAAGGATGGATTCCTCTAATCCACCCAACATTTTTGAGCAACTGATGTTTACTTTCTGATTTCCTTGGAAGTCTGTTGTCCATTCTCCATTTTCTCAGACATTGGTGTGTTTTGAACCATATATGTACGAGTCTCATCTTCATGTCAAGCATCATGTTACATCCCCTATGCGTTTAGTGTATAAAACTTAGAGAAGGCCCATGCATCCATGCTATTGTCTTGTGTTACGCTTGTATTTGATTTTAAGTCGTTTATTTTCTGGCCTTCTTTTTCTGATTGTCTAAATATTTCTTTGCGATCCATTTGTCATGTAATAATTTTCACCTTCTGTCCTTGCAGATACCGTCAAATTGGCAATGCCGTGGCACTTCCGGTCGCACGGGCTTTAGGATATGCATTGGGGATGGCATGTTTGAAGCTTGCGGGCGACGATCCGCTACTGATTCTGCCACCCAAATTTTCCTTTTCTACCATCGTCCAACTTCCTCCATCTTCATCTTCTGAAGTTGACGGCTAATTGTCACCATCCCTTAGTCTTATGCTAAAGCGGCAATGGTTTCCTTTTCTCTACCTTTGCTGTTCCTATGGGCCTCAAAAGTGTTGGGTTTCAGCAGCTGGGTTGGGTGAGTCGACTGGAATCAACGAGGGAAGTGATGTATGTTCTTGGGAACTGATGGTGTCTTTTCACGGACCTCTGAAAACTTTATTTTTTTATGACTTCAGCTTCTTTTCTTTGGTTCAGAGAAACGATCCCTACAGTGAAATGTATTTATACCTCATCTCAGGCTGCAGAATATGGTTATCCACCTTTGGGCATGTATCTGCTTCTCACAATAAATGCAGAAAATGCCTCCCAACTCTCAAAATGAAATCTCGTGCCTTTGTTGCCTCGACTATGGACCATTAAATGCCACTGTGGGTGGACCATGCACATAGAATTTCAGCAACAAGGTCCTTGTGAGGATGTTGTCAATAACTGTCATGATCCAATTGATGTGGATCTATTAGGTAGCCCAGGATAATGTTGATCATTATATATAATTAGTGGTCCATACATTATGGAATGGACTAATTGAGAACGGGAACAAGTGATCCAAATGATCCGGTGATATAATCACACTATGCACAGATTGCACGAGATCAGGCCTCACAATTTTAAGAACTTGGATTAATCGATCAATGATCTCTTGTATACTTTGTCACCCACTTTTTAGTACATGCAAAGAGAAGCATTCATGGTTAGGTAGGAAACACTTATCTTCGATTTGAGATGAAAAAATCATGCATCATAGAGGTTGGACATGTGTACAATTTTCAATGCCAAGGATGATTTTCCTCAGCAATGGGTTGGACCAGATGGGCCTAGCCCAAATACAGCCCTCACCTTCAGAACTTGATCTTATAAAAAGAACACCGCCCTTTTTGGATGGGCAGTGGGGATGATGCAGATCTTGAGGTCACTTAATGAAGGGGTCCTTCCATATCAACCATTTATATGAAGTTGGATTTATCAAATAGCAACAAACCAATTGCAATGTTATAATTGAAAATTGGGATTTAAAAAAAATCTTAAAACCTGACAATACAGTTTAGTGAATAAAAACACAAAAATGACAGAATTAGTATGGCGTACTTATTTTTGGACAAAATTGCCCACCGGCTGTCGATATTGTCTCCCAATTTATATTTTTTGAAAGCCAAATTTTTATCCTAATTGGAAAACACCTATTGAGTGAATCCTAAATAGGTACACATTCATCACAATGACTGAATTTGAATGTTACAAAGCACCTAATCTTCCACATATCTATATTTTTACTGATATGGGTGTTGATATCGTCACCCACTTTTTAGTTATTTTATGTCAAATTTATACATGATTTGGGGTAAACTTGTAGAATCAGTCCTAGATGGGTACATATAAAAAATGTCTCAATTTGATAAAAAAAAAAAAAAAAGACTGTCAAAAAAAAAAAAAAAAAAGACACAAAAACTGGGCAGCTTTGTTAAAAAAAAGAGTACAACATCCTAATTCATCATTTTTATATTTTGTTTTCACTAAACCATATAATCAGGGCTTAAGAGTAATTTTTTCATAAAAACCCTTGAAAATTAGTTCACTAGTTTGATATTTTGGGGGCTATTTCAATATCTCGAAATAGTTGTTTAATGGTAATTGAGTGAGTCATATGTTTTATAAATGTCTAAACTAAAACCTTTTATTGAATAAATTTCCCATTCTCTCAAATGAGTTATACTAGCAACTGTTGAAGCCATGGGAGAACTTTTTCTCTCCCGATTTATATGTTGTGTTTTTAATTATTTTGATAGTTGATTGGAAAATGCAAACTTTTGTTTAGGGAAAAATCTCAAAATCACCCCCCAGTTTTGATCTAATATCAAGAAGGTTTTAAAAAAACCTATTATCCTAAAAAAGGTATTTTGTTTCACATAAGTCTTTTGAAACAACAGTTGGCATTAGTCAATCTTCTGTTTAGAAAAATGAAAAAGAAGATACAAATTGGATATGTGTTAGAATATTAGATCAAAATAGTGGAGGTGTTTAGGTTGATGAAAGCCCGCTCACACTAAAGGGTTTGGGCCGATGATCCTAATCTGATTAGGTTTCTTTATTAAATTATAATTGAGATCTTTTGCAGTTGTAATTTATATTTAAGTTAGGGGTTTATTTTACCAAATTTGCTTTGGTTTTTATATGAATAAATTTTGTTTAATTCAGTTTATTAGAACGCAAGAGTATAAAAAGACTAAAGTTCAAAAAGAAGAATACCATTGAAGAAGATGGTTAGGCTATGTCTACTTATTCTATGATGTTATTTCAACAAGTTAGTGACAATGATCTATTTGAAAGCTGCTTGATAAACTTGGGAACCTTTGTCCTATAAAATATGTACTGAACCCTTTTTTGATATTAGGTCGAAAATTTAGGTACTGTTTTGAAAACTTTTTCATCGTTTTGTCAGTCTCTTTATGCTTTCAATTCCCTGGAAGGATCTTTCAGACTCGGAGTAGAACCAAATCCAAGTTGGATTTCAATCCCAACCCAGAAACAGTGAAGAAGAAAGAAGCAAGAGATTGGAGAGACGATTGCTACTTTCATCTTGAAGATTGAAGGATGGCAAAGGTTCGATGCCAGCGGATTGGATGCGACGCCATGTTCTCCGAAGACGACAATCCCGAAGGCTCCTGCACCTACCACGCTTCTGTAACATTCATACATCTTCTTCTCCTTCTTTCTCCTTCTTTCAAGCTTCTTCTTGTTCTTTCTGCGTGTTGGGGTTTTTCCTTGTTTGGTTTTAGATGAATTCTATTGAGATTATGGAGCTTTTTAGAATGCACCACTTCTGGAAACACTCTTTACGGATCCAAATATTTGATTTTTATCCTGAAAGAAGCAGTTAAAACCGCATCTCGATTATCAAAAGACCCCAAAAACGTGTTTTTGGAGAAAATCGCAATGAACCCAAATGTATTAATCAGCAGTCCTGCACATAGGGCACGGGAGAGAGGTGTATGAGACAGTACTACTCGGAAAGTAATAATCTTTACTGCAAACATTGGGCATATGAATTGAAATTCTCAATGAGAACAACATTGCAGCATAGATCGTTGGGTAAAGATTTAGAGAAGATGAAGAAAAAGAAGCAGAAGAAGAATTCTTCTATGGTTGAATCCCCTTGTGTGTATTGCCCCTGCAAGTGAGGATACTATTAAGTAATTCAACAAATTCACGACTGACTCAGTATCGAACAATATGATTTGGAAAATGTCATCATCATCAAATTAACCCATCAGTATGGGATTGATGATCTCCATTAATTAAATGATGATATAATGATTATTCATTCTTTCATATGTTGCAATCCCATTCTCTTTGTTATATCATATTATGGTAATTTCTGATTGGTTGATTGTTATTATCTTAAATTTGAAGCATGTGTTTTGTATAATCTATGTAAATATGAGAAAGAATGTCAACATTGTTGCAAGAAAGATGAACTCCTTGAAAGTAAATGAAGGTCGGTGATTGAGATTGGGCAAATAATTTAAGCATATGAACATTTATGAACACTGAAAGTGGTTGGTACTTATTTCAGCATTGTTGTACATGATGACTCATTCCTGTATCAGAAACTAGACACTTATTTATATTATAAAATTCAACTATATGTTTATTTGGTCAGATATGCTAATGGTGGAACTTTTTTTTTTTATCCACGTATCGGCTTGGATCCATGGTTTTGCTGCCTTCCTTATAGGGTGTAAGTCCAAAATTTAATTCCATTTGTTTTTACCTTTAGAGTCATTCTCCAATTTCTTTTGGCAGTAAACAATACACCTTAATAATAATGCGATTCTCATTTTCTGCAGCCTATGTTTCATGATGGTATGAAAGAATGGAGTTGTTGCAAGCAAAGAAGTCATGACTTCAACTTGTTTTTAGGGATTCCTGGGTACGCTCTCACTTTTTTGTTGTGTTAATGATCATTATGCTTTAAAAATTGAAGTGAAGCTCTTTGAGGCTGAACAAATTGCATGTTTAAAACATTTTCTATGGGAGCTTTTAGAACCTTTTCTTTTATTGTCTACGTTGGATGTGGAATAGTGAGGGTGGAGATTGGACAAGCATTTTCTTGGCTTAGACAATCCTCTTTACCCCTGTTTGGTTCCATTTTTGGTGCATAAAAGTGGGGATGATATGGAGTTTTCTTTGAATGTTCTACTTGAATCATTGTCTCCTTTTCTGAATGCTTAAGAGTGTATGAGGCTTATTCTTTTATTCTTGCTTCTTTGAAATATTATTCTCTGACATGATCAATTTTATTTTATTCTTACATATCTTTTTAAGAAATCATATTTTAGGCTCTTTGCCACAGGTTTAGATTGGATCTTGGATAAAAGCTTGTCATAGCCTTACTGTTCACAGAGAATTAGATAATTCCATGTCTTGGATGGGAGGCTGAAATGTGCTGTTCTTGATTTAATAGACCCGACCCCCCCCCCGACCCCCCCCCCCCCCCCCAACACACACACACACACACTCTCTCTCTCTCTCTATATATATATATATATATATATATATTTGAGATTTCAGATGTTGGTCCGTAAATATGAAAAAAAAAGTCACTTATGGAAGCTCTTAGTTCTGGATCAAATCAAATTTCTTGACAGCAGGCCCTTTGTTTTACATTTTTTTTAATGGTGACGTTCTTCATTTTATAATTTCACGAGGCTAAGTCCTGAATGTTAGATTAGTTTTTCGGATAGTATGTTATTATAACGGAAGTACAATATTTTGAATATCAAATATATCTAGGGCTTACACGAGCTATGGTTGATTGCACACTGCAATGAAAGAAGTTCCCAAGGGTTTTACCTTCTGCAAGGATCATCCCGAATCTTATCTTCTGACAAATGCACCTGAGAAAAATGCATGAATACATTGACACTGGCTTATGAGCTAGTGGGTCTAGTCCACTTACCTGAATAGATGGAATTAAATCATGACTGTATGTGCAGCGTAGTTTCTTTAATTGAATGAATGTTTTGATTATGTATCTCTCCAATATCAGTTGCTCATGGTATCTTTTCTTTCAATGAAGATGTACAACAGGTAAGCATACGACAGAGAAACCAGTTACTAAGCCAGTTTCAAGCCAGAAAAAGCCAACTCCATCCCCATCTATAGCAAACAATCAGACCCATTCATCAAAACTGGATTGTTCGAGATGCCGGCAGGGCTTCTTTTGTTCTGATCATGGTATATTCATCTCATTCTTTTAATTTGAGAGATACATGCTTGTACATTACATATGATGTAGAGGGTAAACTCAGATTCTATCACCGAAAGGGGGAAAAACCTTGACTTTGTTATACTTACCGTGTTTTGAGTTCATTTGAAAATATATAATGGTATTGAGAATGATGAAATGTACAATGTTCAATCAAGCTTTTGTTTACCCACAACCTCTACTTGTATGGCTGCCTTTTGGTCATCCATATCCAAATTGCTATGCTAGCTCAACCAGTTGTTGTGACTTTGTTATATGGGCCCCATGTTGGATAGGAGTTACCCCAAAATCTTCCCCATAGTTTATTCTTATCTTTTAAATGTGGATCATACTTTGTAGTTTTCCATTTTGATCAAATGACTGAATTCTATTGTTGGTTCAATGGTGAGGCACCTCCCTCTCGACAGAAATGACTAGGCCCTAGTTCTGATGGTTAGAGATTTGGGTAGAGTGTTTGAATAGGTGTGTGAGTTGTAGGAGAGGTTTGAGCATCTAATTGTTGGAGACATTGGTGTATGCTCGATTGCATGGCGGGGCCCACAAGGTCAATTGCTTGTGTTACTTACATGCGGATAGTAAGTGTGTGTCTCCTGATTGAACGGAAGGAAATTGAGCATCATCTGATACACTTCTGAGAATCAGTCCTTGATGTTTTCAGGTTCACAGGCCAAACTTGTGAAGCCAGTTGTGCCCGTGCCCCCACCTTCAGAGAGCAATGCAGATGTGGAGAAAAGCGCTCCAGATCCTGCCAAGAAGATAATCAATCTGAATGAACCCCAGATATGCAGAAATAAAGGGTGCGGCAAGACATTCAAAGAAAAGGATAACCATGAGAGTGCCTGCGAGTACCATCCTGGTCCTGCTGTTTTCCATGACAGGATGAGAGGGGTAAGCTTTCATAACTGTCTTTCCCAGCTGCAGCTCTCACTCTTCTTAATATCTGCTTGCTTTAAATCTCACCCTATCTTGTCATTTTGCAGTGGAAATGCTGTGACATTCATGTCAAGGAGTTTGATGAATTTATGGACATACCCCCATGCACTAAGGGTTGGCACAATGCAGATCCGGAGTCTTAAGTGCTCATTTTCAATGAGAATTTCACGAGAATTTGAATCCCTAAAAGTCTGCTGTCTTTGGCATGGGAGAAAGCTTGGTGATTCAGTTTTTAGGCGGGCTATTGCTGGTTTTTGTTTGTTTGCATCATTGTAACATGGAACAGCTATGCATGGATTCGCAGGATTAGCTTTTAACGGATAGAGATTTTGCATGTGGATGTTTCCTCTAAGGGGCCTGTTTGGCACAGGGTTTGTAGAATAGTGGCTTTATCTTGTGACCCATTATTGTTTCTATCATTGACAGTTTAAAGCTTCATAACATAACGAGTAAGCCATAGACCTACTGTAAATGGTGATCTGTGCCAAAGAAGCCCAAAAGGCAATCCACCACATGCCTGCCTAGATCAGTTGGTAATGCCATAATGGACATTCAAGTGCTCCAGAGGGGAGGCAAGGAGTGCCAACTGCCAAGACTGAGCATGGTGACAAAAGAGAAGGGTATCTGCCAGGAGCATTCTTTAGAAAAATAGTTTACAAATCTTGATATAAAATGCAGTTATGCAAGTGGAAAGTGCAGTTCTATTTTAATGCAGAAAGTAACTGATTGTAGCAGTGAATTTACATTTATTGTTTTTCATTGTTAGATACACAATTTATTTGGTGCGAGTGAGGATGCATTAGACTCCAATTAGCCTTAAGTGCATGGACTCTTGAATCCATTACAATTTGAGATAGAATGATTCACAACAGTTAAGAGACAGCAATAAGGGTCCTGTAAAACTTCCAAGTCAGACATTCTAGAAAGAGGCTCTCAGATATGCCAAAGATGCAAGTGAGGATCCAGTTGCTTTAGTGGCTAAGCAAAGAAGTTGAGTTCTCATGGAAGTCCTCCAAGTGGGTTCTTTTGAGTTCGTTTCCCCTCTTCAGAAGTTTTCAATTTCCTTAAAATTCTTCCATTTCTTAGAACTTGCTTTCAATTATTATGGTGATGGTGTCTGTCTGTCTGTAGAGGACCTTACCAGTAACTGGGCTGGATCATTATTCTTTTGATTCTGGTGACTTCTTCTCCCTATTTTTCCATGCATGAGTTTTCTATCCTTGATGCGGCCAATCATGGAAAGGCCACAAGTGTTCATTGAGGTGATTGTAGTGGTCTTCAGCTTCAACCATAAGATTAAGGCCATTACACTAGTAACTATTCAGCATGTAGAAGGGTCTTAATTCTCTTAACTATTGGTTGCCTCTAAGTTTAAAAATTAATTTTGATGGTCAACAAGCACCACAACAGGAAAAGAAAATGAAAATGGAAGGCCTCCTGGTCGGCTGTGTCTTTGCATATGCACTTGTTATGTTGGACTTTCATGCCGTGTTTCTTTGCTGGATTTTTAAATTTTAGCCACCTATAAAGTCTCAAATGATCTTTGGAATTCTTAGAATTTCAATCTTCTTGGCATTTGTAAATCCTTCACTTAAGAAGAGGATTTATGATCTTTACCAACATGGAGTTGGTTTGGTGACTACTGTCTGTGGAGGTTCTTTTTTTTTTTTTTTTTATAATGTAGGATATCTATCGTCCAGTCCAATCAAGGAGCCTTTGGCCCTGAGTCCAAGGGACATTCATTAAGGATGATAAAACTTGTGAGGAGAATGTTTTAAAAAGTAAAAAGCTGGTCAAAATCATTCTTAAAACTTGTACCTATGAACACCTTTATAGGGGCTTTTTTTTATAGTGTACATTAGAATTCATAATGAAACAAGCTCTATTAAAGAATTATTAAAAGAGGAGAGGGTTAAAAGACATAATGTAGATGAGGCGTTGACTTTCCTATGATTGAATTACTATAGTGATGGATGGGGTATTTATTTTCAATCTTCCCTTAATCCAATTTACAAAAATAGGTTATTTAATTGTTATATATAGATATTCACATCTGGTTCTTTAGTTTTTAACCACTTTTAAAATACAAAATCTTAGAATTTCTAGATTTCAATGGCATGAAACAAAAAGGCCCTTAATATATATTTTTTATACCCCCAAGAGAAAAAGTAGTGCAGAAACTTCCAATAGAATACTAATTTCAGCCCCTTGTACTGTGGTTTTTTCTCTGTTTTTTTTTATTCCTTCCACCTTATATTGTAGTTTAAAGTGCCAACTAAGGGAAGTGCTACTATGAGAGACACTCTCACCAACTTTATGAGAGATGGGTGGGGGCCCTCACTTCCATATCCACTCTCACCAACTTAAATGCAAGGACCCCCAACTTAAATGTGAGGGTCTCCACCCATCTCTCATAAAGTTGGTGAGAGTGTCTCTCATAGGAACACTTCCCGCCAACTAATATACATGCAAAAATAAAAATAGAAAATAAAAACTAGAATTCATTGGGGGTGAAGATAACTCTCATTTTGGGAGCTCGAAAATTCAAAGAATGGCTGAAAGCTACGATTACTTTTAGTTTTTTTTTTTTTTGGGTAACTTGTAGGTAAGGTGTGATAGTCCATGGGCGATCAACAGTATTTGTGGATAGATTGTGTATTCTTCAGCTTAAAAGGAGTGAGTCCCACCATTCAATTGAGCGCATGACGGAAACATGAATGGTGCTAATGTGATGTTAATTACATTTTCTGACACGTGATTATAATACGGTGAGATGTATTCCTTTAAAATTTTTGAATTGAAATTTGAAGATATATTTACGGAGGAAATATCCAAGGGAGAGTTTGGTGTTAAAAAGAAGCCAGATGGATTGATGGTGCTCTCTTGACAATTCCTAGCCAGAGGCAGCTAAGCCCACTTCTAAGAGACTCAAATCATCTATGGACCAAATTGTCTTCTTTCAGTTTCATTGGCCGTCAAAGGCAGTGGCTGTCCTAGTCATTTAAGCAAAGTTGAGCACGCCGCGTACATGATGGAATTTGACCATATATAGCTAACGACTTTCTTTCACCAGCTCCTCCACCTTCTTTCTTCTTAAAAAAAAAATAGAATCCTTCTTTTTCTCCTTCTTCTTCTCTCCACCCAACAACAATCATCAGCTGGGTTGGTGATTTTCTTCCTATCAATCAATGGCTTCCGATCGCAAAGGTTTTGGCTTTTCTTATTTAGTATTTCCTTCTCCTATTATAAATATATTAATATGAGTGCATGTATAGTCATGTGCGGACTCAGCATTCATCTGAAATGAATTTGTTGGTATCACCCACCCCATCTAGTTGATGTATCATAAATAATTTTTGACTAGTTGTTGATTTGTTTGTTCATCTTTGATTTGATTTGCCCATTTGATTGATTGTGCCTTTTTGTTTTCTCCCTCTTTCAGGATTAGCTCTGGTGATTATGGGAGTTAGTGGCTCTGGGAAATCGTAAGTATTTTCAGTACAGTCCTACTGCCGTTTTCGTCATTGCATTTAATCTTCTACACCCAGTATTTCTCCATGCTTCCATTCTTACCTGTTTTTTTTTTCTTCTTTTCTCTTCTTTGTTTAATTCCTATCATATTATAGTCTTGAATTATTGGGAATTATTACTTCAATTGAGAGGGGCGTTTTATGGATGAAGGGGGGTTTTGGATTAAGGGTACTGGAGAGTGAAGGGTCAAGAGCAGTGATCTATGGGGGACCATCAAATTCTTAGCTTTTTAATTTCATAGGCTAAAGTGTCAAACAATCATTTTTCTATCAAGGGGGGAATATTTTGATGGACCCTTGGATATCTCACTTCCATTGATCCTATTTCCACTCTTTGCCCCTTTGATTGAAGCTAGAAGTTTTTGGCTAACAAGCCCTTCATTGCTTTGGATACATTCTCTCTTGATGTGATAAAAGCAAGAAATGGATATCGGTCGAACAAATGTATAATGAACGGATGGTTGATTAATCTAAATCTTATATAGTTAAGAAACATAAGATACCGAGTGGAAAGGGGCGTCTCATCTCACACAGCTAGGGATCTATACTTGGGTGGGAGAATATTCTACAAGTAGACTGCATATTGCTTATGTGCAGTCCAGCTCATGGGGTCCATGGACAAGGGAGAGACAAAAAACCAGCCCCACCAAATCATCCTAGCCCTTGATTTAATAGCCATAAAGTAACCGTATATATATATATATATATTTTTTGAGATTCAATCCAATGGTGAGTGAAAGTTCAATGTATGTAAAATCTAGCCTAATGTCAGATCGTGGGATGACAAGAATATTGAAGGGGCTGCACTGATTAAAGGTGGACCCCATAGCGATGTAGTCCACTCATAGGAGAACTTTTTTTTTTTTGTTGGGGGGGGGGGGGGGGGGGTGGGGGGGTGGCGCTGTCTCACATGCACTATGCCAATGACCCAACTTAGCAAAAAAAGAAAAAAAAATCTTATATAGTTAAGCTAACTACTGAATTTAAATTAGTGATGGCATCATACCCATAAAAAGGTTCTTCAAAACCTTTAAAGTGGTTCATTCAGTGCACTACAATTTTGCATGTTCCTTCTCTTGGAATGGATTTTCTTTTTCTATTTGTCAGGATGGTCATAGTGGGAAACGATCATCAAGCCAGTCCTCTTGCCATGGGTTGTGTCATTCTAACGGAGTGTGGTATATATGTAAATTGAAGCTGGCCTGTAGTAGATCTCCCCAAATTATTATTTTGTGAGGTTCTTGTGTTAGATGGTATGACCTGCTGCATCTGAAGGACTACACTGGGACAAAGGAGGTACTGAATGGAGTGGAGGCAGTATTGAATATCTTCTGTTACTATAGCCTCAGTGCTAACACATGATATTCCAGAATAAAAATTTTACTGAACTGCCATTCAAATAGGAAGTCCCTTTTCCCTTCAAGTGATCCTCTGTTATGCAGCCAAACTTGATGATTGTCGTAATATACCACTCTTAGTTTTTTAGCATTCTCGATTCAAGTGAAGTTTCAACATGTTGGGAGGTCGTTAAATGGCTTTGCTGATTCGTTAGCTAAGCAAGGGGTGGATAGGTCTTCTAATTTGGTAGCTTTCACTGTGTGATGTTTCTTTGTTTTTTTTTTTTGTCCTTTTCGTTGTATATATAATTCTTTTATACAATCGTGCCCCTTGTGGTTTGTTTGGTGGGTTTCTTGTATCTGGCTTTATCTTTTAATATAATTTATCGTTACTGATAAAAAAATATATATATACCACTCTTAGTTTTCCAAATACCAGATGCTCTCCACTGTGTTTTGAAAGGAAAACAGCTGGATTGTTCTATGATAAAACCGGTGAGGATGTATAAACACCAACATCAAATCATGCAACACAGCTAAACAATGGACTGGCTTCTAAGTTTCCACACTTGCGGGTTCCTATGAAGGAAGAAAGCAATTGCAATCAGAATCAAACAATTGCATGTCTTTTATTTGGATTACTAGGTTCTTATTGATACAGAGGCCTTCTCCTCCCCTCTTAGGAAGAAGAATGCCTCCATCATTTCACTTCTCAGGTGGCAAGTGGATTGTATGGTTTCCATTGACTGCTTATGCATACTCCTCTTTTTTTTTTTTTTTTTGGTTCTCATCCTCTGGTATGTCTAAAAACAGTGAGAACCTTTGTCTCTTTTCCGATGTATACTTACCTTAGAAGGCTAGTGAATGTTCCTACTCATCTTGATGTTTGCTAAATATCTGTTGCAATGTTTGCATGCTTTTGTGGTTTGTCTGTCATCAGTACTCTCTCTCTCTCTCTCTCTCTCTCTCTCTCTCTCTCTCTCTCTCTCTCTCTCTCACACACACACACACACACACACACACAAACCCTGTACGAGAATCAAAAAGATAGTTTATTTTGCACCAACAGGACAGTTGGTGAGATGCTTGCAAAGGTTATGGATTGCAGCTTTCTTGATGCTGACGATTTCCATCCGCAAGAAAATAAAGGTATATTGGAACCTACTGCTATAAATTTTGTTGCCAATGTTACTAAAAGAGTATCATATAGTGCTTTGGTCATTTTAGGACTTGAAGATTCATGGCTCTTTTGCTGCTTTTGTACATGGGAATGATTGCCATTTTCTGCATCTTTTTAATGCATCTCATAATCATTTTCACCTAAGGAAACAACATTTCTTTTAGTATCAATTTAAATGCACAATAACTCATAACAAAAATTAGCTTATTTCCAGATTTATATTATCTCGGACTCAACTCAGGCTGATTCCATGAAATGAAAACGTATGTAGTTTACAGAACAATTGCATAAACCATTAACCCTGCGTTCAAAGATCTTATAATGTTGGACTTCTGAGTTACTATAGTCTACATAGGAGATCTTCACACTGAGCTTTTAGGCGAGTTTAGGTTGTTAGATAGATGGATCAGCAACTAAAATTGAATGGTGTAGAGCCCCTGAACCAAGTGTTTTCCCCTGATAAGATCTCTGCTCTCTTAACTTGATATATTTGGTCATAAACTCTGGGTAGAATTTTATCAATGACTATATAGGAGATCAAGCTCAAATTACTCACACTGAGTTTCTAAGTGAAAGGTTGTCAGACCGATCAATCAGCTGCTAAAATTGGATAGAATACAGCCCATGAACCCGCGGCTGTTTGCACCTGATATTGTCATTGCTCTATAACATGATATTATCTGGTCATAAACTCTGTAGGTTACCTTCAACAGGCATTATTTGAAGACCATGAGCAGCAACTATTTTGTGGCTGATAACTATTCAATTGACCATCATGTTTTTTAATGAGGTCTTGATGATAGATATTAGAACTGGGCAACACCCCAAATTCATAGAACAAATGTCCATGATCGGTTATATTTTTCCAACCAATCTTCAGGGTTTAGGTGATTCCCCATCTACTGTGTATCGATGCCTCTGTTCTGTAGATAAGCTCATGCCATTGTGATGCACCGCTAGAAGTTTAAAAATAAATCCATAATTCATGAAAACCAGCTTCCCCTATACATGAGAGACATGCAAAAAAAAAACTTCAACAAAACATGTAAGGACCAAAGTTAAGATGCAAATATTGTAACTGCATTGAGTGTCTAACTTGAACTCATCTGATTGAGCTGTTCGCGTGCATTCAATTATCCAATTCATTTGAGATTGGCTTTTGTAGAATGACATTTGGTACCTTCCTTTGTATAATGCAGATAAAATGAGAAAAGGAATTCCCCTCTCAGAGGAAGATCGGATTCCATGGCTTGAAACTCTGCGTGACATGCTCAGAGAATTCATAAAAAGAGGTGAAATAGCAGTACTGGGCTGTTCTGCTTTGCAAAAGAAATATAGAGAGATTCTTCGAACATCAGACCCGGAGTACGGGCCAAGGTGCTATACATGTAGAATGAAATTTGTTTGCTTGCAAGCATCTCCTGAAGTAATTGCTGACCGGCTCAAGAGAAGGGCAGCAGAAGGGAAGCATTTCATGCCTGCCACCCTTTTGAAGTCGCAGCTAGATTTGCTTCAGATCGATGAAACTGAAGGGATAATCATGGTCGATGCCACTCTTAGTCCTCAGTCTATTGTTGCAAGCTTAAAAGATTTGAACTTATGAATAAGAAAAACAAATTGGAATTCATTGTACAATCATGATCCCTCGTATTGAGGAAGAATGCAACTGCTATTGTACTAGTTTTGGTCATCCTTACAGATCATGTAAGTAAAAAATTTGACCATTCTTGTTATTGTAATTGCAAGCAACATTGTTAAAGTCATTATCCTCAACAATATTTTTGTCATTATCTTTCAAAAAAAAAAAAAACAATATTTTTGTCATTATTTTCAATTTGAAACTTCCAAAATGTTTTGTTTCAGTGTATGTCCAATTGACAGAGGGCCAGAATAAGCTTCACAATCATTGCTTATTTTCTAGGTCAGATCTCATCATGTTCTTCAAAATAGAGTACTTGAAACAGCCTAAATCTCAGTCCACCACCTTGACAGTTGGTCATGGCCACTTTTCTACCTGACCTCCACTGTATTTTGTCCTAAGATAAAAACTCTGTTAGATTTAACTTCATGCATATTAAACTTGGGTAATAATGTGAAAACACCACTAAAGTTAATTTAACAAGATCATCATTGACTTAGGTTAGGTCTAAAAGAGAATTTTCATTTTTTTGCAATAAATAATGTCAAATTTTTATAAATGAGTTGAAATTCTGCAACTCAAAGTGGGTTAAGGTGGTTGATTGAGATTTTCAGAATGATATAGGTGGTTACTTTGAAAATTAAAAATGTAGGTTGTTGTATGTGATTTTTAAAATGCTGGTTGCTGTATGTAGGTTGCTGTATGTAAAAGAGTTACAACACAAAAAGTGGTCTTTTCCTCATTTAAATAGTGTCATCACCCAGGCTTTACATAATAAGATTAATTCTATCAGGATTTGACTGTTCTTTAACGGACCAGTGCAAGTGCAATTTTAGCCTGTTGAATCTAAGGGCCTTTGATTAACATTCTGCTGTGATCATTTCTAGCTTACTGAGTGCTTGACTCTTGAGATGCAGTCATGTGGCCCTGGATATGGATCAGGGGTCATGATTTTCTTGGAATTGTGAAAATCGTGTATGGGGCTGGTGGGGCCTTCCTACACACCCAATCACCCATCCTTTTTAAAAGAGAAATATGCTATCCTCATCTCTTTCAAATCTCCATCTGGGATCATGGGGCTTTGTTGAAATGAGATTCACACCTTAGTTCAAACAAGAGCAATTGTTACTGTTGAAACATTTCCCTAGAAAATATGACCAAATTTACTTTTGCATTCAAGGATGATTCCCTACTCCACGCTGTGTGATTTTGGGAAATTCACGTGGATTTTGGATGGCGTGGCTCACTGTGATTGATCCATGCATAGTAAGTATGATTCAAGTTCAATGTGTGATCCGGACTCATTCGCCATTGGAGACCTTGTGAAATTAAGTGGGACCCCATCTTTGGTGACAAACAAGATGCGCACTCCCGTATGAGAAAATTTCCTTGAATTCAAATTGGAGATTCAAAGTGGGCTGTCATCATCGTCATCATTATTATCATTAAATCTTTGTCCCAACTACGTTGGAGTCGGCCACATGAATTCAGTTTCTCCATTTAGATCGGAGATTCGTTATACCGTCGGATCTGGATCTAGGCCGGGACCCATGCTACCATCTTTTTCAGATCCTCCATTTTATCATGAGCAAGAGCAATGCATGGTCCACACAAAATGGGTCCTACTCCTACCCAGTAGAACATATGAATAAGGGTAATTTGGTCATTACAGTTGCCTTTCTTTCCTTCCAATATGGAAACCAGCCCCTCGACAAATCCAACTCAGCACAACGGTTACTTTTGCGGGCCCCACTCGTCATATTTGAAATTCAAACATGAAAGTTACCGTTAGAACCACACCCTTTAAAAGGAACATCAAATCAAACTCAATCCTCACTAGTAGTACGAGATAAAAACGAAAACAGGGGGAGACGAAGAAGAAAAAGCTCTTTTCTTTCCCTTGCAGTGTGTGATTTGTGAAAGGCCTTCAGCAATCTGAAACAAACATAGAAGCTCTCGCTCAATCATCTTTCGGCTTTTGCTTGCCCTCGATCATCTTTCGGCTTTAGGCTTTCTGCAATCTAAAACAAACATCAAAGCGCTCTCAATCATCTTTTGGCTTTCTCTTTCTTTCATTCTTATAAGTTTTGAATAATTGCTTTGCTGATCTTTTGTTTAAGTCTTCCTTTCTTGCATTGCTGATATTTTCTTTGGAGTCTTGCAGGGTTTTTTTTTTCCTCTCTAGTTTGTGTTTTGTTTTTTCTTTTTTGGTGTAAACATCATGGATGCAGGATCTTTCTCTTCTACTTCTCTCTCTTCTAGCAGCAAGACCTTGTCTCGCCGCCCTCTCCAAGAACACGTCCTTCCGAGGCACCACCACCAAGAACACGTCCTTCCGAGGCACCACCACCCATCCCGACAACATGTGCGTTAATGGATTCACTCCTGTGATTTTTCAATCTTTTTGCGTTTCTGGGTTTGCTCTAGTTTCCTGGAATTTTCTTTCCTTAAAGCCCTTTTCATTTTCTGGCCATTCCTTTCATTCTTCCTCACATTTGAAGATTTGGGGCTATTCTTGAATTTTTGCAGGGAGACAGATTCATCCCAGACAGATCTTCGATGGATTTCGACATGGCCCGGTACTTGTTAACAGAAGGGAGGAAGGAAAAAGAGAATACAGCAGTGAGTTCTCCCTCGAAAGAGGCGTATAGGAAGCAGCTCGCTGAAACCCTGATGATGAACAGGACTCGGATTCTTGCTTTCAAGAGCAAACCCCCCACACCTGTTGAGGGGGTATTCCAAGAATCCTCCATGGATAGCGTCTCCACAACTCAGATACGGGCCTCCAAGCCCCGCAGATACATTCCTCAAGTGGGTTTTCCACCGTCGTCTTCTTGTTTTTTAATTCTTCTGTTTCATTGGGGTTTTAGCTAATGATGAAGAACTCATCTCCTCCTTTTGTGATCTTTTAACATTGCAGTCTGCAGAGAGGACATTAGATGCACCCGAGATTGTGGATGATTACTATCTGAATTTGCTAGACTGGGGTAGCAGCAATGTCCTTGCAATCGCTCTGGGAAGCACAGTGTATTTGTGGGATGCTTCAGATGGGTCTACCTCAGAGCTTGTGACGGTCGATGAGGAGAATGGTCCCGTTACCAGCGTCAATTGGGCTCCAGACGGCAGACATATTGCTGTTGGCCTGAACAGTTCAATTGTCCAGCTTTGGGACCCCACCGCCAATCGGAAGGTTAGTGCCACTCACCTACTATTTTCTAGGATTTCTATGTTCCTCAGATGCGTGGATGAACAGTAAGAACAATCCAAGCATGTTTTCCAAATCTCAGTTTCATTGTCTTGTGTTCCTACAGTTGAGAACTCTGCAAGGTGGTCATAATTCTCGAGTGGGCGCTCTTGCTTGGAATAATCACATCCTCACAACAGGGGGAATGGATTCCTTGATAAACAACAATGATGTGAGAATAAGATCCCACATTGTGGAAACATACAGAGGACACCAACAGGAGGTGTGCGGGTTGAAATGGTCCGGTTCTGGCCAGCAATTAGCCAGCGGAGGAAATGATAATCTGCTTTACATATGGGACCGGTCCGCGAATACTCAGACCCAGTGGCTTCACAGATTTGAAGATCACACGGCCGCTGTGAAGGCGCTTGCATGGTGTCCTTTCCAGAGCAATTTGCTTGCTTCAGGTGGGGGTGCTGGAGACAGGTGTATAAAGTTCTGGAACACCCACACTGGTGCTTGTTTGAATTCTGTGGACACCGGCTCGCAAGTCTGTTCATTGCTGTGGAGCAAGACTGAGCGAGAGCTATTGAGCTCTCATGGGTTTACTCAGAATCAACTGACCTTGTGGAAGTACCCTTCCATGGTAAAGATTGCAGAGCTTAATGGGCATACTTCCAGAGTTCTGTTCATGGCCCAGGTAACAAATTCAAGCCAGATTTGTTCTACTGAATTGTTCTCTCAATTTGATGCATGGAATTGTGAGTGATTTTGGTTCTCTTCTGGTTGTTTTTCAGAGCCCAGATGGGTGCACCGTAGCTTCTGCAGCGGGGGATGAGACACTTAGATTCTGGAATGTCTTTGGGACTCCTGAAGTTTCTAAGCCTGCAATTAAAACAGCAAGTACAGGGCCATTTGCTAATATAAACCACATCAGGTGAAGAGGTTCCAGAATTTCATAATAGTGCAAACACCACCACTCCATGTTTGTTCAGCAGAGAGGAAGTAACCGATGATAAATTGGAAAGGAAGTTTTAAGGGTATGAGTACTCTGCTCTGTTGTATTAATTATGATAAGAATGTTGCTTATGCGTGAAAATTATGCATGTGCTTGTTCTTGTTCTCACTTGAAGATGGTTGTTGATTTTATTGCAGAATCAAATGGCTTCCTTTTATGATGTGGCAGTTACTCTCCCATGCTTGTGAGGAAGGAAGAAAGAGAAAATTTAGATAAGCAAGTGTTTACAAAAATGTCAAAACAGAGGAAAGCAAGCACCCACAGCATAATACAATTGTTTTTGTTCTTACAAAAAAAGATCCTATATAGCGATAATCAACGGCTTACTAACCAAAGGACCCAAGAACACACTACCAAATTTTGCCTATGTTGATGAAGTCATTGATTCATCACACACTGTTTTGTTTTAAAAGCTTCTCTTCAGACTCTCTTATTATTTCCCATTGATTCACCATGTTGTGAAGTGCTTCTTGCTTTTGTTCCCTGAAGTTGTTGATTGTTGTTGAGTTCACCTGCCGAAGGAACACTCACTCTTCTTGAAATGTTCTGCTCTTCGGTGTCCTTGTGGGAAGTTTTTGAGGAGGGTTCTGAAAAGAAGCAATAATAGGTTCTTAATATGCTAATCCTGTATATAACTTTGTTAAGTTGGCAATAGTAAAACATTTCTTCGATTGCCCGTGGATGTAGCCTTTTTGGGTGAACCACGTAAATCTTTGTGTTCATGTGATGTGTTTTTTTTTATTCTCTATATTGTTCTATTGTGGCCCATTTAATTATTGATGAGAATTCGATAAAATAAGTAGTAAATCAGTGGTGCCCACAATAATAGACACCTCAATTGTTGTTACTGCAGCTCAAGTAAACTAGAGACAGGATGATAAAAGAAAGCAGGAAGAATAAAAATGGGGAGACAGTAATGAGAGGCGAGAAACCACTAAAAAAAAGGAGACAATTACGGGTAGACATCTAAGTGTAATGTAAACTCATCAGTGGTGCCACTCCAATCAGCAGTCGAGGCCCACTTAAACGATTTCACATCAGCACATGATTGTCGGTCCGATGCTCTACATTCGATTCTCGAAGATTGGGCGCAAAAAACAGAATCAAGACGTGAAAAAAAAAAAAAAAAAGTTTGCACACTGGACCACTCCTAAAGACAGTGATCAGTGAAATGTGCCTCTTATACTCAGAAGAAACCAAAAACAGTCTTATCTCAGTTGGAAAGATGGACTCAGAAGATGCTGATAACACCCAATTGTCTAAGGCATGATGAATTGATGAAAAACAACACACATTTCTGCATGATAAAAGGTTTTTAAGACCATTTAATTTACTCAGAAGAAAACAAAGACAAACAACAGAATCAAGACGTGAAAAAAAAAAAAAAAAGTTTACACACTGGACCATTCCTAAAGACAGTGATCAGTGAAATGTGCCTCTTATACTCAGAAGAAAACAAAAACAGTCTTATCTCAATTGGAAAGATGGACTCAGAAGATGCTGATAACACCCAATTGTCTAAAGGCATGATGAATTGATGAAAAACAACACACATTTCTGCATGATAAAAGGTTTTTAAAACCATTTAATTTACTCAGAAGAAAACAAAGACGAACAGTCTTATCTCAGTTTGAAAGATTGACTCAGAAGATGCTGATAACACCCATTCCTAAAGACAGTGATCAGTGAAATGTGCCTCTTATACTCAGAAGAAAACAAAAACAGTCTTATCTCAATTGGAAAGATGGACTCAGAAGATGCTGATAACACCCAATTGTCTAAAGGCATGATGAATTGATGAAAAACAACACACATTTCTGCATGATAAAAGGTTTTTAAAACCATTTAATTTACTCAGAAGAAAACAAAGACGAACAGTCTTATCTCAGTTTGAAAGATTGACTCAGAAGATGCTGATAACACCCAATCGTCTAAGGCATAATGAAACACAACACACATTTCTGCATGATAGGCCCCACTATATTTTACAGAGATGCAATTTACTCAGAAGAAAACAGAAAACAGTCATATCTCAGTTGGAATGATTGATTCCACCCCAATCTTCAGAATGAATCAGGAAGATGCTGAAAACACTAAATTGTGTAATTGTGTGAGGCATGATGAAAGCAACACACATTTTCAGCATGATAGCATTACAAAAATAAATAAAGAATTGCAATTCACTTGGAAGAAAATGGAAGCCGGAAAGATTGATTCCACCCAATCTTTCAGAATTAATCAGGAAGATGCAATGCAATTTAAATATTATCACTTCTATGGTATCAATCACCACGTCAAAATCACAGCAGAGTTCTCTTGAATCCATTCTCACAGCTTTACAAGTTTAAAAAGCAAATGTACAAAGAAGAAGAGCCAAGTGTTCCTAGGTCGGAATTGTGGCTTTTACAATGTATGACTGTCACAACAGGGACTAATAATACCATTACCATCATCAAGAATTGCAATTCACTCTGTCACAACACACATTTTCAGCATGTGGCTTTACAATGGTATGACTCTGTCACAACAGGGAATAATAATACCATCATCAAGGAAATTGCTGCCTGTTGTAGGTGTCTTCGTGTACAAAAACTGGCGGCTGAGTGTTTGGAGGTGGGAATTGTGGCTGTGCCAATGCAATGCCTTGGTTTTGGTGGGCACCCCAAGGGTCCATGTGCTTGGTTGACGATACAATGAGGTAATAGATGATGCCAAGTGAGACAGTTACAAGAGACAACACTGCTCCTCCTGAGAAAACTCCTGGCTTGACCACATAACAGTAACCAAAGTACATTTTTTCTTCCGCATGTTCATCATTGAGTGCAGCACCCGTTAACAACAGGAGAAATGCTATTACGAAGGTAATCCTAGATGACAACATCAAAGCCATGAATTACTTACATAGAATATAATTAATCAAATGAGTAAGTCTACAATTTTAACCATGCTTGTGAACAGATAGAATCTCTGAAAAGTGCTATTTTGAAATATTCTTAAAGAGACACAAGTTTTCCCACAGAAGATTAGCAGCTGGGAGTAGAAATTAAGGGATAAAGGGTTTTGACATTGAAACAGTTCTCTACAATAGTACAATTAGATAAATGGAATTTGCAATATCACTGTGCTCAGTTGCATGAAAGGGGCTGCATTCCACCAATCATCTGATTTAAGAGTAGAATCATCCATGGGACAAGTTCAAATTACAGTCAAAATATTGAACCATGTACAAGGTTATACCTAGTGGCTAAAGCTACAAATATGTATAAAAAAGAAATAATATCAGTGTTGGGATTGACCTTAAAGCGCAAACCAATCTTAGTCAGTGACCATGACAAGAACTTCAATAGAGCGACAGTTTTCGCAACATATCCATAAAAAAATATCAAAAAAGGAAAAAATGGCTGTTGTCACGTTTTACGTAAAGATCCATCAGGTTTCCTGATGAGCTTTAATGAAAGGTTGAAGATCCACACAATGGCTATCCCTGATGTTAATCTCTAGTAAGTACTAACCCTAGTTAGAAGGATTAGCAAAAATGCCCAAGATCGAATAATCACAACAACACAAATTTGTATTGCATCAAAAACTAGAACACTCACCAATAAATCTCGAAAAAGGAAAAGAAAAAAGGAAGGGACAAAAATATTGTCTTCCGGGAAAAGAGAAGAGATCATGCAAAAACATGTGGCTAAAAGGAGGAGAAAAACCTCTTGCAAATTTTTTGTATCACACTTGAGAGCAAGAACAGATATTGATATATTTGTCCAACAAAAAATAAGAGTTAATTCACTTAAACTAAAATACCTATTTCTAGTAAAAATAAACTTTTTTTTTTTATTTCTATTCTAACACAGGACACTCACTGAACTTAAATAAAAAATCTAAATATAACTGTGACCTTAACAGGAGATACATCCAAAATGCAAGAACATGAAGTGAAGTACGTCGATAGAAGTGCGGAAAAATTACCTAGTTGGTTGTAGGATCTTACACCCCATTGAGTCACCACTTACCACAAAACCAATTGGTAATGGGAAACAGCTCAACAATGGTTTTATGGTGAGGGCGAGAGCTCGATCACAATTATGACCGCTCAGGAGCGAGGGTGGACATTGACCTCAACATTGGTGATTATAATCAACAAAAGCTCTCATAAATTTATTCTTTTAAAAATAATTTAATTTTTTTATTTTTTGTTAAAAATTTCATTATAAGTTTTGGAGCCCACTTTGGGTGGAGCCCACTCCTCAATAGTTATATCAGTATCAAATTGAAATTAATGTGGAGGGATTAGATTGATCATAAGTTGACTACTATTAGAAAAAACCAAGACCTAATGGGTACTCAGAATTACTCAAGGCTGTCTATTATCGCCTGAGCCTTTCCCACACATGATTCAAGCAATTTGGTGATGGTCATTATCCAATTTAGGTATCTGTCCTAAAGATTGCTAGGAGTAGGAAAAAAATAATTTCTTTCTCATTTTTATGAATATTCTTAAATGTATAAATAATATTTCTTTCCTTTTAATTTTGGCGACTTTTAGCTTAAATTTGTGTTTGTTTCTTAATTCACATAGAATCTTATTATGTTCTATTAACTTTTATTTTCTAATCTTGAATATTGGCAACAAGAGCCTATAACAGAGTAGAAAGGTGGTATTGTCTCAACCAAAAGGTCTCTGTTCGAGTCATCTTACCTTACAAAAAGAAAAAAAGAAAAAAAAAAAGACTATATGATAGTCAGGACCAATGTTAAGAAACAATGCCCCAAATTAGTAGTGACAGACCAGGTTTGGTGATCCAGATGGGTGGCTAATGAACCCACCAAAGAAGACTAGCCTCGAAAACCCCCAGAATAGTAGTGGCAGACCGGGTTTGGTGATCCATCAAGTTTCTGGCCTCCACATGTTAAAGATGGACCTGCATTTCTTTCTTAATTGTCTATTTGCAGGCTGTATACTGAATGCATACAACTGTGAGTACTTCTGAAGCATAGTGCTGATGTGACAAACTTTAGACTTGATCATGGCAGGATAATGATCCTAAATAAAACACAATCAAATACATTAACATATATCAAAGTTAAGGGAACAATTACCAAGAAACAATGTAGCAGATCAATGCTACTGTCCAACTGGATCTTGAAGGAACTGGGTGTTTCTTGCAGCAAATGCAACCAGCTGCAGCGCTAATGGTTATTTGAGCAATCAGAAGAGCCAATCCTGCAAATGATCCCAGAGCTAAAGCTGGACTCCTTGGGTATGAACATGTGTCACGAGTAGTCAGCGAAACATCAGAAACCTGCAGGGTTAAGAAGAAATAAAAGCTCAAACCATACTGCCATAAACATCAGAGGGTAAGGGTGTGCTTTTTTTATCTGTGACCAATGCATGTAGCTTGGTAATGACAAACATTACATTAGTCACAAAGTCAGAATGATTTCAAGATAGATTTATTGTGGATTTTGATCATCAGATGTACTCTAAATCTAAAACTTGTCTTTTCATTCACTTACCCTCATGGGTTTACAGCAGTGGAAATCACAAGAGGAGAGGTACAGTTTCGGCCCTGACTTACACTCCGAAACAACAGGACTATCTATGGTTCTGGGTTGACGATTGGGTGGGGGTGGGTCCTTTGTTCTTGTCCTTTCCGAGGTTGTTTAGGGTTGTGGTCAACAAGTGGGTTGGGGGGGGGAGGGGCGGGGGGGTCCTGGAATGTTTCTTTCAGGAGAGCTTTGCGTCTTTGGTCAGTCTTCTTTCTAGTGTTTTTATTTGCAGGGATGTGACAGATTCTCGTATTTGGAAACCTACACTTCTGGCAAATTCTCCTCTAAGTCATTTTCAAGGGAGTTGAAGATCCATCACATTAGAAAGCCTCTTCTTCTCTGGTTTGCCAAGGTCTGGCTCCACCTTGGGTGGAGGCTTTTGCTTGGCTTGCTATTTTGGGGAAGGTTTCTACAGCGGATAACTTGAGGAGGAGAGGCTTAGCTTCAGAAGCTATTTCAGACTTATGTGTGTTGTCCAGGAAGGGGATGGAGACAGTAGACCATTTGTTTATCCATTGCGAGTTTTCTCATAGCATATGGTGTGCCCTTTGGTGTAGCCCAAGGACTTTGGCGGGGATGATCGAAGCTTGGAGGTGCTCTAGTTTTTACAGGTTGGGGTTAGTTCTTTGGAGACTCATACCTTTTGCTATCTTTTGGTCTGTTTGGAAAGAGAGGAATGACAGAGTGTTTAAAAGATCTCCGTCGTCGGTGGAAGACTTGACGTTATTGGTGGTGACACGAATTTCCAAATGGGCCGCTTTCAAGTCTGATTTTGATAGTATAAAAGTTGATGGTGTGTTGCATAATTGGGAAGCCACTCTACTTTGTGGGGCTAAGAAAATGAGAAAGGTGTTTTCCTGGGCTCCTCCTTCTGAAGGTATGCTCAAGTTCAATGTGGATGGGGCAGCTAGGGGAAAATAGGGGCTGGCGGGTATTGGTGGGGTGCTTCGCAATAGTGAAGGCATTGTGTTGGCTTTGTTCTCAAAGCATGTGGGTTGTATGGAGTCTAATGAGGTTGAGGTTGTTGCTATTTTAGAAGCTATCCGGATTTTCACTTCAACCTCTTCTCGTTCTAGACTTGTGATTGAAAGTGATTCTCTTAATGCTATATCTTGGGTATCTTCTTCAGCTATGTTTCCTTGGAAATTTCAGTTCTATTTGAATGAAATTAGAGCTCTATCGTCTTCAATTCAAGTGAGCTTTATTCATGTGGGGAGGGCAACAAATGGTTTTACTGACTCTTTAGCTAAGCAAGGGGTTGATAGGTCTTCTAACTTCTTAGCTTTCACTATGTAACTTGTTTTGTGCTATAATGCTTTTATACCATAGTGCACTTTGGCCAGGGCTTCTTTGTAATACTCTTTCCTTTCTTAATATATTTTCTTCGTTGCCTATCAAAAAAAAAGGACTACCATCCTAGAAAACTATGTAAGGGTGAGAAACATACATTGGGTGTGGTTTTGATTTCCATGCTGCATTATGCTTAACGAAATGAACTTTGGCGAAACTAAATCAGCTTAAACAACCAATTAGCGGCTAATGAGCCCCAACTCCAATACTGAAAATTTTATAGGACTTGGAATAAAAATGACATGAACAAGTCTCATCTGTTTTGATCAAATCACACAAGATGGCTTTATCAATGCAAGGTGAAAAGGTACTTGGTTTTTACTCTTGGAAAGTCCACTTCAATTATTTTGGCATTATTGTGTTTAGGGAGAGCAAATACAACTCCCTGAAGCACTATACAAAAATAGGAAAAAAAAAAAAAAAAAACTGCTATCAATATTTGTTCACGAATGAGTCAAATATATGTAACTTGACAAAATAAAAGCAAAATGTGTTATTCAATTTCAAACTCTTCCCTTACAAAATGATTTTCCATTTTTAAATCTCTAACTATTCTTTTTACAATTTTTAGATCTTGAATATGAATAATCATGGGGTATGATGCTCTAGCTAGTAGCTAGTAGCTAGTAGCTACAGCATAGACATAAAATTGAAGTCTTGGATACAATACAGCACAACTACATTGCCTATTTCCAAGTAGTTAGGTATCATAGATCGTGGGATTCAGTTCAACTTTACTGATGTGATTCAGCTACAGTCAAGACCAAGCTCAACCCCAAAATGGTAGTTTGTTCTTGATTCTACCAAAATCTTTGAATCATATGCTATTTGGTGATCAGACCATCCTTAATTACAGAATAATTTTTAGTAAATCTTCACTGTAAACCTAATGAAATTGTCAAGAAACGTAGTGGGCTTTAGAATCCATTTTCAATTGCTATCAGTTCTAAATTCTAATCTGGCTCTTTTTTCTTTATAGAAGGATAAAAGATCTCGGTTTCTAGATGCAGCACAGTACCCGGGCAGTTTTGAGATTTTATGAGATAATTCTAGTTGCCTTTCTCTGTGAAGGACTCCATTCAGTTTCTGCATGGAACATTGGGTGCAAGACACATCCTCTCCTTCGCGCGTGAGGCCTGAAACTTGCTATATGTCTTTTTAATAAGCTTTAAAGATATACAATTTTAACTAGTCAATGCTTGAAAGCAAATCCACAGATACAGAGACCTGTCTTGCACAATATATCTCTGTGCTTTTTTCCTTGAGAAAGCGAAGTAAGGTTGGCTCTCTTTCCATTCCTCACCTACTGGGGCTGTCTTGCCCCCCATCTGAATTTTATGGGATGATTCTCCTTTTGAAGAAATCAAATCGCAATAAAGTAAAATCTCAAGAAAAGATTGGTTGCAAAAGAGTACTTGTAGAAGTCCAAGACTCCAAAGTATTGATTACTGTAAAGTTTTTGTACCAATGGATGAAATTGATACCATTCATACAGTTATTACTTTATCCCCTAAAATGAATGGGAAAATATCAAATTACATATACTCAACCTGCTTGAATGGTGTATTGGAAGAACCAAGGAGTGAGCGTTGACCAAACCTTGGGTTATGTGAAGAAAGGAGATTGAGATGAAGTTCATGTATAGAAGCAGGTTCTTTGAGCTCAGTAGAATCAAGTAAGGTTTTGTTTTTAATGGTTCAACAGGGAATTATGCCAGCCCAATTGACTAAGTAAGACAGGGGTGAGCCAGTAAATCCAACTTGGAAACATTTAAAATCCAGAAACCAGTTGAAGCCAAAAGGAAACCAATCAACTTGGAAACATTTGCCACACACAACAGCCATAAAAAAGATTTGGACAAAATCCATAAAACCCAAATCAAATCTGAAAAGTTTGAAGACAACCAAACACAATTTAAGAAAAAAAAAAAAAAGAAGTTGGGAGTATGTCAACAGCAAGTAATCTCTGGTAATAAGAGTTGAAGAAAGGGAACAGCACCTTGATCCGTTTGGCCTCTGCTGCAAAACCCAAAGCAGCAGTCAAAAGCCCAAGAAATCCAACTAGAAAACAGATGATGATCACCTGCTTCTCCATACTTCTCTTATCTGAGATGAGGATCTATTAGATTACTTAGTGGGCTCTCTTGCTGTATATTATTAGGGTTGCTAAGTGCTTGAGGAAGTAATCTATTAATTTAATTGAGACAGTGACGTGGGTGTATCCTGGGTCCTGACCCAAAAGGAAGGGGAAAGGGAACCAACGAGAAGCATTCGAAAAGAAGGAACTCGTTGATAGTACGATAAATCAAGGGTCGTTTTGGACATGGAGAATTAAATTAAGAAAGAAAGTATAATTTGTTTAACTTTAATAACACTCTTGATATTTAATATTTTCATATTACTAATAATGTTGGAGGTCTCTTCCAAATTGGTGGGATCTTTTTTGAAAATTATTGTGATTGTTGGGATTTTTTTTATTGGCCGATACCAAAAACTTCATTAAAGGGTGAAAAAAATAAAAAGAGGTTTTTACCGGAAAAAACACTTTATGTAGTCAGTACACCAAGCAGGGAGCACGAGGTAAACATGCACCTAACAGGGAATCCGTACAGGATTCCAAACTTTTTTTTACCATTTTTTTTGTGGTTGAATTCGACCTTCAGTTTCAGCGGTGAAGGTCGAATTCGACATGGTAAGTGACAGCCGAGGGTAGCATTCGACGTTGGGATGTAAGCACAGACAACACATTTTAATTCGCAGCGTCGCATTCGACCTGCCTTCGTGCACTTCATGGTAGAATTCGACGCATGTGTTAGTTTCCAATTAAAAGATCATCCTCCCAGTACTTAAAGTCAGAAAAACTCATATACAATTCCGGTCGAATGCAACCCTCGCTGTCACTCACCAAGTCGAATTTGACCTCCAGCGCTGAAACTGAAGGTTGAATTCGACCACAAAAAAAAAAAAAAAAAAGGTAAAAAAAGTCAGAAATCCTGTGCGGATTCCCTGTTAGGTGCATGTTTGTCTAATGTTCCGGGTTCGGTGTATTAACTACATAAAGTGTTTTTCCCGATAAATCCCTCAACTAAAAGAGACGAAACACAAAAAAAGATAAAAATAAAAGGGTATAAGAGCATTGTACCACTCCCAATCTCCAATTACATGAAAATGCCCACCCAAGAAGGCATCCTTTCAAACGCTTATTAGCTAAATCATTCGCAAATATAACCTCACGTTAGAAAGTAACAACAATATTTAGAGGTTACCTCCCTCATTTCATTAAAATGAAATTGAAAATCTAAAGGATTCTTTTTCTTATTTGTGGTTGTTGGAATTTGCCCATGAAGAATGGTCTAGATTTAATTGTAAGATTCGCAGCAATTATATAATATGAAGCGAAGTGATTTCAAATTGAAATCAGTTCCAATTTGCTCCAATTGATTTTGACTCATCCAAAAATCAGTTCCAATTCGCGTTGGGTCGGGGTAAATTAGGTTGGGTCGGATATAAAACATTTTTAATGACTTGGGAAAAATTAAACATTGTATGTGCCAAGACTCGAACTTAGGATAATATGGATTTCAAAGGGGCAACCCTACCACTACACTACAGAGCATCTTTTTATTAATAGTTATCAACAAAAACTTAAAATCATTTAATGAGGAAGGGACCTAGCCCCATTTTGGAATATTGACAGGGAGTTGAAATTTATCTATGAGGTATTTATAAAAATAACTATATTTTTAGAATATTGGCCCCTATAAATACTGTTGTTATTATTTTCATACTTATATATTGTACTTTAAGCATGGATGATCAAACTTGTGAAATAACTATTTTATATGATTTCCTATATAGTCATTAATTTTCTATGACAACCATTTTATAATAAAACTAAACACAAATGAATACATAATTATGGAATTGATCAAATATGGAGCGAACTGAGAAATCAGAGATTAATTACAATTTGATTTGGACCATGTGAATTTTGTTTTGACCCCTTCTTTTAATAGATTGATTCTACTCTCTCCGTTTTTAAACACTTTTTAATTACTACCGAACCTCTTCCTTTATGCTTCTTTAATACCGAAACTCCTCATTTCTCTCCTCTCATTTCCTCTTCTTGGAATGTTTTTAACATTTTAATGCATCCTTTCATTTACTCAATGTGTCCGTTCTCTTCCCTTTACTCCCTACATCTTCCCCTCTCTATTTACAAAGCCGTTTTTTATATAATATTTTTCACTATATAATATTGTAAATTACGTTGTCCGCACTAAGCACGCGGCCTAATCTTAATCAAGAAATCAACATCAATTCAATTCCAATTGACATCAATTTATTTTGACGCTCCCTAAATAATTAACTCCCAAAATGTCCCCTCACGTTCTCAACCTCCCCACATTAATTATAGATTAAGAAATGTACTAATCCTAATTGAGAAATCAACATCAATTCAATACCAATTGACATCAATTGATTTTGACGCTCCTTAAATAATTGACTCCCAAAATGTTTCCTCAAGTCCTCAACCTCCCCACATTAATTATAATTTAAGAAATGAACTATTCCAAATTGAGAAATTAACATCAATTCAATTATTATATATGAAGCGAAGTGGTTTCAAATTGAAACCACTTTCAATTGATTTTGACTCATCCAATTTACCAATTTAATTTAGTTTGACCCTAGCAAACAGGTCGAACCGGGGTAAATTAGTTGAGATTGATGGGAACTCAGTGGCATAGGTAAGAAAACAATAAAAATATTGCTTGCAACTCTTTCCAGAGTTGAAATTTGAACACCAATACGTATATATTTGTGAAAGAACCGACTCTTGACCTTTTCTTGAGCCTTTTCAAGTTTTTTAAATTGGTGAGTCTCACCAATTTTCTTCAGTTTCGACTCACCAATTTTCTTCAGTTTCTATTTTTATGTCTGGGTTTTTGTCAAAACCACAAGAGAGACTCTGAAATTGATGGAATGAACTGGGTATCATCCATTGTGATCTGTCCCTCACTCTTATATTTTTGGCTTAACTATATTTTGAATAACTATAACAATAACATCTTACATCTAATTAGCACAATCAAAATCCCTTTAATATGGGCGGGAGTGGATTACCTTAACAAGGGTTGACCTAATATAAAAGATTATTACCATAATTTACAATGGTTATAAGGATTATAATAAGTTTATCTTGTTCTGGTGGAATACAAGTTCAGAATAGCCAGAAGAATGGATAAGTGATATTCTCAAATTTTAGATTTAAAATTGTTTAGAAATGAATGGTTTTTATTTCCAGAGCATCTTGAATAGAGATGCCAAATCCAAGGTTGACATGCCACATGGGATTTTTTGGTATGGATTTTTCGCTCCAATAGCCATAGCAAAAATGACATGGCATTTGGCATATGGGAGTGAAATGCCAAATTTGTCATGTGAAAAGGGGAGATGTCAAATAATATTTAGGCTTATTTTATCCCAAAATTCTCCATTAGAGATGAATTGGGTTTAATGTAAATTTTTTTCCTAAGGGTGGGTCACATTTATAATAAAATATCACATTTGGCATATGGTGTGGAGTTGCCTCCAATAGAGATGTCAAATTCCAAAGAGTCAATTTGCCACATCAACCACGAAAAGAAATTTGGATTCTCCAATTTATCCGAGTTGGACATGCCACATTGGATATTTGGCATAGATTTTCACACCAATAGCCATGACAAAAATGATATGGCATTAAGTATATGAGTCCATATCCTTGTTTCGTAGAAACAGGGATATATTGTTTCCCTTGATCCGTATTTGCCAACTGTGCAAAATCTCTACATTAAATTTTTTTTTTTTTTTTTCATTCTTGAGGATGTGTATTACCTGGCATAAGGTTTTACACAATTGGAGAATGCAGATTGGATGAAACAGCATCTCCATGTTTCTTCTAGACAAGGGATCAGACTCTTAGCATATGGGAGTGAAATGCCAAATTTAACTTATGGAAAAGGGAGATGCCAAATCATTTTTATGCTTATTTTATTCCACCTTGGACCATTAGAGATTGGTTGGGGTTAATGTAAAATAAATAATAATAATAATAAAATACTACATTTGGTACATGGGGTGGAGTGGCCACTTTTGGAGATTTTCCAAAGGACTAAATTGCCACATTAACCGCTAAAAGAAATTTGGCATCTCTCTTAAAGATGCTCTAAAAATAGCTTTAGTGGAGCTAGGGGTGGCAAAACTTGACCCAACCCGATCCTAACCCAAGTTGCATTTGACTCATCAAACCTGACATGCATAAATTCACGGTCAAGTTTTCCTGACTTGAAAGAAAGGATGGAAAATGGTCAGGTTAGGGTTAACCCAAATATACGCTTGCGTTTTTGTTTATTTCCGAAAAACACAAACATACACTCGGCTCTTTTAAGCTCAAGCTCAAGATAAAATTTCGTAAGCCCATGCTTGTAGGGCCTACCTGTGGTCCATCCAAATGGACCAAACACATGACCCTCCTAAATTGTACATGTCCATTAACTTTCGGTCACGTCCAAATTCACTGGACCATTGGATCGACTGTATATCGATCCGAATGTTTTGCCCATTAAACTTTTGGGGCCAGATGAAGATGATAGAAATAAAGATTATGGCTGATTTTTTTGCAGAGAGGAGGGTCCCATCAAGTCATTCAAATCCCCTTAACCCCATCCCCAGGTGGGCCCCCACTACATTTATTAAACAAATGTTACCTTAAAGTTTATAGAAAAAAAAATGTTACCCAAAGGTTTTCCATCGGCTAGAATTTGGCTCAGATTTCGATCGATACTGCCTGTTATTTTTTTATTTTTTTTTGGGATAATAGATCCAGCCTGTGATGTGGTCGACCAAAACTGGATTGACTAGGGTCAAATCATAACCTTCATCCTATTTTCTTATTGTTACTTTTCAAAAGAAGAAAAAAAAAAAGTTGCAGTGCATTTGATCACATTATTGTACTCCCTAATTGAGTTGGGCAACTGGCTCAACCCAAAAACAAGCTAGGCTCCCAATAAAAGTCCTAAAAGTCCTAATTTAATGTGGGTGCAACCTTTCTTGTCGGACTGGTGTTCTCTAATTTTTTATATTGCGTAGGAGAAGATGTCGCTCGCGTATGCGTCAATTGCGTATCCTTCTTTGCATTGGTTTTCCACTTGTTCCACAGATAGGAATACATGCACAAACCTTATCAAATCAGAGCCGTTGCTTAAGATCGCAAACAACCGACTTAAGTCCACCAACACATCTTGACCGTCTATGGTTTCTATCCCAGTCTATAAATATAAAATTCAGTGTCTCTTTTCGCGGGTCGTAGTTTCTTTCGATAGAAGGCGGTGAAGGACGCGGGAGAGAGAGAGAGGGATGTGAATTTCTGTTGTTTGTTCCTCATCCGCTCTCCGTTTACAAGGAGGTATCCACTAATCTCTTGCGTTTCCTTTTAGATGTTGTTGTTGTTGTTTACAGATTTCATGAATTTTCATATGTTTTTGCTGCAATGGAAGATATCTTCAACATAGAGGGTAATATCAAATTGAATTATTCTTTGAAGTTTTATGTGAGGATTAGATATTGGGGAGTGTGGATCACCTATCGCATTTTGGTTATACCTTCACAATGAGTGGACCAATAACACTCTGCCGCGTCATCAAAAAATTTATTTAGGTGGTTGTCTTCATCTTTTTTAGACTTTTTAAACTTCAAAATCACCTAAATTTTTGGATGACGTCGCAGAGTGTAATTGATACACTCCCGGTGAAGATATAACAAATGCTATACGTGATCCGGACTCGATATTGGGTAAACACATAAGATAATTAATCCTCCCATATAAGTAAATTTAAATAAATTTATTGATAGTAATAATTCTCTAAAACACGTTTCATATTCTATAAAAAAAATTATCCCCATGGGTGAAGGGGGTTTTTTAGAGAGCAGTAAAGAAGATTTTGAATCTTTGGATCTACCTCCAGTCACCATTAGTTGTCACACTCTATCATACAAAAGGGTCCCAGTTGAATTTTAGGCATCATCCATAGATGAATCCAGTACCAAGTTGTTATTCTTCTTCATCATTCATCACAACATACATGCTTTTCAATTTGCAATTGTGACATTTATGTTAATATACTCTACTTCATTTAATACATGACTAGCACCAACAGTCCAAACCAATCAATGAGATGACTTGCAAGTTGCAACTCCTCTTTCTTGTAACTTCACATTGATGAAGTAAATGTTCCGTTGTTTAGTAATCTTGCTAGGACAATAAACCATTCCTCTTCAAGAGGAAGTGCCCTTTTTGTTTTCTTTTGGTTGTTGACCGCATATTTCTTGATCTTAACTGCCAACCAACAAAAACTCTATTTTAAGTTGTTGACACTGGTTTGTACAATTCTTTTTCATTACTGGAGCTATCTACTCTAGTTATGGATTTGAAAACAAGAGAGAGCAATTGTTGTGAACAACTCATATAGCAGTAGAGGGGAAATTCAAAGGTTCATGTTGTGGGAAAAAAGAGGCATACTCAGGAAATATGCTGGAACTTGCTCCCTCATTAATAACTGGAGCCTAGTTATGACTGGTAAACGAGACAGCTTTGTATTTATTTTTCCCCATTAGTAGTCATTCGTGCCTGTTCTTTTCATTCAACTTATTATTTGACAAATTAATCAGCATAGCTAGTCTGCGTTGTAACGATGTCTTTTTGTACATGAAAATGATGAGTATAGTTGGTGAGAGTGCGACAGCTTCGCATTGATTTTGTTTCCCACTACCAGTGCTATAAAACTTGCAGATGATTTCTTGTTGGAGGCTTTTGGAAACGTAACCATCGACTTTCCTTGTCTTTCTAATCAGTAGCCTTTACCTGAAGTCATTCATATCCGTTCCTTCATTCAACTTGTTACTTGACCAATTAATCATTTTATACATGGAAATGAGGAGTATATTTGTTGAGCCATGACAGTGGTAAATATAGTAAGGCACATTCCCAGTGAACAATTACGCGTCTTGTTTCCTTGACATATTGAATTTCTTATCAGCTTTTTTTTTTTTTAGTCTACATGTTGCATGATTCATTTGAAAAGAGGGGTTCTTTGCATGTGGAAAAAATATGAGAAAATGATGTTAAGTAGAACTGTCTTATAATCTTCGCAAACCATCATTCTGCCCACTTTATTTCTCCAATTCAGAGTTCAAATACTCCCATGCAATTATTTTTCTACTGATCTTGGCTTCTTTATTGGGTGAATGACTGATGCTTTCTCTCCTTCTGCAGATCTAAAGTGTGCAGAAGCATCGAAGCGACTGTTTCCTAGCTGTGATAGATCTGCAGGGTGTTACAAATCCAAGAGCTTGTCTTGTATTTGGTATTACCAGATGTAAAAGATTAGAAACATATGCGGGGTTATTCAAGGTTTTCTTTGATAATATGAAGAAGTGGAAAGAGATGTTAAAGGTCATGTAGGTATGGCTGTGCTTTTGCAGGTGCGCTTGCTGGCCAGTCAGTCTGAACTTAATAAAAGCTGCTTTTTTTGTGGTGGGGAGGGTCCTTTTTTGGGCTTCTTTTTTCCTTGCCCGGCCCTCCCCTGTGTGTCGTTTCTCTCTCTCTCTCTCTCTCTCTCTCTCTCTCTCTCTCTCACTCACACACACACACACACACACACACACACACACACACACGCACGCGCACACACACAGAGCATGGCCATAATAATACTAATAATAATGAAGGGCTGGGTAGAATGGAACACTAATCTATTCTGCTTCTGCCAAGCTTTGGCATGCATTTCTAAGGTGGAGATATATTTTGTATAGTGTTGGGCATATTCTCTTCCCCCAGTATCAAATGAAGTGCACATTAAATTTGAATTCAGGACTACCCTCAGAGCACAACGTCATGAGGATTTCCAAATGTATACATAGGTGGGTAAAGCTGACAGTTTAGTCGGTTGGCTGCAAACAGAATAGGCTACGGCATCCGATTGCTGCAAGCACATGCATAATTGTTTTGAACATCATGTCATTCATGAACTACCAGCGTGATTTTAGGCAAAAATCATCAGTCAACTTCACCAATGGATTTAAGTTTTTCAGGTATGACAAGCCTTTTACTTAACCCTCAATTCTATAGTGCACATGATTTTTAATGACTTTTAAATGCATACCATGGGTTTAACCATTTCCATTTTAAGAACCATATCTGACTGTATGTTTTTACATCCACAAACCATCAAAAATTTAAGTGCTTCAGCTATTAAAAACTTCTAATTGCAGTATTGAACCCTTTACGCTCTGCCCCTGAGTTTGAGTTTATCAGTTAGCTGCAAACGGAAAAAATAAAAAAATGGGGTTCAACAGTTGCAATAATGTGTGCATTATATTTTTAGCATCAAATCACTTTTTGTATCTTCAGTGTCATTTTATCATTCTTGTCACCAAATCCTCAAGCAAATTCAATGATGAAAACTCTTTCGTGCATGAATAACTTTAATTAAACTAGTTCAATTTCTGTTGTGGAATTGCTGGAAGTTCAGTGGAGCAAATGTCAAATAATCATGGGCAACATAATCCAGTAAAATATTATTTGAAATCATGATCGCCCAAATCTCGTTTACTTCAGATATGCAGTTACTGATGCACATGAACTAGAAAACACCTGTAGTATTACATTTACGGGGCTTATTATATTTGTTACCTTTTCATGTATGAATAACTTTCAATTAAAATTATTCACTTTCTTATGTGGATTTGCTGAATTTCACTCGAGAAAATGTCAAATAATCATGGGCAACATAATCCAGGGAAAGATTATTAGAAAATCATGAAGGCACGATTCTTGTTTACATCAGATATGCAGTTACTGATGTACATTAGGACATGACGCAGAAAACACCTGTAGTATTACATTTCCGGGGCGTATTATTTGTTTCATTGGTCATATTGGTGAACTTCGCCCAATACATTCATGCGCTGTCTCAATGTTGGCATGGTGTGGATAGTTAGTGTTCCATCTATAGTGTGAATTCTCTTGAGCCAACGAGTTGCATTTGATCATATTCTAGAATGAATTTATTGTTGGAATTCCCTCTGGTGAATTGGTTCTGTTTTCCGGGAGGCATGTATTGAGAAATGTATAGGTCCATTGAGTCTTTTGGTTGTGGATTCATTGATAGATGATGCATCTATAGGATTCATCTTCCAGCTCCAGATGCAAATCTACATTATAAGAATGTGCATTCTATTTTTACCTTCAGCATCTTTGCAATTGGTGGGAAGATTTGTGAAAGTTGAAATTTTTTATATACAAGCTATTTTCTGTGCATGGGTTCTCATGACTAAATGACAGTTTTGTCATTGGACATTGATTGGAGTATTATCCAAAACGATGTAATAATTTTAGAATTTCATGGCCTGGCTGCAGCTGAGCTTGGAGGGTCTTTGAATTTTAATGGAAATTAATTTTTGTAGATGGACAGGGGGTATCTTTGAGCTTCCTGTGCTCTCTCCCGTGTGGTTCTTTTTTTCTTCTATTAGGTGCATGCAACCTCAAGAAGCGTTTAAGAGTTCAATGCCAAAATTTAGTTCAGCTATCATGAGCTTACAAATGGAGCAATTCTCTTCCATAAAGATGCCATTGTAGTTATCTGAGTTGCAAGAATTTGTAGATGGCTGATGTTTTTCCAGGATGACAATGCTGTGGAGTGGACTATGCCTGGTGGAATGCCCCAATGTGTTTCTTTGAAGATGTCAACCACATGACTAGTGCAGTAGAGGAATTCTCCTGCTGTAGTATAGATCCTGGCATTGACATGCTTATGGCCTACCCTATGTAATCAAAAGAAAGAAGAAAGAGAAGTTAATTCTGGTGGCATTGTACTTAAGTTAGTTTGATAAAAAAAAATAAATAAATAAATGAAAGTTGATTCTGGGGCCTTTATATTTCAGCTTGTTCATTTTGGTTGCTAGCATTAATGTATTTATTGCTTTTGGACATTTGCTCATATGACTTCCTATTTTATCGTAATATGGGGCCTTTGTCTTTCATCGGTAACCATTTTTATTATTATTATTATTATTATTTTCATTTTTATCTTGGGTCTTTTTCTTCGCTGGTAACCTTGTGTTTTGCTTTGTTAGATGTCCATTTTGGTTTGGACAGCAGTTCTTATGTGTGTTATTGGCTTCTTCCACTTTATGCAATGTTGTTGACTTGTTTCGCTTTGCAGGAAATGTGGCTGAAGCTATTGTTTGTTGCTGGCACGTGCAAATCTTGTGCAGATGATGTGACAGGGGGGTTGAGGTGCCTGCACTGAATTCGTATGAATTGCCTCCTTCCTTTACCTTTGCGAAATGACTATTTTGTTGGGTGTTTGTGCGAGCTTGATATGAAGTCATGTATTTTGCACGAGCTTGATATGAAATGATCTTTAGTCTTTTCGTTTTTTGTTTTTAATGTTTGTCATGTCGATGCTTTTGAGATTATTGTGTGCACAATCAAGCACCACTTTTTTTATACTTAACCAGTCTTTGCATGGCAATTTTTCCTTTGCTCTTCCTCCTCTTGACAGTTCATCTGGCAATTTGCGTGTCTTTTTTGTGCAGAGCCTTCATGGCTGGCAAGATGTTGATGAAAGAAAAACCTTTCAACCTAGTCTCTCATGTCTGTGGGACAAAACCTGTTTATTCTCCTATTTATATTTATGAAATGGTAACTTGTATCAAGATAAAGGTTTTATAATATAAAATATTATACTGAGAAGTGGCAGCGGGAGAAGTGGAGAACCCAAAAAACTATAGCCACTACCCAAAAGAAGCAAGAAAACACAAAGTTGTACACAAAGGGGACAACAAGGTCCCAAACCAAAAGGGGGAGAGATCACTTATCATAGAGCTATTACTTCCCTCCACTTGTACATGATGCTGTCAAGACCTGAGGGTCATGGTATTCGAAGTGGACAATCAACTCTCTGAGAAAAATATTTATTCATCCCCCTTATTGGTTGAAGGAGAGTCAATTTTCTGAGAGGAGACGGTCAATTTTCTGTGAGAAGTATTTATCCATGCCCCGTTGGAAGGCATAGTCAAGCATCATGTTCAATTTTAAGATTGAAAAACTAGTGTTTATTAGTAGATCTTCACTCTCTAGTCACCCACTTGATTAAAGCCATTTTCCTTGGTAACTGTAGAATCGGTAGGGAAACACCAAACGTGACTCAGTTGAGGAATTTTCGTATTGGACAAATCGTGGATTGAGCCCTGTTCTTTTTGGCTCATGGCTTAAATGGCTGGATTTAGGAATCAGAATCCCTACTTGCTGTGTAGTGTATACCATTAACAGTACCCTTCTTTTATATCTAAAAGTAAATCTTACCAAGCTTTCTCGACTGACGTAACAGCACAGTTTCAGCTATCTTGGTGATGGCTCAATACTCATCCGTCTGCTGGCACCTGACTCAAAACTTGCATTACAACACAGTTTGAAGATGTCATAGTATGAGTTGAACAGAACATTGTTACAGATAAGGGGCTTTGGCAAATGATTGACAGAGTGAATGGAGGAGAAGTGGGGCCTGAAATTGTAAAGAATCAACTTCATTGTTCTTGATAATCACCACTAAGTGGAGTGGTGAATGCAAGCCTAGCACTGCACTACATTAGTACACCTCAGGATGTGCTATTAGTAATCTAGTTTTTTCAACAGATTGAAGCTGTGATGCCCAGATATGGGATGGATACGGTAAAGACATGCCATGTATGGATACTGAATAGACAAATTTTACTCAAAAAGATTACGGATATGTTGAAGTATTTGAGTAGCATAGGATGGATTCATATTTGGCAGTTGCCAACCTTTTCAGGCTTTCACAGTTTCACCCACCCAAAAACAAGGTGTTTCTCTGAAACTACTCATTAACTAGTAACAAAGGGGTTGCAAGTTTGAGTAATATTATCAATTCAAAAGTTAAAAAAGAGAACCCGTGTTGATTCACTTGATTATCTACTCTTGAAAATTGATGGTATCTCATTGACTTCATTAAGAATAAGCTTGCAAGTTTGAGTCATATGACCAATTGAAAAGGAAAAAAGAGAACCCAGGTTGATTAGTTTGATTATCTGCTCTTGAAAATTGATGGTAGGAGGAATTGGTCTTTTGTTCTCTCTTTCCTCCTTAGAAACTTTTTTGTGATCTCTCTCTCTCTCTCTCTCGCTCGCACACAGCATGCACGTGCGCACACGGGAGGACTTGGACTCGAGCACTCCAGCATGTGTCCCTAACTAGCTAGGCTACAGCAGCTTGCCTGATTAGCTTTATTTCTTTTGTATGCCTGATTAGCTTTATTTCTTTTGTAGGCCTGATTTGCTTTGAAGCCCTACAACCCATGTTTAGACCCACGATGCAGAATACTAGAACAGTGGCCTGAGGTGGGTGGTTATCCAGTTAGTGGATACGGTTGGTGATTTTAGACTGTCAGCTGGCTATAGCCTTCTAGTTGTCAGCCAGTCCATCGATCGAGCGACACAACTAGCTAAGTTCATGGAAAGCGGGGCTGAAGCAGCAGCAAGCCAAGCCATATTAGTATTGGTAGTTTTCAATCTCTTCTTTTCATCCTTTGCTGCTGCATCATACAATCCTGGGTCTTTAGCTCCAACTGGATAGAGCACCTGAGAAATGGGCTTTACATGCTCTTCTTGGGAGGTTGGTGGTTCGAATCCACCAAGATCCTATCTGTGCTTGCATCATCTGCATGTCAGATACAACTTGAGTTGCTTGAACCCCATGTTTTCAGGTCTGCTGATTGCTCGTCCCAGAATTATTCTAACATATCCCAGATGGTCCCCTCATCACATTGGCCACACGGTAGGAGGGGTTTATGCCTTTGGCAAAGCATGGTTAGGCTCTTTCACTGGTAATCTTGCAGGCATGTCCTATATGGTCCCATATATGAAACTCAACAGTAGAGTATTATTGTCTTTAATTCTTTATTTATTTATTTATTTATTTTTGATAACGCAAGTTCCTACCCCTTTGGGCCAGAATAATCCCGACAGGCCCGGGAGAGAAAGCCTGGTAAAATTCCCCTGTGGCCCCATTGTAGTAGTGCAGTTTTAAACCCACAACCTTCGAGTGCAAATCGTGGTCTTATGCCAACTGAGCTAGCCCTTGGGGTTATTAATTGTTTATCTTTTTCTTTCTCTTTTAACTTTTTTGTATTTCTTTACTGGGAAACTGCTTGTATTTATTTATTTATTTATTTTGGCTAAGAACTGCTTGCTTGTATTTATCCGTGGAGAAAAGGAAACTTATATATATAAATCTTTTGTTACCTTTTTCCCAAAAAAATACTTAGTTTCTATTTCTTTCATTTTCTTACGTCTAAAAAATTCTCAATTGGCATATTTTTTAAGAGCCTGTTTGTTTGCATTAAAATACATAGGCATTGATAAAATAGGAATTCATGGTGAAATGAACTCCGGCAGATATAGATAGGCCGGCCTTCACTTTTATAGTATTAAATTACTAGAGTGATGACATCTATTTTCTTTAAAAGAAAAGGTCATGCGATCGTTTTTTTAAATTCACCTTTTAATCCTCATCTTTAGCCACTTATGACATAAAATCTATTTATTCTAATTCAAACAAACATGACCTACACAACTCTGCTTAAGTTCCTCATTATAGCCACGTATTGGTGGTTAATCATCTTTGAAATCGGCTTTCACATTCTTCCTGGCAATCTTGAGATCTAGGGCCGGCAAACACACTGTTTAAATGTCCTGTGGTTGGTCGTGCGGTGTTTCCATTATTTGTGGCTAAGTGGGCTTGACCAATAGATATGACTTTTGGGAACCAAACCTCAGGAAAAAGATACTCGCTTTCTAAGGTCATGGAAAACTCATGTTTAGCATTTATAAAATTCTTGAGGATTTGGACCAATAGATATCTTCAATTTTGAGGATTTTCAAGTTTGGCTTTTAACCGTAGGATTTAAAAATCCTCATTTTGCGAATTTGGGCACCGCAGTCGATCTATTTCAGCCATACGCATCAATACACCAATATTGAAATGAGATCCTTAGCAAGGTCCCCCTTTAACAATTAGGGGGAGTTGGGTTTTGGGCAATCTCAAGTCAACTCAGACAACTTCTTTTTGAGTTCACCCAACCTGTGCCTGACCTCTGGTGGTGATATTTTTGTTAACAGAGTTGGAGAAGAGTTGGAGAAGATTGGGTTGGGTAACGAGTCAGGTTTGGTCGAGGGATTTTGAACCCAATCTGAATCGAGCCCAACACCTTAAATTCGAGTTGGGTTGGATTCAATTGGGTTGGGTAACGAGTCAGGTTTGGTCGAGGGATTTTGAACCCAATCTGAATCGAGCCCAACACCTTAAATTCGAGTTGGGTCGGTCAGTTTCAGGTCGGGCTTGACACGGATTGCACCGGATATATATCGGTAAAGCGTGTCCAGTACCCACTGGGCGTGTGCTCACCACCCCTACCATTTCTTTCACGAGTGGTCCATATTCCTCCTCTTCCCCACTGCTAAAATGTGTTATCTCATGGAGGCCTGACTGTCCACAACTCCAACATTTCTAACCTCTCCCTTGTCATCTCTTTCTCTCTTGTGCCATAACCATTGCAAGCAGTGCAATCTCATCAAATTGATCCAAGCATGTCATCTGTTGCATCTTCTTGCTCCATCTCAATGCACTCTCTCAAACCCACTCCTACAACTACCACCACCCCAAAGCAGCTCGTTCCCACCCAACATCAGGTATGAATATAATGCTGTGTATATAGTCATTCGTTCAACCCCACACAAAAAAATTACAAATACCCAACTGATCTTTTTATCCTACTACATCACCCTTGTACAGAAAACCACTTTCCAGGGGCTGTCACTGTCAGACTGCAAAAGAGTGTTTTCCATAGCTGTTACAAAAAGGAGCAGCCTTGCAGTGAGGAGGAAGAGAAGAGGAGGGCTTGAGATAATTGCAAGGACTGCTTCAAAGAACATTGAGGTGGAAGTTGACAAGCCCTTGGGCCTCACTCTGGGGCAAAAGCCAGCTGGTGGTGTCATCATTACTGTGAGTAGAGAGTGCTAGTATCACCACTTCTCTTTCCCTGTACTGTATCTGTGCAACGCAGGAAATCTTTGTTGTCCTAACTCCCAACATGGTGCTTTTTGTTTTTACTGTTTGTGGGTAAAGGATCTACCAGACACTTTTAGCCATTTGATCTAAACAAAGAGATTGACAATTTATGTTATTGTTTTTTCCCCCTTTCATGTTATAAAGAGAAATGTTAAATAGGCTGTTTTTTGTTTTTGTATTTTAAATATGCACTCCCAATTGTCAATTTGTCACCCAATCAAAGTTCTTGTTAGAATGAGTTTCAGAGGACCCCGCCCAGATTGGGCAAGTGGGTGCTGAAAACTCCGTTGTTTAACTAACAGCAGCGTGTGAGAATTTAGGAAATCTCTAGTATTGCACATGAACAGAGGATAAGCTGGGCCTAAACCATTTCAAGCTCACCCAACTTTATGGGATTTCTAAGTTGATGATGGAGATGAAATTTTTTGATGATGCTGATGATAGAGAAATCCTACAGTCCTACCCCTCAGATAGGAAATCATAATCTTCTCTATTTTGAAGGAAAAAAAGTTCATTTCCTTCCTTTTTTGCAAGGAAAGGTATCACACTGAATAGCAAAGGAGTGGTCTGCAGGAAAAAATCTGAACTTTTTTCCGTCTATAGTGGAATCCTCTAATCACTCAAGTTTACCCCCCACATATACATATCCGTTTATATGGGAATCCTCTAATCACTCAACTTTTTTCCGTGCCATGGATTGTTAATTGATTGATGCACTAAACGTCAAATTAGATGGTGAATTGGGACTCCAACATCTTATAGATGGGTTGTCTCTTACAGCATAAAAATCACATTTTCTTATCTATCGCTTGGATGGAAATGGGGCCTGTTTAAAAGTGCATCATATAATAATGCACATTCCTTTAGATTATTAGATCATAGGGAGTAGGTAGACCTCACACCTACACCTACAGCTACACAAAACGCAGATCTAGAATGGGAGAGTGTCCCTAACCTTGTAGCTAACATTATTAGCTGATAAAATAGAATAGAAGAAAATGACATTTCATAGTAAGTAATGTATATGGTGTGAATGTATAATGACTGGTAGGCGGTGGAGAATGGTGGAAATGCAGCAAAGGCAGGGCTAAAGGCCGGGGACCAGGTGCTATATACAAGCAGCTTCTTTGGTGACGAACTTTGGCCAGCAGATAAGTTGGGATTCACCAAAACTGCCATCCAAGCCAAGCCCGACTCTATCTACTTTGTTGTCAGCAGGTCAGTTGCCCTCCCTCCCTCCCCAAGTCACCAATGTCGCATGTCATCTTTATTTGTATTATATGAAGGTTGGGTCAGGCATGTTGAGTCCAACTTGGATCAAATTAGCAACATCTATTTATGGAGCCCTGAGTTTGTAGTCAAGGTCCAAGTCGATGGGTCTGATGTGCAGCCAAGCCCAGCCAAACTTTGGTCAACCTTATTGGATCTTATGGATTCCGGGTGTGGAGCATCGTCTGTTATTGTGATGCTTGTTACTCTGGGGGTGCTTCTCTTGAGATGGTTTGTGACGCCCTAGAGTCCCACATCGACTATAGAGAGGAAAGTGAATGGAGTTATATGTAGAGCTTACACCATTACCTTGCATGAGGCCTTTTGATGGGTTGATGCCTATCAGAAGTAAAACCGTGAGGCCCGTGAGCCAAAGCGGATAATATCATGCATGTGTGAAGGGTGGGGCGTTACAAATGGTATCGGTGCCGACTCTTGACTAGTTCGAGTGTGGGTCTCCTGTCGTGGTCTGGTGCAAGTGGGCGGGTCTCCATGTGGGCGGGCCAAGAGGGCTGGCAGGCTACAGGGACTGGCAAGCTACTGCACAGAGATGTGCGGTATGGGGTGGGGCGTTACACGGTTACTGTCATCAAATGAAGATAGCTTTTTTAACATTCACTATGTGTCTGTAAATGAAAGCTGTCATTATACAACTATCTCTAGTCAATCCGCCATGACGTTCTTTGCACTGATATTGCTTGATCATATTTTATGTGTCTTGTTTTTTCAGAAGATGATAGATAGTATATTAATAAGAGCCCTGTTACTTCATTTGATTTGTGTGGACAGAGGTGCAGAAGTAGATGTGAAACGGCTACCGAAGCGGCCAGCTCCTCCACGCTTTGGGCGGAAGTTATCTGAGGCGCAAAAGGCAAAACGCCTTGGCTTTGGTTTTTATTATTATTTTGGCATTGCGTCTTCTCTTCATCTATTTTGTATGGTAATTTGATCATCTAACAGGTTGCAGTTTTTGTGTGTTTTGGCAGGCTAGAGCAACTCACATATGTCTTGACTGTGGATTCATTTACACACTGCAGAAACCTTTCGATGAACAGGCAAACCCATTTTACTACATTCAGACATTTGTTCTTGGCCATTCAAATATAAGCTTTTAAATCATAATCTATCTCCCTAAGTCTAATGTGGTAATGTTACTAGAATTTGTAAGCTTAGCACTGGTGTGTTGACGGACTGCTGAATTTTGCAGCCAGATTCGTATGCCTGTCCACAATGCCAGGCACCTAAGAAACGCTTTGCACGCTATGATGTGAACACTGGAAAGGCGATTGGCAGCGGGTTGCCACCAATTGGGGTGCTTGTCGGGCTGGTTGTTGGAATTGCAGGGGTCGGAGCCTTGCTTGTGTATGGCCTTCAGTGACGAACGAAGTGATTCATTATTTTGGAAATTCTGTGGCGCTGGTACATACCTCTCTTTCATTTTCTTTTTTCATATCTGGTAGAGTCATTTGACTGGAGTTGCTAGCATGTCTACAAAACCTATTACATTTACATGCCACTTGCCCGCAGTTCAATCCCAATTCCCAAGGATGATTTACTTTGCTTTGCAGTATTTTATGCCCCTGATGTATCAGATGAAATGTTATATGAAGAGAATCATATAGTGCAGTGCAGATGTAACAGACCAATCTACAATGGAATGCAAGCTCCTTCATTGCATGTTTTGAAATCTGCGGGCCACAGCTACAGACTTTTAATTTCATATTTGTGGCTCTGTCCATATCTGCCAGGTTTGAGAGCAAAGCTTAGCCATTGGCCAGAATATTCTTGCCCCAAAGGGATTGTTGTGAAAGATTTCACTAGGTTCATAAAAAAAATCCTAGATGATAGATCCTGTGGGCATTCCATTGTAACAATCCTGTGTGATGATTTATTTGTAAGTTTTGGCTGTTCAACAGACTGGAATAACAGTCTCTAGAAATATCAGACAATTTTAGGTGCATAGTTCTTCTTGTTCAAGTATGTATTTTGAAATTCAAAAGAAATGGGTCTGTTCTTTTGGCAGGCCTACAACCCTGCGCCCAGGTTTGGCCCATTAAGGATTCAGACTCTCACATAGGTCCATGGAATCCCATATGACCCAGATCAGTCCAAGCACCAACTAGTGCTGATTCAGGTGGAGATCTTTATTTGAGCAGTCTGGATTAATAAGGGGGTCTTCCACTGATGATTCTTGCCTGAGCATGTACAGTTCTACAAGTCTTGTCCTCATAGGATCCTTACTCATATTAGATGACTGATAAAATTGGTGACTCTAAAACTCGATAGCTGAGTCAACTTGGATGAGAGAGAGAGAGAGAGAGAGAGAGAGAGAGGGAGAGAGAGTATTTAGAAAAAAGTAAAATATATCGCTTCTATCCATATTCTCTTGGACATATATAGATTCTCTTGTCAATCCTATTAGTGAAATTCTATTGAAATCCATCTCGTAATCATCATCATCATCATCGAAGAAAACAACATATATGGCCTTGGGAAAGAGCCCATTGCATCTTGGAACCTTTTCTACCTCTAAAATTACAAGAAATGAGATGCTTATCTACCTCTATTATTAGACTAGAAAGACAACAGAGTTGATTACATAAATCACAGATGAAGGTGGCCACATTATTTTATGACAGCCTCCATGAATTATTAATAGTGAGCCTTAACCTCACTTACCGACCACCCCTAACTAAACTCAATTAGGATCAACCAGCCAAAAACATGAATCAAACATAGTGAGTGTAGTCCCAAAGCCATTACCACCCTCGTCTTTTCTCTACAAGAGAACTTTATCTAATCCTCCCCCCTCATAAGTTCTTGAGGAGGTGGCTGGTGAGAGAGAGAGAGAGAGACATGGCGTCTGGGAGATCTGGGCCATCTCCACTTGTTCCCTCTCTGATGGTTGTAGCTCTAGGACTGGTCATCTGTGGACCAATCCTACTGGACACTGCCTTTCTTCTTCTCGAAATGAGGGAAACTAACTTCTCTATCATGTTCATCATTCCTCTTCTACTGCTATTGGTAATTCACCTGCTCAGTAGATTCTTCCCTTATGCAACCATGCTTTCTGGGGGTGAACGCTCGATCACTAGTTACAGCCATGACGGAGCTGGATATGGAGTAGGATCCTTGCTGCTCCTGCTGCTCTTCTTGATCCTCTATAACTTCTTGTAAAGTTTGGTCATCCGTATAATATATAATATTCTGTGTGTTCATTTTACATTATACAAAGATTGTGCAGCTTTTGGTATGTATATCTAATTAGGAGGTGTTCAACTTCAAGGTGTTATATTGGATTTAACATCCTTATTGTATGTACTATTTTCGTAGCATCATAGTTAAAAACTAGACCAGACTCAGCTAGGTTAACTCAGCTCAACATAGTGTGAAGTCAAGCAGTTCAACCAGAACTCACTCGACAACTGGGGGTTGCTCAGTCGGCTCGCAACCCTGTTTGTCACCTGGCTGCCCAGGGAATCTATCACGGGGGGTGCTCCTTGGAAATTTTTTTTTTTCTTGGAGGGGCCAATATGGTCCCAGCCCCCTGGCTGGGGTACCCCCAACAAAAAAAAAAAAAAAAGGGGAATTCACTCAGACTGCTTGTGGCACTTGATATTGTATTGAGTCCAAACAAATCTTAGAAACACAGTGCAGAATATGTGATTATGTCTGCTAAGATGAGTGGAGTAATCTGCATATAGCCCGAAGCTACTTTTGATATAATAATTCATCAAATTCCTGAGTGGGAAGGATAGAATAATAGAACCATTAAGATGAAATCTAAGAACTACGTCTTGGATAAATTTACTGCGTTAGTTTGTGCTATTCATAGATATGAACCTAATTACAAATTTAATCCCATCATAAACCTAAACTAGCCTAATTCTAATCACATCATTTGACCGTAACACCAACTCATCAATCCAATCTAGTCAAATCTCCCCATCATAGAATATTCTCTAGTAAAAGAGACAATTGAAAGTTGAGAGCTCTTTGGGGGGTGGGGATTGAAGATATTTGGCTGGGAAGATTTCCTTCTCGAAACCACCCATTTAGGAGAACTTTTTTCACATCCCTTTCAGAAAGGAAAATGAAAAAGCCTTTTAAATGGTTAAATTCAATACCCTTTATAGTAAAATTATGCTTTTATCGATTTATAAGTGTTTTCTCCTCTTTAACAGGTAATTTATTTCTCCAACTTTTTTCAGGACAGTACATGAAGAAAATTACTTTTCTCCTCCTTTTGCCTACTTTTATTCTTGTTTAAATGGCTTAGTCTTTCTAATTAGGTGGAAAAGACAAGGATTAAGGGCCTGTTTGTTTGCCCTGTCATAGAATAAAATTAGAGTGAATTAAAATTTAACGGTTTTATTTTCTTGAGGATTACGGGACAAACCCCTTAAATGGACGATGCAAGAAAAAGGCACAATAGATATGCTTGAACATCAGTGGTCCAGTGGGCTAGTTTTGTTATTATTATTAGTTGTTTACTGTATTAGGCGAGCGTCGATATCAACCTAAAAGGCCAAAAAAAAAAAAAAAAAAAAACACAGAAGTGGTAAGAGGGCCTTTACCATTGCAAGGATCTATTGGTGCACCAATCATCTAAGGGTTTTTTTTTTCTTTTTATATTTAAATCATCTTCTTTCTATTACTCAAAAACGTGTCTGTGGAGATTATAAGCAACGAGTAAGATTAGATCTTTATTCTATTTCATGGCGAGCAAACAGACCCTTAAAAGGAAACTTTGTTGTTAAGCATATGCAATTTCTAGGGCAGGGAGTTATGGGTTCAACCATCTAAATCTGATCTTGACAACGTCAAGAGTAGGTCGTACTCAATCAAGACAGTTTCAAGTCATGTTGACCATCAGGGTGGCTACTGGCTATAAGAATAGATCCAACCTGAACCAAAACAGTTTATTAATAAGATTGGAATTGTCAATCAGAACACCTTTTGCTTGATCGATTGCAAGATAGAGAACTGGTCGACTGTGTTGAAGAGTCCGGTAGGAATTATTGACTCAAAGTATCAACCTGAACCCGAACCATGAAATGATATGGTACGAAATGCCAACCAACCCTCTTTTTTTTTGTGCTATCGGAGGGTTTCCAACCCTTTGGGTTGGACTAATCGCTCCGGGCCCAGAGTAAAGCCGGGTAAACTCTCCTGTAGTCCTAGTGTGGTAGTGCATGTTCGAACTTACAACCTCCGAGTGCAAACTGTGGTATTACGCCAACTGAACTACCCCTTAAAGTTAAATGCCAACCAACCAGACCTACATTTATACCAGAAGAACCAACACCTGACTAACATTACAGCGTTGACTTTTGGTTGCATTGTTGAATCGGGTCAGGAATATTTGTCCCTAGTTGCACTGTAAAACAGCAATGTGGTCAATAATACTACCAAAAAGGGAAAACTGTTTGTTTTATTTAAGGTGTTTAGGAGCAGGTCTGGTAGTTTATCAGCCCAACCCGGGCCTGACCAGATTTGTATTTAGGTAAGCCAAAATCTGCTAAACATGCTCAACCTGAACTTGACCCTGATATGCAATTGATTTGGAGTACTTTGCACCTGACTTTCCTTGTTTCAAACTTTTTATACGGTTGCAGGATATATGCATGTAGTTGTACAAAAGTCAGGCATGGGGATTAAGTTTGTGTACATAAATACAAACCAAGTCTGCCTCAAATCCCAACGGCTACTGCTTAGTCCTACTTGGACCTAATTAAGTAGGGATGTGAACAGCCAACACACTCATAATTGAGTGGTGTTGGCACCTTAATCTCACAGCTGAGCCCAGGATCAATCCTTGGGTCTTCAAAGTGGAAGTATCACACAGACGAGTAGCCCAACTTAGCAAAAAAATAATTTTTAAGAAAGTACGGATGTTAACAAGCTATGACAGCTTGGCTTGGCACAACTGGGCTCAGGATCAAACTTGCTCATTAAGGCTCTGCTTGAACTTAGCTTGGCTTGCGGCTCAATTGTTTTTTGTTATCCTTCAAAGTTTCTCTCTCTATACTCGTGCATCACGCATGGCATCTGCTGGAGTACTTTCAAATATTAGAAAGAGACACGATAGGGAAGTTGCCCAAACAAAGTTAACACAGTTTTTGGGTGCCTTGCAACTTCTAGATAACCGCTGTAGTAGGTAGCCCATAGGGACCCCCATTGTGATCTCACCCATTCCTCCATTGAACACATCATACTACATTCCCCACAAGTCGTCCAATCCTAAAATGCCCATATCATCTTCAACTATGAACAGGCCTCCCAAACGCCCATATAATTATCACCAAGTATGATTAGGCATTCCTAACATTGTAACCGATTATTTGCACCATGTTCCATCCATCAAAGTATCAACCAAATGGAAATGTGGGCTTCAGACCACAAGTGACGCCACCCCATGTACAAATCATGGTGCAACTGTGACTCTCCTACCCCCTACCAAAATTGTTCGTTTCTTATCTCAAGTGCCCACTTGATGAAACTAATGAGATGAAAGTTGATTAATTTAGTAAGGTGTGGAGTCTCCCTATCAATTTGATTGGATTATCCCTCAACTCCATCCTACCTACCAGATTAATATATTACTTTCATTGGCAAGGTGATCGACCATGGTTCAACATGGTGAAGAAAATTCTGTAATTTGCAAGTCATGGAGGTAGCTCAACCTCAACCCACATGCTCTTCTAGTCCCCCAGTTTCTCAAGACTCAAGAAAAGCCGTCATCACTATCATCATCACACATAGATGTGGTGCAGTTTGCAAGGGTAACGGTCGGAAATGGAAGGGCGGGGCAGCGGCCCATCGCCTTTGGTTCCATCTCTGATAATCAGTCTCTTGATCGTGGTAACATGTGGGCCGAGTCTAATGAACAGCGCGTCCTTCATGTCGGAGGTGGAAGATACGACGGTCTCCTTCGTCTTCATCATCCCATTGCTATCGCTGCTTATGATATACTTTGTGAGTGAATCAGTCATCGTCCCCTTGGTAGTGCTGCTGCTGATATATTTTCTAGGGAGAATGGTGATGGGTCCTCTCATACTGCTACTCATAATTCATGTACTCAGCAGCTTTTTCCCGTCTTATCAAGGAGAACCATCACCACCACCACCACCACCACCACCACCACCTTCTTCTTATTCTTCTTATACGGGTGTGGGTGTTGGAGGAGGAGGAGGATATAGCTCTAACAGGGAAGGAGAAGGGTATGGATGGGGAGCTTTTTGGCTTCTATTGGTCTTCCTTGTCCTCTTGAAGATTTACTCTTGACTTCCATAATTCAATGGATGCTTACTTTGCTTGATCATTTGGCCTGCTCTCATTTCAGAAGCTTACAAGAGGTGAAGGGGGGCAAAGAAAAAGGAAAATCAAGAAATGCTGTTAAATTTTTTTATTTTTTTTTGGCTTTATTAATTTAATTTCTTATTTTTTATGATATGATAAGAAACAGAGAAGATGTGAATACTCCCAATTGAATTTGGGATTCGATGTTGGTATGTGAAAATACTCCTGCGAGTGGATGGAATGTGCATCCCAGATCTACAGGGCCTACTTGGGTCATCTTTGATCAGTGCAGCTGCCCTTGATACTCTCATCATCCCATGATCTGTTATCAGGCCCGGTTGTACAATCATTGAACGCGCCCTTACTGATGGATTGGAACTCAAAAAGATCTGCAGTTAGGATGTTGTCTATGAACTTGATGTCTGTTAAATGAAGCACTAGGGTTTATCTTGTGGGACTGATTTTTTTTTAATTCTTGGCTCCCCTTGTCCATTTGTCCACGGGGAGACCTATTTATCTTCTCACTTCCCATTAATAGATATGCATCTAAGTCGGCCTCGCGAGCTAGACTCTATATAATTGATATCCAGCCTGCTCTCAGGACATTCACCGGCAACTTAGGTAGGAAGGGTGATCCCTGTGTGGACCCAAGTGGGCCAATTTGCAAGGCCCGATTTCAGAAGGTAGGGTATATCTTTGAAATGCCCTCTCGGTCCAGATGTTCTCTTTCATCAGGAACCCTTAAAAACCCACATGGTTTGCATCCTCCAACATGAAGAAACAGGGATCCTCTCCGGATCCTAATGTTCAGTCCTATTTGCTTGAGTCCAAATTCCGATTTTTTAATCTCTCTTAGATCCAAAAATAGGTTTCATATCATCTTTATTCGGAATCAAAACCCATTTGCATCCCAACCAACCATGGCGCTATTAGCTGGATTTTTTAGCTCGAATTTTAGGTCAGTCGGCTGCATCTGAACTTAACTTTCTGCATTGTTAGATGGGTCAGGGCAAGCTAAATACTTTCAGACCCTCATCCTGGCTTGGCCATAATTATTTGACACAGTAGGGTGTATATATTTTTGCAGAAGTTCCCAGTCTGGGCCTGAGATTATAGCCCATGGGCGGAATACAGGCCTGATTTCTATTCCAACACTCCACTATGACCCGTGAACCTATGATGCATAGACACGGCATGGATACGACAAGGGCACGCTATAGACACGGCAGGGACACTGATTTTACACATAAAAAGTGAAGTATCGGATATGATACGACACGATACATTGCCCATTTTGAAGTATCCGTGCATCATAGCCGTAAACACCCCATAGATGTAAAGACTCTCCGTAAATTGAAAATGCTCCAAACCACTATTCCACCTATATCATCAAGAAGAATTTCCCTCGCATCGTAGTCGTGCTAACCATCAATTTGTTAGAGCCCGAAGCATTTGATTTTTATCCATCTAAGGTGATTTTTCAGGTGAATTCCTCTTTGATTTTCCGTGTTTTAAAAACACGTCCCCTGCTTTTTGTTGTTTGCTTCTTCTTTTTCCCAATCAAAATAGACACCCCATGCTTTGCTTATGACTTTCATGCCTCCATCGTTCCTGTTGTCATGATAAAATTGCTAGCAAGCATTGGTGTACGCAAAGTCTAGGCTAGATGGGAATATCAAAACAAGCTGAATGATGGACAACTCTGCACTAGGGTGGAGGATGTTTACAGCATCAAGACAAATCAAATGATTCAGTGTAGGATGTTAGCAATATTAAAACTAATTAAATGACCCAAACCTTAATTCATAATGAAAACATAGTTTAGGATGCGATCGAAACAGGACCAATGCCCATCAGGCACCAAGGGATTGAATTAATACCAGGTGATCAATCCATGGAGAGGTGAAAAAAAAAATACAGTAAAGCATGGACAAGTCACAGGAGGAAACCCATCATGTCTGCTATGGGGGGAAATCTTATTACAGGCTGGGAATTTCTTTAGCTATCAAGAAGATCCTGACTGAAATTTTAAACATGTGCAGAGCACAAGACGTCTGGAGGGCTGAGGTTTTACCGAATAATTGGCGGATATCACATTTGTCAATACTTCTTAATGTACGTTTGCAGGCTCAATTTGCAAAACAAGAATGATCAAATTTAGTGGTAAGCATAAATCTATTTGAAATTTCATTTATGATGCAAGTGGGACAGTAAGTAGTCTACTGACTCTTGAGTTCCAAAGGTGGGACCAACTACTAATGGATTTAGGGTGATTCTCTGAGAAATTATGTTCCCGCTCATAGGATATTCAGGCTGTACATGAAATAAACAGCCCTGTACCCTGTCATATGTGAGAGATCGAGGATGGCAAGGCTTGAATCAAGGATTCGGTGCATACAAATCCCTAGTGCTTGTATGTTTGCATAAAATACAGAGAACTTGAATGCATAGAAACCATTGGTAAAATGAGATCCACCAAGGGATTATGAGTGGTGGGGGATGATGATATATGGTGGAGGTATGAACAGGACCTTAACTTTTGTAAGTTTTGAATTACCAAGGTGATGACTATGTAATCATTTCACATCTTCTCTTGATTCAATTCTCATTGAAGAAGAAATTATTTGATGGGCATTTTTGGATATTCACCTTTGGTTCCTCGTTTTTAACCACCAGTAGAAATACAATCCTATCTATTCGGTTGAACGAAACAAAAAGGTACCTACCAAACATGATTCAAACCAAAAAGAATTAGAAAACCATAATATCATTATAAATTGCTCCTAATATTTCAAATCAGAAAGAAACATTCACAACTCATATTCAAAGAATAACAAGTCATATTCCTTTCCTCTACCACACTGATGGAGGTCTAGCCTGTCAAATTACAGCTGACAACCAACATACTAATCACATACAAGAGGAGAAATCCCCTTAAAACGCTCATGAAATTAAGAACTCACAATATCTTTCTTTTAAGTCCTAGATATTGCAGTATTAGAGTACCATTATTTCCTTTAGACAAATGAGACTACATCACCAAACAAGTTCTCATCAAACCTCAATGGTAGTTAAGAGGAGCTGGAGAATCCCTCAGCTCATGTCCTTGGTAATGGATATCCTGCAATTCCAATCCACAACACCATCATCAACAACTAACTCAAATTCAATTAAAAAAAAAAAAAAAAAAAGGAAGGAGATGTAAAATTTACAAGCCTGGTCTCATAAAGAAACAGTAAGAATTTACCGATGCAAAGTGATTCACGTCACGGTGATGGGCCTCGTCAGCTCGGACGACCATGACGACATCTCGAAGAGTGGAGTTGGGGGGCATGCGCCAGTAGTCTATGGCAATGGCCGGGGCAGGGACGTTCTCAATGTTGCCCTTGTCTAGCTCCTTGAGGAACTCTGTGTAGGAGTGAATGGCCTCCTCCTCCAGGTAGCCCACAACCCGGTGGGCGAGCTTGGGGGAGACGAGGTAGGCGACGAAGTAGGCGTTGAAGAAGACGCCCTGGACCGTGAAGACGAGGGCACGCTCGTACCACCTGGGATTGGCCACCTCCATGAAAGTCATGAGGTGCATCCTCTCATTCTCGGCCTCCTCCAGCAGCGCCTTGATCCAGCCCCCACTGTGCTCGAAACGGCGCAGTGACTTGCAGTGCAGGAGCATCCCTCCCACCATGCCCGGCACCGCTGCCACCGTCTCCAGCATCATTGCACGGCATCCATATCTCCTCTGCAAACAAACAAGGCCAAAATGTTTTGGAGCTTGTTTCCCTCTATTATTGTTTTTGTCCAAGAGGAGACTGTATTCAGCGAGCTAAGTGGTATCAACTGAGCTCAGTCGGGCTACAGCTCATGTAAGGGCCTATTGAGTCCCCTGGTTGCAACTGGATCTGGCTCCCCTTATCGGAACCAGAGTCTGAAACTAATAAAATAAGTTCCGAGTTGGAACCAAAATCAGATTTTAGAAACAACTCTGATATGGCATAGGGTCGAAACCGACCCATTTCCATCCCTACCAAGCTCCCGAGATGGTCTGAAGATCGAGAAAGCTCCACTCCTTGAAACGGGAAAAAAACATCCTTGCTATTTCCGCAAGCACTTTTTTTTTGTTTTTTCAATCAAGGCTTCCCGATCCTTTGGATTAGATTAATACCTTCGGACCCAGAGAAAAGCCGGATAAACTCCACTGTAGCCACACTGGTGGTGCAGTTTCAAACCTACAACCTCCGGGTGGTCTCTGGACAAACACTCCCTCCGTGAATGATTATAATATACAAAGGCATTTTCTCCTGAGATTCTCTTTTGTAATCATCTTCAATTTAGGGGTTCTCCCATACAATTGGGGAGGAAAACGAATTCACTCAAAAGATGGGGACAAAACATGAAAAAGGTCAGAGTCAGGAAAGGAGGAAGGTAAATGATGCAACATTTTTTTTTTTTACATAATTTTTTTTTAAATTTATTAAATAAATCTTACACTTTTTTTCAAGTTTTCAAAAAATAGAAGATTTACTTATTTTAAATATATATATATATATATAACTTTTTCATACTTCTTTAAAATGAGCCATTTTCTAAAAAAAATAACAATCCTTATTTTAAATAAAACATTTTTGTAATTTAAAAAATTATAAAAAAAAAAATAGTCACCGCAATTCAAAAGAAATCATGTGATAAAATTAAAAAAATAAATAAAATATATATATAGATAAAGGGATTATTGGCATGGGATTCACCCCAATATAGATATCTAAACCCATCAAAGATGACACTTGTAATTCATGCCCTGATCCAGTGATGAGATGAGGGAGCTCAGGTGGGGCCCATCAAACTACCTCTCATCATAATACATGCAAAACATGGCCCAAAGAAGAATACAATTAAATTACCTGAAAGAAGACGTCGGTGGGAAATCTAAGCATCTTGACCGTCCAATAAGCGACTTTGTCGAAGAACGTGATGGGAACGTGGTGCTTCTTGAGATCAATCGATAGATCTGGCGTATACGCCTCCCATGGCTGTTATCATCATCACAAAAATCAAACAATCAACACATCATCCACAAAATCTCCTCCAAAATATAGTTCATCAAGACAAAGAAAAACACATCCTCAACAAAAAACACAAAAGATAGAGAATTTGAATACGCATATCCATGTATTTAGATCTACACGCACTGCAACTTACAAACGCCATCATCATCATCATCTGTTCGGTTGCCTGCGTGTATGGGTATGCGTACTGCGAACCATCCCTACCGTCCATCACAACATTCACATCATCTGGATTTCAACAACCCCACTTCAAAATTAGACATCACCAACCATTCACCAAGAATCTTTAGAAAGAGAGAGAGAAAGAGAGAGTACGCGAAAGGAGGTCCATTTCCAGTCAGTGCCGTCCTCTTTCGCCAACTTCGATGGAGCTATACCCCAGTAACTGACCACCTTGTTCTCATTCGGACGCCCACTCGCCGGAGAACCAGCCACCACCTTCTCATCTTCAGCAGGAACCGCAGCGCCTGTAGATAAACCGCGACCCTGCACCGTCAGCAGCCGCCCATGCGTCGGCTGGTTGGCGGCCGTGCGGAAGATCGCCGTAGAGTAAGGCCGCGAACCCAGCAGCAGCTGATTCATGACCGAGCCAGATAACCTCGATTTCATCATCGTCTGCAGAAACGACATCCTCCTCCTTGGGTCGAAAAAGATTGCAATTTGCAGGTAGAAAGAAAGAAAACAGAGCAATGTGAGGGAAAATTTTCTATTTTGCTTTGGTTGGGTCGGTATGGGAGAGAAAGGGTTTGTTTGGTAGGGTTTTTATAGGGTTTTGCACTAACCATGGTTAGGTTTTTTTTTGTTAATCTCGTGAGCTGGGTTGAGGCTGGCCTGAAATACTTTCTGGGAAAGTTCGTTTGATTTTTTCTCCTTCGACTTCTCTTGAATGTTCCATGATTCACATTCACAAATAAGTCCAAATTCCTGACGAACCGACGACTCTTTTTTGTTATAACAGTGGATTATCGATGGGCTACACATTGAAAGGGGGTGATTGATTAATAATAATTTTGACCTAGTCATGGCATCAATGGGACCAAAAGAGAGCCCGCAAATACACAGAAATACAATCCACTCACACAGAAAAAGAGTCCAGACACGCACGAAGAAAGCCCATACTCAGGGTTCAAATCCTAACCACCACTCCTTACCATTGTTATTATCGTAGCATCAGTTAGTCATATCAAATGAAAGCTTATCTCTCTAATAAATATCAAGTGACAACTGGATTCGATAATTATCCGTAACTTATATGAGGGTTTGGCCCAATAAAGATTGAGATTAATAAAAAAAAAAAAAAAAAGTGAAATTTAGGTACCGAACTCCAATATAATTGGATTGAGACTTCGATAAAATGATGCTCGGAAATTTGGTGGGACTAAGTCGTCAGTAAAGGAAGATTTCGTAACGCTCGAGTCGTCGCTACTACTGACTACGACGGACGTTTCAGCGCCGTGACGATTGCGCATTTCTTGGGGGCCAAGTTTGTTAGTTGACGCTCAAGTTATATCTCGTGGTCAAATTTATCTTTTCCGTGCCAGCTATAAAATACGTAACAAACATGGAATCTTGCCAATTCAGAAAAGGTTTAAATTAATACACACTGCTAGGGATTCTTGAAAAGAGGGGGCTCCACCTATTTTTAATTGGGGAATTTTCAAATATGACCTTCAATTTTTGTCTTATTTGAAAAAAAAAAAACATAAGTTTTAAAACTTCTCAAATTAGTCCATAAGCTTTTCAGTAAATTTTCAATTAAGGACATCCGGCCATTTAAAGGTATTTTCTGGTGACTTTTTCCTTCAATATTTTGAAAATACCCAAATTACCCTTCATTTTAAGTCATAACATGGTTTCGACAACTACTACAAGCAGCCAATCGCTGTAAGAATACTAGGTGTCCTTAATCACTGTGAGGACACCGGCGAGGGAAATGAGGAGAATATAGAAGAAGTAAAAGAGAATTTTATTACAATGAAGGGTAATTTTGGTATTTAAAAAAATAGGAAAAAAGTTGCCGGAAAATAACTTTAAATATATGGATGTCCTTAATTGAAACTTCCTGAAAAACTTAGGGACTACTTTGAAAAGTTTTGAAACTTGTGTCCTTTTTGGAATAAAGATGAAACTTAAGGACTTTTTTTAAATTCTCCCTTTTGAATCTAATCTAAATAAGTAGAAAGGGAACGATTTTTTCATATATGTGATACATATGTATTCAGACTTTACTAAAATAAATAAAAATTGAATCTTATTATAAGATTGAAAATATGGATAATTATCAATAGTATATTCAGTTTTTTTTTTAGTGAAATAAAAATTTTTATTGGAGTACAATTTTGGAACACCTCATGGCTGGAATCTTCATTACATGGGTCCCACTATGGATTTCTCCTTGAGATCCTCTAGATGACACGCAACGCTAGATATTTTTTTATTTCCATCTAACTATTTTTGAAAAGTTCATGCAAGCAAAGATGGTCAATGTCATCAAAATATTGCAATAATGTTACAACCTTTTCAATGTGCAGGTATAAATACGATAATAATATAATGAACAGGGCTCTCCTAAACTAAAACTTACTTTATGCTAAGTTCGAATAGTACGGGTCCCACAGATCAAAGTTGATTATATATAATTTTTACATAAAAAAAGAACTAAAAAATCCAGTTTTAATTGAATTTATCTTGATTTTGGAGACAATCATCATGCAAATTAAAAACAACGATAATCGACTTTGATTTGTGAGACCAGCACTGTCTTAACTTATGATAAGATAAGCTTCAGCTTAGGAGAGCTGCCCCTAATATGATATTTAAATATATATATATATATGCAAATTTGAAAATATCACAACAATGCTGTGAATTTTGCAATAATGTTGTAAAAATACAGATAAGCTTGTATTTAAATTTAGATATGTATTTGAAAAAAAAATCCTAAATTGAAACAAGAATTTTAAGGTGTTAAAAATTGAAAACAAGCTATTAGCTTTTACCTGTTGATGGTACAAACTAATTCATATATTAACATATCATCTGTACATGTTAATATCCATCTTTATTTTTGAGAATGTTGGCCAAATACATGCCACACTAGAATACTAGTCTTATTTGTAAAAATAGAACCTGGCATCTCAATCAGTGGAGAGGCTAGAACGGAACAAAAAGTCTACTTGTCCCGGATTTCATGTCCCGGGACAAGCCCGACTCCACAGGGGAGGGCATTTTGGTCATTTGGCAAATGACCAAAATGCCCCTCCCCTGTGGAGTCGGGCTTGTCCCGGGACATGACACCCGGGACAAGTAGCATAGCTCAGAACGGAAAAGCTTGTGCATGAATAAAAAATGACAATGTAAGGAAGTACCAGCATTATGGATTATTTATATTATAAAAATGGAAACTCGATATGTTAAGTTATTGGCCGAGTGATCAAGACCACGGTTCCCCCTTCTTCCGGAACTAGAGGTCTTAGTATTGACCCACGGTTCCCCCTTCTTCAGAAGTCGAACATTGGATTTCCTTTAGGCCCGGAAGGATTAGTTCAGCCCAAAAGGCTGGAAACCCTCCGATAGTAAGAAAAAAAAGGTCAATTCTATTTCTTTTTTTTTTTTTTGTGCTGAACAATACTATTTCTTTTTTTTTTTTCTTTCTTTTTTAAAGAAAGGACAAACACTTCTCATTTGACGGTACCTCATGGGTCACTCTTATAAAAAACTCTCTATAACTTCATTTAATGTGATAAATCTAATCTGAGGGTGAGCCCAACTCTTGTTGGAATAAAATTTAGCAAATACATATAAGATCACGATATTTATTTACAGCTATTCAAATTTTTACAAGTGTGCCCCACTGGGAAGCCTAATTAATTTATTGTGATCTGATTGTTTCAGTGAGTAGATGCCCATGCTCTTACATCAAATTCAAATAATTATTTGATGGAATGGAGTACTAAATACCAATATACTCCCCATCTGAAGCCAAAACTAACTTGAGCTTGAATTACCATATTTGGATTTGTTCAAAGCCTTATGGGAAGGAGAGTACTTGATTTAGAGCCACGTGCCCTTATTAGACTCAGGTTCAACGTACATGTTGGACTCAAAAGACCCAAATTCCTATTGGCCAATGTGAATGTGAGTTGGCCAAACGATTCATTCAACGATTCCATTCCCCCCATCATCACATGTACTATGTGATCAAACGGGAAATGAGACTTGGCAACGTTGGGTGTCATTATTATTACACAAATGCATGTAAACCAAAATAAACAGGCACTGGTGATCATGAAACATGCGTTTGCCCCCAAATACCACTAGTGAACCATATCACATCTTTCTCATTCTTTATCTTTGAGCTGAACGGTTGTTAAAAAGCAGTTAAAAATAAAAAAGCTCAAATCTCTCTTCCCTTTAGCCACGTCAACAATTGGGTCCCATTTATTACTTCAAAAGACATGCCAATTGTTTGGCCCTCTTTGAATCAATGGTTGCATCTCTTAAAAAATGAAAACACCCCTTTTTTATATTTAAACCATTTCTCCCCTAAAACTCTCCATCACACCATATCTTGACATTTCTTTTCTACACATTTCCCACCCAACATCATTCTTTTTGTCCCTTTATTCTAACTCAAAGATGGATAAGACTTAGATTAGGCAAATACAGTGTAGAATCTATGAGGCACGAGATCATAATATGTTTATAAAAAGACAACCAAGCTGAAAAAGAGGCAACTTTGTTTTATGTATTTTATATAAATGAATTTATATGAAAGAAGTATTAATTTTAATATATTATATATTCAGATTACATGAGACTTAACTTGTATATCGCACTAGGCCTTCATGCTAGTCAGATTTATTTCCATTCATCCATCTATAAAAAGTTCACCCGACATAGTCCTTCAGTCCCATTGTAAGCTAATTTTGTTGGAATCGATAATGTGAAGAGAGAGAAGTGATCAGATTCCTTAATATAGAAATGTCAAATAAACCTTTCTTCCATTCTTTTATCAAGTGTTGGTGATTTTTTCCCGTGAAAATCAAACAATGGGCACAAAAGCTGGTTCTCTTATGTGTGATCAGATTCCTCAAAGGATGGATGTTCTAGATTGTTGGGTTTATGTGTTACATTTCGAGTTAACTAGATTGGTTCATTGGATTAACTAGAAACTACATTTAGGATTAGGAGTATTTTGGTAATTGTAATAGACCTTTCTTAGCGATTTAAAAAAAGAAAATATTTAATATTTAACTCTTGCATGAAGTAACATGTAACTCTAGATTCTTACGCTGTGTTTGGGAGGGGAGGGGAGGGAAAATTTGAGGGGAAGGAAAATGAAGGGGAAGAGAGAGGATGAAAAATTAATTTTTCCTCATCTTGTTTGTTTATAGTCAAAAAATTTGAGGGAGAAGTAAAATCTCCTCTTTGCCTCCCTCTTTCACCCCAGTTTTGAAAGAAAATTTTGAAGGTAAAATTTTAAAAATTTTACTTCCAAATTCCCCTCCCCCCTTCCCAAACACCTTTTATTTTAACTTTCTATCCATTGTTTTCTCTTTTTTTTTATTTTTTCTCATTTTACCTTCTTTCTAAATATAGTGTTCCTAGAGTAAATATATAATAAAATACACTCTTAATGTGTTAATGTAGGTACAAGTACATCATCAAACCACGTAAATCCTCACGGCTCTCTCTAGTATGATTTGTACCTTTGTGATAGCACACAAATTGACATCCTAGTCTTATGCGACCAAATGTCTAATCACATGGAGAACTATGATAAACACTCTCCCATCTCAAATAAAGACACATGGTACGTGCATGTCGCAATTCATAGAGGTCTGCACAAGACAAAATAAATGTATTCAATTGTAGAAAGGACTACCATGCCCCAAGACAAAATAAATGTATTCAATTGTAGAAAGGACTACCATGCCACATGGTGTGTGATGGTCCTGATGGACAAGTAATCCTAAGGCCTCTTTGTTTGCATTCGATTATATAAGAATTGAATAGTACATAGAAATTCATGTTCCACTGCTCCACCAAACAAACAAGCTCGTACAAGGGAAAACGGTGAAGAGTGAGATGTTAAGATTTCATCTAATTCTTTTCGTCTTCTTAATTTAAGAGTAAGTTTCTGCTTGGATTTTCACATTGGATAATATGAGTTCCTTTTTGAAGTAAATTGTCAATTTGAGTAATATATGTTTTATTTGTCCCTACAAGCAATTACATTTAAAAGAAGTTAAAGTATTTAGATTTACATAGAAACTTAGGAGGACACAGTGGCGGCTCCAAAAATTCAAGTGAGTGGGGTCAGCAAAAGACTTATCTTCTACAAATCGAATACGTTTATTTTTTCCTTTATCAACATCTGTCATCTACTTTCGATAATTCGACAAATATAATATAAAATTTCTAAAATAATTTATTTCCAATAATCCGACAAATATAATATTGAATTCTAAAATAACTAAATAAATAGGAATTTTAATACATTGTTACTAATAGTTATTAATCCAAAAAGATAATCCAAATACATAAACTTCTATAGCTGCCCTCAACATGTTTTCATGTGTTAAAATTGTTGAATAATAGCTACATTATCAACACTAGTAACCACATCATTTTCAATATATGTGACCAAATAGTCATTCATCCATTGATCTCCCATTCAGTTACACAACCAATTATTTACGTATGTTATTGCTTAAAAAGCTCTTTCTACCGTCGCAGTCACTATTGGTAAAATCAATATCAATTTTAGAAGTAAATAAACAAATTGGTATGCAATATCCTTCTTTGTCTCCACTAATTTTCTAGCAATGTCACCAATTCTTTTAAGTTCTAAAAACTCGTTGCTATATCGCATATCAGCAATGTGGGCCCGTTAATTTTTGTTAATATTTTGGTAGACAATTTGTCCATTAACATAGGCAGTGGGTATTTTATGATGACTTTTGCTTACTACCACAGCAACAAAGAAAATATGTAAAGTTAACTAATGTGGGGGTGAAACTCTTAAATTGAGTGGGGTCAAACTCAAAAGTTTATGTGGAGCCAAATTCAAAATTCCAATTCATGGCATAAAAAATTTATTTAAAAAAAAAAAATTCAGATCTCAGTGGGGTCAATTGACCCCACTGTGATGAAAGTGACGCCGCCCATGGGAGGACAACGAAAAACAAAGAGTCTCAAAAGAAGTTAAAGCACTTAATTAGATTTATAAGAGTTAATTTGGTAGACTATGTGATACTCTTGTGCTAACCATGAGAGTCTTTCAAAGCAAGGTATTTCTTCTATGAGTCACGACCTCTAAGACTTTTCTTATGGTGATAGTGAGTGGACCAATCACAATCCATCTGTTACCGTGAGGATGCCTGTCTTGATTATGGGGATGCCTGTCTTGATTATGGAGGATGGCAGGTATTCCCAGGGTAATGTGGAGGACTGTGATTGGTCCATTCAAGATCACCGTCGATCAAAAGCCTCGGAGAATCTCGATTCTTCTTATATTCACTAACCCAATACAACACACGGGCCTAGATAAGCATTGGCCTTGAGTTTGTGATTTACACAGCTATAGATTCTATACTAAGAAGTCAAAAAATGAAAGATTACTGATTAATATATGTGCATGTATATAATATATCGAGAAGCCTACTCCACCTATAAAAAGCCACAAGCAGTAGAGTCTCCTTCTCAGGATGGTAAAAAGGGGAAAACGGAAACGGATTCCCTGTTTGGTGTAAACAGGGCTTCGGGGGTGCCACATGTAGTCGAGTTGTCACATTCCATTTCTTAAAGAAAAAAAGTCATATCTTTTTTCAAATTTTCTCTTCTCACGTGGCACCCCCGCGTACTCCAAACGGGGTTTCCAAACAGGGGATCTGTATCCGTAAAAAGGGGCTCGATCGTGTTCCTCTCACTCGGCTTGGTCGGGAACGTACGTGCATGGGCTCACAGTACAGCCAACATATGGATGGGCTCTTGTTTGTAGCTTTGTGATTTTTCCAGACACCGTTGTCTTGTCCAGAGGTTGTAGGGTCCCTGCTCTTCAAAGGCTTTAATGACAGCACATATAAGGTAGTTGGGAATTGGGATCCACTTGAAATTTACCAGGACGCAAGTACATTCATACAAACTGTAAAAGCATCTTTGGCAGTATTAACCTTTACTGCCTTGGTTATCAGTAGATCCATGTTTAGTTCTCAATTCGACTCACACTTCTGCATCTAGAGGTTCCTTTGGGTAGGACAAGATATTACAGAGTTTGATTGTGGTGCTATTTTTAACTTTAGTGTAGTGCTTTATTTTACATTTAAAGTCCCAAGCCAGATGTAGTGGGCAAAGGTCTCAAGCTGGATCTACTTGCAATCTAGATATTAGATTTTGAAAATTCTGGTCAAAAGTGAAACAGTCAAGTTGATTTGTTAGCCCCCAACTGAGTATATAATCAGTTGATCATGGACATTGCGCATATATATATATATATATATGAAAAGTGTTCCTATGAAAGATACTCTTATCAATTTGGTGAGAGATGGGTGGGGGCCCTCACATTTAAGTTGGGGGTCCTTACATTTAAGTTGATGAGAGTGTATATAGAGGTGAGGGCGCCCACCCATCTCTCATAAAGTTGGTGAGAATCTCTCGTAGGAGCACTTTTATATATATATATATATTGGAGGGTCTTCATATGCATCCATCCCTCACCATTTTTGGTGAGGGACACCCCTTTTGGGGGTGTTTCAAGTACAAAAAGGAGGTACATGAAGACCTCATATATATATATATATATATAGAGTGTGTGCGCGCATTGGTGTGTAAGTTTGAGTGTTAGTAAAGCAAAGAGTACAAACCCACCAATGATGAGTTGAGCCCATAACCAAAATCTTGTAGATTGTTTGATATTGTAATCTATAGATGATCAACTGTAATCTAGATTATTGTGAGCTAGATTGCATGAGGTGACAAGACTATTCTCCTATACCGTAGTCTCAAGTTCTTCCAGGCAACCCTCACATAATTTGTGAGGGATATAATGCATTCAGAACTGCAAACTTTAGTAAGTTCAAACCGGTCCAAGTGATCAGCTCCTATTATTCTTGCAATTCAATGATTGAAATCGAGCTGAAATGGCCCGTCACACTATATTTAGTCCAAACCAATAGTTTCGTTGGTTCGGTTAAATGAAAATCATGTGCTAGTAAAATATTAATCAAATTCAATCAAAAATAGAAAATCAACAGTTGGATTATTTTCACCCACTATATATTATTTTTATAATGTTTTAATTTTATGAAATCATGGTTGAACAGAATTAAATTGGTTGATCAAATTAGGTTAGACAAAAGTGTCCACTCCTAAACCTTGCCCTTCGATCATATATATATATAAACACACACACACACACACTCCTAGTTGGACACACCGGGATGCATGATGATTATGAAAATTATGAAGTCCATTGAATGGAAAGATCCATATAAGAACTATCTTTATGTAAAATCTTGAGTCCGTAATCATAACCTTTTGATCTATGAACCTAAAGTTTAATGGCTTAGAGGCATCATTTTATTATGATTTCAATCCAACAGTGTAGGAAAAGTTAGATAAGTGTCAAACTTGGAATTGTGATTATTCATGAGAGGGTAGTGTGTGAAAAGACTAGATTAACTCAACATGAGACCCAAGAAAAAAAAAAAAGGAGCGGAAAAAAGGGGCGTTTAATATCTATATCTATATATATGTAACACCAATTAATATGATTGTGGTTCACTTTTAGCTATTGGTCTCATTTTAATTTGGAGTGAAATTTGGCCAAGTGTTGTAATAAGGAAATTTTGGAATTAGTAAGTGTTGGGGATTTTATTGTGATTGGCTAATTCATGGGTTAGACAAAAATATGGGTCCATTCGAGTTGTAATTTTCTATTTTATTTTAGAATGAACTGTGGTTGAGCAACCAGAAGACTGAAGCGAAGACTAAAAAGAAATATGACAAGTTCTTGAGCGTGCAAGCCAAAGTCCAAAACGTGTGTTCGCTATAGCGAAGGTGCACCTGGGCCAAGGGCCAGAGACAAGGCTTGCTATAGCGAGCATGGCGGTCTACTCCCATTTCCATCCGAACTCTTTCTTAGATTTTAAGAATGACTTCAATTCTTAGTGGTTTATGATTAGAAGTCCTATTCATAGATTTAGAGCTATATATTGGGTATTTCTCTCAACCCAAATAGATCCACCACCTCTCTCATTCTTCTGAGTAAGAGAGATCTTAGAGAGAGAGTTTTTCTCTAGAGCAATCAATTGAGAGATTGCGCTGAAGCCTTTTGTTCTAGAAGGTTAAGTGCTTCTACTTCTTTGTAGAAGATGTGTGCATCTTAGTCTCAAGGTGTTAAAGAAGGATCAAGCACGGGGAGCAGTGCGCGTTGAGTAGTCGTAGCAGCGAGGAGTTGTGTAAGAACAACTACAGTCTTTAATTAAGTCGACGTACTGACTGGGATAAATGAGTTGTGAGTATATCTTGTAATCGCTTAATAGTGATTGATTTTTTTGATTATAATTTTGCTCCCAAAATGGGTTTTCACATTAAATTTGTGTTTGCCTTCTTGTAGTGATGGCTTGGTAGATATATTTGTTAGTTCACTTTTATTTGGTTTTTACTTCCGTTATGCATTGGTTTGTGGAAACTAGCACCCATTCTTAGTAACTTAGTAACTTTCAGTAAGTGTTTTGATAGATTGGGTGAGTGGTATGGTACTCATACAACAACCTACTCGCCTGGAGATCAATCCGTGGGCAGCTATGTGAGACAGTGTGTTTCTCAATATTGCTTTTATATTCACTCTTCTGCCTCTTTATTTTCAAAGCACAACCAATATCTTCAATAACAACTCTATCCAACATTTATCATATGCTCCAAACTCATTATTACAAATCATATTACCAAATTGCTCAAGCAGTGTCATAGATGAGGGCTTTTCAAAAAGATTCTTAGAGATTATCAATATATTATGGAATAAACAACTAATTATATTTCAATAATTAGTATATAACTAACACAAAATATTGGGAAACTAGTAATTATTGTAATATCAATTTTTCTTATTTTGAACACAATTTCAATTTCTTATCATATCAACAAGAGTTCGAGCTTAACTTCGACATTTGATGATTTGTTTTGGGCTAAAGCTTTATCCACATATTATTCAGCATAGCACTTGGCATTGGCCCCATAATTATTTTAAGCCATTTGGGTTTGCTCGTGGGGGTGCAACTTAAAATGGGGCGGGTCTATTTTTAGGTTCACCCAATCCCAATCTAAATTAAAGAGGTGAATCCAAATCTGAACTCAATCCAAGCAAAACTCAAAACACATCATAACCAAGCTTGACTCAAAATTCCAATTCCCTATCCAGGATTCCAAGTGTAAATGCGGTCAAGCAGGGGTAGCCAATCATACAAACTCTGTTTACCTTTGAAATTCATGTACCCGTCTCACATTTTTTTAGCTCTAGCAAATTCATAAACTCACACACACCCATCCAAGTCCCTCACACTACTAAACACAACTTGATTAACCATTCATTTACATATGTATCTCTAATGCACATGCACAACAATCACCACTAAAAAGTCCGAACCCGAGCGGATACTGTAGGATCTTGCCTGATGCGAACTCACAAAACACGTGGTCCGAAACTCGAACACCTGATCTACCAAGCTTTGATAGCTAGGATCTTTTACACTCCCTCTGAGCTACTATTTATTCCAAAATTAATTGGTAATAGAAAACAGCACAATAATAATTATACGGTGAGGAAAAAAGCTAACACAATTATAACCACTAACTAGCGAACGTGAACGTTTGCTACGGATAGCTGTGGAAGCCAAAACAAGTAACAATACAAAGCAGTGAATGAACTGAAAGTAACAATAAAACAACACCACTTGGATACAGAGAAGATGCTTTATCTCATGCATAAATAAGATACTGGGTAGTGGATCCTCTTTTCAGTTTTCACTTCCCGAACTCCCAAGTCCAAGCAATGGCGGCAGTGATTTCTGCTACTGCTGCTGCTGCAGCAGCAGAAGAAGCCCAAATAGAACCTCCAAATCCCTCGATCGAAGAAAAGCCCTCTCTATCTCCATCTCTCGCCTCCTACCTCGGCCTCAGCTTCTACGTCTTCCTCACATTCCTCCCCAAATCCTACCACTCCCACATCTCCGCCCTCCAATCTCGCAACAAAACCCTATCTGTCAATCTCTATCAGGCCGAGGACCAGATCCGACAGATGAAATCCCGCCGGAAAGAGGACTCCAAAGCCAACGCCAAGGTCGTCGAGATCTTCGCCAGCCACCGCAACGGCTGGCAGCAGGAGGAGAAGAAGCTCCTCCACCAGATCGACGCCTCCGCCCAGGAAATCGTACATCTGCGGACCAAGATTGCTGAAATGGAGAAATCCGAGGCGGAGCTGCGGATCTACGTCGAGAAGCTGCAGAAGGAGGTGGAGGAGAGGGACGAGATGATCGGATTCATGTCGAGGAAGGCGGAGGACGCGGAGGCGGAGAAGGAGTGCGAGATCCGGGCCTTTGAGGGGTTTTTGGGGAGAAATGTGCAATCTAGCCTTGATTTTGGGGATGTTGGTACGAGGATGGGGAAGATTAGGGTTTCTCAAGGGATGGATTCGATCTCGGAGGTCTGCCTTGTGGAGAGAAGCAGCATCGAAGCTGCTGGTGGTGGTGGTGGCGGCGGCGATGGGTTGATGGCGAGTGTGTATGGGCAGTCGAATGGGTTCGCTCGGGATTTCGTACCATCTGCTTCTTTGGCGGCTTGGACGGGCGAGTGGGGACAGGTTCGGATTCGAATTTTGTTCTTCCCCATTTTCGAAAATGATCTGTTTTTGAGTAGCAGTAGTTCTAGATTTTCTTTCTTGGAGCTTGGAGTGTTGGTTATCTTTTTCAAACTTTTCAGTTGCTTTTTGTTAGCCCTGTTTCATACCTTTCCTCCTTGACATTTGTTGAGGAAGGACTTGGTCGCTGGGCCCCACCTTGGATGGGAATGTCCCATCACTACTGATGACCTAGACCCAAGTTATTGACTGTATCAGGAACCTGCATGGGCATGTAAAACCGTCCATTCCATGTTTGTGATGGATGACCAGGTGGGTCAAAATGATGAAGGTGAGAATTGGAACATATATTCTCAAAACCCAGCTGCAAATGCCAACTATTGGTCAAATGTCAAGAATGGTTCGTGATTGAAGACTTTTAAAAACATCTTAAATTTCATTGAACTTGGGTGTTTTTAGCATTCCCTCTTGCATAGTAGACTTTCCTAAATTAACAGTTTTTTTTTTTTCCTCTTACTGTAGGATTCACAGTATGATTCCCATGATCCCCTGTTTCATATGAAGCATTTTGTGGCAAGGTAAATCAATAGACCTGGATTAAAGCTTTTCAAATTATTGTGTTATGAAGTTTCTGATAGAACTGCTTGTTCAGGAGAGAGTCCCCTTGGAAAGTGGATGGTGAATCAACGGGAGTTTCCTCCAAGTTAAAATTACTTGAGCAGGAATTACTAAATTTGGAGAAAATAGGGAATGGGGAGCTTTTGAAAGTGCCGTCGATGATGAGGAAGCAAGCAAGAAGATATCAAGCTCTCACAGGAAAAATTGATGATCTTTGCAGGAGAATGGTGAGACATAATATTTTGATCAATGTTTAATATATATATATATATATATGTATAATTTTATATATGCTTTCTTTTAGAAGTGCTTTCTATATCACTGAAGGGCTTAGATCATGTTAGAGTTGTTGAAAAACATATATTTTCATGCCACAAGATGTTGACGTTGTGACGTTCACTACACTTGCTGTTTTATGCTGATTTTTTCTTCTCCTTCAAATATGAAGATGATTATATTTGTATGGAAAGGTTGTACTCCTTTCTGGTTAATCTTTTATTAGTCATTTTCTTTCTCCAACTTCATCCTTGTGAAATGTGAACTGATCACGCAGAAGATTGCCACTTAGAGAAGTAATAAAAATATAATGTTAATGAATTGCTCGCTTTCATTGTTTCATTGTTGCTGGGAAAGAATGTGCTAGAATTATTAATATAAATCCAGTAAGCTCATTAGTATAATATGTGTTCAGATTCTGAAGATATATGATAATATGCATGTTGATATTTGACTTTCATATGCATTTTAAGAAGCTGTAGGTGAAGGTCTGAATGTGAATCACAATTCAATGCCTTATAGTATGATTGTTCTGCTATTTAGTATTGTTTAATTGATACGACGCATGTAGATGAGATTATCATTGCAGAAACAGTGGTGTTGAATCTTATGTCCTGAGTATCCGAGTCACCCCCTATGAGTTCTATTACATTTCATCCTTAAAACCCCAAGTGGACTGGTGCTCTTGGGTTCATTCATCTGGAGGGAGTTGTATTGATGGATTGCCTGTACATTTAGAGATGCCATTAGCAGTTTGATTCGAAAATATAACTACGGTTCATGGCTAAAATTTACTCAGTCGAGGAAGCTTAACTCTAGAAGCTGCTTTGTCATATCATATTTTGGCATTCTTTTTTAGTTGCACTAAGCTAAGATTTTGTTGTCATTTTTTTCTGTTATATTGCTTTTATTGTTAATTTGTGAATCCCCTGAAGCTGTGTTTTAGCAGCTTTTACTCGAGATAAAATGATGAGCAAATAGTTATCTGAATTGTTGTCATTTTTTTTTTCTTTTTTTCCCCAGCAAGTGAGTGACCCTTGTGAGGCCACTCTCGGCTCGGAACTCCGAACTCAACGGCAAACAGAATTCTTGCTTGAGACATTCCGTCTTCAACAGCGTGCAATTGAAACTGGGCAGAAGTTGACAGCATTGCATGCTGAGACGGTGAAGAGTTATTTTGGTGATGATCAGGCTGGCCAAGCCACAAGACGGTCTTTGCAGACCATAAGGAGTAATTTCAAGGAAATCCAAAGGAATCTGGAGATCTGGTTGGCCAGAATTATGGGTGATTTGGAGGGGATTCTGGCAAGGGATGGTGCATCACGTGTAAAAGATTATTATGTTTCTAAGTATCCTTTTATTAGGTAAAACTTCCCACTCACTTCTATTCTGTCTTGTAGCAATCTGTATTGCTTCTGTTCTTCATTGAGAGTTGGTTAGATGAATGCAATAATAGTGGTGGATCGGGTATTTCTTGCAGATCAGTTAACCAGGCAGCATAGAAACCAGGTACAGCATCCTCTCTCTCTCTCTCTCTCTCTCTCTCTGCCAAATTAATACCCATGGTTTCAAACTCCGACCTAAAGGGTACTGCACATAATTGTGACCCCAGTAGCAGTTGGAGAGCTTGTTATGCATCGAATTAACCATATTAGATTATCTATTTAACTTTTGTCGTGGCTGTAGACTGTAGTTTTAACATATATTGTAACGGAAAGCTAATGAGAAAGGTCAAGTAAATCTGATACAGGTTGCTGCTCACTTTAATAGGAATGAAGTCATTTGCCAGACCTACCAGATAGGATATATGTTTGCATGTACCCCATCCACCAAAAGTTGGACGACCCATTGGATGTTGATAGCAATCTAATTGGTCATGAAAAATGGATGCTTGGTAGATAAAGTGTGAGTTTTTATTTTGGTTGTGCATTTCAAACCCTTAGATTGGTGGGTATATAGCTGTTGGTATTGGTAGATGAGAAGTGAGTTTTTATTTCAGTTGTGGATTTCACTGCCTTAGATCAGGTGGCTAATGACACTTTTTAACTGTTGGTAAATTGGTGTAAAATTGTGACTCGTGAAACTTGTTTTGATTCAAATGAGTGAGCAGTGATAAATGAGGGTTAGCTTGAGTGGTTTGTGATTAAATTTTAATAATTGCTACCAGAAGCATGTACTTCATTTAAAAAGAAATTTGGAAACCAATGATGCAATGGTTGCAGCCTCTTCTTGAGTAACTTGGCCTTGAGGTCAGAGCATATGAAGGATTGGAGACAGAGGTGTTATTGTTGAGTGTCACTGTTGACTTGGGACCCATCACTGGAGGGGACAGGCCACTGGAAAATATCTTTTTTGATCAGGATTTCTATTATTTAAATATTTTACTTTTAGGAGCCTAATTTTTTTTTTTTTGAATGGTGTTGGGGAGCCTAACATTAGCAGAGGGTGTTTTATATTTTAATTATTTTTGAACTAGTAAGTTTGCTTGTTCATTGGTTAAGAATAAAGCAATTTTCCTTGAGTATTACAAGTACAACTTTGTCTGAAAAACTTTGTTTCTGTCTTGCAATGTACAAGCCTCATTTATATATAAAGTAATAAAGGTTTTTTTTGTCCTCATACTAAAGCGCACATGATTGGTAAGAAACGAAATGTCCTGGAGAGTTCTTTCTTTTGCATGGAGAAATCTTTTGTTTCCTGTAGGCTTCTGTCTTTTGCATGTTAAATCAAGAGTGATCTAGAAACCAATTTGGCTTGGAGCAAGTGTTATTATAGCAGGTTGATTCCTAGGAGAAGGTTTGCATTCCTCTAAAGTCGTGGAATCTGATCACATGATTGGAAGAGAAGATGGATGGTGATTCAAGTTTGTTTTTTCATTTTTTTTTTTTTCCTGTGGAACTATTACGCAAAGGAGTCATGGTAGTTTTGGTACATCACATGTGGAGAAAACACATAGCCTGCAAGGGACCTCGTGGCAGAGGTGAAGCGGAACTCCAAAGTCAGTATTGCTCTCCATGTGCTCATGCAGTTTGTGGATGATGACATGCTTGTTTGTATCTCGAATGTCAGGACGTCAGAAGAGCCATGGGGTAAGCTTGCAGGGTTATTCTCAAAGGAAGAACACATGCTGGTTTTAACTCGGAGAAGAAGAAAGGAAACTTGGAGCAAGGTGAACTCTCTGTTTCCTAGTTTTCCTATGCATAGAAACTGTATGTAGAGATTTGTTCCTGGTGTTTCTAGGAACAAGATCTAGATTCAAGCTGAGGAGGCTTTCTTTTCAATGGCTTTTGATTGGAATGACTATTGTTGGGTGGGTGATGCAACTGTCTGTGGATGAGCTTGAGAACATGTTCACTAGCTATGACAGGGTGCTTGTCAAAATTGGCACTTTGAAGTTGAGGACAAGTAGGGAACTGTGTTTCAAAGGCTTTGAAGACGAGCAAAGAGTTAAGTCAGAACAAATGATGAAGGCAACTTGAAATATGAAGGAATTTCCAGTGGTAGCTACAATAGCAACAAGAACACCTGGATGTGAAGAATGAGGCGTGTTATCCTTGTAAAAAATGAGGATACTCTGCACAAAATAAAACTTAATCATGTAGAAGGTAACTCTACTATAGAATATTCACAACCTTGAGAAGCTAGTGAGCAAGGGGGGAACCAGTGATCGGGAAGATTGGGATCCACAAGCAAATCGCATGTCAACTACTAAAGCAGTAATGGAGCATGCTTTTACAGATTTGTGACTAGATTGATGGCTCTAGTTCAAATCACATGATAGACTATCAAAGGAAGTTACTTTGAAGCATATGTCCTTATGATGGCAATCGAGTGGTTGTGGTTGCTGATAATTCACAACAATCAGTGATATAGAAATCAAGTCAAGATTTGGCATCGATTGCATTCTACAAGGAAGGAGTCTCCCATGTTTCATGTATGGAAAAAAAAAATGTTATATGTTCCATATATAACTGAAACTGGGTGTTATATTCCGTTGAAAAATATTCACCTGCGCACTGTGCATCTAGACCACATGTTACACATATACAGAGGTGGGGGAGGTGGGCCCCACCTCTGGAACTGTTCAGATGTGCAGTGTGCAGGTGAATATTTTCCACATTTTGTTTGGGCTAGGGAAACCGAAGGACATCCCTATTGTGATAGGGAAGAAGGGGAGTACGTGTATATAATGTCAACAGAAAAAAAGCTTTTGTGGTAAAACTCGAAAGCATGAAATGTAAGATTTTTGGCATGCTTGTTTAGGGATTATGGGCTATATGAAAAGCTTGATAAAATGGTAAAACATGAGACTGTGAGAGGTATTTCAAAGCTTAATATTCCATCTAACTAGTGTTCTTATGTCAGTTTGGTAAGGCACACTTGCTAGCTCTTAATGATTCGAAGTCTGAATCCAGGAAACCTTTGGACTCGATGCATACAGATGTGTTGGCAAAGTGAAGTACCCATTGATTGGAGGCAAGCACTACGTATCTTATTCATTGATGACTTCTCAAGGTATAATAATTATTTTATGCATGAACAAGTTGGAAGCTCTCGAAAATTTTGAAATGTTTCATGCAGAGGTAGAAACTGTGGTTGATAAGAAGATAGGTAGTTTTCAATCTGATATTGACAGAGATATACTTTGAGGGCATGTTTGTGGAGCCTTTTTTTAGCAGAGAAAGCGTGGAAAGTGGAAAAGATTTTCTGCCGTACTGAAAGTTCCATGTTTGATGCAGCTGTTTTTTCACGAGGAAAAGTGAAAAAATGAACTAACTTTATCAATTCCACTGAAAACCATTTCTGGTTTTTGGGGGGTTTTGTTTTGTTTTGTTTTGGGTGGGGGGAGGGGGGCAGACTCGGTTTTCCGCAGAAAACAAAACGAAGGTTTTCTAGGGAACTGGTTTTCAGTAGCAGAAAACTTGTTCTGCAGACAGATTTTTTTCATGTTCTGCAGGAAACCTATTCTCCTTCCCTCCACATGAAAAAAAGGGGAACCCTTTTATACGGAATTGTGGAGAATTTAGTTCATTTTTCTGCTTTTCCTCGCGGAAAAGCAGCTGAACTAAACTTGAAGCTTTTTCCGGTGTGGAAATGTGTTTGAACTTTTCATGCTTTTTCCATAAAAAAAGAGGCTGCACAAATATGCCCTAATAGACTTGAAGAGTATCTCGGAAGGCACAAAATTCGGAGGCATTTTGTGCTAACACTACAATAAAAAAGGAGTGGCGGGGTGACAGAACTAACATCGGTTGTGCTCCATGTTGCATGCTTAGAGGTTGCTACCTCAGGTTTAGGCCCAATGCATGAAGGCTAGACATATGTGATGATCATCTGTCTACCTCAACCCTGACTGGAGTTTGTCTCTGCATGGGAGAAGTTTTGGTGGCAGACCGACTGCAAAGCATCTCTGCATGTTTTTTTTTTTTTTTTTTTTTTATTTTTTTTATTTTTATTTTTATGGTTTTATCGCAAAAAACTTACGAAGAAAACTCGTAAAAGAGCGTTATGATGCGTCTATGTGGGGTGTGAGAAGTGGTGATTCAATAAATGAAAAGTGGTCTCTCCTGAGGTCTCATATTTGATGAAGCTTTTATCGCGGTGGTCGACTGAAGCACAAATTCTTTAAAAGATTGTGACCATGAGGGGTAGGTATGTATCAAGGAGTGTCAAGGCAGGAGGAGGTTATCAACTTATTATGAATCCTAGTAACTATTCAAGTTCTATAGGATGTAATGTTGATGAAAGGGCAGTGTTCTAATGTGGAGAGTCCTTAGAACTGTTTCAGTACTAATGTTAGTTTGCCGAAAACTAAAAATCAATCTTTACACCATGAAAATGTATAAATTTGAGGAACGATATGGTTGAGCTCCCAGGGAATGAGATTGTGTACTGACGGTTGGTAGTCCTCCCTTATTAGGGAGGATGGGGAGACAATCTTGCCTACTAGGGATCCTAGAAAGGTTTACTTTCCTACCTACGAAATGATTACATGCCTATCTCTTTGTACTAAATAGGATTTTCTCTCTAGTATTAATTACATGTCAACTACTTATCTTTTATCAATTACATCCCAATCAGTTATCCTTCTAGATTTGAGATGTCTAAGAATTTTCTAAGCTAGCAATGTGTATGGAAAAATATTTGTGAAGATATATGCTGGAGATCTAAGAATATATTTTGAAAATGGCTACACTAAGAAAGTAGTAATGGTTGGGCCAATAGGATGGCTGACCATGAGTTAGGCACAATGGGTCTGTCAACAATGTGCTTGGCCTGATGAGCCGGCCCACTATGGGTTAAGTCTGATGGGCTGGTTGCAGTGGTCATGGGCCATCTTTTTGTAATCCTCACTCCTCAGGCCTATGGTGCATTTGGGTTGCATTCCTTATGTAGTTGGTTTGGCAAGCAGGTTCAATTCAAAGTTTGAGGAAGCCATAGTCCAAAGCACTTAGGTGCATCTTACTTACATTACCTGAAAGGCACAATGGATTTAGCAACTCTTTATAAGAGAGCATCAAGCAGAAGTTAATTTTGTGACGCATGCATGTAGAATATCTGACGATAAGAATATATATATATGGGAAGTGTTCCTATGAGAGACACTCTCTCCAACTTGGTGAGAGATAGGTGGGGGCCCTCACTTCCATATCCACTCTCACCAACTTAAATGCAAGGACCCCCAACTTAAATGTGAGGGCCCCCACCCATCTCTCACCAAGTTGGTGAGAGTGTCTCTCATAGGAGCACTTCCCTATATATATATATATATATATATATATATATATATATAAAATTAGTTTGGGTTCAAGAGTGCTATCATCCTGTAGGAAGAGGCAGCAAATAATGCTCCTTTTGATGGCTGAAGGTGAATTTAGGTGAACAACTATGGCCTGCACAAGATATTGGTTGGCCCATGCAATTGGTATTAGTCTTCAGTTATGAGAAGACTGTTTTATGATGCTACTTTGTGGCAATGGGAGAGTGTGCTTTGATTGTTTGAGAATCTGAAGTACTTCACGTATCTCTCACATTCGAGAGAGAGTATTCAAGGGTGATTTATCAGTTTTCTTCTGGTCAATATAGAGGAATAGACGACAAATATCTTCACCAAATGGTTCGAACTTTGTGAAGTTCACCAGGTCTGGATGTGATGGAATGGGCTGGTGGAGAATATCTTGTCAGATTAGGATATCCATGGCCATTTTATTTTATTTTTAGTAATAGCTAAAATTAGGCTATTTTGTTTGCCTTGGAATAGAATAAAGATAGAGTGAAATAAAATCTAACGGTTGTAATTTTTATTATTCAATGCTTGCGGAGTTTGCTAAATTATCCTTATTTGTCTCTTACAATTTCTGCAAACACGTTTTTGAGAAAAATGCGATTCAAACCGTTAGATTTTATTTCACTCTATATTTATTCTATTCCATGGCAAATAAATAGTTATTGAATGTTTTATTTGTATTAGAATTAGCTTATTTGCTTATTCATCTGTTAATAATAGGCAAGTGTGGTGGATTACAACTTTGTTAGGGAAGCTTCTTTTCCATTTTGCGGTTTACAATCTTTAAGTATGTTTGTAATATGCGATGATTACAGAAAGTAGCTTTGTCCTCGCACTGGGTGGCTTCTTGTCTTCGTTGCTCCCATGCGAATGGGCATAGGGGGAATAAGGAAAAGATTTTCTATTTGAAAATTCTGTCTTTATGCTGAAGAAATTTTCATAGGTAGCAGGAAATGAATATGCTTGGGATTCTTGTCTGTTCCTCTTCATTTTTGGAGTTTTTTTGGGTCTCTGGTGTTTGTCAAAAATCCTGATCCTGCATCCCTAATTTAATTGTTGGATTTTGTCAAATCTGCATTGGGATTTTTGTTTTTCACCCCAGCCTAGGGGGCTGGGACCCATGAGAGAGCCTGCACGCACATACACACGGGAAGACAGCCTAGTCACATGGAAAAGGAGCCTGCACACGCAAGAAGAAAGGCCGTAGGGGATTGAATCAATGCGTAGTATTCTAACCACCTTGTTTTCACCCAACTGCCGAGAGTTAATTCCCTGGGATTGACCTTTCCCCTTTGTGTTAGTCTTCTCCCCAGCCTGTGTTGTGGTTCAAGCAGGGTCTCTCAAGGGTACAGCCACCTTGGCTAGTGGTGGAAAAAAATTGTTCTAAGGAATGATATACCACTTGATGAGTATAACGGGCATCTAACAACAAATATATGTCATAAATGTTTATAAATAATCTCATACATCATCTTTTGCACCTGCAATCGGTGTGCTTGCCAAGATAGCACTGGCCCAAATTACAACTCGTTTCTGATATATTTACATCATTAAATTGATAGAGTGCAACTTAAATTTTGTTTGGCATCCCAGCTAGGGGCCTGGGAGTAAGCAGGCCATGGTTTCAAATAACAGAGGTTACATTGCTGTTTTGTTTATTTTCAGTAGTCTGGCTAAAGTTTCTACCAGTAGTTTTTTACTTGTATGTTAGTTGTAATAATTCAACTAATTGGGGATGCCAAACTGCCCCTTTTAAAGTGTGGAGAGTCTTACGACTTGTTTCTTTATTGGAATTCATGAAATTCCTATCTGCAGTGAATTCCTGAATTATCCCTTCCAACATATCTATCTTGAAATTTAGGGACGTGCATATATCAGCAGAAAGTGGATTAGAACTGGGGAGAATTGTTAGGGTTTGGGTGCATGTGGGGCCCAAAATTTCTGCGTGGTAGTTCAGTCAGTGAATGGTATCTAATTGTAAGTAACTCAACATATGAATGGACGTGTTTGTTTCATGTAATTGAATGGGGAGAGAATTGTTAGGGTTTGGGTGCATGTGGGGCCCAAAATTTCCACGTGGTAGTGCAGTTAGTGAATGGTATCTGATTGTAAGTAACTCAACAAATGACTGGGCATGTTTGTTTCATGTAATTGAATGCATAGGAATTATAAAACTTCCATTTTAAAGAACTAAAAAATTATCTCCCTTTGAAAGGAAAATTGTAGGGAGAACAGCCCCTTATCTTGCCTCAGTGGTAAGAGGCATCAGTTCTCATGTGGCTACACATGGTTCAAACCTTGGGCATGCCACCTTTCCTCACTCAAGGTTTACTACCTTCACCCAACAGAAGGGTTCTGACCATATTTATATATATATTTAAAAAACTCTTCACTTTAAAAACGTCCCTTTTTTTACCCATTTAATTTTTGGTCATGGATCACATATTGAGTCAAATCTTTTCACTCACCAACCCCGTGAATAGTCCACGTCCAAATTTGACATTTATCCAACTTTTCCTCAAAATTGGATTGAAATCGTGATAAAATGATATCTCTAGACCATTAAATCTTAGGGCTGTGGATCAAAAGATTATGATGATCTTATGGACTTAATATTTTACATATAGGTAAGTTCATATGGATTTTTTCATCTAATGGACTTCCATGATCATCATGCATATCAGTGGATTCAACTAGGAGTGGGTTTTTCCTCCTAAAAAATGCTCGGGCGCTGTGCAGCACTCCTATATATATATATATATATATAGAGTAACGCCTCAAAACTCCCCGAGCATTTTTCACAAAAAAAACGCCTCTCTTTTAGCCAATGAAAGTGTAACACATGTTAGCAATGATACACTTATTCATTCTCTCCTAAATATTCTCTTAAAATTGTAGATATTTTATAGGTTCTCTTAAATCGATGGCTAATAGATAGGGGGGATATTCCTCTGCATCCTTCTCTCATCATATGGTGAGGGACAAACTTAATGTGGCCCACCTAGGGACCCACTGATCATGGTGCTTGTGGGGGATGGAGAAAGACATCTTGGATGAGTCTATATATTAAATTTGGGGTCAATTTGTGGCATACAAATTTAACGGCTTCATATTAAAGGAAAAAATTTAACCTTCGATCTAACGGTCCAATCCATTTGGATAGGTAAAAACTCAGAGGGTCTAGTACTCTAATGTACTTGGGGTTACATGTGTGAATGGTTTAGATGTATTATAAAATCAATCCTACTATATTGTCCCTCACTATAACATGATGAGGGATAGATGTGCAGGAATATTTTTCATATATATATATATTATATATCCTTCACTTGCTCATCTCAAACTGTTCAACCCTCACATCTTTCATCATCCTTTAGTAGAGCTCATAGCTCATATGAATGCAAACAAACATGCCCTAAATGAAAATGGCAGCTAAATTGAATAACCAAGACTGTTTCAACGTCAGCGCTAAATGTAGAAAATGCTGTTTTGGTTCATAACTAGAAAAACTAAAAGCATTAGACATCACACAGTCCCATATTCAAGCAGAAGCAGCAGCTTCCTCTAGCAGCTGCTTTATTTTGGTGATGTAGTCGCTCATGGCTTCATCTTTTGATTTTCCTGTGGAGGAAGCAATTTTGCAACAAATTAATGAACCAGTGGGCAATAGAAGACTTGTGGCCCGTTAGGTAACTCTAAAAATAAGCACTTATTAAATAACTTAGAACTTATTAAAATTTAGAGTGTTTGATAAAACTCTAATCATGACTTAAAATTAGAACTAATATTTAGAAATAAGTGATTTGAAGCTCTTAAACATAAGCTGCTTTGAATAGTTTTTTATTATTATTTTTTTTGTAACTTTTTTTTTCTAAAGTCGGGAAAGCCATTTCACTGCTATTTTTCTCTTAGCAAGACTATCCCAAGGAAGAGAATGAGGACGACTTATTTATATGGTTATTAAACACTCAATTATAAAATAAGAATTTTTTTTATAATTTTACCAAACAGTCTAATTATAAATTTGAACTTAAAAATTAAACATTTTATTTTAGACCTTAATTTAATTAGATTTTATTAGATATATTAGAGTTACCAAACAGCGCCTTGAACAGAATCCAGAATTGAGATGCAACAGCATGCTTTGAGTTAAGAAGATATTTACATACCTTCAACAGCCTTCCATGCATCCCACTTTGCCCTCTCCTTCACACTGAACATCCCCGGACGGCCTACAAAATCGACCAATGTTCAAACCTACGTCAGAATTGTTTGTCAGTTCACCCACCCCATCTTGTTTTAGTCAAATGGGAAGAATTTTCCCATCCCCCCTCTCCCAGGTGGGCCGGGCAACAGCACCCACTACCAACATGACAAATCCACATGGTGCAGTTCTCAAGTAAACTTTTCAACATATCCTGTGAGTGTGTGTGTGTGTGTGTGAGAGAGAGAGAGAGAGAGAGAGAGAGAGCTTGCTTTATACATACTGGTATTTACTGGTCCAATTGTTGCTTGCTTGAAGAGCCCATAGAGAATGAGTAAGTTTTCATTTGTAGTGGTTTGCGGGAGAGTCTTAGCTTTCTCAGCGTGTTCTTCGAACTCCTCCTGCAGATAATTCCAAGTCCATCCACCAAATCAGCATTTATTACTTGGTTAGTCAAAAGATTTCAGAGCAATGAACTTCCCTGAATGCAAAGATAACAATATGCTTAGCTATATATAAGTTGGAAAAGTTAACTGTCGGGCTTAGAATGTCACAAAGGCCAAGTTTCGATGCTGCTGAGATTGAAACTCAAATTCATTTCAATGAAATGAACAATCTCAGAGTAATTGCTAAAACCAGAACGTAGTTGCCCCATATTAGAATCATAAGGCAAAATCACCCTCAAATGCCAGAAATGATGAAACGGATGCAATCTCATGCGCGCGCACAATTCATAGGTGATGGTACAAAAGTCTAGCATGCATTGCATTCACCCTTTGGTATGGAGCTGCCCATTGTTGAAGGGTTACAAGAATCCAAACAAAAAATAGATACAGTGAGAGAGAGAGAGAGAGAGAGAGAGAGAGAGAGAGAGAGAGAGAGATGCCCATTGTTGAAGGGTTACAAGAATCCAAACAAAAAATAGATACAATGAGAGAGAGAGAGAGAGAGAGAGAGAGAGAGAGAGAGAATCAACTGAAAAAGGAGAAGTGAAGCAAGTGAGCAACTCTTGCTCAAAAACAGAGTCTCCTAGGCTGGCCAAATTGGGGTCAAGTCCGGTCCTTCCCCTCTCCTCTCTATTCCTCCACCATCATCTGCTCCTCTGCCCACATCCACTTCCACATCCACCTCCTTCATCGCCTCATCTCCCTCACTAAAACACAACCCAAATCCTTTGCCTCTCCCTTTTACCGGATGATGATGGCTTTGGAAAGGGATTTTGGGTGAGAGTTGCAAAGGATTGTGGTAGTGATGGTGGGGAGCTTGAGAGATGATGATTTGGTTTGGCTCCTTTTTCTTTTCTTTATTAGGAGATTGCTCTTGAGAAGATGCATTTGAACTCCCACAATAAACGGAGATGGAGATGGAGTTAGATTTAGGGTGCATAGGCGTAACAAGAGGAATCCACCATACTGAGGAAAATTATTTTAGTTTTCTATGCAACCCCTTATTTTGCTTTACTTTTCTATGCAAGCCTTTCTTTTATTGTTTGGTGTGACGTTTTCTCACGAAAAAGGGTAAGGAGAACTGATTTTCCTCGATAACGAAGATTTAGATTTCCTAAGGGCCAGTTTGGAAACTCTACTAATATAGTCAAGTCAAATAAAGTTGATTTTGAAGAAAGAATAAAGTATAAATAGGTTATGATGGTATTTTATTTTTAGTTGTTTGTTATGAATCTTTTTGACTTTTTGTATGGAAAAGTGGATGCTTTTTTGTATTTTAGTGGATAAAGGTAGTTGCTTTTTGACTTTTTATATGAAAAAGATGGAGGGAGTTTTAAATAAAGTACATTTGATGTGACATCTTGTCTGGAAAATGGAGACTTTACTTGACTTTAATTGTATTAGTAAAGTGCCAAACGGGCCCTAAGTGAGGGCTATACAAATACATCCTTACAATCTTCTACCGATTTAGTGGGACTTGGACAAGTGATCTTTGAAGCAAATTAGTCGTGGCCGAGTCTGATTCCACTCGGTGAATTGACTCGAGCTCAGCTGATTTTTCATACCCTCGCGAGAGTGCCTAAATTGCAACTCTATCCAAGCCCACGATATCATGACCTAACTTTTCAGAAAATATTGAGATCCTTGATTTTGGATTTTTGGAGAAAAGTCGTAGGAGGAACCAGTGAATTTATATGCGACTCACAATATCACGAGTCATCGTTAAGACTCTAAAAAATTGTGGTTAAGGCATTCCAGTGGTAATTTTTTTATCTCCTTTTTACGTTAGTCAGCAGAAATCAAGTTTACGAGGTAATGATCTGTAAATTAAAAAAAAAACCCTTTAATTATTAGTACGAGGTTCCCGGGGTTTTGGGTTTGAGGATTTTCAAACCTATTTAGGAAAGAAATTAGACTAAGTTAAGCAATATTATAGTGTTGCAGGAATTTAAAAAACAGTAGAAGTCAAGCTACTTTTTTTTTTTACTCTTTGAAATAAAAGACTAAGAAGGTCCAAGTGGATCGACTAATCTTTTCTTTGGAATCAAACGAGCAAGAAAGACCCTGACTGTCCAAGTTAGGCTCTCTAAAGACAACCAAGTGATAGATCTAATAACAAACAAGAATCAAACAAATATTATGCCACAAGTTAACATGCAACCACACAAATAAATAGTACAATACTCCAAAAACAAGCAATTTTCTCAACCAAAAGGCCCAGATCCAAGTTAAGGTCAGAAAAAAAAAAAGGCAATAAATGCAACAAAGATCCAAAAGATTAAAAAAAAAAAGAGCACCACCTTAATCTCCTACTGCTTGGTATCTGAATGGAAATTAAAGCAATCAAAGCAAAGACAGATCCAATCTCTTCATGATCTAAAAAAACAAAATTAACGATCGAGGTCCTATTCATCTTCTTCAATTGATGAACTTTATCTGCATGTCTAGATTCCTTCAGATCTGATGATAATCTTTGATAATCAAACAACCCCCAAGGAGCCAATAGTAAAGATGGCGACCCATATTCTTTGATATCTTAAAAATCTTTGTTTTCAAAAGGAAAGTAGAGATTTCATCTACAAAAAGAAAAACACAGAGATTTCTATGGTTGCAAAAACATGCCATATGGAGGATAGAAGATATTCAAAGAGCTAATAACACTAGCAGTACCTTCAAACCCATCTCTTACTCTTTTCTCTTTCGATCGATTCCGAGATTGCAGAAACAAGAATTGAATGGACGAAGAATCCAATTCCAGCAACCTCTGTGCAGTAATATATAGCCGTCCAGGATTAGATTTTCTCTTTTGAACGACCGAAACTATCAAGATTGGCCAAAATACCCACTGATAGTTGGCTTGTATCCGTGGCTCGGCTCGCATAGTAGGTATCGAAACTCGATGGCATTTTCGGCACTGTAAATAAACGAGATTCATTTGGACACGGTGGTGGCGCGGGAGAAATCCACGGGATTCAGTGTCCATTAAGATTATGGATTTTTTTTTGGTAAGAGTTTAATTTATGTAGGATGAGGATTTCACATCAAATATATGTAAAAATGAGGATTTTCAAATCTTGTGAGGGAGTTTAGATATAAAAATCTTCAACGACCAAGATCTTTTGGGGTTTATAATTGCTAAATATAGAGTTTTCATGACTTTGGGAAATACCAGTGAGGAATCCCTGAGAACTTGATAGTTAGACTAATATAAGAAAATTGAGACTCGTCTTCTGTGTCGAGCGCCGATTCAATTATATATTTATTTGAAATAGAGTTGTTTCAAATAGATCTACTGTAAATATATCATTTGGTAGGTCTGATTCAAAACTCTTTTAAAGATAATCTTGTTATTTAGCAAAAGTTGTAATAAGTAAGGAAAAGAATTAAAAAAAATGCCTGATTGCTTACATATCTGAATAAAAAAAGATTACCTTTTATTACTTTTCGTAACAAAATAGACAAAAGGTCTTCACAAATACTTAAATAGTCTAAAGCACTTAAAAGGTCTATTTAAATCTTCAATCAAATAAACTCAAACAATTAAAGTTAGGGAAATTTTCTGTATGGTAATCTAGAGTTCTTAATTTCTCTCTTGTTACCAAAGTTATCCATTTTACTCATAAGTTCTCCGTACAGTCCGTACTATTGCGTAAAGGCTTATTTTTAATTGTGATATCACAATTTAAGTTGCGATACCGCAATTTATATTGTGATATCGCAATAGCACAAATCGAAAAGCCCTTTTTATTCGTTTATCCCCTGTTCGACTATTCCTCATTTTCACGTGCAGTAACCCTCTCTTCCAGCCGAATTTGACCATCCTCCTCCCTCGCCAACCTATTTGCAAGTACGCAAGGCCGCCAACGTCCGTTTGACGTCGAAGAAGCATCATCGTCTCCATTGTCTCTATCGACTAGGGATTTTGGCCACCATTGTTTCGCAATTTGGGCGTTCCAAGCTTGTTGTTGTTGCAGTCGCCCCTGCTGAACATGGTAGTCCTTGTTCCCTCTCTCTTTTAGCGAGATTTGGTATTCTCTTTCTTTTTCCTCCTTTTTTTATTTATCTTTGTTTGTTGGTTTAGAAAATCCTAAATGCTCTGGTTTCTAACTGAGACGATCCACTACTGTTAGAGTCTGCACCGACATCATCCGGGACATTAGAGTGGGCGAACTCACTTGTATGGCATCTGGGGCGGTTGCCCCATATTAAAGCCTGAATTCTCTTAAAAATCGTAATGGCCCCCTGCTGATGCCCCATATGCATCAAAACTACCGGCCCACCCCCTTCTTCTTTGGTAAGCATGCATGTTACTCGTATTGTTCTATGGACCTTCCCGCTAGCATCAATTGAAGAATTGAAATCAACGCTGTGTTAAATCTGACTTTGCTTGAATTTGTTCCAGTGGAACTAAAATTATCACTCATGCTATTTAATCTCGTTTATGTCAAATGTGGAGTTATTCTTGCAGACCATGGATGCAGAGAACCCAAGCCAGAGATGAAAGCAACGGAACGGAAAAAAATTATAAACGGAAATGTATTTGTTGAGTTTTAAACCTCACGTTTTTTTTTTTTTTTTTTTTTTTGCGATATCACAACATTAATTGCAGTATCGCAACTTAAATTGTGATATCGCAACATTTGTTGCGATATCGCAACTAAAAATAAGCCTTTTGGTTTGCGCATCAGTACGGACTGTACGGAGAACGTCTGGGTAAAATGGCTAACTTTGGTAACAAGGGGGGAAATCAAGGACTGTAAGTTACCGTACAGAAAATTTCCCTTAAAGTTATCAAAGGACACCTTTAGTTAATCAAACCAACTAAGCTACAGAAAAAGACAGTGTAGGAAGCCCTTTTTGCGCTTATAATACAAACCGGGCTGGGCTTGGGCTAAATCTTCTTCAAGCAGGCTAGGCTCGGGCCATCTAGTATGGCCCAAATGGCTCGAGTTGGGCTTGGGCCAACATTTAGAAATCAGATGGGCTTGGATATTCCTCAACCCGGCCCATGAACACCCCTACACGTAGGGCCACTTTTGATTAGTGTATCCCATTTTATAATCTTTTCTTCCCATCATCTGAGCATCACCCTAAATTTTATACTTATAGGACTTTAACTCACTATAAGATTGAGTCTTAAAATGATCTATGATATGGTTAGGGCACATATAAGATTTATGGTCATTAAACCATGGGCTAAGATAATCTTACGAGGCTGATTTCTGGCTTCCCTCATCCATACCTTTCCACTTGCCATCTTCTCATTGATAGACATGTATCTAAGTGTGCCCCACAAACTAAACTACATGTAAGCAATATGAAGTCTTCGCGTTGGAGAATATTCTCCGTTACAGTGTTTGAACTTTGTTGGGGTTGTTTGTCTTTTACTCACGTGATAGGAAAATGAATTTTACTTATACAAGTGTTATCCATGTGAAACAAACTATTACACATGTGAAACATGACACTATCATGTTGGTCAAAACCACCATTTTCACGTGTGTAAATGACTATATCTAGTAATGTTAAGTGTACAATGAATTTCTTGGAAACTTTATTTTTAACAAAATTTTCAAAATGCACAAGAAATTAAGATAAAATTTTTGACCTTCCTTTTGTTGTAATCATATAAAGAAAATGAACGGTTTGGATAATGAATTTAGGGCCCACAGAATTGTGGAAAATTAGATTTTTATGCATGTGATTTACTGGACATTTTAAAGACAAAATTCTTTTTCTGTCTACCATTCTTAGCCATATAAAGAAGGTACCACTCGATCATGAATTTGGGACCCACACACCTTATAATAATAATAATAATAATAATAATAATAATACTATTGGTGGAATTCAAACCCAGGTTCGTTGGGCCTTAAACATCATCGTTTGCATTGTATCTACTTTTTACTATATTATCATACATAAACCACTTTGCCACTTTTTTGGTTTGTGAATTTTAATGCTAAAATGATATTATATACCATTTTTACACCTCATTCATACATCACATGGATCATGCATCAATGTGCGACCATTATGTAATGTAATTACGTAAACGATGGTAAACAAACGACCACTTAGCCTTGGCAGAAAAGGAGGATTTTTATTTCCCTAGAATCACAATCTTACAAATCCTTCTCTACTGAAAAAAAAAAAAAACAAGGAAAAAAAAAAAATCCATTTGAATATGCTATCATCCTACGTCGAAGTCTACGGAAGCCTTGGCAATGTGCGAGAGATAATATGGAGTCTACCTCGCTCGTATCGCTACTACCTTCACGAAAGGTACAGGGTATCAAAAGTTGCTGTCATCCATCTGTCCTTGTGCATTTTTTGGTACAGCCTCTATATGGAACAAAGTACCAACTGTAGCTTGTTCACTAAAAAAAAAAAAAAAAAAATCAGATTCATGGAAGTCTCATGTGGGGTCACAAATATCTTTGATATTTAAAATAAGAATTGAAAATGCAAAGAATATGTTTTTCCTGTTATTTCGAGAGTATATACGTAGCCACAATTGTTGGAAATATAGGCTACAGAATTGAAGTAAAAGTAAAATTCAAAGGGAATACCAAGCCAATTGAAGAATACCAAGCCAATGCCAATAACTATGAGATATTTTTTTGTCCTGTTTGATCCATAGTTGCTTCTGAGCTGGGTTTGTTTGGTTCTTAGTTTCTATTTGACTCAGGGACTGGGTCACTGCGCATGTGTGTGAGCGCAAGCTATCGAGAAGGAAGATGGAACTTGTGATAAAAATAAAAGTTGCAGGAACAAAAATGAGAAAATGCCAGTATCTCCATCGTCATCGAAGTAGAAGTAGGACCCGTGATAAAGACTTTCATACAGAATCCCACACGCCTTCTGTAAGGGGTGAACACCCCCCACAGGGAGATAGGCGGGGCCCAGAGCCCCGGGCCTATTGTATACACTTCAGGCGTCAGGGAGTAGCCCCTAGCCCTATTCATGCATTTGTCCCTGGCTCGTCACCAGGGGGCCCCGGCTTTTAATGCAGGGGGGTCGCCCCCACAGCCAATTGTATACACTTCAGGCGATCGAAGGCACATGGCCCCTAGCCCTAATCATGCATTTGTCCCTGGCTCGTCACCAGGGGGCCTCCCCGGGTTTCGATCCCGTAACCACTCCCTTAAGAGGATTTTAGGGAGAAACCCAGTACCACTTGCCAGTACCACTTGAGCTAGTAGCTCAAGTGGTACTGGGTTTCTCCCTAAATACCTCTTAAGGGAGAGGTCACGGGATCCAAACCCGGGGAGGCCCCCTGGTGACGAGCCAGGGACAAATGCATGAATAGGGCTAGGGGCAACTCCCTGATGCCTGAAGTGTATACAATAGGCCCGGGGCTCTGGGCCCCGCCTATCTCCCTGTGGGGGGTGTTCACCCCTTACACCTTCTATGTAGGATCCCATATATTCACAGAGAACCCTCCCATGAGAAATTCTCAATTGGACATATGCTACTCTACAAGGTAATATTAGTCATCAGGCTTTATCATGTACTTTTGGCAATGCACAATATGTGCATAATATTAGTCATCAGGCTTTATCATGTACTTTTGGCAATGCACAATATGTGCATTCTTGTTTGAAAAATGTCCACTTTCCCACGTGTCTGCCTTGCTCTTTTTTTTTTTTTTTGTTTTACCCGGCTGGGACACAAGAGAGAACCCATATATAAAAGAAAGGTAGCATTCTCAAGTGGAAAAGAGGCCTGCACAAATGGGAAGAAAGCCCACACAAGTGGGAAAAGAGCCTGTACAAACGGAAAGAGGTGATGTACCCGGGTTCGAATACCACACAGTCAAATAAGAACTAACCCTCCTTACGAGCGGTTCTTCCTTTTGTCTACCTTAATAATGCATGATGCCGGAAAGGGTTGGACGTGGAGTCATGGGCTAAGAATAGACAAATTATCAAGCCAAGCGAAAAATTCTAGCTCCTACTTTTAAGTTCTAAAAGTCCAATCTGACTGAACGTATGAATGGATTGATGAAAGGTGGGCATCTTACAAGAAATTTAAAAGGGAAAAAGAACAACTACCTAGCGAAATCGGAAGTGGTGATGCCATTTTGGCCCATCCACCGTCCATATCTAGATCATAGTCATTATAACAATGCACTATGGTCAATGTCATTTTTAGGCCACGCTTGAGCGGGGGCTATGGGGCTCAAAGTACACATACATATATATATAGGGACTAGCTCTCCTAAGCTGCAGCTTATCTTATCCTAAGCTGAAACATGGCTGGTCTTATAAAATCAAAGTCGATTATACTGTTTTTTGCATGATGATCATCTTCAAAATCAAGTTAAAACCAATCAGAACTGGATTTATATATATATATATCTCGTTGATAACTTAATATATCATGAAATTGTTAGAAAAAAAAAATTATAATATATAGTGGAGATGGACCGTCTGAGTCGCGGGTCGCGATTTTCTTAAGATAATAAATGCCCTCACAAGATAAAATAGACACAGATCCTCTATATGGATCGGATGACCAACCTTAAATACCAATGGTCCCCACCCAGAACATGATGTGTAAAAAGGATTGTATTTCTATTGACATTTGCATGAAATATATAGAAACCAATAGGATTGATATTTGTAATGACCTATATTGACTCAACCCAAGTGAGGCTCAATAAATGTCAAAAAGTAGAGCTAATGAGTCCTCCAACCCCAAGCCCTTCCCGATCAACTCAATAGTGTCACTCTAAGAAGAAGAAATAAATGACATTTTGTCTTCCATCATATCCAATGTGGGATTCTAATTGAGAAGCCTTAAAGGTTCTCTACCATTTTGAGAATTTTCAACATTCCCCCACAATTTTGAAAATTAACAAAAATAAATGACAGTTTTCTGGGTCTTAAAAATGAATGCATAAATGAGGGTGTCTTTAGACTTGAACTCCCACTTAATCCAAATATATCAAAGCCTATCGAGGTACTTAGTGAACTTCGTCTTGAAACTAAGGGCCCCATTTGGTAAGCTAGATATACTGAACACAAACTTTTCTTAAAAGCTATTGGTGTTCTTAGAAGCCTGCACGTTAATGGCTATGTGCATTTATCTTGGTTTAGTAAGTGCTCTAGAGGATTAGCCCTAAAGTCCTATAGGCAGCGGCCTCACTCCCACACTTACATAGGTGAGTCTTTCTGAAGTTTATCTATATGACTTGCACCCCTCTATACGGACATAGACCCATTAAGAGTAACAACTCAGCCTCCCTTTCCATATAGACATGCACTAATAATCTTTGGATGGGAATAGAGATTTTAATCTCTCCGTTTTAGTGCATAACCCATCACAACTATGACTTGTTCTTCCCATTGAACCCAAAAATCTGATAATATCTCTTAGTCAGGTTGGGTTCACAGCTGATGATTATCTCAGGGCTTAAACCCCATCATCTGGTCATTGTCAAGACCATTTCCTTACAAGGACCTTAATAAAAGGATTTGCCAAATTGGCCCTCGATCGAATAGACTCAATAGAGATAACTCCACCAGTAAGGAGTTCCGCACATATCATGCCGTGAGCAATGTGCCTGGACTTACCATTACACGTGCCATTATATTCCCGTAACATCATTAAAATACTGTCACAATATATAGAAATAGCTAATATTGGTGTTTGACAAATTCTATGAATTTCAATATACTTATAAAGTATTTGGCAATTTATAAGATTTCACTAGATGATGTACATGAAATAAGAAATAAAGAAAGAAATAGGGATGATAGACCCAAAGGAAACCCCCCATTAATACCAAAAAGAATGTATGCAATAGAAAAAGATTTTACTAGTGCAATAGTGCAATTTAGATCTATAATGCCCACTTGGGCCCATCTTTAATCAATGCAACTCCTTTCACACTTTTATGCCCCCCATGATATGCAATCATGCCCAAGTTTTTGTTGATCAAACCTTTACTCACGGTTGAATTGGATATAAAAGAAATCTATGGTCAAAAGATAATTAAATTTTTAGGCTATTTAAATCAAGAGTCAGGATAGTGTGATGGAGCTTATTTTTTGCATTACCTCTATACATCCCACCTCCAATGATAGTAATGAATCCAAGCAAGCTTTCGAGCTTACAAAGTATCCTCCTCATTGGTGAAACTCCTCCGTTGATATATACATGGGGCACTTTCCATCATAATCTCTTGAAAAAAGGCCAAATTGACAGTTATGTGAAACGTCCAATCCAATCTTCTGATCTACTCATTTTCCCTCTTCACAAGTCTTCCGACCAAGGGCTGACTTAATTTTATAAATTCATTCAAAATCAATTTCCCACGCTAAAATTATACTCCAATTAAAGCTATGCCAACTTCTAAATTTACCGACAAAAAATAGAGTCAAAGTCTTATGTGAAATATCTAATCAATATGCTCGTGACCAAAACTCAAAACTCTAAATTTAGTTTGATAATAAATTAATTTAGCACCATGATTATTGAGTGATCTGAATTTCAAACGTGGTCCCATTATGGACTTGCAACTTTGCTTTCAAAAATCTCTGCACTCCCCTGTAGGATCTATACTCTGCAGGCATAGTAACACACTAGGACATAAGTTGAATTAAGGACATGTAACACTGAGATGGACCATAAGCATCATTATATATTAATGGGCATGATTAGTTATCTAGGGAAATGCTCTTATGAGCGGTACCTCTCACTGTCTTACAGAGAAAAGTAATATGCACGAGCTCACCTATCACCAATCTGAACCATTCACACACGTGAGACCGCTGAATTACATCAGGTCAATTGGGCTTGCATATAGTTTCGCGACTAATTCGCTAGTTGGGCTTGCATGAACATGTGGCATATCCATAGTACCTACTGACCACAATCCAATTTCAGCTCACATTTCTCTCTTTGTTCTCATAATCAATCTCGAAGTTTCGGAATTGATGATATGGAATGTATATACATGATTAGAGACACTAACCCATTCTATTTGGTGTATCCAATGTGTTTGTTATTTATTTATTTTTTTCTTTCTCTTAGCTTGCATGATGATGATTATGTAGTGTGCATGTTATGAATGGTTAATAATTATAGTTAATTTAACTAGCCATTAGCATAAACCCCAAGCAATACATGGTTAAGTCTCACTCAGTTTGAATAATAAATTAAAATTAATATTCAAATTATGTATTGATATAACAATAGATGATCAATTGATTGAATGATAAACTCATTTGCTGTAACTATTGTAATATAAATTTAAATTGTAACACAATTAGTTAAAAAGAAATTCATACATACTGGTTGAACAATATGTTTGTAAATATTGGAGAATAAATCTATAGTTCTTCAAACTAAAACTATTTGCATATTTAGTTAATTTCTCACTTATAGATTATACGCAATCTACTTGTACAAAAAAACTGACTCTTGAATTATCAAAAATGTCATTTGACTCATAATCAAATCAAATCTGAAGGTGGGCCACCTAAATAACAAAATCATTATGAAATCACATTAATAGTATAATGATAGTGGGCTCTCTTAAATGATAATGGACCTATATGATACTCATTAGGTCGGGCTAGGCATGAAAATTCTAAGGTCGGGCCCAGCCGTGCTTGGGCCTTCCTGTGCTGGCCCGTGAAATTTCACAGACCGTGCACAGGCAGCTGGGGCTCATCCCAACACGGCCCAAGGCATGGATTTATTCGTGTCATGCTGGGCCGTGCCACCTATGGGTCAGCTCACATGTCTCTTGTAATTTTTTTTTAAAGATTTTTAATTTCTTTTATATAAATTGAAAGAGACTTTATGGACTTTTAGGGGTTCTTAACTTGAAATAAAGTTGAAACTATTAAAATAAATGCACAAACATTGAGCTATTTACAAATGAATAATAAATCTTTAATCTTTTTAATTTTCACATTTTATTTATATATAAAAAAAGAAAAATTATATATATATGGGCCGTACCTCGGCCCGGTTTCCCTGGCCCAATATGGCACGGGTATTTTCCGTGCCGTGCTGAGGCCGAGACCCTTTGCCCAGCACGGCCCAGGTGGGAAAACCGGGCTGGGCAGTGCCAGCCCTTTGATCAAGTCAAAGGCCCAAGCATTTTTTTTTTCCGTGTTGGGCCTGGGCGGCCCTCCCAAATTTTCATCTCTTGGTCCAGCTAATCTATCAAGCCGTGACACTTGGTGACATATGTGGACAGTGGGTTGTAAAAGGGTGGATGGGCTGGATGTGATGGGTCCCATATATCTATGGAGATAAAGAATGAGTGAAGTAGGTGAATTGCTCATAGTGGATTTCATTGAGGTAAATATAAAATATGGAAGATATTCATTTAGTGGGTCCTAAACATTTAAGGTTTTTTTTTATATATATATTTTTAACACCTAAACATTTAAGTTGACAATCATAGACAAGGAGAATTTTTACTGTTTTTCAAATTACAAACATTACTTCCAATACCTTCCCAAGTTGAATAAGAACCACTCATCCTACTTCCATCTTATTAGGCACTCATCCCCATTGGAGTGAATGTGGACAGTGTATAAACCATCCAAAAACCACCATCAAACCAGGGCAGTTGAATGGATCTGATAAATAGAGAATCATTCAAAAGAAAAAAAAGGACAAACAGTTGCCGACTTCTCCTTTTTTTTGCTTAGACAATGGTCGAGAATTAAAAGGAGATGGGGTATTCGTCCCAAGAGTGGAAGGCATGTATTTACAAAATCATAGATAATTAAAGGTGGAAGATGCTCCCACGAGAGCTATTCTCACATTTACTATGAGAGATAGGGTGGGCCCCTCTCATTTAAGTTGTTGACATTGGATATGGATGTAAGGGCTCTCACCCTATCTCTAAAGGTGAGAGTATCTATCATTAAAGGTAACCCCCAAAGCGAATATGAACGGATTAAAAGTGCAGTTAGTTTCAAAGTCGTGGCATCCATGATCCAACCCATCATAAGCACATGTCTTCTCACCATCATTTTTAATTTAAGCACTAAGTGCCATCATGATATCATCATCAAAGTTCTAATCCAAGTAATAGAATAAAATCCCTTGCAGCTTTTGCAGGCTAATGGAGGTACGCACCGACACGCTAGGCAACAACCATTTCCACTGAAGTCTGAAGAAAGATGACCCACTTTGAGAAGCCAAGTTGTTTCTTACACGTTGAACTTATTTTTAACAAGTTGCCTCTTGTGAAAGTTGTTTCTACTTTATTTGTTGTGCTGGTGGTTGTATACCTTTAGACTGTGTCGTTTGTACTCAACTTTTCTTCACAAAGAATTGGAAAGTTCATCCCATTCAAAAATAAATCAATGTTGGGTGAGACTCCATTTTGATGACCATCACGTGCGTGTTTGTTAATTTTTTGGATTAGATGCATTATATATTGTGTAGTTTTTTTTTTCTTTTATTTTCTATCTAGGTAGGGTTATTGGTTTGGAGTGATACTCCAAACTTAAAAGATCCAAGGACGGATCCCTAAACATGCGTGTGATACCAAAGTGCCAATACCAATTCTGAATCGGCGGAGAACTTTCATTTTGGAAGCAAGATCGAAACGTGGTCCAAAACGAGATTGATAACTATGTTTACGGTCCCGCAAATCTGCGATGAACTAACACAATTACAATCCAAAATATAAAATTGCCTAGAAGGGGATTGCCTTCTTTTGATAGGATCTGAGGAAATCCAACTACTTATCTTGTGATTTCATGCCATTATGGAAAGACCTAACCACTATCTTGACAGCATTGAAAGGTTGGGAGATTAGTTAATGCAGAAGTTCTCATAATAAGATTGCAAATTTCTTGGGCATGATGGACTGTTAAGAACTGACTATTTTTGACACCTCTCTTCCCCCAATGGCTTTAGATTGGCATATCCAGAAGTTTGTGATTTTCTAAGCTCAAGAGACTACTATGCTCTGCGAAGATGAAGCCAAATCTTCTAATTGCTCCCCTTTCGTTGGTGGGGTTCATCATGTTATGTGTGGAGTCTAATTACACCCGGGTTAGACTATTACTCAGGCTCACTGCCGCGGATCCAACTTGTAAGGGTATTTTCATAATAATATTACCTTGCGCCTTTATGTAACCCTAATGTAGCCGCCAGAGGTCTTGTATCTTGTATGCTCATCTTTTGCCTTTAAGCATAGTGGAACCACGTAAATATGTATGTCTTCTTTGTGTTGTTTGGTTGCATCTTTGTTCTTACTTTCCTAACACATCACCCCTTTTTACACTTTCTGTAACCGCCCAGGTGGGGCATTAGTATTAGTGTTTGTTTTCCTTTTTCATTTTCCTTTGTGTTGTAGTTCACTCTTAAGAATTTTACCTAAAAAAAGACCCTAGATAGTCACTAACCAGAAGAGGTACCAATAGTATATATGGCACGAAAGTGGTATTCCCGCCAGATTTCTTTTTTTTTTTTTTTTTGCCTTTTTTCAACAAGCGACGACGTCGTCACTTAATATCAATAGTTAGTATCGACGTCGTCGCTAATGTTCTATATGTGTGTGTGTGTGTGTGTGTGTGTGTGTGTGTGTGTGTGTGTGTGTGTTTGCCCCATCACAGCTGCCTTTTTTCCTTCCTTTTTCATCTGCGATTAAATACTGAATGAACCAGAACTCTCCCCCAACTTGTATATTCCTTGTGGAGGTTGTTGATCTCCATTAAAAGGCAGGTATAGCACAGTTTTAGGATTCTTTCATGCATTAGCTACCATAGATTCTGAGTTTCGTGTTTACCTTTTTTAGAAAAGTTCATTAGAGCTTTTGATATACAGTTTTTTTTATGACATTATCTTGTTTTAAAATTATTGTTGTGTGGCTAAATCATCAAGGTAACAACTTTGGTTGTTCTAAGGTTGTATAGTGACACACATTTTTCTTCTACTAGCTTCTGTTAAGCGATGACGTCGTCGTATAATAACAAACATTTTTTTGCATTAGCTTCTGTGAAGCAACGACGTCGTTGTACAATCACATACAAATCTTTTTACCAGACTACATCGCCTCCACCTCCGAAGACATATACCCCATTTCTATTTCATTGGCAGAAAGAAAAGAGTAAAAAATGAGAGATAGATTACTGGAATCCCTCGACCACATTTGACGAGATCAACGGGCAGTAAAAGAAAAAAAAAAAGAGAGAGAGAGAGAAAGAACGAAGAAATAAAATCTTCTTTGTAATATATTCGATCACCATCATCATCGTCCTCTTCATTATCTATCTCCTTTTTTTCTTTTAAGTTACTACTAATAGACAAAACATGGCAGGTGTGTAGAGAGAGGTGGGGAGGGATTGTTCTTTTTTCTGGTTCCACTGGTTTTTTCCTACAGGATCATCATCAATCATCATCATGATGTGAGAGGGTAGCAGGTATCCTTGCCTCCAGTGTTCCAAAGGAAGTGAGCGTAGTTGGCAGCATGAATGGTGTTGGTAGGATCCGCCTCAACGGCTTCCAATAACTTTTCTTCCATGCCTGCTAGGTCATTCCGAGCCACCCACAAGAAACTCGCGTACCGACTCAGGGAGTCCACTTCAGGGTGTCCCACTCCCACTGCTTGCTTGAAAATTTCCTTCGCTCGGCTCCACAGAACCACACAAGGCACATCACTACCGGTCAATCACCACCAAAACCAAAAAGTAAAAGAGGAGACGAAATCGCCAAGGGAAAGGAGAAAGTGACTGAGGCAGAAGGGAAAAATAGAAAAGTGGGGTTTCGATGGAGTTTTATGGGTTGAATGTGCGATGACATCATCGCACGTTTCAATCATTAATAAAAAAAAAAAAAAAAACGGAAGTGGTCCCCTGGGACCACTTCCGTGTCATATATACTATTGGTACATCTTGTGGTTAGTGGCCATGTAAGGTCCTTTTTTAGGTAAACACTGTTTTAAGGAAAATAAGTCATATTTTATATTTCTATTTAATGATGCCATCTCAGTGTACCTTCATCTTTTTATGAGCAACTGATTTGAACATCAAACACTAGCAAGTTGTAATACAACAGAAAAAGAAAATTGACTTTACAATTTAATGGTTAGCTGTAATATGATGGAACCAATGTAGGATACATATTTGTTTGATCCAGTTAGAATGATCATGTTTAAAGAAAGTGACTACATATTTCTTATATCAATCCAACTGTTTGTATTCTGCTAATCAAAATGAAATCTGTGTCAGTGCCGATAGATTTAATGAACTTGGATCAAACAAACTTGGCCCCCCAAAAACTAACTAATGTATTTTTTACTTCGTCTTTTCTGAAAAAAGTTTAACTTGTTTTTCAAGCTGCCATATCCACAGATGAATGTATCACTGGGATCAATTTGAAAATTAAGCCAAAGCCTAAACACAGAGAGACATTTGATTCCAGTGAGTTGGACTAAATAAAATGTAAATTTGGTGCTGCTTCTTTTATGAATTTCTCTCTTTATGGAGTATGGAGGAATGTCAGGACGACATGATTGGATCCATTACAGGATTGTTCCTAATTAGTCATTTCTAGGAGTCTTCATGGGCTGGGTTGGGCTCGGCTAAGGCATATCTAGCCCGACCCAACTTTAGCCCAAGCTCGACATAGGCCGTAAGTCAGACCCGAGCCTGCTCATTTAATCATTTGGGCCGGGCCGAACTGGGCTTTTTATTACATTTGTTGGCATTCAAGCAATTGTTTGGATTAATTAAATTAAATTACATGCATTCCTTACATAGGGAGGGTTGGGCCATGCTTTGGGCTTGCTATCACTTAATCTAAGTTCAGCCCAAGTATTAAATGGGCCCTAATTACATATCCAAGCCCGGCCCAATGTGGGTTGGGCTTGGATGGGGCTGGCCCGGCCCATGAGCACCCCTAGGCATTTGTCAGTCAAGACCATTCATTGAGGACTTGCTGATTCTTAACACATCAGATCAATTGGAATCACCCTCCGACTCAAATATTGATTGGGATTATCTCTAATTAAAAAAAAAAAAAGAAAAAACCTCTCTTGAAGTGCCACTTAATCTAATCTATTGCATCCTTTTCTCTCCCTTGTTAAAGTCATTTACATGATAGAAAATCTATCAAATAATATCCTTGTTGGAAAGCATTTTTAGTGTTGTTATTAATGCATTAAGGTTTTAGTAGGATTGGTGATCGGTTATAAGAGAAAATTTAATATGGTATCTAAGCCAAGCAGCCACTTAATCTAACAACTATAATACTTAATCTAGATAAATTATGAGTTTTTGGCAAGAATAATAAAAGGTTGACAATTTAAGTTTTTAGTTGAATGATAAAATCTCATAAAATCTACAAATAGTTCGTGATATAAAAAAAGGGAGATGCTCCTATAAGAGATGTTCTCACCTTACAAAGTGAGGGCCTCACCTTATCTCTTATAATAAGGTGAGAAATGCTTTCGCCCTGTTAAAAAAAATACATAACATGTGACATGAATAAAATGAAAACTTACTTTTGAAACGTCCACATGAAAAGTAATTCTCTCAAGTCTCAATGAAAAGTACTCCAAATAAGAAACTACTCTTTAGATGTTTGCCTTTACATATAATAATAAAATCAAAACAATATGCCACATGGTCCTTGGTGCCTGGAGATGCGTTCAAAATGTCTTTTGACTCATTGCCTCCTCCTGTACGAACTGTTTTTTTAATCCTCTTCCTGTACATACTGTTTTTTTTTAATCCTCATCATGCTTTCGGCACTGCCTATTTCTATGCGTTTATGGAATGGAAGGGTAAGATTAGAAAGGGGACGACCAAAACCACAGAATTCTCTCCGCATCAAGTCATCCAGAGCAGCAGTTCATACACTTAAGTCCCTGTAAAGATACCAGAGAGAGAGAGAGAGAGATGCCTCCTTTCCAAGGTGTAAGGGACGAACGCGTCCAAGGGCCACCAGGCGAAGGACCTTCGTCTACGGTCTCTCAATCCGAGGGAACCAAGCAGAGCCAGGTATGAATATCATTCCAGTTGTGGGTCTGGAAGGCCTAAGTTGAGCTACATGGTTAACCAATTACTGCTTTCATTCCTCCTGTTTTTTTTTTCTCTTATTCTTCTTTTCTGATTAGAAAGCTTTGTTGTTGTGGTTCTAGGAATAATCAAGTAGTAGACTGCAACTAACTGATATCATATTGATACGATCAATTGACATGGCATGATATTGGATTTTGATAAGTGAATATTCAACAAATCTCACTCCATGCCCATACTGTTTAATGTAGATGATTGGTAGCCATGGACCAAATACGGATTCATAGTGGAATATAGTATTAGCCCAGGATGGGTTTGATATGGGCTTGACCCCACAATCTTTCTACGCTTACTCACTTTGAGTGGCATGGGAATGCTAAAGATTTCTGAAAGATCTGAATACGTTTCCACTTTCTCTATGAATATTATAAAAGCCGAAGATGCTCCTGAAGCACGGATCTCTGACTTGTATATGAAGATCAGTTACGTATGGTTCACTCTTCACGATCCATGGACACCCTGGATGGATGTAGAAGATAATGGATCTTTTCTCTCTTGCTTCTACTATTAAGGGATATGGGTGATGATATTTTAAGATGGTCTCCAACCACTCTCTCTCATGTCTGATCTTTCAATTCAAATCTGAATGGAGAGATGATAAACAGATAAAGAGTTGGATTAAACTCAAAACATCTCTCATCCTTATCACTCCTTGTGAGGGGCGCCTTTTTGTGAGCAGGGATCACCCACATCTAAACACAAGTGGCCCCATCACAGATGCCAACATATAAACCTGTATGCCATTGTAATCCACAAAATGTAAGACTTTTAGGTGCAAGATTATGAACTCTACAGTTTACCAATTGCTTATTGGTCCCATGATAGACGGGCCACGTGATTTCTACGGTGCAGCAGCATTGAGAGTGGAGGCCTTTCAAACGTAGGTAATTTTAAAACTAGAAACTCTTGCTTTCTATGGTACCCTTTTCGGATCGACTGTTACAGGGGTTGTGCCACACATTCGCCATGTAAGCCCTTATCTCCCACTCAATCTCTGACATCTATCATTTCTACTCTAGAGTCTAGATTAGTTGAATGGCATGTTGAGATCTGATGAGGTGGGCCGATTTTCTTTTAGTTCAATGTTTCAATCGAATTTGCCTAACCACCAATGGACGGTGATCCCAAAAGGAAGTCTTCTAATCCTTGTCCTGATAGCAGAATGCAATGCAATGCAATAGACAGTTGGTTAGGCTTAGGCATGAATGATGGGAATTGGTACTAAAAGTCATGGGATCTTGTGATCAATACTAGTGGAGTCTGCTGCATTGTGTGTTTTGTATGTGTATTTCAAAGATGAATTCTCTGTTTTTGTTATTGCGTGCATTCTGACAAGTTCCTGTCATGATTTGAACCAAGTCTTTAGATTATGGAGACGTGATCTGCAGTTTCTCACTGTCTAGTAGAGATGCAGAGAGGAAAGATCCTGTTCTTAAAAAATTATGCCCAAAAGAAAAAAAACTGATCTAAGACCATCCATCATCTCATTCCATGATCAGAGTTTCCATCCCTGCCCTTGAATTGAGTGGAGTTAGACATGATTGATCTCGAGTAGACAATCTAGGATCTCCACATTGGGTGTTTGATCTAAATCAACACTAGATCCGTGATCGAGTTGATGGGGACCATTCTTCACTATCAAAGCTTCCAGTTCTCCAACATCTAACACTCATCACATTCATATATTTGAAAATTCACAACAAACTGAAAAAGAGAAGCGCAGTTCAACTCTTTAAACTTAAAGAAGCTAAATCTGTGTACCATGCAATGAGAGAGAGAGAGAGAGAGAGAGAGAGAGAGAGAGAGAGAGAGAGAGGGGATTCAATGTTCTTATTAACTTCTCTGTATAAAAATTAAGAACAAACGAATGGATATAAATTATAGATAGGCTGTAAAAGTCTTCATAAAAAAGAAAGTAAACCAAGATGCGTTGACGATAAAATACTTAACAAAATATAAGTATAATCTAAAAAAACAAAAAACCAATATTTCCCATGCTTTGTCTTGAATGTCACATCCATTCACCCATTGAGGGGTTTTCTTACAAATCATAGATCAAACACTACAGCATTTTAAGTAAGTTTTTTTGCAATATTGTTTTGCTATCCAAGTAACATCTCATGCTTTTTAGTCACAGTATCTTTCTGCAATATAACTTATATGGAATATCACAAATATGTAAATCTCTTTCAGTCATGAAATCTTCTCTTTTCTGAATGCATAAAGTAGTACTACCTCTAGTTGCTTCTGCATATGGAAATGGTGGCAATATTCTCCTTGATATAGGATACTCTCACTTTGCCAACTTATACTTAAACCTAAGAATGAAAGCATCCACTTTTATTTAATATAACTTATATGGAATATCACAAATATGTAAATCTCTTTCAGTCATGAAATTCTTCTCTTTTCTGAATGTATAAACTATAAAGTAGTAGAAGCTTATATGTACTACCTCTAGTTGCTTCTGTATATGGAAATGGTGGCAACAGTCTCCTTGATCTAGGATACTCTCTCTTTGCCAACTTATACTTTAACCTAAGAATGAAAGCATCCACTTTTATTTGATTTTGGTTGCAGAAATTGGGAATCACTGCTGACACACAATCTTCTACTGAGATGGGGGACTTGAGTAGTGTACGTGTAGATCATGTAGCCCTTGGTGAAGCAGCAGCACCAAGACAAGATAATCACAGGAAGGTTTCGATGCTACCTCTTATTTTCCTCATCTTTTACGAGGTCTCTGGTGGCCCATTCGGCGTCGAGGACAGTGTCAATGCAGCTGGCCCCCTCTTAGCCCTTGTTGGTTTTCTGGTCTTCCCTTTCATATGGAGCATCCCAGAAGCCTTGATTACCGCAGAAATGGGGACCATGTTCCCTGAGAATGCAGGTTATGTTGTATGGGTCTCGTCAGTTCTGGGCCCATACTGGGGCTTCCAACAGGGTTGGGTGAAATGGCTAAGTGGTGTGATCGACAATGCTCTGTACCCAGTCCTGCTTTTGGACTACCTGAAATCAGCAATCCCAGCTTTAGGAGGAGGTTGGCCTAGGATTCTAGCAGTACTTCTAATAACGATTGCTCTCACCTACATGAATTACAGGGGCATTACTGTAGTTGGGTCGGTTGCAGTTTTGTTGGGGGTGTCCTCTCTGCTCCCATTTGTTGTCATGGGGCTCATTTCAATACCAAAGTTGGAGCCTTCAAGATGGCTGGTGACCGTCAGCCTGCATCGTGTGGATTGGAATCTCTATCTGAACACTCTCTTTTGGAATCTCAACTACTGGGACTCCATTAGTACTCTTGGTGGTGAGGTTAAAGACCCAGGCAGGACTCTCCCAAGGGCTCTCTTTTACGCTCTCATTTTGGTAGTTTCTGGGTACTTTTTCCCTCTTCTGATCGGTACTGGGGCTGTTAAGCTCGACATGGAAAAATGGACTGATGGGTACTTCTCAGATATTGCAAAAATGATTGGGGGAGTTTGGTTGAGGGTGTGGCTTCAAGTGGCTTCAGCACTGTCGAACATGGGTATGTTTGTCGCTGAAATGAGCAGCGATTCATTTCAACTTCTGGGGATGGCTGAGCGAGGCATGCTTCCTGTGTTATTCGCCAAAAGGTCTCGTTATGGAACTCCTCCTTTGGGTATCTTGTTCTCTGCTTCAGGTGTAGTTCTACTATCTTGGTTGAGCTTCCAAGAGATTGTGGCTGCAGAGAATTTTCTATACTGTTTTGGAATGATTCTGGAGTTCTTGGCTTTTATAAGGCTAAGGATGAAGTTTCCAGCAGCAAATCGACCTTTCAAGATACCTGTTGGTACTGTTGGTGCCATTTTACTGTGCTTACCTCCTACTGGATTAATCTGTTTGGTTTTAGCTCTGTCTTCTCTTAAAATCTTCATTATAAGCCTTGTGGCAGTGTTTATTGGGCTCATTATGCAACCAGGTTTGAAGTACAGTGAAAGAAAGCAATGGATGAAATTCGCTGTTACCTCAGACCTCCCTGAATTCCCATCTGCTGGACAAGGTCTTCCATCTGGTGTAGTGGAAAGATGATGTGCTATGGTTCTGGCAGATGCTTATTCATTTGTTGTTGTTTTTTATCATCATGCAATCTTAGCTGCAAAATAGAGGGGTTTGAATGCTGTTTGATCTGGCTTTTGTAAATGAGTTTTCCTGTTTTATGCTTCATTTGATGATGATTCTTGTTTAATCTGTAGAATGTGTCCTCATTCTGGTAGTGGTAGTTTGCTATGGTGGGGTACAACGCTCTTGTACCCAATTGCTCTTTTCTCTTTTTTTTTATGTTCTTTATTATTACTTCCTCTATGTTTTTCTTTTTTGTAACTTTTTTTTAATTAATTAAGAAGTTTCAGATACCGTTAAAAAAAAACTGCATACTCATTGTAAGGGTTTTTTTTTTTTTTTTTTTTTTTTGCGCTCTTGATGGAAGAAAATGTTTATAATCATATTCAGAAAAAATTCCCATGCACGCACAAGAAAGAAGCATTTGTTGTGCAAGGCATATGTATGTACTTTTTTTTTTTTTGGGAGGTCCACCATGGCTGTTGAGGCTCTCATGCATGCGCCTCTATCCATGCATGTTGTTTTTTCTTTGTGTTCTGCTCCACCTTGCCTTCTCTAAACTTTGCAAATGGGTATTCTATTTTTTATTCCGAAAAAGTAACAATGATATATATTAAAATGAGAAATTAGTACAACGAAGAGCACTAAAACAAATGGGTATTCCATTATCTGAGCATCCCAAACTCCACTTCCGAATAAAATGGGCATGAAACTACTTTGGATCAGAGAGAAATTCCAAACCGGATTCATGCAATCCAAAACATTCAGATTCAAAACAAATCATTATACGTTCAACAAAAGGATCCAGAAGCAGAACAATTAAATTCACATATTTTTTCTTTATCGGTAAGAGAAACTTTTATTAAGAGAAAGAGAGAATACAAAAAGGAAAACAATAATAAGGCAAGATCACAGAGAAAGAAAGAAAAAAAGAAAATGAAACTAAAGTGTACAAGAGCATTGTAGCCCACCCTACTCCAATTACATAATAAAACTCTCTCAATGATAGCTTCTCTCCACCCCTTGCTTTGCTAAAACATTAGCCATATAGTTGGTTGTTCTAAGTTCATGATGGAAGACAACATTAATGGTAACAGTGAAAGACCGAATTTCGTTAAAGAGGAATTTAAATTCCCAAGGAAAAGGCATCTTGTTAGACACCCAAGCAATCGCATTAGAGAAATCACTCTCTACCATTTAAGATTTGAAGGGCTTAAATAGCTTGAGTAATATTCATATTTGAGAGTTTACTCTTAGCTTTAATCGTAAACCCACATGACTGTTTTCTTAATTACTCTCTTTTATGCAGTTAAACAAATGCACTCTATATATAATTTCGGATTCGCAATAGGCTCCCTTTTTTTCCAAACTGATGCAAAATCCAAATACAACCCATAGGTTCGGTGCTGGATATGGATTCAGAACTGGATCTATAAAGATAAATCAAGGTCGATACGCACCATGCCAACTCATTTGAGTCCCTAAGTTTATAGTGATCACGTGATAGTAGTTTATTGTGTCCAAATCAAGCTGACTCAAACTTGATCTATTAGAATTGTGTTTGAAGTTAAGTTGCATTTACTCTAATTGAATTGACTGTGCATTTATTTGGGCCAAGTGACATTTCTGTGAATATCTCTCTGTTTCTTTCTTTGAGAGTGATGTTCAGTGCTGCTGCCTCTTGTTCCTCCTCCTTTGGGTGTGAGCTATTTTTATGTTGGTTTTGGATAGGGGTGTACATGGATCGGATTGGATCGGATTGGGCCAAATCCGTCACCAATCCGTTACCTACGGATTGACGGATTTGAAATCCGTCACCGATCCGTAGGTATTAAAATCCGATCCGATCCGATCCGTGGATGAACGGATCGGATCGGATTAATCCGTTCAGTCCGTCACTGTACATTTTTTGGAAAAATAGTGAGTAGGGAAAGTATTATATGGAAAAATGGGTAGGGTTTTCCAGTTTTGGCCTTTTGGGGATAAATAGTGATAGAGAATAGTTACATTTGAGCCCCTATAATTTTTCTTTTTTTTTATATTTAGACATCTTAATTTATATCTAGACCCCTTATTTTTATTTTTTTATATATATTTAATGTCAATGGATCGGATCGGATTAAATCCGCGGATTGAGGATGAAATCCGCCACCGATCCGTTGCTAACGGATTACAGGATTTTCAATCCGTCACCAATCCGTTTACCTTCGGATCGGATTAAAATCAGCGGATCGGATCGGATCAGATCGGATTGACGGATTGACGGATTTTTTGTACACCCCTAGTTTTGGAGCATGTATAGATGTTCCTTGTATCCTTGGGGGTCATGCCCTTTATTCTCTCTTTTCTCTTAATATATTATTTTGCATTTACCATCAAAAAATCAGTTGCTCAATCATTTAAGGGAGGTAATTTTTGTTACTTTTTCTTTTCAAATATGGTTAACATAATCTTTTTTTTTTTTCCTAATCTCATTGATCAAAATGGATATAAAGGAGGAACTCCTCTTTCTTAATAACAAAGGAATTCATGTCCTTCCCACTTGGCAATTTGAGATTATGACCAATACAAAATTCTACAATGATTTAATTCCTACTTTGAACAAAATAATCAAGATAATTATGTAGTTTTTAGTCATTCCCAATAAATCTCATTAAATCACTCCAATCAGAATTAGATCCATTGATATGACTGCTTATGCTTAAAATACTTGACCAGAATTAAAAGAAAAACCAAAATGCTTAATGTGCAATGAATAATTTTCACTGATTGTCATATATATAATCTTTATTATTTCTTACTTCTCATAAATCTTTATTTTGGCTTATTAATTTTTATTTTTCTTATTTTAAAATTTGAAACCAATAAAATATTAATTACAATAAATTCATAAAACCAATTATTTATTTAGAATTTTGACCCGTATCGCCATGACTTTTTTTTTTTAATTTACATATTCATGCTTTATGCCCTGGGTCATCAAACTACTGCATTATTATTGACATGCATCATTTTCATTATCAATGGCATGTATTCGGTTGTACCGTGGGACAAAACCCCATTAAATTGAAGTAACATTTAAAAAATTGCTACTGCAACATATAATGGCAAAGGGCTTTGGTCTGTAGTCCTAAGCTGGTTTTATTGTAGTTAGACCTACCCGAGGTCCATCCGTGGATTGTTTGAGGCGTGGTTATTAGAGGTTGGATCAAACAAAGGAAGGATTCTATGGAGAACCGCCTTTCCAGAACTTTTATGAATCAATTGAAAGGAGAAGAATTCCTAATGCTTTAAGGATTTCAGCACTTCGGCTGAAGATCTTGTGTACAAGTTCAAATTCACCATCACTTCATGAGTGTCTATCCTCCCTCAATTTCATGAGATTTCTATCGACGCCATTTTGAGGAATTGCAGAGAGGTGGCCTTCTTTTAATATTTCTGGTTGCAGGGGGTTTTAGTGTCCCTCCCTCTCTCTATGGTTGTGATTGTGGGTCTCATTTTGGTCTTGGTTTGTGTTTTTTTTTTTCTCCTTTTTTGGCTTTTTAGTATTTTTCTTCTTGTACTGTTAAGTCTCTTTAATGAAGGTTAAAATAAAAAAAAATTTAATGGCAAGGGTTGTCAAATATGTGGGGTAGAACGTGGATGATATGATCCGGAGTCTCGACAGTGATGTGCACTCGCTGGTGGCGTTTAATTACAGGGGACCTTCACTTCCAATATTGGATGATTCTCCTTGTTAGGAAGGACAATAAATATGGCTGGCACATGGTCCCTTTTTTTTTAATCCCAGCTTATAAGGGGGACTAGAGTAAACTTTGGGTGAGGTTGGGCCCTCTCTCGTAAGAAAAGTAGAACTCTGGTAAGGTATCACAACCTCAGGTGAGGAAATGTGCATGTCTGGATTCAAATCCGAGACATGTAGGTAGCCTCTTACCACCGTTCTTTGCTGGAGCATGGTCTTTAATGCCTAGAGATTTATTTATACATGTTTCGGCTCATTGTCACCTATATGTATACTTTTGCCCCCTCTTCATTGCTTTCAGCAATGCCTATGGAAGGGAAAGGTAAGTGTTAGGATTTTAGTTGGCTTATTCATAGAGTCCGGACAAAATTGGAGTTTCTAATGTATTTCTATTAGTTTTCGAACTGCTAAAGATCTGGTTCCAAAAAGACTGAAGTTTCCAAGTTTTAGAAGACTCTATGTGAGTTCGCTCGAGCGAACCCATCCCAGGGCACCTTCGCTCGACCCACCAACGTTCTGTCTTGGAGACTTTGAAGACAGAAATTGGTTCGCTCGAGCGACCAGAATGCAGTTAGTTGGCTGAACTTCCAGAGAGCAGTTCGCTGGAGCGAACTCCCACAGTCGCTCGAGCGAACCTAGGACTTTCCTTTCCTAATTGAACTGCTGTTTTTAATTTTTCCAAGATGCAACTTTCTACTTCTTGAGCCTCTCATACACGAATTGGAGACTATTTAAAGGTTTCATCTCTCAACCTATTAGAGACACTGATTAAGACAAAATTCCTGAGATAGAGAGGTTGAGAGATCCATCTTCTTTCCCCCAAGACTTCAAGCTGCTGCTGTGCTGAAGAATCAGAGTTTTGGGTCAAGTTTCATCCCCTTTTTGAAGGCGGTTCTGCTCAAGTACGGTAAAGATTTGTGACATGATGTTAGCAAGATTTGAGGCAGTCCTTAGGTTGAGTCAACAACTGGAAAAATGGTTGTAAGTGTCTTGTATTCTTCAGATTTACATAGTGCTTAGTTGTCTGTTGGCCTAGATGATAAGGCCCGTGGTTTTTCTCCCTTTTAGGGTTTTCCACGTATAATTCTCGTGTCTTTCTCTATTTGTGGATTGATTGCTTTGTTAAATCGGAATTAGGGTTAATCACTAGTTTAATCACATTAGTTTGATATCCAATTGAAATTTAGTAAACGGGACCTCTGCCTGTGTTAAGGTAGAAATCACTTTCAGTAAGACAGAAAGGGAACGACCAAAACTATAGAATTCTCGCCGCATCAAGTCATCCAGAGTAGCAGTTCATGCAATCGAGTTTCTATAAGGAGACAACCTCACTTAATCCAAGGCCTATAAGTTTTCATCATATAAAAATGAGTGCACAATCGAACCAATGGTCTAGTGCACTCGAATGGACACCAAATCCTAGGGAAGGTCCCATTAAGATGGACCATAAAATAGGCCCCACCATGTGTCTTGGGGGCCGCACTCATTCGAGGGGCTTCCTTTATTATGTAATGGTGCAGACAAGCAACCCCTAGATGGGTGAGTATGGACACAATGAAAGTGTGCCAACCATGATACGACTCTCAGGCTCTGCTTGGCTTCGGATGGAAAAAAGCTTGTAAGCCATATTGTAGCATGTAGACTTTGTCGGCCGATCCATGTGTTTTTTTTTTTTTTGGCGGTTAATAGCAACAATCTGTGGTTTTTTCTTGTTATCTCGATGGAATTCCTATAGCTTCGAGGTTTCCATAATTTACCTTGCCACCCAATGACAAAGTCTCAATGCTAATTGAAAGGGGGTGTTGGGGTACCCCAAGCCATCTTCCCTAGTTCATCAAACATTATTTACAGTTGGCATCGACCAGCCTCTTCCCCACTAATGTTGTAGATTCTCTTTCGTGGGCTGGTTGTTTAAATGAAAATCTCTCTCTTCAAAAAGCACGGCAACTGGTTAGATCTAGAGCAGCTCCGTTGAACTGGCCCCCCCTGGTGTGGAACAATCTCATCAGCCCCCGCATATCATGCTTAATTTGGAGACTTCTCCCCAAGCGAACTCCAACTCAGAATTAAGCCAGATCAATTGGAGTGAGCATCCCATCCAAATGTGCCCTATGTTGTAACACTGAGGAATTGGAGCTTGACCTCTTTTTCTCTTGCACGTTTTCCATTACTCTCTGGAGTTGGATTCTATCATTCATCAACAAATCTCTTCCTGCTCCCCCTTCTCCCTCGAGAATTTGGTCAATCATAGCTACAAGTAAAGATAGTGTTCAGCGAAAATGGGTGGCCCTTATTTTCTTCCCTGTCATTTCCTTGATTTGGAATTGCGGGAATCTAGCCAATTTTCAAGGCAAATTAATAGTTTCTCAAGATTGGGCAAGGAGACGTTTGATTGATAACATCTCTCACTCAATCCGAAGTCTACCAAGGAATGTTCAGAGACCTCCTAATGATGCCCTTCATCTTTTTTTTGGGAGATACATTTCCAATTACTACTACTTGCTCTATTTGTTCTCCTAACAATTAATTTTTTGGACTCTTTTGTGTGGGACTGTCTTCTTTGGGGGCTATAAGCCCCTGTATTTAATTTTTTTCTCCTCTCAATACATAATTTTACCTTTAGCAAAAAAAAAAAAAAAAAATCTTAGAGGGTTTTCTATATTATCTTAGAGGGCTTTTCAATCCTATATCGATTCAATCTCCAATAATAAGGAGGTAATTTGAAGTTCATTTTTGGATGTTCACCTTTATTCTTCATTTTTAACCACGTCAAAAAATACATAAAACATATGGGCACTTAACCAAATGCAAATGGCATGCAGCACCAGCACCAGCGTGCTGTAGTAATTGCTTAGAAGCGGTTGAATCAGTAGAGAGTTCATCTATTATGTTAATAGTAAGAAAATTAGAATATATTCTGAAGATTTCACCCATGCATCTGAGTTTTGTCAGTAATATCCAGTTCTTATATCTGTATGCAGAAGGAAATGAGAATTTTGGTAGAATGAATGCTCTTATCTATTATAATTTTCATATTGGGGGCAGGGAGGCTCTAGAGGGAAATGGTGGTTCATTTCAATATCCTGTACCATGGAATTAAGAGCACAAGCATGAGCTAGGCAAAATCAATGGACAGTCTTCACCCATCATATTGAAAATACAAGTAGAACTCATTCAAAATGAATACAGATAAAACCATTCAAGGAAGTATCAATTACAGTTGTACTAATGTTAATAATCTTTTGGGTGAGTGGGCTCCTGCATTCTTTTTTTCTTAAACAAGTTCCTGCAATAAGTTAGAGGAATATAAAATGCCAAAGTCCAAATAGCTGAGACCAAGGAAGGCCATTCTTCTTAGTCAAAGTTGAGTTGAAGACACTCTGCCATCAACTTCAAATGGGGGGAATGGCAGACCAAGTAATGGGGGTAGTTGAGATTCTTTATTGAATTGGTTTTGTTCATATTCAGAGAATTAATAATTAGATGGGATTAAGTAGTAGTTGCTTAGGTATGTATGTCACAGACATTGTTCAGTTTCTCCAGTGAAGAAGGGATTTTTGCAAAAACAATGTATTTCAAGGTTTGATGAGAGGGGCCGTTGTTATCATCCCACCTTGAAATGTATGTTTGCCGTGCCACACAACTACACAAAAGGACATTGTTTTAGTGCGTCACAGTTCATTATCAACCGTCCAACACTTCCAAACTCTAATCTAATTAATTTAACAATGGCATCATATAGCATTGTCTGTCGGTACCGAAATAGGCTAATGTTGACTAAACCGTATGATGGCTACACCCATATATTGAAAATGGCCTACTGGCTTCCAATTTCCACTCCTGAAAATGTGGGTGTCTCCTATGAGCAATGTAGCTACTATCTCTGGAATTTTGATTGTATACCAAAATATTATTTTGACATATATTTCTTCTTAAGCATATATATTATCACAATATTATTCTGATAAGTTCTACCCATTGATGGGTTTATCTCGCCATCATACTCTTGGTTGCATGGTGTTGGCACCTCAATACCACATACATGTCCAAGGATCGATCCCTGGATCCTCAAATTGAAATGTCACCCATGTAACCACTAGTCCAAACATAATAGAGAGAGAGAGAGAGAGAGAGAGAGATGGATTTATCTCCAAAGTTTTACGATAACATCGCAATAAAGACATGATTAGAACCACAAGATTTTTTTTTCTTTTGGGACAGAAGTTGACATTCCTGATTTTTTGAATTTTATATTTATTTTCTATTATTAATAATATTTTATTTCAAAACAGTATTTTCCCAATAAAAGTAAAATATTAGAACTAAAAGTATGTTATCTCCCAACTTTATTGTCCTAATAACAATGTGTAACATTGCTTAAGAGCAGGATTGCAACTCAGATGACTCGCTGATTGGGTTGAGCATCGGCTCAACTCAAGCCTTACCAGAATTTATTATTAGAATTTGGGGGGTTGGGGTTTTTGGACATAATGTGACATTTTGTGCACTGACATTTGAAATGATGCGTTTCTTTCATTGGAGTTTCAAATTCCAACCACCCAAAAGACCTTTTATAATTCTTGGAATTCCACTCTCTATACCATTTGTTGGAATTTCAAATCCTCCATCAAAAAGAGGAATTTGAAATTCCATCTAAGGGAACAACTTTTGAAGAATTTGAAATTCTCTCATACATGAATCCTTGAAATTCTGGTAAAGAAACGGGCCCTAAGAGGAATTAGATGAAACATGCCCAACCTTAGCCTGTCTGGAATTAAAACTTCGTAGTGTAATTCTGGCTAAGGTGAGTTGACTCGGTCGGATCGGGTCTGGCAACAAAATTTTTGGTTTCGTTTGCTCTTCAGAGGGTGAAAACCAGACAAGTTCAAAACCATTACAGGTGTATACTTGTTATGTTATTAATACAAGCAATACAGGTACGTATGTGAGCCGTTCTACTCCTGCTCTTACCTCAGCTGACGAGTCCTGAGTCCTGACCTTCACAGGCCTTGACTGAAAGAAATCCTGAGTTTAAGGTGTGCAACTCCAAAGTGCTCACCAGTGAAAATCCCTCGAGTGTACGTGGTGTATCTAAATTTTACCCCAACAAAAATTGGTCAATCCTATAATTAACCATTTGAGAAAAAAAAAAATACATGATAATGAATAATGCATAAGATTGTGTTAAATGATATCACGAGGCAACTATTGAAATAAATTTGAAGATACCCTGAAACCGGGATAATTTTATTTTGTTATACTCCTGTTTTCAATGAGTGAGTCCCATTGTAGAGCACCGCTCATAACCCATAATTTCAGTGGGCGTGTTTGGATATATGGTGAATTAAAGTAAAGAAAGGTGAAATATAAAATCAATATAGAATAAAATATAAGGGGTTACGATGGTTTTTTATTATTAGCTACTTGAGAGGGAATCTTTTTTACTTTTTTGTGTAAAAAGATGAATTTTTTTTGTCATTTAGTAGAGAAAGGATATTGCCTTTTTAATTTTTTATTAAAAAAGGAGAGAATTTTAAATTTATATACTTTTGATATGACCACTTATCTTTTTCTTATCTGGATGATGAAGGCTTAACTTCACTTTAACGTCACTAGTAAATTGCCAAACACGTCCAAAGAGCGTTTTTTCAATGCTACAAAAATCAATTATGCAGTGAAGCTTTTCCGCCTCCCATGAAAAACCAAGTATAACTTCATTGGAAAGGTTTTTTTTAGCAAAATTGTTGAAAACTCAATTCAGTGTTTCCCCTTTTCTCATGAAAAAGCAGCCAAACAAAAAATAAGTTTTACTATAGCATATAAAAGTATTTTCACTTTCCATGTTTTTTTCTTTTCATAGAAAAGAGTGACACAAAGGTGCCCCTTTTAAGTCAAAGCCTCTCATGGGATCCACCGGCTTGTTTCGCAACTCTACTAATAGAGTCAAGTAAAGTAAAGCCCCCATTTAAAAGAAAAAAAAAGTCACATCAAAAGTACTTTAATTCAAATTTCTCACCGTATTTATAAAAAAGTCAAGAATCAACCCCCGTTCTATTAAAAAAAAAACTCTAATTTCCAATACAAAAAGTCAAAAAAATTCCATCACAAACAACTAAAAACAAAATACCATCATAATTTACTTTTATTTTATTATTTATTCAAAATAATCTTTTACTTCACTCAATTCCATTTAAGTAAAATCCACAAACAGTTAAGCTGATTAAAGTAGAGCCTACTGTCAGGGGTGGAGGGGTGGGGGTGTGGGCGACCATGAACCTTGAACCTTGAACCTTGAACCATGAACCTTGTTAGGACTGGGAAGCAGTTGCAGTGGCTTCCAATTCATTGTGTAATTTTTGTAGTTTAAATTCATCAGTGCCTTTCCACCCATTCTCATTCCCCCCCACCATTCAGAGTCTCAAGGGAACAGGCCATGTCCTTTTCATACATATAGCCTGATTTGTACAAATAATAATAAGAAAGAGCTCCTCTCAACCACGTCTCCATTAAAAAACTGAAAGTTGCACAAGGTCCTATTCATGGCTTATGTCATGATACAGTCTCTTCTTCCTTAGGTAACACTTTAATAGATTTCATTTCATTCCCTCTCTTTCCTATACATTTCAATACGTATAGGAAAAAAAAGAAGGTAATACCACCCCAAATTTGTCTCATTTTGTCAATAAATCTTATTGACTTTGCTATTCATTTCCAAATTCCAATGGCTTCCCTTCATATTCCTGGTCTGTAGGAATTCAAATTATGACCCAGTAGTCCTTGGAAAGCTTCAGATTCCTTTCTTTTCTTCTGACAAAACGACAACCGCTGGCTATGGAATCTGAACAACACCCAATTCGCAGATTCCTTTCTTTTCTTCTTCTTCTTCTCTTTATTGTTATTTACTCAAATACATGAATATTCGGGTTTGGGTCATCACCCAAATGTACTAAACAAGAGAGTTTCCAGCTTTGACTTCTGGGTTTAGTTTGGTTTTGCTTATTTAGGACACAGGAGAAATATTGCTAGTCTTGCTTGGTTTCTGTTAATTGAATGTTGAATGTCTAGATTGGTGTAAGCAGCTGCTTTACCTGAACTGGATTGTTTGATCATTGATTGGTTGATCTGGCAGAAACACATCTCAACACTGTTAACTGATTTAATCTTGTCTGTCTTGTGTCTTTTCAGTTATACCTGAATCCAACCATTTCCCTATCCAACCTTTTGGGAGGTTCTGGTTGGATTCCAGGTTCTTTAGTGAAGTTGAATTGCATTGTTTTTGTGCTGAGAGAAGGCGGGATCTTCGGAGAATATGATTGAAGATGGAAATGGGAAGGGATTAAAGACAGATTATTTCCAGAATACGGGCAGCAGCAGAAGCAATCAGAATCCAAATCCAGTTCGATCTCAATCATCTCAGAGTAGTGATCCAGAGAAAATTTTCATGGAGATGGAGGGAAGGGTTTATTCAGATCTGTACAGGAATTCTAGTGAAGAGCTGTTCCTCAAATCGCTTATGGAAAGTTCAATTGGGATGGCAGCACCAAACATGGAGACTTTGGGGTTCAAGAACCTCTCCCAGACGCTTCGCGTTGATAGCCAGGAGCTTTTCAACAACTGGCTTACGAATGGAGAGGCAAGCGATTGTGCTAGTATTTTTTTTTTTTTTTTTAATCTTGTCAATGTTTCCTTGGAGCCCTCCAAAAGAGGATTCTTTGATTGGAGATGTTCGAGTGCAAAAATAACCATGGTGCAAATATAATTCTCCAAAGAAAAGAGATTTGCACTTCTATTTCTATGAGTTTCCTTTTCTATGAATTGTTCATGGTGAACAATACAAGGCAATTTCTATTTGGTAATCAATTCTAAGAAAGCAACCAATAGATGAATTGAAGTTTACACATAGATCTGAAAACCTCATTTCTTATTGGACAGAACAATTCCTGTCTGGTAATCAAATTTAGAAAAGAAAACACAGATAAAATGAAGTTCACATATGAAAATCTCATTTCTATGATTCTGGGTCATTATGAAGTGCAAGGTAGTCCTGCAGGGAAAACAGCACTGGTCAGTCTTAATTATAATTTGAGTGAACAAATGGTGAGCTAACAGTGAAAGGAAACCTCCTGGGTGCCCTTTTCTTTCTTTTCTTTTTCTTACATTCCATGAGAATTAAATGGAAATTTGATCGTGCATCTGTTGGTTTATGCCAACACTAGCCTTCTAAGAAGATTGGCATCTGACCAGAAACAGGATTTATCTATTATGTTAATTTATGGTTATGATATTTCATAAGCTGCTACTTTTAGGCTCAATTTGTAATGGTGTTCCTTTTTGCTCTTGTAATGGTGTTGATTTTCATGTACCTTTTGCGTCTTTTAATATGATATTTCAATGTTATCATTAAACAGATAAACTCATTTTTTATGCTGTTGTGGGATTTCATGGTAATCCTGACATTTGATTCATGTAACTGTTTCTTTCTTCTTCTTTTTTTCCAGAATCATAGCAACAATTCTACTAGCAAAGCACACCGTACTCGCCAAGCATCTCGAAGGTGAGCTAGGTAGCAATAGTAAGTGCAACAACAGATGATCCCAGTATATTTGTTTATATTTCCCCACCAAGCTATTGGCAGTATTTGGTAGAACGTATGTAAGTATATAACTACAGTTTTAATCTTGAGCAGATTATTCTGGAGTGCTGTTTGAGAAGTTCTTTTACTTCTTGTCTTAATTGATGGTGTGACCCTGTGTAACAATAGAAAACAAATGCAGTGCATCTTTAATATGCGTAGACATAACAGAGATTCAATTATCCATGTGTTTTGAGAAAATGTGATCAACAATGTGATATATTTATGGAACAAATGTGCATGTATTAAGTTATTTCTATATGGTTACAGCCAAGGGGAAAGGTGTCTCCTGATTATCAGTGCATTACTGCTTGCTTGGTATATACTTGGACAATATATACTACAGGGAGTAATTGTTTCTCCTTGGAATTGCAACTCTAGAATGCATTCTTTTATACCTTTGAAGTTTAGATGCGTAAAGACTTCAGTTTCTAATCTGAAATGGGCCCTTAAAATCTTTGGTGCCAGTCATTTATTTTAATGATACATGGTCAAACAAAACATTGGGGATTATGCTAATGAAGGGAATGCTTTCTGGTTAATGCACTACCATTTTAAGTCGGGATGTGCTCTTATAATTGATGGATTTGGCGCTAACGCGATTTTAAAGATTTGGGTCTTTGTGAACATTACTGGATATGCAGTCTTCTTCTGGACATGGAAGCCATGTGCTTTCTTCGTTTTTTTTTTTTTTTTTTTTTTTCTTTCTGTTTATGAAGTAAATCCCTTGTTTTGATCACATTTCTCCAAAAACTGTGTGACATACTTTTATAGATAGCTAACCTTGTGATAAATGCAGGATATCAACTGAACTTGCTGCATTGTCCAGTCACCAACATGGGGCCTCATCTCAAAACAAAAGCAGCAACGACAATATTTTCCAGCAAAATATGGGTTTATCTGATGAAATGTCAGGCGACTGCAACCAACGTTCACTCAGGTTACTACTGTTAAGCTTAATAATGGATATCTGCATATGGTCCCTGTCCACCTATACATGATTTTCTAAAGGATCTCGTTTCAAGTGACACTTCATGATAGATGTTGACATCTAAATTCTTGTATTTATATAACAAGATCTGCTTCGTAAACTCATATAATTGAACATATGATTATACAACCCTATTTTCTTCTCTTTTAGCTTGACACTTCGAGATTCATTATAATTGTATGACTGACTTCTACATATCCCAATTTCGTTAAGAATTTTTATTAAGAAGTTTCTTATGGAAAAGAGAAACCTACCTTTGGCACAAATACATCAGTAGAAATAATGGATTTTTGTTCTCCTTGATAATAGTTTTAAGAACATAAATTTTAAAAAAAGGACAATAAAAATAAAAATTATCTCCACAAGAAATTCAAGTACCGATGACCTTTCAATTTACAGGGACACACATGCATGCATGCATGCACAATGAAGACTTCAATGAGTCAATATGAATTGACTTGCTGACAAGAAACATAGCCCTAAGGAATGGAAAAGAGAAATTGAAGAGTTATGGTCGAATACTTGGTGCCCTCTCTTTGAAAGGGCTGCCTACTTTATAGTTTTTGTTTCTCTAATTACATAAAGTCCAAATCCCCTTAATGGTGCGATTCACACGATACTATCATTACATTCCCTAATCATCTATGAGCTGTAATAAGGGATTGATTGTTGTCTGAGTCAAATCCAGTTCCCGAGTGCCACTCATTTGTGTGACGAGCATGAGCTACTCTAACAGTGATAACTGGGAAAATAGTACTCATGAAGCCAACCCTCATTGGATGGAAATAAATCTTTGATGATGACAATGATCATGCTTGCTTACATACAATCTCGTGAGCATGACTACTTGCCATTATTACTAATTATACCACAATCATTTGATGAATAGTTGATATAACCATAGGATGTACTGATACGAGGTCTGAATCTGTTGGTCTGCCCTGCCTGATGACAGACTTAGAAGTGATGATCCATGTAAAGATGATCTGATTTGCATTCACATATGGATAGGATGACGTTCTAATTGATGGCCCTAAAGGAAAAGGGGTAGGCCGAAGAGGACATCAATAGTAGTAGTAAGGATATATCTGAAGAGATGCAACCTATCCAAGTATTTGGCCGATGATAGACTGGAATGGGGAAATAAAGTTAATGTAGCTGACCCCAACATAGTTGGGAGTTGGGACAAGGCTTTGATGATGACGACGACGACGACGATGATGTTGATGATGATATGGATAGGACAATCTTATTGGCATCTTTTAATTGGAAGAAGTGGGCTTTAGGTTGTAACTGTTTTCTAGGTGATGATGATGCTTTTTCTTTTTTCACCAGGAATGCAGTCGAAAAAGGGATGCAAGCTAGTAATATGTATTTGGCTAAGGTTACACCGTCTCCAACTCTGCTTTTAGTATAAATGATGAAGTAAGAAATATTTATCTAGATAAGATCACATGGTCTCACACATTCATAACTGATCCTTGATGCAGGCATGGTTTCAAAGTTCTCAGCCAATGACAAGAAGCCGATCTTCTGAACTGCGGTACTATTTTCCAATTCCTCTATATGATATTTTATGAACTGTATATGCATGTCCAGCCACAAACTTTTATGTTAAGATGCTTGCTTAAATTTGCATGGTAATCTTCTTTGTAAGTAAGTATCCATCTTTCATTACCCTTTCTACAGACTTTCATTGACTTGGTCTTCAATATAGGAAAACTCAACTGAAATAAATAAATGTTGTATTACCTTCACTACATTTTTTGGTGGACGATAACAGTATGCTGCAATATGCTGCATCAGATCACTGTGTGCACTAATGGAAATTTATTTTAAGACTCCGTTGGAAAGTAATTATTATTCTAAGTTTGAAGCCTTCTAAGAGGGAAATTTGAATTGCGTATTGCAGGAGGAGATATGCCGCCATGCAAAGCATTCAAACACCATCAGGTATGGATGCAACACATAACACAACAGGACGAGCTATCAACAGGACAAACCAAGAATTCTCAAATGCTAGTGGTTTTTGTGATGTTTCAATGACTGAGATGTCTAATCAACTGCGGACATTTATGTCTCCATCCAATTCTTCATCATCTCCTTTCAACACCACAGAAATGGCCACTGTAGATGCAGTTTCTTCTGTAGTGAGCATGCTGAAGGGTACACTTGAACGCAAGAAATTTGGTAACCATATCGACAAAGAAGCTGTAGGAGGTAGTTCTTTTATCTTATTTGATGGTCAAGATATTCTGGCAAATATGAATTCTGCGGCAGTTAATCAAATTCTTGAGCCATCCGGAAGTTTTCAAATGGTGCCTCCTGTTCAGATGACAGATTCTGGGAATTTACAGACAATTGAAGAATCCTTAGGAATAGATATAGAATGTCTTGTTGCCCCTACAAACCCAGTCCAAATGGCTACAATATCGCAAGAGCCCTCACAGAGTGAATCATCTGCAGCAGCACCTGTGCCCTCATCTGGTCTAGAAGGATGTGATGGTCCTGCCAGCTCTGGTCAAACCCCATCTGTTTGTGAGAGCACCAGAAAGCATGTTGGAAATGAGAATGTAGAGAATAGCTCTAAAACCAAAGGTATGCTCATAGATTCTTATTATCTGGACCATGATTTGAGCATATTTATATTGCTTACAAGAATACCATGGTGATCATTTGGATATTTATATAGCTCCTGAAGTCTCCTATCAAATGAATTTGCAATGACTGATTGACTGTTTTATACCGGTGATTTGTCTTTCCTTTTTGCAATACAGAATTCAGGGAAAGGATGTTTGAAAATAATATAAAGGATGACCGCAAGGTGTGTGCTACAAGATGCTAAGGCATAAGTAATGGCCCTGTTTGTTTATTTCAGAGAAAGTTTGGTTTGAAGTATTTCACTCATTGTTTGCAACCATTTTCATTCTAACAGAAAGGGAATCTTGCTCGAGTGGGATCTTTAACATCATGCGCTTCTGGTAATTATTTTCGGGTTTAGTAGTTTAATTATATATCTTTCTGAAGTTCAGAATCTCTAAATATGAAAAGTTTAATCTAACAACAAAATCTTACTTCAGTTGAATAACCATATCTTGACTTTTCTGCTTCTCTGACACCACTTGAATGACAACTATAGCTCCTAGAACTCTTGCTACTAATAACATCAAGCATGTAACAAGCTTGCTCTTAACATCACCTATATAATATGAAATGAAACCCAAGCTAAGAAAATTCTTATTACTTGGATACTCCTAGGAAAGTGCAGCAAATAAAAGTTTTAAAATATTAGAGCGATGCAGTAATTAAGTAATGCAATACTTCATGTTTGAACCCACACACTCTTTTCTCCTTCACTGGTTTTTGTACCAGGTAGGTCCTCAATATTAACCGCATGAAACTTCATGCGCTGCAACTCGAGCATGATCCCCACTGTAATCAATCTATACCAGGACAGGACAATGTTTACATCTATTGGTTGGCAATTTATTCACAAAGATAGTTGCTTTTTAGACCTTTGCTACTTTGTCTGACTAACGATAGTTGTGCAGTGGACAAGGGAGACCCAACAAAGAAACGCAGGGTGGAACGTTCCCGCAAGTATGTAGCTCAACTTGACTTCTATTTTAGGGTTGGAACATATGTCTGTTCAGCCATATTTATCTTTTAATACAGGGATTTCAAATTTTCTATAGTTTTGAGCTTGTATTGCCCCATCCTATTTGATAAAAAAGGGGTTATATTCTGCTTTTAAAATCTCCAAAGAATGTGAGTAACGTTTTATACTAAGTATATTTTTTTCTTCCTAATAGACCCTCATGCCCACCCAACCAAAAAAAAGAAAATGGAGAGAGAGAGAGAGAGAGAGAGAGAGAGAGAGAGAGAGAAGTTGATCTGTTTGTTTGGTTTGGGGGCAGTCCTTTTTTGTGGATGGACCTGGCTTGTGGGCTACTTAAATGGGGTCACATTTTTCCTTTTCTGCATACGTGTTATAAATCACATATTTTCTCATTCAATTATTCTTTCGTTTATGGCGACCCACTTTGATGCCTGTGGCTAGTGCAAGAATCCTAGCAGCTGATTTTTTTGACAGTTAGGATGGTATAGTTTTGACCGCCTATGATGCATGGATACGGTAAGGACACGCCATAGATACAACAAGGACATGGATTTTATTCATAAAAAATGAAGTATCAAATATGATACGACACGATAGGTTGCCTATTTTGAAGTATCCATGCATCATAGTTAACTGCTGTCTAGTCAAGCATTGTTACCAAAGCAGAAAAAAATTTAGGAATAGCAGAAATAATGGTTCTTCTATGATCTATTGCACCATAATTGAATAGCTAATCTATCACACAGGACACCTTCATTTGGTCCCTCTGGCTCCAAACGTTATCACACCCTACCGCAGTTTTCCCAGAATTGCTACAGTATTTTTTGTGAATGAGTAACCTACTTTCGACAATAACCTGATTCTTTGCCACTTCCAATGGTACATGCTAGATGATAACTTATTTTGAGATATCTTGATAAAAATATGTTGTGCTGTTTATGGTCCGGGGCTGATTGTGTACCACCAATTGGAAAACTGGAAGTGGATTAAATACATTTCAAACCTGGATATTAATAACTATGTTTGGTAGAAGTATTCTAGAGAAATTTATCAAAATTTGATAAAAAGAAATTCTATTGGCCTGACGAGGCTGAGTGAGTAAGCTTGTGGAGGCCCATCCCTTCCATGGGAAGGCTGATGTTCTGGCTTGGTTCCAGTCTAGGGGTGTGAAAGACTGAAAGTTGGTCTAGGTTATCTGGATCATCGGATCACAGTCCGTGATAATCCTGGTTTGTTAGTGGCAGAATGGGATAATTCATAGTTATGGATTGTTCATATGGATATAACAATTCAAGTAACTCAAGATTTCTTCCCATTGATGAATTCAATACTTAACCACAATAATGTAGATCATTTGATTATGACCCATGTAGAACCAACCCACAATGAGGATCGTTGTGACCCTGATCCTGGATTGTGAGGTGTTTACCGAAGTACGTGAGCATGTTTGCCAACTTCTATGCCCCTTCATGGTTATATTCATCACATCAGGTCTATCTGGGCTTTAGATTGAGTATGGAACTGGCCCAGCCAAATGAATTCTTGGGTCTGAAATCTAACACTCTTTTGAGTTATAAAGCTTGTTTCCTGATGTTGGGTGAATGTTCTTACTATTTGAACACGACCCATGTAGAACCAACCCACAATGAAGATCATTTTTTTTTTAATCGATACGAGTAACTTATATTAAAAAAGAATAGAATACAAACAAAGAGTACAAGAAGAAAAGAAAAAAGGGGGAAAGAAACACAGAGGTACAAGAGAAATGTACGCCCTCACACCACAACGAGGATCGTTGTGACCCAGATCCTGGATTGTGGGGTGTTAACCAAAGAATGTGAGCATTTTTGCCAACTTCTATACCCCTTCAAGGTTATATTCGTCACATCAGGTCTGTCTGGGCTTTAGATTGAGTGTGGACCTGGCCCAGCCAACTGAATTCTTGGGTTTGAAATCTAACACTCTTTTGAGTTATAAAGCCTGTCTCCTGATGTTTGGTGAATGTTCTTACCATTTTGGCTTTGTTTAACGTAAACAGACTTCGGGTTTTTACTGACTTTTCATGGTGGTTTAGAATGGCAGAGGCAAAGGAAAGAAATCTAAGTCCAGCGGTTCCATCAGATATGCAGACTATTTTAAAGCGTTGTGACAATCTTGAGAAGGAAGTGCGCTCACTCAAACTGAACCTGTCTTTCATGAATAGGTAAGTGTAGAAACTATATATCAATTTACCTAAAGAGTAGGATTATTTTGCTTGGTTTACTTTAAGTCTTATTCTATGAAAAAAAAACCCTGAAAGTTCTTTATATGATATGTGGATCCTTCAGATCCCTCAGGTACCTATTTTTGAAATAACATGACATGTACAGGTGTGGCATCTGTATTAAATATGGCTTTGTTGGACCTGTGCATTTATATTAAACAAATAATTTGAGATTTAAAAGCATCCTGTTGTAGGATGAGGGCCTTGGATTTCACACTTCTCTTCATCTTGCTGTAAATCTCTGAGTGACACCACACCAGCAGAAGGGAGGAAACTCATGCACGTAGCAAAAAATCTGGGTCTTATTCCCAGGATTCAAATTATATAGATATATTAGATAGAGATAACTCTGCTCCCCTGCAAGCATTGGGATTTGAAAATACTAATTACAGTAATATTCAGCCAGTCCCTGGGTTTTCAAGGGATAAACGAGGGCCCTTTTGTTTGCATGGAATTAAATTTTTGGGAATTCATGGTCCTACGGGCACCAAGAAAGGAACATTGAAGAGGTGAAGGATATGGGCTGGGAATGTAGATGGGACCCTGACTTTCCTAGGATTTGATTTACCAGGGTGATGGCTGAGTATTCATTTCCACTTTCCCCTTTATTCATTTTCCATTTAATGGGAGACTATATGATGGTCATTTTCGGATCTTCACATTTGTTTATTCAATTTTAACCACTTTTATTAATAACAGTCGTAGAATTCCTAGGAATTCAATTGCATGAATTAATGGGCCCTAAAAGAAAAGGATGACTTAGTTGGCTGCTTCAGTTATAACAGAACTCCTGACTTACAAAAGAATGAGACTCTCCAAACAGACTAAGACTGCTACGCTCATAGTCATAACAGCAATTAACCTAACGAAGCAGGGCCTCTGTCCCTCAGTTGTAGTTCAGCTAGTTAGGGACATGGGTGTGTGGGTACAGTGCATGAGTTTGAATCCCCAATGTAGCGAAATGATGATGATGATGACGACGACAATGACTCATAGTCATAATAGCAGTTAACCTAACGAAGCAGGGCCTCTATTCCTCAGTTGTAGTTCAGCTGGTTAGGGACATAGGTGTGTGGGTAGAGTACGTGAGTTTGAATCCCCAATGTAGCTAAATAATGATGATGATGATGATGATGATGATGCCAACAACCCTGAACAATGGAACTTGTCACATGATGAAATGAACAATAGAACTTGTCACTTCTTACTTCTCAGCCAACTTATTAATAAACAACACCTTGTTTGACTATTATGTGGGGCTTCCTTGGGTAGTGTTGAGCCTTTTCTATCCTTTTTCAAGTCGCCTCAGTTCTTCATAACCCCATTTAAAAATATAATAAATATTTTTTTTTCATAAAAATTTTTATCTAGGTGTTCTCAAATTTTATGATTTGGGAGTCCAAAGAGTCCTTTCGATTAGCATGTGTAATCTCAGTAGTTCTTATATGATTTTGGGGTGTACTTTGGGTCATCATCATCATGATTGGTGTCTTATCCCACCAATTTGGGGTTGGCGTCAAGAGTTACTAGAAGAATACAGACGAATTAAGGTGTCTCAGTTAAGCCTATTTGTTATAATTTCAGAAAGTGCACATACACAAGGACTGAAGTACTGCAAAATTCTGTATTGACTATTGAGTGTTTTCATATATTGCATTACTTATATTTTTAGCTTCAAGCAGAATGTTTTAGTATTGCAATATATGGCAGGTGGAAATGTTTCAATTCAGGCCTAACACCTAAAAGCAACCTTATTCCATAATTACTAGCTGTTTTGAATCCCGGAAGTGTCGTTTAGCTGTAACTACATTGGTAGTAACAAGCTACACTGTTGTACCCATGTATTGATGTTTTGTGCAAATTTTCAGGAAGGATTCCGAACAGACCAAACAAATAGAAGAACTTCAAAAGCAAAATGAGGACCTGATGGATGAGAAGGAGCGGTTGTTAGAAGAGATTGAGAGGATCATTTCGCAATCAGGCAAAATCTGATGCCTTTTTTTCTGCTAAAGAGGGATTACTGGGGTGCAATTTTATTCTGGCAGTCCTTTTGGTATTGATATATGCAGCTTACCTTATCAATGATTCCTTAATTGACATGTCTTGTGGCATTAACCCGCAAAATGTGATTTTCGTTTTTTTTTTTTTGGGAGGAGAGATAAGCTTATTGATTCTGTATTGATGATCAGCCATTCAGCTGCCAGATATTTAAATATCTGATTGATATTATTTGGTAGATCATCAATAGGTGCTTCTTTCATTGTCACTTCTTCACATAAATAGGTGACTACTGTACTTTTGCCTTGCTATTAAGTTGGTAAAAAAGGGTACAGGGCTGCTCCATCATCAAGTGGTGCTGGTTGTGAACCCCCCTGATGTCTTGCTCCTATTTCTTGAAGAAGCTCCAGATATGCTACACTGATGATTGATTCCAATGTAGATAAATCTTTGAACGGCATGGAACTTGAATAAATTTTAATTTGATCACTATTTTCATAATGGAACGTATTTTACATGCATTTTTATGCAGACAGGTTTAGTGGAATAGAATATGGGTTAATGTTTATAAGAAAAGACAACTCATTTCTTCACATAAGCTTATATCCATTTTAAAACGGGACAAAAATCTTACTCGCCGTATTAAAGCAAAGTTTATGAATTAGGCATCTATTAAAATTTCTTTTCACCTGACTTATTTGCAAAATGGACAGTTGGACTGAACTTGTCATGATCAATTTTCACTTGTAGTCTACTCATTAACCCATCTCCATTGCACTACATAAGTTTTTTTGCATCAAAACCTTTGTATCAAGACCCATTAAACAATATCTAAACTAGTTGCATGTTATAAGCAGGGCAGCTGATTGTGGCCAAAAACTCAACCCACCACAAACATGACTGGGGCCGCAATATATAAATTCCTACTTACCGGGAACTTATAGGCCATTCATCAAATCTTGTTATTACTTAATTTTTTGACAGATTTCAATCATCACCGTCCAAATCATTGGATCTGTGGCATTTGGACCTGAGAGTTTGCCAGTAGGTGTGCCTCCCATTTGTCTCGGGAAGAATATTTTTGCTTCAAACAATTGTTGTGGTGACAAGATTCTGAATAATTATTATCTACAATTCACAAATGTCATATTATTCCTTGAAGAGCAGGGCTCTCCTAAGCTGCAACTTAGCTTATCCTAAGCTGAAACAGGGCTGGTCCCACAAATCAAACTTGATTATATCTGTTTTTTGCATAATGGAACTGAAAAATCCAATTCTGATTGGATTTATTTTGATTTTGGAGACGATCATCATCGAAAAAAGAGCATAATCGACTTTGATTTTGTCGGACCAGCCCTGTTTCAGCTTAGGATAAACTAAGCTGCAGCTTAGGAGAGCTGGCCCCATATAGAGCAGGGCATAGTGCATATCCTCCAATTTAGATGTCATGAAGACCTTACATTACTCAGCAACAGTATGCTGAGAATGTAGTAGAATCCCATCCAACAATACTGTTGAACATTAGATATCTAAATTAAGAGACACCTCTCTGTTTATTAGTATTGCTTTTTAGACTCATCAAGAACTGGCTAATATGACTTAAACTTTATCACGTGTAAGTGAGACTATTGGCACAGTATTCAGGATCACAGAGTCGTTTTTGTTTCAAAGGGTGAAAAACTCACTAAAATAATCTAAGACAAATTTGTGTCAACAGTATTTATCTAATTCTGTATCCCAGTAGGGTTTTTGGGCCTTATTTGTCTGATGGTTTGGCTTTCTTAGATGAGTCCATGTCTGATGCCTTCAAAAAGGATGCAAGGCAAGTGATGATTCTATTGAATTGAGAGTCTATGTCACTACTTTAGAATTGTTCTGACACTAAATAGCATTGGCCTATATTTCTCAGTATATCAACATTTCTGTGAAGATATTCAAGGAAGGGCCAGCTCACCTAAGTTGCAGCTTAGTTTATCCTAAGCTGAAACAGGGCTGGTCCCACAAAATCAAAGTCGATTATGCCCTTTTTTGGATGATGATCGTCTCCAAAATCAAGACAAATCCAATCAGAATTAAATTTTTTAGTTCCATTATGCAAAAAAAATAGATATAATCAAGTTTGATTTGTGGGACCAACCATGTTTCTGCTTAGAATAAGCTAAGTTGCAGCTTAAGAGAGCCCTACTCTTACAAACATATACATGCCAAAGATGATCCTGAACTTTTCACGAAAATCCTGTACTGTAACCAATTAAACAAATAATCCATCTTTTTGGTGTTTTTCATTTTTATGGCCAGATTTTTTCCTTTATATTTGAATTTTTCATCCAAGATGTACCTAAACATATTTCGTACTGTATTTTTGCCAATATAAGCCTTCCACAATCAGATGTTGAGGTATGAATATATGCTAAATTTAAAGTCTTTAGAGAGAGAGAGAGAGAGAGAGAGAGAGAGTCAATTTTGAAATCAATCCTTTTCTTTCTCGCAATAAAAAAATTCTGATCCAGATACTAAGAGGCCAGTGTTACAGCAATGGCTCACCGCCAAGACTTCATGAAAATACAAGCGAACAAGAGGCCGAAAATGATTGAATGATCGAGTCCCTAGGATGGTTTGAAGATGCTAACTGTTGCAACCACGAAGTTGCAGGTTTGAGTCACGTTACCTGTTGGGAAAAAAAAAAAAGGAAGAAGAAAAAATTGAATGCAAGCAAGCCCCCATCCTGAAAAGCCCAGGGTCTGGTGCAGCCATAGAGAGGATTACAAAACCAGGCCTCATTCTACAACATATGAAGAAGCCTCTTCTTGATCACAAGAATCAACAGATATTTGTTAGCTATTTGCCTATTCTCTGTAATAGAGGGGAAAAAGAAAGAAAGACAATTAAAGGTATTGAGCTTGTATTCTTTCCCTGTTTTGTTCCCACCAAAGCTTGGCATGTACTTCTCCAAATCTCTCACGGCTGTAGATTTCCAAATGACAAATAAGTCAGTGCAAAGACGTTTGGTTCATTTCAATTTAATCAAAGTCCAATATAATCATAAAAATAATAATATTATAAAAAAAACCCCAAAAAATCGCAGTCTACATATTAAATCTATTGTCCTAACACTTGTAGCTGCAAAAATAATCATGTTGTTGTCTAAACATTTCAGTTCTCATATTCTCTAACACTCATATGTAGCCATACAGAAAATGTAGGACAAGTTATACAGGATTCCCATTAGTAAATTTTTAAATTCATGTGGTTGTGTATAGTGAGCACAGCCTAACAATTGCACTATTTATGATGAGAAATGGGTCATACTCCCATTTGTAAAACTCGTACAATTCCCACAACCATTGCACTACATGTGCCCAAATTTCACCATGAAAGGATATGTATTAAAATTCCAGCACCCAATTCTTCATAGACGGATGAAAATGAACTTCCTTTCTTAACTAAACTAAACAACCAATCATAGTGGATCTGAAACTACACACTACTGATTTCTAACATGGTAAACTTTTTTTTTTATTGTCTCTAACATGTTAAACATATACCTTGAGAGGGCTTTGGACCCGATCCACAAGTGGGATCTACTTTGTGCCACCATCAATTAAGAATATGCTAGGAGAATTGGAAGGTTTTTGTATGGATGCACAAATCATCATCCTATTTAATGATCATATGTATAAATTTCAAGGGCCTAATGATTCACAGTATAATCATAAGAAAATAGTATTTCAATCCGACAGTAAGAAACAGTAAGTTGAGTTTCCATTTGGAGTGTCCATTCATGATTCTATATGGGTAATTGATCATATGTGGGGAAAACAAAGGGGATTGCAGATAAGGTATTTAAGGATGCCATTTTAAATTTTCAATATAATGGAAGATGTGCATAATCAAGATAGCAGTTCTTGTACCTGAATCTCACACGTCGAAGCTCCCTAGTGCCATCAGGTAGTGCTCTGATTGTGATGTAGACCCCTGGCTCATCTTGCTCAACCCACTCAGTTTCCTGTTCGCTGGCGTTGCTGATGGATATTGAAGCCTCATCTCTGGAAGAAGTGGTTGTCCTTGAAGCATCCATGGAAGCCGTCTCACCTCTAGCACCCATACCAGAACCACTTGGCATGGAACTGGGTTGGATGCCGTAGTCGTCAGATGGATAGTATCCTTTCCCAGGAGTGGGTCTGTAACAGTTTCGTCCCGACCGCTCTTTGCTTAATGGAGGAGTGATTGGGCTTTCCCTTGCAGATCCTAAACGTGAGTAAGAATCCCTCTGCAATGAATTTTGGCAGAGAAGATTATGAAATACTATACGATTTTATAGGCAGAATGGTTAAAAAGAAGCAAAATATTTATTCCATCAGGAAATTGTGTATGAAATCAAAGAAGTTTATTTGTTGAAAACACAGTTATGATGACAAACTCCATGATTTCACAGATACAAATGAAACAGCCTACTTCCCTTGGAATAGTTGATTATATAAGCAACTTCTGGAAAATTTGATGAATTGAAGATGGCATTAAATAGCCAACCGTACATACGATCATCATCGAAGCCTTATCCCATCCACTGAAGTCGGCTGGTGAGAACCAAACGAAAATTTGAACCATTGAAAATTAAACCATTTCATAGAGACGGCAAACCAAGTCAACTAAACTAGGCCTGCATAAAGAGTTCTATTCAGGTGAGAACCTTTCACATATAAGACCATGCAGACTGGCCTTGTGGGACAATCCGGCAGTTATGCCAATCATTTGTTTTTTGGGGGGGCGAAGGTTTGGGATGGAAAGAACTCAAATATAAACTCATTAAATCATTCTAACCCCTTTGATCTACGGCCCTTGAGTTTAATGGTTTAAAAAGGTTTTTTTTTTACTTGTGTGTGTGTTTTTTTTTTTTTTTTGTGTGTGTGTGTGGGCTTGTAGCAGTTCACTAGGGGAATGGGATGGGTAGAGTGTGCAAAGGGAGGAGTTGATCATAGATGGGCTAGGCGGCCTCAAAAATGGTCCAGTACACACCTAAGAACCATGCGGATGGTTCTCATCTGAATATTACTGTTACATCTATCAACTGTAATTTTATAATTAATGCTTCCTTGAATTTTAACATACCCTATTGCATCGAGTGGGTATACTTTCCTTGGTGCAAACATCAGCTTTCGTAGAATCTGCACACTAGGTTCTACACAACACACAAGCTACTCTAAAATAATATGGAACAGGACTAGGAAGAAAAATGGGAATGATTGGCTCATGGATCAAGTGTGTGAGGGACAAGTCATTCAGAAATATCCGTTACTCTGCTGCATAGAAGCCTTATTAGTTCTAATTTTGATATAAATTAACTTGTCACTAGGTTTTTCTATGAATGAGCTTCAGTTGGCTACCATTTTGCAGCAGTCCAAGGTTCCAGCCAAAAATTGATTAAATCCGCCTGAGAGGGCAGAGAAAAAGCAGATTTTCCTCAACGGCCAATTGTCCCAAAAAAGGACTTTCCGTGTAGCAGTCTTGATGTAATACTATAAATTGGTTGAGTCTAGCCCAAGATGCTAGTGAACCTAATGCTTAAAAAACGGGTCTGTGTCTAGGGCTCAAGACTCAAAAGAGCTCAAGAACCTCGATGACCAGCCCAAGTAGACCCTCCATATGTGGCTTATATTACTAATACAGTAAATTATCCAATACTAGCAGTATATTTAATAATTTTCATATATTGTTTCGGTTATAATCATGTACCACACCCTGACCAATTACAGGGTCTAAAGATTGGGAACAAGACCCGTCTGCAGTCAAGAACTTGAGAATGCCTAACAGCCAGAATACACAAGTTGCTAGGAGGGAAAGATAGATTACCTCATCTTCAGACCTTGGAGGAGTGTTCAGAGCCTGGCGATTGAACCTCTGGACGTTGTAGAGCTCCATGATTCTGTCATAGTTCTCACCCCACCACCGCTGAGCTTGCCATTTATTGAACATCTCCCGGCTGCATAATAATGTTGTTTTTAAACTCAAAACAGAATAATCTCATATTCTCTCATAAAACAATAGAATTTAGAATGACCAACTGAGAGGAAGATAGATTCAAAGAGCCTGACAAGCGTACCTGAATCGTATTCGCTTTAAATCATTTCCTCCCTGCGGAAGAGAGACAAAGGTGATGTGAACACCGGGCTCGACCTGCGCCATCCACTCCCTGGGTTCATCATCATCGACGAGGACAACATCACAAGACTGAGGGTCATAGCCTCCACCAGGGGCCGACATGCCTCTGAACCTTGAGTCGGAGGAGGCCAGAGTGTAGGGGTCCCTATTGATGTTAGTGAAATCCCATGCAGGTGTTGAGCTGGCGCTTCCACCACCCATATTGCCATGCATGTATGGGTAGTTTGGCCCTTCAGAGGCAGTGTCAAAATCTCTGTAAGGGCGGTCAACTCTCCGGCTGCTGCTGCTACTGGCCCCAGCAGAAGGCTTGCTTTGCTTGTGTGAACCAGTAAACTTTAATGCCATGTCCTTGATCTGGAACAACATTTTAGATCAATTCTAGGATTAATAGAGAGAGAGAGAGTGTGTGTGTGTGTGTGTGTTTTGAAGGCTTCAAATTCTAGAATTTCAAATGTTTTCTAGATATCAGCATTGGAAATCGCAGTTCCAGAATTTTTTACAAGAATTAGTAAGCAATTCATATTTTACAGACAAGAATTCTTCAGATTCTTCCTATCAAACACATTAAGTCAAAAGTGACTGTAACTAGCAACGATAATTCAATCAAATTTTAAAATAATATTATATATTAGATGCAGCCAAGAAGGTAATGCCAGATGTGCTTCTTGACTACACGGTTCAGTACTTCAGTTAAAATGAGCTCGACTGCCACTTTAAATCATCTAAATGCATCTTGTTAATCAAGAGAGAAGAAATTAAACCTTAAAAGATGTTGAGATTAGACAAATCGCCTTCTCAACCACTGATTGATACCAGTTGAGCAATTCACTTCTGACCCTTTTTCATCATCTATGTAGTGAACTTGATTAGAACCCAAATCCTACATGGCTGTTCTTCTGGCTTTGGCAGATCAATCATTTTAGATATGCACATGCATGCTATGGTCTAAAAAAAAAGGAGCAAGCTGGACCCACAGAAACCCAAATTTCATGATTCACAAGGTTTAGCCAAGCACCTCTGGTCCAGAAATCTGAAGCAAAGAATGGAATTCAGTTGACTTGACCAGTAAAAAAAAAAAAAATTTCGGTATCCAATTCGTCTGGTTCTCACATAATCTCAATGGGGCCCACAATTTAGATGACCTGGATGAGTTGGTCCAAAAAATTTACTTTCTGGAGACGAGCAAGAGTCTAATCCATGAGACAAGCTGCAGACAGTGGGAACACAATTTCTATTCAACTTGAGATGGGGCTCTAATTGCTGTCTTACATACCTTTCATGACGAAATTTCCAATTGGGCCAATAGATCCAAAATTATGCAAAATCCCATGTCCAGTTCTTTGACTTATAGGTTCCTGTTTTAGGCTTTCCTTTTGTTTAAGGTTATGCATTTTTGTTCATCAAACGATTGGCTATAGCCTACCCAAAACGTTTCTATTGACTACAGCCTCTATTAAATTGATATGGCAAGGTTTTCAGCACATGGACCCATCAATGGACCCACATGTATGCCCACGAGAGCCTCAGGCCACTATCAATGGACCCACATGTATGCCCACGAGAGCCTCAGGCCATTGTCAATGGACCCACACATATGGCCACAAGAGCCTCAGGCTAATTACATTGACCCAGCCTTCTAACTTCGATTAGCCAATTGTTTCCAATCACAGTTACAACCAATAGAAAATCAATCAGTCTTCTCTGTCAAGAACACACTGGGGCGACCATAGCATGATACAATGAGAAAATCAGTAACTTGGGTTCCTAGCACACTCCACAGGGCAGAGAGCATGGCAATTGGTGGCGTTTCCGGATCCACTGGGTGACATCTCTACCGAGTCCAGATCCTCCGAATATCTCTCACTCAGGCTTTCCATTTAGGGAAAGGAGTGAGACTCCACAGCAGGGGCCCACCTATTACCACCTATTAAAAAATGGTGCAGCTCAAGATAAATGCCCTCCTCTTTCTTATTATGTCTCTAAAATTTTGCTTGAATATGACTTGACCCACCATAAAATTGATATTTAAGGATATGTTTGGTAACAAGCATTTGTCTAGATTTCTCTCTATCCAGAATTCCTCATGGCAGTGCAGGTGTCATCTCCCTCCCATTCCAAATATTGCGGAGAATTCTTTAAACTGGCATCCCAAATGACACTGTTGCCATCAACCCGAATTCCACTTCGAGGCAGCCTTTGGAAATTGGATTTTCCCAAATGCTCCAAGACAAGAATTGGTGGAATGCTTAGGATCAAATAGGCCCTAAGTTAACCCCAAGGGGTAGATGAGTTGGCCTAGGACTACGGTTTGCACCCGGAAGTTGTAGATTCAAAATTGCACTACCACACTAGTGCTACACGAGGGTTTACCCATCTTTCCTTTGAACCCTGAGGGATTAGTCCAGCCCTTAGCAAAAAGAAAAAAAAAAGTCCTAAGTTTAATATGTTATCAATATAAATTCAATGGGACCCACTACTATTTGAAGTAAAATCCATGGACATCCGTGGAGAGAGAGGGTTCGGATTTTCAAGGTGGGTCCCATTGTAGAGTTTCACTCCACCAACGAATACGAAGTGTGGGTTAAAAAAAAAAAACTAATAATAAGTGTGAGTAGACCAGTTTCTGTTGAAGTAAAATTTGTGGGCACACAAAAGTCATTTATTTTGTGGGTTCTGGATTATCAGCATGCGATTTCTAATGTTACCAAAGAGTTTTCACACCTGGGGCTCGCGAGACACTGACGGATCCGAACTGGGGGCATAGACATCCTTTTGCCCATGACAGAAGCAAGGTACAAGCGCAGGAGAGAAAAAAAAAGGGAAATTAGGTGTTGGAAAGAACAGGGGGGGGGGCATATGCCAGTGAGAGATGTGACACATGTATGCTGCTAGAGACATATATTAACCTTCTGCACGGAACCATTTCAACATAAGGTTTCACTTTACGTTGGCCAGTTCTGCTTTCCCCTCTTTTATTTTTTTCTATTATTCATGTCCCCACCACAGACAAGCCATTTACTCTTCCCAACCCAAGCGTGGTTTCTTAGCTGTTCCATACAACCCAACAGCGACCTGAGCTCAAGCCGGTCGAGAATTATAGACGGTCCCAACCCAAATCATTTGTCCCCGCACGTACCCAGCCCGTCCGCACACGTGAGATCACGACCGCTTCCCGGTTAGATGGGGGCAGCTCTTCATGGACCAAGAGAACGACTGCTTCACCTAAACAAAATATTTTAGCCACAAACCAATTGCCCCTCCCTATTATGGTGAGCCAATTGGAACTAAATTACGTGCCCCAAAATGCGTGGTCCACGACATGGTTTATAAATGAGTCGACTCAGTTCAAGCGATTTGACCGACTCAGTCGGTCTGGGAGCTATGAAGAGAATTATTCTTGTTCATATTATTTAAAGTTACAAGTTTTTAGAAGTATTTATTTGAAAGAAAATTTTTTTTTTTCATAAGAACTTCCCTAGCAATGTCAATTGGTGTGTATAAAGCATGTGAAATGAGGTTAGAATTTCAAGAACTAAAGCCTATTGAAAATACTATTCTTTTCATTTCAAAATTTTCAAAACGAATACCACGTTTCTTTTATATTTTTGCTAGATTGGGGCTATGGACACAATTCTCGCCACATGTAAAATCAAGGTGCCAACACCCCCTCAAACGTAAGAGAAAAAAAAACCATTTTTATCGGTCAAAATTAATTTTTACAAGGAAAGAAAGTCAACTAAATTCCACTAGGAAGCTACCCAAACATACCCTTCACAAAAAAAAAAAAAAAAAAAAAAATCTTCTTGATGAAAGAAGAAAACTGATTAGAGAATGCTGCTCATCACCCACGATTTCCACAATGCTCACCGGTGGTATGGAATCCCAGAAAGCATGGGCTTGCGTGCTAAAACCCGGATTCACTGGAGAAAGAGAAGATGCGGGTAAACTTTCCAAAGAAGAATGGCCACTAGCCACTATCATGGGATTTGGTGTAGGGGCATTATAGTCCTACTATCAACTTACCTGATTAGAGATTTCAAAAGCAAGAAAAGAAAGAAAGGCAAAGGCTTTTGAATTGGAAAAAAAAAAATACAAAATCAGCAAATGGTCCCGTCGTCGTATTCTTTTGAGGAGGTGGGGGGTGGGGTAATTGCAGAGAGAATGAATGTGAAGAAGTAGAAGAAGAAACTGATCATAAAAGAAAGAAAGAAAAAGCATTGAGATACAGACATATCAGGGAGAAGTGCAGCGATGCGAACCTGGGTCGTCAGACTTTTGACGGCGTCTTTCGTACTTGGAGTACCACGCGCACCATCTTCCCCCGAATCGTCAAGCTGCTTCGAACACGCTATGCAAGTTAACATCTTTCTTTCTCTCTCTCCCTCTGCAACAAGTAAAGTAAGCACAACCATCATTAAATAGCATGGGAAACGCATCAGTTACCTAATTGAAGATCTTTTCAATCTAATCCATGAAGTGTGTGTACGTACACAAAGGATGTTTAAGAGGGGCCCCACTCTTGATAATCGGCTATCCTCATCCATTGATTAAGTGGGGCCCACTTTTTTCGTTGACCCAATGTTTTGCCTTGAATAAAATCGGAAATCATCACGGTCTGATGGCCGAGAAACCAAAAAAATAAGGAACAAAATTGAAGAGAAACTGAACAGAATGGAGTTAAAAAATACGAAAAATGAAGAAAGGGAGAGAGAGAGAGAAGAGGGAGGTACCAGTGTGCTGGAGCTACTGTCTGCAGCGAGCAGCAGCTTCTTCTTCTTCTACTCTCCCTCTATTTCTCCTTCTCCCTCCTTTCCCTGTTCTCTTTTTCTTTCCCTCCTTTTTTACTCTTTCGGTCTAAATGGATGGGCGACTGGACTGGCCTTTTAAAGTTTTCGTTTTTAGAAGTCCCTATAATACTTAGCCACTGGAGCATTCATGGGCTCCATAGCAGGACCCACATGTTTCAAAACTAACCCACTTAAAATTAGGCAGTCCCCCAGTCAAAACGACTTCATAATTCATATTTCTCCAAACCAAACTACCAACCACTGATTCCCATGATTTGATTTGACGACCCACGTAATCTCACACACTCTCTAAAACCCCCCCAAATTTCCACCCCAAATCGTCAAAGTTTTAGAGAAAGGAATTCTATTGGATGGACACTAGCTGCTTGATCAGCTAATGCCCCCAAATCATTACCCTTTAGTAGCAACAAACAATGCCCATTTAGAACGTGGAAAGGGCGAGAATTTGGGCAAACCGGCGCTCTTTCTTTTACTGCTTTCTCACAAGGAGACAAACACCCAATAAAATATATCAATCTCTTCATTCATTCCATTGCTCGTTGCAGAGACATAACAGAACAGAACAACATAAAATAAGACCATCAAAGCATAGTTTTTGACATACTGCCAATAAAGAATAATTTATCCAAGACGAAGGTTCGACCCAAAGGAATAAAATAACTTCTCTTTGATTCACATTCTCCGAGAAATGAACAGTAGCTATAAAAAGCTATCTTCCAAACTCTATGTAGTCGGTCTCAAAGCATTGATGAAATGACCCAAGGGGGTAAGCGCATGTGGTACAAAAGCTAGAAGCATTAAAACCTCTATTCAGGTAAAAAAAAAGTGAAAAACAAGCTTGCTCAAGACAAGATTCTCCTTACATGAGCCAATGTCAAGTCACCCCACAGCAGAAAATGCCAGAACAACAACAAAATCCAATCAATTGAAAAGCTTTCTTCTCTGTTTCATATGTAATCTCCCCCCCGGATCCGAAAATCTTCAAAATTTGATATGGAAAACAAAGAAAAGGAGGAGAGAAAGAAAACCCAGTCTTCCTTTTTCAGAGAAAGAAAACCCAGTCTTCCTTTTTTCTGGAGGATCCTTTCCTAGGATCTCAAATGAATAACAAACAAGCAAAAGCGATTCAATTAATCAAACCGTGAAATTCAAAATTTCCTACTTTTGATTTTGCTTTCATCAATATCACAAATGTATCCAATCTTTAATAAGAATAGAAAAAAAAAGGCCATTACCTCAATCGGTCTTGTTTTATCCAATCAGTATCACAGATTATCAGCTGCTCAGAAGGTATAGAATCCCTTGAAATTGCTTCAGAGATCTTCACGGCGTTGCCTGTTTTACTGAAAAAGGGAGGGGAAAGTGGGGGAAGGAAAGAAGAAAGATTTGGTTTGGATTTTGCGGTCGATGAAATGAGGAAAACGAAGGAGGAGAAGGAAAAGCCTATGAAGATTTCACGGCTATTTCTCTGCTGGCGTCGGATTCTCTTTGTAGTTCGAAAACGGAAAGCATTGCAGTGTCTTGGCTCCGGATTTTCCGTTTGGACACAAATGGGAGAAAACACATGTTCCTGGCTGAGTGCCTCGTATTTATAACAGAGGGGAAGGAGGACGTTAGATTTGCCGTTACTTAACGGAGATGTTCGAGTCGTTAACCGTCATCGCAGGTACACGTAGGATGTTCTTTCGCTTTTTGGTGGGCGTCGTGTGTTGGACTTGTAACTTGTATTCTCCGTAGTTACTTATTGTTGTGACTCGACTCGAACCCTTGTGCTCTGTGTGTTTTCATGAATGAATGGTTGGCACTGGCGCTCGTCATATTAGTTTGAGTTTTGCTACTTGTCCCGGGACTCGTGTCCCGGGCCTGGCCCGACTCCACATGGGAGGGGCAGTATGGTCATTTGCAAAATGACCATACTGCCCCTCCTATGTGGAGTCGGGCCAGGCCCGGGACACGAGTCCCGGGACAAGTAGAGTTTTTCTATTAGTTTTAAGTGGGAACATGGGGTCATAGACTGTGGACCAGGTTCTATAAAAAGTGATGCAATTATAGCCATCTGATGAATAAGATAGTGTCCTAGCAAAAATAAGGTGAATAAGATAATGTGGACAGTGTAAAAAGTTTCATTTTGTAATGCAGTCATTGTTTGGTAATTTAAATCTTAGAAAGTCAAGATCCCATCCGCATTTTGGATCATGTCCTTCACTAAGTTCTCAATACTAAGAGGGCGTCATAAATGGTATAATATAAAACTATTTTGGCAATCTAGATTCTTTAGGTTATTTTGGAAACAAAATCTTTGAAGAATTGATTTTGGCTTTCCACGGTATTACCATAAATCTATATTCTGCAATTGTAAATAGTTGGAATTTTGGTCCCATGCAAATCTTTGTTTTTGAGGATTTATGGTCCCACACCACACCCTCAAAAGATTTGAAACCCTCAGTCTCGTGGATTTCTGCTCCGAGATTGATTATACTCGATTATATGCATTGATAGACACTGATTATTCAAGGGACAATGAGGAAGTTTTAGATCTGAAAATTCTTTACATGTTACCAAACGTGCCCCTTTTGCTAAAAAGCTAACTTCCATTTGTTTCTTATTTTCTTAGAAAAACAATTCTCTTAATATAATCTCAAAACAAATGAACTGGGTTGTGGGAGCTAGCATTACTGATTTGGTCTAAATATGTGTGAAACAAAGTGTTCTAGCCTAGAGCAATCTCTCATAAACACCAACAATAAAAATGGTTGAGTGAAATACTGTTGTTTGGATTTTAATTATGATAACAAACAAGAGGTCATTTGTTTACCCTTTTTTAGATATCTAAAATGTTGGACATGCACAACATTTACATGTGATCACATTTTTTTGCATATATTTTTAAAAAAAAAGTGTGAAAATGGCATATTAATGAGCTATTTGAATATTTCCACAGTCAAGAAAGTGTGAAACAATTATATTCCTTCTTGCTTAAGAAAGCACCAGGACAAAGGATGCTTGAATAGGTTTCAGTATCAAGTGGGTCCCAAATTTTAATATGAAGAGTACAAATTTAACATCAAAACATTTAGTTTCATGTATTAAGTATTCATAGATTTTGAAATAAATAAAATGTTTTACATAAATAACTCGGATTGTTCAACATTTACTAAAGCAGGATATTTTAGTTCAACTTTTTTTCCTTGCTCTTGTACACTCACACACCCATACACTCACACTACCAAGTCCCTCTCAAAAGGACTTAGGGTCAGACCTTAGTCCTATCTATAGATAGGAGGATGAGTCACCACTTAAACTACAAGTGGATTGGCTTCATATATATAAGTTTGACGAGTAAAATCCGCATATGTAAATCTTATTTTCATATGCATATAAGACTAATGCAAATTTTGACATAACCCATTTTCATATGGATAAATTTGATATATATAAAATTCATATATGTAAATTTTACACATGTAAATCTCATTTTCATATCCCATGCATAAAAGACAAACGATCCTTTAAAACTTTAGAAAAATATCAAGCAAACCGATTTGAACCAAACCATCTGGATTTTAGTGAAAAGTGGAAACTTGCCCCATAATAAGATGTGGAGATCGGAAAATCCGGACCGTTGGCCTGTTGCAGCCTCTTAGATTGGCCATAATGTAATAAAGTTGGACATAATTGATCATGCAATGATCACAATCTCAAAGCAACTTTGTACCGTATATTTTGAAAATGGTATAATGGTTGAGATCATATGCTGATGACTGATGTTTACTAGCCATCAGGCCATGGCTTGATACATTTGTTCTGATCCCCACATAGGTACGATTACTGGCCATGTTTGACTACACTACTACACTGATATGGAGGTAAAAACTTTGGTCCTGCTAGCAAATTTACCTCGGCCCTGAGAGTGAAACAATAAAGTGCTTGTGCAAACCATCCACCACTCAAAAGGAAATCAAACGAATGGTCAAAGATCAAGTGCATGTGGGCCATGCACTAGACAAAATAGGGTACCCTACACATCTATGGTGAGAAAAGTTGACAACAAAGCCTACAAGCCTACAGCAGAGCCCCTCTCATATTAGATTGGTCTTTTAACATTTTTACTTTTTCAGACCTATGATTGACAGTAGGACTATAAGTTCAGGGCTGTTACAAGGCCGATGAACGACGGTGGATATAAAAACTGAGTTTTGATCTTTGGGATTTCCAACGGAGGGGACTTTTCCCTGATGAGCAATCTGATGTCAGCAATAAGATGCTGGGACCATTGTGATTTTCTGATGCAAGTGCAACACACAATCCAACTTGTCTTGGGTTGATCATTCTCAATTTCCTACTTTATTACTGCCCTTTCATTTGGGTCCTCCTATGATAAGTTTAAGTCCCTTGAAAAACTAATCTTGGGTCAAATTTGGCACTCATTGGATCATTATCTGCTTATACTTTTCATGGAACTACTTTTTTACACACACAGTGATCTTAAAATTAAGAGCCATAATCATTCCCATCCTGGATTGATGGCTGGCCAATTCTATCAACTTACCTTCACACCTGATTGCATGCATCCCATGTGGGTTCCACATGATGGGGGTGCGTTTTATGGAGTGGTATAAAAAGGCATGGATGTTCTGTACTTGACCTCCTTCCATACGTTAACCTTACTATAAAGAAAAGGAAAACAGATATTCATACTGATTCCTTTTCCTAAAACAGGGGAAGGGATAGAGTATGGCACTTGAAAGAAATAAAGTTGTACTCTTCGGAGCCATGGGATGGGATGGTGACAGACAGTTCTATGTGTAGGGACCGAATCACTCCATAATATTAAATTAACACATCATTAAAGAATCACCAAACCCTATGAACAAAATCTCCTCCATCATATGGCTTCAATCCTTTTGATTGGCCTCCATTTGTACCACATGGTTTGAAAAATCATGTGTACCATTTATTAGTATGGGTCGCATCAAATTAAGCAGTTGGCTTAAATCCCAAGATAATCTCTCTAAACCTTTTACTCCATTGGACAGCCAGATTCAGATTCAACTATGCCTTGAATGTGAATTTGAATATGTGATCATATCAGTATCTAACTCGTGGGTCGCAAGCGTGGCTCGTTGGAATTGTTTATTTAAGGAAGATTTTACATCGGATTTGACAATTGAATGCTCAGGGATTCCTCACTGATTTCCCACAAAGTTGCGGAAGACCTCAATGATTTAAGTTAATGTAAATCCTCATTGTTTGCTTATTTATACACCAATACCATTTTTTTTTCAAAGCTCTACACATTAATACTTAGCAATATCAATGTGAAATCCTCAACGACGAATCCTCGTTGAAATCCTTAATATTCGTATACTCCGCAGGAAAGTGCTGTGCAATGGCATTAACCCTTGGTCCGGTCAATGACAGCCATGGTAAGACACTTTGTTTATTGTGGTGACACAATTCAACCAATCAAGATCTTGCTCATGTGGCAATGTCTAAAGTTGTGGATTCTGGGTGTTCCCCTGTTGGGATTCCATTGGGTCAAACACTCAACTAACAAAGTTGCACCCCAAAATCTTTTTGGGTCAAATATTCTACTCTTATGATTATAATTAATTCAAGATTTTTGAACATTACTTCCAAATTTCCTAGGAGCCAGAGATTTTACAACATGTCAGGGTATCTTATTCTTGAGTCTTACCCTCATTGCACATATGTTCTGTTTGTGCTCAGATGCCCCAGCAGGTCTCAGAGAGCCCTCCTCTCTACCTGTTCAGACACTGTACGGCCAGGAGACACGCCTGACTGGCCACCGGCCACAGCCAGCGACCAACAAGGCAGGAGCCTGAGTACGGAAGGGGGATGACCGGCAGGATATGTGCCTTTTTTTCCCTTTTTTTATTTTTGGTTGTTTCTTCTGTTGGTTTGTTTGTTTTTGCATGGATTGATGAAGGGGAGAGAGGGATGGTTGAATGGGGGTGTGTTGAGTACTTTCTTCCTTCCTTTAGCTTTACTTAAAAAGAAGATGAAGAAGAAAGAAGAAAGAAGAAGAAGAATTTTGGAAGATCCTTTGGTGTTGTTGTGGTGTTGAAGGATTGTGCATTGTTGGTGGTGGTGCTTAATAAGAGGAAGAGGGGGTCTTTATTCCTGGCTTGTTAAAGCAAGCAAAGCTTGGAAGGGCGGGACAATGCATGAGATTTAAAGGGGAAAGGAAAGGATAATCTCTCTCTCTCCAACGGCTCTGCCACGTGTCGGGATCTTGGAGGCCAACCTTTCAAAAAAGAGGTTTTCCAGGTTCTTCCGGTCGAAGAAAGGGATAGTCAAGAAGATTCATACCTCACGTCTTTTATGTTAATTGCCTTGCTCTTTTCTTCTTTCTTATTACCTTTACCTTTAGCTGAACTGGCTCGGTGGACTAGGAGGGAGGATCACCTGAGGATTTGACTTGGTTGGGTCCTGGTTTGAAGGGGTGGGATTCCTTACTGGGTCACACCTATTTAAAATCCCAGTCGTTCAAAATAAACATCATTTTCTTGTATTGAGGGTGTCCCTATATTTTATCTCAATAGGAATTGGTCTCGTCGTATAATTGACAATTTGACCCAAATTTCTTTTTTTTAAAAAGCGACTAATGAATTTACATGAGATAATTGTGTTGATCTCATTTTTCATCAAACAATCAATCTTACGGCGGGACCATATCCTGTTGAGGTAGATTTAGGGATACCCCGTAAACTAGAAGAGTGTTCTTTTTAGCCATTTAGATTTTTAACTGGAGGGCCCCGGTATAAAGTTCTTCCACTCCTTCGACTCAGTATTTATGCTATCTAATGTCTCGAGGTTTTGATAAGAACGATTAGTTGAGAAAACTTAATATGATATTAAAGTTAATTGGTCACGAGTTTGAATCCTATGAGGAGTGTCTTGATGCTAGGAAAAAACTGTGGATGTCGAGAAATACATACTGATTATGTTCAGTTCAAAGGACAATATTAAAAAATATATGTGTTGTCTTTACTAATGCCTTGAGGTTTTGACAGTAATGATTAAGGAAACTTGAGGTCATGTTTGGTAACAATCCACGGGTAGGAATCCTCCCGAATTCCCTCACTACCGTGGAAAATCTTCATTTGGCTTAGCGAGAAAAAATCGTTAGGAGGATTCTTGCATGGTCGCTTGTAAATATTATGTAAATCAGGCCTCCCCAACAGTGCTTGGACGCTAACATATATTTACATATTGGTATGGGTTTTGCCTTTCTAAACTCACCTTGTAGGTCTTGTAATCATGTTCAAAACCGCTGATCATATTTAGAAGATTCAAAACCGTTGATCATATTTAGAAGATTCAAAACGATCAGGAGGTCCGATATGAGATTCATTTTATATTTTGAGAAATTTTCAAAACAATTCATACTATTGGATGATTATTTTTGTACTTATGTGGGGCTCATTTGCACAATCGAAATTGTCCAGTCTCTTTGTAATGCCAAAAATGACGGTGGGGTCAAGTTTTGTAGTGTGATTCATAGTGGATCATGAGAAAATTGAAAAACAAATATCAACCGTTGAAGACATTATCAACTCAATGACAAAGAAGACGGAGAAATGGTAAATTAATGGTTACACTTTTTGCTTTAGAGCCCCACTTTTTGGGTCTCGCAATTAAGATTTGAGTCATTAATCATGATTAGAATGTCCAAAACAGCTGTCATGTCTAGGGGTGCTGATGGGCCGGGTTTGGATACGTAATAAAGGCCGGATTAATAATTGGGTTGGGCTTGAATTAAGTGATGGAAAGCCCATAGCCTGGCCCAGCTTGGGTAAGAAATGCATGTAATTTAATTTAATTAGTGCTCTAATGCCCACAAAAGTGATGAAAAGCCCGGTTCAGTTCGACCCGATTGATTAAATGGACGGGCTCACGCCTGGCCAGGCTATGACCTAGCCCGTCCATGAACACCCCTAATCATGTCAAATCTCAGCTGCTCATCCATCATTGAGTTTTGAGATATTTGTGGATACGTTCAGATTTTAAAATATTAATTTGTATTCCTATGGGGCTCATTTATAAGATCCGAACCGTTCAAATTCTCTATAAAGCCAATGACGGTTATGATGTGAAAGATTCTCTTGATTCATCATGGATTTTGAGAAAATTTTAAAATAAAAATAAAAATATAACCATTGGATCGCATATCCATAGATTGCAGTAATCCTCGTTGTTTACCAATCCTGTAACGCTCATTGAAATTCCTCTGTGTGAATACATTAGATTCAGGAGAACGAAGGAATTCTTTAAATAAATGATTCCTCTATATTTTACCAAACACGCTTAATAACATCCTCATAGGATCCTACACAGTTCCACCTGTGGATTTACACTCCCTCATAATATGATTGAGATTACTAGCTGGTGCCTACTAAAAGAGAGGATACCAAGGGAGTCCATGAGAATTCAAACCTTGTACCTTCTATCAAGTAAAGGCTAATCAACCTCAAGGGACAACTTAGTTGGCGTAGGACAACGGTTTGCACTTGGAGGTTGTAAGTTCGAAACCGGGAACTTTACCTGGCTTCCCTCTTGGCCCTCCAATAGCAAAAAAATAAAAATAAAAAAGGCTAATCACATGAACAATTTTAGCATCCTCGAATTGTGTTGAACCTTTTCATCTATGAGGAGGCATGAGAGGCTTGAGAGCATATATAATAGGTATTGCCTCAATTGAGGAAAAGCTCTCCTCTGCAGCTTGATTGAACAGGAGCACTAGTAAACATTCCACGGCTAATTCCCACTGCCCCCTGAACTTTAGCAACAAGGAAGAAGGCTCTTCCATTGTTGCAGATCATCTCTGTCAAACCGATCATCATCATCCACCATTCATCTACTCTTGCAGGTTTCATGACAACCACACAGAGGATCCCACAACCCGACTTCATTGCCAATCCTTCAATGTCCCTAGCTAATTGCTGTCATGCCCATACTTTAGGGCCCACTTCTGCCCACAAAATTAATGGTGGATTCCTAGTAATGTAAGAATCCCATTCTACAGGACTCAAATATCACTTTTGATCTGACAATTTTACCAAGTTATATGATGTTCACAATAAAACCATGATACACACACAACATAGGTATAAAGAACTTCTTAGTGTTATTGATAAGAATCTAAATCTGAGTATAATGGCACTAGATTCTTGATGGGTCCACGATTGAAAATCAAGGGCCCTCAACATGGATCCCTTTAATTTTATGATCTCAAGAGGGAACAAAATCACTTAAAGTAAATTTTATTAGTTTTTTGGTAAAAAAAAATAATTTTTGGGTACAAGAAGTAAATTACATTAGTTAGAGGCTTTATTGTGTTATCAATAGATTAAAGTCTTTGATGCTTAATAACCTCTAAATGGAGTCTAGACTGGTTGTTATATTCTTTCTTCCCTCCTCTTAGAAGCTAATCTGTCAAAGATGTTGGTCCTAATGAGATAGCCTGATTTCCTTTAGTTTATATGCTTCCTTGGAGTTTTTAGATCCAAAAAAGAATTCGGACATTGGATCCGATGGCCCAACGTATGACCTGTATGCATGTAGCCCTTGCCCTTGTTTTATTTTATTTCTCAAACATTTGAGTCATAAGGGTGCTCATGGCTTAGATCTGAGCCAAGCCCGCTTATGCCAGGCCTGGATATATAATATGGGCCTGTTTAATTTTTGGGCCGGGCTTGGACTAAAGTGATAGAAAACGCAAAGCCTGACACAGCCCCCATCCCGAATAAGGACCGTTTGTAATCTTTATGATAATTTGTCCAAACAATTGCTATAAAGCCCGTACAACCAATATAAATACCGGTTAGGCCCAGCCCAGATTGATTGACGAAATGGGCAGGCTTGGGTGTGACATTTACAGCCTATTTCAGGGAGAGATAGGGGCCTGTGTTTCTAAAGTCGGTCCGGTACTGATATGCCTCACCCTGGCCCGACCCGGGCCATGAACACCCCTAAACAGCACAAAACTGATTGATCATATTACCTTAGACATGAATCTATGAATGGTTTGGGTTTTGTTGATTGGGCTCAATCATGACCCATCGAAATAGAGAAATCAAAGAGGGGATCAAATGGTAGCCAGTATCCAGCATTGGGGCCAATGTTCTGATATTCTTCTCTTTAAATGGAGCAGGATTTGACAGTCAAGGTAATTGGTGGTCCAACGTCCAGCCCCTACTTATCTAAAACCACAAAGAGCTTTTGCATGTGCCTAGACGTGGGCAATTTTGCATGTGCTCATGCCTTCTTTTTTCTAAGTTGTTGAGGTCCATTTCTACCACAGGACGTGGTGGGTCCTCAATTTATACGTGGAGTCACTCCTCCTGGCCTAGTTGGCAATTGGACATGGGACCATAAATGGGTTCCACCGTTCGATTGATTTTAACCACGCAGGATGTTGGGCCCAAACAAGTCCCAATGTCAAGTCATTCAAGATTTGAGTGTTTTGGATTTTATCCAAAAGAAGCCCAAAAGACTTTAGAACTTCTCGGGTCCAAGAGGGGTCCTGACGTTGGATGCTTGCTGGGATCAAGTCAGGGCCAGCACATGTCATAAATTGGGCCTGGATCAGAAATCAATCTAGACACGGATGTTAGGCTTAGGGCTGGGCCAATACCTGTTGAACATAGGGTTTTGGGTTTGAAAGGGTCCAAACGTAGACGTTGGGCCCAGGGCAGGGCCATTATGCATTGGATTCTAAGAGTTTTCAGTCTTTATCACTTGGTGATATGGGTTTCAACATCTTACCCAGATTCGACGTTCGGCCCAATTACATCCCATTTTCAGAACTTGGGAGATCTTGGGCCGAGATGGGTATTTTTGCTTGGGATTTGGGCGCAATGCAGGCCCAACATCGGTCCTTTGTCGAGCCCACCCGGAAAAGAGTTTGAAAAATGGATTTTGAGCTTAGGGTAGGTTTAATGTCCAATACATATTAGATTCTTTAATCATTTTGAAGTACTAAGGATCCAACCAGATCCTGGACATTTGGACGTTGGGTCCAAGGAAAAGCCTAAAAGTTAGCATTTGGTTCTTTTGAAGTTTCAAATTTTGGACTCCTTCTTATTTCCTTACTGTGGGCCTAAAACATCCCACCTGGTTTTGGACATTGAGTTCCCATTGGCCTTGCATTCCCCACATAAAAGTATACAGACTCCATGCATTATCTTAGCGGATATATCATGGCGAACTATATATTTTCTACGTGGGCATGTATGAAAATTATAAAATAAACGAAAGTTTTTCATATGCATACACCTCTCAGCATATTGCATTGAGAGCAGGGCCATCTTATTATCCATCCAAACCGTTCACACACATGTATCTCTTGAATAACACTAGATCCATTGAGTTTTTACTGATCTTGGATCCAGTGTCAAGGTTTTTCTTAATATAAAGCTGTTAAACTTGTAGGCTACTAATGAAGGAGGCAATGAATTGTGCTGAGGTCAACGTCCACCCTCGCTCCTGAGCGCTCATAATCATGGTCGAGCCCTCACCCTCGCCATAAAACTATTGTTGTACCGTTTTCTATCACCAATTGGTTCTGGGATAAATGGTAGCTCAATGGGGTGTAATATCCTACAAGTGGTATCACGGGATACGCGTTTTGCGAGTTTTCTTTCTCAACTTGTAATGGAGTTTATTAGAATGCAATAAACTATTTTTGGGTGTGTTCTCAACTTGTCCCTCCCTTCTCCCTCAACAAGATGCAATTCTAGTTAGGTTTTGCCACTCTAGGATATATTTGAGACTTTGCACTTTTTTAAGGTGAAGTTTAGTTAGAGTATAATGAGATAGCCCGGTAGTCGGGTGCTCTGTTCTCCAGTTGCAGCTCTAGGAATTCGAGTCAGAGTACAATAAGATAGTCCAATTGTTGGGTGTCTTGTTCTCCAGTTGCGGCTCCAGGAATTCGAGTCAGAGTATAATGAGATAGCCCAGTAGTTGGGTGTCTTGTTCTCCAGTTGCGGCTCCAGGAATTCGAGTCAGTGAGGTTAACAAAAGATTTATTTTACACAAATCGAATAAATTTGTTTTCCCCTTTATCAACATGTGTCATCTACTTTCGATAATTCAACAAATATAATATAAAATTCTCAAATAATATATTTCCAACAATTAGACAAAGATAACATTGAATTATCAAAAAGAGATACCTATCAGGCTATCACCTATTACTATAAAAAGGGAAGGAAAGGGAGGAGACGTACATGAGGGAAAAAGTTAAAAAAGAACCTTTCTTCTTCCTTTTCTTCTTCTTTTTGGAGATTCAAAGTTTCACTTCTTCATTTTCTTTTTCTTGTTTTTTTTTTTTTTTCCCTTCTGCTCGGTTGGGGGCCAGGAGTCTATATGTCTAAATCTAAATATTAGGATTTTCTCCTTTTAATGTGGAGAGAATACCGTATTGAAAGGTTAAATTAGGGTAAATGAAGAGTTAATGATAGAATGTCCAAAAAATGAAGTTTTATTTTAAAAAAACAAAAGTTGGGCCCATTAATTTTTTTTTTATTTTGGTAGATAGATGGCCCATTGACTTATGCACTGAGTTGGGTCAAAATCTTCCATCAGTTCAATTCATTAAATATATATTTTTAATAATTTTTCTGATATCAGTGGGGTCCATGCTACTCTCTCAGTTAAATCTTCTTTCTTGCATAGGCGAGCAATCCTCCCTATAGCTGGTACTAGGGTTCACTATCGCGTCAATTGGAAAAAAAAGAGTGAAGGTTGAATAATCATTTCTGATAAGAAGGGTTGTTCCTCCAGCTCTACAGCATATATAGCATCAATCGAAAGTGAATTCACCCCCCAATAAGAGAAAAATGCTACATTGAATCACGAAAAATTTAGCTCATTGTGGACTTTTCCTCGTGGAAATATTAGCCATATTAGCGGCACATTTGCATAGAGCTGTGGAAGACAAAATATGCATTTCTCTCTTCCACTACACCGATTTCCTACCCTACTAGATAGGATTTTCAGTTCCCTTTTTTTCGTGGAAAAGGTAAGGCAGAATTTAACTTTCCTTCTATGATTCGCCGCGACACCAAACATTGATAGGGAAGCCGTTGGATTGTCATCCTCCGTTTCCATGATTAAAGGCACTGCATGATGACCTTCTAAAAACCTAACAGCAACGGGTGGAAGATGAATCAATCCCTGAGCAAGTAGGTTTAGCGGCGGACCTACGTGTTGCTATGCAGGTGTAGAGATTTGAAATTTTTCTTTAATACATTAAAAATTTTTATTTTCTTATTTAACTTCTTGACTTGACCTTAGCCGCACCACCCAAATGAAAATCCTTGGTCCTCCATTAGGTAGATCGCTCAAAGTCTAGTACCCCTCAACAACCCAGAAAAAAAAAAAAAGAAAAGAAGGAAAAAAAAGAAGGAAAAAAAAAAGGAGGTCGAACTGCACGTGCTGGCCGCACGTGACATAGGGCTTAAAGAAGGGTTTAAGGCTCCGCCCGCCGTCTTCTGCAACTAGGAGCTTCGATGGGAGAGGGGAATCCACCAGAAATCTCACACTCCATTTCTCACCACCACCACCACCACCACCGCTAATCAAAAGCTCTTAAACCCCTCCTCCCTCCCCCATCAGCATGAGGAATCTCGTTCAGTGCCACTGCCCCCTCTTTCTCAACAAATCCTCTTCTCCTTCCCACACCTTATTCCGCCACTCCCCTTTTCTCTTCTTCCACTCCTCCTCTCCTCCTCCTCCTCCTCCTTCGTGGCGCTCTCATCACGAGGAACAGAGTCGAAATGTGAAGGTTTCCGTTTGGTGGGACATCGAGAACTGCTCCGTCCCCGCCGGCGTCAATGTCTTCCGAGTCGGACAAAGAATCATCTCTGCTCTTCGCGCCAATGGAATGAAGGGCCCCGTCACAATCACTGCTTTTGGAGACGTCTTTCAGATCTCGCGGTCGAATCAGGAGGCTCTCTCTTCCACTGGAATCTGCATTGCCCACGTCCCTCGCTGTCAGTACCTTCTCTTTTCTTCTTCATTCCACTTCTTATACTTCAAAGCATCGGTCTTTTCTTTTCTTTTTTTTTTTTGCCGTTTCTGCTGCTACACTTGATTGTATGTGGTTTTGTTCTCTTCAATAGATGAATAACTGGCTTTTTGCAGTAGACCCACCCACCAAAACCAAACTGGATTTATGAAAATATTTGATTTCGTATTGGGGTGCAAGGGTTTCATCACATGACTTTTGTTTATTAGCTCCGATTGGTCTTTTCCTCTTCCTCCCTCTTCTTTTTCTTCAAAAAATGGATCTTTTTCGCGCTTGCTGTAGATGCACTTGATTCTTTGTATGTAATTTTATCCTCTCTGCAATAGGTGAATATCTAGCTTTTGCAGTAGACCCACCAAAAAAAAAAAAAAAAACCAAACTGATTTCCTGAAATATTTGATTTCTTGTTGGGGTGCAAAGGTTCATCACAAGACTCATGTTTATTACCTCCATAAGCAATTTTGAATATGTTCTCTTCTTTTAAAAAATTGTTTTTTGGTAAAATAAAATTTTATTTTTAATAGAAGGGGGTCATGGTAGTCTTTATCCATTTGTTGGTAATTCTTCCTGCAATCAAGATTCTGTTAAATTAAGTTATTTATCCTAGCTCGCTGCCCAATTGAGATCCATACATTTATGGTTAACCCATTTGTGATCCTTCCAAATGCTCTTGTTTTTTTTTTATTCGTCACCCTCTCAACCTATCTAAGGTGGTCTTTTACTTCCATCCCAGATACTTCAGCAAATCCTCCTTTTGGTTTTAAATTAGAACCCACTTCATTCGGATGTTTCGTATTTGTCATCGCTATCGTTGTCATTAGCAGAGAGCCTTATTACATCTATTTTCCATCAGCTAAAAGAGTTCTGCTCCAAATATCATCACTTATAAACTACTATCAAGCTAAAGCCACAAAATCTACCTAGTTATCGTTAACCTGAAAGTAATCTCTCTCTCTCTCTCTCTCTCTCTCTCATGCATTTTCACTACCTTCTTGTGAATGCAAAGGTGAGATATTCTTCCTACCTAATATATGAGACATGCTAAATATTCTCCCTCTGATTAGATAAATATACACCTACTTATCTTCATCGTGAAAGCCAACTGCTTAGGGTCACCTTTGTGAGTTCTGCATTTCTTCTCAACCCTATTCAACCATGCTTTCAGGCCTCAGCTACTCCACATAATGATATAATGATATCTCTTTCTTGACCACTTCACCTACAAACTGCTCTAGCTCCATCTTCTGTCAGTACCTCCAATAGTAACCCTTTTATTCGTTTCACAGAGGCAGTTTCTGGCCTTTTGTGAATAAGCCAAACCATCTCAAATGATGCTCTTTAATTTTATCTTCAGTCATAGCAATCTGTGGATTTACTTGTTTGTAATTTTGTTGTTTCCAGTAACATCGCATGCATATCAGTATGGAAGGAAATGAATCCCTGAATACATGATGGGCAGGCTTGAAAAAAATGGGTATGGGTCCAATTTTTGGGCTCGTTCTTAATTTGCATCCATGGGTACATGGAGGACTGTATGTATATAAAACCCGGTATGGTTAAAATATTCAGACTTGTTTCTATGTGTATAAATTCAGGTCCACTGCATAGAGTCAACTAAAATTTGGGCCCAATTTGGTTCCATGGATTTCTTAACCGTGGACCCGCATACCTGATGCAGTTGCCTATATATATGGATTGATATATAATAAGTATAATAAGTAGGGTGTCACTTGCCCTAGCTTGAGGATATCTCATTGTTCTTCATCTTTTCGCTGACGTGCCTGAGCTTTTCTTTGTTTCTGTAGCTCTTCTTGTTATGTGGCTGGGCTTGTAGCTTTTCAATATATGTCTCTTTTGTCGTTAATGCTGTTTGTCTTTTAATAAAATTTCAGTTTCAATTCTAAAAAAGTAGATTCAGTCTATTGTATTAGTGTAAAAGTAATTGGGCCTTGATTTGGGCTTGTACGAGGCCCTTTATTGGTGTCCTTATCCAGGTTTGAATCTTTAATTTACATTCGGGTATGGCACAGGTCCTATACCTGAACTTGATTTTTGTTCCAAGTTTGGGCATGAGCCTTTATTAGCAATTCGGGGTTGGACCTGGTTACATTATGGACCCAACCCGAGTCTTGACTTGTTTTCATACCTACATCTCGTCAACATGCACTTATCTTATTCACATTTCTTCATTGTACGACATTCAACTCCATCCAACATACCAGGCCTAAATGTTGTCTTACAAAATGACCCTTTAATCTAAGAAGCACTCAATGATGGCAGACAACTCCATTTGCTTGTCTCGACTTGGCCACGTTATCGGGATTCTACTGGCTAAATTTGCTCAAACAATCTGTTTTGTTCTACAAAAATTCTAAGGAACAAAAGTTATCACATTGCGGTACTATACTGTTTTCAATTTTGATCGTCACAACTTTCGGTCTCTAATATGTTAAAGTTGCATTGTATATGGTCTTAGATTCACTAGGTTTTAACTCATTTGACTCGGACACTTTTTTTTTTTGAAGTTCCAATTTATGTGCGACTGCTTTCATGTTTGACTAATTACTACCGCATCATTTGAGAACCACATACACCATGCAACTCCATTTTGGGTCTCTGCCTTTAAGTTGTCCTTAATCAAGGCAAATGACATGATCTCAAAGTGGACCGTTGGAACTTGGATTTGGTCCACAAACCTTTCCCACACTCATAATTGCTCATTTATACATATCTTTTGTGCTTTCTATATACTCCTTAGGGATGCTTCTCTTCATTCTCCGCTAAACTAATTGCCTAGGCTCTCTGTTGTTACACCTTCTTTAGATTAATAAAAAGCACATGTACCTTCCAAAAGAAAGAGAAAACCATGTGTAAATTTCTCTTTCCTCTCTAGAATTTTCCAAGATGTATATTAGAAGGAAGATGCTTCTAGGGTGGACATATCGAGTATGACTTTTTTTTTTTAATGGTAAAATGTATTAATCAAAGCGGAGCAGTACAAAAGAAGTATACTGAACAGCAAAGATAAGTACAAAGGGAAAAGAGAAACTAAACAAAGAAACAAAAGAGGAGACATATCTCCTACAAAGGCCTAAAGCCCCAAAAAAGGAAATCAAAAGATTAAGATGCTACTTCCTTCCATTTAAACAGTATAAGCTCCATAGGCACTCCCCAAAATTCTGGCAGGATAGAAACCCAAGACGCAGCAAGGAATTTGGCTCTCGTAGCAATAACTGATGAAGGATAGGAGCAATCCTCAAAGCAACGCCTATTTCTCTTCTTCCAAACTGTCCAGATGTTTGCAACAAAACACGAACGCCAAAGAAGCCTCCCTCTCTTGGATTGGAATCCAAACTTCCAAGCATCAAAAAGCTCCGAAATGGTTCGAGGAAGGACCCATTTACAGCCAAAGCAATCCAGAGTAGAAGTCCAAATTTTTTGCGCAAAGTTGCAATTAAGCAAAAGGTGATCCACGGTCTCCTCTATCGAAAGACATAGGGGACAAGCGTTGACTAGGACCACGCCACTACGACGGAGATTATCCATAGTGAGAATTTTGCCACGAAGAACTAACCAACCAAATGCTAGGACTCTAGGAGGAGCCTTGGTCTTCCAAAGATAGTTAAACCAATTAGAAGAATTGTGAGTGTTTGACAGCACCGCAAAGAAGGAAGAAACAGAAAATACACCATCCTTTGAGGCAGCCCACACTCTTTTATCTTCCCCATCTACAGGTATAGAAATCCGACCAAGCTTATCAAGGAGAGTCAACAGGTTCTCCTCTTCTGACTCCAACAAATCTCTTTTGTAGATTGGACCCCAAAAAACTCTATCCGCAACCCTATCCATATAATCAAACACCTTTGCTTGCTTGTTCCTAGTGCAACTGTACAGGTCCGGAAATTGCACTGCTAAGTAGTATCCCCCACCCAAACGTCATGCCAAAAGAAGATGTCTTTACCTATCCCAACAAGGTACCTGATTTGAGAAACAAAAGAGTCGTTAATGCCCATAATATCTTTCCACCAGCTTGAGCACCTATAGGAAGGACCATCAACGTCCCACCCCATATTTGGACAAAATGACGTGTTTCCATAAACTGTCTAATTGATCTCCAATTCGCCACAACCATTTCGTCCCACCCCATATTTGGACAAAATGACGTGTTTCCATAAACTGTCTGATTGATCTCCAATTCGCCACAATCATTTCGTCCCACCCCATATTTGGACAAAATGACGTGTTTCCATAAACTGTCTGATTGATCTCCAATTCGCCACAACCATTTCCCAAGAAGGGCTTGGTTCATAATCTTTAGAGCTCTAAAGCCTAGCCCACCCTCTCTTTTAGATCTACAAACTTGGTTCCATATCTAGTATAACCCAACCTGGTTTTTTGAATTACTAGTTTCTTGTCATAGGCGTTGCACTGTTATCTCTCCCAGAGCTTCATTGTATGGCTCATAAGTTTAATAGCTCTATATATGGCACAATTGTAAATATCTCTTTTAAAGGAACTGCTTACTTTTGCGTTGGAAGGTATTAGGTAATGAACTACTTACTCTATCTCCACTCATCTAGATTTTGTTGTACTTAAAATTTTATTGGACAATCTGGTATTCTGGTTAACCAATATAACCCAATCTCCATCACCCGAGCATCTGTAGGCATTGTTTTAAAACCCTAGTAGGCTACAAAGCTGAATTTTAGGGCCACTTATTTAATCCCTGAAAAGGCTTTATATCGACCCTACCATTCAAAATTTGATTTCTTATCCCTTCTATTGTAGTTGATCTAAGATGGAGAGTGGAGGGTTCAAGTTATAAGAAACAGATCCTCACTCGAGTCTCATTAAAGGCCCACTACTTCTATTTGGTTTCTGATTCATAATATAGCTTACATTTGTACTATATGTGAAATGATTTGATAAGTGGCAATATAGATCCGATGAGGGTTTAGGAAGATATCGAAGTCGGAACTAATCGAACCTTAAACCTTAAGTTTTGATAAGTGGCAATGTGAATTCCTTAATGAATTCAAAGTGCACTGACATTGAATTCTCTTATGGTATTCTAGGTTAAAGTAATGAGGTAAAATCTTGACATTTGACTGATTTATTCTCATTAGATGGGGAAAGCCATTACATAAAATAACAGCATGTTCTTTCCATTTTCATAATTCAATCTGAAACACGATACTTAAAGGCTCATAGCAATGGCAATCTCCAAAACCTTCCAAAATTTCTGCAAATAATACAAAATAATCTCTCTCATTGTCCCAAGATCATCACTCTACAATAATCCCTTGTCCCTGTACCCTTAGACATGGCTTGTGAAATAATTGAAAAGGGAATCCATAAAAATTAACATTTATTACATACCACATGTCTAGGTCCTACACCAGCAGATAGATTTAACACCAAATAGGGAAATAAAAATTGTATTTCACATGTGTATGTAGCAGAGATGAGAATGTTGAGGTGGATGTGTGATAAAAGTAGGAAGGATAAAATTAGAAATGAGCACTTTCAAGAGCATTTAGAGGTAGCATCAATATAGGATAAAATTAGATAAACATATTTGACATGGTTTAGGTATGTCCAACACAGGCTGGCAACAGCACTGGTAAGGAAAAGTTTGGTTGTGCAGGTTGATGACCCATTATGTTGGGGTCGGCCAGCTACATGAATTTTGTTTCTCCATTCCGATCTAGTACTAAGCCAAACCCTTATATAGGTTGTACTTCTTCAAATCTAACCTTACTACTCCCATCCATGTCCTCTTCGCCTACCCCTTTTCCGTGGTGGGACATCAACTTGCATAGAAAGTCTTATTCCTCACCGGCACCGTTGCTCGCCTACGTTGGACATGTCCAAACAATCTCAAATGAGTCACTTTTAATTTATCGCCTATTGATGCTTATCTCTAAATGCTCCCTAATGCGCTCATTTCTAATTCTATTGAACAAATAAATTCTAGATCCACCACAGGCTGATGCACAACTTGCATGACTCTTGCTTTAATACAAGTCCAGAAATAGAACAAAGATGAACAACGATGCTCTTAACTCTTGACATTTTTGTCAGAGAATGTTAGAGATCGTAGGATTTAGTTAGAATTAGAGATTAATAGTTAGGATTCTGAATTTGAAATTTCTTTTGTGTTTCTTTCTATATATTGGGATCTTTTCCCTTAATAAACCTATGATGATTTTATGCAATGCATTTGTTTTTCTAATAGTTTCAATTTCAACAACAACCATGGACCAAACGAGAACCTAATACACATAGTTCTTATAGGCACCTTTTAGAAATAGCATAAAGATCCAAAAACCTAATACACATAGTTCTTATAGGCACCTTTTAGAAATAGCATAAAGATCCCTAAAAGCAGTAACTTTAAATCTGCATTGGGTTATTTCTTTAGTGTGAAAGGCATTTCGATCCCCACTCGTATCTAAATTGTAATACATGTGGGTTCTTTTACATGAAGAGTCTTATGTTGATTTAAATATTCCTAGAAGTTTCCCAATTGCCAAATTCATGCATAAATAGCTCATTAGAAAGAGAAATTGTGGCTTCTTTTTTCTTTTTAAAGGCTGAAACCCCTAAACCGTTGGCCATGGGAATAATTCAGAATGATGCCATCCTTTTAATAGGTGCATTCACACAAGTTTGTGGCTTGTTTGAGTTTATTGAAAATTATTTGTCTCCACTTCTTTCAACGACAACAATTAAAAAAAAAAAAAAAAACACTTCTTTCAATGATCTTCAGTTTCTTCCCTTCCAAAAACATGTGTTTTATGTTTATATTTCTCAACTCCAAACTACAAATCGACATTGAATTGGTGTTACCATTATCTAAGATGTGAAAGAGAAGGAAATTGAAAGTGTTAAAAGTGTAGAAGACCAGTACATTCTATGGATAGAGGCAAGGCCCAACTGCTAAAAAGTATCTGAGTGATTGTTGGGGTCCACAAGTCTACCCTCTCAAGAGGGAGGGAGGGAGGCGCTAAAACTCTACCCTCTTGTACATGTGTGTGTGAGAGGGAGAGGGGGGGGATCTTCTTGTGTCATGTTATATTCAACTTCATTTGCATTCTATCAATGTATTTTTGAATATTAGTTCTCGTTGTCTTGTCCTGTCCTGCATTACCGTCAAAACTGATTTACCTAGTTTGCTTCTTTTATTGCAGGTGGAAAGAACAGTGCTGATAGGTCGCTTCTCCTAGATCTTGTTTCCTGGGTGTCCCAAAACCCACCACCTGCACATCTTTTTCTAATTTCGGGGGATAGAGACTTCGCAAGCCTTCTACACCGCTTACGGATGAACAACTACAATATTTTGCTTGCTAGTACAGATTGTACATCAGGTGTTCTGTGCAGTGCTGCAAGTATAATGTGGCACTGGAACGTGCTGGTTCGAGGGGACAGTCTTATGGGAAAGCATTTTAACCACCCTCCTGATGGGATGTATGGTTCTTGGTATGGCCATTACAATGGGCCTCTTGACGATCCCTTCTCAGATTCAGAACAGCCTGCTCTTTTGCAGCCTGAGAATTCTCCTGAATCTGTCATGGATGTCAAGCCTCGCCCAATTCCCAAGGCATTGGTAAATCGTATTCGTCAAATACTGAATTCATATCCTGATGGAGTCAGCCTTTCAGAACTACGCATAGAGCTTGGGAAGACTAATATTACTGTGGATAAAGATTTTTTTGGATATAAGAAGTTCTCACGCTTTCTATTATCCTTGCCAAATGTTCTAAAGCTCCAACGTCATCCTTCAGGCGACCAGCCTTTGGTTTATGGGATCCCCCCTATAACCGCTGAATCAATCCCATCAAATTCAAAACCAATCGCAGGGTTGGATATTGCTGATGGGAACGTGGATGATTGCCCTTCTGGTGATGGCTTACCAAGGCTAAAGTCTTCCAACCTGAAAGTGAAGGCTGATGAATATGTCGATGCCAGTTCTAAGACATCCACTGATGAACCTATGAAATGTGATTTAACTGCAAAGTTGAAAGGAGCACTGCCACCATCATCTCACCAACAAGCTACAGATGTTTGTTCTTCCGCCCATGAAGAGATTGAGGAAAAGACGGCTAGTGATTCAACTCCTTTGCGGCAACAAGATTCCACAGGTGAAGTGGGATTTTTCCGAAGAATTTGGAAATCTTGGTTTGGCCATAGGACTGCTAAGGAGGAAAGCAATTCTGGAACTGGTAAGTGTTCCACTAATAGTTCTGGTCAAGATGCTGATTCTAATTCCAGAAGCTGCATTGGCTCTGAGAAAAGACAAAATAGAGAAGAAACTAACCAATCAAGTGATCATGATCTATTAGGTTCCAATTTGGGATCTTTGAATGAAAGAAAATCAGCTCCGGAGGAGAGAACTTTGGATGAAAGAAAATCAGCTCCGAAGGAGAGAAGTATTGGGCATTCTGAGAAAAATGATGGCAAATCTAGCTCCAATTCTGAAAAATCAGCTCTGGTGGAGAGAACTATTGGGCATTCTGAGAAAAATGATGGCAAATCTTACTCAAATTCTAACCTCCTTAAACCGTTTGTTGAGTGGTTAAAATTTTGGAAAGCAAGAGAAAATCATCCTGAGCATGATTCTGTATGTGGTGATGAAAGCACAAAAACTCATGATACTGGAAAATTAAGTGAAGTTGTCAGTCAGACAGGATGTCAATTGGAAAATCATGAATTATTTTCTAAACCTTACTTTTGGAATGACATGGAATCATTTTTCCGGACTACTAAAGGAGCGGTACTCATCACCCGATCAATTTCCAGGTACTCTACCTTTCCTTTTTCTTTTTCTTTTTTAACTGAACATATAAATATAAATTGAGCATTTGTTTTCTTAATTATTTTTTTTCTTTCTTTTAGTCATCAATGTCCCGCTGTCCTAGAAATCACATGGCGGGTTCTTTTTTTATGATTTTTTCCTCGAAAGTGATGCCCTAAACGTTAAAAATTGGTAATGCATCTGTATAATTTTCTGCAATTTCTTGTTATTTGTAAAATCCATAACCCTCTGTAGTTTGACGATTTTTGTTATTGGTGGTTTTACTGCATTTGACTTTTTTTTTTTATGCTTTTTTTTCCCAGGGAACAGATAGCAAAAGAGCTTGAAAATAAGGGCCCTTTAATTGTCAAAGCTCTTAGAGCAAACCACTTCCCTCGGTTAGTAGATATGTTGATTTCAGAGAAGAAGTGGGTAAAAGAATCTGAATCTCAAACATTCCCTTTTAAACTGACACTTCCTGCTAAAGAAAGTCATTCCTCTACACCACATGCTCGTCAGACAAATGGATTAAGTTCCATGTTTTCAATAACGGAATCTCAATCCAAAGTCCGGCAGCTATCGGAGAAGCAGGGTAAGAAACGAGAGGATAGTCACTTTCTAAATGAGAGTCCTATTAATGGGAATGTGAATAATAAGCAGCCTCAGAATGTTGAGGAGTTGAAGGTTTGGTTGAAGAAAATTCGTAATTGGACTGGAGTTATTGAGGCTGAAGATTTTAAGAGGTATTTTGAGAGAGAATTTAACAAAAATCTTGACTCTGGCTTTTATGGTTATTCTTCCTTGGAATGTCTATATATGGAATGCTCGGGTGATCATGGTAAGTCCGTCAAAAGCAACAAGAAACCATCCAGACATAAGTCCAAACTTGAGGCTGATTGTAAGAATCTTGCGGCAGAGATTCTAGAGGAATACCCAGAAGAATTTAATATTCGCTCCTTCAAGCCGCTTTTCTATAAGAGGTATGGCTATCAATTGGATCATGAACAGCTTGGTCATTCAACTCTGAAGTCTCTATTACAAAAGATAATGGCAGGGGTGAAAATAAGGGCGGCTACTGGTACTATTCCAATTTTGGGAAAGGTCGAGGCAGACAACAGTGAAGAGAAACTGCTGCAGAGAGAAGCTTCTATTTGTGTTTTAGAAAATAAAATAATGAAGGAAAGTCACTCAGATGATGGTGCAGCTGCCTTGGCAGGGAGGGACAGTTATTGTGACACAACAATTAGTCAAGACTCTCTGTGGGAGGAACTTGGCCCTGTCACCGAGGCGGGTCACCTAGGAAGTGGCAGTGAATCAGGGCATGATGAGGTTGGGCCTGTACCAGAGATGGTTGTTCGTGCAAATGTTGGGTATGATAGGGAAGGTAACCAGGAAATGAGCTATCAGGCGGTTCTGGAAAAGCCTTCACTTTCAGATGAAGATTTGTCAGATTCAGAGGAGGAAAACATAGCCACAGGAGCAAAAGGAGCAGAAAAAGACAGGAGTTTGGAAGATAGCTCCTTGCTTAAGATTCTGGATTCATGGTACAGTAATAAGGATGGCGGTGGCAAAGACAGCATGGAGAATATTGATGGCCTCGTTGATTGTTCTAGAAGTAGAGGCTCTAGTAAGCCTTCAGAGTCATCTGCTGTTTGCGCTGAGAAAATGCACCGTGTCACTACCCTCAGGGCCAAGCTGAGGACCCGTAAGAACTATTCTTTTATTTCAGATTCATCACAGGATGATGGGGAACAGCTGATTGATGGCATATTGGGTACTCTGCGGAAGTCTGCCGATCCAAAAGTGCAAAGCTGAAAGCAGTAGCCGCCTCATTTTTGCCTTTTCAAATCAGGATACAGTAAGCATTTAACACATTTAGATAGATAGCATTGGAAGGATAGGCAATCTCAAATATCATGTGTAATGTTGCAGGTGCTATTTGTTGTCATGATTTTCTCCCAAATTTTGGGTATACCAGGGAAAGATGGGAGCTGAAAAATGGATGACTTTGAGAAATAATTCTGCTTGCTGAACAGGTATATTTATTGTACCTTTGAGTTGTCATTGCAACGGTTTTTTAGTAGACAGAGAGAGTGTTTAAAATGGCCTTAGGTCAGAAGATTCCATGTAAGCATATGGACTCTCTCTCTCTCTCTCTCTCTCTCTCTCTCTCTCAAAAAAGAAAAAGACTCCAATTGGGATTTTGGTGTCCCTAACCAGCTGAGCTGTATTATAACAAAGAAAAAAATGTCAGCTGGCTACGGCCCAGGATGTTGGATCCTTAGAACTCATTAGCTATAAACCTTGATTACATGTAGCTGTAATTGTTGTTGGAACAAAACAAGTGTAGGCTTAATTATAACTTAAAACTAAACTGGAGGCCTACTGTGTAGCTCGAGCTACTACTCAGAGGGGAATGATTCGAATGCTATAATGATGAGTGAGCAAAGTCAGAGAGTCAAGCCACCCACCAAGATAAAATCGTAGGGAAGTGGCTTAAAATTAGGGGCACATTTCATTTGGAAACGGCCGTGTATTCAACGGGCTTGCAGAGTCCAAGGTGTGCTCGTTTTTGTTGACACTTGCAGTTGAAAATGCACGATCATGGTCCTTGGGCTCATTTGGATGCATGGAACCTTGGAGAGTGAATCCACGATTATTAACTTACTAAATGAAATATTAGTCGTTTGTTCACTTTCATATTAGTATAAGTAAATCATGCATATGCTCAGCATGTATACATTATTATGTATGATTGCGCTTATTTACCCGTCACATGCATAAATGAGATTTATGTAAATGGTGTGTAAATAAAGCCATTTTAAGCCTCGCACTTACCTATATAAAGAGGTGGTAAATGATTTTATACACACACACACTTACTTTTGTGGGCCAAATTGATAACACAAGCTATTCATCTTCTCTATATGTCCAATAAACCATTAGATGCTGAGTTTCATACCTACAATAAGTGCAAAATTTCACAGGATATGTAGTGGAGTCTGCATTATGAAAATTTCAACATAAATGATATGCGCTCCAAAAGACGTGTGAATCATGGACACGCTTAAATAAGTGCAAACAAATGTGCACATTCCTGAGGGCCTCTTTGTTCAATACAATTGAATACCTAAGATTTTATTTTTATAAGTGGTTATAAAAGAAGAACTGAAGGTAAATATCCATAAATGACCATCAAATAACCTTCTCTTTAATGAAAATTGAATCCGGGGGCAATGGAAAATAAATACTCAGCCATCATTATAGTAAATTAACACCTAGAAAAGCCAAGGTTCACACCTACATTACCACCACCAATATCTCGCACCCCTCGCCTCTTAAGTAATCTTCATTTGAACTCCAATGTCTTTTATGTAAACAAACAAATAAACAATGAATAAGATTTACATATGTATATAGGTGCTAACAAACTCAGAATGTGCATTAGGCTGGTATTGAAAAGAATGAAAAGAACACGTATTTTCCTTTAATTTTGGCAGGGGCCCAAACTAAACATGGCTTACATAAATGAGGGTAGGGTAGGTTAGGGAAGGGCAGGGCAGGGCAGGGCAGACACTGGTCGGGCCAGGCCGGTAGGCAGTTGCCAACACTGCAAATTGTTGTTTCTTTCACGTCCAAATCCTAACCCCAGAAACAATGGGAAAAAAGTCCCAATCATAATGATTTAAGATGAAATCTACCCGAACAACTACCGAATATGTACAGAGGATGCAGTATAACCATTTTTCCACATATAACAACGCATGTGGTATTATTGAGTTCACATCCTATGCCCCAAAATTTTACTCCAACGTGAGTATGCCCCACCATAAATTTGACCAGATGATGAATAACATGATTGATAAATATGATCAATTATGCGTAACATTGTGTCAATCCATTATTTGCCAATCACAAATTCATCGCAAGATCAATCCAACAGTCCAGCCAAACCATATCAGAGTATAAACTGGTACACCCTTGACAGTGCCTAACGGGCCAAGGGCATTCTTTAGAGCAGCTTGGATTTTTTCTATAGGTAAGTGGTAAGCCCCACTAGGTATTCAACTAATTCCAACTTGGTAGTTCTCTAAGTCGAAACCAAGAAGATACAATATTGTATGAGAATGTTCCACCATAGATATAAACACCAAAAACCAGAGTGCAGGGTGGTACACTTGAGAGGCTTAAAATTCATTTTTTAAGTACCACAAGCAGAAGCAGCCATTGTTTAAGACTCCCAAACATTTTAGGTCTTAACTGAGTCCAACAGTGAATTATTACAATCAGCTATACAAAAACACATCCTATAGTTGGCAACACGGGCCGAAAATGATTACAGGCGGGGCTGCACAAGAAAGACTGCAGGCATTTTCTTTTTAAGTATAATATTTTTCTAATAGCAACCTGGTTACATCTTCTCAACTTGATGCTCATGTTAAATCATCTTTTAGCTGGTGCATGGTGGTATTGAAGTGGGTGATCATAGACAGTATCGTGCCTCACTCCAAATCTGAGTCCATGGCGAGAGCTGAATTAAGGAGAGATACATATAAACATTCAATGGATTGTGTGTATAAGTAAAACACAGGTTTTTATTCTTCTCTTCTCCCCACGGGGAAACAGTTGCAACACCTGTTAACCCCATACAGCAACTTTGCTTTTTTTTTTTTCCATTAGTAGAACTAGTAGGTAATTAAGATGCAAACGAAAGTTTCCCCCTAGAATCTCGGCTCCACTCCAACATAAGCAAAAGGAGTAGTCTAGAATGTGCAATAGGAGGGCACCTCTGGAAAGCAGCTAGTCTACTACCAGTAACCGTCCACTTCCGCGCAGAAAAGAGAAAAACATCATTAACTCCATTTCTTCCATGAAATCATGAACCCTACCAGTTCATAGATCGAGTTTTCCGAAGGATGCGTGGCGGTCTACGCTTCTCTTCAACAGGGATGAGAGTTTCCATAAGCTGCAAAACAAAACTTCAACCATTCAAATTTGTACTTATAGGCTATGTATATCATAAGTGGAGGAATGTACCATGTGGCTCTACTAGAGCTATCCCCATTATTAACTGATGGGTTTTTCCATACAGTTCATGAGCACCAAATAGAATCACTGAGCCATGTAAGATATGAACAAATGGAAATGACTATAAACCACTAATGCCAAAAGTGTAACCGAAACAAATAATGACTTGCTCTCTATTTCATTGCCACAAATGGCAAATATATTCTCAAAGAAACACAAGAAATCATGGTTCAAAATAGCAGTACCAGAAGGTGTTTTGGTGAGACTGGAAAAGCACGTTGCAGCAGTTCCATATTCTTTTTATATACTTTAAACAAATTAAAAAGAATATCCAGAATAAATAAATATATCATACAATGTTATATTTTGATGTTTCATTGCATTCTGCACGCAGAAGATGCGTAACTGTGCGTGCGTGTATGTGTTTAGTTGTCCTCATTCGGCAGCCGTATAGGATGCAATCAAGAAATGATTTCTCAATCCAATTGCCACCTGCTATACTGCAGTTGCCTGAAATTTCCTTTTCCACCCCTTTCATAACTAAACATATAGAAAATGTCTCTATCCTTGCAGTTGGGTCTAGTGGAGCAATTCTCAGAACCTTGCAGCAGGTGCCAAACCGTAGCCCTCTCAGGTGAGAAGACTCGCACCTTTATTTCCATCACAGATTCAAATCCAGCAGATCTTAGAAGATGAACAGAACCCATCTCTCCTTCCTCACTTCATTTATCCTCCTCTTCCACCATGAATCCCATGTCCAACCCACTACATCTCCTCCATCTTTACCTGCCAGACCTACAGGTATTATCCCGAGCTTCTGCACTAGACCACCTCAGCCCTCTCTCATGTCTTCTTTTTTGGCGAATGAGGGAAAGGGCTTCTGCCCCCTCTCTCGGTGCATGTAAGCCCTTCCCTCTCTTTCTTCTCCATCTTCTCTATGCTCTCTCCCCTCCCTTTTTTGGCTTGGAGCGTTTCCAGGAGGTAGTAAGGCTCTCTCTCTCTCTCGGGTATGGGGGGTCCTACGGATTGAGGGTTGCATAGGGACTGGATGAGATGGATTGAGGAAAAGCAGGGTTTGGTTGAGGGTGTTGTAGTGGGTAGGGTTTTGAGGTATCTACTATCTATGATTGAAGGGAGTTTTAAGGAATGGGTTTGGGACTTTGGGAGTTTAGGGCTAGGGGATTAAAGTAACAAGGGACCACTAGGGCTAGGGTTTTGGGGAATTGAAGGGATAGGGTTTGTGGGATTTTGGAAAACATCGGGGATTTGGGCTTTTAGGGTTTTGTATCTGTTCGGTGGGGTTTAGGGTTTTGGTAATGGGATTTGGTGAAGGGAATTTAGGGTTTATAGCAGGCAATTGGCCGGAGGATTTGAAGATTGAGGCTGCTTGTTTCGACTAGGATTGCAAAGGGGCATGAGGTAGATGCAATTGCATAGCAGAGGGCTGCAGCTAGGGTTTCTATTTGGGGTTGGCAGGATTGGGCTTCAGATATGGATCAGCTAAGGATTTGAGGGTTTGGAATGGAGTTTTAGGAATCCACGGGTGGGATAGGTATTCGGTTTTGATGAAATTAGGGTTTAATTGAGTTTGTCTGGTTGGGATGGGTTCAAATAGGAGATGTTTACAGTTTCCAGGGGTTCGGATGTGATGGGGTGTAATGATTTCAGGGTGAAAGTTCTGCAGAGGTAGGGTGACAGTTCTGCAGAGATGGTGAGTATGTTGATGCTGGATTTTGATGATAGGGTATGGAATGTTATCAATGGAAAGGAAATCGAGATGATTGCCTGATCAAGATTATCTGAGAGAATCCTTTGCTCCAATACCAATTGATGCAACCTCAGATCCACGAACATAAATGGATGAACTCCACTATAGGGGTTTGCTGAATCCTAGATCAAATCCAAGCAAGAGACCAACTCCACAATGGAATTTGGTTGACTCCCAAAGAATTCAACACACACAAGCACTCTTCAATCGAAGAGAAACACTCACAACCATAGTAAAAGTAAACAAATCTATTATTGAATAATGAAAGTTGATCCTCCGAATAGAGGGGATACAAAATATATAAGAAAGCTTGACAGACTCTAATTCCTAAATATTCTCTAATTCAAAAGAAACCAAATAAGCAAACAAAATCCCTAAAATTTTGCTGAAATAATTCAAATTAAACTAAATTTAAAGACTCCTAACTATTCCAAAACTCCTAATTAAGTGGCTGTCCTGTCGGGCATGTGGATTGGTCCCGAGGGGCGGGTCATGGGTCCAGCGTATGCATACATCACATCGTGTCCAAAGCCATCTTCGATGTTTGTGCTTTTCATTGTGGCATTTCCTCTTTCATTTGGAGTCTTCCTCAAAAAATGTGGCCTTTCTATAGTGCTTTCCCAAGACTCATAAGTGATGTGGTGGATGCTAAGAAGCCATGTCCATTTTGTGAAGGCGGTCATGTTCTTTGGAAGCATATTCCCTTTCTGATCTATGGATGAATAGGAGAGGGATAAACAAGAACTTTTATGGGAAAACAGTGTCTCAAGACAACCTGATTTTGACGGTTATTCTCAATATAATAGCCAAGTGCGTGAAAACAAGAAAAGATTTCAAGGATATGGATAATTTCTTTCTGAATTGGGAAGCTTGCTTGAGTTGTGGCCTGTAAAGGAGAGAGTTCCAGTTGACCGCATAATGTTCAATGTCAATAGTGCAGCAAGAGGTAAACCTAACCCAGCAGGTATTGGTGGAATCCTCCACCATGATAAAGGTGAAGTTTTGTTCATGCTTTCAATGAATGTTGACTTAAGAGTCTTAACAAGGCAAAGGTGTTGGTCATCTTAGAAGTTTTAAAGGATTTTCTCTACCTAATATCTTCAAGACTTTCTGGGTAAGAGTGACTCCTCAAGATTTAAGAATTTTTTCCCTACCTCATGCTTTGAGATTGATAAAGTCCAAGCAAAGCCTAAACTTGATAATAGCAACATGCTTCGTAAACATATATACTGGATTTCCAATGTATGAATCTTCTCCAAAGATACAATGACTTCAACCATAGTCTCTGATTAAATGGTACCTCCGGGCAATATGTTTGGTCGTCCAGTGATGCCCTGATTATTAGCCAAGAATATAGCACTCTTACTGTCTTAATGGACAACTGTTGAATCCCAAGATCACCAGCTAAGCCCTTCAACCATACTACTTCCTTCACTACCTTAGTTAGCACCTGTACTCTACTTCTACCGTAGACAAAGAAACTTGTGTCTCTATCATAAACCTCCAACTCAGAGCACCTCCTGCATGGGTGAAGACCTAGCCCATGGCCGATCGACTTTTATCCAAATCTCCCACATAATCAAAGTCTGAATAGCCCGGGATACCAATGTTGAAGTCAACCTTCTTGTAAATTCAGGAGAAAGAAACTCTTTACATATGGCTTTTTTTACAATGATCATTATAAAAAGGTTATATCAAATATCACAAAATTAAAATTAGAGAAAGCCCTCCTTCACTCATTAATCGTGTCATATGATCATTCATATTGGAAAGTAACTCAATGTCACTGAATAGCTAAGTTGACAGGAAGTATCTAACAAATTTAACTAGTTATCAGTTTTTTAACCGTTGTCGAAAAAAATTTAACTAGTTATCAGACAAGTATCAATCAAGGAGTCAACTGTAAAGTAAAAACTGCATCCTTCCACACTTGCTCTTCTACATAAGAGCCCTTGTCAGACAAAAATGGCTCTTCTCCAGGGTGGATGAAACTTTCTTTCCACATATATTCAAAACAAAATCCATTCACTCTTATCTACCAAAATAAACGCATAGCTTTATATATGTGCGACACTTTCGCACACAAGACTCATTCGCTTCCCTAGCTTTCGAGAAAAAGGATGTTGCATGTTACAGATGGAAATTTCATGAAGTCCAAAATCAATAGGAAACATCATGAAGTCAAAAAAGAAAGAAAATTGAAAGAAAAATTCAATAAAAGTTCATAAGTATTATTTTTTTTAAATGATAAAATTTGTTATTATCATCATTACTATTTTACTGATTGGTAACATGACTCAAAACCCAGAAACCCGTGGCTGCGAGACTGAGCACCTTCCAATTGTGCCAGAGGCTCATCTTTTACCATCTTTATTATTTCAATGACTTATACTGAGCTCCAAGGGAGCTTCAACAGCTTCATCTATCTCACTAGAAAAATACTATCAAAAGAAACTAATGCACTTTTAAATTCTACCAAAATGAAAATTAATTCATTAATAAAAACAAAGGACTCATGTAATACATACCTGCTTGAACCTCTTCTTTGTCTGCTCCATCTGCATTCATAGATTTTCATTAGCTCAGAATGTTTTGGTCTTTGGTAAATCTTAAGGAGCAGCAAAATTAAAAATTTTATGACTCGGTAAACAACAGAGGCAATGTGAAATATAGTTGCTTTCATCACAGCTTCATTGTAAGGACCTGTTAGCTTTAAAAAGCATTAAAATAAGTCACAAACATCTAGTCCTTTTTCCTTTTCTTTTTTTAATCCTCCCACATGGAGAAAAAATGGAGCCCTATGACTAGACCATGTAAATTGGCCTTTGTGCCAGTGCCCAGTAGGACTGGGACATGTGGCATCTTCCCATGTCCATACTGCTTCAACAAAATTACGAAAAAAAACCACCCAAAAGAGGGAAAAAAAAGAAATAAAGAAAGAAGCTAAAATTTGTAAATATAATGATTTAGTCATATGTCATGTCAATTACTTGTGATTTCAAGTATATAATAAAATTTAACATGTGGGCCACCTCAGCGAAAAAAAACATGTGTTCCATGCTTGTTTGTGCTTTCAAGCTCATGAACCTAAAAACCCTCCAGAATCAAGAAAAGATTAAGCCTTCAAAACAAGAAATCTTATCCTTTTTTTTTTAACGCAATGGAAAGGAGAGAAGTAGCAACTGAAATGAAGAAAAAAGTAAAAAAGTAAGGTTGGCCCCACACCCATATTGATGAACATGAGAATTTGGATCAGGTATCATTAATTTGATACCTACTAGACGGGCAGTTGTTGGCTATATAGACTTGGCAAGGCATACCAAACTCCGTCCAGTTCTATAATGATAGTACTCCATCACCATGCATTATCAAGAATTGGCATTGGCAAATAATGATGACCAATACCTGTCCCCTTTTCTTAAAACTCGGCAAGGTGGAAAAAGAATGAATTTCTATATATGTTTTACATATTGGTCAAATCACAACTTGACTCAGTCTATATGGGGTCCTGTCACACATGCCAATTCATTCTAGTCCATGGCAGCCTCATTGGTCATCTGTGCTTCCTTGACTCAATCAAGACAAGGAAACCAACAGTCCTGACAGCAATAAGCCGACTTGCTCAAGTCAACTTGGTGCCAGACAAAAATTTAGAAACATAGATCTAAGTAAAATTTATGCTTGTATACATAAGCCAGTTTGCTTGTAAGGAGGAAGGGAAGAGGAGTGTGTGTGTGTGTTTTTTTTTTTTTTTTTGGTGGTGGGTGGGTGGGTGTTTTTTTTTTTTTTTTTTTTTTTCTTTTGTGTGTGTGTGTGTGGGGGCGGGGGGGTTTGGCTTTTGGATTGAATCCTCCCTACGGGTAAGTAAAATTTATGATTGTATACATAAGCCAGTTTGCTTGTAAGGAGGAAGGGAAGAGGAGTGTGTGTGTGGTTTTTTTTTTGGTGGTGGGTGGGTGGATGTTTTTTTTTTTTTTTTTTCTTTTGTGTGTGTGTGTGTGTGTGGGCGGGGGGGTTTGGCTTTTGGATTGAATCCTCCCTACGGGTAAGTAAAATTTATGATTGTATACATAAGTCAGTTTGCTTGTAAGGAGGAAGGGAAGAGGAGTGTGTGTGTGGTTTTTTTTTGGTGGTGGGTGGGTGGGTGTTTTTTTTTTTTTTCTTTTGTGTGTGTGTGGGCGGGGGGCGGGGGGGTTTGGCTTTTGGATTGAATCCTCCCTATGGGTAAGTAAAATTTATGATTGTATACATAAGCCAGTTTGCTTGTAAGGAGGAAGGGAAGAGGAGTGTGTGTGTGGTTTTTTTTTGGTGGTGGGTGGGTGGGTTTTTTTTTTTCCTTTTTTGTGTGTGTGTGTTGTTTGGGGGGGGGTTGGGGGGGGGGTTGGGGGGGCATGGATTTTTGGCTTTTGGATTTAATCCTCCCTACGCAGGGGGGGGGGGGGGGGGGGTGGGGGGTGGGGGTGTGGGTGGTTGGGATTTTTGGCTTTTGGATTTAATCCTCCCTACGCGCGCGGGGGGGTGGATTTTTGGCTTTTGGATTGAATCCTCCCTACATGAAGAAAAATGAACCCATGCGACTTGATCAAATAAATTGGATGTTGGCTGCTTTTAGAATATTAAGCTCCCGTTCAAAAGTGAGATTTTCTTGAATTTCAGTTGATGTTCACACCCTCATCTAATTCAAATATTCACCTGGATTCACAACCTAAAATGCATATCAGAAGTTGTTTTAATGTGGATAAGGAAAAATCAATAAGTGGTATTGCATATTAGGTCGCTGATCTCTTCCTGTTCTTTGGACCCCTTTTTTCCTTACTAATTTAAGACTGGTGAAAGTCTTAATCGGCCATAGTAACAGCCTTCAATGAAGATAGATTGGAACGAACACCATTGCAACACCGCAGTTGACTTCATCCCCGCTCGATGGGTGGGGTTTGCAGTTAGGGTCCCTTTTGTTTTCCCAAGAGGCAATCTCTATTTGGCCTGATGTGACCTTTGCACAAGCCTTCTTTAGCTTTTTTGGAGGTCTACGTCCAATAGAAACTGCCTACCTCAATCATAACCTGAGCCTGTAGGTCTCTTTGGATGTCAAAGAGGCCTATTGAAGAACCTTTCATGCATTCTGAAAATGCATGAGAATTTTTTTTCTAATATACTCAGAATTTTTCTCCTCTTTTGTGACAAATCCGAGAAGTGTGTTGCTTTAAGCTGCCTACATATAGGCAAATCCTTCTACACCAATCCAGCTGCATCAAATTGGTACTGGAGCCAAATCCTTAGCAGAACATGCTCTGGGTCAACAAATTCGTTAACTCTCTCTCTCTCTCTCTCTCTCTCTCTCTCTCTCTCTCTCTCTCTAAGTAAGAACTGTATTTGTCTCCCAAAAATAGGGGGAACCCCACTATACAAAAGAAAGCATCCACACCCTTATTTACAACGTCCCGATAAGGCAACCAGCTATGCCGAAGCATATGACAACCTGCAGGGAGTTTATGGCGGTATATAATATTTTCTCTATTAGCTTGAGAGATCATTCTAATCTTCCAATCCACAAAGCATCAAACATTAGTTAGATTTCTGAGGCTCCAATGAGATCTACAGGGAGTCTGACACCAAAAGAAGCCACAACCTGATGGACCCTTGATCAAAATGGGGCAAGTGGGAGTCACATCAATGACTGAAATCAGCACCTTCAAATAGTTAGCTTGAGGCGGAATGCTTGTGTCGAAATTAAGCCTTGAAAATGAGAGTCAAGATTAACCATCATCATGAGCAAAGAACGACAGCAAAGCAGAGGCTGAGAGGAGTGCTGATCAGCATTGACATTTACAGTGCTAGGGGCAGGCACAGTCATAGAGGTGGGTGGACAATAACAACTTGCCTTTTATGAAGAAACAACACTCGACTAGAAATAGCTTGCATGATCTCATTCAAGACCCTATTGCCTATTGGCAGTGCTTTTTTTTATTCTTGAAAATTCGCCTATTCCTCCCGCACTAAATGTGCCATACTACGTCGGAAAGCAGGAAAGGACTGCTTTATGTCAATCTTTGTTAAGTGTTATGATGATGCTTTTGTTATGAATGGTGCTTTGAAGAAGGCTTTGATGATGATAATGGTGCTTTGAAGAAGGAACAAAAATCTCCAACCATGCAAGAAAGATTATTGCCAGCCCTTAGAATATGACGTCTTCCAACTCTATCACAATCAGCCTTTGTGAAGAAAGCCAGCGGTCCAGCCAAGATCTAGTATTACTCCCATATCCAATTAAGATCATATAGCTTTGGCCACAAAAGTTCTTTCATTCTTTCTATTTACTTTTTCAATTACCTTGAAATTGTCACTCCGAAAAAATCACACATCTAACCTCTAAAACCACATCAAACCATTTTTCGTTCCAAATTAGCCCTAACCCACACTCAATAACAATCCCTAAGTTCCCCACAAATCCGACCCTAACTAACCCATCCAAAAATCCCCAATTTTTACCCAAATTCTGAGAAGTGCAAAACCGTACTACACGGTTCCTGAACCAATCCCATATCATCCCTAAATTTCCCAATCTGGTGAAAACCCTAACATAAAACCCAACCAGACTTAAAATCACCCCAAAGAAAACCCAAATTTCTAATTTCCGATCTGTCCCTGAGCTGCTCAATTCAATCCATAACTAAACCCAACTTCTGCATGCTGCAAAAACTGCACTTTTCCTGTCCCTGAACAGCCACATTGCAGCCCTAAAATTCCCCGATTTAACTCCAGATTTTCCTTTAAATAAACCCTAATTGCACTGAACCTATCCCCAAGCAGTCCTTGTCCTAATTCCCCCATGTTTCCATCCTAAATCGTGCAAAACCTGCTGCCAATTTATAGCACTACCCAAAAAGCATCTGCCCATCCCAAAAATCAGTAACCAAACACCCCTCAAACCAGACTCAGACCCTCTCAACCTTGGTGCAAACCTTCATCAGGCTATCCCACACACATTCTAGCCCATACTCTCCTCATAACATTTAATTTGAATCTTTAAAATCTAATAGGTTGCTAGTTGCACATTATGACAAAAAATATTTGTACTGTGCCACATATCCAGCCCTTCATGTAGCAACCAAACAACTGTTGCCTTTGTCCTCGTACGTAGCAGCAATCTATCTCATTCACAATCACTTTTGTTGTAACGTAAAGGCCCCTATTTCAGTCCATTCCTGAAATCCACTTGTTTATGTTTTGTCCCTCCTGCATTCAAACCAGTATGTGAAACTTTAGAGCTTCAAATACATAACACTGTATCAGTACACGTATCGGGATTGGTACTATGAGAATGTGTTCTATTATGAGCAGCTCATTAGTTTGAAGCAAGAAAATCTTACAGTTGATAAATACGGCCAATTTCAAATTAATTATTTACATGCATTAAAGGAGAGCCAGGCAAATGATTTAGCTAGTTATATTAGAGGTCAAAGACTGGATATGCAGGAAGACAGTAATTTTTATGGAAAAACATTCAAGAAGCGGATAACGAAGCACCCCGCGCTAAGGACAGACTTGACATTCTGACATATGACAATTTTAGTCTCAAGTTCCAAAATAGAAGAGCAAATATTGTCAATTCACATGCATCATCTTCTACATCATTGTGAAATCAAGGGAATCTTCTTCAAAGCTACTCTTCACGAGAATAAAAATTTATTCTCCTTTGTTTTCACATCCTTCAATTCACTTCACTTCATCTATTGAACAAAAAGCAGAGAAAAAAAACTAAAAAGTCAACTAAAGGACCAATTTTGTCATAAAGAGAATTTAAAACTATGAGTTGAATACAGGAGATCAATGGCAGACGAGTTCCCTACTTATACTTTTTTCTTCTGGAATGGGTTTATAATTTATATTCTATTGAAGACAATTTCACCTTTTTTCGAGTATGACTATAACTTTGACAATTTGATGGCCAATATGGCTAGGCTAAAATTAAAGATAGTGTGAGTATTGAAGTTGATTGAAGACAGAGAACTTGATCTAAGTGGCAGCAAGAAGATTCTCAATGATAAGATATCCATATTTACTATAATTAAAGCACCCATTTTTTAGACTACAGCCATCAAATGAAAAGCCTCTTGTGTACAGCACATGTATATACTGCAGCAAACAAAAAAATTGACAAACAATGTCAATCTATATGCATGTGAGTGTATCTGACAGAGACCCAAAAAAAAAAAAAAAAAAAAATGGAGTCTTTCATTACATTTGCTTTAATTAATTCTGCTTTATAGGACATAAAGGAACCATTTTTTACCATTTGCACATATTGACATAGTAACAATTCTCATAACAGCTTAGGTACCTGCTCCCTCACTAGCTTTGCATGATCCTCCTGTAACTGTGTCACTAATGATTCTAGCTCCGATGTGTAAGCCTTCAAAAAAAGATAGAAAAAACACACATGCACAAGAACAAGCACACTTGATCAGAATTCAATAGAAAAAGAATAGATTTTTCAAGAGGAGAGCAACAGAAAAGGCGAAAATCTCACCTGCTTCCGCTCTCTCGACCTGGCAGCAGACTCTCTGTTCTTGATCATCCTCCTCTGCCTCTGCTGCGCAACCCTATCCATCGGCTCCTGCACCGCCCGCCTCTTCCCTCTCCCTCCCCCTCCCCCTCCCCCCTCGCTCCCATCGCCAAACCCTCTCACCGCGCTCTCCACCTGCTGCTGCTGAAAATGATTGCTGTTGCTCAACATCGGATCCGACTGAAAACCCCCTCCGACGGACGAAACCCTCACATCCTCCTCCCCGACCGCCCCCGCCTTCGCCAGAAAATCCTCCAACGTCATCTCCTCATACGGAGGATCTTTAAACACCAATCCCTCAACCTGTCCTCCTTCGATCTTCCCCTCTCCCGCAGTGATCTCCTTCCAAACCTCATCCACCGTCTTAGCTGCCGCAGCACAGCCGTTAGATTCTCCATCCATCACGCGCGGGAGCATATCGGCCGCAGGATGGTCTGTATAGATGTTGCGAAGCAGATCGTCCATGCTCATGCTTCCGAAGCTCTTGCTGTGATCGCCAAGCGAAAGAGAATGTATAGAAGAAGATTGGCGTCCGAGATCCGAATTAGCTGAACTGGAAGACGCCATCACCTTCGACGACGCCATCCGCGGAAGATTTCTAGGTTTTTTTTCCTCCGATTCCTTTGCTAAGATTGGAAAGAGGCCAATCTCCGCATCTCTATTTTTTCTCTTCTGGACGCGTGGGTTTCGGTATGGGCGGTTTGAATATGGGAAAGGCAGAGAAGGTGGAGAGAGAGAGAGAGAGAGAGAGAGAGAGAGAGATTGAGATTTTGGGGATTTGGGAAAAGGGAATCGGAAGCGGTCTTGAAAGAGAGAGAGAGTGAGGTTTTGGGAGATGTGAGAAGGTACTAAAAAAAGAAGGTAAGTATAAATGGATTTGGATATGGATAGAGGGTTGAATTGAACCGAGTCTTTTTGGGTTTGCGTGGTGATTCGGCGGTTTGGGGCTTTGTTTTGGGGTGTTTTCAATTGTGCCGTGCCACGCCAAAAGAGAGTTTCTGCCAGGAATCTCAACGGCGATTATACTTATACTGTATTCTTTTATTTTATTTATACGGCCCTATGCCTTTCATACATTAAAGTCAATAGTTTCGTCCTACCAGTAGGATGTTTCCCATACTTTCCAGATGGAAGTATGAGAATAGCTAACTTAAATATACGAGAGATCATATAAGGTAAATAATTTTAAGAAATAGTCAATGTCAAAGCGCATTTAGCCTTTTAAAATCATCTAGAGGGTGTGTTTTGTTGCAAGTATTTTGAAGTTCTTTATTGTGAATATGGTTCAAAATGTTACAGTTGTATTATTGGCTAGAGCGGTTGAAGCCCATATATTATTATGTAAATAACGACACTGCAATCTAAAACCTAAAAAGTTAGATAGTTTTGGTTTTAAAAGTTGTTTTTTTCTATTATTTCTCCTCAATAGCCTTTTTATAAAATTGTTTGCATCCTTGTATAATTTTAAATCACTAAAAAAAGGTAGAGTTTAGTGCTATATAAGATTTAACTTTTTTTTCGCTTTAAAATCTCACTTGCTACACTGCTACGGGGCCGCTACACATGTCGCAACCACTATTTTAATCGTAGGTGTGAAGTATTTTAGGATTCTAAAGATAATGTCTCCCATGTTGAATTAAAAAATGCTTGGCACAGCTGGCATTTGGAATGCTAAACTTCTTAAAATTTTGTATGGCAAAAGTCCCATTTAGAATGCTACTTCTTAGGGATTATTCTAAATTAAATAGGGACTTCGGGTTAGTGAAACGGCACCCGAAGCACCATTAGAAATGCTTGCAACCAAGAAGCCCCGGGAATGGACTACTGTATTTTACTTGGAGCTTAAGTAATTCATAGTACTAGAAGTATGATTATTCTCTTATTTTAATATGTGATCAGTTCAGTATTTTGGATTACTTCAGTATTTTTGGTAGAAGGATTACTTCATTATGAAAGCATTTTGGGCGAATGAGTACCTACAGTTGGCATGTGATGTAGATAAACAAGATCAGGACAAGCCACATGTTCCTCGAACAGGATATATAGAAGACAATAATATGTCGGTAAGCGGCACTCAAGATGATTTCTGCAAAAAGCTTCATCCCACCAGTTGAAAACAGGACATTTCACGTACTTTGTTGGTCCACTAGCCCAATAAAGTTACAGAGAAGATTGTGAACTAGTGCCAAATGTGTACATCATTAAAGTCAAAGTATAGGTGTAGGTTAGGCCGTGGTCCTAGTCCTCGTACTGGGAGCTAGATGCCAATGAAGTCATTCAAAGCAAGTCTACGTCTTACTCCAAACTGGTTAGCTGGGTCCCATGGAGATCCCGTGCAAGTGATGCTCCCTAGACCCCTGGATTGAGGGGGTTGGGATGATGGGGCGATTATTTGTCCAAATGTCGGGTTCAATTCAATCTTTTCGTTCTCACACGCATCTTCCTGATGTGATGTGACTAATTTATTATTATTATTATTTTGTTTTTTTAATAACTTGGTTCAGCCCTTTGGACCAGAAGAATTTTTACGGGTCCAGAAAAGATAGGAGAGAAAGCCGGATAAAATTCCCCTTTAGCCCTAGTGTGGGAGTGCAGTTTCAAACCCACAACCTCCGGATGCAAACCGTGGTCCTAAGCCAACTGAGCTACCCCTCGGGATTACCTGATGGGGCTGATTATTTGTCCAAATGTCGGGTTCAATCCGATCTTTTCATTCTCACACTAATCTTCCTTATTGTCATGGATGCGGATGAGTCTCATTCTAGATATGGACCTAACTTAGTTTGTGTGGGATGTGGTATATAAATCTCATATTAGATATGGACCTAACTTAGTTTGTGTGGGATGTGGTATATAAACCCCCAACATATCATGCCAAACCCTTGATATGGCAATCGAATTTAATCAGTTTAGCAACATCAGTTTTTTTTTTTTTCAGAATTTTAATAAGATGGTGAGGAAAGGAACAATAGAATGATAGTCAATATGAAGCCAGTGTCAATTCATGAGAAGGGGTTCTAAGTGTGTGAGCGTAATTTGATCAATTGTGGCAGGTGGCTCACACATGTGTATATGTGCACGTGCATGTGTACGCATTCCTTGTATGGTTTCCATACAAGGTAATGATTTTAGCCTCAATTATGATCGATCCAACCTTCTGACAGCTAATCTGAATGGAAGTTGTTTTGGCAGGGTTGGATCGACGATGAATGGCTACCATGAGGGCTCACTTTGTTGTCTTTTTTATACTTAGATTCTTTAGCGAAACAAATGGTAGATTGGGTTGTTTCTTTGATTGTTTATACTATGTAATTGTTTATCTTTATTCTCTCGGTATAAGGCTCTTATACCTGGTTTTTGTAGTGATTGTAAGGTTTTAGTTATCATGAAAATAAAAATAAAAATAACAAGTGCAATTGCATACAACGGGTAATAATGCCCATTGTGCCATGATGGATAGCCCTTATTTATCTATTTGCTGATTCATTTGCCTATTCATTCAGTACATATGGGTGGTCTTGACTTAAAATTATTTTAGCCTCTCTCCCTCCCTCTCCCTCTCCCCCCTAACCCATCGATCCTCTCTCTCGTGAGACCCACCACTTTTCTCCTAATCCAATGAAAACCTCCATTTTCAAGCACACCCAACCATCTTTCGAGACCTTCTCTCAAGCCTAATGATACACTCCACTAAAGAAAACTCGACGTTTTTTTTTTCTTTTCTTTTTTCCTTTTTTTTAAGAGAAGAAAGAGGGTGAGAGATAGAGGCATGCCATATTGCCATTGCAACTCTAGATCTCTAATCTCTCGTGAGATATTTTTTCTTGGACACATTTGCATATTTCTGCAAAAAACCAATTTTATTAAGTTTTTTCCTCTTCCACAGAAAAATTCCAAACCACTATAGTAAACAAATTTTAAAGAGATTTGTGGAAATTTAGCTATTTTCTTCATTTTTTTTTGTAGAAAAGAAAGAGTAGCAAATGTAGAAATTTTCTATCACAGAAAAAACAGCCAAGTTTCCCCATTCCTTATTTTTTATGGGCAAATGAGTATGCAAAAATGTGTCATTAGGTTTGTTATATATAGAAAATAGATGAGGAAAATGAGAGAAAACTATCAAAAAATACAAATTTATGGTGTTGACAATTTTCTTTATCTCTACATCCAAACAGAATGAAAGGATTTTCTAATAAGGGTGTCTTCCCTAATATTAACATCAGTTAATGTTTTATTTTATTTTCATTTTTCATCTTTCCAACATAGAATCATAAATAAAATTTTAGATCCAACATATCCTCAGAGAGGGTTTTTTGAGGAAAGTTTTGGGTTTGGTCAGTAAGAGGATTCCTACCATACTTGGGATATATGATCAAACAGTTATATTTTTTTTCTGATTTTCTCAAAATCCATGAACAATAGGTACTAAGCTTTCACCCCATGACTGTCCTTGGCTCTCTAGAGCATTTGAATGGTTTGGATCTTGCAAATGGGACTCACATGAGTAAAAAATTAATATGTTATAATATGAACTTATTTACAAATATCTAAAAATCCATGATGGATCAACACATGAAATTGGACTTCATAGTAGTTTTGGACACACTCAATCATGATTAACAATGCAGATCTTGACCTTGGGACAAAAAAAGTAGGGTTCTAAAGCAAAAAAGGGGTGACCTATGTCTTGTTGGTTTCTTCATTGGAGCAGTGCCTTTCTAAATTTGCCCATTTGAAAGTATCTTCAATGGATGATATGTTTTTTTGTCATTTGTATCACAATCCATGGTGAATCATGCTTCCAAATTTTAACTTATAGTTGTTTATAGGCATTTTAAAGAGATTGAACGATTTGGATTTTGCAAAAGAGGTCCACAAAAGTCATAATAAAGTGATTGAATGGTTTGATTTTTTTTTAATAGCAAATATCTCAAAACATATGATGAATCAGTAGTTGACTTTTTTGATCTACTACCCGTTTTGGGTTTTGGACATTCTAAGTGTAATTAACTGTTCTGAATGTGTTAATGGGACTTGATGAGTCTGGCCCAAGTGGCCCAGTCCGTAATGAGCCAAGCCTTATATTTATGAAGATCCATTGGGTCCATTGAGGTCCAGGCCCAGATTCATGAGGCCTGGCCACGTTAAGGCAACCCACTTCGCTTCGGAAGCAGTCAGGCCACGTCTCGCTTTTACCAAGTCCTGCGGAGAATATCCCAACTGCCTCGCCAGTCGAGGACACCTCGAAGGCTTCTCGTGAACGGCGCTGTAAAGTCGTCCCCATCTGTTAGGGGAAGACTATAAATTAAAGAGCCTCTCGATACTGGAGGGGCAAGCAAGAATCTCTCTTCTACACTCTCTCCAAAGTTTGTAATCTCTAAAATACTTGGGAATTAATACATCCGGCGATCTCAGCCTTTCCGAAAGTGGACGTAGGTCACACTGACCGAACCACTATAAATCTCTCTCTCCTCTTAATTATTGCATTAATTACCTATTAACTGACCGGTGGTGTGCGAAGTCATTTTTCTGCATCATCAGTTTGGTGCCGTCTGTGGGAAACGACTAAAGTTCTCACTTCAGAATCCTTCTTTTTTCAAAATTATGGTGATCACTACTAGATCTACAAGACAACTAGAGGATAATCCCTCGCGAGAAGGCGAAGGTGATCCTCCACCGACTAATCCTGCCCCAAAATGCTCATGCTCCAACTCCTCAGCAAATGTTGGAGACCATGCAGCAGCTGGTGACCCAAAACCAGCAGATTTTACAACTCATGCTCGCAACAAGACATGGAGCAAGGCAAGGCCAGGGAGGAGCATTTGGAGGAATACCACAGGGAGCACCGCGCTCGGGGCATCCAAGAGCTCCACGCCGCGGAGCTCCTCCCCCGGGCGCCCATCCCCTGGGCGCCCAAGGAGTTCACCTGGGCGCCCATGGGCCTCATCCCCTAGGCGCCCATCCCCATGGCGCCCAAGGAGTTAACCTGGGCGCCCATGGGCCTCATCCCCTAGGCGCCCATCAGGGTGGTGCCCATCAAAAAGGACCTCCTCCTCCGGGTGGAGCCCAGTTTGGAGGACTCCCACCTCTGGGGGAAGCTAATCACGGAGGACTTCTACCTCCTCTCTCTGCTTCTAATGGGGAGGATCCTCATTTCCAAGAGGGGGAGAGAGAAAATCAAAGCGCAAAGGATGGGAGCTATTTCCATGACCCGTCCAGAGGAGTCCCCAATTGTTGGGACGAGAAGATAAGGGAAATGCAGAGCCAACTGGGTGATGTCTTCAACGCCATGAAGGCGCAGGCACCACAAACAGTGGATTACCTAGTCGGGCGGACGGAAACACCGTTCAAGCCCGACGTGGTAAACTACCCGCTTCCTCAAAAGTTCAAAATGCCATCCATGGAGACCTTTGATGGAATGAAGGATCCATTGGACCACCTGGAGACTTTTAAGACCTTGATGCAGTTGCACTACGTCCCCGACGAAATTATGTGTAGGGCATTCCCAACTACATTGAAGAGTTCCGCACGACAATGGTTTGTCAGTCTCACACCGGCCTCCATAGGCTCCTTCGCCGAACTAAGCAGATCATTTGTGGCACAGTTTATTGGTGGACGCCGCCAATAAAAGCCTGCAACCCATCTGCTCAACGTAAAACAAGATCGAGAAGAGAGCCTGAGGAGCTACCTCACTCGTTTTAACGAGGAGGTCCTTCAGGTCGAGGAGCTCGATGATAAGGTCAGCATGACCGCCTTCCTAGGAGGCCTCTGATCATCAAGCTTCCTCTTTTCAGTAATGAAGCGACCACCAAAGAGCATGCCAGAACTATTGGCAAAAGCTCAAAAATATATGAACGCTGAGGAAATCAACAGGTCCAGGCGAGGTGAATCATCTCACGGATCGCCAAACGCTTGACCTACCTCTGCACTGTTCTCAAACAGGTAGCCTATTTCCAGCTTAGCGGCTCTCTCGCGGGTCGCCAAAAGCTTAGCCTCTGCACTGTTCTGAAACAGGCAGCCTATCTCCAGCTTAGCGGCCCTCTCGCGGGTCGCCAAAAGCTTGGCCTCTACACTATTCTCAAATAGGCAGCCTGTCTCTAGCTTAGCGGCTCTCTCACGGGTTGTCAAAAGCTCGATCTCAAAAGGTGTAGCTCTCTCACGAGCAATCTCCAAACTCTGTCTTTGCTCTCGCGCAAGCAGCCTCTTTCACAAGGTAATCATGTTAAATATTTTAATGTTTGGAATAACATTCTTTTTGATATCTCTAGGCAGGATCTTGAAACTCAGGTCATCTGCAACCCGAGAGACTACATTAGATCACCGTGACCAGCTGCCTGGCCGCCCAAACCAGTTGCCTGGCTGTCCAAATCAACTGCCTGGACAGCACACGAGTTGCTCACCTACGGTGGACAGCACCTTCGGAGCCTGCGGCACCCAGCCTATCATTGCCTGGGGCGCCCAGCCAATCGGCGCCTACACACGCAGCGACCAGCCCCTTGGCAGCGAAGCCCACGCCCGCAACGGCAGCCCCTGGGCGCCCAGACCTCCAGCAGCCTCGCCGCCCGTCGCTGTACACTACACAGCAGCCCTCTGGGCGCCCAGATCAGTCCCTGCTCACCAAAACTGTTGCCGCGCCCGCGCCCGGTGCTTGCTTCGTAGCTCCAAATAGGGACTTATTATATATCAAATCGAAGCTCTGGACGAGGGGAGCAAAACTCATTGTAAACAATGAGCCTTGCACAAAAAGTCCAAAAAAGGCTCAGAAACAGGTGTTTTAGCCCCCCCGAAGTTTCAAAAAAAAATAAAAAAGGAGCTGCAGCTCGCCCAGGAGGCCCTCAGCTCGCCCAAGGCAGCACCATGCACGCCCAGGACACCCCCTGCTCGCCCAAACTGCTGCCGTGCCCGCGCCCGCTGCTTGCTTCGTAGCTTTAAATAGGGACTTATTATATATCAAATCGAAGCTCTCGACGAGGGGAGCAAAACTCATTGCAAGCAATGAGCTTTACAGAAAAAGTCCAAAAAAGGCCCAGAAACAGGTGTTTTAACCCCCCGAAGTTTCCAAAAAAAAAAAAAAAATGAGTTGCTGCTCGCCCAGGAGGCCCTCAGCTCGCCCAAGGCAGCGCCAGGCACGCCCAGGACACCCCCTGCTCGCCCAAACTGCTGCCGCGCTCGGAGCCGCGTCCACTGCTTGCTTCGTTTCTCCAAATAGGGGCTTATTATATATCAAATCGAAGCTCTCGACGAGGGGAGAAAAACTTATTGTAAACAAAGAGCCTTGCAGAAAAAGTCCAAAAAAGGCTCAGAAACAGGTGTTTTAGCCCCCCAAAGTTTCAAAAAAAAAAAAAATCAGTTGCTGCTCGCCCAGGAGGCCCTCAGCTCCCCCAAGGCAGCTTCAGGCACGCCCAGGACACTCCCAGATCAGTGCCTGCTCGCCCAAACCGCTGCTCGACGCCAAGGCCCGGCGCCGCCTTTTGCACGTCGCCCATGGTCGACGTCGCCTGCCGCACGGCGTCCGCGACCGACGCCGCGCCGACGCCCGCTGCAGCCGTGCTCACGCCCGCGCCTGTCACGACGCCAACACCCGCCGCCGCCGCCATGCCTTCCATCGCGTGCTACTGGGCAGCGCCCGAGGCACTCTTTTTGGCAAGTTACAGGCTCATCACTAGAAACCTGGATATTCAAAATGCCCCACTTTCAAAGCGTCTTTGAGCGCGGGGCATTGAGGGGCAATTGATGAGTCTGGCCCAAGTGGCCCAGTCCGTAATGAGCCAAGCCTTATATTTATGAAGATCTGTTGGGTCCATTGAGGTCCAGGCCCAGATCCATGAGGCCTGGCTACGTTAAGGCAACCTACTTCGCTTCGGAAGCAGTCAGGCCACGTTTCGCTTTTACCAAGTCCTGCGGAGAATATCCCAACTGCCTTGCCAGTCGAGGACACCTCGAAGGCTGCTCGTGAACGGCGCTGTAAAGTCGTCCCCATCTGTTAGGGGAAGACTATAAATTAAAGAGCCTCTCGATACTGGAGAGGCAAGCAAGATTCTCTCTTCTACACTCTTTCCAAAGTTTGTAATCTCTGAAATACTTGGGAATTAATACATCCGGCGATCTCAGCCTTTTCGAAAGAGGACGTAGGTCACACTGACCGAACCACTATAAATCTCTCTCTCCTCTTAATTATTGCATTAATTACCTATTAACTGACCGGTGGTGTGCGAAGTTATTTTTCTGCATCATCAGGACTCTTATGGTAGGGTTCCAAAGCAAAAAACAACAAGCCTATCGATATCGTCTTGAGCAATGTAACTCTGTCTTTCTGTAATTTTGTTGATTTATAAAGACTCGATCAGAGAAGGTTTCATCGGCAAAATAATAAATAAAGCATAGAAGACAGACTCTCTCTTTAGATTCTCTTTGTTCAACTAAATGTGGGTTTTTTTTTACGCTATCACAAAAGCGGCGAAGAATCCATTGTAAGGACTGTTGCCTAAATCCTTATAAATTTATAATTGCCAAATGTGGTTTCTTGAAATCCTTTGACATGGCTGCCAAGCATTACCTGTAAGAATCATTTAACTATTTTATTTCAGACCAATTGGTTGTTCGTGATCTCACCATTCACCCGACGCCTCTGCGTGAGGGCAGCCACTATCCACCGCTCTCTCTCTCTCTCTCTCTCTCTCTCTCTGTGGCATGGCGTCGGCAGAAATAGTACTTTATTCAACATTTGAGCTAGAGATGTCAGTGGGTTGAGTATGAGATGGTCTAACTCGTACTGTCTTACTCGTACTCTCCTCATCCGAATCCGACCTATCTCGTGATGGGTCATTTATCTGCGATATTAAACCCATCCCGTCAATCGCATCAGTTCCGTCAGTGACTCTTTAAAAGTCTTAAAGAGTAAGTAAACTTTAGTTTTAAGATATGCTAAACTTACACCGACACATTAAATGAGATCAAAGAGGACAGACTTAAAAAACTCATCAATCTATGTTTTATGTATGAAAATATTTTAAAAAATGGAACATCTAAACTAATCACAACGAGGAACCGATTGGCAAGCGAGAGAGTCCAAAATCCAAACTATCCCCGGTACAACCAATCCCAAGTCCACATATATAATTTTTCTATAAAATTTTACCTAAAAATGTTTCCAAAATGGCCACTAATTAGAAGAGATACCAATAACATATATGGCATAAAAGTGGTATTCCCACTGCATTTTTTTTATTTTTTTTGCCTTTTTTTCAACAAGCGACAACGTCGTTGTATAGTCACACATATTTTTTTCCACAAGCTTCTGTTAAGCAACGACGTCGTTGTACAATCACACACAATTTTTTGCACTAGCTTTTATGAAGTAACGTCGTCGTCACTGACTACTGCAATCAAAAAAAATTTGATGTTTGTATGATTTTGATGTGCGAACGCACTACAAGATTCAGAGGATTTCAAGCTTCTATCTTGCGATGAATTTCCATAACATATGAAAGGAAGAAGGCTATAGAACAAAAAGAAGAAAAAATACAATGGCTCTGGATATAAAAAAAAGTAAGCCCAAACAATGGCAAAAAAAAAAAAGAAGCTAAACTGCTCCCAATACTTTGACTAGAAAAAGAATGCAACAAAACAAAACACCCAAAACTAAAAGGAACAGAGAACGGGAACAGCTACACAACCAACTGACATTTTTAAAAAAGAACTCCACAACACCTGTCATCTAGAAAAACTCATAACAGTGGAACTAAGAGCACCAACAGTAACGAGAAAGGCAAAGCAGGGCCTTTTTAACCACAAAACTGCACAAGACAAAATGAAGAAGAAGAAGCAACAAAGGCGCTGCTCAAAGAGCCACTATGAGAACAGAAATAACGAATTAATCACTCCAACCAAAAGCTCTCAATATAGGGCAAAATATATACTTTACAATCGCTTGATAAACCGCTGAAAAGCTTGATCTACCATCCAAAAGGTTGGAAAACGACATTTGAAACCACCTTGACTACCTTTTGAGGAAGGTAGAGACGAATTCACCAGGGGAAAAGGAATAAGCGATGGAGGAAAAAGGGGGAGATGGGGAAGTGGAGTTTAAACCGCTGAAAAGTTTGATGTTACAATCCAATAGGTTGGAAAACGACCTTTTGGGACCACCTTAACTGTCTTTTGAAGAAGGAGGAGATGAAATAGCCAAAGGAAAGGAGAAAATGACTGAGGAAGAAGGGGAAAATGGGAAAGTGGGGTTTTAGGGGAGTTTTATGTGTTGAATGTGCGATGACGTCGTCGCACGTTTCAAGCATTAATAAAAAAAACTGAAGTGGTCTCCTGGGACCACTTCCGTGCCATATATACTATTGGTATAATTTTTTGGTTAGTGGCCATGTAGGGTTCTTTTTTAGGTAAAATTCTCATTTATCTATGTTCGAACTAGTGGTTACATGGATAACTTGAGGACCCAGGGATTGATCTGTAGGCATGTACGTGTCAACACCGCTCAATCAAAAGTGCTCTGAGTCCACATATTCATACCGCCCCAAATCTTACGGACAATTACTCGTTGGTAGGGTACACATGGGATGTTCGGATCTGTTTGGAGTGGAAATCATCAACGAAACCAAATCCATCGATTTTCTATTTTCTCAAACCGTTCGATTCGGTTACGGTTTTTTTTATTAATATTTATTTTTCACAAAAAAGTGGCAATTAAATTGGTGAGAGACGTTGGACTTAAAGTAATGAATTTAGGATTCGAGTCTTTTTTAAGTAATTTTTCATATTCCTTTATATATTTTATAAAAAATATATATTTATATAATTGGTTCGGTTTGAGCGGTTTAATTTCACCTTAAAACAAAAAACCGAACCGAATCAAACCGTGACCGAACTGATCAACTACAAAACCGATTCGAACCACCTGGTCCGAATCAGTTTCGTGGTTTCTTTGTGCACCCATACTCGTTACTCAACTCGTGGTTAACCGGAGTGAGTCGAGTTGGGTCGCCCCACTAACTCGACCCCAATTCGGATTGGTTTGGGTCGGCTTAACGGTTTTTTTTATACACCCCTACTCGTTACTCAACTCGTGGTTAACCGGAGTGAGTCGAGCTGGGTCACCCCACTAACTCGACCCATTACATCCCTAGTTCTCGCTGGCTAGCAAGAACAAGATTAATGGGACAGACTTCCAAAGTCCGAACATCCCACTCTGTAAATGGCGCTATCGGCAAAGAGTTTGAGAAAGGCCGTTGTTCATCCTCTCCTGCCGAATCCTTCACCCGCAAGCCTTCAGTCTACTCGCCTCGCCCTCCACGTAAACACCCTAACCCTACCCTCTATCTCTTTCTCTCTCTAACATCTCCCTCTCTTTCTCTCTCTTAAACGTCTCAGTTATTTCTCTTCACCAGGTTGATGGAGGTGGCTCCAGTTGTTCGGTTTACATTGCTTCTGGATGCCGCGTCTACAAAGTCCAGGTACTTTACTTTCACTCCTCCAGCATTCTTAATCGCTTTGACCTAATTCATTTATGTTTTGTCACCGTATCTGCCTTTTCCCAATCGTTGTTGGATTTCTGTAGCTTTTGATGTAGTCGTAGTCAAAATCATAGAATAAATCTGCCTACTATTTTTTTCATATTTTTTAAAAGCAGGCGGAGTGCTCAGTTGGAATGGGTCTGACTAAAGCTATTGCATTGCATTTGCAGAAGTTTGAATTCAACTGTTCCATGGGTAGCGACGAATTAGAAACATTTTAGGAACCATTGTTTTAAAATTCAATAAGATGACCCTAGCCAGTTTTTCAGAGGGTCCGCGATAAAAAATCAGAATTTGGTAGATTTGTCTGAACAAGTTTGAAACTTGGTTGGCTGGGCAAAACTTAATAAATCTTAGGCATGCCTTGATAATGCTCAATTTGTTATTATTGGTACATATTTGCATACCTGGTTTCCATTTGTACTACTGGATGTGTATTTGAGTTGATTCAGCTTTGGAACATTTAAGTTGAACCTCCTCACACCTCTCAGAACCATTACCATCCTCCCTAACAAGTACAAGGTTTGGATGGGTCAGATGTTTAGCCCAACCCATTTATATACCTATTGGATTAGTCTAATCAAGCTCTCCATTTTGCTAATAGTCGTTTGTTAGAATGCATTCTTATTTGGAACTATATCATTTTTAATTTGAATTGTCTTCGTTTTGATGATTATCTATCATTAGACCCAATTGCCTTTTTTTTTTTCCTTCCAAAAGTTATAGCTTGTCATTTGCTTGATTTTTACTTTAAATTTTTAAATCATTTTATTGGTTTCTTGTTTGACTATCCATGACACATTTGTGAAAAACATACATCGAGGAATGTTATCTTGGATATTTGTTGTTAACTTGTCTATAACCAAGGAAAATAAATGGGATATATGTTGTTAAGTTGTCTGCCCAGATGGATCTTTTCATCCCCACTGGTCCGATGATCGGTGGGGCCCCAGTAAGCTACCTTCCATAGTAAGTCCATGCGAGGTAAATCCACAGGAACAAGGCCCTTTTATATTATATCTTATATAGATTAATAGACAATGGGTGATGCTGGGACAAGCCTTAGGCCGGCACTCAAGGTTGCGGGCTTTTGAAAATCGGGTCCTACCCTACCCTTGGGATTTAGACAACAAGAAGAAATGTCCTCGCCTCATCAAAGGGTCAGATTGACAGCCCTACTTATGATAAATTGATGATTGCTTATATATTGGGAGGTTCAAACTTCATGGTCAGTGCTACAGTAGGTTATTTTGTTTATTCATTTATTGAATTTTGTCAACCGTGTGATCATGGTGATTGGTATTCACCTTGTTTTGTCTTGTTTGACTCTTTGCATTGCGTCCAGTTATTAAATCAGTGAGGATGTGACACAGAGTTCCTATAGTTTTACAGGATTATGCAGAGTGCATCTGTTCTGTTGAATATACTGATTATCATTGTCAAATTTTAATTGGCTGAACTCCATGCAGTGGTATTATTGGAGTGGAACTGAGTGGTACTGTGGTTGAGTAATGATGATTACAGAGAGAGGATGAGTGCAAGAGTGACAATGATTAAGAGAACGGTTGAGAGCTGATTTTATTCAAGACTTTATTGTTATGGGGAATTATTCATCGGCAATGCCTTATTAAGGCTCTAAATTTGTATCAAAGCATAGGCTTCAAATTCTTTATGACACTAGATTGGTTGATTATGCATTCAGTTCGTTAAAAAAAAGGAATATTCTACTGGCTAAACCAATTATGGTGGACAAATTCAAATGGAATTTGTGGATGCTCCAACTAAAAAAAAAATCTTGAGTTAATATATTTAACTTGTAAGATAAACTTTATTAATAATTGCTTTACTTGTTTAACTGATATACTTTTTCTTGTAGATATCAACGGAAGATTCCACCATGGTTACCACAGGAAAGGAGAGCCTCTTGATTCCTGTTCAAGCAGAGGCATGCATATGTTTTCCTCTTCTTCTTCTTCTTCTTCTTCTTTGTAATGAGAAATATTATTACTTATGTTTGTAATATGACATTAACATTGTCATCTATTGTCATTTTTGGTATTCTCTTTGGCGTTAATTCCATGGAATTTATTATGCTTTATGAAGGTAATACATTCTTCATTGGTCAATCGTTGCCCACATCGTTCAGAGATTCAGAGTGTAGTACTTGCTGAGATGGACTGTAAGTAACTGTATATGATCCCCTATATTTATTTATCTTAACAAAGCCACATTTTAGAAATTCCGTGATGTTGTCAAGTTTGCTTGCACAACTTTTAGGAAGAAAGTCAATGTTCCACACAATATCTGTATCTTACATAGGTTGAAACTTTTAGGTTTGAAGAGTCTTACATCACTATATAGACCATTAATTGTGGATATATATTTTTTTTAAGATTAAGAAAACAAATAAATGAGAAATTGCCCAAAAGTAAGGTTGTGGAATTTAAAAAGGAGAAAAATCATTAACATTTATAGGAAGAGGCACAGTGCAAGGCAATTGGAAATGGGATATGAATCTTAATGGTGTAGGATCAAGTGGTGAGCTGTATTTAATAGGTTGTAAAATAGGTACTAGGGGAATGAAGGGGAAGAAGACCTACAGACACATGGAAACATAATGGTGGAACCTAAAAGTCCAAAAGATTATTTCTAAAACTATTCAAAGAATGACATAAAACAAGTATTGGAAACTCAAAAAGGTACAAGCTAGTCTAAAACTTTATTATTATAGCCCTATTAGACAACTAAATATAGAAGGCATGCATATTATTGGATAGTACCAGTGGATGCAAGATTCTGAAAGATGAGCAGCACCTTCGATGAAAGGTTCATATAAATGAGGAAGAATCTGACTTCTTTAATTGTTAAGTTGGTGAAGGTTACATATATCCTCTTGGAAGTTAGAAGAAATTACCCTTGTTATTTACACTAAGTGAATATCATTTCTTTCATTTTAACTTTAATTTTATGATCTTTTCCCTTTGCTCTTCTGGTCAGTAAAGGACATGTAGTGTTAGAATTGTTTTTAGAAAAATGAGAGTAATTCAACTCTCTTGAAGTTTGGCTTTCCATATTTTTACTTCACAATATTCTCTCTCACTACCAGATCACATTTTACCTTCAGCATAATCACATCCAGATAAACTATTATTTGTATGACATGGTGATAATTATGTTAATGATTGGACAGGTGAAGAATGATAAGGAACATGAAATCATTTTAATTTAGAGGGGCAGCTTTTTCAAATTCTTTTATATATTTGTTTATAATGCATCTTTTGTTGCGTTTGTTCACTTGCGCATGATTTTATTCTTTTGTTTATTGCATCCATTTTCATTAGCAGTTCTTTGTTGTTGATCCATTTATTTGATTCAATATTTATAGGTAATTCAGGTGTAATACTGGGGACGGTGGATTCATATGGCCACCTTATAGTATCTCGTCTTGATACAAGTGGTGAAGGTACTTTTCTTTTTTTGTAATTTTGTAAAGGTGGGTCCCATGTTGTGATTTCTAAAGGTGTGCCTCATGTACAATAAATCCTAAATGTGGGGCCATGTTGTAATTCCAAAAGGTGGGCCCCATGTTGTAATTCCAAAAGGTGGGCCCTATGTTGTAATTCCTAAGGTGGGTATCATTTTCATGATCATGAAAGCCGGGTTTCATGTTCCACAATGCATAAAATGTATAATTTCAGTCAGAAATTCTTCTAGGTATGAAACAGGGAATTTATGGAATGCAAGGTGCATGAATTATCAGGCAGGAATTCTAGGATGAACAAAACAAGGAACTCAGAAATGACTGAATTTAGCTGCATTCCAAAACTCCAACATTTGAAATTCCTAAACAACCATCAGACATGAATTCTAGAAATTCTAGTAAAGAAACAGGGTCTTATTGATTAAAAGAAAAGATTGAAGAAGGAAGAAGAGAAAAAGGGTGACTGAAAAGAAAAAAAAAAGATTGAAGTCCTAGGGTTTTGATTCTTCTCTTACATTTTTGCATTATTCCTTTATATCTTCCGTTACTCTCTCTAAAGGCTTCGAGGGCCTAGATCTCCCAACTCTTAAGCTAGAAATCAAAATTTCTAGCTCTATTTTTGTAGTCTAGACTTGAAAACCTTTAGCAATGTTAAACTATCAACTCATGAATCCATATGATGTATTTATACTCTTTCAGTGCTTAACACCCCTTCTATTAGATACATTAAGCAATCGTTTCTCCCTCTAAAGGCTTCAGGGGCCTAGATCTCCCAAGTCCCAACTCTTAAGCTAGAAATCAAAATTTCAAGCTCTATTTTTGCGGTCTAGACTTGAAAACCTTTAGCAACATTTAACTATCAACTCATGAATCCATATGATGTATTTATACTCTTTCAGTGCTTCACACCCCATCTATTAGATAAATTAAGTCATGGTCATTGCTACGGTGGTTTACAAGACTTAACATCTTTGTAATTGAGATGAGGTACAACTTACATAGCTTGTTTTGCATGCTTTTACCTATTTCCCATTATTTCTTATTCTTTTGGTGTTTTCTATATGTGATTTTTTAAGACTGGAATGACCTTACCGGTCCAACGGGGATGGCAAGGACTGGCATAGATGGCTTCAACTCGTTCCAAACCCTACCAGCATGAAGACCTGTGCTGGATTTGAAACCTTGGAATTGGCTTACAACTTGAGCGTTTTACTAAGCATTTTTATTATTTAATTACGAGGATGCCCTTATAAGGCTACACAAACAAAACTTCCTTGTAAAATCTTTAAATATTTCCCAATACTTTTGAATTTTTCCTTGCTTTAGGGTTATCATGATGGAATTATAATTTTTGAAAATTAATGTGAAGGTTTCTTGTCATGGATCAAGGGGACATTTAGAGTAACTTTTGATTAAAATTCATGATTAATTTCCTTTTCTGCACAAATATCCTTTTGCTTTTAACTGGTAATATTGGCCGGGATGCCTGATGTACTGAATGAACTCCACTCATGCGCCGATATTTGTAACTATTTTTTTTTTCTCATGGTTTTCAGTGGCATCATGTCTTTAGTAATGATTTACTGACATTAAGATCTGCTCAGTGCATTTGCGATGACATTATTTTGATGCTTCATTGTTGCCATATTTCATGTCTCTCTTTTTAGGTGCATGGTAATTGGCCTATGTCACTTTCTCTAATATTCGGTTTTAGTAAAATGGCTTCGGTCATATGCCTGCATGTTTTTCTGTTTCTTGAAATTGAGTTCTTTTAGTTGTGGGACTTGTGGGAATAACTATTTTTAATATTTATTACTGAATTTTTCAGATGTTGAAAGGCATACTTACTCAGTGTTGCCTCGGGATTGCGGTATAGGAGAAGGTAGTTGGGCTGGGATGTGCTTCAGTCCACAGCACTGGTCCACGGTACATAATATATTACCTCACTACAAATTACAACAAACCACTAGAACCTTCATGCATGTTCGATATGAATGCTTTCAGGGCTTGTGCCCGTGGATTAGACAGAGAAAAATGAACCGTTGTTCCTAATAATACATTGGCTGTCTTATGTTCTATTCTGAATATAGCAGTTAACCACTTTCTTTTTTAAAAAGTAAACATTACAACCATTCCTTGAATTGGAGGCAGAGTAATTCTAGAGTAACTGTTTCAAAGTCCAAACAAATAAATGAATGACATACAAGAGGATAGAACCTGGAAACCTACATTTGCTGCTGAAGTCCTGACGGTGGAATGTATAGTTTGGATCCCCAGATAAAAAATTTGGCAGATGAGTATTTGTAATTGAAGGATGATTAGTATGCTAAAATGCTTTCCTTTGACTGATGGATTTTTCACAGATTCACTGTTGCTTGCCTTCAGTGTTTATATCAGAACAGTTCTTTGGAATAAATTCATCTCAGAATAGATTCAGAAGAGGCTCCTATTCATACTGTTGATGGAGATGATATGGGTTAGTGGTTACACCATGACGCTCCTGCAGATACTTATCATCGATGGAAGAGGTTTAATGGAGGGGTTCTATAAAAAAGATAGAGAAGTTGTAATATCTGCATGAGTATCTCTATCACAGGACAATGCCCCCTACAAGCCTCAGAGGTCTAAGTCATAAATTTGTATCTTCTGGGCGGGCTTTCTTGTAGCAGCATTTGTACTTACTCGCAATCGGGCAAAGATATTACCAAAACTTTGCATTGTGATGATGTGAGAAACTACAAGTGTTATATCCAACTGCACGGAACGAGAGCAAGAGGGGATTTAGGTAGAGAAGCAAAGCTTGTCTGTAAGCATAAAGCACCGAGGAGCTGTGGTTTGTGTTTTCAGGTCTCTAGTCAGTGGAGTGATGTGGATTCATGCACTGAAGACCAAGAAGATCACAAGCGGCTGAATGTTTGGTTGGCTTATACGGAGGTGTATGATCGTGCGCATGGGACCTATACTCATGTATGAAGGGATCAGATCCATGTGGTTGGACAATAAGGGGACTGATGTGTAACAGTCTGATATCAGGACTGTTTGATGCAGCGAGGGGAGGGTAGTAACCATTTACCAATGATTACTTTCCAAGCGAAAACTGAAGTTACATTCTCCATTCTACGTCACACCAGTAGATAGATTCAACACCAAAATAGAGAGAGAACAGCTATATTTCATTGATTGCCTTGGAAAGGAGAGACTGCGTCCTTTTATAAGGACAACTTTTAGGGCCTGTTTGTTTGCATTAGAATACATAGGACATAGAATTCATGCCATAAGTGGTTGAAAATGAAGATCAGAGGTGGATATAAAAAAAGACCAACAAATAACCTTCCCTTTGAATGAAAGTGACTTAGGGGAATATTGGAAACAAACACCCAGCCATCACCCTAGCAAATTCAAATCCTAGGAAAGTCAAGGTCCATCTACATTCCTACCTTATCCTTCACCTCTCACCTCATAGTATTTACACTTCACCTCTAATAATCCTTAAGTGGAGCTCATTTGACCATGAATTCTTATGTATTCTAATGCAAACAAACAGGCTGTGTTAGGGGTTGATCAAATTCCTTCATATGGTTGATTTTATCTTTCTAAGGGCATGTTTGGTAACAGACCTCACATAGGAATGAATCCTCACCAGTTTTCCATGCTAGCGAGGAAAATCCATGTTTGGTAAAATCTTTTGTCAAGGAAAATTTATTTCCGTGTTCCACACAATCGATGATTCTCTCGGTCTGACCTTCCCCCGTCAGATCCCTTAAATCCTTGTTTTTTTTAAAGGGGACTATAAAAACGCTTTTCTTCGCTATAGAAGAAGATTGACCTCAAGCTCCCTGCTCGATCAACCTCAACTGCAGCCTCCCTGCTCAATCGACCTCAACCAGAGCCTCCCTGCTCGATCGACGCCATGCTTCCTATTTTCTAGACCTTGATGCAGACCTAAACCCCCATCTCTATTTCTTTTTCTATCTCCCTCCCTCTCTCTTTGTTGATCATGGCTGCAAAATCACATCAGTCCCTCTCTTCACCCTGTTTCTTTTCTTCTCTATCGTGCTCTGTCTCCCTCCCTCTTTGTATTTTTCATCACACATGAAAACCCCCAAATTGCATCACATTCTCCAAGTCCCCAAAACCCTCTTGATTTGAGACTTTCCTTCTCCATTTCTGGCTGACCCTATAGGGGAGTGATCTCTTCTCCATAACTATTTATTGCTGTTGATTTTGGGTTGCTGGTGTTGCCCACCACTTGTATGATGGAATGCCCTCCATTCCCGCTCTCTTCTTTCTCCATTTTCTTCTGCAGCTCATCTGCCTATGCATGAGATTTGATAAATTGATACTTGATACTCATTTTCTACTCTTTTTTACTCTGTTCTTCCTATCTCTCTATAGCCAAAGATGAATAAGAGATGAGAGAAAATGATGGGTGGGTCGGCTTTGCTTCTGGGGTGTAGTGGTTACAAGATGACAGCCAAAAATGGAGTCACGCCCTCTTGATTTGAGACTTTCCTTGTATAAAAAATGTACTTCCAAGTTTGCATTAAAAATGTTTGGCATAATAAATTGATGAAGAAATTGTGGAAGTTGTGCATGATAAATTATTTGTATGGATATAACAAGTTTCTCTATTCACCAACATCTTAGGGTATGAATTCCTATGTGCTCGATGTGCATACTTCCTTTCATAATTAGTGTTTGTCGTTAGTTTTTTTTTTCTTGTAGATTTTGATATGCTTGTCAAACATGGATTCAAAGAAATTATTGATGATTTCACTATGTTAGCCAGACATGGAATGTCATCAATCCTCTCCCCCATAAATCCTCATTGAGAAATGCCTCATTCAATGGCACAACGGAATTCTCCAAAAGGAGGATTCCTCTCCTATTACCAAACATGACCTAAAGGATTGAGCAAAACCCTCTGATCTATCTCTCTAAATCATGATTTGATTAGATTCCTTGGACAACTAATCATAATAAGATTCTAAGATCGGAACAACTCCATAAAAGTACATATCTACTGGTTTACCAGGATAAGACTCAAGGTCACTGATTTATGGGTTCATTCTTGATTTACCAAGATAAGGCTCAAACATAAATCGTGCGGATTGATGCTAGCAGCCCTGGCTCATCCTACTTCCGACCAACAATGGAATTAGAAACCTTGATTGGGTATAAGGGGTATAGATACTATGATGCAGGCATTTCTTGGCTTTTAGCAATTTTAGAGTTTGTCCCTTTCTACTTCTTGCCTGCTGCTAATTTTTCTCCTGGATAATTAACCTTTTATCCCTTCGATCCTTTTCATGATTTGGTTCCTATGGATTTTCCATCCAAAATTAGCCATTGCAGGTTTATGATTGTCACCCAAAGCCACCTGGTTCACAAGTTTAAATCCCATAGTTGGTATTCCTCTGGCCTAAAGGTACTCTTCCTACTCACACTCTTGTTTCTCACATGGCTTTGACAATTTATCATCTTTCTTCCAGTTGTCAGTCTTTTTCGCACCAATCATGATCATCGAGATCCTAGTCCTATGAGGATGTGGTCTCCTCTCCTTATTTGCGGAAACCAAAGGAAGAAGTGCTAATTACATTAGAGGAAATTCAAACTTGAAAACTGGCTCTTTTGCCACAAGGGAAACAACCTATTGAGTGCAAACTGGTATACAAAATGAAAACCAAAGCTGACGTATCCATTGATAGATACGAAGCTCTTCTTGTAGCTAAAGATTACAAATAAGAATATGGCATTGATTATGAAGCAACTTTTTCTCTAGTTGCTAAGATGACTTGTTCGTGCACTCATTTATGTGCTTTTGTTTCTCACTAGCTGTTATATAAGATAAATGTTGAGTCTTTCCAAATGGATTTCTCTTGAGGTGGTATATATGCATCCACCTTCAGGGCTTCCACATCCACCCAACTATGTTTATTGGCTAAAATGTTCCTTCTATGGCTTGGAATGAGCTCCGAGTGCCTCATTGGATCATTTTCTCCATCATTCAGAGTTGAGTATCAATAGAGCTATCATGATTCGGCAAATTAGGGACTGTCTTTTAATTATGTTCAAATCAAGAATCTGAAGGAAGAGCTGACTATCTTCTGTTCAAATCAAGACTGCACAATTTAATTAAGCAAAGTTTTCTTGACATATCCCTTTAAAGCTTTCGTGCTTTGATACCATATTAGATCAATCACAAAGAGAGACTCCTAGAAGGGAATGAACTCAAGTTCTTTCAATGGGAGAGAGCACCCTATTTATATGCATTGAATAAATATCAGTGTATCAATTACACCCCAGTATCTCCTTATTTATTTATTTATTTTTGGATACTCGAACTAAACATGTTTTCACTCCACCCATGTCCCTTACTACTGGAGCTACTACTTGGGGACTAATTGGGGTAATTGAAACTAATTGCTGACTAACTGAATCTAATAGATAAGTATACATCAAGGTGTACAAGAGATGTATTAAATTGAGTGGTCCTCCTCAAGTATGGTAGTCAGTTGGAGTATCTTCATTTCAGATATATCAACTTTCGAACTATTCGCTAATAAGATGTGATATCAAGAAGTAGCTCCCTATTTTTTTTTTTTTTTTTCACTAATGGCATGGTTTTGCTTATTGGAGTATTTGCTTGTTTTGTGCCTAGCATTTTAATTTCTTCCAGTAGATCCAATTCATTCTTCCATTGGTAAATTGATGGGATAAGGCTATAAGTTGGAAAGATTGTTGTCATTCAAAAAAAAAAAAAAAGTTGGAAAGATTGTTTACTTTGGTTTATCATTAGGTGAATGAGATGACATGGCTTTTACTAATGATTCATATTTTGTTCTTTTCAGGCAGCAGTTGCTCGTGCTTTATGTAAAAGCATAGATATATATGAGCAAGATGTTCATATCCAGTGTTTACGTACGTAAGTTATTGACAATGTGGAACTTCTTCATAAGTTATAAATTTGAATGCTCTCTCTCTCTCATGGAATTTGGATATTAAATCATCATGTTATAGTTGAGAGCCATTTTCTAATGGTTGGTTTGTTAGATTCCATTTGGTGAAATTGAAGATTTATTTTCTCTTTATAATCTTATAATAAGTTGGGAACAAGAGTAGGAGAGAGATATTTCAAAGCTTGTAAAAATGAGGCAAAGAAAAAGTAGGGAGGTAGACCATGTCAAATGTATGAAGAGCGATGGCCAAAAAGGTTTTAGTGAAGGACAATGATATTAAAGAAAGACATGAAATGTTTTTACCAACTTTTAACAATCAAGAAGCAACACATGCGCCATATGAGTGTAGCATAGATGATAATGTTGAGGTGGATGGGTAGTAAAACTAAGACGGATATTAATTAGAAATGAGTGCTTTTGGGAGCATTTAGGGTTAGCATCAATAAGTGATAAAATAAGAGAAACCTGTTTGAGATGATTTGGACTATCCAACGCAAGCCAACAATGACGTCAGTGAGGAAAAGTTCTTCTATACAGGTTGATGGCCTAACAAGTAGAATGGGTAGGCCAATTGGCCAAAGAGGACGTGGGTGGGAAGTAGTAACAATAAATATGAAGAATTGTAACTTGTCCGAGGATTTGGCTCAGGATAGATTAGAATGGAGAAATAGAATTCATGCAGCCAAACTCAACATAATTGGAACAAGGCTTTAGCGGTGATGATTCAATAGGAGGCTGAATAAGAGAGGATACTTTCTTAGTAGGATGTATCTTTAATTGGAGACTTAGAACAACGGAAGTGAAAAAAAAAAAAACATTGACAAAAATGAAGACAGGCAAGGCTACAGGGTAAGATGGCATTCCGATAAAGGCTTAGAAATGCTTAGGAGAAATTTGATAGATTTGGTTAACTAGGCTCTTTAATGAGAATTTTTTTGCTCCAGAAGAAAGGAACAAAAACTAAGCCAAAAGCAGCTTATACAAACACGAAGCAACAATATGCAAAAAAAATAATTTGTACTTCAATACAAGACAATTAAAATAAAAGGAAATGCTCTTTAATAAGATATTAAGAATAAAGAAAATGCCGGATGATTAAAGAAGTGTTGTAGACTTGTAGTACCATAAGAACAAAGGATATATACAAAGTTGCACCAATTATCGTGGGTGTAAACTTATGAGTCATACTATGAAACTATGGGAGAGAGTAAAGGATCAAAGACTTAGACAAGTGACCAAAATATTTGAAAATCCATGCTCTCACTAAGATATTAAGAATAAAGAAAAAGCCGGATGACCAAAGAAGTGTTACAGTACCACAACACAAGAATAAAGGAGACATACAAAGTTGCACCAACTATTGTGGGATTAAACTTGTGAGTTACACTATGAAACTGTGGGAGAGAGTAATGGAGGAAAGACTTAGACAAGTGAGCAAGACATCTGAAAACCAATTTGATTTCATGTGGGGAGGTCAGCTATGGAAGCTATCTTCTCACTTAGGCAATTAATGCAAAAATACCAAGAGAAGAGGAAAAATCTTCATATGGTTTTCATCGATCTTGAAAAAGCCCACAGCAGGGTACCTAGATGTTTGATTTGGTTGTTTTAGATAAGAGTGTCTCAAGAAGTTACATTGATATCAATCAAGACATGTATGAGGTAGTGGTAATGAGCATGAGTGTCAAGTTCAACTAGCCAATACATCCCAAAAGCATAAGTTGCTAGGAAGTAGAAGATCAATCTACTTAACACCCCTATAATTTGCAACCCACATGTGCCTATCCACGCGGTACGTGCTTGCCCACGCGGCCTAGGGGAACAACGCCTCCCTAGGGTTTGAACCCATGACTTAGCATGGCTCTGATATCATGTCAAGTCCAACTAGCCAATACACACCAAAAGCTTAAGTTGTTAGGAAGCCTACTTAACATTGAGAACTCCCTGTGGAGAGATGAGTGATTTGTGGAGAAATAAGTAAGTTTCTAGTTACCAAAAGTTTGCATCAAGGGTCAGCTTTAACCTTGTATCTCTTTGCACTAATTATGAAAGAGTTAACTGCTCATATTTATTGAATTGGCTTGTTGATAAGTTATAGGTATCTAATATAAAGCAACTCTCTTTTAACCATTTTATCTCTGAATAATTGGGTTAGGATTCTTTTCGTAACTTGTGTCATCTTAACCTTTCTTATGCGAGAACAATCTTACAATAATTTTCTAACAGTTGTACAACAGTTGAGCAATGAATTTCAGTCACCATTTTAAAAAAAGGAAAAAAAAGCTGTACTACAGTTCCATTAAAATTTTCCTTTCGGATTTAATGTTCAAACTGTTTATTGGGATTTTTCTTTGTCAATTGCATGATCCATGGAGCAGCTTGTGGAACCCTGCTTCATTATGCTTTCTAAGTAGTTCATTGTCTGGTAACGGATCTTCTTCAATATTGGCTGTGGCGGAAGGCTGCCAGGTATGACCTTTGGTTAATTCAGTTCTCACATGTCGATGAATCTCAGATTTTTTACCTTAAGTTTTCATATTGCAATGTTTCCACTTTCACCATTGTATTTACTCCAGCTGACCATATGGGACTTGAGAACAAACTACAATGGTGGTTGTGTACAAAGAATTTGTGGTACTGTCGGGGACCGCTTATATGCTGTTTGCAGTTCTTTTGATGGGGCAATTGCAGCAGGTGGATCTGATCGTACTGTCACCATTTATGATCCTCGCAGGTTGGTAATGAATCTCTCTCTCTCTCTCTCTCTCTCTCTCTCTCTACACGCGCACGTGCACACGTAGAGGTTATCCAGTGGACACCAGGAGTGGGAGCTCACTTGGGAGTCCATCAAAGTGGATAGTGCCCTCCTCTTAGCTCGAGCTGACGGAGGAACCCGTCCGCTCAAGCTTGTGGGGCCCACATGGGGATAGGGGTTGGGGGTGTGGATTTGAAGATCTTAGTGTGCCCTCCTATGGACAAAAAATCATCCTAACCTTATCATCCAAGGCCCACAAGTTCAGTTCATTCAAATGGGATGTGTAGTCAATCCAACGGTCTGGTTCATTCGGATCTATCCAAGCCCAGTGATCATGTGAAATTCAGGGGGGGTATGTGTGTGTCCTAGGCGGATGACCCACCAGTGGGTCCCACATGTGCGGGCGGATGGGATTCCTCCGTCAGCTCGAGGCCGAGGAGAGGATTTATGATATATATATATATATATATATATATATATATATATAGCAGTACGATATACTTTAAGCTGATAACTATTTTTAGCATGGTTGGGGATTAGACTGGTCATCTTTTCCTACCTTAGCATTGGAAATGTATGTGCAATATTCAGTATTACTTTTAGGTGCCCCTTTATATGACAAATGATATTTGTCACTTTTCTTCCAACAAGAATGCTAGATGCAATTGATATCTTGAATGCAGATGGTCAGCTTTAAAACGTTGGGCGAATTGCTCAAAATATGAGGTGAGTTGTTTGTACAAACATGTTTATTTATATTACAGAACTGCATATTCCTTGTTTGACCCTTTTCTAATTGTTCTTTTTTATTCAATTCATGCCTCTTATGAACTTAATTTCTTGTGCTCATCAAGAGGGATCACCATTATTTATTAATCTATTTATTTTTTAGGCCCATTCTTTGGATTCTCAAGGACCACGTTAGAATCTATTCAGATGATATCCTTTGGTGTCAGTTATCCATATTATGTTTGTAGACAAACACCTAATTGGAAGACCCATGTGTCCTATGCCCATGGTATGAAATATCGGCTAGTATGTACTGGTTTAAATTTCTTGAAGTGGAAATCTAGGCCCACGTCCGTCCGTCTGTCCCAAAGCGAAAAAAACTCCGAAAAGCTGCTGAGGCATTTTATGAAACAATTGTGTAGACGTTGGTTAGTCTAGAAATCACAATCCTCTTCCCAAAGAAAAAAAAAAATCATCTTCAAGATAACAAATCCAACCAAATGATTCTCGTTTCCGTTCATCCATCCTCATGATTTTTCCTTCTCTTCATACAATGTAGCATGGTAGAGAACGGCCATCATGGAGGCAGGACCCTGCTGAATCCAACCTGACCCAGCTCGGACTCTTTGTTTTAAAACATTGGTAGGGTTCGGACTGACTGACTTTTAAAATGCTAGTAGGGTCCTTATTTATGAAAGATGCTTTTGTGACGTGAAAGGGTGTTTGAGTCTCGAAAATTTTTCTTGGGGAAAAACGCTTCTCTATATGGAGAAATTATTTAGTTTTAACTATAATCCTTGAAATAAAAATCCTTGAAATAAATCTAAGTTAAACCTTTGATAGTAATATGGTATATTATATATCTTATGACATTTCCAGACAATTACTATAATTGTAACATGAACCAGTTTTTTCTTGACATGTTCTAACTTCGTGGAACTATTTTAATCACAGGGGCAGCTGTACAGTAAGTATTGCCTTGAGAATCTAAGTCATTACTTTTATCTCATTGCGTGCAGATAACAGGCCTTGCTTTCTCGTCACTTGATTCCAATCATCTCTATGTACAAGGCGTTGATTATGAGGTAATTGTTTGAAACTTAAAAGCTCTAAGCTGTATTTCCTTTTTTTCCTTTTTGCTCTTGTTTAGCTCAAGCTTGGAATGATTTCAGGACATTATGTTTCTCGTGGAAATGTAAGCTCAACAAAAACAATTCATGAACTATATTACTTGTGGACTTGTTTGTCTCTTTATATATGAACTTCCATAATGGTTTTGTTGTTAATGGTCTCAGTGGATGAAAACTAAATTACCAATCGATATTTAACAATGATATATTTCTGGTTGGAAGTAATAGTGTTGCAAGATATGGCTTTTGGTCAGTATTGAAAACATCGACGAGAATTTTAGTTTGAATCCTTGCTCCATTAAGCAGTCCCTTGGGGGTTTATCTAGATTAGATGATAATGAGAATAAAAGGCAAGGAAAAATGATATAGCTAATTGCAAATAAATACCATCTTAATCAGCCCAATATCTTGCCCAGTCAGTGGTCATCACAAATAAAAAGAAATGTCTTTCTTAATCAGTATAGTACAAGTCTGCTCTACATGAAACAACGGTAGCCACATTATGGTGGTCCTTCATGATATAGTAGTCCATTAGAGCATCAAGATATATAGACTACCACTCCCCTCAAAATGATGTTGGGTGGATCAGACATCAATTTTCCAATTAGAAAGCAATGTTAGTTGCATGCCATGGGCTCTGTAAATGTCTGCAGTCTGAAGATTTGAAGCCACATGTCAGTGTGTGATAATCTGACGGTCCTAAGAATTGCTCTCCCCATCTAATACATGGACCATAATTTTGTTACAGCAACAATAATCATGGTTCAGATCATAGTTGTTTTTTGCAGTAGGAGTGAAGTCACCCAAGAGATTCTTTTTTATTCTTTGGTTCGATAATTAGCGAGGATGGAGAGATAGAGGAAGATGTCGAACATAGAATAAGAGCGGGGTGGTTTAAGTGGAGATTTGCTTCTGAAGTGCTTTGTGATCGATGTATACTGGCAGGATTGAATGATAAAATTTTACAGGGCATTGATTAGATCAGCCATGAATTTAAGGAGCAGAATGTTGGCCGGTCAAGTAGTAATGCGTGCACAAATGAATGTAGCAAAGATGATAATGTTGAGGTAGATTTGTGGTAAAACTAAGAAGATAGAATTAGAAATGAATGCATTTGGGAGCATCAATAGGTTATAAATTAAGAGAGACTCATTTAAGATGGTTTCAATATGTTGCAGGCTCCAACAAAAAAAAAATGTTGCAGGCCAGCAACGACAACAGTGAGAAATTTTTTTTTTCCCTAAGTAAGCTGATGGCCTGCTAATGGAAAGCGGTAGGCCAAAAAGGACATAAATGGAAGTAGTAGGTTGGATCTGAAGAAGAATAACTTGTCCAAGGATTTGGCTTAGGATAGACTGGGCTGGAGATACAAAATTCATGTCGCCGACCCCAACATAGTTGGGACAAGGCTCTGATGATGATGATGTTGATTCCCAAGAGCGACTAAGCACGGCTTGTTTTTATCGTCAGACTCATCTAATTGAGTGTAACAATGTAGACCCATTTGGATCCAATGGTTGGACATTCAGTGGATGAGAAACCATGTCTCATGTTGATTCTTAGCCAGTGTAGCCAAGCCTTTTGTCACACGTCCTTTTCCAATGGTCATAATTGTTGGCCTGGGCATACAGGTAAGGAATAAAAATGGAATCCGAGGGTGCAAATAGTAAGTGGGAAGAAATCGTATCTGTTAGGTGGTCGAACAGCAGGAGGGGAATGAGGAAAACGAAGGCAAGGGAGGAATCACTAAGGCGAGTATCTGATAAAACTTTCCTTTGTTCTCATTGCTTATAGACTGTCCCTTCCTTGAATCAACCTCTAGAAGAATCAGCAATGGTTTTGTAAAAAAAAGATGCAAAATGGATGTTGATGGTGGAGGAAAGGCAAAATACTATTGTGGTGTCCGGTCGAATGTTCTTTACTGCACTTCCATTTTTTTAATTCCTTGTCTAGGATGGCAGAAACTCAAATTGAATGTTCTTCATTACACTCGCACGCTGTTTTGTTTTTGGCTCCCCTGTTTAGGCGCAAGTAAAATACTCTCTTGATCTTATATAAATATAAACATTGGAAAAAACAAGAAAAAAATTTCTCTGCTCCCAGAAATCAACATAATCTTGAAATATTAACATAAGGAATCAAATGATCCTTTTGCAGGTGTTTTGTGGACAATGGAAGGAAAGCAGAAAAGCTTTCTCATTTAGGGGTGATGCAAACTGGCTTGGATTTGGCAAGGTACAGCAATAAACTGGATCAAAGTCCCTGGTAATGCCTTAGTTTTGTCTACACTCCAGATAATGAAATGTTCCTGTCAATGCAGAGTGCCAACGTGGATATTGTAGCGGGATGGTCTGAATGCGGTAGCATCTTTGTTGCAGACGTTGTGAAGGAGTAACATTATCGCAGAATTCTGTCTTTCACCCTTAAACAATACTCTCCCTCTCCCTCTTTCTCTCTCAAATTGAAGGAACTGCTATTAGAGGCAGCAAAACTTAATATATTGCAGAATGCAGATTGAGAGGGACTTGCCCAGTGCAATTTTGAGTCTTGTCTCTAGATATGCATTCCCACCATCCTGTTCAGTTTAAATTTTGGCCTCTCTAGAAATATCCCAAATGGAGGATGCACACCATTTTATTAGAGAATTAAATTTATAGATATTGCAGCCTAGTTTTCTGCTCTATTTTCACAGATTTCTTACAAGTTTGACGGATCAACAAGGGATGGGATGACAAGGAATCGGATTCGGTCCAGTTCAGGCTGGACTTGAACCCGCCCCAACTTACACCTGCCGAGAGTAATGCTCGGGCCCATTGATACCTAGCTGCCCCGTTTGATGTGTGCCCGGGTTTGGTACCGGATGATGCTGATTAATGATGATGATGATGATGTTTTTTTTAATATTAATAAAAATAAAAAAACTAATAATAACAATATTTCAAGAGGCTTTTACAAAAAAAAAAAAAAAAAAAAACTGTAGGTGACCGGTGGGCGTAAGAGATCACTTTAACTGACTTTGCACCAAATCAGTCATTTTACTTGAAAATGTGTTTTTTTTAGCACTTTCAATTAGTGTCCCTTGCGATTTTAGTTTTACGACGTTAAGGTCACAGTGTACACAATTAGAACAAAATAGGAACCCTCCTCCTTTAAGGGAAAAAACAAAAAGTTTCACTTGACATTCACTTAGCAAGTGTTCTCTGGCAATTGGCATCTACTTGGATTGAGTGATGGAACCACAATAGCACAAACAATGAGCATATGCCACAAGGCAGTGTAGCTATTGTTACGAACAAAGCCAGAGACTTGACTCGGAAGAAAGTTGCTGTGTGGATCAAACCATTTCATTTGGAAGAGTACCCATCCACTTGACCGTCATCACGACGGGAGACGTATCAACTTGAGGTTTTGCTTAGACCTCTCGAGCTTGATTTTAGGCAACCTGATTAAACCCACTGGATCCCAAAAACACGTGTCCAGATTCTCTGAGTGTCTCTCTCATGCTTCCTGCAAGGGGAAAGAGTGAAACTTCATAGTGGGACCCACCTATTGAAAATTCGAGCAACTCAAAATGACCGCCCTCCTATATGACAAATATCCTCAAATTTTGTTCAAGATGGGAGTTGTTCTCGCAGTAAGATTGAGAACGTGACTAACACAATCTTATGCCTAATTCATCATATGAACTAAGTGAAATGTTTTTCTGCTCGATCTAATTTTGAATTTATTTTCTCAGCAATTCAACAAGTTATTATATGTTTGCTCAGCACTTCATTCAAGGTGTTTTTTTTTTTTTTACATATGATTCCCTTAAATATGTTGTATTTTTCTAATGATGTTTTTTTTTTTTTATGATCATTTACTCTGAATCATGGCGAATGATATTTCTCTAATTTGCTCAGTTTAGAATTATAAGTTTTATGGGTTTTTGTAGAGTGGAATGTTTAGTTGTGATCTGCTTTATAGATGCTTATTTGATTGTCAAGAGTGTATTTATTTAAATTATATGAGCTCCAAGCTACGCTTCATTCACAATGGGACTCACTATTTGGAGTTTTGGAATGTCTAGATTTACGAGCATACATTGTTAAGTAGTTGTTTGTACGGTTTTTTTTTATCATCAATCGATTTTGGAATTATTGGCTAGCTATTTTGCTCTGGTATCAAAGTCAACACATGTTGGATTAGAACCCACGTAGGGCCAAACAATATACATCTTGGGTTTGAAACCACACAGGCCAAAAAAAAAATCCCACGCGGACTCTCTGGACCAAAGACTTGACTCTGAGAAACCAACAGGGATGGGGCCACGCAGTGGAAAAAGGTCAAAGACCTGGCTGGGCTGACTAATGCTATTCAAAGCCCAGCTGATCTAGTCATCAATATTGTGTGAAAACCAAAATCACAAGATGTCTTGATCACTTATAAGTCACGACCCAAACACAGATGAATTGACACTATGTCCTTCAAAATACGAATCTCAAAAACTCAATTCCCATGTAACGAAGCATGATAGGTGCGTTGCGGAAATTTAGGCACCTGTGGGCCAGGGCTGACACTCTCTCACTCAGCCAAATGGCTTACCCGGAAATCCCCTGTAACTTGCTCTCTATCTCCATAAATATGTGCTTCACCCAAAGCCTCATGGCATCTCGTTCACACATACATTATTCATCGTTGCTTTTTTTGAGTGATCATGTCTCCTTCAATTTCATTTCTACTTTATTTTTGGGTTGGGTTTCTATGTATTGGAACCTTAAAGTTCAGTTCCTATGTTGGAGGTGCAAACGTGACTTGTTTGGAAAGAGAGAGACAAGCTCTTCTCAACTTCAAACAAGGTCTCAAAGATCCCAGCACCCGGCTCTCTTCATGGTCGGGCGACGACTGCTGTAGATGGAAAGGAATTCGCTGCAACAACAAAACAGGGCATGTTATCAAGCTTAACCTCCGCAATTCATATCAAGAAGAGTTCTCCTCAAGAAAATACATTCAGTTCAGCCAACAAATGGGCCAACCTGACATGGATGATGATTTTCAAGCAGAATTCAGGAGGTCATGCATATCTGGTGAGATAAACCCATCTTTACTTGAGTTGGAGTATTTGATGCACTTAGACCTAAGCTTCAACTGTTTTGGAGGAATAGGCATCCCAAAATTTTTCGGTTCCTTCAACAAACTGACATATCTCAACCTCTCTGGCTCGGGCTTCGGAGGAAGGGTTCCTCATGAGCTAGGAAATCTCTCTACACTGTGTTATCTTGACCTTAACAATGAAGCCTGGCTATTTGCTTATTCAAGTGTCTTTGGAGATTATGGTTCTCCTCTTCCATTTTATGAATTACATGTTGATAGCCTTCATTGGCTCTCTCACCTTTCTTCTTTGCAACACCTTAAGATGAGATCCTTGGACCTTAGTATGGCAGCTGATTGGTTGTTATCAATAAATATGCTTCCTTCCATTCGAAACTTACAGCTACCCAATTGCAATCTCCCTAACATTTCCACATCTCTTCAACATGTGAACTTGTCATCTCTTTTGACCCTTGGTCTCTCTGAGAACATGCTTGGTCCTGGGGTTCCTACTTGGCTGTTTAATATAAGCAGATTGATGTCCCTTAATCTTGATGACACTTATCTCAGTGGTCCGCTTCCAACTGCACTTGGGAGCCTCTGCAACTTACAGACCTTATCTTTGCAAGACAATTTTATCAGTGGAGAGATAAACAAATTTAAAGAGTGTTTTCAAGGACGCATTAGAGGTAGTTTAAAGGACTTACTTTTGGGAAATAATGAACTCAGTGGGTATCTTCCTCACTGGTTGGGACGATTCACTAATCTTAAGTCTCTCGATCTTTTTGGTAATTCCCTTTCCGGTTCGATTTCTCCATCTCTTGGAAGATTGTCATCATTGACAGATTTGAGTCTAGGATACAACTCTCTTTCCGGTTCTATCCCTCCCTCTCTAGGAAGATTGTCATCCTTGAAAGCATTAGATCTTCGTTTCAACTCTCTTTCCGGTTCTATCCCTCCATCTCTAGGAAGATTGTCATCCTTGAAAGCATTAGATCTTCGTTTCAACTCTCTCTCTGGTTCTATTCCTCCATCTCTTGGAAGGTTATCATCCCTGAGCATGCTCTTGCTCTCCGATAATCAATTGAATGGGTCTATCCCTCGAAGCATTGGACAACTTTCAAATCTAGAGGATTTGGAAGTGCAAAATAATTCTTTTCATTGTATCCTGTCAGAAGCTCACTTTTCCAACCTCAAAAAATTGAAAATATTATCCACGTATTCAACTTCATTACTTTTAAATGTGAGCCCTAGTTGGATTCCACCTTTTCAACTCACACATCTCATGATGGACGATTGCAAATTAGGGCCCCAGTTTCCACCTTGGATTCGAACGCAAAAGGAATTAGTTTATTTGTCCCTTTCAAATGTAAGCATTTCTGATGCCATCCCTGATTTCTTTTGGAACATTTCTTCGACCATTTACTTCATAGATCTATCTAGTAACTCAATTTCAGGGACGCTTCTGAAAAGTGTTGGAGAGAAGGCATCCAATCTAATGCATTTATCGCTATCCTCAAACCATTTAATGGGAAGCATCCCCATGTCCATGTGCAAAATGAAATTTTTAACGAATCTGGACCTCTCAAACAATCATTTGATGGATGAAATTCCTCCATGTTTAGGGGACTTGCAATTTCTGAATGCTTTGAATTTGGAAAATAATAGTCTCTCTGGAAATATTCCAAACTCCATAAGTTATTTGTCCTCGCTTAAATCATTGCACTTGGGTAAGAATAAGCTTACCGGAGAATTCCCTGCATCCTTGAGAAATTGCTCACGATTGATCACACTTGATCTTGGGGAAAATAGATTTGTGGGGAAGATACCAAAATGGATCGGTGAAAACTTGACATCTCTTCGTTTCCTCATCTTGCGATTTAACATGTTCGATGGTAACCTTCCTTCACAATTGTCACTACTTTCTGAACTTAAAGTCTTGGACCTTTCCCAAAACAATTTCTCAGGAACCATACCAGCATCCTTTGGTAACTTCAGTGCTATGTCTATTGTTCAGAAAGGAAACGGGTATGTGAGTATTGATGATGTATTTGGTGGTTCAGAGAGTATATGGGTGTCATGGAAAGGAGCTCAATATGAATATAGCACAACAGTTTCGCTCGTGATAAACATAAACCTATCAGGCAATGATCTGTACGGAGAGATTCCTACAGAAATTACTCAACTTCGAGGATTGCAGAGTCTGAACTTGTCAAAAAATCATTTGACAGGAACAATCCCAAAAGAGATTGGTGACCTGCGATGGATAGAATCTATTGATCTCTCATGGAATCAACTTTCAGGTGCAATTCCGGATAGCTTGTCAAACTTGACTTCTTTAAGTCGGTTGAACTTGTCATATAACAACTTTTTAGGAAGAATTCCGTCAGGAAACCAACTTGATACCATCAATGATTCATCTATTTACATGGGAAACCCTTTCTTATGTGGGCCCCCAATTTCAAACCAATGCCCAGGAGATGAAACATATAAAAATCCACAATCAATTGTTGAAGATGATGTGTTGGCAACACAACTATTTTATATTAGCATGGGACCTGGATTTGTTGTGGGCTTTTGGATTGTATGTGGTATTTTATTGTTCAAGAGATCATGGAGGATCGCATACTACCACTTTTTTGATGACATGGGCGATTGGTTATATGTTGCAATTGCAAACAAGGTCATGAAATTCAAGAAGGAAGGATGGATCGGCAAGTAAGAGGAGTACAAATCAGTCCTAAATATGTGCACCCTCATACGTTGCTTTGGCATCAGGCGAGTTGATGATCCTTCATGTAGCATCTACAGGTACTAATCTAAACAGTTTCATTCATGAGTCCTTTTCTTTTCTTTTCACGAAGTTTCTAAAACTTCATGATGCACATGATTGTCATTATTAGTCGAAGGAATGGAGATATAGTATACACAAGTGGAAATTTTAGTACTTTACCCAAAGAAAAGGGTGGACATACTAGTAGCAAACTTGTGGATATGACCAATGTATAGAGGTGTGTTATTATGCATTAGTATTCATAGTATATAAGCAACAATATATTTAATGATATGGAAAAGAAGTGTTTGATTTTATAATATACACTTCGAAGAAGGATTTAGGGCTTTTTTTCTCACCTTTTCTTTCTTTTTTTTTTTTTTTTTTAATACAAATTTTCACCTAACGTCATTAATAAATGTGATTTGTCCTAGAAACCTTCCACAAGTCAACTGTTCACTAAATGGAGTATCGAGTTGTGAATTAATGTAATACTTTCTAAAACTATAAAGAAGGTTGTGGAATATGTTTGGTCTACATTATTATCATGCAACAATTGGACAGTTATTTATATAAATATGAAGTGTAGCCTTTTTAAATAACAACAACCCAATAGAAATAGAAGAGGAGACCTATATGACACAAAATAATATATGTTTGTTGAGAAGACAGATAGGACTAATTGAAAAAAAAAAAAGAGAAGAGATAATGGGGTTCTTCAATGGTGGAATCCCTCTGCCATCTGAACCTGTTACTGTATTCCTTTTAGACTATGGAATGGCAGAATCCGTCCGCCATCTTAAACAGTTGGATTGTATATTGATGATGTTTTTCAATGTGCAGGACAAATGAGTGAACTGGAACTCTACTTCATTTCGGGTGAGATTGGATATAGCATTGGCAAATGGAACCGATATGCTTGTGTGTGGCTGAGATTTTAGACTCTTATGTTTGAAGTGTTCTCCTGTGATTTAAGGGGCTGTTTGACATGTATTAAACAAATCCAGACATTGTATCTTTCATGAATGTAGAAAGTGTGTATTTTTCAAATAGGCAGTGTTTGAATCTGTAGCATTTGTAGCACTTGTAGAAGCTTCAAGGAAAGAGAAATGGTTGGAATCACAAGAGTGTATCTGTTAGTGTCACATTTTCGTGAATCACTGTGTTTTGTGTTGTCAATTCCGTGCCAATGTGTCCCGAAGACCTTACCTCTCAAAGTACTTCAAGGAAGATCTAATTCAAGAGGTTTATCAAGCTTTTGGAGGGACCAGATTCGTCAAAGAAAGACTCCATGTGTGTGTGCCAACCTTCTCAGGTAATTTAGACCTAAACCAGTCCTCTTCTGGACCCTAGGACTCTTGGAAAAAGCTCCTTTTTAAATCTGTTTTCAAACTCATTTGTTAGCTCCAAAAAGTCCTGAAGGAGGTTTGGTGACCTTTCGGTCACCTGGCGGGTAGCCTCTTTGCAAAAAGCTGCTAACCGCCAGGTAACCGAAATCCCACGGTTACTTTTCTAGAGAGCAAACTTCTCATCTGATATGGGAGTTCGGTCACCGAGCGGTCAGCCGTGCTGGCGGCTAATCGCTAGGTAACCGAATTCCACGGTTACTTTTCCAGAATGCAACCTGTCTCTGGAAATTGGATTCTGTCACCTAGCAGCTCCTAGTGGTCACCTCACGCTAGCCGCCAAGGCCACCGACGGCTAACCGCAAGCTGACCGAATTAGAAAAAATGACCGTTACCTCAGAACAATTGAAAAAAGGCTACCCGAGGTGCAAAGAGGCTAGCCGCCAAAACTAGCCATTGGGACTTTGTCTATAAATAGCTGGAGCTCGTTTTGCTCGAAAATAAGCCATTTTTGATAAGCTTCCTTTGCTATCTCCCTATCAAATCTAAGCTCTCAAACCCTCTTCCAAACACACTTAGATTTGATCTAGGAAAATCTAAGAGCTTGTTTAGCTCCAAGATGAGTGTGAAGCTAGCATCAAGAGATTAAAGCTTCAACTCCGGTTAGAGCTTCAAGGAATACTTTCCAGGCTTCATCAAAGGAAGTGTTCTACTCCTCATCAACTTCTACAATCTGTGTAACCACTCTAAAATGTGTGTGGGGGATTAGATCTATGTGATCGAACCTCGTTATCAAAATTGAGTAGTGTAAGTGATTGGAATCAGTATTTGTATAGTTTGATTATTCTTAGTGGAACCAAGGGACTGTGTGACCCTTGTGAGTGGATGTAGGACATATGGTCCGAACCACTATAAATCTGTGTTCATCTGTTCATCTTGCTTGTTTCAATGTCTTGATCTAGTTTCATGTGCTTTCTCTAACATTGAACATTGCTAAATGCACACACCTTGCCCACTTCTCACTAGTTCACTTTGAAATCTTGTTTAATTTGTTAAAAATTGACAAAGAAGTTTCATAGTCCTATTCACCCCCCTCTAGGACTTGTACATTGGCCCTAGCTGCACTTTCAGTATCAAGTGACAGCTCAACACCACTATGTATCAAGTGACAGCTCAGCACCACTATCTTCATGGGTCATCAACCTGATCAACATCCATACATTTGAGAGATCTCTTCTTCACTCTTATGTTATACATCCCATCCAATTATACAGCAAATAAGGATGGGAGGACTAGGGGAAAAGGTTCCTGGAAGTTCTTACTTCATGTTTTGAAGTGATGCTTCTATCTCGAGTGCTCTCTAGGTGTGCTTGCTTTATATCTCGAAATGGACCTTTAAATGGATGGTTTCAGGGATGACCTTTATGAGAGATGTATTAGACCTTTTTGGGAATTGAGAACTGTATCAGGGACTCTGATGAACCTTTGAAATTGGAGTCCAATGGATAATAAATACTGAGAACCTATCAAAAATTTAATTTCATGCAAGACGCTTAAGAAACAATAAACCAGCAATAGCTGCAGAGCATGCAGCTTTATGAAACTATATGAGTAGTCATTATAACAATATAGCATATTGTTCAAAACCTATTTGATCAATCCCTGTAACAAAATGACTCAAACAATCATAAAAAAAACTTTCAGAACTAAATCAGACAATCATAAAAATCACAAATTCAAACATTTCACAACTTCTCAAAATGTTTTACAACTTCTCAAATATTCATAAAAAGCATCCATCAAACATTCACAACACCAATATTCATAAAATTGAACATTCATAATACAGGAATTGCTGTAGCTCCAGCACCATCCTTGAAATGAAGGGCTTAAACACAATTTAACATTACACCATTTTTACAATGCCGGAACTGAAAAGACAGCAACTGATCTGCTGCAATTGTTTATACATGAGACCTCAAACACAGAGTCAATAAATTGAACCATATAACGACATAACATATCAATCCGGAATAGAACAGACCACCAGTGCACACACTTACCATGCACATGAGAATGCTCCATAAACACAATTAATTTGAATGTTAAAAGACGTGCTCTTGTTTGAGTTTGAGCCTTTTCCTTTGATGATTTGAGTCTCTTCCCATGCCCCCTTTGTAACAACACGTGAAGGATCTCAACAATTAACTTCATTATCTCATGCCATCTTTTCCTCGCCCTTGTGGTCGCTTGCATCTGACCCCTTGTTGGAATTTATCTTTCGCACTTTCTGATGCTCTTCGACAACTAATCCTATCAAATATTCAAACCACTCTCTAGATGAGTTGGCATCTTCAATGAGCCTCATGGTAGCATATGACACAACTGAGTATGTCTCACCACTAACAAGTCATTGCAAATAGATCATATTTCAATCCCCCTTGCATCAATAACTCTTTTTTCTTTGGCATACCTGGTCCATCTCTTTAGAATGTAATGTTGCGGTAAATTTTTTATGTAAGATTGAATTAACACAGGCAAAACATGACGCATGGAATGCCTTCAAACTAAAAACATTTTACATGTACAACATGCATGCATCACCTCCTTCTTCATAACAACCTGCCGTTGGATCTCATTTTCATCCGCCAAATTAATAACAACATAATTACAACTGACTTCGTCCTCTTTTACAAGTTGTGGAACACATGCCGTGATCATCCACAACTCATATTGAAACTTGTAAAATATTTTTCGTGTATAAAATCTCTGCCATTTGCTTCTCCATTGGAAAAGGAGACTTCAATTTAGGCTTCTTGTTAAGAGACTCCCGGTCCTCCTTTGCCTCAAGGTATTTTTGTCGTGCAATGCCACTCAAAACGCAATATAAAATCAATTAAAGTGTTCTTGTAAGACAAGCATTGCTTCAAGGATGCATTTCATGCTTACAATTCTCAGAGTGGTGGACCGGCCTCCAAAGAAAATGTGATCTAAGTATGTAGGGACCCATTTCTCACGAATCTTATACAAATCACGTAGCCAGTCATTGTCAACAATTTCAAACTCTTCTAGAATCTGATTCCATTCACCGTCAAAATGTTCCGGTGTGTCCGAGTTGTAAATGCAACCTTTTGACCTTTCCAAAAAGTCTTTATTGTGAATTGAAACTCCTCCTAACTTTAAGGGCAATTTATCCAAAATTTGCCGCAGGCAATATCGATGGCATGTGGTCGGCATGACTAACTTAATGGCCCTTGTCATGGCAAAATCATGTTTGGTTCTAATAGCCTTTGGTGGACCTCCTGGCATAGCTTCAAGCCTGGCATGACTAACTTAATCTCTCTCTTTGGGTGCTCTGGGTCTGAAACTTGGCGGGAGTTTTGGGCGGGAACGGAGGAAAGGAACGAAAAGAAGTTGGTAGGTTTTTTTTTTTTTTTTTTGTTCTTAGAGACTCTGTATCTTAAATGGCTAATTAGATTAGGATGTTTCTTGTTCTTTACATTCATTGAGATTCGTAGTTAGATATTTTTCCAATGGCTCTTTTATTAGGCATTGAAGCAAAAGGTGGTAGAAAACATGTCATATTTTTTACTAATTATGTTTTAATTTCGGTTTTGAGAGTGGATTTGAAACTGTACTACCACAATGAGGTCATAGGAGAGTTATTCGGCTGCAAAACCCAGCCCAAAGGAATTAGTCCGGCCGCCCGAAAGGCTCAGACACCCTCCATTATCAGAAAAACAAAAATAAAGATAAAGAACTTAAAGCATGAAGCTTGTGATCTCTGCTAGATCTATGACATCTGTGTTAAAATTGATTATTGGCTTTTCATAAATGAATTTTCAATGTAACCCGCCTTCATAGTGCTTGGGGCCTTTGGCATTTTCTCAGGAGAAATAAATAAATAAATAAATAAAAAACCATTTTAATAGGGCACAACCAGTGCAGAGCAGCCAAGAGAGGCATCGATGAGAATTTTATTTATTTACTAAAGATCTATAAGATATCAGGCCGTTCAGATGATCGTAGCCTTAAATTTTATTTTTTAAGTCCTTAAAGTTTAAATGTGATATGCTGTGCAAATTCTTGCGATAAGAGCCAATGATGATGAGTCATGTGTAACAAGCTCAAAGGGGATGGAATCCAAGGAGGAGTCATATCTAAGCACACATCACACAAAACATCCACCCAACCCCAACCCAAAACCAAGAATCATTTTATATCAAGAAAAGCAACATCACCATTTCTTAACACATGACTATCTAGTAGCCAGGTCCCTTATTAACCATGTAATCAGAAACAATCTGTGATGCACTCACCAAGTCATGTATGGGTAGGAAAATAGGTAAACGTTACACGCGGATTAGGCGTTATTAAAATCATTTCAAATTAAATCATCCTAAACTTTGACCTAGTTGCCCTGATTTTAACTTGGTATTAGTCCACGTTGATGCCTAATTGGATCAATTGCCAATAAATATAGAGCAGGCCTGTGAAGGATTGAATCGGTCAAATGCCTAGTTTATAAAAATTCCCATCAGAAACTTCCCACTAATTAGTTTCAGCTCAGCAGAAAAAGATGTCAACTTAGGCCATTTGGTCGGTCACACCAACTTTCTTATAGCCCATCAAGCCAGTTTGCATGTAAGTGCAGGCTGATCGATTTCACCAGAACATCATGGAGATTCCTCAGGGCATGAAACCCGAACCTACCCTTGATTGATCCAATCATCCTCAAATTTGGGATACACACACCAATTCTTCTTCATTCATTTTCCAATTCAATAAGCACAAAACTCCTGTTCTTCTATTACAAAGATTCAGTGATACCTTCCTTTCAGTATACACCCAAGTCAATATATGAAGTAGTATCATAAAATAAGCTTTGGTACACCTCCCATTCTCTGATTGCCCCAAATGATAGTGACGCAGTGGCCTTCACAAGTATAGGATTTAGAATCAAGTTTGACATCAATCGTTAAGCCAAGCAGGCCTAGTTTAGCCAACCAGAAGAACTGGACTCTAAATTGCTACAACATGCCACACCAAGTAAGAAATAATCTCATTTGTGACAATCCGAAGCTGATGGACCCTTCTTAAATTTGAACCATCAAATCAGAAGGCCTTTATTGAAATGGAATCTCCAAGTTTCACTCTGGTCAGAAGTGATAGTCACTGTTAGCTCGATCAAACATGAATAATATGATCAATTTCAAAACTCAATGGAAGCTCATAACATTTTTCTAACATGTGATTGACCAATGGTGACATCCAGAATAAAACCTAGGTTTGTTATTTTATGAAGGGCCGTTTGATTGGTGTTATAGATTTAAGAACGACGGCCCCGATCAGGCAATCACCATGCAGTAGGACATACAGCGAAGGATGGTTTCACCCCAAACCAACAAATCCAGACTGCTCACCCCTAGCATCCATATTTAAAGGACACATGTGCCGTGTTGAGATTTTCTAGATGCACCTAGATATTCAAATGCAACGAGGACTTGAGAACTAAAGCCCAAAATCTTCACAATAATTACAGTTTTTCCCATAATAGAATGGGGTCATGAAGTAAGGGCTTTAAATTAGCGGGAAGACATTATTATGTAAATAACATAGGTTGAATGACACATATCAGCACATAGAGACAGCTGTTTTGCGGACTACACGTCATTTGCTCCGGTAGCATAGAGTGCTTTAATTTCTTCAACATCATCATAGCTACCCAGGAATATGGGAGATCGCTGATGAATCTTTGTAGGAACCAGGTCAAGTGCCTGTAAAACAGGAGGATGTAATTAGTCAGTTATGAATATTTTTTCAGTTCATTACTAAACTAGCCAAGATATTCCTAAAAAACTAATACACAGTCTGTTGCAATACAAGAGAATGGTTTTCAGGGTATGCCATCATTTGAAAATAGAGTGCTTTCAGAAAATTGTACATGGACCTTGTCAATGAACCACGCGTTTTCCAGATCTGATAGTGACAGAGAATAGTTTCCAGAAAATCCTATCCCGTTAGGCGTTGTATATGTACCAGGCTTCAGGAGTACATAGGACATTAAGGGTTATTGGGAATGCAGATACTAGTAGAAACTAACGAGATGAACATATGCATAAAAGTTTTCTAAATCAAGATTACAATACTAGAATCAAGATTTACTATATATATAAATGAAAATAGAAAATTAAAATCTAAGCAAGTAAGAAAAAAGATCTGGTTTGTACCCGTTGCTTTCCTGTGAAAGCTTGACCTCCAGCTTGTTCCATCAAAAATGCCATTGGAAAAACTTCATAGAGAACACTGTTCCAAGTGGTACACCAGTTTGAGTCAACAGTGTAATAGTACAAATTGTTAATTATCTGTATTAAAGGAAACTGCAATCTTCAAACACACCGTAGTTTTCCATTTGGACTCTTCTTATCTGCAGGATACAAGAAGACACCCCCATAAAGCAATGTGCGGTGGACATCAGCTACCATGCTGCAAATGATAAAATGTACAGCATTAGCAATTATAGATATATGTGCAAGGAAACTACGGCAAAATTATTATTATTCTTTTAATTCTTACTCACTGTTGAAGCCAGCAGTCAATCACATCTACAACTACAAGAGCTTCAACCCCATTAAAATGGGTCGTATACTAACATAATAAGTTAGAAAAAACCCCTTAACTTTCTAAATATAGCAGACACATAACATAGATCTTTGCACCTCTCTCCTGTGTTTCATTTTTTTTATTGCCAGAAATTCGTGTTCTCTTTCATTTTAATGCAATTCTTTAATTTGAAAAAAGAAATAGAAATTATGGTTCATGCATATGGTAAGTTAAAAATGTTCCACATACCTTCCAATGTATCTCAGAGACTTTGGTGAGGAACCATCCTTAGGGAACTTGCAGTTCTCCACATACCTGTACACTTAATAACATTTAGCAATTGGTCCTTCAAAACTAGTAATTAAAATGAAAAAAACAGTGGACTGCTTGGTACATACTTGGTTGTTGGTCCATCCCAGTTCTTGGCATTTCCTTCATTCACTGAGTAAATTTTTCCTTTTTTGGGAATCTACATGATAGGGGAACTACCAGTAATATTAAAATATGCTGAATTATAAATCTACAATAGAGATAAAACTAAAATTTTAAGAGACATTATCTGCTAGCGTAAGCATAATTGAAATCAGAATCCATGTGTTACTAAATCTCAAATAAATCTTTTCATTTTCTTAATTGAAATCAGAATCCATGTGTTACTAAATCTGAAATAAATCTTTTCATTTTCTTAAATCTTAGAGGGATAGTGGGTAATGGGTGTGGGCTTCATGCTTGAAAAAACTCATGAACAACAAAATCTCACAATTGGAGGTTCTTCTAAAATTCTTAGAAGGTGAGGATTTGTCTGCGGAGGGAGGGATTGTAATATTGTATACATCTGATAGTGTAAGCATAATTGAAATTAGAATCCATGTGTTACTAAATCTTAAATAAATCTTTATATTTTATTAAATCTTATAGGGATAGTGGGTAATGGATGTGGGCCTCATGCTTGAAATAAACACATGAACTACAAAATATCACAATAGGAGGTTCATCTAAACTTCTTAGGAGAGCATTTGCTGTTGAGGGAGGAATTGCATATGCGCACGGAGGATGCTAGTGTAACTTTCTTTAGCAAATCTATTTCCTTGGCAACCCATCCTAGAATGAATCTCATTTTCCATTTAAATACATACGGAAATCCTTTTTCCCCCTAAAGAGTCGAGCTTTTTGTTGGACTGCCACATCCAATAAAATTCTAAAAATTGATCACCTCAAATCGGAACACATGACTTAAACCTGACACTGAAAATAGGTCTGGCCAATAGTATAGTGCAGGTACATTCATCATATTTAACCACCCATCAAATTTGCATGAAACAATATTTAAATTAAGGGAAAACATATACAGTTCTACTTGGTTTGAGAAAACTGGTCTTGAAAGCCCCCCTATGCCCACATCAATGTGAGAACTCAAACCAGAATTTTTAAATTTTCCAAGGTGGTTCCCCAAAAATGCCCCAGACAGTACAGATAGGCTTTGCCGAAAAATTCATGCCCCAGACAGTACAGATGTTGATGTCATCATTACTGTACAGCTACTGAGGTTAGCCTAGATCTGAAATGCAACTTCGCTATAGATCCAAGCTCTGATACTTCCAGGCAAAGTTTTATTAGGGTTTGGAATTAAAATTAAGAGTGAGAAAAAACAAAAGGAAAATATGAGAGAGAGAGAGAACAGAGAAGTTCGGCAGAGGTTATATATCACACTAGATGATAAGTAGAACTATTTTACTACAAATACAGTCCCAGATTCATATGTTAGGCATTAGAGCCTGTTCATTTCATGTATTGAATTCCATAGGAATTCTATGACTTTGTATTTCTGGAAGTGGTTAAAAGTAAAGAATCAAAGCTGAATATCCAAAAATGACCATCAAATAACCTCCCCTTTAATCAAAATTTGGGTCAAGGGAAGATGAAAATGAATACTTAGCCATTACCCCAGTAATTCAAATCATAGAAAAGTCAAGGTCACATCTACATCGCTAACTCTCACCTCATATCTCTCCTTTTTAATAATCCTTCATTGGAGCCCATTCGAGCATGACTTCCTATGTGTTATATGCAAACTTTTTTTAATGGCATTATTCTATGCAAACAAACAGGCCCATAATTTAAAAAGATTAGATCCATTGGCTGGAATTGTTAACTTCTAACCAAGGCATTATTAAAAGTAATTGCTGACATCAGATTTTATTTTATTTTATTTTAATGGTGGCATCAAATGTATTTTAGAAAAGTTGTAGATAACATGCAAATAATGATGAAAAAATTATTTGTTTTCAATTATATTGATACAACACTCACCTTTATGTCTGGATGAGTTAGTATAAACTCCCCTAGTGATGGATCAAGAGTGAAACCATTGACACCGGTTCCAGTGCTCAGCACAAACTGCAAAATATAATTTGTTGAATGAGGGGTCATACAAAAATGAAGTCATAGGCATGAAACTGCAAGCCAATAAAATCATTTAACACTGGTTCGTAAATGAAATTGGAACAGGATAGATGTGTATTTGGGTAGGTTCAAACAATCTCAGAACAGGGAACAACATTTAAGATTGAAAGAATAGTGTATTTTCAGATTCGGATTTGTGGAAACTTGGCGACGGTGGATGCGTGAGTGTATTTCAATTACATCTTTCTCTGTTTTGGTCAATGGCTCTCCTTTGAAGTTGTTTAAAGCTTCCAAAGGTATCCAGCAAGGGGATCCACTCTCCCCGTTTCTATTTACGATTGTGGTGGAGGCTCTAAGTTCCCTCTAGGTGAAAGCTAGAGAGATGGGAGTGATAAGTGGGTTTTAAGCAAGTAGGAATGGGGAGGTTATTTCTCACTTGCAATTTGCAGATGATACGCTTCTTTTCAGCTCGACTAAAAGGGAGGAAATCATGGCTCTTAAAAGAATTTTGCGGTGTTTTCAATTGGTTTTTGGTTTGAAGGATAACATGTCGAAAATTCAATTAGTGGGAGTTGGGTCAGAAGAGACTGCTCAGTCTTTGGTGGCCATGTTGCATTGCAAATGGGGGGACTTCCTATTTTTTATTTGGATCTTCCTATAGGGGTGAAGTCGAGATATAAGTCTTTGTGGGATCCGATTATTCAAAAATTTTAGAAGTTGTCTTCTTGGAAGAAAAAATGTTTATCATTGGGCGAAGGATCACTTTGATAAAAGCTTGCTTGTCAAATATCCCGGTGTACTATATGTTGCTCTTCAAGATGCCGAAGGTGGTGGTGGAGAAGCTAGACTGTATTCGCAAGAACTTTCTCTGGGAGGGCAAGAGTGATAAGTAGAAATTGCATTTAATGAAGTGGAGTGAGGTGATCAAACCAAAGTCATGTGGGGGTTTAGGCCTTGGTAATTTGGAGAATAAAAATGCAGCTTTATTAGTGAAGTGGGGGTCGGGGTTTGGTGAGGAGAGAGGCACCGTGGACGAAGGTCATTGTTGACAAGTATGGGGTGGACAGATTGGGGTGGTGGCCTAATCCGGGTCATCAGTCCTGTAGATCAAGTTTGTGGGGTGCAATTGCTTCGGTTGGGAATGCATCTTCTATAAGTGGGGAAGTGTTATCCAAAGGAGTGGGTTTTGTGGTGGGGGATGGGAGGGATGTTAGGTTTTGGTTGGATGATTGGGTTGGGATGGGCCCCTTGTATGAATTGTTTCCTAGGGTCTTTAGACTAGTGTCCAACAAGCAGTCTACTGTCAGTGACTGTTACGAGGTGAGGGATGGTTGTACTTTGTGGGGTGTGACCTTTAGAAAGAGTCTTTGTTTGTCGGAGGAGGTCCAGTATGGGGAGTTGTTAAGTCTTCTCTCAAACGTCTTTTTGTGCAGGATTTCCAAGGATTTGGAAGCCATCCATATCCGGAGAATTCTCGACGAAAGGTTTTTACTCAGCTTTGGAGGGGAATCATCTCCCTAGAGCTTTTTCTTCCCTTGTTTGGACGGGTTTGGTTCCTCCCCGAGTAGAAGCTTTTTGTCAGTTAGCAATTGCAGCGAAGTTTTCAACAACAGATAACTTGAGGAGAAAAGGATTGACATCGTCCACCATCACACACACTTGTGTAATGTGTCATAAGGAGTTGGAGTCTCTCTCCTCCTCCTGTTGGTTGGTTTAAGTCTAATGCTAATGGGGCCGTGAGAGGGAAGCCAGGACCGGCTGGTATTGGAGGGGTGCTTTGGAATTGCAATGGGAACGTCTTATTTATGTTCTCCAAATATGTGAGGGTTCGTGACTTTAATGAAGCAAAGGTTATTGCTATTTTGGAATCTCTGCGATGTTTTTCAAGGTACTACCATGGCATTCTTATTGTGAAGAGTGATTCTTCGAATACAATCGGTTGGGTTTCGAATCGTATGGCTTATCCATGGAAGTTCAAGTTCCTCCTTAATGAAATCCGGGATTTATCCATTACCGTAAATGTTTGCTTTTGACATCATAGTAGGTCAGCAAACATGATGGCGGATGCTTTAGCCAAGCAGGGTGTTGAGAGAGTTTCCCCTTGGAAGGGTTTTATCATGTAGTTGTGGTGTGAGGGGGGTACAATATACTCTTGTACCTTTGTGTTCCTTCACTCTTTCTTTTGCTTTTCTTTTTTCTCTCTTTGTAATCTCTTCTCGTTTCAATAAAAGTTATTGTTACCAATCGAAAAAAAAAAAAGATTGAAAGATTAGTGATAATGATGGTTCATATTTCATATGGTTCAAACCATCATGAAAGCATTTAAGAACAAATGAATGCAAATTGGTGTAAAAAAGTGAAAGCTCGGTTTACCGTGCAAGAGCTTCCATACATACAATAACCAGCTGCTAGCATATTTTTCCCAGGCTGCAAAACATCATCTAGCGTTGGTTCTTTCGTATCTTTCACCATGTATATCCCAAAAATCTGGAGGCACAAGACATGGACAACAATCATAACCATGAACAATTAACTTTTAATATATAGAAACAAAAGAAAACTATACATCAGTGACAACAATCATCACTGTTAAGGCATGAACAACAGACTTTTTAAGTTTTAATATGTAGAAACATAAGAATACTATAAATCATTTTAAGCACAAAGAAAGGCAACATGTGGGTTACTTTTCCATTTCGTACTTGTGAATATAGCACATTCCTTTCTAATGAGAGGATACTATCAATATAAAATAAAAAAATATGATTATTATTCAAGCACATTATCAAGGAACAATTCAGCATAAAGGACTCACCGTTCCAATGGAAACACCGCAGTCAATGTTAGAGGAGCCATCCAATGGATCAAAAACAACACAATACCTGCACTATTAATAAGAATTAAGATCAACTACATCAGTAATTGTAAGTCTAATGATTTGACAGGAGTTATATGAACATCAGAAACTATGACTTTCAAAGAACACCTTCCACGCTTTGATGGCTCCACAATTGTTGCTTCCTCATCCTCTTCCGACACAAGAATGCACTGTAAAATATGGTCCGAATGTTTAATATGATTAGTATTTTCACTGAATTCATAATGAGAAAGGGATACTCATAACACTTACCGTTCGACCACTACTTATGAGTGCCTTGACGAAAACGTCATTTGAAAGCACGTCCAGTTTCTTTTGTTCTTCACCCTGTATACATGAAATGAGGCAATCAGGTTTTTCTCAGTTCGGAAAAGGCATTAGAAAATTATAATTGAGAGACCTAAAAGGATCTGTTGCAGCATGAATGGAGAAAAAGTCAGTGATACAAGGTTTTACACAACTGCTTGATCTGAGTATCCAATTTCTTGAAACTCTTGAAACTATGTCCTCCTTTCTTTGCAAGTCAGCATCTAACATGAATCAACAGCCACAGAGTTCAGAGGAGACTAACCTGAACATTAGTTTCTCCAGCAAGTCCAATGAGTTTTGCAAGACCTGCCTGTTGAATAAATAGTACAAGGATAAGCAAAGCATGACAAGTACAAGAAAGGAAAAAAAAATTGAAAAACAAAATAACCCGATCATTGTCATAAGTTAAATTAATTTTTTTAGTCTAATTATCATAAGTTAAATTATGTATTTGGATCTCCAACGAATTATATGATCCTCAGGATGAGGCATGCTAGTACCCCAAGCCTTGTGAAGTACAAGCAAGGCAATGGACTCTGGATCCAGACCCATTCCGATGGGCCCCACTGTGGATGATCAACAGTGCAGCAAGTACCTCACCAGCGCACAATTGTGATAGGACTTTAATATAAAAAAAAAAAGAAATCTAAAACCAGCCCAAATCCAACTGAAGGAAAAGGAAAAACACTAGACAAATAGGATCTGCCAATCTAGGAAATTTTTGCCCATTTGGGGGCTTGGCTAACCATAGTAGAGCCACCAGTCAATGTGAATCCTTTGGTGATGTAGGAGGATGATTGGATTCAAATTCGAGGGGCAAAACTCAAATCCCAAGCCTAAGCTTGAACTAGATCCAGGAACCAGCATGTAAGATCAAACATTTGCATACAAATCCACCAAAATGGAGAGAAAATCACAACTTCATTAATAATAGCATGCAAATGAGAGGGAGATAATTACATCGGATAGAACTACAATGCAGCGGTGTTGCATCATGATGCATGGTGGGGCCCACCTTTTCCAAATCCAGGCCGTTCATCAGCTTTAATGGCACGCCCATTATATTTGTTGCATCTAAATTTTCAAAGGAGTTTTCAGTGGGCCACCCATTAGATTGATCACATGTAGGGAATCCCTACATTTTTATTCCAACAAAAGAAAAGTAAAGCAAGTTCCATCATGTGTTTTAGATCAAGTCAAATCCAATGGTGGGTATGTTACATATTTAAATAATAATTTTCAAGATTACCACTACATAGGCTGTTAGGTCCAATGACCGGCTTGGATTTTTAGAGGGTGAGCAGCCTAGGGCTGTCAAAGGGCCGGGCCGGGCCTGAGCAGGCCAAAGCCCTCGAAGGGCCTGCACTATCTAGGCCCTTACCCTACCCTCGAGGGCTAGGGCCAGGCTCGATGCCTCAAAACCAAAAAAAGTATTATTTATTTATTTTGCGTTGTTACCATGAATGTGAGTGTCGGTCGAGCATTATCTTGTCTAAGCTCAATTACAAAGGAACCATTAAGAAAACATCGGGAGAATATGACTTGGGTTCTAGAGATACAATTTTATTTATTTTGTCAAAGAAGGAAAATGGTTAAAGAGTATGATCTACTTCACACCTTTCATATGGATTTTCATGAATGAAATCATCCCAGCAGTGTCTTATCTTTGAGAGTTTTAAACCATTTACACTCACATACCTTTCATCAATTCGCATTATTTTTAATTAAACAATGATCGGACTATTACACTTTGTTGAATTTCAGTCACAAAAATAAATGCACTTTAAAAATACTTTTTAGTTTAGACTTTTAAAAATTGAGAGTTATAATTATCTAATTAAAAGGATATTTGGATCACCCCATGTCCTTTAAGTTCCATGCACATACAAACTAACTCTATGAATTGGTTGACAAAGTAGAGGAAAAAGTGTATTATTACCAATAGGAAGGAGTACACCCCGTTTTCCATTAACAAGGATTTATAAAAATAATATAAAAGGCCTAAATAAGAAGCAATAAAGCTAAAAGAAAAGGATTAGAAGCAACCGTGCAACACTTATTGATTATGTATTAAGTACAATACATAACTTAAATAATTAAATATAGATGGAATGAACCAAGTATGCATGTATGGATTTTTAGGACATTTTGTAATGGGTAGGTGGGTTACCAAACTGCCTTCGTATCCCCCTATTACTACTAAGTGACTACGATAAGGGCGTTTTAGTATAAATTTAAATATATATATTATATAAAATAAATAAAAGTAGGAGGGCCAAGGCCGGGCCTGGCTAGTACTGTCCAAGCCCAGCCCTTAAATCCCAGGGCCTGCAAAAAATTGTCCAAGCTCGGCCCTAGGGCTTTTTGATAGAAACAAAAGCCCTCATTTTAAGGGCCTTTTGAGGGCCTGGCCGAGCCCCCTTCAATATGCAATTTGGATGCAATCGTTACCTTTGTTTCTGCTATTTAGATTGTGGTTTTCACATAGAAGAGCATGCATTAGGATATCGATGTTACAATAAGGATATTCGCATGTAGCGTTTTGGACCAAGTGGGATATTCTTAGCATGTGGTCTACATGCAAGTGGTCCTCACAACCACAAGTATGTGGCAAACCATACATGCATGGCCCCACCACTTGCTTCTTAGTTTCCAAATCTTTTGGTTTTCTTGTTTTTCAAAAACACATGAATTTTTTAGAAGTGCAATCTTATTCAAAGTAGGTTGTTGATTTGGCTAAGAACTCTATGGGATAGTAACCTGTCTTGGAAAGTCTCTTCGACCGTTCGAGAGTCCAATAAAGATTTCTATAAAGTGTATCTGGTCCCTGCTCTCCTAAATACCAATTCGCATATTGGGGGTTATCAGTCTACCATGTCCCCGTACGGAGATTAGCAGAAGTGCCAATCAAAAGATAGGAAAAGAAGTAAACAAGCCAAAATTCAGTTATATCGAAGCCAGATGCCTTTACCGTTACCTTCTGGTACGCAATAAATTTGCCATGATTTCAATCTATCCTCAGCCTAAATCATGTCGTATCATAGATAATTGGGCATAGCCCAAATCATCAAAAACAATGAAGCCAACAAAGATAACCTATAGGAGTCACTATGTAAATCTTATTATTGGCAATAGAGGAATAGTTTCTTATAAAGATAGAATTTTTTTTATCAGACCCATAAATCTTCATTTCTTAACAATCCAATTCGAACGCATTCATCTTTACATTTCCATAATATCACACCATGATTAATTCGTTTGAACCCCTGCCTGAATCACATTTAAATGTGATTCCACCACAGGGACAGGGTCATCCAAAAAAAGACTAATTTTTCCCAACTCTCAATATCAAAAGCAGGACGAATTTCCTATCCAGGCCAAGTGATCTTTCCTAATGTCTCCAACCAATGTAAAGCCAATTAATGCAAACACAAAATGGAATCGCAACTAAATCAAATTCCATGAAAACCAAACAACCCACAAAAACCCACAAGAGAATTTGACCAAAAGAAAAAAAAAACCCAGAGAGGGAGAGAGAGACCTTATTGACAGCAGAGCAGACGAACTTGCAGCCGAGAACAATATGGCTGAGAAGAATGGAGAAATCACCCCTCGATTCAGGATGCTTCGACTGTTCATTCAGCACATGACGAGTGATCGTCATCAAATCCGTCCGATGAGCATCCGCCGCATGATCCATGGCTCACCCAATTAACACCCACAACACAAACAATCAATCAGCGGTTCAGATCTCAGCTCACTTCCCTCTTCTCACCCCAACCTCACCTTAATATAGAAATCAAAGGAAGAAGCTTTCAACGAATGTTGGAAGGAAGAAGAAGGGAAGGAGGATAGGGCTATCTGGTGTCAATGGAAGGTGGATTCACACGTGTCGATTACGCGACGAATAAGCATATTCGTGGTCGCAGTGAGGATAGGGCTTCGTTTTTCCTCTAATTATAGACCGGCATCATCTTCTCTTGATTTGCCTCGCTCGCCCGCTCGCGCCAGGAAATCTATCTTTGGATTTTTCGTCTTCTTCTGGCGTTGAATTTGTTTTCACGGGGGAAACCAAAAACCGGAATCCAAGCGGAGACAGCGAGGTGAGGATTTTGATTGCTGACGGGGGATCGAAGTTGAAATGCGGGCCCGCCATGCTTGTCCTAGGGATTGGGACTTGGGAGTGTATCTGTGATTGTGTGTGGTTTGGGGCCCACTTTTCCTTGGATTTCGCAATTTGATGAGGGTCATGTCAGTGATGTAATCTATATATATTTTTTAGGGGGAGGATTTAAATAAGACAATGAGTTTTTGCATTGTTTTAAAAAAGGACATAGGTTTTAGAATTTTTTAAATTAGTCCCAAAGTTTTTTCAAATAAGGTTGTTCAGCCGTTTAATGATTTTTGTGTGACGTATCCTTCATTTAAAGTAAAGACATGGTTCTGGCATGTACTGTATTTAGCCGATTGTCATAGGGACATTGATTGTCTTTGGTCACTGAGAGGATGTCGGTGAATAAAATGAGGAGAACACAGAAGAAATGAATGAAGGTTTTATTTCATTGAATGATAATTTTAGAGTTTTAAAAGAAATTGATGAACATAGTCGTTAGAAAATAGCTTTAAATGGATTGACATATTTAATTGAAGAATTCCTAAAAAATTTTAGAAACTGAATATGTTTGAAATTTGCGTCTTTTATTTTAATAAAGCAAAAATTAAAGACCTTATTTGAATTTTTTTTTTTTTTTTTTTTTAACAACAGGGTGTAACTTTCTTGTCAGCGGTGTACGTGGTTGCTTGTGTACACCAGCTGATGAGCACATCTGAGGCCCATAGATCAAGGCACATTGGGGATGAAAATCCACTCATTATGAAATAAAAAAAGTAGGGTGAGTGAACATGCCTCTAACCCTCTTATTCAAGGCGCTCGAGTTTAACAATTTTATATTTATTTAAGAAAAAATTATTGTTGATCCAAAAATCTTGTCCATCCAATGAGTATAAACAAGGGCGAACTAGGAAATTTTTTCAGGGGGTCCAAAGTAAAAAAAAATCAATTAAAAAGTTAAAAAATTTAATAATTAAAAATATAATAGATAACACTCAAAAGTGAAATTACATTACTCTTATTTAGAAAAATCAAAATGTTAGAAGCTTTATTGATTATTATTTTGGAACAAACAAATATGCCCACTATTATATATTCATGAGCAGGATCCATATTTAAAATCTAGACCATTCAAAAGAGGGTCCCACTAGTTTTATCTCGTCAAAAGAATTTATTTCATTCGAATTTATTATAACATAGATAATCGTAATTAAAACATAACTTTTTTATAACCAAAATCCTTCATATCAAATCACAATTCTCTCTCTCTCTCTCTCTCTCTCTATATATATATATATATATATATGTTGGTCTTATGAGAGATATGTCCCACCTTTTATGAGATATAGGAGTGAGGGCCCTCACATTTAATTTGTTAGCATTGGATATGGATCTGAATGTGAGGGTCCACACCCAATCTTTCATTTAAGGTGAGAGATATCCCTCACCTTATATGAGAGATAGGCGTGGGGCCCTTATAGTCGTGAGAACTCCCACCCCTATCTCTCGTGGTGGTGGTGCGGGGGAGGGGTATCTCTCGCCTTATATGAGATATAAGGGTGAGGGCCCTCACATCCATATTCAATGCCAACAACTTAAATGTGAGAGCCCTCACCCCTATCTCTCATAAAAGCATCTCCATATATATATAAAACAGTATTTATGATAACTCTCAAAATAAAAGACAATATAAAATTTAGCATTGGCCCACCTTTTACAAGTCATGCCATTCAAATTTATGTATCCTCCATATATTGACCCTCCCTTCACCCAATTGTGGCAAGCCATCTCTCCAGTTAAAATTATATGTATTAAAATGAAAAAAAAAAAAAAAAAAAAACACTGATACGGCTCTTATTTGTACGCGTGCCAAGACATACTACTATTAGATAAAAGTGAACTATAGGTAAATTAGAACTTAAAAATTAGTGCTATGCATTTTTTTACCTCTAATCGAACTAGCATTTATTAGATTATACCAGAGTTTCCATACTAGCCCAAAGTGGAAGATGATCACCACTGTCACCATGAAAGGTTTTAAATCTAAGTTTTTACTTCATAAAGGTTATGTGAAACTATTTGTGTATTATATACTTATTTTATTCTTTTTGTAAATTATCGATGTAATCTTAATCTTTTTATAAATTTGATATCTTTATAATTAAAAATTAAAAAACTAGCCTAATTGACTCCACTTTTTGGCTTGCCAAGACAAGTTCGAGTATAGAGTTGATAAGCCATGGTAGAAACACCCCATTCACCATTTAGACGTACAATTGGAATAACTGTTTTTCCATAACTCATAATATCTCCCACCCGGTCCAACCTAAGAGCATTTGGCCCTAAGCCCGAGATTCTAAACTGTCGAGAACTAATTCCTAGGGACACATGCAAACCCTTTTATTCACATGCACCGGGTAAAACCATAGGAGGTGCCCAACGAGATAAGTGTGGAGTACAAAAATTCTCCGCTTCCTCAGAGTCGTCCATCATTTGGAAATAAGTTGAAACTCAACACTGATTGATACAAGGTGTTAAATTATGCAAATCCAGACTAATCGCTATTCGTGACAAAAATTCTTGTGGAAGTTCACAAGTGATGACGCAAAATCAACTTGTCACATCAGCAAATACATGGCATGTTGGCTAGGCACACTACCCCCACCCCACAATAAACATTGTGACTGGACTAGCCGAGAGAGAGAGAGAGAGCCACAACGATTGCACTTCAAATGCTTCTCCACAATGCATTCAAAAGGGTTATGAAAATGTAGCCATGGTATGTTTCATCAGGAAAATGGATAAAACACCTTTGAGACGACAAACCAAGTTCCTTCTAGGATGGACCCAAAAGCTAAATGAGTTCTTATGTGTGAGATAAAAATCCCTGCAGCTGCCACAAACTCATTAATGTAAAGAAACTAACTCGGAAGAAATAATCTAAATAGAACTACTAAAGCAGTGGTGCATTATGATTATGAAAAAGAAGATAAAGACCTTTACAAACAGTGTAATTAGCACTTTGATCAACCCCTCATTACTTCTATTCTCTGCATGGTAGCAGACAAACTCAGATATGGTATATGGATATAGAGCGAAGATTCAAGAGCTACTGGATATACCTTATAATAGGAAGACGTGCGCGCAGTATAGAAACAACTGTACATATGTACACACAGTAAACAGCAAAATCAAGATTCCAGAGTGCCTTCGGCTATAGTGCCGGCTGTCAGAGCAGCATCCAAACTACCTTGCTGAAGTATAGAGTCCTTCACTTCTTTGTAGCTCCTCAAATCATCCAGTGCATCAGCAATCGTCTTTGACATGAAAAGCCCCGAAGAAACAATCCCTGTATTGGATTCAGAAGTTTGGTGGGTCTCCTTCCCTGAAACAAGATTTCGGTTAGGTAGAATCTTTTCTCCCCAAGAATTGGGTTTGGGGACTTGTGGAAACTTTGACTGGTTAGAGGAATCCTGCTGGAGAGGTGCTGCAGTCTGTAGCATGCCTACGAGGGAACCAATGGCAGCACCATGGGAAGTTTTTACTGCTAACAGACCCTGCGATTCTAGGCTCTCAGTCTTGTGCCCTTTTCCTTCCAATGATTCAGATCTGTAAATGGCAAAAATATGTGGCGGGTTAGTAAAACACCAATGCAGATAAAAACATTTAGAAGAGTAATTATCCTCATCCAAGACCAAAATCCATCAAGAATAAACAATCTAAGACCAAAATCCATATCTATATAGAACGTGAAAATCAAGAGATTTAATGGTGGCATCGAGGGAAGAGAGTAAGAAGACGAAATACATTTCTAAAAGTATCATTACAAAATCCAAAAATCTAAACTTGTATCTCTTATATTACCCTCTGACTTATCAATTCTCCATTGATGGCCATCATTATCAACTTCATTATAGCCTTAACCCATCTATTTAGAGTCCCCTTTTTTAGTAGTTTTTTTCAACTAGACCCTGTTTAGAGCTATGTTCTTAGTAACTGAACACATACGGACACGTCTTCCTTGCTACTTTACCCAAGGTCTTCAACAGTATCCCCCTTCTAATTTCTTGAATGTACTACCCTTCAACTCATCCTACAGGAGTTATTTTTGGCTTTCAGTAAAGATTCAGGAGACACATCAAAATGACATTTCTTGATTATTTTTTCCCTTCACTTGCAACTACCTGTATATAAAAATGACTTTCTTAATTCTCTCCTCTCGTAACTGCACTCATCCTTCCTATTATATAAATTTCTTGTACTTCAATTTCTATTGTTTCTTTCTGTTGCGACTACCCTTGTATCTAACCAAGCTTTGGTACAATGTTGCTTATGAGGAGCGCCCTATAATTGGGAATAGATCTCATATTTAATTAATGTGTGTATCTGCCAAGAAACTTTGAGAAAGAACAAAAGCTTTATGTTCTTGTTCATAGTTTCTTGGCAAGTTTTGTGGTCCTAGGCTCCTAGGAGTGTTGCACTTCTAACCTAATCAATTGGCCAAATTTGAACATATGAAAGACACTTGGGACTACTTATCCTGCCTCTATGTCCAAATGAATGCCACATTGAATGGGAGATGGAAAAACTCTGAATCAGGAACAGCATCTATTCTTGACTTCTATGTCAGAATGATGGGTTTATGTGATTAAGTTGTCTTTCTGGAGCCTCAGTTTGTCTTTAGTCTTTACAGTAGACTAATACTACTTTTGATACCTACAGATTATTGGGAATATAATGTAATGGTCACATTATTATTATGGTTAAGGGACCATAAGGGAGATAAGAAGTCTATTTGCAATAGGAATTAGAGGTCAGAGACTTATTTATAATAAGACTATTTCAAGGCAATTAATATAAACTAAAATGAGGGTTTGTGGTGTTATGCATCATGATCTTCTCTTCTTTTTGACAAGTAGCCCTACTTAGCAAAATTAAAAATTCAAAATTAAAAATTAAAAATAAAGTCAGAAATCTAGCACTGTTCGGTGAAGGAGAGTCTGGTACTGTTTGACATCTGTATCTGGGAGGCAAAGAGGAATCAAAAACAGATCTGAAAAATCAGATCTGATAATTCATTCCCTGACATGTTCGACTGATTCTGGCTGTTGAAGCAGTGATCTCTGTCCTTTTTTTTTTTTCTGGCCAGGGTCGTCTGCAACAGAGAACCCTTTGACAGCCGACTGCCTCGATCAACATCTTCCCCAATCATTTGACTCATATACTTATCAAGGAGGCTTGATTGGGGATTTCAAGAACTTCCACAGCAATTCTGTCTGGCATCCGGTCTGATTGACTGGGATTTCAGAGCACACAAACTCAGCGAGTTTCTTCGGTGTCATCTGAGAATCTTTGGATTGGTTTGTCAACTGGGGACTGGGTTTTTGAATAAACCCTCTTTCAGGAATAAGCAGTGGCATTGTTGTTTCTTTCTCTTGTCTAATGGGGCCTTGTTTTTTGAAGAAACCCTTGTGGAAGTAAGCAGTGAAGCTATTCAACTAAGAAGGTTCTTTTCTCTGGAAACATATATGTAGTTAATTTGTTAAACAAGAATCTTTTACTTGTTCAAGACTGTTTGATTCAATGGCTGAAGATAGTGGATCTGATAGTGGTTTTAAAGGCGGTAGTGGTGGTGTTCATAATTCTCTAACCATGGGAAGACAACAAACGTAAGAGGAAATTCCTTTAAATTAACCACAGTAGATTTCAACAGGACCAACTATCTTGAATGGTCCAGTCTACTAAAATCACCCTTGCCGGTGAAAGAAAGCTTGGGTATGTCAAATTGTTGATGGGAAAATAAAAATACCACCTGAGGTTGATCCAACCTACAGTGATTGGGAAGCTGAAGACATTGAAGTTATACCTTGGTTACTTCAGTCCATGGAACAGTCTATTTCCAGGACGTTTATATATTCCAAAACCACAAAAGATATTTGGGATGGAGTGGCTACTTCTTAATCACAAAAGAAAAAAATATGCAAGAATTTATGAATTCCAAATGGAAATTTCAAAATTCCAACAAGACAATCAGACCGTTGGAAACTACATCTCTGCCCTAGGGGGTATGTAGGAAAGAATTAAGTCACTATCAGCCTCCAACCTCAGTTAAGTGGAGGGAATACATTGAACACCAGCATATTTATGATCTACTCCCCTTTAACACTTTTATCTTTTAACGAAAAATACTTTCACCAATTAAAGAAGAAAAAAGAAAATACCACTTCAAAGTTTTCTTCTTTCTCTATAGTACGTTTATCAGAGCCAAAACTCCTATGTCTCAAGAAAAATCATCTTGGTGAGTCCTTTCTTCCATGATGAACTGTTGGCACCACTCCTACATTTTGTCCCTGTGGACCGAGGAGAAAGGGGGGGCTCAGCGGGAAGAGAATTGTACCATGAGAGAAGCAAGGAGGTCAACCTGTTTCAAATACAAAAACGGATTCTGGCAATGCGATGTAGCTGGACCCTCATTTCGATCCAAATGAATCAGTCTTTCCACATTATGAGAGCTGTTCATAAGGACTAAGAAGTATGGTGATGAAATGCATTCTTTTATCAACAGCCACCTCCAAATCCCATCCCCTCAAACACGTAAAGCACAAAGCACAATCTCCAAGAATTGTAAGCTTTCTCCACATCCGCTCACATACATGTAGGACTTTTCTTTGGAGCCTTTATACTGTAACTAGCTATCAAAAACCAATCCACAAGTTGTCTTTTACTGAACAAAAGTGCCTTGGAATGGAGAGACGACAATTTTCATTAATTATCTCAATCAATTTGCAGAGCTTCAAAATAGCATATTACAAACTCCTGCTGAAAATGATATGCAATAGTTACTATTGTTTGCCACCCCTTCCACCTTGGGAAGCACTCAAGTTTCTGCTTAATTTATTTCTACTAGAAATTTCTATATCACTTCTGTCAAGTCCTTCCAGTAAGCCAACAAGCTTGGTAAAAAAAAAAGGCAGGATTGATCCATGTAGGCCTAAAGCTTTATCCTTCCAAATAGGAAAGCAGCCGCATCTATTTCATCTTCACTAAATTCCCTTTTAACCAAACCGCCTTATCCAAGGGGTTTGAAATGAATTCCAACCCATCCAATGTAATGCTTTTAACGGCATCCCCTATATACAACTTGGAGAAAATATTCAAATCTTTCTTGCCAACTGCTAAGCCACCCATTTAACCACTCCACCTTGTGTGTCGGATTTGAATGAATTCCAATCCATCCAATTTCAGCCCTTCCTTCCGATACAACTAAGAAAAACAAGTTCACTTTCTTGCCAAACTACTGAACCACATCTCGTAAACATCCCTATTTACTTTTAATTTTGATATGTAATTTCTCCACCTTCTCCTACTTGCCATTTTGTAGATAAATACTGAACTCCCTAATATCGGATGAACTGCACCCACATGTACCCAAGTTTCTTAAAACTTCCGTGATGCATATGCATTTCCAAGTCATAATCCCATATCCATATCAGGGGTCTCATGAGTATTCAATGCATTTTCATCCTCACAGTCACAGGAACAAACAGGTTTGGCAATATGTATTGTGTCAAGACATTGTTTGGACTAACATGAGTTGTACAAGTGGATGGAAATCAGAAAGTGACTACATGTAACCATTGAAACACCTTGAAATCCACTTTGTAAACAGAAAATCTCCTAAAATCATTTTAAACTGATTTGAGAATGTGCATTTGCATTGAATTAGCTAGAAAGTGCACCGATCCAGAGTTACAAGAAAAAAGTCTCTGAAGTCTGAACTGAAAGCCGTCAATGAAGCAACATCATCCAAATGCCTAAAATAGCTAGAAGTTCTTTCACTCCAGGGCATTTCTAGGTACTGTCAGCAGTTTCCATATATCCAAACAGCCTCACACACACACAAAAAAAAAAAAAAAAAATGCATACTACACTACACAGCCAAAGAAGACAAGCCAGACAAAAAAATTAAAAATATAAATAAGAACATATCACTATACTAACCAAAAACATTGTGCTTTTCCAACTAAGCTACGGGCTATTCTCATTCATATGCATTACATACCGTATGGATGTAGGGAAAAAAAAAAACCAAAACAGGTCCCAACGTCTGTCTATAGTGTGTTTGTGTGTAGAGACTGAAAGAGATTAATAAACATTAGAAGACTGTACCTGTTGCATGGGTCTGTTATATCATCCACAAGAAATGGGTAAGGAAATTCAGAATCATCAAACTCATCCTGGAAAGATTGCTTACTAGAACTCCTAGAAAATGGTAGCTTCTTCCCATAGATATTTCCAACATCGTCCTTTGGAAAATAGTGCATCTGAAGAAGAAAGGGGGAAAAAGAGCTTCAATATAGCAAAAAAGTTGGAAAATAAAACTTGATTTTTAGAAAGACACTGTAAACAGAGGGGCACCGGCATGGCAGGGGCAGGTTCATTCATGTGGTTCCTGCTAATAACCTTCCATGCCACAAAAATGAGCCACCCATCAGGTATAGGTACCACACTGAGCAGTAAACCACCAACAAAGAGATGGACTACCCACTGGGTACCCAAGCTGAATAGGAACTTGACAAATCAAATATACATTACATCATCATCCTATATATTCTATAAGCATGTATGTATGTGTAAATTCTAGTGTACTGTAGCCCATCTGTTGTAAACTATAGGGGTAGGCCCTGAGGTCAGATAGTGCTGTTGGGAGGCCCATATGGTACTCATGGGTGCCAATCTTACAGTCAAGTCTTGTTTGGATAACAATGGCACCCATGGGTGCCAACCTATATCAGAGCTTGCTTAACTTGAAAGATATCATGTACTGCCCATTTAAAGCCCTTGGATGGCAAAACACTGCCAGTACTAGGTACCACTACACAATGGGTACGCCTGACCATTTACAGCCCTATTCATAGCTGGTCCATCCTAAGTTCATTTATTCAAAGATTATTGAAGAGGAACTTCACAGCCCAATTGCCAACATGGCAGACGTGCAAAAACCCGCCATTTAACCTGTTATTTTCACCGTAAGCAGGTATTGGAGTAAAACTGGACCTGATCTAACTCCAGGTGGATCACAGATTTATGCTTTCAAAGGACCTTGATATTCTTTTTCCAACCACCCATTACCTCACAGAATTGTATGAACCACCACCAGAATGGAGCAGCCTGATTTTGAGGCAAGGGCATCTCATATGACCACACCTAATGAATGGATAAAGTTATGCATGTGCCATGTTGGCTGTAAAGATCCTGTTCAGCTGTCTAATGCCAATATCCTTGCGACTATGTTCACAAACACCTTACCTTACGAGCTGAACTGCTGGCCTGACACTCCCCTGATCCTCCTGGATCTTGCTTCACTTGATATTTACCATCAGTTGGACAACTGTGACATACAGAAATCAGGGAAGCCTGAGCTCTGAGACTGTCAGATGGTGAAGAACAACCTGGCCTTGTTCCCTTTGGTGAAGAAGATGGAGGAAGAACAGTGTTATGTAATCCACGACTCTGGCGAAGCCTAGCTGAAGGTATGCTGACTGGAGCACTTTCCGTGCGCATAAGAGCATTTGATGGATGACTACCAATATGGGTTGGTGGAGAAGGTGAAGGAGATGGCGAGAATGGAGGCGATGGCCAATTCTCATCGAAACTCAAATTCTTTTTGTGGACCAAAGATTCAGTACTTAAGTGAGAGGTATGAGGCAGAACATGATGGGTCGAGCTAACGGGATGCGAAAAATTGATATTCACATGACCCCGAGGTGGCAGGTGATGGGAACTTGGCTTTGAAGGCAAAGCATGAGAATCTGAGTGAGTAGGCGAAGGCGAGGAAGAGAATGACGGTGTGGCACAATGAAGGTCGTTACTCCAGCTATTCCACCTCACAAATGTTACAGGTAAAGGAGAAGCGGGCGACTGCGTCAAAGGAAGAGAAGGGAACCTCCGAAGGGGATCGGTAGTCGGGCTTCCAACGTAATCTGATATAAATTGTGTAGATATCGGTGTCGAAGGCTCCGAACTCACATCCAACAGGGTTTGACGATACAGCACGGATAAACTGAGCTTGCCGCAAGTGGTATCCACAGGCACAAAAATGAACGGCTGCATCTCTGCCTCCTCTCTACGAGTGAAAGTCTCAACAAAGGGAGAGACCCTGTAAGCAAGGCTAAGAGGGCAGATCTTCCCTGATGAATTGAGGTCTCGGAAGAGCTTATAAGCAGGTAATAGCCTAACTGTCAGATATAATGACCGCAGCAGTATAATTGATCTTTTATATATCTTCTTAAAAAACAGAGTGGGTGTCTCTGAAGAATGAGAACTAGTACTACTACCCATTTTCTTAGTACCTGAGCTTAAATCCCTCAAAATTCCACTATTCTTCCGACTCTCATACTGTACAGTCCATCTCTCTATTATCGTCTCGCGCTTTGCTTCCGATATGAGCTGTTCCTGTCCTGCATTCCACCCACCCAAAAACTGATCTCCCAATGATGGATTCTTCGGGTGGCTCCCTTTCGAGAGTGGAGGCCGGACCGCATCCGGGTTTTCAGATCTCTGGATGAGGACTATATCAATGACCAATGGCTCGTGATTGCTTTGACGCCAAAAATCCAAATTCTCCAAAGACGCCGGGCACTCTCCAAGTACTAGATTGAACCATTTATCCCTAGACCTCACACTCGACGACGAGGAGGAAGAAGAGGGGGAGGACACTGTTCCACTGTAGTTTCTCCGGGATGAAGCATAAATAGAGCGTGATTCAAGTATGATTCGCATACTCTTTGCAAAGAACTCAGTGATTATCTGCTCAATTTTCAAAGGTTCTGATGGAAGATTGCTCGGTGAAGAGGCCATAGTTCTTTCTCTACAAAGACAAACAAGACCCAATATAAACAACTTCTCAAGACAAAGTAAACCTTCTTCCAAAAATTCTCAAGCCCCGTTCGCTTGCATAAAGTACATACGAATTCATGATCACATGAGCTCCATCTAAGGATCATTAGTTTGCTTGCATAAAGTAGATAGGAATTCAAGATCACATGAGCTCCATCTAAGGATTTAAAGAGGTGAGGGGGTGAAGGATATAAGGTGGAGATGAAGATGGGACCTTGACTTTCCTATATATTGAATTACTAGAGTGATGTCTGTGTATTCTTCTCCCACCATCCCTTTATTCAATTTCCATTAAAGGGGTGATTATTTAATGGGTTTTTTTTTTATTATATATATTCACCTTTGGTTCTTCATATTAACCACTTCTAGGAATACAATCCTACGTATTCAATTACATCAACCAAACAGTCCCTCAGTGCTATAGAGCTAAACAAACAAACAAAAAAAAAGAAAAAAATCCAAAACAACTCAGAAAACAAAATCCTTGTAATTCAAAACCCAGGAATTCCATCCTAAGAAAACGATTTGCTGCCGATTTCACCAATCCTTTCTCATACAAAAATAGAAAAAAAAAAACCTGCATAGTGCAATTAGGGTTAGGTTTTGTTTGCAATAAGGAGACGATGAATGATTGGAAAGGCGAAAATTCGCTTACCGAAAATTCTCTCTCAGTGCACGGCTTGAATTGTCAGAAACCTCCCCTGTTCGATTGTTGTTGTTTTGCTTTGTTTTCATAATCCGGAAAGGAGACGACAACAACTACACGGAAAGGCCTCAGCTTTTCTCCAAGGAATGATGAAGTGAAGAAGAGATAGTGTTAGAACGGTCTGAGAATGACTTTGGGAGTGGAAAATTGGAGGAGAGGAAAACAAGGATTGTAAAATTGTGGGTTTCATGGATTCCTTTTTTAAAGAGTGTTTCAGTCAAAATATCTATACAGATAGGAAACTATAATTCCTATCAGGTAACTATCAATTTACATGGAAAATATCCTATGGGCCCAAGTGTCAAGTCCTTTTCTAGTAGGCCCACTTGGGCCCACCATTGACCTGTGAGTCTCTTGATAATCTGGGTCATCCAATAATCTACTGTAGATGTATTTAAGGCCGTTAGATCAAGGGTTACGATAATTTGGTCCGCCTCTTTTAAGTGGGCCCCATAAGCTGTGAGCACGTTTTAAGTGGGTCCCACAAGTTGGACTGCAAATGTTGGACATTCTTCTTAATTCTCCATTATCTAGGTATGCCGGGGTTTGGATTTGGTATGGGTCGGTCTAAACCCAAATCCAGGCCAATAGATGAAAAAAAAGGCCCCACCTTGTAGCCAACTTGTTAATTGACATGTATTTGATGTTGGGTCCCAGGTCAAGTCGAATTAGGATTAACATTGGTTAATTTGGTTGTCTAAAACAGTTCAAGTTTTTATATTTGACCACTTCAACTCAGGTTAGGTTAAAGTTTTAAGGATCCGGACTCTCACAAAGTAAGATGTAAAGTGTATAAACTAGGCCTATTAAACATCACCAATTAGAGATATACGTCACCAAATAGGATCTTGACCTCCAATACTTCATCTAGACAATTTAAAAACCAAGACATTGCTTAGCTTCAACATCTAATTTTTGTATTAGCTTTAATTTAATGATTCTATTTCATTATTGCATTAACATAGTATGATGTTTATCTAAAAATTTAGACTCTCATTAGATGTTTTAAATAAAAAGACAAAACTTTAAAATTTTAACTCTAATTGAATCTTTATTTATAATTTATTTAAAGGTTATAAATACCTCTGATTAAAATATTATTCCTTTTTTTCATGGCCTGTGTTGGGCGTCTTGAGATCTAATTAGAATATCTTCTTACACTAAATATCTTCTTACAATGATTTTTTATAAGTATCTTGAGACATTGTTTGGATCTACCCCAAATCAAGGGTCATCAGGTATGTGGTTGGTATAACATTACTTATCTATATCTGGTTTAGCTTTTTTTTTTTTGAATGGATTTCAAACTTTGTACATTCCTTTTAATCATATTTCTAATTGTTCAAATCTTATTTTAAGAGATGTTTATATCTAATTAATTGCATTGGTAGCATTGAAAAATATGACATGTAAATTCCTAGAAAGGTGAGTGATTGGATTGGATTGATCATGTGGACCAACCTGTAGTGACATGTAAAATACAACTATACATCTCCACTTTTAGTAATAGCATCGATTGCTTTTAATAACCTGTTCTACTATCCTTTGTTGTATCTATCTTACTGTATATTTTTAAAATTTTCATTTCATGCTTATATTTAAGAAATATAAAATCTTTTATTATGGACTCTAATTTCGAAGAAATCTATTATTACCAGTGAAAAAAATAAATTGGTTGGACTGCTTATAGTTCTAACTATGACATGGTCAAACTTTGAATCGGGTTGATATTAAATGAGATCAAACTTTGTTATTTTAATTTCCCTATCTTCCTTTATTTTTCCATTTTAAATTTGTAACGATCGCATATTAATCCCTTTTCGTTTTGCATGAATTCTATAGGTGTTTGTTATATAATACTAAGAAACAAATATCTTCCTCTCTTATATTTAATTAAGAATGGAACATCAATAAAATATGAATCCTTCCAAGATTGCAAGGCAACGTCGAACTCACCTTCTATGGATGAAAAGACTACGTCAAAATGAAAAAACAATAACATCTACAGGTGAAAATATATTCAATAAAAATTATTTTAATTTTATATTAAATAGATTTAGTTTATTGATACTTGTTATAAGTCGTTCTATGGAAATTTGTCATTAAACAGATCCATATAAAAGTGAATATCAACTTTCGAAAATGTGAAGAATGATAAGAACACGGTACCATAAAGAACACGGTAAGTCTCACTCGAACATGATTCGATGTTTTGCTTTTGACGATTGATTTAGATTTATATATAAGATTCTTTTAAAATATTTGCCTTTATAAAAAAGAAAATCATACCTCCCATATGCATTTGACCAACAATTACTTCCTATTTATATTTAAATTTACTTTCAACTAAACTCTCTCTATCAAATATCCACGCCTCATAAATGGGAAGGCATAAAGGTATATGGGGTTCTCCAAAAGATTGGGTTCTCGGTGCCTACTTTCGATTTAAATTGGGTTCTCTATCCATGAATTAAAGGCTCACCTTGGGTGCGGGCCCTGAAGCGCTAGTTATTATATATTAAAGCAAATAGAGAGGAGGGCTGTGAGGGCTGCCACGTCAGTACCCATAATTTCTCCTTTCATAAAAATACTTATAAAATCGCACAGAGCTTTGGGTTTAATGTGGGCCACTACACTCCTCCCAAACAAGTCTCCTCTCTTAAAATCTCAACCCAAACAAATCTCCTCAAATCCCCTCCCTTAATCCTAGGAATAGTTATAATCTTAAATCCAATCCCTTAAATCTAAATCACACTACTATTTCTAGCAACAAAAGTAATTGGATTTGTTCTCCCTACCCATTTTAAAGTAAACCTTATCTCATTTTCCTTACAAGATTAAAATCGACTTCATTTAATAGAGGTCTGTGGGGCCCACTTTCATGGTAATGGCAGTCAGTGAGAATGGGCAGGACAAATTATCATGATCTAAGGATAGATCAATCGTCCACATAAAGTAGAAACAACAGATGGAATTGTGGGGACCACTTTGATCTCCCGATTGATAGACACCTTCCAAAGGCACCACCATTCATCTTGGTCCCACTAGACCAATGGCATGGATGATGGAACACCCAACAAAAGGGACCAGCCAATATGGAGTTGTATCAAGACCATTAGTTTCATGATCTAGACCGTTAATTACAAGGTGAAATCCAAGGTTCAATGAACAAAAAATAATAGACTCTGATGATCAATTATATTTGTTATTAAAATGCATATTAAGAATACATTTCATTTCTAATTATATATACATGAAATAGTATAAGGGTTAATATAAGACCTGCCTTTAATAATTGTTGTAGACGAGGCCACCTTTAAACACATCATAATGCAGCTTAATGAATTAGGATAAGGGGCCTGCTTTTAAATAGTACATCATGTGACCCCACCAATGCTCCTTCGAACACCACATCAACAAGGGCCTACTGTCTAAATGTTCAATTTGACACACCTTTAGATATTTGGATATAGGCATATCTTTATATATTACATCATATAACCCCACTGAGGATCCTTGGAATGACACATCAGCAAGGACCCACTGTCCAATTGGACACTCCGTGAAGGAATTAGGATACGAGGCCCACCATTAGATGTTTCATCATGTGACCCCACCAAGGTATTTTTTCTTTTTTGTTAAAGTTTTATATATATAATAAATATAAACTATTATTTATTTCTATAAAATATGTTCTTTTCCAATAATATCTCAGAAAAGAATCACATATTTCATTTTATTCTTTTAACCCGAGCACCATACCTCTCCATTTAATTCTGTAAGCTTATGCTTGTGGGGCCCACCTTTGGTCCATCCAAATGGACCAAACACATAACCTCCCTAAATTGCACATATCCACTAGCTTTTGGTCAAATCTGGATTTACTGGACCGTTGGATCGACTGTGTACCTATTCGAATAGATTATTGACCATTAAACTTTTGGGGCTAGATGGAGATGGTAGAAACCACGGTTGTGACTAAATTTTTGCAAAGAGAAGGGCCTCAGGGAGTCCTTGAAATCCCCACATCGCCATGTGGGTCTTTAGATGGGCCCCACTACAAACTTGAGCTTACCTTAACCTAAGCTTAAGATTAGGAGAGCTGCCCCTATATAGACACACATTCATACTTGTGTAATGGTCAATACCTTTAAATTCAAGAGGTCGTTATGTTATGTAAGTTTACTTCATTTTATATTTATTTTCATTACATGTTAAAAGATTCTAATATTCAAAAATAATAAATTTCTTTCTTTTAGAGTTATTTTATCTTAATAATATTTTAAAATAATTCTTAAATTTTTAATATATTTTTATTTTTGGCATGGGCATTTGTTGCTAGTCTTTTTTTATGTGAATGGGGAATCATATATTCCTACTTCTCCCATAGGCAATTGAAATCTTATTAAGGAAAATCAATTCAATTTTCTTTTTTCCTTCTCTTAAGAGAAATGAATTGTTGTCATTATTTTTTTTTTCTTGGTCATAAAATAAGCCCAAGCTTATTGAAATTATGCACATAGGGATAAACAAAGGAGCAAAGGTGTTATCTTGCTCTAAAACCTTATGGTAGTTAGAAAAATAGGGCTACTGATTTTGAGACATGGAATGCAAGGAATTAAGATAAAAAAAAAAAAATTTAAATGCTGAAACCATATGAACCTATTTATAAATTCTAGAAACCTGAAGGGATTTTTATATATAAAAACAACTCTTATATCATGTGACCGCTGACAGTTACATATCTCAGCTAAAATGTCATATTCTATAAACCCAAACACCCACTTCTCCCCCATCCAAACATTCCAATACATCAATACATCAGACAATGGGAAAAAACAAAAACCATGGGAGAAACTAGAAGAGGTAGAGATGGAGAAGGGGAAATGTGCTATGTGCAATAACCTACGAATACCTTCCACCTTCACTGCCTCTAATCTGGCTACAGCACCAAGAAGAAGATAAGTGAAAAACAGAAGAAGAAGAAGAGGGCAACCAGTGTTTTATCTCCTGGAAAATTCCATATGCACCCCTATTTTTACTGAACACACGGACCTTTAGAAGAAAAAAGATTTCACATGAAGAAGGAATGTAGGTGTGCTCAACAAAATTGATGGGTGTATATAGAATTTCCCTTATCTCCCATCTCAGCTAAGATATTGCAATCCTTTTCGGAGTAATGTCCCATGATCGGGGCACGTATACATTGTTGGCCCAAAAAAGGAATGTAATGATACAAGGCCTTGTAGGGTCATTTAGAGAATTTAACCTTTCAGCCATGCAATATGATTTTAACATGTGCTTCCCCGCAAAACAACCCTTGTAGAAATTGTCAATGATGTTACGTATCTGATAATGGTGGGGCACCCAGAGAATAGGAGTGATGGGTTTTTTCCCCCTCCAAGAGGGAACTTAAAATATGCTCTCTTATTCCCATGTTTCAACATATATAGCTTGCGTTTTGGAATTAAGTTCACGACATTATCTATGCATCACCCTTTGTGGCCCTGTTTTGATCCGAATATGAAAGGTCTCCACTTTGTATACTGCCATAGGCAATTTTGAACTCCGGATAGGCTGGTCAACCGTTGGATCTGAGATCAAGGTGTCTCTTGCCGTTCATTTTACATCCCCATATCTCAATCATGATGGACCTTTAGGATTTAAAGATACATCTCCCTTAATTAAACCAGCACTAATCCCACCCCCAGGTGGGCACACAGGGTTGTTGCCAGAAAAAAAAAAATTTTGTTTGTTTGGGTGATTATGATCCATTTTGGGTCTGAAAACGTGACCCTCTAATTAAACTTGCACTGATAAACAGATTGATTAGGCCATGTAATCAACGTCCAAATGCCCCTTAATCTCAGATCAAATGATGATGAGTGGACCCAACAGAGGTACTGGTGGGTCAAACGACGAAACGAATGTAAAGTGTGCATTTTTAACATCACGTGGGCTTGGGCTGAGACCACTGAGTTCGGGACTTCGCAGTTTGCACACTAGTAGTGCTTAATCATATGCAATTCTCAGCAGAGCTTGGGCTAGGTCAATAGTCTGACCCAGCATCCTAGTCCACTGGTTCTGGTTGAAAAGTTTTAGAGGTTCCAGTTTGACCGGATCAGACCAGCCGGCAGTGCAAGCTGCACTTTTTTTATTAGGGTATTAAAAGGAAAAGTTTGACCAAAGTGGCAGGGATTGAGAGAAAAGCTGGGATATAGCAGATATTACGTCCTCATCAACAGCTTGGATAAGTTAATGCCATTGTGAGCTCCATCATTATGCATTAGAAACACAAAAACAGACTGGCAAAACCTCCAAACCGCTGAAAATAAATTAACTACGACGCGTAATGAATTGATCTCAACCTTTCACTCACCCAGGTTAAAAAAACTTTTTTTTATTTTTTTTTGCTATTGCACGAGAGGAATTGTAAACTAAGCATCAAACCAGCCTAATCTATGATCCTTGGGGCACGGGCCAAAGTCAATCCCCTGCACCTAGGGCTCGTTTCTTTATCAGAATTCAAAGAATTCTTGTCCAGGAAATTTCTGAATTCCGAGACAAAGTAGAAATGGATCCTTGTGCCCCCTTACCATTGAGCTTTTGCGCGTTTCTGGCCCTAGTTGTAATTATGTTAAAAGCTAAGGCGCTACTTTCTGCAATGGCAATGGAATCAACATTGCAGCTCCCACTTGATGAATATCCAAACCCCACCCAGATCTGACATGCACCCATTCTCTAAAAACTCAACTCCCAAGGGCCAATCCACAGACCCATCAGTGGCAAGGCACCTTAGTTTCAAGTTGAGAATTTGACAATAAAGGGATTGATCCCTGGTCTTAAGTAGGAAGCATCACTCCCTGCCACTGAGCCACTGTAGGGAAAACAAGAAAAAAATAAAAGTCCCCAGGGTAGGAGCGTTGACATTAAACCCAACCAAGTGGAATGAAACTCTGATCAGATAAGGCTTCATGTACCCAAATTTTTTAATATAAAAATTCAATAAACATAAATATCATCATAAAATCAAAATTAAAAAGAAAAAAGAAAAAGAAACAAAAAAACAGTAGATGGATTCCCTGATTGTCTCTCTTTCTTTGTTTGCAGAAAGGCATCAGCCCATCATCAGCTCCTGGTGGCATTTCTACCACTGTCTGGCTTGAACGCCGCCCTTATTGCGCGCGAAGAAGGAGTTCTTGCTGGGTTTAGGAAGATCATGAAGATCCAGTTTCTGAATTGTGCGCTGCTTTTTAGCTTCATTTCACAACCAAAAAGTGACAGAGACAATGAGTGGGTGGTGACTAAAGAAATGACTATAGAAAAATATTTCTACAGTTAAAAAGGAAACGCCTACCATTTTGGGCTTCTTGGTAGTTCTCATGAAGCCTCTTTCTCGCGGAGGCGAGCTTATCCAGATCAATTTCCTTCGATTCTTTCTGCTTCTGCAAAGATAAAAAGAGAATCAACTGTAAAGTGAGGCATTTTGGCAATGGCAGGAACAAAGGGACTGAACAAGTTGAAAAATAAAATAAGGAGCTCCCTGCTTGTGAGGTCCGGCTTTGGGCCTGCTAAAGCTTAAACCCAAACTTTGAAAAGGCCACCCCAGAAACCATCCCAAATCCAGCTATGTACTCCATTCACATAACTCATTACTTGCATTTATTTCTCTTCTTATTCTCATAGATAGTAAATCTTAACCAAAAATAGAAATTTGTGAAAATTCACTGTAAATCGCATTTAATGTGCTTCATATGTGAATAAAGTAGCATAACAGAATAAAGTTCAAACGGCCAAAGGCATTTTTAAACTGACGTGGGTCATAACCGGCAAAGCCTTTTCATGACAACTTGCATTCAGACCACGTTTCAAAACGTTGGTTTAACTTGATCTGCATCAGCGTTTAATCAATCAAATCTAAAGTATAGCACCTGGCCAGCCAGTGAGCCACCTTTAAAAACTGATCAAACCACAGCCTTTTGCCAGTTTTAGTATTATATTTTTAACAGAGTTTGACCTGATGTTTGTGGGACAGGCCAGCTTGACCTGCATCAAGTCCAGCCAGCATTTGGGTGGGTTTGGGCTCTGTTTTCAGGCTCCTGGGCCGTATCGGAGCCCAATGTTCTGGGGTCATTATCATTGGGGTAATCCCGTGGCCTATAACGACCCACACTAGATAGGAATATTTAACAAACAGGGTGTATATATATTTCATAGAAGGGGCTGGGGCTTCAGGCCTGTAGGATGGATCTAAGCCCAAAATTAGGCCCTAACTACTAATGGACAGAGCGGATAAGCTTCGGCCCCGATCCCAACTCCGCGTGTGGGCCTAGACAAATCCAGTTTCCAAATCACTGTTCAACATGTGAAATCAGATATAGAGTTTATAATGTTTTTCTTTTTGGATAGACATCATCGAATATAAAAATTCAAAACGTAGACCACGCCAAAACCGTGAGTATATAAAGAAAACTTCTGTTTCCGTCAAAGTCAGTAGGTACTGGGCTCAACCAAAGGTGGACCCTAGTCAAGTATAGAAAACCCCAAAATAACCAAACAGAAAAAAAAAATGAGAATTAAAAAAAAAAAAAAACATATGCCCATATTTGTAATTTTAACATCTTTGTAGAATTGATTTGCACTTGGTCGAACAGTGAAAGTTAGAAAGTGGAGTCTTAGTTTTATCCACCCACGGAAAAGCCAAATACCATGGAAAGGATTCTTCCACCCCAACTTTCCTTTTCGCCGGTCCATACCTAGTTAGCCACTCTTAAAACTAAAAAAAAAAGAACAGATGGCAAGAAAAACAAAAGGGGGAAAATAAGTAGAGCGGATATTACATTGGCAGTAGTGCAACTAATGGGCGACTGGCTTTTCTTTGTCTGCACATCTCTTCGAGAAGCTGCTCCTTTCCCATCCACCACTGGGGTTTGCTTGCTGAAACCACTACTTTCATCTGCTACAATAACATACAAGAACGAACCAAATTGAGTTCATTGGCTTTTATGCACAGAAAATTAGGAAAAAAAAGCCAACACACACAAAACAACTTCAGTCACTTACTTTGATGATGATTGGGAGAGTACCCAAAATCCAGTACCTGAAAAAGCAAATCCCAGAAGGCTGATCTTTTAAAAACACTAGGTGGTAGAAGGTGTGTACTAGATTTCTGTGGGTGAGGAGTGAGTGTAATTTCTGTTCTTCTTTTTTGAGTGTAATTGTGGGTGTATTGGATTTTTTTTTCCTTACCTGGTTCCCATTGTGAATACTTTTGGCAGGCATTTGCCGAGGGGAATCTCCATCAGCTGCCAATTAATGCCCCCATGTTTCAAGCTTTCTATAAATATATTCTGGAACTTGGAAGAAAACATTGAAAACTGATACTGGAATCCCAAAACCTACCTATAATCGTTGAAGCTGCAGTTTGGCCGGATGTATTCAATTTCACCCATTCGTCAACAAGATCTTTCCACTTCCTGAAAACAAAAGGGAAAAATCACTCGTTTCTATGACTCCAATAACTCAGGTTACTTTCCAAATTAGCCTCAGTTTCAGGTTACACTCAATTCACCTGACGAGCTGTTTTACCAATTTCCGCACTTCCGTTGACGGATGCTTGCGCAGACTATTCACATGTCTTCCAATGTCGGTTTCCTGAAATCGAAAGAAACCAAACAGATCGATGATGATTTCAATAGATGAAACTGCAGACATAGCAGCGAAAAGCGGGAATTTGATAGATCTTGATCTTCTTCTTTTTTACTTGCCTTGAGAGCTTTGAAGGTAATATCCATGTCCGAAAGCGTTTGCAGAAGATTGACCAGAGACTCTTCCGACTGAAGAAGAAAACAACACAATCAAACACCAAGCCAAACAAACACATGTAAAAACAGAAACTTTTAAGGAAAATAACGAATGAGATGGATTTCGTATTTCGATTCAGAAAAAACCTGATCGGGAACTTCGAGATGCTCCTTGATAGCGAGAATCCTGCTCTGCTCCGAGTCGATTGAGAGATCTTTCGTGCGATCCTGATCTTCTTCCCTGTTGATCGACTCTGGAGTGGAAGGAGAAGCTCCAATCCCGTCATGGCTGCTCATCTCCTTCTCGATCGAAGCATTTGCTTCCAAGCTTTTGATATTCTTCTCCTTGTCCGTACCGTTCGATCTAGGAGCTTCGAGATCACATTTCCTGCAACGAGGAACGGTCGTCGCGTAAAGCCGCGCCACGATTCCATCTCTTCGATCCTTCAATTCCTCTCCATAATCCGCACAAGCCACAGCAATCGCGGTGTCGATGAAATCCCACACATCTACACCTGTATCCTTCAAAACCGACCTAAAATCATCCAAATCCATTCTCCAAAACGGAATGGAAACTCGAATCCCAGCCGTTTCGTCTGTAAAAGCCTGTTTTTCTTTCCAATTCAAGCCATCAAACGATCGATCCCTGATTCTTGCGTATCAAACCACAGATTCAGATCTACAGCCTCAACACGTTTCGAGAACAATCTGCAAATTCACTGCAAGATCTCAAATCGTTGAAATCGTCACCAAATTGTACCTATAACGATCTTTTCATTGCAAGATTCGTATCAGGAAGATTTCCACACCGAAATAATCAAGATCAAGATTCTCCTGCTTGCAGAGAAAGCTAGCATTCGATTGATTACCTGCAGAAGCACAGATATCGATGGGAAAAGCTCCAAAATCTCACGAATTCGGGTGCTTTATCAGGCGGACGATTGGAATTCCAGGTGAGAAAGCGTGCAAAGTTTCGGGGAAAACGATCTAAAAGGCTGCAATATCCAAGATAGCAAAACCACTAAAATGAGGAAAAGCACAACCTTAAAAACCAAGTGGAAAAAAGGCAAAGCCCGCTTTTCGGATGCCCGAATATCTCCATAAGCATTTTTTTCCCTCTCTGTGTAGTATTCTGTTTTACCGAGATAGCAAACATGGAATTAGAGATTCGCGGAAACCAGGGTGGATTTTAAAACATGGGTTTTCCCTTTTTCGCTTTTCTTCTTCTTCCGCGAATGCGATCGAGAAAGAGGAAGGAAGAAAGGATGGAAGAGAAAAGGCAGTAACGAGAATTTGAGAGAATTGAGAAATAGAACCTCTCGCTGTCTCTCTCTCTCTCTCTCGTTTTTGCGGCTTGGTCCGGTTGGATGACTTTCTTTGAGGAATGTAATGTTTGTTTTGTAATTTCTGATATCTGAATTCTGAATAAGGCTGATATGGGTATCTTCTATCCACGTGTGTATATATATGCGATGAGGACGAGTTCTTGTATTGGAGTTATTCTCTAGTTAGGATTGAGAGTATGTTACAGTTGTGATGTAATTATAATTATGATATATGGAGTCGGTGAGGAGGAATATTACAGTTATGGTGTGGTTAAGATATACGGGCAGGAGGAATTTGTCTTCTTTTTTTTTTTTTTTTTGGCTAAAAGGAATTAGAGCAATTAGAATTATGATTAGGTTAGGATATAGATTTGATATTGAATATTCCCCTCCTCAGCTCATGCAGACCTTCTCTTCTTGTCATGCATGTGGGGCCCACTGTTGGCCCATTCAGGTGGACCACGTAATATGGACCCCCTTGTAGTCGGTGGTCGCAGAGTTTGGCACCCATCTGAATGGACTTTATTGATGGATTGATCATGCACTTATTTTGGATGACGAGAACCTGTCGGTCGTTGATCAAATGTTTATGATAATCATTTGAGCCTCTGTCAGTGTACGTGGGTGGGGAGCGGGGAGATTTTTTAATCCCTCTTATCAAATCAACAAGTGGGGTTCCAAGTGGGCCCGTGAGCATGAACGGATGAAAAGTCATGTCTGCTTGAGCTGAGGAGAGCACCCCCCTTTGCTTTGATATCATTGGGACGATATTCAAGTATTGTCCAACCCTTTGATTAACGCAACTCCTTTCACACTTTTATCTCACTTTGTTCTAACAACATTTTGTACTATTGGAATATTTGCTCAATGTTGGTTTGAACTTAAGGAAATGTAAAATTAAGACAATTAAACTTCTATCAAATCAAGGGCTTGGATAATTTGATACGGTTGATTTCTTTTCATAATTCTTATATGCAGAGATAATTTTCCCCCCAACCTACCCTCAATGATAAGAGTGCATCCAAGTGGGCTCCACGAGCTGCACCATATAAGCATAGTATATATAGTTTGCTCATAAGGATAAATCCTCTTTATAATGTGTCTAGAATTAGATTAGATTAGAGTCACATTATGATTAAGTTATTGGTGACTTACTCTATAAATAAGAGGGTTATCAATCAGACCCTCCTATGAGGGTACTCAGCCCGACTCTTAAAAAGCCTATAAAATGAAGGCCTCTATTTTTTCCCTCAAAAAGCTTCAGGGTAAGATAGGATAAGATTTTTGCAAGCTCATCAGCTTGGTTGATCCAGGACAACACCGAGCCTGACCCTGTCATATCTGTTGTTATGACATACATAACTCTATACACACATTAATATATTATATTCACATGTTTTATACATGTGTATCATTTACAAGGTTTGTTTTGACTTATATTTTTTATGGCAAAGGCAAACAACCATGGTAGTTGTATTACATAAAAACTCATATTTCACACACATACACATATTCAATTTTCTAATAATTAATAATCCTATTTGACAATGAATTCCTATAATCCAATTCCATGCAAACAATTAGGCCCTTATGCATGGATCATGGGTTCAATTCCTTCTCTACACAATATGTGTTTTTTAGATTTAAAATTAAATAATATAGGATCAATCAAAAATGAAATTGGTGGGTCAAAATTAAAATTAAGATGATTTATGAAAATAAGTTAGTGTTATGTCTGGTGAGCATAACGGTCAAAATTTAACCAAAATCAAAATCCTTCTTCTGAAATATATATAATAATGGATAGGTCAAGGTGCATGGATATGCATAACTAGGTTGAATAGAGTGTTTTAGCCTGTTTTTCATTTTATCTTCTTGGATCATTTTGTGAGTCATTCCTAGTGTAGCAGTGAGAGTTCCTTGAATGATCATTTTATTCGATGGGGCACCCACAAATTTTAAAATTGTGAGCCTGATAAGTGTTTTGGATTGTCGAACCATGTACTGCTTGTATTACTAATCAATTTCTAGAGCGAGCAATGGAGCTGGTCTATAGATCTTGATCCAGCATGGAACCATAGCCCAAAGGTGGGGACCTTACTTAGTCGTGATCTATGGACCAAATCACCGTATCAATTAGGTGGTTTATCATCAATGAGCGTATGTTTTATCCAATTTTGGTTGAATGGTAAGAGTCATCCTAAAATCAAATCCAGCCCGACTAATGTTTTATTAAATTTCCTCGTTAACCAATCCTACCAAAACTTGGAGGCAACAAAAATACTTTTCCAAACTCCCCCTCTGGTGGAACATTTCACAACATACATATTATGGACGTATAAAGAATAATTCGTAAACGTTCGCCCCGGTAGTATATACTCTAGCGACAATGTTGAGTATATGCTACTAGGGGAACATTTATGCAAAGAATGATAATAATATGCATGTTGTGATAGATATATTACATTTATGCAAACAATGATAATAATATGCATGTTGTGATAAATATATTACATTTATGCAAAGAATGATAATAATATAGGTGCTTAGCCCGGGCAAAAAAAAAATGATAAATTACATGAGTTTATGAGATGTTAGAATTCATAAAAAGGATTCAACAATTGGTATTCAAATCTTCAATCACAATTACGAACAGCCAATATCAACAATAAACCAATAAAAAGATAAAGCTAAAAAAACCCATTTAATAGCAACATTAAAAAGTAATAATATTATTAATAACAATTAAAATAGATATAAAAATCTAAGTTTTGAATACATAAAATATTAGTAATAAAAAAACATGCTGGTCATTAATCAAGTGGTTGGAATGATAATTCGAGCATTTACATGATGAGCTAGTAGTAGGAAGAGTAGTTTGGATTCCCTATAGCGGCCGTTACACTGTACACGCGCTAATATGAACCCTTAAAGATCAATCCCATACCCTACAGGGATATATCCTAAAAGTCAATTCAATTGAAGTAGGCCCCATCATCTGATTGAATACGTAATGGAAAAATGATTTGAATGATTTCTATTAGAATGCGATCAATATTTTGTAATGTATTTTAACCACTAAAATGTGGTCAATATTTTTCTTAATAAAAGCCAGTCTTCTAGTAAAAGATTCTCCAACTTAATCTTAATAAGAGACATAAATCTTAAAAATTAATCACTGATATATGGTGTAATATTTAAAAGAATTATTCTAGCCATCTGATCCAATCTCATTACACATTACGATTTAAAATTATTAATGAAAATAAAATAAAAATCAAAAGTATTTTCTTTCTTATTCTATATATAAATTTCCATAATTATTGTTTTAATTGTTTATTTTTTATCTTATATTCCATTTGCAATGATTTATATTCTAGTTTTTACTTTTGTTATTACTTATTAATAATAAAATTTATTTAATTTATATTTAATCATCCCTCTATTGGAACATAGGCAATATCCTCTACATTGTAAAATTCATAATTATAGAATGGAGATGTGAGCATATATGAATGAAAACATTTGGAAGTAAGATCTTCTCTCTTTTTTAAACAACAATAAGGTTTTCCTTTTGTTACATATGAATGTCAAAATCAATATGACACAAAAAGATAATAATCATATCAAACAAAGTTCCTACAAAGTAAGGAAATATGAGACCAGCAAAATTAAGGAAAACAATATAATTCCTATAACACATGATGATGAGTCCTTAAAAATGCAGTAATTCATGGCTATTTTCAGACTTTTTAAGGATTTGTTAATTTAAAAAGAGACTCATTTAGAGTGAAGTCATGTTTTTATGCATTTTTTATTCATTGTAGTGCATTCATGCATAATTTGCTCAAAAATCATAGTTTTTGAATAAAAACATGAAACCTGCCATTTTTAGAATCATATTTTTGGAAAGTCTTGGAAAAATTATTTTTATTGTGAAATTAATCATTATTTTCATTAGTTAATTCAAGAGAGATCATGCAACTACCCTTGGGTTTTTTTTTTTTATCTAGAAGAGGCTTCCCATCATACAACTTTAGTTTTTTAGTTTAGGATTTTAGATTTAGGAAGTTTTCTTTTCATTGGATTGTAATTAATTTAATTTTTAAAAAGTCTAAATGATGATGTAATTTTTTTAAGTTTTTAGGCTAGTCTTAGATTTTAGAGGAAACTATAAAAAAAAGGACCCTAGATGGCCACTGACAGAAAAAGAGGCCACTAGTCAATATTATACAGAAGTGGTTTAACCGATGACGTCGTCACACGTGTAAATCTTTAATAAAAAAAATGGAAGTGGTTACAGGGAACCACTTTCGTGCAATATTTACTAGTTGCCTCTTTTTCTGTTAATGGCCATCTAGGGTCCTTTTTTTGGTAGTTTCCTCTAGATTTTAAATAGGACAAGTGCAAGTTGAAAAGATCTTAAACACATTAAGCCCTATGTATCGACTTGGTCTCACCAGTTTTATTACTACAATCGAAGTTCTGCACTAGGAGCCGCAATCAACACACTTTTACTAACCACCATTGTCTTCAATCCCTCAACACTCTAATTCACTGCGTACGCCTTGGACCTTGCTATTAAGTGATCCAGACCATCCATTGTCCAATAAATCCCATCATTTTAAAGATCATCCGAGGGGCAAAATAAGATATTAAGTAACAAAACAATAGCAACCAAATCCAAGTGTCTTTTCTATTAACTTTGATGCTATAATTTTTAATATTTTTTATTGGTTTATTTGATTTGATCTTGAAACACAAGGAGAAGGTACGTAACTTACTAAACTATGTTTTCTGATCATAAATGGTCATTCTTGTAAGGATTATCACCATTTTGTTTCGCTGCAAGAAAACCAATAACATGACTAATTTTTGTCTCAATGATCTAAGTATTAGACACATCTACAATGATCAAGGACTCTCAGCGCTTCATGGCTACACAAAACATTAGCAATAGTCATTGTCTCTTGGGATCCAACTCAGAGGGCTCATATCACTGCTAGGTTGCTATCATTATGTTCAAACAAAATAGCAAATAGAGCTTAAAGTGGAAAAAAAAAAAAAAAAAACCCTCACTAAATACAATATATGGAGCATCAAAATCCATGGAAAAAAGTCCTCACCGCTACACCGCATATCTCAATCGACTCTACCTAGAGTTGCAGAAGATTGAAATGTGGAGGAAGAACTTGCCAAGCCTTCTTCCAACCTCAAGAAGTTGATTGATGATATCATCCAAAATGGGAGTCCAAATCCCCTATTTATACAAAACAGTGAGATGCGGTTTCATCCAAATCACAATCGTAAACTGTGTAAAATCTCTTCCTTGATTTTTTTTATTCCAAAAAAGCAATTGAGAGCGTGTATTAGCTGGCATAAGATTTTACACAGTTGACGATTGTGGATTTGCTGAAATCGTATCTCCTTGTTTTGGAAATAAGGAGATACGGTTTCATCCTATCTATATTCGATAGCTGTATAAAATCTCTTCATTTCTTTTTCATTTCAAGGAAGCAACTGAGATGGTGCATTAGCTAGCATGAGATTTTATATAGCTGGCAAATATTGATAGAATGAAATAGTATCTCCATGTATCTCATACTCACATTGAGATGTCCTGAAAATCCAAAGGCGATATTGGGAGGAAAGAGGAATTGCTAACAAAGGAAGGGCCATTAACGTAGTTTTCGAATAAAATATCACTATTCAATTTCAGGATTTGTACATGTGTATTTGGAAATTAGATAAACGTGTCAAGTTGTATTAAGACAAAATCTTGCCAAATCATATATTGTATTAAGAAAAATTTGCTTGATGCCAAATAGAGAAATCGTAGAGGAGAGATCATGGTTGGAAAGATTTTTGAAAGAGGAATAATAGAGTAATTTTAGGGGGAGGAGGAAGCCCAAACCCAAAGTGACGTGGCACATCAATGCAATGTATGTTTTTTGTATATATTTTCTTTTTCTGAAGGGGAATTTTCAAATCTAGCCTTAAGTTTTTATCTTATTTCAAAAAGGACACAAGTTTTGAAACTTTTCAAATTAGTCCTAAGCTTTTCAGTAAATTTTCAATTAAGGACATCTAACCATTTAAAGGTATTTTGTGGTGACTTTTTCCTTAATATTTTAAAAATACCCAAATTACCCTCCATTTAAAGCCATTACATGATTTCTGCAGCCACTACATGCAGCTAATCGCTATGGGAATACTGAGTGTCCTTGATCACTATGAAGACAACGGTGAAGGAAATGAGGAGAATATAGAGGAAATTATGACAATATAGAGGAAGTGAATGAGAGTTTTATTACAATGAAGGGTAATTTGGATATTTAAAAAAAAGGGGAAAAAAGTTGCTGAAAAATAACTTTAAATAGATGGATGTCCTTCATTGAAGACTTCCTGAAAAACTTAGGGACTAATTTGAAAAGTTTTGAAACTTGTGTCCTTTTTTGAAATAAGGCCGAAACTTAAGGACTTTTTTGAAATTCTCCCTTTTTTGAAAGGAGAATTCTTTTGAAGCTGATGTGGCAATCTTGAAAGCATGATGCTCTAATTGCTTTGATATATATAATAGTTTTCAGATGACCTTTATTTTACTTGGTATGTCTTGCCGAGTAAAAGATCAAGAATAGTGTTGTTTTAAATACTCTTGAGTCTTAGCTTATTGGGGCACTCTTTATCAAAGAAGCCTCAAATATCTCCGTACTTCCAAAAACATCTTCAAATACAATGCCAGTAAAACTTTTTGCATAGGCCCTACTAAGCACTATATATGTTACCAAGTAATATATAATTTTGAGAAAACTACTAAAAAAATGATCCTAAATGGCCACTAATCAAAAGAGGTATCCATAGTTTTTATGCAATAGAACTGATATTCCCGCCAGAATATTCATTTTTTTGCTCTTTTTTAACAAGCGACGATGTCGTTGCTTAATATTGAGAGTTAGTGTCGACGTCGTCTCTAATTCGTCAAATCTGCCTCTTCCATAACCTTTATCATCTGTAATTGTTGGTTTTCTGTACTAAAATAAACCTTAACATTGAATATTCTTTGTGGAGGTTGTTGATCTCCATTAATGAGGTAGACATAGCAAAGTTTGACCTTCTTTCATCCTTTATCTGCCATAGAGCCTGAGTTTCATGTTTACTTTTCGAGAAAAGTTCATTAGGGTTCTGATATATAGTTTACTCATTTGATTTTCTTTGTTGTATGATTATTTTTGCGTGAATAAATTATCAAGGTAAGGACCTTTTGAACAAGGAGGAAACAAAACCGCTTGAGAAAGGGGGAAAACGATGGGAGGAAGACGGGGAAAATGGGGGAAATGGGGTTCTGTTGCGATTTGTATGGGTTTGAATGCGACGACGTTGTCGTACGTTTAAATCTTTAATAAAAAAAAATGGAAGTGATCGTAGGGAACCACTTCCATGCCATATTGACTAGTGGCATATTTTTCGATCAGTGGCCATCTAGGGTCCTTTTTTTGGTAGTTTTCTCTATAATTTTTTACACAAAAAAAAAAAACCTAATATATAAATAGTCATGAATCTGGTGGAAAAAAAGGTAATGGATGCATTTTGGGATGACCAACACCCAAACCACAGTCTCAAACTTGATTTAAGTCAAAATAAAGAACTATACTTTCCCCTTTTTTTTGTTGGCACCCTAACCAAAGGGTCTGGGACCCAAGAGAGAGCCCACATATACATGAGAAGGTAGCACACTTAAGTGGGAAGGAGGCCCACACAAGCGAGAAGAAAGCCTACACAAGTGGGAAAGGAGCCCGCACAGGCGAAAAGAGGTGACGTGACGTACCCAGGGTTCGAACCCCGGACAACCAAGTAAGAACTGAAACTCTTTTCCACTCAGGTAAGCATCCATTCTTGATCTATATATACTTTTCTTGAACCCAATAAACCCACCATCAACGCTGCTCTTGATAGGAGCGGGCCAAGGTGGCTCACCTGTTGAATCGGATCCCTCACCATCCTAGTGATAACGACGAGAGGTTTTTGTGAAAATAAAGTGAAAATTGATTCTAAATTTTTGAATAGCCCACGGGTTTGTTCCTTTTATGGTGCCATATATTTTTCTTGTGGAAAAGAAAGGGAAATGAATTAATTTTTTTTAATAGAGAAGATTTCAATTAATATGAGTGGATTGGAAGTATAGAATTCCTCTCTCCCATAGGAACATAAAATTGTTGAGTTCATCATCTTCTCAACGAACAAACAAGTTGAAGAGTTGTTTTACCTCGAGAACGAAAGAAGACTTTTGTATTCCCTGTAACTCATTTGGGACTTTTGAAGATCAACTCTTTTGCCATGCTCGTTTTCACTGAAATATACTGGGTGGCTAAAATAAATATCAAATTGTGAAAGTTCTTGCTGGCTACCGGATACCAAATCTAATTTAACTAATCAATGTAGCGAAAATAACCAATCAGATAGTGTAGAACTAGCTATTTACCAATTACACACCACAAGATAGCAGGCACAATATTTAATGTGGAAACTCTATCTAGGGAGAAAAACCACAAACCAGAAATCAAGAGTTCACGAACAGTTATAAGATATACTCACAACATCCTTTACCTCAATCCGTACCTCGACCTAAGGACTGTAGTTATTATTGCACAGAATCCATTGCCACAACATCCATTGTGCACCGTTCTCCTTACTTGATCTCCTCACAATTTGTCATTCAAGATGAACTATCTTTTACAAGAAAAGTAGAAGTAACAATGACCTTTTAGAGCAGCCATTTAGAATAGTCTCTTAATGGCTCTAGAGAATAATCTCTCTCTAAGATATCTTTGACTCAGATTAATGAGAGTGGTGAGTCTAGAGTTGAGAGAAATACCCTATTTTAACCCCAAATTCATGCATTGTAGTTAGAGCACAAATAGGACTCAAAGTGGAAAACCAAGTCTCAAAAGAAAACAATTATGTATCAGAAAAGGAGACTTTCCCCACGTGCCCGTGCCTGTCCGATCGATCGAACCACCCAAATAATTGGGGTGCATCTACTGTTCGATTGATCGGAGATGATCGGAGGGCCGATTGATCAAACATGTGTGTTTCGACCGATCTTCTATTTTTTCTTTTTTTCTTCATTTAAGCTCTTTTGGCAACACAACCACGGTCTATTCTAAAATACAATAGAAAACACAACTCAATGAACCCAGATGTTTGTTCAACCTATGAATTAGCCAACATATAAATACTAGCAAATTGAGCTTTCAAACAAATAGATATCAAACACCAACTTATATTGATTCTATCATTCTAAACAAATTATTATTTTAATTTGTTTTTAAGAATTCATTTCTAGCCCTGTGTTTTTTACTGTATTCAATCTCTATGCATTCTAATGCAAAAAAATAATATGTCCTTTTAGATGACAGGACATTAGAACAAAATTTTTCAAAAAGGATTATCATTCCTTTTGTAAGTTTTGTTTTGGTTATCTAGTGAAGGGTCTGAAACCCTGACATAACTTACACATATGAGGTGATGAAAACTCACACATTAGAGGAGAGACAGAAGTAACTCATTCTCGTACGTATACACATGAGGTGATGAAAACTCACACATAAGAGAAGAAATAGACACAACTCATTCATGCAGACGGGGAACGTTTGAAACTCACACATGTGAGAAGAAATAAACACTCCTTTTTAAGTTGTAACTCGGCCAGCCAGCGCCAGGGACTATCCACATAGTTAAACCAAAATACAAGGACTAGAGGACAAATTCCCCGAAGAAGAAAGCGGAAGAACAGGAAGGAAAGGTGAAAATCATTTTCAAAGACGTTCGATTTTTCAACCCCACGGCCACACAGGTTGCGATCTCTCCGGGGGAGAAGGGTCGAACAAAACCCACCACCAAGGAACTTCCTTTCGTTTTCTTTTCTTCGCATCTTCTGAGAAGAGAAATGCAGGTAGAGAGATGGAGAAACATGTTGATGTTGAGGAACTACTTGGCCCCATCTTCTCATTCCGCTCCCTTTCACTCCACTCCCATCTCTCTTGCCAAGTGGAAGAGCAAATGGAACTCGGTCAGTTTCCAATCTCTGTTTTCTTCTTTTTAGATCGTCATGGACATGTTTCTCTGTTGTCGAATCGTCAAAAGACAAAAAAAGAAGGTTTTTTTTTTTGGGTCTGTTGTCTGGAAGATTTGTCTCTCTGCAATGAGTTTTTATCGACGATTTTGGCCATAAAGGGTTTTGAATTGAAGGCGTATTTGCCTCTGATTAAGGTCCCAGCAAAATCTTCAGGATTCCACCCTTAATTTTGAGGGTAAAGCTGAAATCTTTCTCAAAGATTCCTGATTGAAATGAGCTTAAGGCTATTTGGGATTGACCCATGAGCGAAATGGTCATTTTCATGCAAATTTTTTGAGAGAACTATCAAGCTTGACTAGTTCCTATGCGAAACAATGCAAATCATGAACATTGATTAAGTAAAGTTTACATGTGTACTAAATGTGCATGCAAATGTTGGAACTTGATCCTGCCCAAGGCTTATGTGTTGGTTTGGGAAGATTGGATTAGTATATGTTGGGTTTGTTGTCATTTATTTTGGTGATGCAGACTACTTGTGTACTGGATTGCATGGGAAGTACCTAAGCAGCTCTGGTACCATGACGAAACTAGAGCTCATACCTTAGTATAATGGTACCATGAGTTGCAGATCGTAAACAATCATCCTAGCATATCCGTATCCGAAGCCAGTCTTGCCCGCGGTGTGATTGCCCAACAACATCTAGTGGTCTCCCCTCTTTACTACGCCCGCCAACAGACGGGAGATTCGGATACCGACCGGACAACTGACCGATTCTGTTACCTATAAGATCCCTATATGAAGTTGGCTGGCCATGTTTCCATCACCATTCTCAATTCCTGTTCCGATCGTATCCCTTCCCCCTGCGCCAGCAGAACAACGGACCAATGCGATATTAGTATCAGTACTCCATGCTGCATTGATACTTCTGGGTAAAGGTCTATTGTATTTGACTTACCAAGTCCATTATGTTATACAGTTCTTTTAGTTTTCTTTCTTTCAACACAAAAAAATGCTAGAGAAGAATGTAAACAATGATATTTTCATTAATTCAGAAATGTTTAATAGGAAAGAAGTGTGGACACAGTTGTATTCATATCTGTGTTTGTGTCCCAGATTTACATATCTGTAGAATTGTTTCTCCGGTTTCCTTATTCATGCCCATATCTGGACATCATACGTATATATATTGATCAAAAGGATTTTTTTTTGGGGTTGGGGTGGTTTGCAGATGTATAAATATCCAAGTTTAATATAGAGGGGGTCTAGCCCGACAGAAAAGGTAGTCAGGGATATGTGAAGAATATTAGGTGACCTGCAATACCCACCCACTGTATAAGCAGGGGCGAGGTATTGGATGGACCTTGAAAATGCCTGAAAGGGGCTATGGGCCAGACAGCCCATGCCTCATAAAAAATAAGCCTTCACCCCCTCAAACGACAAAATAATGAAGAAAATAACATTATGGTCATCATACGCCCCCTCAAGTGAAAATCCTGGCTCTGCCACTGGCGAAGAGAATACTCCAACAATAGAAGAATTCAGGGATATTTATAGAACTCTTGCCTTGCCATAAGCCTGATTGCCTATTCTCAAACAATGGAATCTTTCACGTCTTCCTCAACAGAAATCCTTCATTCAAATATCTACCCATTTATCTCCTTCCAAACGGACCACAACACGAAATAGAGCAGAAACCTGCAGATGATCCACCCTTGTCGAGGAAGGGGCTCTGCACTGCCTTGTGGAAAGAGTTAAAGCACCAACTGTCACCAGACCTAGAAGTGGCAAAATTCCAATTGTGTCTCAGAAACTGCTAATGAATGAATTAATTATTGATATGTAGGCTTCAACTTCTTATTGCATAGGGAATATTGGGCTGAGATAGCTAACAAGGGAATCTTCTGATTATTGTTTTGCTTTGTCAAAACATCGTTTCTCTCAAATGCAAGGAATTAGGAATAAAGGGTGAGTGGATGGCTAATGTTTAGGTGTATCAATTGTGTGAGACGTCTTCTGATTACTGTTTTATTGTTTGGCAATTTATTTACTGAAAGTTGGATTTGATCAGCTTATTTTATTTGATTTTGTTTTATATTTTGATCAGTTGGCTTAGGTACAATCCGAATTGCCTTGGCTTAAAATCTCTTAGCTTAGTTGTCACAACATTATACTTTGATGTGAAACTAAACATTGTGTTAATTTTACTGCAGGATGAAGGAAGAGGATCGCAACCATCTAAGGTATGCCATATTTTCAGTTGGATTATTTGGATGATCTTTTGCCAAATAATGTTTGGAGCTGCATAGCATGTTTATATGGAACCAGGGCTATGTTGAATATGTCAAAATATATCACATCTAACCGATGAATTGGGAAACTTTATCAAGTCCAGGTAATAAAATCTTAAGGAAAAGAAAAAAAAAGCAAAAAAAAAAAACAATTATGCAGAAAAATTGCTCGTCCATTAAAATATGGACAGCCATGAGGAGAAAACTATGCACACAATCTCAATGTAATGCATTCTCAATAACAAATTAGAGCAAGAAACTTCAGCTTTGCTAATTGATCCATCTTTTTGTTCTATACTTCCACTCCTGAATTTACACAAGAAATATTGGAGTATTGCTTATTCTTATAATCTTATCTTATCAACCACAAAAACCAGCCTCCATGAGGATGGTGATTCCCCTTTCGCCCATCTTAAAGCATTAACTGAATCTTCCTCACTGAGGAAGAATAGGAGATATTGAACAGTATGATGATGCCCTCTCATAGACAGTGTCTTCACTCTATTGCAGTTTTTGTTTCCCGCAGGTCCTAAAAACTAGTTGTATTTCTGATTTCTCATTTTGTAAAGAAGCCTCTTATGTATATAATGACAATTTAATTTACTTAAGCCTTCGAGGATCTTAGTTTGACAAGAACATTATTCAGTCTTAAGAAATAATTAGACTGGATCCATTTATGAGCAAGATAATACTTGATATTTGGTAAGCCTGATGTCTTCATTGTGTGCCCAATAGACAACAATGCTCAAGTGGGATTATCTGGTAATGAAGATTGTTCAGCTTGACAAGAAGTTTAAATGCTCGTCTCCTTCTTTCTCCCATAATCAGTATCATCATCTTAGCCTTGTCCCATTAAATTGGATTGGCTTGAGGAGTTGTACTATATGACTATCAAATAAGCTGTAGTACCATAAATCCTAACTACTAGCTATGGTGCAGGGACTCTCTCTCTCTCTCTCTCTGAAACTTTTAATCCACAAGATAATTAAGTGAAAAAACCCTAAAAGATTAAAATAGTAGTATTTAGAGAAGAAAATTAGGGTTTTAGACATGATTTTAAAGAATGGCTGAGTCTGAGCGCCCGCCGCCCCCCCCCCCCCCCCCCCCCCCCCCCCTCCCCCAATTCCTTCGACGAAAAAAATATAGAATATATTTCAATTTAATGTTGTTGGAAGATGTGGGAGCTTTTGAGCTCCTTTTGCACTGATTTTGGAAGATCAAAACCATATTTTGTGCAATAATTTAGCATTGAAGGATTGGAGGTACTATTCATTCAACTTGGCAGACATGTAGCCACTTAATGCTACTTAAATTCATTCTTAATGTTTAAAACAATTCTGGAGAATTTTAGATTCATTAGACATCATTTTCTATTTCTTAAAGACTTGTTATAATTATTATAAGAATTTCAATGATTTTAGGGCCCAAGGGTGCAACACGATCCAACTCAACTGAGTCTCCGATTCAAATCAGCCACTGATTCGACTTGAGGGGAATTGAGTCATCCTCTAATTATCATCATCATCAAAGCCTTGTCTTAACTATGTTGGAGTTGGCTACATTCATTCTGTTTCTCTATTTAAATCTATTTTGTGCCGTCCTCCAATTTTGAGTTTTAAAACCTCTACTTTAGGAGGAAAAAGAATTTGGAGAAAACCATGAGCACTGGTCATCTAACCCCAATCATGACCCTCCCTATCACTTTAAGTTACATTATTTACTATTTTCAGAAATTACATAAAAACTTTCTCACTAACTTTCTCCACGATTACCAAACAGCCCATAATTACTAGAAAATTACAAAGAAGTCTCTAGATGATACTCCTCCTTAATTTGATGCATGGATATCTGCTAGGCCCAGCTTGTGATAAACATTATATAACTTTTTTTTTTTTTCTGTGGTGGTGAGATTTGCCAGCTTGGTCTTCACTAGAACCGTATCTGGTCATCATGAAGTGGGCCTCACTAGCTGCATGGGTGTCTCTTGATTGGCCATATGGTACTTTCTAGCCATCTGATTCAAGGCAAGGAGATATATATTTGGAATCTGTGAACATCTCACAATCGACTTCTTTAGCCTTCTGATAAAACGGCTAGCAAAGCCCAATAGATCTGATTTTTGGTATGTGGCTAATCCACAAATGCCCCTCTTTATCCCGTGGGACCCACTTCATGCAACATATGGTGTGTCTTTACAGATTTGTCAAATTCATTTCCAACAGCGCTAATCACGCTATTAACAGTAAGAAACAAAGCAATATTTGGTGATGGGAATACTTTCCCATCATCTTGTTTTTAGTGTGATCACGTGATGCCAACACACTCATGGTTGAGTGGTGGTGTTGGTACACACATCCCAGACCCAGTTTAAAGTATCACTCTTGACCGATAGCCCAACTTAGCGAAAAAAGTATGATCATGATATAAAAGTTAATTCTCAGAAAGAAAGGGAGAAAAATGTTCTGCTGCAACATCATCATCAAAGCCTTGTCCCAATTATATTATGGTCAGCTACATGAATTATTCTTTGCTGCAACATATGACTTAGATTTTATGACATGGTGTAGTATATTGTGGGTAGAATGGTAGATACACTGCAAATATGATCTTAGAAAAATTACTTGATGCATATTGAATACTGAATAGAGGAATTATTATTTCTGTGTTTCAAGCTAGTCTGAACTCATGAAACCTTGAACTCAGAATTATGTGAGGTATGCAACACGTCAAAAGCGGGCTGATGGAAGGAAATCTCTGAAAGATCTTCTTTCAAACACATCTTGTAAGCTATCATTTCAGGTAATACATTTCTTCCATTTGATGGGAAAAATTATGATGCTGTGTATTAGTTGGTATCGGGTGCTAAGGTGTTTCTTTACTATTTTATAATTTTTTGACCCTTTCATCTTGGACCGTATAACATAAGCTATGTTTTGTCCCTCTTCTCATCTTTAGTTGATTTAAGGACATCTCTGGATCAGTGTAGTTGCAATCTTGGACAGCTACTCATTAGTGTCTTGTCCTTCTCACCATGAAGCTGGCCACCTGGAGATAGATGTTCTGCCCCTCCCCCTTCTTTTGAATTCCTGTCTTGCAAAAATAAGAGGCTAATGCTTCCTTCCACACTGTGTTGGGCCGTTCATACTTCCCTCCAAGCATGCAGTTCTCGTGTTTGGATAACAAAAGTTACTCAAAAGTGTTAAGTTCATTTGTGTTTTGTTACCTGTAACATTCAGTTACATGTAAGCAGAGTTACAGGGTGAAGGAGTTTGAACTTTGAAGGATCCAAACAGGATCTAAAGATTGCCAACTATACTGAGTTTAAAACTTGGTTATAAAGAGTCCAATTCTCAGTATGTAACCACTCAAGATATTCTTTCCATTCTAATCTAGGATGAAGATCGAATGAGTGATGATGAAACAATCAGCAGAGATGCAGAAGATATTCAGCCACAACCAAAGAAGTCATCCCAGAAAGCTAAGCCTCGCCACAACAGAAACAAGCGTGAGTGTTTTTGCATGCAAACTTAAAAAAAAAAAGGTTCTGATTTTTGGAAATATTTGCTGTGTATTTTTCTTTGATTGAAAATGAAATTGTATTAAAAGAGAATGTATAGTATGAAGGCTACACAACACAGGAACAGAGCTGTATTAGTCTGCAAGGGTAAATCCAAAAATCATTTCCTGTTTCTGCACAGGCAGACCCCTTTTTTTACAAAAAAAAAAAAGAAAAGAAAAAAATCCATTTAAAACCACAAAATATTCTCTCTCACTAATCACTATTTCCTGCATGGCTAATGTCTCAGCTGCTTCATTAGTGGCTCTCCAAACACAGTTAAATGAAACAGACATTGGTTTTCAAAGATATCATATCCTCCTGAATTATGAAAGCCAGTCTCCTTGGAATGTCTGTCCCTTGTAGCCCACCTGATTGCATTATCAGAATCTCTTATATTTACATGTCCAGAGTACCTCACTCTGAAGATCTTTGACACTTCTCATGCAGCTAAGTCGTCTTCTTCATTTGATTCCTTCAATCCAATATTCCAACCAGTCCAAAGGTGATTCATAAAATTTCTTCCAAATGGTTTTTGAGGCCCCTACTTATAGACATTGTGTTCTCATTAAGTATAATAATTTCAGTTTTTTTCACACATTCATGAAGACTTTCAACGGCTAGCAACTAGGAAATTCAGATTCAAGTTCCTTTAGTCTCATTATTTTTAAAAACCATCTGAAAAATGCTCCACTAGCAGATTGGGCCTGGTCTGGCAGCAGGCTTGAGGCTCAGCTTGCCACTGGGCTAGCCTGATTGGTCTGGGGATTTGGCCTCTACTCTTGCTGATAACAAAGGAGCGGCCTGCTGGGGCCTCCACAACCACCTATTAGGGAAAATCTTGAATCTCCGGTGCCCATAATAGGGGGAGCTTTAGTTGTAGTATCTGATCCAACCTAACGAAGAGAAAAGGGTAGGGCACATGCAGTCTGAACAGTCCACTTAGTGGCTGGTCAATACCACTGTTAGGTTGATGGGGCGATTAGGTGGTCCCAGATCATTATCACTGTTAAAATATATTTTTCTTAAGATGGTCCAGGAATCTTGACTTTTGGACCAATTGAGAGCCTAAACACTTACTGCGGGTGATCAGAAACTCGTTTAGGTTCACCCACTTGTTACAGTTTTGTTGATCACTGCACCAACACTGAGTCATTTGGCGGGCGTGTCACTTGATTGAAGAAGAAAGAGATTTAAAAGAAAAAGGGAAAGCAACTATATTGATGTGTGTGAGAAGTGGTCACTTATATTTTTCTTACTCTTATGTAATCCAACGGTCTGTGCAATCATTGTATTGCGATTCATTGCAATTCTTTTTGCTGTTTGACAGATGTAGAACTAGTCTTTTGTTATGTTACTGTAGTGAGTCATTGCCATGTGGATCTCCAAATTCCCTTGGGTTTGGGCTTTATTTTTGTTTCTTTTGTTCTCTTAATGAATTTTTCTGTTATAAAAAAAAGTTTTTAAGTAATAGAGCTGCATGATTCTTTTTCTTAGATTCTGCTCATAATCTCTGCCGAATTTGTGATGTCTATTACTTAGGTAAATGGACGAAGGATAACTTAGGTAGTGACTATGATGTACATCCGGAGACAGTCTTTCAGGCAACTTTCGGAAACAGATGTTTCACGTGGTCTTTTAGGTCATGGGAAGACTCCAAATTCCAGAACTCTACCTTTGGATTTGAATGGAGAGAGCATTCAGATCAGACAGACAACAGAAGAGTATGGGAAACTAGTGAATCTGATAATGATGAAGCTACATCTATTGGGTTGTATTCTGATAGAGTTACCCTTGGGCTGCCTCCTACCGGCCCTTTAAAGATTGAAGATGTTAAAAATGCGTAAGTTATTCTGAAATACTTTTGATGATTTATGTTCTACAAATTCATGTGTTACAGTGTGGATTCTACACCACTTTCTTTACTTGCAATTACTTTCTTTGCTTCTTTTTATTACATTTTAACTTGGTTCAATTTAGCTTCGCGTGCATGATGCAACTGTTTTATTTGCAGTTTCCGTGCATCAGCATTGAAATGGCATCCTGATAAGCACCTGGGCCCATCAAAGGTATGATACTAAATCCTTTAGTTCACCTTTTAAAATTTTAATGTTTGCTTGTGTAATATATCATTGTGTTCCAGATATATGTTAAAAAGTCACTATGGTTTACCTGTGATGTAGTCAGTAGTATAACTTAGGATCTTGCGCCTAGGTTTGTAAAGGAGTTAGGAGTCACCTTCTGAGTAGGGAGTCATTGCCACTTGGAGCACCTACAGGTGTTGGAGTCATCACCTTTAAGAGGCCGTGTGATACCAAAACATACAGAGAGAAGCCCATAGCTTTCTTTAAATTTTCTAATTTACTCTAAGATCTGTTGCTGGTTACAAAATCCATGTAGCATGCATAGGGAATAAATAACTCCTAATTTGACATACATTGACCTTTTTAATGCAACATTTTAGCTATGACTTAGACTGAGATATTAAAGTAATAATTTAGACTTTCGAATGCAAATGACTAAGACTTATTGAAACAATGACCGACTTAATGACTAATACCTTGACTCATAACTAAAACATTATTCTATTAGAACATTGGATATTACTTATTCTATAGTTGTCAAAACTAAACTAAATTGGGCTGTTGGAAAGAAAACTGAATGACCCATCAAATGCACCTGATTTCATGCCATCAGAAACTTTCTTATTGTGGAGAATTCTGTTGTAATTGGTCATGCTTTGTCTTCACTTCTTTTTGCGTGGTAGTGAGTGGCAAGGATCAAAGAAGCAGTTCCGATGGGTGTATCATCCGCCCCCAAACATATGTATCAGTTGCAAGTGATATGTATTGAGCATCGGCATGAGTTTTATTTGAGGTAAAAAATTCTGTAAGAATATCCGTAAAAACTCAGAATACTAGAAAATGCTAATTTTTTTAAAGACTCGTTAGCAACGAAAGTAATTATGTTGGACCCTTCAATGTTATGCAGGTCCTGTATCAATGTCGTAAGAATTTAGATAAAAATACTAATGTATTTGTTCGCCTACATTCATATCACTTAGGTTTGTTGAAGTTAAAACCCGTTATTTTTTTGAGTGGTGATGTGGCTTGAACCCACAACTCAAGGTTTCAACGGTGAGCACCTCTGCTAAGTAGCATAGTGGCCGCTATATCCGGTGCAGCAGCCACTAAGTAGCATAGTGGCCGCTATATCGGATGTAGATATTTAGCGCTGCTCACATTTGTAGTGGTCGCTACAGTCTGTTACGGCTGCTAAGGAGTGAGACAGGCTGTTATTTTCCAAAAATTCTTAAAATGCATAATAAGGCTTATTTCTTATCTTCTTCTCTTCAAATAACATTTCTACGCGACTTTTCTACCCTTTTATATTTAAAAGAACAACAAAAGAAACACATGATCTTGTTGAATTGCAGTCGATATGATGAGTTCCTCTTAAGGGCTCTTTTATAGGTGTATCCTGGTATACCCCCTTTGGTAGAGGTATTTTTTTTATACACTCAACAAAAATACATAGTTTATTTTGATGAAAGTTAATTTGTTATTTGATTTGAACTTTAAATTTGAACATTAAACTTTATTTAAGCATTATTTATAATTTATATATCCTTTGTTATATACCATTGTACTAAATTGCTTATTTGAATTAGGAATTTAGAAATTCATGATAGAATCTAACTTAGCATAGCAAACCAACGTGAATACATGGGAAAAATTAGATCAATATTTTTTTTTTTAATAATCATTCGATACATAACTTTTATGCACTGAAGGGGCCGCTACACCCCTATCTTTGTTATTATAGAAAAAAACATCAAATTCTAACATTTTCCAATATCCTGGATTCTTTGGATAGTTTTTTTCAGTTTTTTTTTGACAACCTTTTGGATTCACACTGCTTCGTTGCTACCACTACATATCGGCCGTTACGTAGTGTTTTGGCCATTGGCCGCTATGCCAGTTGGAACCGCTATTTTGATTCTTGCCACTATGTCACGGGCTCTTGTTCATTAAAATGCTATGGCAAGCAGTTGAAACAATATTTTATCCCTATTTAGTATTTACTGCTAGTAGTTCATATGCACTATATAGTACTTAGTAGCTAAATAGTTATATGAAAATCCCCTAATAAAACCCCCAAATGTTGGAAATAATGCTTGTAGTGGCAAATCTAACCTCCAAACACTCACTGCTTATGATTTCAAATCATTCGTATCTGAAACAAACCAAAAACACCTACATATTTTACTCATTCTCGGTTTTTTTCTTACCTCAAATATAATCCTCAAGCTAATATTGCCATTTCTTTGGATCTGATGGATCATGTGACCTTTCAGACCATTGGTTATTTGGATTAGTTTCATCGAGCCTAATGGCTTTGGATTCGTCCCAATCAAGACATGAAAACATATCTCAAACCTATCAAATTAAAGGATCTCTTTTCAATTAATATTCCTTCCAATCTTCTTTGCGCCAGGTACGTCAAAAAACAAGAATTTGATCTTGTGTAAGGCTTAGAAATGTGGCTCCCACAGTGGAAACTAGGTTCTCCAAGAGAAGAAGGGGCTGTTAAATGAGTTTTAAAAGGGCAAAGAAGCCCTTCATATAGTCAGCCGAGTCACATTGATGTGCAACTCTGGTGATGAATGTAATACATGAAAGATCATTTATTGTATAAACTATTGTAAGTGTAGAATCGTACATAATTTCTGGATCTGTGTCTGTATCTGTACCCATTAGCAAGGCAACATTTATTGTACAAACTATTGTAAGTGTAGAATCGTACCCAATTTCCGGATCTGTGTCAGTATCTGTACCCATAGCAAGGCATCATAGAATATGATTTTTTTTTTGGCGGATAAAAAAATAATGGGAGAGGGTACTGTTTCACAGAGAAGAATGCCGAGCTTTTAAAGATTCTTCAGTTTTATTTTTATTTTTATTTTTTTTATAATTAATAATTTGGCCGCTGAATGGAATGTAGAGGGGCGAAAGATAAAATCATTTGGGATTTTTTGAGGCTTTTACTTTAATAGTAGTCCTTGTAAACTAAAAGGGGGAAAAGCCAGCTAGTAGTCCCTGTCTGTAAGTGTAATATAAAGGAAAAAATATTTTAGAAGGCTGTGGTTTACGTAAGACAGAATACCATTTTAGAGTCCAATGGTCCTTCCTCCCGAGGCTCAGGTCTGGCCTGATAAGGGATTCAGACTCTAAACTTGCCTGAGGCTAGTCTGTCGGTCAGTCTGAATCCAGTGTTTTTTGAGTTTGGACTTAGTTGTTTCTGGGTCAGACCCATGCCCACTGAAAGTCCTAATTACAGTTCATTTATGCAACACACAATTTATAGCTATTTTTAGAAAGACAAAATACAGCTACAATAAAAAAAAAATAATCCTATTATTTCCTAATTGCCAGATTTGCTTATTTATAATTTCTTCACAAGTTAATTATTAATCTTTCCTATCAGTTTTAACTCTTACAGTTATTTGGAGACAATCACAACTCGTATTACTGAATATGTCAATCAGATGTTGACCATACTTGATTGAGCCTCGTCATATAATTAGAGTTTCCTAGCATTGTTTGCATAGTGTGGAAGTCTCATACATCTTGGACTGGAAAGCAGCCATTGTATTCTTTCCCTGAATTTGGCCGATCATATCTTTTTTAGGAGGCTTAGGATTGGAATTATTTAGATGTAGTTCCCAAACACTAATGCACTGATATAAGTTTATTTGCCTGTCATTGCAGCTGTTATCTGTCCACTTAGCTGCTTGTTTCCCTTCTTTACTCTTTTGCTTGCATCTGAAATATTGTTCCACATATCTATTTAAGCTTGATGTTCATGCTTGCACACATATGTTTATGTAATTCTATGCAGTTGCATTTTTTCATTTTTCCTTCCTCATAATCTTTTGGTTTCTCAGTTTTTTTCATAAATACTCACAATATGTAATTGAAATATACAGGAAAAAGCTGAGGAGAAGTTTAAACTTTGTGTTAATGCTTACAAATCTTTGTGCAATGCTCTCTGAGTGTAGCCGGCGTATACTTCAGGAAGAATGAAGCTTATTTACAGAGAACTATTTAATCTCTATTTCTTTTTTCTTTTTTCTTTCAGTAGTGGGAGAAATGTGTTATTAATTCCATTATTATCTTCTAATTTGTTTCTCATTTTTTTTTCTATTTTATCTAATCCAAGCTCTTTGAATGTTATCCAGTGCTAGCAGATTTTTGTCCATTGTCTTTTACTAAAATATGAATTTTGGCATTTTTGATATAAGGTCTACTGTAGTTCATTTACATTTTCACTTTAGCATCATTACCATCATCAAAGCTGAAGCCCATTGATCTTGGGTTGGATTTTTAAGGACTTGGAGTGCTTTTTTTTTTTGGTGCGTGTGCGCGCGCATTACAGTTCTCTGCAGCATTTGATGAATGTGTTTCTGCTGCATGTAAGATAACAAAATAAATCTGTACCTATTTGATCCGAGTCTACTTTCTGCTTTCTGCAAAATTTGTGGAAATTGCTTTCACCTTATAAAATAAACTGTGGAAAATGTTAACATGGAACGATGAAAAATCATTCCCTCAAAACCAGTTGCGTTTACTGAATGAACAGTCTCTTCATCCATGTTCCCCAAGGCAAAAAAAAAACTGATGAAACGTGTGCCAATCGACATAACACATTGTCCAAATATTGTGCTTAATGAGGATGGAGTAGATCCCAAGATCACATATGCTGGAATATCATAATGAAACAATCATTAGCCATGATTTGCTTTCATTTGTCTATGAGAAGAGAAGGAATCTAGAGAACTGATTTTCCTTTATAAAGTACACCCAAAGTTTATTAGGCATATCCACACATTTTGTTTATTGGAACATTGTACCAATACTCCAGTAGGGTCCATCATCTGGATGTAGCTTTATAAAATGAAATTAAGATGATGTTATTATCATTGTGGTCATGATTGTCAACGTCATTTTAGTTGGTCCCTCTTTGAGAATTCTGCTGGGCTCAAAAGTAGCCAGTTCTGTTTGTGTGAACATGAGAAAAAGAATATGCATGCAAATACTCTTAAGAAGGATTTATAGTATCCCATAGCAAGGCATCCTCTAAAAAAGATAGACTATTGGACATTTTCTACAACAAGGCGATGTTCATGTCAACATCCATGAAGAATTCATCAATATTAGAAGGTATTTTCATATATTTCTGATAAACTGCCTTCATCTTATCAAAGATGAGAAGGATTTTAGAGAACTGTTAAATTTTAGAAGCCATCCTTGTAACCCAAGTCATTGTAATGGCAGATCCATTAAAGTGCTTACTCTCTCCTCTCCGCCTACTCCATGTTCTACCTATTTCATGCAGTAGTCTTTCCCATGTGATCCCCATCTTACATTCCTTCTGAGTAGGATTATCTTTTCTAATTGGGTTGTTAACGTTCGAAGATCTTGGTAACAATTCAGCAATGGAAATGCTTGGGCAACAATTCAGCAAAGATTCCTAGTCCAACTTTCTCCCATCCAGAGAAGGAAGATACAATCTTGCTTTCTAAACAAGATGGTTCTTCAGAACCTGCATGTTTCATGCATTGTGCAAAGATTGGTGGTAAACCCATCCCCAATTGCTTTACATGGGGTAGTTGACTCAAGGGGAGGCATGCTTCCTTGGCATTTTCTTTTTTGCTACATTAGAGACTCTTACTCACACGCTCACATCTCTAACCAGCTGAGCAACAACCAACAGCTAAGAACGTTGCATTTGGTATTTACTATTTAGAGTTTATGTCTTCACCAGCTTGAGCATAGAGACTTGAAGTTTGAGTGCTCATTAGAGAGAGAGAGAGAGAGAGAGAGAGAGAGAGAGAGAGATTTATTAATTCTAGTTTCTTAATAAAGTTCTTGCTCTTGTTTATTCCTAATCATTAATTGTCTTGCTTGCTTTCTTTTTCTTGAGCCTTTCTCCTAATAGAGTGGTATTCTACTCTTTTAAGTCTTTTCTCGTTTCCTTTTCCAGATTGGATATTCATTTCCCTCTAAAAGTAACTCTTTCCCAAAGCCTCTTTACGACCTTTCAATCAGTAGAGAAGGGACTGCACTCACATATGATGATAAAGTGTAATATCTAGATCCTAAAAGCATTGAGCCCCTCAAGATCTTTCTCCTACATATGTCTCTACCTCTATCCCCTAGGACCCAAGCAATAATATTTTGCATTTATTTGAAAGAAATTCTACACATGAATTCATTAGTATACAACTCAATTTCAATGGAATCCAATGAGAATTAAATATTTCCTATCTATACCTCTCCAAGGGGGACAATTTGAGAAGAAGAGCCACAGTTATTATTATTATTATTTTTTACCAGACTTGGTCAGCTTTTATTTGATATTGCACTGTACAATTCCTCTGTTGCAGAATCACTTTCCCTTGAGTGGGTAATGAGAAGAATCCTAGAATGGATTGTTAACCATCCTAGATCTCAGGGTAAACGTAATTTATTGATAAAACCTCTTCAATGGTAGCCAATACCTTATTACTAATCATTCCTAACAAGTTCAACAAAAAACGAGTCTATATCCTAAACACCTTAGATGCTTGGACTGAATTACAGGTAAGAGCTCATCCATAAAAGGCATTTTGTCCTTAACCCATCGATGAATGAAACTGAGACTGTTGATTAAAGCTTTGGCCATTTGCTCTTATTAGAATTGTTTGCTGTAGATATACCATGATCTGACATCACTCAGATGAAAATTTCATCATTTTCACAAATTTAAGACCTGTTTTTTTGTGGGAAAGGGTGGGTGAGAAGTTAATGGTGGGGTTGATATAGTCATGGAAACCTTAGATAATTGAGTGCTCAATTTTAGATCTCCCCCACCCTCCCCATGGGAAAAATGAAATCAGACCTATGTACATCTCCACCCTTGACTCCAAAGCCTTCAGCCCTTCCCTTTCTGCGGAAAGCAGGAAAGAGATTTTCAAGCAAGTCTTTAAGTTAGTGGTTTAGATTTAGTAAATAACATCGACTGTATATATGGTTTCATATGAATACATGTAATTTCAATGCATGTGAATGAAAAATGCTATGGTTCTATTCGAAGGATTTCATCACTGCAGTAACATCAAAAAGTGATTGGTGAAAAACAAAGTATAACAGTTTCTCATTTTATTAAAAAAGTGACTATTAAAGAAATGCATTTCGAAGAATGAAATACTCATGACTTGCATTCCTGGAAGGGTTGGTCCAAAGCGTCGGGGAGTTTTGTGCTTCCTACACTCTTAATCTAACTGCTCTGGTTTGTATAAATAACTTGGCATGGCAGAACTCAAGATATATGAATAATCACTCTTCAGAGTATTATAATAACAAATTTTCATACAGTCAGTTACATCCTCAAGGTTGAATGAAATGACACTTCTAGAGAAATTACAATTTTGACAAGGAAATGCATATTGTTGCCCAAAGCAGAAAATGATCGGGCTGTGGACGCAATAGCATCAGTGCTCTGTCCAACTTGATCCAAATCAAGGGAAAAGTTTGTTTCAATGATCAAGACGTCATCACCACCTGAGGCATTTTATGTATCCCACCTTTGCAAGATCAAAACCATGTGAATTCGGGACCCAAATTACTCTAATTCTCCCTATCACGCTTGACTCCAGCATAATTTAAATTCAGCAGGTATACAACCAACCCAACTACAGGGATGAACCTCAGATTACTCACTATTTGTACCTTTGGTTCTTTCACATTCTGCAGGTTGTCACCAATCAGCCAAGGTTGAAAGATAGCATAAAGGCAGATGTCCCAAAGGAAGGCGTAAGCTAGCCTCTCTGATCCGACATACCTTGCAAAGAATTCCAAACGATCTGGCACTGATCCGAAACCACCATCAAAACGGCCAAAAAATGCCCACAAGGCTGAGATAAGACAAATGACCCCACCAATCAATCCTACAACTGGTGCACCACTTGTCATTACAGTACCTAATTTAGACAGTTTATTGCGAGAATTGTCTACATCATTGTCATTAAGCCGGATTGCCATGTAGGGTATCAAGAATGCTGCAGGCATCATAGAGAAACAAAGGTACGTCAATGCAGCAGTTAGATATTGGAAATTTAAGTACTATAGAAAAGGGGAGAAGGAATTAAAGTAAACGATAAAGCATTCTGTTTGTGAGAAACATCTGAAGGTCCCTTAGATATTGAAAGTTCAAGGGAAAGAAATGTGAAAAAGAAAGGGACAAAGAAATTAGAGTTAATAATAAAGCATACTGTTTGTGAGGAACATCTGAAAGCCCCATAGTACATCTAGTGACCCTTTGTATCTGTCTCGTCTATAATCCGTGAATAACAAAGGAGCAAACATGAGTGTCCAACCGATGACAAAATTGAATAATCCTTCAGATACCTGAGGAAAGAATATGGTTTTCCATGAGTGCTACTGACTATGAAAGAACTTATGGTTTAAATACTGCAGTCACATGTCACAGGGAACAAGACCAGCACTGAAGCAACTATTTAAAGCTTCTAGATACTTTACCGGGTGAAGCACTGGGGAGTCAATCAAACGTATTCCGACTACTCTGCCAAGAAATACAGACCATTACTATGAAAACTGAAATGTGTCACCCCACGATCAAAATATATGGGAGAAAAACTGGTAGGAAATATCAATATGCTTGGGTTGATATTCTTTTTTTTTTTTTTCCTTATTCTATTTTTTCCTTCCTAAAGAGTGTATTTGTAATGAAAAAAGTAGAGAAGAAATGAATTTTTTTTTTATTATTCTATTTTTTTCTTCCTAGAGAGTGTAATTGTAATGAAAAATAGAGAAGAAATGAACAAATAATAGCACTTTGATAACTGACAATACTCAACATACCAGAGTTTAGAAAGGGCAAGATAAAGAAGAAGTTGAGGGAAAGATCCACTAAATCATTGACTGTATCCATCTTGATTGCCCATACAGGATCACCCTATATCACAAACCAACAATATGAAGTAGGTAAGAGATTTTATATTTCATAATTGCTATTTGCTCATTAAGAGAAGCTATGTTCATTAAACTTAAGCAGTCATACATAAATAGAACTCTCAGCAGCTTCGTATTCAGCTTGGTTACAAAAGATAATAAATATCTACCTTGCGTCCCCTTTCTTAACAACATACATGCAAGTTGATGCCATATTTTTGAAAATACATTTTATGGAAACATCTAGATCCCAGAGAACAATTCTGTGATGAATTAATATTGCAAAACCATTGAGCTTCTCACGATAATAACCAATGGGCCTGCCTTCCAGACTAAGAACCACACCAATCCCCACATGACATGCATCTCAATCAACGTAGAAGATCATATCAAAGTCCGGAAGAGCCAAAACAAGTTCTTTGGTTAGCCTTTTCTTAATGTTTTCAAAACTTTGAAGTGTTGAAACTTCTAATGAACCAGCGATAGAATGTCCCCAGCATGATGTGGATGGCAGTGGAGCACAGGAAGATCACACAATGGGATAGGCCTCGGCATTTATGTAGGAGTTTGATTGTCCACATGGGTTCTGAACCCACGTGTAGTAGTTCACATTGAAGAATGGACCCAAATAGTCCCCTAAATTACAAAACTAGGGATAGTTTGATAAGGAATGAAAACACGGCAAGACTTGTCCGCAAATAACAGGAAACTCTGCAGAAAAGAAAAGGAAAAAGTATAACAAATTGCAATAGAATTCACCGTACAGTTTGATTCATCTCCTTGAATGATTTGCGATACTATTTCAATTTTTCAAAACAATAATTTGGACAGAGTATAACAAGTACTATATATGAATCAACTGCGGGTTTAATCAAATCTATCAATATTCAAGGATCCGATGTCCTCTAACTGGGAAGAACATTTTCCAGCAAGAAAATTGAAAGGATGCTTTGCTGAGGTTTTCTTCATGCCGTTCAAATCCCATTCAGCCAGATTAAAAGAATTTATTCAAGGGAAAATCAATATTCATCTTCTCCTGCACTCACTCGATCTAATGTCTATTTTGTCTTGGTCTCCTGGCCCAAGATGTGGGTTTCTCTATTCTTGTGCTTGATCACTGCGCTTGGGCTTATTTTTTTTTCTTTATTTGATGCTTGTGCCTTGTAAATGAGCTCATTTCGTTTATTTATTTCTAGTGATGGGGCTTTGGGCTTTTCTCCTTGGGATAATTTCTCCTTTCTTGATTGTTTAATGAAATACACGGGGAATGTGGCCAGTATAGCTGGCCTCTTTACTGGCACTGAGCTTTCCAGTTATAAGTTCTAGTCTTTGTATTCTTGTACATTATGGGGTTTTCTAACCTGGTTGTTATTAATATACTTAATATCTTCAAAAAAAAAAAAAAGGATAAGTCCTAGTAAACATTTAACTTGCATATTAGTGTAGATTAATAAATTGTGCCAAAGATTTGTTCAAGGTGATTTTTCTTCATATTTCTGTCTTTTGGAAGTAAATAGATATTACCAAAATGCTTCAAAGTCTATTATATGCGACCTTTCAATTATAAGAAGAATGAATAAAGAGTGACCTTGTGTCAAGCCATACATATAAGCAGCAGAAGTCCTAAAAACAGATGAGAAAGAAATTCAAGGAAGATGGATTAGTAGTCAGTACAGGAGCATATGGTAGAAGGAATAACCAAAGAATGTAGGCTCCCTCAGAGGCCCAAAGGGAAACTTGCAGTATCTGTTTCTTCTGTCCTTCTGGAAGTTGCTCTGTGTTCTTTTGAGCCCTACACAAAACTCCTTCCCTTCTTAGTTGCAGACCCACATAACCGCATTTTTTCCTGCTGATGATTTTGTTATTGAAGTATTTCCCTCTGAACTGAACATATGACATGGAAGTTGCAAAAAAGGGCTTGACCACACAAGAAGAGCAGGACAATGATGTGGGCACCATCTCTTGTTCCACCCTAAAACACACAAAAAGAAGGAAAAAAGAAGTGAAAGGCCAGTTGGAGTTCGTGATATCTAAGAATTTGCATCTTCACCCAAATATATGAGGAATTTCAACTTGAATTGAGATGATTTTCCCATAAGTACTTCTACATGCACATACAGGTTGAGGATATAAGCAGAAAGAAGCTAAATTACAAATAAATATAAGAGATAAAAATGAGGAAAAATCTCGATATAATCTTGGGCCATACCCCCAAAAGTAAGATCCTGAAACACTGAATTCTTTCCAACTGAAACACTGAATTCTTTCCAACCATTCAAACAGATCATGATACAGACTAGGCGAAGAAACAAAAAAGTCAGTCCTTGGAGAGAGGATGTACACATTGCACATGCATCACATGATAGCCTCCTACCAAAGAAAATGATAATCTATCCAAATATGCTTAGAATGAGTGCAAAAGTAATCAAGTTCAGCCAAAGTGTGGAGCACTGGCATGAGGACCATCATGTAAAGCTTTTCCTGATCGCCGTTTTAGGAACAACGTAGCATTTACATTCATTAGGTGCAACTTCTGGTCATCATCAACTAGAATTGCCACTAGGATTACTATGGATAGGAATCTCACAACTGGAGAAAATATCTCCTCAAAATCTATTATTTCCATTTGTAAATCCCTTCAATGCTAACCGTGTTTTGTACATATCTAAGTCTTATTCGTCAGAAACCCACATCCTACTAATCCGGCTGGAAGTCTTATTTGTGGGTACAGATGTAAGTCTTTTGTTTATAGTGGGTTGGCCACGGCGATACTTGATCTCATGTGGGACCCGTGACATGCAGGCCGCACGATTTCCAACACATCATAGTATAATGGGTAATCATGGACATAGATTCCACCTATCACTGGTTGAGCAATAGCTGGTTGTTACTTCTCAACCAAGATAGGAGAATAACTTGAAGGTCAGGGATTCGTGTACACCAAAGGCCTGTTTGTCTGTATTAAGATGCATAGGAATTGAATACGTGAAATGAACTATACCAAAGATTATTAAAGAGGTGGGGAGTGAAAGATATCAGGAAAGGGGTGAAGGTGGAGATGTAGATAGGACCTTCATGTCCCTATGCCTTCAATTACTAGAGTGTCCACACAAGCAAAGGCAATTTAATGCTCATTTTTTTTTAAAATTTACCTTTAATCTTCATTTTTAACCACTTATGGCATGAAATCTTATGTATTCAATTCCTATATATTCAAATGCAAGCAAACAATCCCCAAGTGTAGTCAGAGAAAAAAAAAAAAAAAAAACAACATAAAAAGGAGCAAGGAGTTCATTGTTAGGATGAAAAAGAAGGCTATGAAATGGTACATTCACATAATGCAATGCATAGTTGAGAATGACTAAAACTTTTATAACCCAGTCTAGATTGATGAATTAAGACTCATATGATGATTTCTCTACCAAGAACATCATCTACTCTCACAGCCCTCTTTTACACAGAGAATAAAAGATAATAAAACTGTATAAGGAAATTTAAAGAGGTGAAAGCCCCAGTGACAATCTATAAAAAGGATTGATGGCTCACCAGTTGATTCTGTGTTAGCCCAGAAGCTTAGAATTGAGGAAGTAATCGAAGGAATGATCGTAATTGGCTTTTCCTGTTTTGGGTCCTCATCAAGTCAAGAGGTCGATAAAAGCTATTTGGACAACTGGGTGTCTGTGGGAAGAGATAAGGATACCAACCTACACTGCCAATTTAACCATTAAGCCAAGGGAAGATTGTATGGGCTGAAGAACCATAGCAATGGGTCGGTCCGACCACATCAGCAGGTCAAATACAAAGACTCCAGTTCATTAAAATGGTTGGAAATTTGACCTTTAACCTGGAGACATAGCTCATGTCAACCTGACCATGGACCCGACCCGCGCTAACTGCGTTCCAACTTTTAATTAACAGGTTGGGTTGAGGTCCATTTTAGTTGGATTGAGATAGGTTGGTAGGTCAAAAAATAAGAATAGACTCAAAGTAATTCTAATATTTATCCAGGTTAAAAATGTCGATAAAAACTTACTCCGAAAGAAAAAGTATATTAAAAAAGATAAAATAATGTAAATTGTAAATTACTTAGTTGGGTCGACAAAGTCAGGTCACAAAATGAGTTAAAAATAGTCTTGAGTTCATCGAGTTCATATAATCTCCAACATTTGTAGAAATATAGTTTCCAACATTATTTAAAATATTCTCTATAATCCACCAGGTCTACCTAATCCCTATTTCATGATTAGCAAATCTCTCTCCAGAAGCCGTTTCCTGGGTCTGGGCCTGGATGTATATACTAGATTGGGCCTGGGCCTTAGTCTCAGGTCCATCCATGGTCTTGATGCCTATGTAGGTTCTTTCCTTTTTAGGTCTTATTGCAAATAGAGCAAGACCCAATTGTCATCCAAGAGATGTGACTTTTTTAATTTTTTTTTGTGCTATCGTAGGATGCCCAACTCTTTGGGCTGGACTAATCCCTCCTGGCCCAGAAGAAAGCCGAGTAAAATCCCCTGTAGCCTTAGGGCCTGTTTCTTTACCAGAATTTATGACTAGAATTTGAGAGGTTGGGGTTTTTTGGACATGATCTGACGTGATGTGACATCTTGTCCCCTGGCATTTGAAATGCTGTGTTTCTTTCATTAGAATTTCAAATTCCAACCACCCAAAAGACCTTTTGGAATTCTTGAAATTCCATTCTCTATGATATTTGTTGGAATTTCAAATCCTCCATCAAAAAGAGGAATTTGAAATTCCACATAAGGGGACAACTTTTGGAGAATTTGAAATTCTCCCAGACATGAATTCTTGGAATTCTGATAAAGAAACGGGTTAGTGTGGTAGTGTAGTTTCGAACCTACAACCTCTAGGTACAAACTGTGGTCCTCGGCCAACTGAGCTACCCCTTGGGGTTCAAGAGATGTGACTTCAAAAAAGAGCAAATTATGTACTCATTTAGCCCTATCTTAGGAAGTCCATGACTTAGTGCAACAATTATCACTTGCTGCAACCTTGAAGAATTACAGTAAAATCACATATTATCCACATTTTCTTAATATAATAAAAAATTTAAATTAATGAGAACCATATAACATGGATTAAACCATCAATTCAATCCTCCCTTCATGCATATAATCATTTAAATTTCAAGTCAATTGAACTAATTTTTATTGAGGATGGGCACACGTAAAAAAAATTGTGGCTAGATAGTGTTTGTCCAACCCACAGTTGAATTTTAACTCAGATTGGGGTACTTTAATCCTTTTTAGTAGAAGAAAGATGGATAAAAAAAAAAATCATCATCCTATGCATAGGAGTATCACTGCTCTTCTGCTAATGGAAATGAGAAAGGATTTGTTGGTGTGAACCGACTGTGTTTCACATTTGGAGTCATGTTGGGAAGCTTCAGAAATGACAAGCAAGGATTGGGTATTGTTTGAAAGTAGAAAAGGAATCAAGATAAGACCTGTCTGGCAAGAATTCCAAAGAAAGAATCTCAGTTTTAACAATGCAGTTGTTTTTAACATGGAAGCAATGGTAAGATACCAAAACTCTAGACCATCAAAAGGTTTAAGAATCAGATGCCAAGCTATATATACACATGCTGAGAAGCATGCCTAGCTAACTCATGATCAAAACCCTCTATCCTCCTTACAGAAACAAAACAAGACCCCTCTCAATATCACAATCTCTTCTATTGTAGAACAACTTCAATTCTGGTCATGGCAGAACAAGCAGCTAGACCATCTCCTTTCCGCTTCCGATTTTGGGCCAACCCTGCACCTCAACGCGCTCCGGCTCCACCTCAACCAGCAATCCCAGCTCAGCGTCCACAATTTCGTCCTTTCACTTCACCATGGCAGCGACAGCCTCAAATGCCCGGGCCCCGAGCCCCGCCTCCTGTTGCCTCCCCTGCCCAACCTGTGGCTAGCCCTCAACCCCAATTTGTATCTACTGTAGCAACCTCTCCTCCCACTTCACAACCAATGCCTCCAGCACCTCAAACACTTTCCAAAGACGCGCCGCAGCCAGAAACACAGAGCCTAGAGAAGACAACAAACCAGACTACTAAGGTGGAAAGCCAGTCTACACCAAATGTAGCTCCCTCTTTAGACATTCCTATTATGCGCGCAATATCTGAAACAAAAGCAGACGCAACTGAAGATCAGAAGCTGAAAACAGATTCTGAAAGAAAGACAGAAGCAACTGAAGATGGGAGGAAACCTGAAACAGAAACGAGAGCAGAAGCAGCTGAAGAAGAGAAATGGAAAACCATGGTAGAGACGAAACCGGAGGCGTTGAAAGATGAGAAGTCAAAAACAGAGGAAGAGACCAAATCAGAAGCAACTGAAGAAGAGAAACCCAAAATGGAGTTGGTAGAAACAAAGCAAGATGCAAGTGAAGATGAACTCGAGACAGAGACAGAGACAGAGTCAGAAGCAGAACTAGATGCAACTGAAGAAGGGAAACTCATAGAAGAACCAAAAGAAAGTGCAAAGGAGATACAAAAAGAGCAAGGAGATGGAGAGTCAATTTCATATGCAGAATCAGCCTCTGAGACTCAATCCTCAACAGATGAACTCACAACAGACCAAAAGGATGAGACATCATCTAATTCTGATGGTAAAGCAACTGAGACTCTAATTTCCTCTGACCCAAATGAAAGAATTGCAGCCAGTGAAACAGGTGCAAGTGATTCAACATCCCAAGCTACTTTGAAAAAATCTACCCAGGAAGATGTTGCGACGATCACCGACGAGCAGGGTGCAGACCTTGTGAAGCATGCAGACCTTGTGAAGCAGCCCGAAGGAGAGCATGCATCTAATGCTGCAGAAGGATCCATGAGTGAAGGTCACAACACTGCAAATCAAGAGGGTGCGGTGCTCATTCGCAGGGGCAGCGATCACAACAAAGATGAGGGGCCACTGGTGATCAACAGCAATGGGGAAGGGGGTTCTGAAGTTAAAAAGTATCATTTAAGGAATGGAACTAAGCCGTTTCCCGCGTTCATTAACAGCAATTTGCAGACATTCAACAACTCAATTGTATTCGAAAGTTCCTACAAGGAGAATAGTCCTGGGGTTCACTTGGTTGTCTATAGCGACCCAATTGACCCAGTTGATCCAAAGAAGGCATGGGAGACCTTTGAGGTTCACAAGGTAGAGATGGAAACAACCCCAGTTCAAAACCTTATGTATGAACCTGGTGCTTCCCTCAGAGGTATTGCTATAGAATCTGGTGTCTCAAAAGCCTGAGATTGCCATCTCATCTGTCAGAAGAGGGAGAATAGAAGAAACTCTTCTCAAATAATGGTAATTGAAGGAAGGATGCAATAATGGATTTAGAAGATGCTGCAGCTTTAAGTTGGTTTTCTTGTTACCAGCAGCTCATGAAGAACACAACGTAATCCAGATGATGTATGAAATAATCATAATAATAGTACACATGGTATTTGCCATTTTGAACTTGTCCATGTTTGAATGCAAGTCGTTTGTCTACACCCATTTACATACGTAAATGGTGAATGTGCATAATATTTACGCATTAGTAATGTTTGTCTAAGTATTTATGCATCTTGTGTGTAAATCAGATGTGTAAATGGTGTAAAAATGAGCCATTTTCACACCAAGATTTGAACACCTGATCAGGTGGGAAAAAAGAATATCATGTGATTTTAAAGAATACCACTTGGAGGTGGATGGTTTGGTTTGGGGCAGTTCCGCCAAAGAGGTTTGAAACCCCCTCATTTAGAAAAATAATAATAAAAGAGGCATTTCTATCAAAGAGGTTCTAGGTTCGAAACCCGCTCCAACGCATTTATAAAATAATAATAAAAGATACATCAAGACCGATGAAACTTATAAATGAAAACCCCTGCATCTCATCCCCTTTTGCGAAGATAGCCTCTCTATTTCTCTCTATTGCCTTGCTATAAAAAAAAAATCTTTATAAAACCTAGAGTAAAGGTTTATTCTTTCAGAATTTGATTATCCATCTTCTCTTCTCCTTTTAGATTTTCTTTCAATATCTCAATGATTTTTCTAAAATTATTTATTATTGTATTACTTTAAAAATATTTAAATATGTATAAATGAATGTAAGAGAAAAGGAAGAATTTATTTTATATAGCATTACGGTATCATTCAAAAATAATGTATAAATGCAATTTTATCTAACCATAATAAATTTGTGATTCTTTTAATATAATTGGACTTAGCAATAAAATACTCATTTTAAGAACTTTCTATAATTGATTAATATTAGCAAAAAGCCGGTGAGATGAATGGGTTAAGTTTTATGCAAATTGAATAATGAATTAAGATAATATTGAACCAAATATTAATTAATAAAAATATTGATAATAATCATATTTTTCTTAGCCATCAGATTATAAACTCCTAGTTCCTTAAACAAACATGTTGGAATGCATTTTTTTAAAGGTGATCATGAATTATCTATGTTTGAATAGTATATTTCATGTTGAAAGATATGTTCTATTTTAAGGATCTAAAATGCAAATGAAAACTTTGATATAAATTAGACATTTTTTGTCTACTTTTCATATCATTATAGTAGAATATAATTTAATGATTAATAAGTATCATTTACAAAATCGTTTAATACATAAACACATATTATTGAAACAAACATAGAATAATGAATCACACGTGTAAATGATGCGAAAATCGTGTTATTAGATAAACGTTGTAAAAAGAAACATATGTGTAAATATTACATACTTAAAATTTGAATATTCGTCTTTTACATGTGTAAATTGTATTTACATATCCCATGCGTAAAAGACAAACGACCCCAATGTATAGGAAACAGATAATGTCATTTTGGCAATTGAAATGATCTTGCTTATATGCTCCAATCTCTACAAGGCATTGGGGTGGGTTTGTTTGTCTGTTTTTAACTCATGAGACATGTCAACCACATTTACATATGTAAGTTTTATTTATGAAAAAAAAATACTTACACTTTGTTTGAAAATAAAATTTTCACATTATTTTCAACATGTTTATCTCCACTTAATGCACATAGCATGGAAAAGGAAGAAGAAGAAAGGATCTATCTTAGTTTTTCTACAATTTAGATAATCCCTCTTAAAATCAAGTTCCACTAGATAATGAAAAAAGTTCCCAAAAATGCAGTTCCACTAGATAATGAAAAAAGTTCCCAAAAATGCAGTCTCTTCACTATTGATGATTTTGCCCAAATCCTATGATATGGTGGTAAAAACATAGAATGGTGGTCCTAGAAATAAAGTGAGAATAAAGATTCTGCATTCCCCATAGCAACTCTCAACCAAATCTATAGAAGAAGGTACAAGCCAATAATCATCCTTAGCTTCTTCTCTTTGAAAGTAACCTTTGTCTCTCCGAGGCTGCTCTAACTACAAAGCGAGAACAAACAGTCACCTCATTGTTTGGCAGTTCTCACTTGACTGTCTAGGATTTGAACTCCGGGTGCGCCACCTTTTCCCAACAAGTGAGCTTTCTTCCCATTTGTATGGGCTTTCTTCTTGCTCACATGGCCTTAGGGTTTAAAAAGAAAAAGAAAAACTACAGAGCGAAAAAAAGAAAAGAAAAGAAAAGAAAACAAAAACTACAGAGCGAAAGGGAATGAAAGGAGCAGAAAAATTATGTCTTGACTTCAGTTCATTGTACCACACTAAATAAATAATCTCTGATAAAAAAAAAAACAAAAGAAAAATGCTCCACTCTCCATAAATTGAAGTTCCTTGTTCTCCTTAAATGCAAAAAACTAGTTAAACAGATCAAATAGTAATTAAAAAAAGTAGAATCCTAATCCAACGTTGACTTTAGATTTTGTAGTGAATGTGCAATGGGTAAATATCATGTCAATTATTTCATTGGGCTCCACATAATGAGATGGTTTGATGAACAACACCATCTATATGCTAATCACATTACTAATTAAGTGCCCAATCTAATAATACGACCAACTCCCGTTTGAATAAAATCCGGAGACATCCATACACTATGGCCCTACTATATGATTTCACTCCTTCCACCTAGGACAACATCTGTTTGCATGAGTTGGTATTTAGGAACTCCAAACCCAGAGATCCTCCATGCTCTGATATAACGTGGTTAAAGAACCCATCTAGCCCCTTTCACCCTCACATCGCATCGAGATTACTTGTTGATGGGGCAAATGGTTTGGATTTCAAAAATGTGGGCACCACCCACGTGTTCAACAGGGCGCGGACACCATATTTCAACCATGGCTTTTTTCAATTTAGCCACCCTCAAATATAAATCCTAGGTTCGCCACTGCCTTAACATGTGTGGGTTGGACCATCAGAGGGCATGTACTACCTCGACCCTTATAGTCTCGTTTTGGCCGAGGCATGAGGAAGATGAAGATTAATTTCTAATTTATTTTCTATATTGCCACTGGGCACCAATGTAAATCTGACGTTAATATTCTTTTATCCAAGTTTGGATCATCAATGCAATGCAGCAAGCAACATGGAAGTAGATTTACACTTTATTGCACATCTTATATTGGCATGACAATGAATAAGCGGCCACTTACTTTCTAGATACGACTAATTGATGGTACCGATGAATCTTATCTTAACTCGTCGATTTTAGGCCTTTGATAGAACGGTTCGCGTTAAATCAGACAAATGGATGCAATATAAAAATATAAGAAGGAAAAGAAATTACCTCATAATTCTGTCTATTCATTGCCATTGAGATTTTATGGCAATTTATTTCCAAGTTGTTGCGCATCTAAGAGGGGGCCCACTGGACCTAATAACTAAAAGAAGCGATCTCACACCATTAAAGCCCGCATAAGAATCACTTGAAAAATCATGTTTAAATAAGCGCACATACGTAAAAAATCCACTGGAAAAAAGAAATCGCATAAATACCATATGTGACTTATTTATATAAAAATCACGTAAGAATAACATACAAAAGTCGATATAATAGCCGCACAAGAATCATGCTCAAATAAACCCAAATGTACTCAAATAAATTCGCATATATAAATAATAATAAAAAAAAGGCGGGCTGAGCCGGGCCTAACATTGTTCAACCCTAGCCCTAAAATTGACTCAATTTTTGTTCAAGCTGGCTCAAAAACAAAAGCCCACATTTGCACTATCAATCTATGAGGCCCAAATTGGATTCCCTGGTTGGTGGGCCCGATTGCACAGCATTCCTCATAAAACCCCAGCTATGTTTCAGAAAGCAGCGGCAAAGAGAGAAAAACCCTAAAACCCTAACTTTATAAAACCCTGCTTCCATTTCCCACCGTATCAAAAAAAAACAGCACCAGAGAGACGAGAGAGAACCCAAGCTTCCGTCGCTATCGTCTCTGCATCTCATAAAACGCTAAAACCCTAAAGCTTCTGCGGCTCTATGACCTAAAACCCTAAATCTCTATACCTCTCTCTGTGCCATGGCTCTCCATCTCCTCTTCGAGTCCGCATCTGGTTTCGCACTCTTCCTCGCTCACGGCATCGATGAAATTGGTCAAAACACCCAAGCGGTACAAAACTCGGTCCTTGATCTCACCCGATTTGGAAAAGTCGTAAAGCTCATTGGTTTTCAGCCGTTTTCATCGGCTCTTGATGCTCTGGAACAATGCAACAAGATCTCCGAAGGTGAGCCTACAAAGAGCTAACTTTTCAGTGTTTTAGGCCTCATGCATTTAGGGTTTTCTGGGTTTTGGTGCTTTTGTTTGAATTTCATGACCAGCGTAAGGATTTGGGTTACAAAGATAGGATATATGAGTTATGGTTCTGATGTTGTAATGGGTTTTTTTTTGTTTTAATATATGGGTTTTGGTGGTTTTGTTAGAGTATCATCATTAGCGTGTGGGTTTCGATTTGAAAATGGGAAATATAGCCATAGTGTTGTTTTTTTTTTTTTATGAGGCCAAGATTTAAGCCGACCCCAGCTTCATGGATAAGGATAAGATGAAAAAGGTGCTGTTGGTATTGATGATTTTCGTGTTTTTTTTATTTTCATTTCTTGGTTTTGGTGCTTTTGTTTGTGCTCATTGTTTGTGTATGGGTTTTGAATAGAAAGATAGGATTTATGGTCATAAGCTTGTTAGTGAGCAGATTTCAGATTGATTTGGTAAGGGTATGAGGATGATGGTGAAAAATGAAAATGATATGTTTGATGTTTGTGGTGGTTTGTGGTTTTTTAATTTACCCTTAAGAGCTTGGTTTTTTGCATTTGAATACATATATTTCATGCCAAAAGTGTTAAAAATAAAGAACAAAGGCTGGGCAATTTAGTACTTAAATTCATGACTTCTATTTTTCTTCTTTTATTTTCTTTAAATTTTAGGGATGTTGACCGAGGAATTGAAAAACTTTTTGGAGCTCAATCTTCCAAGAGTGAAGGAAGGAAAGAAACCTAATTTCAGTCTTGGAGTTGCAGAACCAAAAATTGGGTCTCAGATCTCTGAGATGACCAAAATTCCATGCCAAAGCAATGATTTTGTTCATGAACTCCTCCGTGGTGTACGGTTGCATTTTGATAGGTTTATCAAGGACCTTAAGGTTTGTGATTCGGGTTTTTCCCATCCAAGTTACGGATTTTGTAAGTCTTCTTTCTGAGATGACTTCTAAGCTTTTATCTGCTTTTGTTTAAAGCAAGGAGACTTAGAGAAGGCTCAGTTGGGGCTGGGGCATAGTTACAGCCGTGCAAAAGTCAAGTTCAACGTTAACAAAGTTGACAATATGATCATTCAAGCTATCTTCCTTCTTGATACATTAGACAAAGATATTAACAACTTCGCCATGAGAGTCAGGTTTGTTGACATTTCAACTGAGTTTTCCTCTTTTATTGGGTGTGTTTTTATGTTAGAAGCATAATTCATTTCAATCTGGTACATTTTAAATTGTTTATTAGTGTACAGAACTTTTATTGGGTTCTCAAAATTTGAATATGTGATGTTAATCTCCACGTCAGTCAAGATTTTGACAGTTTTTTGCCTCTAGGTGTGGCTGGAAGGTATTGCTTTGATCTACCATGATTTGATAATTGATAATGGCAACTCTTCTGTTTTGATTAAGCAGAAAGGAGACAACATTGATTAGATTTTTCTTTCATTGGTAGCAGTTGGTTTTCATTAAAACAAGACAAGGACTGAGATTGCATCAAGAATACATCAGAAGGAAGCTACAATGTGGCATGAAAAAGACTGAATTACGTCAAAGGACCTGATACCTCTAAATTGATTGGTTGACTACCAAAGTCTTAAATTTGCGAGTGGCCTTCAAAACATAAGAAATTCTGTGTTGATGGAGTTGCAATTTTTTTTATCCCATTCTACGCAAACTCGTGTTTCCATAGATTATTGTGGTTTTTAACACCCACATTGTAGTATTTGAAGAATTGTTTTCAACAATCTATGGCCCAAAAACGAGCCGCGAGAAATTCTGAAAGCTTCCTTTTTGGCATAAATATCCTACCCATTAGAATTTATCACCCCTAACAGACTAGATGACATCACTTAAATATGACAAACTTCGTCAATCAACTATCACCTATATGCACTGGCCCTAGTTTGCGCCTCAAGCAGCCTGTTTACATTGAATTGGAACTGCTTAATCGACCTATATAATTATGTAATTGATTACATAATTTTCTGAAAGATTACTTTCTAATTTTTTTTTTTTTGTTGACTTACTTTCTAAAATTTAATCAGGTGTTGACTGTTAGCTTAATGTGATCTCATTTATCACAGTATAATGGAGTTGTAATTTAAGCAACTGACAATGAGAAGAAAACCCTTGTCAATCAGAAGTAAATAAGGTCAAATATATATAGATATAATGTTTATATTTTGAAGTCGTTGCTTGGCGACCCATAGATTTAATATGAGATGCTCAGTTTTTTGGTACCTTGTTTAAAAACTCACTTTATTGTCTGGGAACCGAACGAAGTTGACTCGATTCAAAATATAGACAAGATTATGTAAAATTGGTTTATGAAACTAGCCCTGTTCCAGTTGAGTTGGCCGATTTCAAGGCCTCAATGAATTGTCCAAGTTATAAAACAGGTTGGTTTGTCAGGTATCTTTATGTTATTTTTAAATTATAATTAAGACCACCATCTCTTCAGGCAGTTCATCACACCTCTACATGGTTTAAATGGGTCATGTCAGACCTGAGATCCAACTAGACCTGGTTTGAAAAATATTGGGTCTTGGTCAGAGTTTAGAACTGATGGGTTAGGTTGACTGTAGATTAACATGGCTTAACAGATCAAAGTGTTGTGATAACCTGACGCGGAACTGAAATTGTAGTGTGGTTCTGTTATTGTAGCATGCTTTAATTTTAATATGTGATTCAGGTTATAGTCATGTACCCAACCTAGACGATCAAACAGGGTGTGGCCAAGTCTCCAGGATTGGGACCTGAACTTGACCCAGCTAAATTTAATCAGCCTTTCACTGGTACTGGCTAGACCCTATATAAACTCTTGACTTACTGATAGCCCTATTTGTTCAGTATGCTTCATATTTATATTTTAGTCAGTTTACAGTTATGGATCCAACCTTGACCAGATTAAACAGCTCTGGGCCCTGCATTGCAACTTGAACTTGACCCAGATAAATCCAATTGGGGTCCTACACTGAGCCTGGCTAAACCTTATCTAAACCTGATTTTTCAGTCATTTTTATCATTCACAATAAATATTGGACTTATAGTCAAGAATCTTAACTATCCCAAATGTGATACTTCATGTGGATGGGCCACAACCAATAGTTTTACACTGAGAAGAACTCAGCCAATTGGTTTTATCTAATGGATGGTGCGGTCTAAATTCATAAAAAAAGGGTTAAGGTTGAACTTTCGAGGCCACTAGTTGTGGTGAAATAAAATAAGAAATTAATAATACTGAGGTTCCTCCACAAAGTAGCCCACGATACCACAAAACAGGTATTTCTAAGATTTACACATGCGTGCATGCATGCCACATTTATTTTATATATATATATATATATATATATATGGGGATATTCATGTGCATCTATCCCTCACCATAGGGTGAGGGCACTTTCCCTTTTTGCACAAGAAGACAAGGAAGTGTACCTCACCCTATGTACTTAAAAATTCACTTTTATACTTGAAATGTCTCATTTATGGAGGTGTCCCTCACCCTATGGTGAGGGATTGATGCACTTGAATATTTCCCATATATATATATTGCTAGATTTCAATGAGCTGTTGCAATTCATCCACCGCATAGATATATCCTGACCTGACCGATGATGATATGTTCTTCCTGAATTTTGTTTATAAATATTAAAATATCCTTTAAATATCTTTGTTCTGTCAATATAAGAATTATATACTGTTGTTATTCGTCTTTTGCCTGTAAAGATGAAATTACCTCAAGTTGACCTGACTGACTCTGCCGAATCAGGACGAGCCTAGGCTGAGTCATCGGTCAGCTATGAGGTCTACTGAGTTTTGACCAAACAAGTACATTCCAAGTTTGAACCAATTTTGGTGACATAACGGAGTTTACTTGGCCACATTCCAACTTGACTAGGTCCAAAAATGGAATCTAACACCCCTAATTAGGGTAAAATGTTATGGCATTCATGTATGCTATAATTACTTTTTATTTTGTGTAACCATCAATGTTTCTCTCCTTCTTTTAATGGATTTAACTTCTTCCTGCAGAGAATGGTATTCTTGGCATTTCCCTGAACTGGTGAAGATTGTGAATGATAACTATCTCTATGCCAAAGTTGCAAAATTTGTAGAGAACAAAGAACAGTTGTCTGATGATAAAATACCAGATTTAGCAGACATCCTCGGTGATGAGGACAAAGCAAAGGAGATTGTTGAAGCAGCCAAATCATCAATGGGTAAATCTTAAGAAATTGAGTTTATTTTGGTCGTTTAGGTATTTGACTTACCATCCTTCAATTTGCTGTTTCAGGACAAGATATTTCTGTGGTCGACTTGATTAATGTACAACTATTTGCACAGAGGGTAATGGATCTCGCTGAGTACAGGAAGGGCCTTTATGACTATCTTGTTACAAAAATGAATGACATTGCACCAAATTTAGCCACTTTAATTGGGGAAGTTGTTGGTGCCCGTTTGATTTCTCATGCTGGTAGTCTCACTAATCTTGCCAAGTGCCCCTCTTCTACTCTTCAGATTCTCGGTGCAGAGAAGGCACTTTTCAGGTGTTTGCTTCTTGTTTTCATTCTTCTTTTGGCAGAAGGGAAGATGATAGAAATATATTGACATATTTTGTTGAATAATGAAAATGATGTTTATGCTGTTAAAATATTTATTTAGAATATTTCCTGTTAGCTATAACCTTTTTCTGTCGATATTGCGTAAGCCGAGCATAAAATTATATCTTTGTGTACATAATTATAGACCTTTTCATTTCTATCAATGTTCTTTGAGTGGGTTAAATGATGAGATAATATGATATTTAGGCATTGTGTTCTTGCATCAAACATTCCTTATTTATTTCGAGGAGTGATCTGATGCTGTTGTCAGCACCATACTGACAGCATCTCATATATGAAATTCCATTAATGCTTTCCACCTTTGCTTGATCTCACCGCTTCACGTTGCACACTCACGTATTTATAGGCAGTGTGTTAAATTTCACTCCAATTGCAGTGATGCATTACCTTGGATTTAGAGTTGTAAAATATCTAGTTATTTTTTATTTACATGAATAATTCAATAGTGTATATTAGTCATGTTAAATCGAAGTTTGGGTCAGTTCCTATACAGATGGAGACTTGTGATATGAGTGGGATTGGATCAATAAAAGGTGGTTAATCCTGCCGTGATTAAAGCTAGATTTGTAAAATATCTAGTTATGTTTTATGTACATGAATAATCCTACCCTGGAAATTCATATTTTCCTTCGATAAGTATGGTACTGATAGCAGCAGAGGATCATTGCTATATTTATTACTTGTGAAGATGATCATGGGTTCCTGCTACAGATTAAAATCTCAGATCATTTTTACATTTAGGAATGGGAATCTTACTGCTGCCTTTGGCTGCTTATTTTTGAAAACTCTCGCCTGTAATCTAAATTCAGGAGAAATGTTATCTTCTTCTGAAATGTGGAAGGCTGTCAATCACAGACTTATCATTTGCATAAGATCTCTTGTTCATGTTATTTGTCAATAGGGCATTGAAAACCCGAGGGAACACGCCAAAGTATGGACTTATCTTCCATTCTTCTTTTATTGGCCGAGCATCTGCACGGAATAAAGGCCGGTTAGCTCGCTACCTTGCAAATAAGTGTTCAATTGCATCTCGTATTGACTGCTTTTCAGGTTAGATTTGTTCCCTGTTTCATAAATATAATAGTCTCTCTCTCTCTCTATATATATATATATATTTTGTTATATTATTTATCGCATGGGATGACTAGTGTTCCTTTCTGTATGTACAGAGACAAGCACCAAGATTTTTGGAGAAAAGCTTCGTGAACAGGTGGAGGAGAGACTGGATTTCTATGATAAGGGTGTTGCACCACGCAAGAACCTGGATGTGATGAAAGTTGCTATTGATATTACAATGAACAAAGAAATGCCAGAGACAAAAGGTTTGCACTGCTGCTCTTCCCAGAACCAAATGCCACTTTATCTGTCTAAACTGCTTTGATTTTATGTTCACAAATGGAGATGCAACATTGCCATACAAGGATCAAAATCCTGTAACCTCCAGTGTATTGCTCTGTTTATCCTTATTCATTGTTTTACTAATTTAAACATTCTATGCAAAGTTGCTGCAGATGTCAAGTATGTAAGAGAATGACCCATTCTTTACAAGTTCAAATTATTATCCAAATACACATTAGCATTGATGGAGATTTATACCTTTTAATATCAAAAAAATTGTGTTGATGTGTGATGATCTAAAGTCTAAACTTCTTTGAGTTGCCAACAAGAATATTGGATGAGACTAAACTCACTACAATTGATCTTAAGGAGAGATTGAAATTTACAGTGATAGTAGTAGCGTCCTGACCATCATCATCATCATCGTCATGTTCCAAGTATGTTGGGATCGGCTACATGAATTCTGCTTCTCCATTTCAATCTATCTTGAGTCAAATCCTAAGATAGGTTAGCACTTCAGATCCAATCTCACTACTTCCATCGACGTCTTTAGATCTAACCTTACTACTCTTCAATCGACGTCTTCTTCAGCTTACCCATTCCCCTTGGTGGGCCATCTACCTTCATAGAAAATCTTGTGCTCTTGCTAGTTTGCGTTGGACATAACTAAACTATCTCAAACGAGTTTCTCTTATTTTATCACCTATTGATGTCACCCTTAAATGTTCTTGAAACTGCTCATTCCTAATTCTATCTTTCCTAGTTTTACCTTACATCTACCTCAACATTCTTATAGCTACTACACTCACCTTGTGCGCGTTGCTTCTTTATTGGCCACATTCTGCTTCCATAGGTCATCCACTTGATCATCAACTTAATAATAATTGGTTTGGTTTTATGATGGTTTTCCATACCCTTATTCCATCCACAATGAGATTCACAACTTCAAAGGTCTAGAATCTATATTTATATGGATGGACACATACTTCATGGATGGGTTGCGATAAAACTTTTGCTTTGTGGACTACTTAAAACAAGGGCAAGCTAAATTTTTTTGTATTATTTTCAGTAGCAAGCATTTCAGTTGGACACATTAAGCATGCTTTCTGGTTTTGCATTGAGCCCTCTCACACCTTTTGGTGGTGTAAAAAACACTGTTCAAGCTACATGTTCAGATAGGCATCATGGTTGCTTGTTCAGAAATTGTGCAGCTGGTTGCTCCCAAGATTGGAATATTTACTTGTTTTCTGCATCTCTTATCCACCCCAAGTTACATGCACATATGAGCTGAGTTTTTCCAACATTTCCTGTTGTGACAAGCAGAAGGAGAAAGAACACAGATGGATGCTGATAATGGTCCACGAGAAGCTTCTACCAAGAAAAGCAAGAAAAAGAAAGCCAAAGGCGAGGCTATAGACAGTGAACCCATGGTGGAGGATAAGCCAACGGATGTTGCAGATGGGGATGGTTATACTGAGCCTGAAACAGAGAAGAAGAAAAAGAAGAAAGAGAAACGAAAGTTGGCACAGGAGCAGGCTCCTGAAATTTCAAACGGGGTGAATGGGTTCGATTCATATCAGCAGGAGACTGCCAAAAAGAAGAAAAAGAAGGGCCAAGAGGTAGGTGGCGATGATCTTCAGACAGCTAGTGAAGTGAAGAAAAAGAAAAAGAAGAAGGTGAAAAACGATGACAGTGAGTGAACTGTGCTGCCATGAAAGTGTATGGCTGTCATTTTGTACTGTTATAATTTAGTTTTGCCTTGGCTACTGCTTTTATTATGTGCTTTCTATTTTTTATCCCTTGAGTACTTAAATTATGCAACAAAATGATATTTGCAATTTACTCAAATGCTTGCTTCCTAGGATCCTTTTTTTGCCGAAGTGTACTGTGCTCCTTGGTGGTCTATTTGTCTTTATGCCCATGTTGGAAGTTAAATTGAGATAAATTTGTATTCATCGAGTTCTGTTGTAAATGGGTGGGCATGAATTCAATTTGCCATGTTTGATACTCTGTTTATTGGTACAACTAGCCTGCTGTGGCCACTATAGAGCATTGTGGAATATTACACTTATATGACAATTGCAGGAATGTGTAGTCTGCAATTGGGATTCTCTTAGGAAAAGAGTGGAAATAGATACCATTCTACACCTTTTACAAAATTTACCTTTCTACTCTTTAGGTACCTCATGCTCTAACCACTATTATTTCATAGCTCCTTTTCTTTTACCAAAGTTAGTTGGAATACCTAAATTGCTGACTAGAAGCTTTTTCCATCTTGCTTGGTTAGTAGAGCTGGTAAAAGCCAATCCTACCTGTCAATCCAACTTGGCCTGCACAACCAGACCTCCACCATAATATATAGGTCGGTTGCGGGTCAAGCCTTTTTTGATATAATAATTTTATAAATTTTTATGGTTTTTTATTTTATTCTTATTAGTTTTGTTATTCTATTTCTATAATTTCTATTTAAAAATATAAATAATTCCTTCCCTTTTTTTTTTTCAAGTAAAGCCTTTGTTTACTTAAGAATATTTTCACGTGGACTATTGTCGATATGATAAAAATAAAATAAAATAATTAAATAATGATTGAGTTCTTGATAGTTTTCAATTATAATACTCTTGTTAATAAATTTAGGTTTGGATGCAAGTTATGCGGGCCAACTCAATCCATAGTAACCCGCAATGGTTATGCGTAGGGGTGTAATGGTTTGTTAACCAAGTATTTTTGGGAAAACCATTAATCGAACCGTAATTGCATATTTTTTTCTTTTAAAACTGTAATCGTATCCATGAAAACCGAACCGCGACTAACCGTATTAGATGGTTCAGTTATGATTAATAACCGTGGAAAAATCTATTCACGCACCATTTTCACACCTTCCTGTGTGTTCTCTCTTCCTTCCATTTTTTAACTTGAATTTTAAATAAGAAGCAACACATCTGCATCGTGTACTTTTCCATGCAAAGTCCAAAACTCCAAATCCAAGCCCTTCATGCAGCGAGGCATCACACCCATATAGTACATAAATAACCAGCAATTTTATTCGACGCCGAGAAGAATACATGATTCCTGAAGGAGAAGACCAAAACCATCTTTCTGCACAATGTTCGAATTCTTAAAAACAAAAAGACCCTGAGCAAAAGCAACGGTAGATTCCATCAAGTCAACGAAACGCCTCCACTCAAATGGGACCCAAATAAACCAAAAAGGAAAGAAGGAGATTGCGAAAGAAGCTGCCGAACAGATTTTGTTCATAATATATACTTGGACCTGAAATCATCACCACCAAACCTGGATCTGGCAAATGAGGAGAGAGAGAGAGAGGCGTCTTCTTCTTCGTGTGTCGAGAGAGGCAAGAAAGGGGCTGGCCGGTGGGACTGGGAGTTGAGAGGAAGAGGGGAGAGAGAAAGGGGCTAGGGTTAGTTTGTTTCGTTACTTATACATAAGTTAAGAAATATTTCATTCAGCGTTTTTATTTTTTTTCCTTTTATTTGTATAATGGTATGGTTAATCGTATGCGGTTAACCGAACCTTATTTTACGATTCAGTTCGGTTAACTGCCGTGAGTTATTATGGAAAACCGTAATTGAACCGAACTGTGCGGTTTTTGGATTTCATTAACCGTAATTGTAACCGAGCCGTGAAACACGGTTATTAACTACGGTTCGGTTCGGTTCGATTACACTTTTTTTCGGTTTTCTTTTACACCCCTAGTTATACAAATGCGGGTTAATGCGGATCGGATTGACTCACAGTGGGTGTGACCCATTTAATAATTGGGTGCGACCCATTTCGCCTAACCTGACCGTTTGCCACTTGGACGACACACTTTCCCATACAAGGTGGGTTGCCATTGTCATCCCTAGTCAACTGGCATCGTCTAAATAAATATGCAACAATCCTCCGAAGGTACGGGTTCAAGTTCAGCTGGCATCTTCTAAAAATAAATAAATAAGCAACAATCATCCAAAGGTACGGGTGAAATACAATTTGGTTGGATGCACTTTCATTTTCATATTGAACGTTTCCTGTCATCATCACGCCCCCTTTTAAAGATTCTACTTTGCCCATGCTAAGATTGATTAGATGATAAATTTGCAGACCCGAGGAGATTCATCTGCAGCCCACAAAACAATAACTTTGGAAATACAGGTACCAAAGCTCCCCTAGAGAAGCCCAGAAGTGTAACTCTATGATGGGGTTCCACAATCCGAAAATTTAGTACCAAATTTTACTTAAATAAAATCTGGCCCCACACTTTTAAAGATTGATTTGAAGAAAACATGATTTAACTCAATCTCATTCATATTAATATTCATGTTATTCATCTTATGGTCGGGCATTCATGTTCAAATAGAAAATGAAGACTTAATTTTATTACGTAAGCTTTAGCAATTCACAACCATTTAGTATGGATGATTTTGCAATTGTCAATGCAATGAAAGAATTTTACTAGGGAAAGAAAAATTGCTTTGATTTTAAGCAATCCTCTCTTTCGTAACATTAGTATGAAGAAGTTTCGAGAAAAAAAAAATGAGCTGATTTTCTTCGACCAAGAGTATTTTGAAAATCCAAATCCTAGAAATGCAGGATTTCTGTCCCTCACACAAACAAAAGAAAAGAGAAAAAAAAAAAAAAAAAAAAAAAAGAACCCTTCAGTCAAGTGGAGCATGAAATTTGAAAATCCATAGAAATCACGGCTTGCTGTCGGGAAATAAAAGCAGCTTTTTTTAGCTTTAACCTCGTCACCGCAGAATCCTCACATTCACTATCAGCACGCGTCAAAACTGACAGAAAAACATGAATTCCTCACGTCCTCATCGAGAGGCCTGTTCCGAAGCTGCTAAAAAAAGGTGGGAGCGTTCCTCTTTTCAACCGCTTCTTGTTCTTTCCTTCTCTAGCACTCGCTATTTTCACCTCTTTTGCCCTTTCCTCTCTCTCCCACCACCTCTCTCTCACCCTCTCTCTGTTGATACCATCCTTCGCTCATTCATCTTGGGCCAACTGCACAAGACACCCCAGAGAAGGAAAGACCAAAGAAATCCATAAAAATCTGATCTTTTCATCTGGGGTGCCTTCAACCATCATCAGAAGCAACTCCATGGATCTAATGAGATCTCTATCTCCCCTCATTCTTCTGGTTTTCTCTCTTTCTCTTGCTTCTGCAACAGGGGTCTTCAATGTGAAGCACAAGTTTATGGGACGAGGGCGGTCTCTCAGCGATTTCAAGGCCCACGATGCGCATCGCCATAGCCGCATGTTGGGATCTGTTGATCTCCCATTGGGAGGAACCGCTCTCCCCACTGAAGCAGGGTACGCGAAGTTTCGCCAACTTTCTCTCTGTTGTTTTGTTTAATTCTTCTGTCTAGTATCCAATTTTTGCAGTTGTGTTGAATGTTAGTCGATTTGGGGTGTGTATATTGATGTTGGGTAGAGCATGTTGATATAAAATTTTGCAAGAATGTGTTTGGGTAACATTTATTTGCATGGAATTGAATGCATAGAACTAGGAATTCATGCTCAAATGGGCTCCCACGGTGGGGGGGTGGAGGATATAAGGTGGAGAGGTAGATGTGATTTTGCCTTCCTAGGATTTGAATTACTTGAGAGATGGCAGGCTGGGTAATCATTTCCCATATTCCCTTGACACATTTTCAATTAAAGGGGAGATTATTTGATGGTCATTTTTGAACATTCACCCTTTTTTCTTCAATTTTAAACACTTTTGGAAACATGTCTTGGAATTCCCAGGAATTCAATCTCATGAACAAACGGGCCCTTTGTGTTGGGTCTGGTGGCTGTTTTTCTTTAATTATTGTGGTTCTTTGATTCTTTCTTCATTGTCTTTTCATTTAATTCGTATTTTTAGTTTGATGGTTTCTTCTCTGGATTTGTTTAAGGCTGTTCTATGCGCAAATTTCGTTAGGGACTCCGCCGAAGAGCTACTATGTGCAAGTTGATACAGGGAGCGACATTCTGTGGGTGAATTGTGTCGAGTGCAGTCAGTGCCCAAGGAAAAGTGAGCTTGGTGTATGTTCAATTCTTACTTTTTTACGTTCTTGTTCCTCTGTATCATCCATCCTTTTTTCTGTTTTATCGTCTGTGTTGTTCCATGTTTTTAAATCTCATTTCTCATTATGCTGCAACAGAGGATTTGATATTTTCCTTAACCGAGAAGATTACGCATGAGAACATTAGTCAATTGAGGCCAGCCATGGTTGGTCACAGCATGCAAGTGAATGACCAATGATGGTTTCCAACTTTAGCCCCATGAGAAGGAATCAAGCATTTCAGAGAACAATTGACTGTCACTTGTGGATCCTTACACAATCCGTCTTTCTTAACCCCTCCATTCCTGGCAAACCAATTTACTTTTCATAGGGTAGTGCCAAATGTGCCCTTGCATTTTTGAGCACATGTGCCCGCATGTGAAGTGCCATTGTGTGTGTGCCATGCTGTCATAAAAAAACAAAGCATCTAAAACCATGGTTGCATTAGGTGTAGAGAGAATGACAATGTATAAATTTTCTGGTGCCAACATGAATTAAAAGTTATGCACCTAGGTACTTCTTTAGCCTTTTCTACTTAAAAACAATGTCTTCCACATATACATTTAAGATGGTTACTTGTTTGCCTCTTCTTTTAACAAACAATATATGGGGTTTGCATGGAATATTTTAATATCCAGTTTTCAACATTGTTTGACTAAATGGTTTTCTGCTTAGTCTTTTTGTGTTCTTTTGCTGGTGCAATAAAACTTACTGATTAAAAAGAAAAAACCCACATTGCTTGACTAAATCGATTAAACCATGCACGTGGAGACTATTTCGACCCATATAGAGCCTTCTTCAATCGACAAACCTTCCCACTTTGATCTTTTAAAGAAAAACACTAGCACAATAACCCGTCGTGTGCTTAGCACGGTTACGTCCATATCCATACATTTCAAATTGAATATCCTATATTGCAACTTAATGTATGCACGGTAGAAAAAGATATATGAAAATTTTAATAAATGATCATTACAAATTTAATATTTATAAATTTGGAGAATTTTAATATATGAACCTTTCCTTGATGAATGCCATAATTTATTATGAAATTCCCATTCCATCCTACAAACACCTAATTTTTTTTAAACTATAGGAGAAATAAAAGTAGAAAATAATATGAAAGTACCTTTTTTTTATGGCAAACCAAGAGGAAGTATAGTAGAAAGGGAATGGGAGGAGTGGGTTACAAATGCAATAAGAGAATATAGAGAGTTGCATAAAATATAGGGACTGAGGTGTGATGGCTCAAAGATAGTGGGGATAACTGTCAGTCAAAATTACAAGATATGGCCAAAATTCAATCCAAAACCCTTGGCTTTAATATATTATAATGGCGACCAATCCACTTGCACTTCTTGAAGATTTCAATGAATAAATGCATTTTTTACACTCAACTGATAAGGTCCACTCAAGATTTGTTGCAATAGAGAGAATCACTCTGACGGAATTTTATTTTTACATCGGAGAAAATGTCAGAATAATCCATGGCATATTATTGAGTAAATCCTTTGCCACCAGCCGCGCTTATGGATTACACTACAAAGCATATAACCACTTGCATCCTACTGTACGCTTCCCTTTCAGAAGATCAGCAATACCCTGTATTTTGTTTTTATCAAGGGAATGCATGTCTTCCGTCATGGCTGCTTTGCACTTTGGCTCTTTTTAAGGCATTAGAAACTCATGAAGGTATGCATTTAATAGACATTTGTAGCATAGAAGATCGAAACATAGGTGAGAACTAATGATTAGGTACAATTTTGAATAGGATGGTAAGTTACACAAGTGTGTTTTTATTTTCCATGAGTAATAGGAAGATTAGGATCATCAAGAGGACTTCAAGATTGACCTGGTAATGAAGAATCAATCTCTGGATCTTGGACATTTGTTGGGTGGGCCAAATAAGAAAAATCTGTCATTATTCTTTTCTTTCCAGCTTGAATAAACTTGAAGAGGATGCTCTTTTGGGGTTTTTGAGTTCTTTCTGGAGTCTTTCCAATGTATTATCAACTGCAACTGGCTTTTGAGAATATATTCACAACAACATATCATATGTTAAGAATTGAAGTTCTCCGACTTTATTTCCTTCCTTTTGGTGAATAGAAGGGAGTGTTCTAACAAATTGTGATATCCATGCTGACGACATATATTCCGCCTGTTCCCAGCTGGGTGTTTTTGCATCGAACTCGTCTTGCTGATGCTTAGAAATGTGAATGAGAACCAAGCACATCCAAACACTTCCGGAGGAATAGAAAATAATGGGGCTAAAGTTATAAATTTTGTACTGGTGACTTTCCTGCTAGGGTACTGGATGGGATCAGGTTAACAAGGAATGCAACTGTAAGAAATTTAATAAGCTAGGAATGGTCTGGCCATCATCTCCTAAATCTTGCATATTGTTTCCGCTAGAAACAAAAAAGACTAATGCTGCTTCTTTTTGTTTGCCTTGCTGAATGTTCAATGTGCAACATCTATTTTCAAACTTTTGATTTGGAACTATTATTTTTTGCAGATAGAGCTAACATTATATGATATAAGGAATTCTGCGAGTGCAAATTTGGTTGCTTGTGACCGGTCTTTTTGCACTGAGTTATACGGTAGTGAGCTTGTGGGCTGTGCACCAAATATTAGCTGCCAGTACAGTGTGACATATGGGGATGGCAGCTCAACTGCTGGGTACTTTGTGAAAGATTCTTTACATTACAGCCGAGTCTCCGGAAATTTCCAAACCAGGACATCCGAAGCAACTGTGATATTTGGGTGGGTTCTATTTCTGTTTTTACATTACTTGAATATTTGACCATATATCTATGTAGAGACACCATACAGTTAGTATCATCATCAGTTTTCTGTTAATGACCCTGCATCTATATAAAGACATCATATGGTTAGTATCATCAACTGTTGTCTGTTAATCCAGGATTCTTCACAGTATATTTTACTGTTAAATTTTGGTTGACTGACAGTATATCTGTTGAATTCTTGATGATCAATATTGTGTCCCCTTTTTTTTTTTCTCATCATCACTAAATGATCTGTTCCTCACACGTACTTTTTGGTTCCTAGAATGATTTGCTGATTCTTGATCCTCTACTTGATTTTGTAAGTTGATGTTACACACTGTGGCTTCTATGTTATGATTGCCACCATCGCAAAATTTGCTACCATCCATGGATTTCATCTTTTCCAACTGTTGTATGGTGACCCACTAGAGCTAACATTGTTTTTTGATAGGTAACATGACTTGAACTCATAACCTTGTGGTTGCGATAATGCACACCTTCCAACAGTGCTATGAGTTCTTGTTGACCTGGAAGTGGATAATTCTTTAGTACCAAAAAGATCCATAGCCAATGTCATAATTGACAAATCTATGATCACAAAACTTGAACGATGATAATACTCAGACTGTATTATTCCCTTCTCTCCTTTGGAGATCGTATGACAATATATAGGTATTACATGCCTTAATCAAGGCTATAAGTTAAGAAACTGACTAATTACATCAATTGCTATTGTAAGTTAGGAAACCAAATCATTAATAGAATATATACAGCTGCATTATATATTGACTCAAATCAAACCACGTGTGATATATTCTTGTTCTGGACTGGATCCTTTCATGGTCCTTGGGCCTGTTTAACAATAATTAATAGCTAAACTACTAAAATAAATACTTAGCTGAAGAAATGAAATGAGAGAATTCCTGCAAAAGTTCACAAAGTCAAGACACTTTTAGACATTGAAGGCTTATTGTTCGAAACTATATGAAGGAAGACATTTAAATTGAAGGGCTTTCAAGTTCATAGGGTGTTTAGAGTTGTTCCTAAATACCACTTTTTCTACTAGATGGTCCTCATTTAGCATAAACATATCGATATTATTTATTTAGATTGTGTTTGAAGTGGGCATAGAATAAATAACTTAGCTTTCATTATTGTGTTGCATGGCCAAAGACTTATTCCTTCTCAGTGCTTGATCCCGAACACCAATGGTTGACACCCTCTGTGATATGTCTTAGTTACCATCTCGCTTCTTCCTTCTCTCACAACAGTCTATATTTAGCCCACTGTAAATGGAGGCGTTTATATTTGGTAATGTGGATGAATAAAATAAAAGGTAGAAACTAGAAAGTAACCCAGAATCAGTTATCATAATGAAATGAGCAGATAATTTATATTAAATTGGAGGAGTTAATTATGGCACGCTTATTTTCTGTTTGCTCTTTAGATTTATTTAACAGCTGAAGTTTGATGTAATATTTTGTGGGAGGGCATTTCAGCATGGTCATCATATGTTTCATTTGACATTTTTTTTTCTTTCCCTGGATTTGATATTTACTTTCTGGGATTGTCTTTATTTCACACAGGTGTGGTGCCAAGCAATCTGGAGATTTAGGGTCATCTACTGAAGCAGTTGATGGAATTCTTGGCTTTGGACAATCAAATTCATCTATGATTTCACAGCTTGCCTCATCTGGAGCAGCGAAGAAGATGTTTGCTCATTGCTTAGGTTCCGTTGATGGAGGAGGAATCTTTGCCATTGGAAATGTCGTGCAGCCGAAAGTGAGAACAACCCCGTTGGTACCAAATCAGTATGTGATATATCTTCAAGGAATTTGTTTTTGTTCTGTTTCTTTTTAGTTTTGTCTTTGGTTTATGTTAATACTTTAATCACCTTTGCAATTTTATCGAATGGTTTATTCCGGGTTAGTTTTACTAATTGGACTGTTGTCTTTTCTCATTATGATAGTACGTGGCGACACTTTGGGTTAGTTTTAATGTAGGGGGTTTTATGTAATTATTCAATACTTCGTATTTTTTATGGGTTTAACAGAGAGAGAGAGAGAGAGAGAGAGAGAGAGAGAGAGAGAGAGAGAGAGAGAGGTTACCTTGATGTACGAAAGCTACATGCAATCTGTAGCTTGAAGGTTACCTTTCACGTACGAAAACTACATGCAATCTGTAGCTTGAGGGTTACCTTTGACATACAAAAGAAAATGAAAACGCGGAAAGTTTTTGGTAGCAATGAGCTCCACATCATTCATGGTGCATGTTCGGAGTTTGGTTTCTTAATTCTTTTAACCATCTAGAAGGGTACTCAATGGGTGAACTAGGACAGTATTGCCATCACTAGCTAGTGGAACCACAATTGCAAGCATTAAAATAAGGGTCTTATAAATATTATGCCAGCTAATCATGATACAAATTCAACTTCTTAGTGGCCCAATACCCATTCCTTAACCTGGCATATGGATATGAACAACATCAAGAATATCAACAATGATCACAATGAGGATTTGCAGCCTAGCAGACACTTCACTTGGTATTGTAGGTATAATTATCAAACCTGTTTGTCTCTTGCTTCATGGATGATGAATGGTTAATGTTTGAACTTTAAAATTTAACTCAGGCACCAAGCGATTAACACCGAACACTATTATTTTCTTATCTGCATTCATTATTGAATGTTGTGTATTGTGTAATTAGTAAATGCTAAATATTGATACAATTTTATTTCAGCAGTTTGTCATTAACTTTTTTGTAGTTTTTAACTTAAAGATGTCTCCAGTAACATCAAAATCTAACATGTGCTTAAAAATATTTTAGATCTTTCGGATATTCGGATGCCTATCTTTTTTTGGGCCAGTGAGGATTTTTTGAAACCTTGTTCATTATCTCTAATATTTGAGACAAAATGTTCATATACAAATTATTAGTCTCTTGATGCATGCTGCCTATTGGGAATTTATTGCACCCGATCATCTTCATCGTCATCAAAGCCTTGTCCCAACTATTTTAGGGTTGGCTAGATGAATTCTATTTTCCATTCTGATCTTTTGATGATACCTCAAATGCTCCAGGAAGCACTCTTTTCTGATTCTATCCTTTCTAGTTTTATCAGACAACCACCTCAGTATTCGCATCTCTACTACACTCATTTTGTGCATGTGTTGCTTCTCGATTGGCCAACATTCTGCTCCATAGGTCGTAATTGGTCTAATTATTGTCCGGTAAAATTTTCCCTTTAATCTTGTTGGTTATACACATCGATCATAAAGCACATCGATCATAAAGTCTCCACTTTAGCCATCCGCTACAATTTCTATTAATCTTCAGAGTGAGAATTCCATCTCTACAATTCCATATAAATAATAAAGAAAACTTGGGGACTAGGACTCCTAGGAAAGCAAATTAGAAACTATCCTTGTTACAACTCTTTAGTAAAAATTAGAAAGTAATGCAACTAATTAAAAAATAAAAATTAGAAACAATAATATTTAAATAATCTTGGGTGGTCCCACACATGACATCATCCGTTATGTCTCATTTTATTCTATGTTTGACATTTTCCTCAATCTCTCCATCCTTACTAATTTTTGAGCCAAGGTATCGAAATGATTCTCTCAAGCTCCAATTTTCACGGTAATTTTGGCTCTCTGTCCATGCCTATTTAAGTTGCAATCCATATATTTTGCCTTCTACTTATTTTAAGCCCTTGGATTTTAAAACCTCCCGACATCTCTCTAGTTTTGCATTTCCACCATCTCTTGATTTATCCGCCAATGCTATGCAAACAACATATACCAAGGTACTGATGCAGCGATCGGGTTGATAGATCAATCTCCCGAAGGATTGATCGAATCCAAGATGATTCCAGCCACTAGGGCACAAACGAAACCATAAAACAATCCATAACTCACGTGAGTAATCTTTTGATTAATTGAAAAGCATGCCTATTACAATAGAGGGATTCTCTATTTATAATGTATCAAGACTACTAAAATAATAAACTATAATGAAAATAGAAACTACTAATTCTCATCAAAATAAGCAATAATTCCTAATCAATCCTAAGATAAAATTAGAATAATTCCACAATAGCATCTCAACCGATTTGGGCCTGTGGGCTACACCCAAAGGGCTGAGTTGGATGGTTGGGCCCATCGTGTGGCCCCAAGGCCTCTTTTGGACTTCCGTATTGCATATGCTCTTCCCGGCCTGAAAGAACTCGACTTCGGTGAGTTAATCGCTTGATAGTGCTTAGAAAGATCTGGATTCAGGCGCTGGAAGTCGATAGCAGTAATCCAGGTAGCATCAGAGACGGGGCCAATTTTGCCAACGAACAAGGAACTTCTGAAATCCTCCGCGACGAGTTGAAACAATCTGATCATCAAAAGCATCAATGATTTTATCAGGCGGTGGCAGAGCAGTTGGTATCGTAATGATTTGCTCATCAGAATCGTCCTCATTATCATGCCTACGATAGAGAGTGAGATCGGCAACATTGAATGTGGGGATGATACCAATATCAGATGGCAACTCGAGAGTATATGCATTCAAACTGAGCTTCTTCAACACTTTGAATGGACTTGTATTTCTCAGATGTAACTTCTTGTTTGCGCTCAGCGGTAACCTTTCTGGATGAATACGGACCATAACCATGTCTCCTTCAGAAAACTCTAGGAAACGACGACGTTTGTCAGCATGAGCCTTGTACCTGTCATTGCTAGCTGCAATATGTCGTCAAATTTCATCATGTATTTATTGCATATGTTTAATGAAATTATCGGCTTCAGCAAAAGGGCGTGTTTCGAGAGGCAAGGGGGCAAGATCAATAGGCAAATGCGGTCGAACACCTGTGACTGCTTCAAAGGGTGAGATGCCTATGGACCAATTAACTGAATTGTTGTAAGCAAATTCAGCCATAGGTAGAATTTGGTCCCATGTTGTGATATGACCACGTACAAGGCACCATAACAACTGTCCAAGGCTTCTATTAACAACTTCAGTTTGTCCATTAGTTTGCGGATGGTAAGCAATAGAGAAATGAAGCTTTGTTTTTTCTGTCATCCACAAAGTCTTCCAAAAGTAACTCATAAATTTAGTGTCGCGATTTGAAATGATTGTTTTGGGGAGACCATGAAGACGGATAACTTCTTTGAAGAATAGTTGAGCTACCTTGTAAGCATCAGATGTGTTGTTGCATGGAATGAAATGTGCCATTTTAGTAAAACGATCAACAACAACAAAGATGGAATCAACTTTCCTTGCAGTCTTTGGAAGTCCTAACACAAAATCCATGCTGATATTTTCCCATGGTGCATTAGGAATAGGCAAAGGCTTATGTAAACCTGTATTCTTCTTGTTACCTTTTGCCAATTGATAGGTCCAGCATCTTTCACATATGCCGATAACATTAACTCTCATGCGTGGCCAATGAAAACGATCATCCATAAGAGCTAGTGTCTTGTCTCGTCCCAAATGACCACTACAACCTCCTGAATGCAATTCAGTAATTCACGAACAACATGTTCTCGAATGTAAGTAGCAGGGAGGCAAAGTTTGTTACCTCGGAATAAGAATCCATCATGTACGCTGTAATGAGGGTGCTTGTCCTTGTCACCATTGAGAAAATCCTCATAGATAGTGCCGAAATCCTTGTCATTTGTATACTCCTATTTTATTTGCTCAAAATCTGTTGCAGTGACTATCATAGTTTTAAGGAGATGTTGCCAACGACTTAAAGCATCAGCTACCAGATTTTCTTTGCCAGCTTTATGACGGAGACTGAATGTGAATTGTTGAAGGTAAGAGCTCCATTTAATGCGACGATCACTGACATCATGTTGTGACTGTATATGCTTCAATGCCTCGTGATCGGAATATAAGACAAAGTAGTTGCCAACCAAGTAATGACGCCAATGTTGTAACGCTTGCACAACGACGTAGAATTCAAGATCATAAATAAAATATCTATGTTTGGCATTGGGGAGCTTCTTGGCTAAGCACTCCTCCAATGCCGATCTGAGAAGCATCACAAGCAACTTCAAAGACTTTGTCAAAATCTAGAAGTTGTAGGACAAGGGCTTCCGTGATCCTGCGCTTGATTTCTCCAAATGCTCTAGTTGCTGCACTTGTCCATTTAAATTCTCCATGTTTCATACAATTAGTGATTAGAGCCATAATACTGCTGAAATCTCGAATGAACCTTTTATAGAAAGTAGCATGTCCGTGAAAACTACGAACTTCAGTGAGAGTTTGCGGAATAGGCCAATCGGGGCTAGCTTGAATCTTGGATGGGTCCATGGCAATACCCTTAGAAGAGAGAACAAAGCCAAGGAAAATCACATAATTGCTCATAAAAGTACTCCAAGCCCGACCCAATTATTAAATTGGCCATAACTACATATCCAAGTCCGGCTGGAAGTGGGTTGGGGCTGGATCGGGCTGGCTTGGCCCATGAGCACCCCGACTTAAAGCTGACTCTTGATGCAAACCTATGATCATTGAAAACTCATTTGTCCCTTCACAGGTAGTTCTCACACGCGTTACTGCCTGTGATGGACCTGGATATTGGGTTTTGGGGGCAACCACCCCCATTGGACCTTGAAAAAACCTGAAAGGCGAGCATTGAATGGCGAAATAAGCATATAAGGCCATAAAAAATAATGAAGAAATTAACCCATGCCCCTGTCAGAAATAAGCCTCCACTGCCCTCAAGTGACAAAAATAATCAAGAAAGTAACATTACGTCCGCCCTGTCAAACAAAATTTCTAGGTCCGCTGCTGGTTATCGCTCCCCTATACATGTCTTTAATTATTTCAATATAATCTCTTGGAACAATCCTTTTATTTAAAACCCACCAAATTAATTCTCTAGGTACCTTGTCATAAGCTTTCTCTAGATCACTGAAGACCATTTTGCCTAAGTGAGAAGATAGCTTCCATAGTTGACCTACCTGGCATGAAACCAAATTAATTTTCAGATATTTTGGCCTTTTATCCGTGTCTTTGCTCCATTACTCTCTCCCCCATAGTTTCATAGTGTGATTAATAAATTTAATTCTACATAAATTGATATAGTTTCATTATTAAAAAAATAATAAATAATTGATATAGTTTTGTATATATCCTTTGTTCTTTGATAGATGTACTACAACACTTCTTCTCCATTCATTTGGCATTTTCTTTGTCATTAATGTCTTATTGAAGGGCCTAGTTAACCAAATCCACCCGATTTTTCCTTAGCATTTCCAAGTCCCTATCGAATTGTCATTTGGCCACGTAGCCTTTCACGTCTTCATTTGTGTCAATGCTTTCTTCACTTCTACTACCTTAATTTTACTTTAAAAGGTATGTCTTGCTAATGAAGTATCCTCTCTTTTTCTTATTTCCTACCTATTGTGATGCACAAATCATACAATTTTGTTTCAACTGTTTGTCATTATTTTTGTAGGTTTTACCACTAGTATATATATGGGTGAGCAAATACATGACTTTTATGACACTGAGGGTTCAATGCAACATTTATGTTACCTGCCGGAAAAAAATCAATATCTAACTTGTTCAAAAAATATTCTGGATCTCCTTGATGTTCATAAACTAACCAAATTTTTTGGGGAAGGAGGCAAATTTTTATAATCCTTGTTCATTAGTTCTAATATTTGATACAAGATGATTATTTGATACAGAATGTTTGTGTGAAAATTACTAGTCTCTTGATGCATGCTGCCTATTCTGAATCTACTGCACCTGACAAGTTGCTTCTTGTCAGAGGTTTCGAGTTTCTTTTGTCTAAACTCTAAACAAGTTATCCTTGCTTGGATTCATATTGATAGAGCTATCATTGTTGTAGGCCACATTACAATGTGAATTTAAAAGCAGTTGAGGTTGGAGGGACTGTACTACAGCTCCCTACTGATTTATTTGACAGTGCAAGTGTGGGAGGGGCAATAATTGATAGCGGTACTACTTTAGCTTATCTTCCAGAGGCTGTTTATAATCCAGTATTCAATGCGGTATAGAGCTCTCATGAAATTGGTTGATTTAAATATCATTTGAGTTATATAATTACTCACATAGTTATGTTCTTCTTAGATTAGGTCTTCTCAACCAAATATGAAATTTAAAAAAGTTCCAGATGAGTTTCTGTGCTTTCCATATACTGAAAGGTATGCAATCTATGACTATAGCACTGGCTGTTTGCTGGTTATGTTTGTAAAAATTGTTGCACAGTTATTTCTGATTAATGTTTGATTTGACGTGCATATTTACTTTTGACTTGGCATCAGACTTTCTTGGTTGCTTTTTAGTAAAGAGAAATTGTTAATTTGAGACTGTGATGCCTGTTTCTGAGCATCTTTCTTTAGATTGGTGAGGAGTAAATTATATTAAAGATGAAATGTAGCACAACAAAATGAAACCACACAATGCAGTACAAAAAAAAAAAAAAAAAGAGAGAGAGAAGGGTGCATGTGTGAGAGCACTATACGTTACACTTACATGACTGCATACTAGTAGCTAAAGTTAATAAGATGATCCACCCCTTTCTTAGCTAAGGCCTCTGCCATGCCATTGGTAGACTTACTAACATTTAAAACCTTGTAATAATTAAGTGTTGGTTATATACTTATATTGGCCTTTATAAAAAAGCAGTATGCTGGGTTTGAAAATTAATAATGCTTTCTCTCTCTTAGTATGCATTGATCAGCCTTCTTGATGCCCTCTTACATATTTATCTGTTTTTTTTTTTTGGTTAAGATAGGTAACATGATCAAAATTCAGAAATTATGTAGTCCATTAATCTTAGTTTTGGCTATTTTAAATTTTAGTAGATCTGTTGAGGCTAGTGCAACTGTGGAAGCATGATCTCATGTGGGAGTTTTCTTGACTGTCAAGATGGTAAAAGTTTAAATTTATGTTGTTGATCTTTAAACCTCCTAGGGTCATTGCTTTGGTGCAATGTTTAAAGTCTCGGGTGCTATACGTGATAATCCAGGTTCGAGACCTGCTTGCAGCCACTTTGTGCAAAATTGCCGAAGGTTAGGTCTGTCTCCAGTTTGGACCCTCCCAGGACCCTGCTTCAGCGGGACCCTCACTGGGTAATGACCTTTTTGATGTTTAAACCTGTTTAAAACCCATCTATATCACTTGGCTATTGCACAATTGAGACTGTATATCTATAAATGGTTAGCTTATTTGAAGGGACTGTAGAGAAGAAAACCTTTACCCTGCCATTCTCTTGGCTGTTTCAGTTATGGCTTTGTACCTTTTATTCTCTTCTATGGGGTTTTCCATTGCTCAAGTATGCTCTCAACATGATTACAACCCTATATTAGATATAGGCGATAGAATTCCGACCCTTCAGTTAATCTAGACTGTTATACAAAACTTAATGAAGGAAAGATTGAATGCCCTTAAGTGGGTGCAAAACAACTCAAAAGAAGATACAACAGCAAGTAAAATAGGCTGGGAACAGGGTCATCCCTGAGATTGGCTCCAGTTGGGCCAGCCGAATAGATCATGGGGCTGCTGGGGCTTGCAGCTGGAACTGGGGGGCCGTGTTGGGTCATGCTGACCCATCTTCTTCCTCTACTGCTCATACACTTCCATGGAGTGTTTGGCCAACATCAAAATGGCATCAATAAACAACTAGCAATATTTTCTTTTATCTTGAACTAGGTCCTTCATCTTCTGACATTTAAGGGAGAAAACACACTTTATTTTATTTTTTTCAGATCACTGCCATCTAATCATATGTATCGGATCCTTTTTTTTTTTTATAACATATGTATTGGATCTTTTGTGTTGGCATTTTAGAATCCTTGCCATCTCCAACATGATAATGATTATATGTCTCATCTTTACATAGATCACATCGGTCTCAGTACCTTACTGATTATTTTATCTGTAACACTACCTCAAGCAGCATGTTTTTTGATACGTTTCTATTAATATTCCTTACCTGTAATGCCTAATTATTTTCTTTACATGTATTCTTGCCCTGACACTTGCTCTGGTGTAAGTTCTTTGAACTTGTTTAATATTTATATTTCTTGATTAATGTACATCGATCTTATAAGGTGCCATTTCCTCATAAATTGCAGCGTTGATGATGGATTTCCGACTGTCAAATTTCATTTTGAAAATTCACTATCATTGATGGTTTATCCTCATGATTATCTTTTCCAGTACCAAGTAAGTCTATTGATAGCACCAAAGTGAACAGTTGTGTTCATCACTGTGCAATGTTTATGTTTGAATTACGTGCTCTACATTTCGGTAATGTCTTGATGGGATGCTCTTGAAGTCTTTGCCTTTATTATTCTTCCATCATTTTCTACATCTTCTAAGTATTTTGCTCGAACTCATTTGCATCTGGAATTTATATTCCCCGCTAGTATGCATTTAAAACCATTGTTACCTGATTCGCAATTCGGTTGATTCGAATCCGAGTTCGCAATTCGTAGTTCGACACTTACTTAAATTTACCTAGTTCGTTTTTTGATTAGCTAGATTTGCAATTCGAGTTCGATGTACTAATTCGAAGCCCAATTCCACACACACACACACACATATACATGAGCTGTTAGATACTTTAATAAATGTATAAATAATGATATTTCACTAAGAACATGAACCAAATAAATATTTCAAGACCATCTGATTATAAGGACATATCATATTCTTGGAGGGAGATTATTTTAAATGGTTCAGATTGTAATATATAGGCCCTTCGGTTGATGCATTTCAATTTTCAATGCTACTTTTTCTCTTGTTATTAAAAAAGTAGAAAGACAACTATTTAACAATTATTTTTTATATTTGGTAGAAAGTACAGATGGGAAGGCAAGTATTTAAAATATTTAATTCTTTCTCTGTTGATGGAATGGGGCTGGGACGATGGCACGTTTCTTTTTTCAACTTTCCATCTCCTTTTCCTTACTTTTCACTATTCATCATCATCTCTGATGTAGGCCCTAGGGTTAGGGCTTGCGTGGGTGCCGAAGCACATGTCCGCAGACACTTCAACACGTCTCGGCGTAGACAATAACGAGGACGCACCTCAATGGGAAAACCAAATTTTATTACTCAACTTTGAAATCCCAACTTTTACAATACCATCTAAATACGATATCATAACTTAGGTCCAAAGAAAACTAATAAAAATTGGAAACTACGCAAACCTATCCTAATTATAATTCTTTAAATAAAATTAGGAAACTAATGTCATATAACAAAAAAAATCCTAAATTAAATTGGGCCCTACACGTGGCCTTTGAGGTCTATTCAGCATCAATCTCTCTCCCTCTTATCTCTGCAATACTAAAAACATGAAGAAGAAAATACCGAACTCTTACAAATTACAGGATTTCAAACCTCCGAACCCCACCGAATTGAATCCTGAATCAATTCGAACAGTTTGGGATTTGGAGGATAAGTGAGCGAATCATTTAGGGATAAGTTCTATTGATGAATACAAATTTCTCCATAGAGTTTTCTCTCGGTTGTGTGTCTGTGGTGTGAGACCAAGACAATTCGATCCTATGGATCCCTATCCCTAAGCCTTTGACTTGGAGACTAGCTTATTGGCTATTCTTCCCTACCCATGCTGCATCAAAGTGTGTTTATATGTATGTACATTGCCAACTAGGGGTGGCAAATGGGTCGGATTGGCTAGATGTGTCAATAAGTTGGAGTCCAACCTGTATTCGGCCCGTTTTTAACATAGGTCAGCCAACTTAAACCTGCACCCGATTCAGGTCAATCTGACCCGACCTGAATGACGTGGCAACAAAAGAAGAAAGAAGAAGAATGAAGAAACAAGAGGATGAAAAAGAGGAAGGGGGGTGGGGGGGTGGGGAAGAGGACTACTGCAACATTAGAATCAAATTCACCCATCATTGGGAAAATTTCAGAAGCACCCATAGCATAAAGAGAAGAGAGAAAAGGGTTTGAGTTTGAGTAGTATTTTGATGAGGACGAGGTGGGCCACCTCGGATGTGATCACCACTAACTAGAGGGTGATTTTGCATGTGTCGAAGTGTAGGCAGCCAGGGCAGCTCCTACCGATCTTTGTTATGGGCATCAAATTAGTTTTTGTTTTTTTCTCACAAAATTGAAGGATTATTATGCTTATAAACACCATTTGGATAAAACTTGAAATGCATTATGCTTGTTTGAGAGACAATATTGAAGGGAATTTGTGTCTTTTTTTTAAACTGATTTTGGCCAAGAGTACCAACCTTTAAAAAGTTGTGTAAGGTTAAGGACTAAAAACTAATTTCCAATACAAGGACTTCTAGATAATTAGACCAAAAGGCAAGGAGCCAGGGACTATATAATAAATTTCCCTAAAGGAAAGGTTTTAGAGGGAACTTCTCTGTAAATTTTGTAGATTGTGACAACCCCTTGTATCCTATTTGTACTGGAAATATTACTATTTTAAGGGGAGAAGACAACTGTAACAACCTATCTTAAGAGATACATTTGTCAAATTGGTTTGGTATAGAAAGGTTATCAGTCCTAGGGTGTATAGAAGCATCTAACCTTTAAGTTTAATACACTATTCTTTCGTATCACACAAGTCATTTGATTTGTATTTGATTCTCTTCATAGTAGTTATTTTCTGTTCAAGTTTCATTTTATTTATTATTTTATTTATTTTTTTATGCAGGATGATTTATGGTGTATTGGTTGGCAAAATAGTGCCATGCAATCTAAGGAAACAAGAGAGATGACACTTTTGGGAGGTATTCAATGAAAGTCAATATGCAAGTTGAAGGCCCTATTTTCTTTCCATTATTTCTCAAGTTTGTTCAATCCTTATTTGATAGTGTACCTCAATCATTTTTGAAGAGCATTGCATGGAGCTGGACAAATATCGATGCCAACTAAAATCAACTTGGTTGATCTTAAAAGCCTTAATTATTAGTAAAAGAGTTGTCTTTTCAAATACTCATTTGTTCATTGAGAGGAAAAATTTTTGGGTATGTGGAAAACTCAATTCATAATCACACACACACCCCCCCCCCCCCCCACAACAAAAAAATAAAAATAAAAATAAAAAATAAAAAATAAAAAATAAAAAAAATAATAATAATAATTATAGGAATAAGAATAATAGTAGTCATTTCAGAATAAATGTGCTTATTTAGTTTAACATCAATTTATTCGAACTTGGATAGTAAAACAATTTGTTATCGTGGGTCTAATCATAATTTTAATATCCAAGCAATGCCACAAAGTAATGAATGTATGATATAGAAATTCTCAATTTTTTAAATCTCATTTCAGGAACTTAATTTGGTAGAAGTCAAAACCGTAAGTCATGGTTTACCTTACAGGAGGCATTTCTCGACATGTAATAGTCTTAGATATTTTATTTTGATGGTTTTGAGCTTCAGTGGAGATTTGACACAGTCAAAGGGGAATTCAATCCAATCGATAGCGAACTTAGAACTCCATATCCTCAATTGACAAAAAAAAATCACTGCATTAATCGTAAGGATAAACAATGGATTTTGCTAACTGATCACAATAAGATCAATAAGGATCTGTTGTTGATCAAAAGGTGGGCCCCACAGCATGATTAAAAATCCAACGTCATCATCGGCTGGGAAGAGAAGAAGCTTGATATAGATGATTCCTAGCTCTGATCAAGACAAGATAGTGAAATAGCTTCCCAAATTATATAGCTTCCCAAAATTGCTTCTATTAACATCAGTCATTTAAAGCAGAACTGACAGATCATGATTTCAGGAAAAAGAAAAAAAGAAAACCTAGAATTGATCAAGCAATCAATATTCACAAACAAAAAATTCTTACGAGACTCTGATGCCATGACAATTCCAAGAAGAGGAAAAGATTGAATAGCCCCTCACATGCTAATGTGAAAGAATAGTTACAGCAAGTGAACCCCCCTTGATTGGGGTAATTATAATCAATATCCCCTTGATTAGGGGCACTATCATCTACCAGATATGTCTGCACTCTACAAAAATATTACACAAGAATATCTTCAGTGATCTCTGCATCCATGTAGATTCCTTTATTATCATCTACTACATCTACTCCATCCAATGGCATGAAATATATTTTAATAAAATTCTTAATGTGTGCTGTCCTCCAGAGTAGATCAACATAAGGCATATAAAAGTTCTTGAAAACCTAAAATAGATCTCAGCCACTCTTCAATTGAAGTCCTAACTTATAGAAATCCTAAATAGGATAATGCTTGCAGACTGCATATTGTTGATGTGCAGTCCAGCACATGGGCCCCAATTAGGTGCATGCTTATCCATGGGACAATGGCAGATGAGAAGTTTTTTATTTATTTTTATTTTTTAATGGATAAGGGTCATCCAAAAACATCAGCCACATAAGATTATCCGAGGACTTGATTCAACAGCCTTAAATTTTGATGGCTACCCTAGAATTTTTTTTTGAGATTCAATCCAATGGCGAGTGATGGTTTGATGAGTGTAAAATTTTTCCTCATGCCAGATCATTGAGTGAAAAATGTATGAGAGGAGCTGGACTGATTAAGGGTGGGCCCAAGTGGGGCCCAGACAGCTGGACTGCAAACGTAGTCTGCTTGTAGGAGAACATTCTCCATCCTAAATAAATTTAAACATCTTTTAAATTTCCTAAAATTACTAAAAAAGAATGAAATCGCAGGTTCTGGAACGTTGAGAACTGTTTTTTATGTTTGAAGCTGTGGGACTCACATTGCTTACCATTCCATCAGATGCACCCACTGAAATTTAGGGGACTTCTGGAGAACCAAGGTGGTGTGAAGCTTTCATGGGTTTGGGGGCCCATTTGAATGAGGCCCAATAGACAGCCTGTTTGTTGGATTTTCTACTGGAATTGCAGAAAAACTCCCAGTTTCTGACTGTCTATCAAACAAGTTCCTGACAGTATAATTTATGAATTTTTTGAGGACTGTTTTGGGGTGCATTCGATCCTTGTACTGCCTAGACACATGTCTGGTCCAGTGAGCTCGAGCATAAGCATCCAAAAGCTTTAAAGCTTTTTGATCATCATAATGCATGTGGGTTGATCTACATCAGTCAGTAACAACCGATTTCACTTTTGATGATGTTATACAAGAATGATAAACACTGCATTTAGATTTTTAGATTCTGGTGACCTAATCCTTGATTGTCAGTTTTTTTTTATAAATTTTACTTTTTTAGGGATTGTACTAATGCTTTCTCATTATTCTCTGTTGTCAATGCAGATCTTGTGTTATCAAATAAGCTTGTTGTTTATGATCTTGAAAAGCAAGTCATAGGATGGACAGAATACAATTGTGAGTATATATTCTTCTCTTTCTTATTTCAGTTATTCTGTACTTCAATTTTTCTTTGAAATTGTATTAGGCTTGATTCAGTTAAAGTGAGTTGTTATTTAGTTAAATGAGCCATAAGATGGATATTCCTAGTATTTTTAAATCTATTGGTTTGTGATTTAAATTGTGTTCTCTGCACTTGTTTGATATTTAGAAGGAAAAGTTCCCATAGCGTTAACTTTCACTGATGACGGTCTACAGTGGGCCAGATCACCATGATAACTTATCATGTTAACATTCTAGTTTACTCGACACTTTTTAATAGGTAAAGTAAGGGAAAGTATATGATGATGTAGGTTGGGCTCCATGGCAAACTATCGGTAGTGAAATGTTGACTCATTGAAAAGAAACTTAAAATCTGTAGAGGAAAATTTTTGGAATTTGGCAAGAAATGGTCCAAAGTACAATTCCTGTAGGTCAACTGCTCTATATAGTTTCTTTGAAATTGCAAAGGTGTGATGTGTTGGTTATGTTTTCTGAATCTGTGGGAGTGAAAGATTCCAATGCAGTGGAGGTGTTGGCAATTCTAGAAGCTTTGCAGATCTTCTCTGGTTCTTTCCAAAGCTTGTGATGGAGAGTGATTATTTGTCTGTTATTACTTGGGTGTCTGCTTCTATGCCTAAGCCGGAAATTTTAGTTCTCTTTTAATGAGATTAATCTTTTATTTTTCTGAATCTTTGTTGGGAGGTTGGCTAACAGTGTGGCAGAAGCCCTAGCCAAGCAGGGGGGTAGAGAGAGTCACTCCTTGGGTGGGGTTTTCCTTGTAATGTTCCTTCTGTAGTGCAGGCTTGGTTATAATGGTCTTATACCCAGGTTGCTGTCCCTTTTGGGGTTTTCTTTGTTGATTTGGGGTGGTTCGTTTTTTCTTTTGGGTTGCCTGTTTTTGTGGGGATTCAAATTTTTATTTGCTGTTATAGATAAAAAGGAAAAAAAGAACAAAAATGTAGAAAAACAAGACAAAAATTGTTCTGCATGGTTTCACTACTAAGACAAGAAGCTTTTACTTGGTTAAACCGGAGCAATGATATCCCTTTTGCAATAATGAATGATCAGAGACAGTTATGATCGTGCCACTATATTGATGATGATCCACTGCTCATTACTCACACCTTTCTTTGACGTAGACCTGCTATGGGACCCTCCTAGATGCATGGAAATTAATGAGGGGTGTGGAATGGGAAGATCTAAGTGACACCTAGGGCTGGACAAAAACTAGCCCCATCATATCATTTAACCCCTTGATCTTTGGCCCTCAAATTTTAATGGTTTACATGCAATGACAATTTGATATTTTGGATTTGTAATCCAAGTATCCAACAGTATCAGTTGGATGAGTATCAAGTTGTGGATGTGAATTTACCAGGAAGGGTGTGCCGTGTATTTTTCTTCCCCTTCTCTAGATGGGTGGTGGGTTTTTTCTTTTTCGTTGGTCAAATACTCTGGCTTTTTTTTCTTTTGTGATTTTATAATAACGTAAAACATGGAGGGCTTCTTTGTAAGATTTTAAAACTTTATTACCAATAAAAAAAAGGGCAATACTCACAGTCTAACCCATCTATGCATGTTTTCTCTCCTTGCTTCTTAATTTTTTGAGTGGACTAAAAATTGACTTAATTGGCCATAAGTTTGCAAATGGATATCTAAGTACCTGCTCCCAAAGTCTTCAGTTCTGAGCAAAGTGGGTATGGAACTTACTTTGGAATTTGGGAGAGATTGAGGTCTAGATCCGGATCCAAGCATATAGGATCTAGAACATTTGGATCTAGATCTAGATCCGATCCAAGGATCCACATCCAAGATGATTATATCCACATATTAAAAATATATACAGGTTTTAAGGGCCTACATGATTCTTTTTGAAATTTGAAAGTTTACTCAGCTTTAATCATATACCATTTAATAGCCCCAGTTGTATAATTAAACAAATTATTTTAAAGCTCCTTTATCCCCCAACCTAGTTGGGACAAGGCTTTGATGATAATGACGATTTTGAAGCTCTTTTATCCAATTATACTAATGCACTCCAGATCTTGGTTTTTTAATAGGGAGCTCAAGTATACATTCCCGGGAAGCACAAAGTTGTCCTTGTGGATAAGGGCACTTGCTCCCATAGCTCCACCCAGGGATCGATCCCTGGCTGGGCAGGTCTACTTTCACTTCCCTTGCCACTGAGCCAACTCAGAAAAAAAAAAAAAAGAGAGTATACTTTCCCATTTCTACGGAGGCAAGAATAGTTAATTGCTTCTTCTAGGAAGGCTAATACAAAGCATTTTTACCTTTTTCTGTTTCTTTTTCTCATTGGTTGAAGCCTTTTTTTCATATTTTGGAGATGCATTTGCAGGCTCCTCAAGTATCAAAGTGCAGGATGACAAGACTGGAGCAGTCTACACTGTTGGTTCCCATAATCTTAAGTCTGCTTGCAGTCTGGAGATGAGTTTCTCAGTACTGTTGTTACTCGCTGTGATGATGCTGAATTTGATTTGTTGAAGTGCTGCGAATGGTGACATGGCTTTCATTGGTTTGACTACAATTTCACTTACATTCTTTCATAAAAGAGGGGAAAAAAAAGGTGTACTAGTTACATTTGTACATGCTCTGCTAAGTTGGGACACTGGTACAGCACTTGTGAAACTACCTATCCACCCAGGGATTGATCCCTGGGTGTCCGTGTGAGATGAGATGCTCCTTTCACTCGAGCATCTCGTGCATCTCCTTGCGGCTTTTCTTGTTTGTTGTACTGCTTCAACTTCTGAAGTGCTTGCCCTATTTTAGATGGGTGCATTTCAGCGCTGACGTTTTTCGGCTTTCATACATTGATATTTAGGGCGCTTGGGTTGAATCTAACCCTGATTGTAAGGAACAACAAACAGTGGATGTAGTTCTTTTCTTTTTAGTGTACATTTTTATTCTTGTTATCATCATCCTTATCAGGGGTACACTATTATTATTAGTAAAGTTGAAAGCATCTCTCTTGAAAGAATATGGTCTTCACAATGAACTCTCTACTTGTATTGCACATGTTGTGGAAGATTAGAAGAAACAACTCTCCCATGAATTATTGCTCACCTAAATTTGACACTGCCAAGTTTTCGAGGCCCTTGTATTGATCACGGAGCTTTTGCATCTATCCAACTGTTTATCAGCTAAGATTTGAAAAGTTGTGAGAGTTTTTTTTTTTCCTTGTGTAGGTGGAGACCTGTAGAACCATAAGGAAAACTTTTTCGACTTCTTGCTTCTAGAGACTATACTTTCCCTTTTCTTCTTTGTATTTTTATTTAATTTTTTTATTTTTTTCCCTTGTCGATCATTGTACTGGCTCCTTTTCTCCTATGTCAAGGATGAAAGAATTCTCTCTTTCTAGGATTTACGTAGAGCGGCCAGGGTGCTAATAAGCAAACAGTTCCCTGGTTTTGGCAGTCACATTTCAGATGCTTGCCAATCAGGGAGGAAGGGATTGGATGGAAGGGCCTGTTTATCGCCTAGTGGCGTCTAACTAATGAGACCATTTGGGGATGTAAGCAAACCTCTGATTACTCAGTTGCCTGGGCAGACCCTCTTTGAACCCAATGGATAATGGGGTCTGGATCCATCAGGTTTATACTCCAAATACCTATTCACCCAAGTGATAAAGAGTAACATATTATATATCCAAATGTCTTGTTATCTATGAGGAGAGTATATGATATCATGTGCTCAGATCTTTAAACGAGGGTCTCAAGTTCAAAACTTGATGGCAGCATATAAAATAAAAAGAATGTACTAGTGAAAAAGGAATGTACATTTGCATTTGATTTCTAATCAAAGCTGGTTCTGCAATCTGACTTACTTACATCCCTTGGCCCCTCTGATCATCATAATCAAGAGCTAGACAATTTTTATCTTACAACTTAAATGCAAGTTTTTCTATGCTTTTTTGCATGATCAATTAATTCAATTGTTAATATATGTTGAAGGAGTTGTCGTTGCATGTAGCTCAGCTGGTTAGAGAGAACAAGTGCCCTTTGTGAGTTCTAGTCCTTGATGTAGGGGAATTTTTTTTAAAGAAAGTTATTTGTATAGTGTCAAATTGAGGTGTGAGGACATGATATTGATATAGTTGAGCCGAAGTGGGCCCCACGGGCGAGGCTTTAATTTATGATTATTGTGTTTCCACATTGAACAACTCCTATAACAGTTTTGTTAACTTCCACAAATTCATCAAAATAATAAGTCATTCCACAAATTTATGGATTCATCTGGATCATCAGCAAGTGCTACATAGGTACTTTATTCAATCCTTTTCCAGCAATCTTTCGCCTCTTCCCGAACAATTAAAGAGGCTGAGCTCAATTCTAAATCTTACCATATCTTATCCTCCCAACCTGTAAAGGTTAGATTTTTATTGTGGCATGTTGGCCTGCCAACAACTCACTGAGATGCTCGATTTCTCATGCTATGTTGTTTTGTTTTCCTTCCTCTCTGTGTAAGTTTATTTATTAGTATCCTCTAGTATTTTGCGTGTGTTAGTTTACTTATTATATTAACAGGAGCTTCTGTTGGCTGTAGTAAACTCTAGTATGAACTACTATTAAATTCCTACTCTTGCCTTGAACTCTGGTGACTACCCAATTCAAGGATTTCTCTTCTGTGGGTTACCAACACAAGGGTCCGACTTTTTTTTATTTATAGGCAGGCCCAATAAACTCAATCTAAGATATGTGTCATCAGATTTTCATCTTAACTGGTTTCAGACTTAAGAACATGCTCTTGGAGAATGTGGTGTATCATTAGCAACCTCATGAACACCATACTCCTAGTAGAACATGATGCAAATTGCAAAGTACTCTTGTCTCTCTAACAGGATCTTAAGCCTACATATGATCTGTTTTATATTTAGAAAACGGGTACATGGAAAGACAAAAAATTGAAAACGAGTAATATCATTGATATGCATGCATGCCAGCTGAAATCTTAATTCAAAAGATCAACAGAAAGATGTCCAACACAGATAGCAACAGACAAAAAAAAAAGGATTGAACTTGAAATGTATCCTAGGTTGCAAGTTCTCTTCACGTGCTCATTCACATTGGAAGTGCCAGTCCTTGAGTGTCAAGAGGAACTTGCTGTGAGAATAGTTGAAAGAGAGCTTCTGGAGAGGTGGCAAAGGAAGGCCTCCATTGACAATACAGTCATCGTAACTCAGTACTTTGAATTGTCTTGGATCGACCACAGCCTGAGAGAAGTTCCCACATTTCACATGTATGTCGATGACGGGGCACATGGGGCAGTTGTTCTTGACTTCCACCTCAAACTTCGGTGGCTCTCCAAATCCCACCTGAACCTGCTGCACCGTCGGAGCTTTGGTGTCGCATCTCGCACCGCGCCCTGCAAATGCCATAAAATTTGGTTAACTCTCAAGGTTTTGCATTTGAAAGTATACTTGTATGCTGAAAACAAAACCCATAACAAGAAAAAAAGGAACAGAGAGGATTAAGACCTTGGTGGAGGATCAAGGATACTGCAGCAAGAGCAAACAATACAAGCTTGAGAGGTGGTGAGCTTCTCATGTTTCAGTTGTAGCTGGAGGCTGTGAATGAAAGGAATGTGTTTTTTCAGCTGTTCCAGCAGTAATGAAATAAATGATGTTTGTTACATTATTATATGGATAAAGTGGAAGAGTATGGATTGTGTGAGCAGTGTGTGTTGCATGTCTGTCTTGAGAACATGGGGGAGAGGGAAGAGTATGGATTGTGTGAGCAGTGTGGTTGCATGTCAGTCTTGAGAACATGGGGGGGTGACTTGTATGACTTTCTTGAGAATATGATTGTCAGAGAGGGAGAGAAATCACATGTATAGATGTGACTTTTTTGAGAATATGATGTTGAGAGAGATCACATGTGGGGATGATGGCTGGAAAAAGAGGAAAAAGGCTACTTGGCCTCCCACCAGACGACCTATGTCACATGGAAAAGTCAGGAGCAAACTGCGACAAATCTTCCTGCAGCTGAGCAAACAGATCACATTATCGAACACAATACCTCCATGTTACACTGCATCTGTTTTTCTTCCATGCATGCATCAGTAACAAGAGCGGTTGTCTTTATAAAACCAATAATTTCGATGTCTCCACCTTTTTGCTTTATATAGGGGCCCTCATTTCCATGAAATTGAATTCCTAGAAATTCATAGAAAATTTGAAGTGTGAGAATTTGTAGACACTAAAGACATAAATTAAAAGCACCTCTAAATAATCAAGCAAGAACAAGCTATTCATAAGCATGTAGTCTGGTCACTTCATGGCACGTCAGCCTTCAAAAGAAGCAAGCCCTCATGCCCTAAATCACTTCAAATTGGTGATTCTCCTACCCTAAGAGGATTCCTATGACTTGGGCAAGCTCCTGAGGAGTATTAAGAGCCATTCCAATGAGTTTTAGCAAGAGAGTTCAGCAATCATAGTGTTGAAGATCTAAACCTGCTATTCTACATTATCCTTTGATAAGCATTCTAAGCATAATTTAGGAGTTGATATGGCTTTGAACGAGCACCATGTGATGAGGCCGCCTTTAAAATCTGATGATCTGAGCCATTAAAAAAGAAAATAAATGCAAAGAAATTGAAGAATTTGGGGATTTGAAGCTCGAATGTGAAAAAATATACCAGATTGAGGTGTTTGAAGCCTTAAAATATGCAAAGGCAGCCAATGTAGTGTTGCAACAAATAACATTGTGGGGCACACTGTTTAGCTTGATCATGCAATCTCATGAGGATTAATCTGAAAAATCAAGAGTTCCAAAGATACTTGAAGACCTTTGAATTGTTTTAGAAGTTCCAAGGAATGTTCTGAAGCCTAAAAGAAGAAGAAATTACTTAGTCAAAGCCATTTGCTAGCTTTAAGAAGCAACGAGCTATTTGAAAACTATTCAAGCAAAAGAGAAGGAAAAGAAGTGATTTTAAGACTTTTTCAAGGACCAGAGAAGGAAAGTTAAGTGTTTTTTCATCTTGTAAAGTGGGAGGAAGTTATTAAGCCTAAGGCGGTAGGGGGTTTAGGCTTCGGTAACTTGGAGTTCAAGAATTGGGCCCTTTTGGCCAAGTGGTGGTGGAGATTTGGGGAGGAGAGGGAAGCTTTGTGGAGAAGGATAATTGTTGCTAAATATGGTGAGGACGAGTGGGGTTGGGAGCCTACTAGAGTCCGTAAGTCTCTTGTGTCCAGTGTGTGGGGCAATATTCTAAGGGTTGGGGATTTATATTCTAGTGGGGGGCAAGTGTTTAGGAGAGGGGCGGGTTTTAAAGTTGGGGAAGGAAGAAGGGTCCGGTTCTGGGTTGATGATTGGGTGGGGGTGGGTCTTTTGTCCTTGTCCTTTCCTAGGTTGTTTAGGGTTGTGGTCAATAAGTGGGCTTCGGTTCAAGACTATTGTGTGGGTATGGGTGGAGTTGGGTCTTGGAATGTTTCTTTCAGGAGAGCTTTGCGTATTTCTGAGGAGTCTGAGTATGAGTCTTTACTCACTCTTCTTTCTAAGGTTTTTCTTTGCAGAGATGTACCAGATTCTCGTATTTGGAAACCTACCACTTCTGGAAATTTCTCCTGTAAGTCATTTTCAAGGGAGTTGGAAGATTCAACTCTTTTGAGAGGTTTTTCTTCTCTGACTTGGCAAGGTCTGGCTCCACCTAGGGTGGAGGCTTTTGTATGGATTGCTATTTTGGGGAAGGTTTCTACAGCGAATAACCTTAGGAGGAGAGGCTTGGCTTTGGAAGCTATTTCAGACTTATGTGTGTTATGCAGGAAGGGGATGGAGACAGTAGACCATTTGTTTATCCACTGCGAGTTTTCTCATACCTTATGGTGTAGGCTCCTCCGGCGGTGCGGTGTCCTTTGGTGTAGCCCAGGGACTTTGGCAGGGATGATTGAAGCTTGGAAGTGCTCTAGTTTTTACGGGTGCGGGTTAGTTCTTTGGAGACTTATTCCTTTTACTATATTGTGGTCTGTGTGGAAAGAGAGGAATGACCGAGTGTTCAAAAGGTCCTCGTCGTCAGTGGAAGACTTGACGTTATTGGTGGTGGCTCGAATTGCCAAATGGGCCGCTTTCAAGAATGAGTTTGATAATCTAAGAGTTGATGGCGTGTTGCACAATTGGGAAGCCTCTCTATTTTGTGGGATTAAGAAAATGAGAAAGGTGTTTTCTTGGGTCCCTCCTTCGGAAGGTGTGCTCAAGTTCAATGTGGATGGGGCAGCTAGGGGAAAACCTGGGCCGGCTGGTATTGGTGGGGTGCTTCGCAATAGTGAAGGCATTGTGTTGGCTTTGTTCTCAAAGCACGTGGGTTGTATGGATTCTAATGAGGCTGAGGTTGTTCCTATTTTAGAAGCTATCCGGATTTTCAATTCAACCTCTTTTCGTTCTAGACTTGTGGTAGAAAGTGATTCTCTTAATGCTATATCTTGGGTGTCCTCTTCGACTATATTTCCTTGGAAATTTCAGTTCTATTTGAATGAGATTAGAGCTCTATTGTCTTCTATTCAAGTGAGCTTTACTCATGTTGGGAGGACAGCAAATGGCTTTGCGGACTCTTTAGCTAAGCAAGGGGTTGATAGGTCTTCTAACTTTTTAGCTTTCACTATGTAACTTGTTGTGGTATAATGCTTTTATACCATAGTGCCCTTTGGTCGGGCCTCTTTGTAACACCTTTTCCTTTATTAATATATTTTCTTCGTTGCCTATCAAAAAAAAAAAAAAAAAAGAATGCATTAAAGAAGAAAGGAAAGAACAAAGAAATGTGAGTTGCAGTATTATTACAGCGGTAAAAGCAGAAAGAAACAAATAAAGAAATGTGAGGCAGAATTATTATAGCAGAAAAGATACAGCAATGTTATTCAACAGAATCACTGCAGCAGAGGTATAGTAGCTGTGTTGTAGCAGGTAGAGCACTAGATAGAAATATCTCTCCCTATCTCTTGGTTGACAAGGTGTCAGGACTCTTTGAGAACCAACTACTATCCCGGGCAAGTGGCACTAGGGAAAGAGCGCAAGTTCAAAACCGCAACATCCGATTCCTAAGCCATATAGTCCTAGCCAACTGTGCTACCCTTTGGGGTTCAGGTGGAACCCCTCTCATTTGCAACTTTTAGCCATTGAAGCCTTCCAGCGCTCTCCCAAGGTAAACCAAGGGCCTATTTGGCGTCATATTTTTGGAATATTTTTGTGTTCCCATGGGCTAAATTTGGTTGATATATGCGTTTCGCTAAAGGTTCTTTTTTCCAACTTCACTGCAAATAACATTTCACGAATTAAGAGCCAGCCAGTTGGAACCAAAATTTCAAAAAGATCACCCATCGTTTTCTGTAGATGAATGATGTGTTTCAATACAAAAACCATCTAGAATTGGTACATGGTGCGACACATCCAATGTTGATTATCACTATCTAATATTTGTAACCACTTTGAGATTCATCTAATGTTTTTAATTTTTTTGGTATAAAGAGATTCATCTAATGATAGTGGTGAAAATGGAACTCAGCTAATATGACAATTTTAATACCCATCTAATATTAGCAATATGGAGGTCCATCTAGTGTTGGTAATAGTTACGAGGCTTACTAAATATTGGTAATCAGTATAGGACTTGGATAATGTTTTTAATCACTATGGGACTAAATAATGTTGGAACAGTGGTATCCATTTATTGACAAATATAAGAGTTTTGGTTCATTTTCAAAAAAGCACATGAAGATTTGAGTATTTCACAAACATACAAAGGGTTTCCGCAATTATTTCAATCAAGCCCTCTCCATAAAAAAAATTCTAAGAAATGACAAAAATAACCTTATTTCATTTTTGAAAACTTTCCTTTAATCATTTAAGAGAAATGATCAAGCCCAACCCAAATGACCTAGCGGGGCTCACTTCAACTATATTTATGCATGGATGGTTAAAAAAGGGGAAAGAGGTTAAAAAAAGAGAAGAACCTCTCATAAGGGAAGGGTATTCTTGTCATTTCTCATAAAATCTTTAGGGAGAGGACTTAATTGAAAGAATCGTGAAAAACTTTCATACTTTTTTAAAATATTAAAATCTTCATATAGTTTTTAAAAATGAATAAAATAACTTTCTAATTTTTTTTTTAATATAAATTATATGGGTTCGCAGGTGAAGAGCCGCTAAAACCTGGATGGGTCAAAAACCCAAGCACCCACTACCAAACCGGCCTCTCTTTTTTTTTTTTTTCTCTTCGTTACTCTCCTTCTCTCAGTTCCTCATCTTCTCAATCATAGGATTTGATTAAAAAATAAGATCAGGGCACAAAGTTCCACCAAGGCGCCCCAATTTTCTTCTAATTAAAAGAGGGCCCGGGCATAAAGATTCTTTGTCCGGTCATTATTAGGCAAAAAAGAGGGATTTGCGCCCAAGTTTGAACTCAGATTCCCGCGCTTTTACTCCTTTTGGCTTTTGCACATGGGAGATGGAGACGGGACAGGGAGCGAAAAACAGAAAAAAAAAAAAAAAAAAAAAAAAAAGACAAAGCTCCACTTGCTCATTGCACATTCTTATTTTTTAAAACTTGGGCACATTTATAAGAAAATTTTAAACTACCTCTCTCCTTCTCCCTATACTCGTTGCCCCCACCTCCGCCCACACCCTCTCCCTCTCTCCTTCTCCTTCTTCTTCTCCATGTCTCTCTTTCTCCCTTTCCCTGCTCACCCCCACTTTTGCCTCGGAGGGAGGCTAGGAGAAGGAGAGGGGGAGAGGCGCCGCATACGGAGGTGGGAGGGGTCAAGAGGCGGCGAGCAGGGAGAGGGAGAGAGACATGGAGAAGGAGAGGGAGAGAGGGAGAAGAAGAGGGTCGAGCGCAGGAGGAGGTGGGGGCGAGCAAGGGAGAGAGGAACAGGGAGAGGGCGTGGGCGGAATAGGGAGAGGGAGAGAGACAGGGAGAAGGAGGAGAGGGAGACGGGAGAGGTGGGCATGGGGTGGAAGTGGGCGCCGGGCGGAGAGGGAGAGGGGTAGTTTGGGGATTTCCTACAAGGTGCCTAGGTTTTGGAGAAAAAAAAAGGAGGTGCAATGAGCAAGTGGAGCTGTACCTATTGTAACTCCTTAAAAAAAAGGAAAAACTTCAAACAAGGCCTTAAGTTTTTTCTTTATTTCAGAAAAAGACAATTTTCAAAGCTTTTCAAATTAGTCCCTAAGTTTTCCATGAAGTTTTCAATTAAGGACATCCAACCATTTAAAGGTATTTTCTGGCGACTTTTTTCCCCATTTTTTTAAAATACCTAAAGTACCCTCCATTTAAAGCCATGACATAGTTTCAGTAGCCACTACATGTAGTCAATCGCCGTGGAAAGTTAGTTGTCTTTGATCACCGTGAAGACGCCAATGAAGGAAATGAGGAGAATATAGATAAAGTGAATGATGATTTTATTTCAATGAAAGGTCATTTGCGTATTTTAAAAGAAATGGGGGAAAATGCTGTCAAGAAATAACTTTAAATGGATGGATGTCCTTAATTGAGAACTTCTTTAAAAACTTAGGGACTAATTTGGAAAGTTTCCTTTTTTTAAATAAAGCAAAAACTTTAGGGCTTATTTGAAATTTTTCAAAAAAAAAAAAAAGAGAATAAGTATGAAGGGAAAGTGAGAATGGGGAAATGAGAGAAGAATTACTATGGGAAACAGGAATGGATGGAAAACCATCTTCTTCTTTTTTTAGAAGATATTGGTTACACAAACATGCCCTTATGAAAAGAAACAAGAATGGACAGAAGCAAATGGTGAGCTTCACTACAGGCAACATACAGAGCAAACCCATAAAATCTTCCTTGCAGGGGTAATTATATAAAAAAATAAATAAACTTAGAGGGGCCATTTATAAAAATTACTAGTTGGCAACATATCTGATGTCTGAACCATAAGGATTTGGATCAACTGTTTGGACCAATCGGGGGATGAAACATTTGTTTCGTATATGTTTTGTACTCAAAAGATGGTGAAAAAAAAAAAAGACAGCACCGATTTTTGAACTCAATAAGCTCATGTGTCACGCCCTTATTGGTCCAAATAGGGGATCCGGTTCCGAACCATGATTATGAACCCTACCTCCTTTATTGATTATTTTATTCTCTTTTTTCCTATTTTTACTATCTTCTTTTTTTTTGGCAAATTTATAGGGCTTTTTGTGAAACTCAAAATATAAAGGGCTTGACGATGGATTTTTCAAATGAAACTCAAAACAACACTTTGGATTAGACCTTGGAGTCAACTAGTATAGCTTGATTTAGTCAGGTTTGTTGGGAAGACCCACATCCCACATCGCCTAAATAATAGGCTTCTCATGTCTTAATATACCTGTATGGGTTTTCTACCTATCAGCTTAAGTTTTTTGGTTGGTATATAGTTTCTTACAGGGTTGTTAGATGGTTATTTCTTACAAGGTTCTGGATCTTTTTTAATATGGGTTGAGTTTGGGGGTCGAATCTAGGGTTGTTAAGGTTTTTGGAATTGACATCAATCCGAATAACTGTTTTATTTTGATCATTTTGAGTTTGGCGAAGTCTGTGTGACCTTTTATTTTGATCATTTTGCGCTTGGATTTGCTGCTATCTCAGTTTTCACTCTTACGCCGAATATTCTGATTTTATTCTTTAGTATTTTTTTCTTTTTTGGTAAATGACTATTCTTTTTGAGTTTTTGTTGAGAATTAATCTGATTAACTATGATGGTGAGTTCTAAAGATTTGTTTGTATTTGGCTTCTGATTTTAAAGAACTTTGATGTTTTTGGAAATAATTCATCGTCAGTTTAGCATCCATTTCTTTCCATGGAAATTGGTTTAATAAAACTAGGCAGATTGGGCTCTAAGGAAGAATTATTACAGGGTGATGGATAAAGGATATAAGGTGTAGATGTAATTGTAAACGAGCATTGGGTTTTCGATTTAAATTAGTAGATGAATTCAAAATATCTATAAAAAAATGTATGCGTGATTGAATTGGACAACATGACCATTTGGGTCTAAGCAGCCAATTGAATTCAACTCATATAAGGGCACGTTTGTGTACATGCAGTTTTCATGGAAAGATAAAATTACCACATCAACAAAGTATATGGTTTTTAAATACCTCGAAAAAGATTTGTAGCGGAAGTTAGTAATTCATGTTTCGTGCAAATTTGTTCCTCAATGAATTGGTGTTAATGTTGCTTGGTGTGGATGCATATTTATTACTGAAAATGGTATTAATGTTGCTTGGTGCGGATGCATATTTATTACTGAAAACTAGTATTAAATAGGAGAGTGAGGAAATGAAGAAATAAAGAGAGGAAAAGTTTTCTGCCGAAATGGAATTCCCATACCCCCGTAGAAATTCTATTTCCAGACTATTCAAGGAAAATGTTGACGTGGTAAAAAAGCATTTTCACAGTAAATTATTTTACCAAACACATGAAAAAATACTTTTCCATAGAAAAATATACCTTTTCTGCTAAAATGGGTTCCACAAACAAGCCCTAAAAGTGTGTCGTGATAGATAAAATGAAATACTATCTCCCACACATATGTAAGAGTGTATGTGGGAAACTCGACCATGGAGCTTACCTATTGATAACCAAAACTGTTTCAAATGAATGCCATGCCCTTCAACTGTACATCCTCAATTTTACTTTATTTTGGAGTTGGTTTACTTTATTTTGGAGTTGGTCCTATCATAAAATTGAATATATGATTAATAATATAATTAGCATAGTTTTACACATTTATTAAATTATGCATTAATCGCATTATAAATTATGTTCAATATTACAATGGGACAAACTCTAACTGAAATAAAATTTTTAGGACATGTCATTAAAGTGGATGAACATTTTCAAAACGTTAGATTATCAATTGGCCGAGTGGTCAGGATCACGGTTCCTCCCTCTTCCGGAGCTAGAGGTATTGGTATCGACCACCGATTTCCCCTTCTTCAGGAATTGAAAGTTGAGTCTATTAGTCCTACCACCTCGGGGCCACATGGGTGTTTGCCCGACTTTCCTCTGGACCTGGAGGAATTAGTCCAGTCCAAAATGTTGGGAACCCTCCGATAACTAAAAAAATAATAATAATAAATAAATGAACCTCACAATGGAGTTCCACTTATCCCAGGAAGGGGATTCGAACTCGTTGTATACTATTGCGAGTCACGGTCAGTTCAGTACCACATCGGGATCCCCAAAAGTGGTCTCCCACACACTTCTTGAGTGGGATGTGTAGAACTCTTCCCCTCGGACAGTTTTCTTCTTTTTTTAAAGAGATAAGTTCGTTTTCTATCCTCATTAGTCAAACATACAAAAAAGGAGTAACGAGAAACTAGTTACACCCAATGGGACGTACAACTTCATACAATCAATAAACTTTTAACTGTGGGGGCACCTATACATAAATCTAAAACCTTTGAAATTACTTGCATGCCTTTTCAAATTTTAACTCAATGGAAATTGGTCTACCGTAAGTCCCAGCAAATGGCTGATAATGTGATTAGCACAATCTTATGTATAACCAATGTGTTCAATCTTAACGTGGGACCAATTCCAATTGAAGAAAAATTCGGAACATGTCACGAGAAAGAATGACAAGCTTTTTGGACGATTTGGATTATCAATAGGTAGACCCTATTATAGAGTTCTACACATCCTTGCATGTGGGAGATCCCTGAATATAATTGAGTTGAGTCTGATATGGAGGAGAAATTAGGGAACCTGGACTCCCCAGCACCATGATAAAGGCAGCATAAGATTTTTTAATAAAAGTAGGTTGAGTCTGATATGGATCGTCAAGGTTGAGAGTAGGGATATAAATGGGTCCCCGATTCTCCGATTACGCGAATGTTCAAACCCGTTAAAAACCGGGTCTAGGTCCTTATTTAGGCCCCGATAAGTAAATGGACCCGGGTCTAGTTCCACCTTGGTTCGGACCCGTGGACCCGTGACCCAACATATTATCTCAATTTTTAAAAATTTCTCCTAAAAATCATATTTTTTTTAATATCATTATCTACCTAGACCCAAACCCGTCCCATATATAGGTCCGAATCCGGTTCCACCTTCCCCTTACCAGTTCTAGGTCCTCTATGGACCTAGACCTGAACCGACCCATTTACAATCTTACTTGAGAGCCTAATCCCAACCCTAGTAGTTATAATTGGGTCTTATGGGGTCCAGCAGCACGGGCCATTCAAACCAAATCCTCTAAGACTCACTCATTACACACATGCTATGAGCATGGAGTTGAAATTTTATCCTGCAGGCACACAGAATCTGCAGTCCACGAGGCCCACCTGAGAGTAGTAGTACCTTTGATACTGTATGTATTCCCTCGCGTTTCCAATCCTCGCATGAGCTGGCATCATGCCGACATTTACTAATCTGGCGTTTTGTTGAATCTTAGAAAAATTTATACTTGAATGAATGGTCAGGATGACCTAATCTGATGGGGCTGATTTTCCTGCATCTCCATTCAAGTCTAGATCCTCAAACTGTATAACACTCACATACCCTTCAAGATTAGCCACATCCCCTCCAAAGAAAATACTTTAAGTCCGAAAAGAGTGGGTCCCACCACCCTATTGAGCACCATGTTGATGTGGGTAATGCTGTGTTTCTATCGCCGCGCTCAATTATATGGTGGGACCCATTCTATTTAATCTAAAACTTGAAGATACATTTGCAAAGGGGATGAAAAATATCTTCAATTATGGAATTCCACATGTTTACCTCTTACAAAGGTGTTAGAGGATCCGGATTCTTTCCACACCATAATTTTACCAGCTTCCATCATCCGCTTGGGCCCCCCCGCAAACTGGGCCTCCTCATGTCCCCTATTATTGAGTCTCGATTCAAAATTTTACACCTTTTGTGAGAAAGCTGTCCGCATTCGAAAACTGCAATCGGACTGTCACTGTGTCACACCCCCCTTCTTCCCCACTGAAAGTAAAGTAAAGTAAAGTAGCTGCAGTGCAGTGCAGTGCAGTGCTTCTTACTGAGAAAACGAGTACATGTTACTTCCTATCTTTTCTCTTTTCCATTCATTCACATCATCTCTCTAAATCAAAGGGCAGAAAGAGAGAGAGAGAAAGAGAAAGATGAAGATGGGAAGCAGTAATAGAGATGGAGATATGATGATGATGATGTTCTACTTCCTTATCCTCTTCTCCAATGTTGCTTTTGGTGGCGACCCTTTTGCCTTCTTCTACTGGGACGTCTCCTACATCAAATCCTCGCCTCTTGGAGTTGCACAGCAGGTCTTTCATTTCATTTTCCATTTCCATGGATTCTATGCTTTCCCCTTTCTGTTTTACCCATTGAGATTTCTCTCTTTCAAAAAGGGGAGGAGAGTTGTGAATGTTAGGTTGAAGATTCCGGATGAGCTTTTCGTTCTCTTTTAGAATTGGACACGTGGCTTGTTGGTGGGTCCATTTCGCTGGCTGGCCATTTTTAATGTTTTTGGGGTCTGTGGATTAAACATATGAAACCAACCCCAATTTGTCATTTGTCAGTTATTTCATCTGAAGCTTTGAGTTTAAAGGTCTTGATCACCAACATTCATTAAAATTTTGGTAGATGCCTGATCAAATACATACTTTGTTGCATGTGAGGATGTAAATGAGGCAAGTTGGGTCACAAGCTATTCTAGCTCTGCTCAAGCTTGGTCATGCATGGAATCTGGATTGATTTGACCTCCTCTTATTAAGAAACTTAGCTTAGAATATATATATATATATATATATGTTTTTTTTTTATTTTATTTATTGGTAGTTTTAGCTTAGAAATATAGGCATTACATTATACATATAGTTCACACTTCTGATTGAAACATATGTATTGGTTAAAGAAATAGTAATTAATTATATAGCTTAATACATAATATATTAAACTTAATATTATTATAAATGTTATGAAAAAAATAAGAAAAAAAAAGAAAAACTCAGTTAGCATGAGAATTGAATATTTGTTCTAACGATAAAACTGTATTGACATTGCTAATCAGTTGATTTGATATGTGGGCCTACCGCTCTAATATCCATGTCATCTATGCCACACACCTATGATGTCCAGATACGGCACGGATGCGGCAGGGACACGCCATAGACACGGCAGGGACACGGATTTTATATGTAAAAAGTGAAGTATCGGATACGATACGACACGATATGTTGCTCATTTTGAAGTATCCGTGCATCATAGCCACACACAAGGTGGTCCGAAGTGGGCGGTATGGCACGATGCTTTAAGCCTCTAATGGAGATTATATAAGGGGGTGCTTAAGAGAAAATTATTGCACACACACATATACAGATACATAACAAGTATGTGCTATAAATGTATGAGCATGAGTTGAGGTTAATCTTGTTTTGTATTATCAAGTCAACTCAAGCTTAGCGTAGCTAGTATTGCTTCCTTAATGTGTTTGTTACAAATGATTGAGACCAACCCTATTTATAGACCTTCCTATACAAAGTTTATCCACATGTCATTGGTCCAACAAATGAGAACTCTCTGGACTCTACTCTAGAAACTTTTACACAAATCAACCCTATTCTTTCCCATACTCTTCCACACTATTTTAGAAGATCATACATCTTTACACATTTCCTAATATATAAGAGTACTCCAATACTACAAATATTTCTTCGCAATTGAAGACTACTCTACAGTCTTCTAGATCCTTCTAGACCTTGAAGATCTTTGTTAGACAATCCAGATCCTTTTGCCTGTCTAGTCACATGTGCGTCCTACCACTTGGGCAGTCATGATGTACTTCGGACTAGCCTCCTTCTTTGTCATGATATGCTTGGGATGCTAGCATGCCTCCTCCCATACCTTAATGCGACTTGCCACTCCACATGTGTGTCATGATTTGTAAGCACATGGCAATTCAATTATGCTAACGCACTTTTTGCAAATCGATGTAGTGCTTCTTCACACATCATCAACCATTTAGATTGCTCATCCATCTTATCGTATGTCCCATGTGATCTGACTTCGAGCAACTTCTATTTCTTTTACGTGCTTTGGGCACGCCATAGCACTCGCTACTTTCATGCCTCTTACTCCTTTAGATAACCATAAGGAAGAGAAATCTATCCTAGTCGGCTTCCTTCTCACAAATGGCACCAGACATGATGACGTCTCATCCATGATCATCAACACATTTGTCTCCAAATTTCCCACCAGATTTGTCTAATAAAAGAAGTTATTGCCTACACTAAGTCAGTTCTCCACACACAACTAACAAAGTGAATCACACTTTTTAATTGCCCCACTTGCAAGTACGCCTTGTTTGCCTTCCATCGGTCCTTGTGGCTATAGAGTCTGGTGATTTGATAGTATAAGATGAATCTTCCTTGCACTTTAAGATCAACCATACAGCTTCCTCCTTGGTCATGAAGTTGCGAATCACTTCTATGTCGCAAATGCCTTCTTTCCATTTACAAGCAAGTCTATGAGATAAGCTCATTGGATCCTTCTTTGAATCGACCCCTTGCATCTTTACAGAGTTAAGGAGTTGAGAGTTTGCTAATACTAAGTTTCTCCATGCCATACCTTTGGCCTTCCACTATTCGCATGCTACATACGTGTGGATTATATTTTCTCTTGGGAAGTTCCTCTCTATATGAACCAGCTTTTCAGTTTTCATATATGGAAGACCACAACTCCACATTTTTCCTTTCACCACTATTCTTGTAAGTGGACCTCCTTAAGTCATCTTTTGGGTAATAATATCTGCCCCTCAAGTGATCCCTTTCACCACTTTCCTCTTCTCTCACCATTGGTATTACGAGAATTAGAAGGCTTCCGTTTGCATTCCACAATTGCTGTGGCATCTTCTTCTTGCGAGTGTAGGGCTACTAATGCCAGGTATATACTCTACTTCAACTGTATCTTTTGACCTTATTGAAAAGAAAAGTGATACGTGGAAGAGGAGGGATCAATAGCTTCCCTGCTCATCAAATAGATTTGCGGAAGAGGAGGGATCAAGAGCTTTCCTACTCATATAATAGGGAGAGGGAAGGAGGGAGGGAGAGTTCCTAGCATGGGACCAATGCTGTTTGCAGAAAGAATTTGTTTCCATTTCCTCATTGTGGAAGGCAATTCTTTTTCAGCTTTGAGTTGGGGCTGATGAAAGGGAGGCCTTAAATTCCTCTTCATTTCTAATACAATCAAGGATTTTTTTTAATGGTATACAATGAAGGATTAATGCTATTTCCTAGACGTGCTTTTCAGCATACAAGGTCACGGATGCTCTAGCCAAGGCCAGGAGTCGATATGTTTTCTTCTTATGTTGTCTCTCTTCTGTTGTTTGGTTTTGGGCTGGTTGCATGTTGTGATCTGTACTCTGTAGTCAGCACAATCCTCTTACACCACCCTTCTCTACTGTAGTTATCTCTTCTCCCCTATGTTGAAACAAGTTTTCACTGTTACTGTTTTTGTTTTAAAAAAACAGAAAAATTCATTAGTTCTTTATTTTCAAGAGGCATGAAAATCGCTAAGCTAACCATTTCACCAACGAACTGTATCACAAGAAAAAAGCAATATAAAGAGATAAAACAGTATGGTACTCACAGTGAATGGAAGCTTAACCCTTCTTTTGATTTGGAGATACTCATAACTGCCATACGTATACAACTACCACTGGAAAGATGCAAACCAATGGAGGACCTGCAATAGAGAGGGTTTAAAATGTTTTGAAAAATCTAAAACGCCGCTATTACTTAAGTGAATAACGAAAACAACTTAGGAGATAACAAATAGTCTCAGAACATGCATGAACCTGAAAATAAAGGACATCTCATATGTGGAATGACCACATGTACACATTAATCATGCCACCAGTCATGGACCATGGAGTCCTCACATATGCAAGTCACAGGTCTCCTCCTGGGTGTTTTGTTTGCGGGCTGCACACCACAAGGTGGGTGACATGGGTTCAGGACTGCATCAGTAATCTATCATCTAGACTTGGATCCACACTTGCCCCAGTCAAGTCTGGAATTGGGCCTTATCAACTCATTTACAACCATAGAAGTGAGTAGATGATCATCACCCTTGTATTTGGTTTCTGTGTTCTTTCCTTCCTAATTATGACCTCCAATTTCCCTAGGTAATTGTGCACTCACATAAATGTTACCAATGTTTATTTGAGGTGTAATTTTTACCATGATTAAATTCTTTCTAATTGCTGGTCAAAATGATAATCATGGTTGCAGGTGATTGCAATAAATGGACAGTTTCCAGGGCCAGTTATTAATGTGACCACGAACTGGAATGTTGTTGTGAATGTCAAGAACAATTTGGATGAACCAATCCTTTTCACATGGTACGTGTGTGCTGGGATGAGCCAACATTATTATTTGTTTGGGCTATGGTGACTGCAAAGTGAATGACAATGCTGACAATGTTGTAGGGATGGTGTACAGCAGAGGAGAAACTCGTGGCAGGATGGTGTTTTGGGAACAAATTGTCCTATTCCTTCCGGTTGGAATTGGACATATGAATTTCAAGTCAAAGATCAAATTGGGAGTTTCTTTTATTTCCCTTCTACAAGCTTCCAGAAAGCTGCAGGTGGTTTTGGAGGGTTCATCATAAACAATCGAGAGGTGATTCCAGTACCGTTTGGGACGCCAGATGGAGATATTACTATCTTTATTGGTGACTGGTATACCAAAAGTCATAAGGTCTGACTAATTTTTTTCTGCAAATTTATTTACTGCAGGCTATGTTACTCGATCACTTCCGAATTTACTAACTTGACAGAACAACAGGACCTGAGAAAAGATCTTGAGGACGGCAAGGACCTTGGAGTGCCTGATGGGGTTCTCTTTAATGGATTAGGCCCCTGCCGCTATAGTGATTCTCTTGTGCCTGCTGGTATTGTTTATGAGACAATAAATGTGGAACCAGGTTGGTAGCTTATAGTGTGAATATGTACAAAATTATAATTTTTATCTTAATAAGTTAGCTCATTTATTTATTTGTTGTAGCATTTGTGTTTTGTCCCATACCACAATTGATTGCATGCTTTCATGATAAATAGAATGTGTTTAGATTTTGGGTGTTTGTTTGATAAAATGACTAATCTACTTTTGTTTATGACAGGGAAAACTTACCGCCTTCGGGTACACAATATTGGCATCTCAACCAGCCTGAATTTCCGAATCCAAAATCATAATCTGCTCCTTGTAGAGACAGAAGGGTCCTATACAGTTCAGCAGAACTATACAAACATGGATATCCATGTGGGTCAATCGTACTCATTCTTAGTCACAATGGATCAAAATGCGAGCAGTGATTACTACATGGTGGCAAGTGCACGATTTGTTAATGGAACAGACTGGGCAAGAGCCACTGGTGTTGCCATAATACACTACTCCAATTCCCAGGGCCCTGCTTCAGGTCCACTGCCAGATCCCCCTAATGATGAGTATGACAAATCTTTCTCTATGAACCAAGCAAGGTCTATCAGGTAGGATCGTCATATTGCGTACACATATTTTCCTTACAATGTGTTTTTTGAATCTTCTAATTTTTTTTCTTCGAATCGTTTTTGTGCTAGTATCTGCAGCTTTCTTCACAGATTTTTGTCTAGCAACTAACAAGTGATTGCCTTCTTATTGGTTAATTCTATTATTATGTTTGTGATATTAATCTGCAGATGGAATGTCTCCGCTGGTGCTGCTCGCCCTAATCCCCAGGGATCTTTTAAATACGGCCAGATCACTGTCACAGATGTATATGTACTTCATAGTGGGCCTCCAGAGCTTATCGATGGAAAATGGCGAACTACTCTTAACAATATTTCATACTTTGCACCTGAAACACCCTTAAAACTGGCCCAGCAGTTCAATGTACCAGGAATTTTGAAGCTTGACTTTCCAAACAGAATGATGAACAGACCTGCAAAGGTTGACACATCGATAATCAATGGTACTTACAGAGGTTTTATGGAAGTTATATTCCAAAACAATGATACAATTGTCCAAAGCTATCACATGGACGGATATGCTTTCTTCGTTGTAGGGTAAGCTCTGACTCCCACATTTGTTATCTTAATAATTTTCTTTTCTTAGTAGATGTGTCCAAGAACTGTACAAGTGAATGTCTTTCTTTTCCATTTCTTTGGAGTGTAGCATGGATTATGGAGTTTGGACAGAGAATAGCAGAGGTACTTACAATAAGTGGGACGGGGTTGCTCGCTGCACCACACAGGTTTGCATGTCACCAAACTTTTCCTTCGAGCTATTAACTATACCAGCAGTTTGTGAATTACCCTCATTTGAATGCTAGAATGGATGATGATCTAGTTGATCATGAGTAGGTTCAACTGCACTGTCTAGGCTAGCTTTGATGCAACCCCATCTTTGGAATAGTACTTGGTTAAGATTGGAAAATGGCTGGACCAGGGCCTGTTTTCCCGGCCTGGGTCAGGAAGTTGTCTGCGTGACAAATTTGCCTTGCCTGGCCCAACTTGTTTGATATATTTATTTGTGGTTTCAAGCATAACACTAGACTAACAAGTAGAAATGGAGCCTGGCTTTTGAATATTTTGAAATTTATGCCCACTTCTTTGTACGTTCTCTTCTCTCATTTAAAGCTGGACTTCATTCTAAATGTTATAGTCTGACTGATAATGTGCTGCTGTGCTTTGTGATCACCAGTCACTGATTTCAACTATGGCACCAAATATTGTTCATTCCGTGCATAGATTTTGGGACTTCACTTATTATGATACCCTTGTATAATGTACTGGCCTTAGGTACAGAATTAGAGTGTCCAGGCTAATGTGCAGGAATGAATGCTATGAATGAATGAAACCAAGCTGTCTATGAAACAAAACATAGAACTAGGAAAACAATACTGAAGGAACTTTTGCTTTGTTGAATATATGATTAATCAGTTCTGTTCACCAGTTATCCCCTTTTAATCCCTGGTATGTATAAGTAGGCTGTTTTGAAAAGTGAATGGATGTTGGGTGCCAAAAGTTAAGTTTGACATGTGCATCAATGAAGACATCATGAAAATTTATGCATGATGACTGATATGTGGTCCTTGCTAATTTATATAGATGGGTACATGGCTGATGGCTCAAATAGATAAAAATAAATAAATAAATAAATAAAATGAAGGGGATGAGACAGAAGCCGTGTTGATGACGTGTAAAATTGTCCTGGTTAGAATGCTCTAGAGTTCACTTGACTCAAGGATGCCGTTGAGTCTTGCCGGAGTCTAAAATTCAAGATGCAGTAACAGAAATAGGAATTTCAGTTTGCTGATGGTTTTTTTTTTTTTTTTCCCCTTAAATATTTTTACTGATTGTCCCATCTTTTGTACTAATGCATTTTCCAATTTCCTTTCTTATTTACCCCCGAAAATCTGGTGACATGACATCGCTCGCATTTCTTAAATACTATTTTGACTGAATTGGAATGATTTCATAATGAGAAATGGCATATTTTGTTGTCAAGATCATTCTAAGTTTCTAACCACTGTTTGACTGGTGTAGCACCCACTGTTGCTTGATCCATCCCCATTCATATTATATTCCGTCTCCACCCCTTATAGGCACTGGCTTCCTCAAAAGAAACTCAGGTATATATCATCAGTGTTATTATCTCAGAGTGTCATCAACCACCATTTTCACTGGTACTGCCTGTTTTGTAATTTATATATCGACAACCTGAGAGAAAAGTTATGGCCACTAGTCCTGTCCTTGAGGAAGATTGTTAACTGAGTGTGAGTTCATCATGCTTAGGAAGTCCTTGACATGGTTGGCTGTGGTGAGAGAAGCATGGTATTCAGCCACTCAGGCCTGGACAATATAGGTATTAAAGGAGGTAAGAGGGAGGCAGTAGCAGTAGTTCCTAGCAGAGGTATTTTGACATGGTTTAGAAAGCCTGATCTATTCATCTCTAGCCAGTCTGCTTTTATCAGTTGTAAGCAAGATATTACTTTTCATATTGACTCAGAAACCCTATTAGTCATTTGAATGCTTCTTTTTTCTCAAATGTTATTTTTTTCATCCAAAAAACTCCAAAATGAAGTTATATTTAAGGACAAATTTTTTTAAAAAAATGAAAGAAAGAAAAGAAACCAACCTTATGTGAAGCCTGGTTTCATTTTGAATGGTTTTTTGGGTCTGGAATCAAAATATGGGGATTTTTGGACCTGATATTAAACTATAGGTGCTTATGGTAAATTGGTAATATTTTCTTGATCTATTTACTTGGTCCAGAAATATTTTGATAATACACCCTAATGGGTATTAAGCCAGACCATTTTCATAAGCCAGACTCATCACCAACTTTATACATGAATTTGCATTATTGGAATTCCTTTTATCATTACTAGACATCCAGGAGGTCATGCTTTTGACATTATATAAAGTGAATTAATGCTTTTTGGAACACTCACTGAATTTTCCCCAAATACAGGTATTTCCTGAAGCATGGACAGCCATCCTAGTTTCTCTAGACAATGTGGGCATTTGGAATCTGCGTTCGGAGAACCTGAAATCATGGTATCTAGGGCAGGAAACATATGTGAGTGTGGTGAACCCAGAGATCACTAACAAGACCGAGCTATCTGTTCCTGATAATGCAATATATTGTGGTGAACTTGCAAGCTTACAGAAGTAAGATGGCATACAAGCACTATGTTATTTGCCTTCCCTTCATATCATTTCTGACACTCTGCTCTTCCTTCAATTGCAGAGAACAGTTCCATAGAGTGAGATTTTCTGATGCAACAACAATTTCTAGTGCATGTCGAGTAATTTGGGTCGCACTTTTCGCTACTTGGTTCAGTTTCTATTCCTGATTAAAACCAGCGTTGTTTTCGGCACTCATAGAGGGAGCGAAAAGGCACCAAGTGTGGAGATTTGGTATGTGTGTTTTTTAGCTGTAGGCATTTTGACATGTATTGCAACTGTATAGCAGAAAATTCATGAAATCTGTCATTCAATGAAATTGAAAAAAGCATATGATCTAAAACTTAAATTTTGCATATTTTATTTAATCTTGAACCGTGAAGGTAGATTTTCTTTTGAATGCATTTGCAGCACCCTTAATTGCGCTTGTTTCTCTCATATGGGCAACGCAGTTTTGAAAAAAAAATCAGCATCTTGAATTGCATTCAAGCTTAATCACTTTGAAATCGGCCATTAGCCTAGTTGGACATTGAAATTTGGGCTAAAGTTGTCCCGTGGAATAATATCCTTTGTTGTTGTTTGTTTTTTTGGTAGGGAGCGCATTGTCCTATGTTTATGTTTAGAAAGTTGCTGGTTTTCTACTGTTAAACCAACAGTCTTGGTACCATGCACATGGTTTGGGTTTGTATTCGAGTACACTCTTTCTATTTAGCCCTTAAACCTGACATCAACCCAACTAGTTACACCATGATGGCCTGCCAAGTGCCAGCCCAACCTGACACCACCCGTTAACTACAAGCATACCGGCTTTGGGTTGAGACTCTGCATGTTACCGTCCATGCTCAACCTGACACAAATCCAGTCCAATCAGACCAATCATCAACCCTTCTCATCCGGCGGTGGGCCGATACTGATCAGATTGTGGCTCAAATATTGGCCTGGCCAACTTTTCATGTTGATCAGATGTCATCATCTTATCTTTATGCCATTGATCTAGGGTCGTCCTCGTCATCATCACCACCACCACAAAGAACAATGACCGTTGCAGGTGACCATCACTTGTTGCTGTTGGTAACATTCAGTGATCTCGGTAACAAATGCGGCAAAGGAAATCTGGATCTTCAATTCAACAAAGACTATTCGTTCAACTTTCTCCTATGCGAAGGAAGATTCATGGTCTTACGTCCTAAACAAGATGGTTCTTCAAGATATGCATGTTTCATGCATTGTGCAAAGATTGGTAGTAAACCCTCCCCCAGTCGCTTTAAATGTAGGGTAGCTGACCCAGAGGGAAGGGCAAGAATAAGTACGCCACTTTTGAGATGGGGGCAGGAATTTATGGCCCAACCCAGTAACTCAAGGTTCGAGTTTACCATTTTATTTTCAGATTTATTTTAAAATTTTGACCCGATTGACAAAAGAGTTGGGTTTTGCTGTGGCCACTCTTGCTATTTGACCCACCAGTCACACTCAAACCTTGTGTACTACTAAAACAATATTTTGATGGAGTGATAATATATTAACCACCATTGAAATCCACCCACTAACCTTACATGATAATGTCCATTTTTCAATCAAAAAGTACATGGGTGAAATGAAAATTCATTTCCTTCTTTGTTTCTTATTTTTTTCACAAAGTAGAAGCCAATAATTATGAGACGAAGGGATAAGGGCAGATAGGAAATGCACTGTTAAAAAAAAAGAAGAAGAAGACGACGACCACATCCAAACAACATTACTTTTTAACATTTTCATGAAAATAAAGTACATTTAATCCAAATCCAAATATCTAAATGCATCCTGAATATATGACATTTGGTGTGGACTTGTGGACTAGCATCTTTACCATTAAAAAGGGCTTGTTAAATTAAGTCTCATCACAGTTTAATAGCCAAGTCAAAGGAAATGTAAGTGAACAATAAATATGAAAGATGTGAACGGTTTGAAATCGTTGCCATTGATCTAAAAGCCAACAACGTTCAATGAAGCTGATCTTGTACATATGGTTAATCAACCAAACAGCACCTACATGTTACATTTCCTGTATTTAACTGCCCCTGCAGTAAAAGCCGAAGTACAACATTAGGCCAGCATTTCCATATAAAAAGCCCCGAGATACAAAAATTGGTAAGTATGTACAAGATTGTAAAAGAGCTACATATTCTGCAGAGGTGGAAGTGTACTTCACTATATGATAGCTTGTAGGTGAACACCAGGTCCAGTACTTTTTTGACGTACAATTCTCCTCCTCCTCCTCCTCCTCCTTTCCCTTTTAATTCCATTTTTCCTCTACAGCTTTGCTGGTGAGTTTACTGAAATCCACTCATTATACTCGTCCATCCTTATGATAAAAGAGCTCGAACCACGACAACCTCCCCCACCATATGCCTTCACATTTACAGATGCAAAGCAAACCAAGATTCAGAATTTCTAGACAGGGACTGTATTTTGAAGTGGGGGTTCTACTTCCAAGAAACCATGATTCTGTAATATCCACATTGCCCCATCAAACTTGAGGATTGCGTTTTGATAGAACATGTGGAATTCAGATTTTAGTGTAAGTGTGGAACTGACTAAGTAGCAGATTTTACTAATATCCCACTACCGCCAGGCTCTAATGAAACAGGATTGAAAACCGTGTTTAGGTTCTCAGAAAACCAACTTCTGGCCCCTAATGCCACTAAGCCGATTGAGCATAGTGGGAAAATAGGGTGTTTTTTATGCAAGGTTAACTCTGAATGGCAATAAGGCCTTTGGCATCCAGAAGAATTAGCCAAATCAATGGATGCAAGCCTGAAGAATTGGGAGGTACCCCTGGGGCCCATATGCCCAAGGTTTACTTTTGGATGGGTAGTATTTTTGGCTGACTGCTACTGATAAAATCAGCAGAAACCTTCTGGCTACTATGTATAATGAGCCGGTTGTGGTTGATCCTTCTCTTCCGGAGGAATAGCTAATTCCGGTACTCACAACCAAGGTTCCAGCCAATTTGCCTTCGGAATACGGAATTTTCAGGTTGCATCCAATCCTTTTTGCTAATTTTTATGAAGGCATCAGATCTTATCCCCATTCAGAATTTAACCTGATGTAGACAGGCCTAACAATCCATTCCCACAAAAAAGGGCCTAACAAGATGGCCTAGACCCTGCTTTTATCTCCGAAAGATCAGAAAACAACATACGCATTTCATCCAAATCAGAAATTTCGGTCGAATTTTGTCAGGTGAAACAAACCAAAACTGTCCTGCCCTGTCAAGAATTAAGCCTGAGGCAAATATGCCTCAAGGCTGGATGGTATGCATACAGGCGAGGTCACCCTATCCTAGTCTATTTCTCCACCAAACATCAACTTAGGTCCTCGGGCAGCCATAATTATCACAAACATTGACTTGTTGACAAAAAGTTTGGCAAGACCAGAACTGGGTCAGGGCTGAACAACAAGACCAGATCCACTCAATGACGAGCTTGGTCTTAAGCTGACAAAACCTCCCTGGCCCATTGACAGAACCAGGATTATCTAAAACAAGGGGAATACTCTAGTTTGAAACCGACCATTGCACCATGTTAAGGTGCTTTTATTGAACCGACCATTGATGCCCCAGGCTCCCAGTCTATTTACTAAGAGCATATAAAACCAGCTGCTCAGACCAAATCTAGAAGAGCAACTTACTGTGCATATTCATAATGGACAACTAGGATGGTCAAATCAAGGTGATAAAGGAAGGCCTACCGATGTAATGCAGGCTTCACTTATCAAGCGGTCTACTAACAAAGGAGGGGCTCAGTATCACTGTAAGGCCCACCACACTAAAATGCCGTTTGAAGATTTCAAACTAGATAATTTCTTAGCAGAAAAAAATTGGATATGCGTGGTTTAAAGTACCTTAGCAATCTCAGAGGTGTCAGTAGCACTATCCACACTCCTTAAACACATTTTTAGGTTACCACGTTGCATATATACAACTGCGCCAATTGGCCTGTATTCACAAACAAAATTTTCTTTTCAGATAATGTCATGCATGTATCAAAAAACCAAGATGATTTGCTAAAAACTTAGATCCAACAATTAAGCAACTTAGTTCCTCAGAGAAAAACTGAAAGCTTAACATAGCACAAATCAAAATGGGTCTGGGTTGACTTGAAGACTCAGCATTCATATTATTAAACAAAAAAAGAGGAATGGGAAAGGGGATACAACTACACCATAAAGTGCAGTGCAGCCATAATAAATCTCCAACTTGGGACCCACTTTTCCTCAAGTGCTATCATTGGATCGATGCCTCGCCCTGTGATTGGTCCCGAGTCTGATATTACTTTGATCAGACTGATGTTAACGGATCATTTAAAATATGGAAACAGTCTAGATTGACAGATTACTCGCTTGATCTCCACTTTCCAACTTCAACAATGAATATCTCTGATAAGAGTGGTATCAAGAAAACCCGTAGACATGAGGTAAGAATTTGAATAAATGGTTTGCCTTCAACATGTGTAACCCACAGCAGAGATTTCTCAGGAATATTCAGTACTTAATGTCGCAAAGTTTGGTACATTTGATCATTTTTCAACTAAGAGTATCAAATTACAAATCAGATTGAAGTGTAACAAAAAAGGTACTTTAAGAGCCATAAAATAACCATACCTCAAACCAGCTGCAGCACTCTTCACACTTAGCTCCTTGCCAATTTCATTGGTTAAATCAGAATTTCCATCAGCCCTAATTCCCTGAAGCCAATAGTAAATAGAACACTAGGTTTAATTGCTGGATAAAAAAAGGGATCAAGTCTTCAATGGAAATTTTGAGTGACGGCAGGAAGGACCTAACCAACAGGAAATAAAAGTTCAGTGTTCCCATTTACTGACATGTCAAGATCAAGATTCTACCATACAGCAGGATATAGAGTACATGTTCAGTAAGCAGATGAATTAACACAGATAAATAACAAACCAGTTACCCTTATGCCAAGGAAACACAAGCTGATTTGTCAATTCAAGAAACAAACCAAACCAAACCAAACCAAGCCTTTTCCCACTAGGTGGGGTCGGCAATTCAAGAAACAAACTAGAACAAAAATTATAATTCCCAAAATGCCCCCAAGACGATTAATTAAAAACATTCCCACAATATAAAAATATAAATTATTGTAATTCAAAATATAATGATACAGACCGAGAATCATGTCATTGACGTCATCATCTTAGCCATGTGATATCAATCCGGGGTTGGTTTGAATGGTTCTACAATATAAATACAGACAAACTATGCCATCTAATATGCTACTAGGGTGAGATCAAGTGGGTTTGAAGGGTTCTACCATATAAATATAGATGAAACACAATCACCTCTACTGAGACAGCAATTAAGAAGGGAAAAACAATAGTACAGCAATGGAATTCAAAGATTTATTGACTAAAGTCCTTCAACTAATCAATAGCAAATAGAGGTGCATAGTCATTCAAAATTCAAACAAAGTAGTTTACATTTTCATCCAGATAAACTGAGCCTTACCAGACACTCCCCATAGAATCCTCTGCCTAATCTAACTTTTAATGCTTTTCCCAACAATTTCTCTGCAGCATCCTCACGGGAGGAAATATACGAACTTCCCCTGTCAATCATATTGTTGGCACTGATTTCCAGCAGCTACAAACAGGACAGTAATACCCAAGGTCAATGAGTAATTTATCAGAAACGAAAGGACAATAAGATACATGCTGATGAATAAAAATAATAATAAAAACAATTATAGTATATGTCTATAATATTTATATTCATGTCATTGGCACTGACATCCAGCAACTATGCAGGATGGGAATACCCAAAGCCAGTGAGTAACAATTTATCAGAAACTGCGGGGCAATAAGTTTATTGTGGATGAATAAACAAAAACATATCGAATATAACTTCCATTGTAATATATATGTGTGCATGAATATTTGTATTTTAGAATCCATGGACAACTAGTTTTGATAAGCTGGGTTTTCATTTACTTAGAGAGAGTGCGAGTTCCTGCTCTTATTCCAATTGTTTGTGCAATTTATGCATTATACATAGGGGCATCCAAACAGTGTATTTGGGCCAACCAAAATCAAAATGAAGGATGATATTATGTTCAGTTTCTGCTGCTTGACAAAAGAACCAGAGAATTAAGTTATTTAATTATATTCAAATGACCAAGACTTTGAGTATTCCATTCAGATCAAACACACCTGATCAAAGACATATGGGTTAGTAACACAATTCAACTTTGAACGCTCTTCTCTAAGTCCAATATTGAATGCTTTAGTGTCAGGTAGAGCCCATCGGCGAAGGTCATGATCTTCAATATACTTGATGACCATTGACACACGATCTCCATCTTCCTGATTCGACAGCCGCACTACCTCCCCCTATTTTTCATAGAACAAGAAATCATTTTTTTAATGCATACTACAATATGAATCAATCATGAAAAGAAAAGCTAGGCAACATTAACAATCACAGAAAGGACCCATGAATCTAACCCATACACTCATAAACATGAACATAAGTACAAGATTTAAATCATCGTTCAGTTGTGTTGCATGGGTTCTTTGTTTCAAGCAGCATGTGTAGGATATGATCTGGACACAAAAATGTATGAGATTCTTCATGGAATACTCAATTACCAATGTAAACAATGTCTTGTAGTCGGCAAAACATTGTGACATGCTGTCTTCTTTTAAAATCTAACTAAAGCATTGAGACATTTATGGCTTGATTTTTTAGAGCAAGATGAAGATCTGTTCATAATTTCTTTTACCGGTTCCCATTTCTTCAACCATTTTTATTTAGAATAAGTATTTGTTTGAATTTTGTTTCAATATTGTGCCAAACCCAGAAATGCTTGGGGATTGCTGTGGTATCACGAGCACATACCTGTGCTCACACAACTTTAGTCTGTCAGGCAATCAATGCGATTCAACCCATGGTAACCAGATAGACCAAATGGATACAACTTGAGCATCATTTTAATTCTTATAGTTTGAGTAGGACATGATAACAAGGATGTTACTCATCTTTAAGTATATTGACATCGTAATAAATTGGCCAAAAAAAAAAAAAAACTAATAAAAAAAAAAGGAAATGGAAAGGAGTAGTTAGAAGATATGGACCATCCTATCTGATTATGAAAAAAACTCAACTCATGGTCTGCATTAACAGAAAAGGCCTTCCAAACAAGTAATTAAATCTGTCTGATGAGCACTTTGACCTTGGAGCGCAGCCTATCAAAAATAGGGCCTGCCAGATCATCAGTTGTTATCATTCATCTTCAACACCATATAGCACATGAGATCTAAGCAAACAAGATCTAACTTTTAACTTCTAACCCCCACACCTGTTTCTGCATACCTCAGATGGTTTTGCATCTGCAACTTTCTTCGAGAAGTAATCGTATACAGCAGTTGCGCTGCTTCTCTCAGTATCAATATGTAGAATCAGATTATCTGGACAATCCTCTTTTTTTGGTACTTTTGCAAGAGTAGATTTTCGATGATCAAAGACTTCAACCCTTTAAAAAGAAAAAGTCAATCAAAACTGTCTAAGCCATATTTTAAGTCAAAATCAAATGTAAGAAAGGATGATAAGAATAAAAATAAAAACAATTAATCAATCAATCACCACTACCATCATCATCATTTTAGCCCACCTTCTGTAAGTCAACATTCAATCCATAATAGTACTAACATGTCCATCCAGAAAAGGCTTGTCTTTTGCAAATCTAGACCGTTCATCAAGCCGGACCCATCATTCGAATTGTTGATTGAACAAAAAAAACCTACTACATTGATGATTGAACAAATGCCAGCCATTATCCACATTTCCTAACACTAAATCTTTGTCCAACCATCCACTGTAAAAATGGGGGATCCATTTTTGATCGATGCAGCTCTTCTCTGATAATAATCCATTTGGCCCCACACGAATAATGGGCTCTTGAGATGAGATGAGGGGTTCATAGTATGATGAATGAAGTAGAGAGAAAGGAGAAGAAAAGAGAAGATGGATACCGTGGAATTAGCCGCGAGAGCTGTACTGCAAATCCTGATGGTCCGATGAAGTCGAGAAGATAGCAAGTTTCAAGGCCCTCCAAAATCAAATCTTCAACCCTAAGAAGAAAAAGAAAGAAAGAGAGAGAAATTGAGAAATCAGACTGAGTGGCTCCAGAGGGGAGAAAGAAATGATGATTGGGGAAGGATTTGATTTGATATGATTGAATCTATAGCTACCTGAGGGGTTCGACGGAGGAGAAGGGTAAGATAAGAAAGGGGATGTTGAGGCGAGAGTGGTAGAGATGAGCGAAAAGAGCTGAGAAAGCCCCAGAAAAGGAAGGGTAGTTGTAGAGGATGAGATTTGAGGTTTTGCTTTCCGAAGCATTGATTAAGGAATCCAAGGCTGCCTTCGATCGGAAGCTTCGATAGAAATTACGGAGGCCTCCCATTGCCGAGAGCTGCTGAGCAATGCATCACATGAAATGAAATGGAATGTTCAGCGCTGTTTTTTTTTTTCATAAGCATCCTCAAATATCAAAAATCAAACTTTTAAGTTTTTCAGTTTCTTTCAAATAGATCTTTTCCGCTCCTCAAACCTTTGTTGCCTGCAGTTTTTATTATTATTATTATTATTATTATTATTATTATCCTGAGGCAAATGTCCTTCTCCAAATCCCCCCTCCCCAAAATATGGCATTGATCCCAATCATCTATCTGAAATTTCAAATGGTACTGAATGTTGGGGTAGAGAAAAAAATTTTGGGGTTTTAATAGGAGAACCCTCTTACAAGGGCATTATATTGATTTGGCCCCAATAAAAATGTGCAGGCAGAAGTGGTCCGAATTTTTTTTTTTTTTTGTTGCAATAGTCGATATCACCTGCGTAGCGCCTGCATCTCACCTTCTCCAGCGCCACAGGCGTGGAGTGCATCACCTTCTCCTTCACACCATCACTTGCAAAACCAAATAAGAGCACCCCCTCCCCTTCCTCGCATTGCACCATCACCTTCTCTATTTTTTTTCTTTCCCTACTCTTTTCTCCTCCTTCCTTCCGGCATACACCCACTGCATCTACATAGTGATGAGCGTGAGGGAGATGAAGATGCAGAGGCAAAGGCCTGCCACGATGGAGACACTCACTTTCAAATGCAAAACCCTTGCCCACCTTCCTCTTTCTTCCACACCCAAAACTCATTTCTCCAATTCCAATCTCTTCTTCCCCAAAACCCCATCTCCCCTTTCAACCCATTCTCCCAAACCCACCTCTTCTTGGGTTCTCAATCCAACAACCCCCATTGCCTCCACCAATGCCTTATTTATCATCAACTACAGAAGAGACGACGGCGGCGGAATCGAATTCCCCATATGGGGTTCTCCCTTATACTCAATGGATTGTTGTCATGGAGAAACCCCCATATGGGATTTCTTCAAAATCAGATGTTACGTCAAGACCTTAGCCAAGGTTTTGGGAAGGTGAAGCTACCACTTGTGGCTTTTCTTTGTTATTTATGGGTCCTGAAATCCGAATTCTAATGTGGGTTTCTGTTTTTTTCAGTGAAAAGGATGCTATGAAGAAGAGATGATGATGGGTAACGTTGAGATAAAAAGAGATGCAGGCTAAGGATAGGGTGAGATGGAGGTTGATGGCAGGGAGATGAAAAGGATAAAGGAGCGGTGGGTTGGCTGGCCGGCCGGAGAGTATGAAGGAGAAGGAGGGAGAGGTCTGCGTCCTGGGATGATGAAGATGAGATGAAGGAGATGAGCCGTGATGGGCCACCGCACAACACCAGCATGAATACCCCGGCATCACATTGGAAAATTCAAATCCTAGGAGAGTGAAGGCCCTGTCTACTAGCATTACCTTATATGACCGGGCCCTCACCCCATCCCCTTCATCACTCACGTCTTTAATAATCTTAAAAGATTGCGCTCATTTAACCATGAATTCTTATGTATTTTATGTAGCCCAAAATTGCTTTTGACTAATAGAATTTTCAGCTGTACATCATGCAATCTACACTACTTGGCTTGACAAGTTGAGCACCAAAAAATCAAGGTAAAAACTAACAACATACATTCATGCATACATTCCTTTTTATGCTATCTGGATACTTAAAGTAGACCGCCTGCAATGCTTGACACAGTGGTAAGATATAAGGTCCATTATGAAGGACAAGCGTACAAATAAACCCTGTGTAAAACTTCATGCTTTTACTCTAGACACTAGACAGGATCACCCTCGCCATTGGGGCAGCACATTGTTTTTTTAGAAAGAAAAGACAAAAACAGAGCAGAGTGTGACACCATCTTCATCACAACCTTGATGCTTCCAGTTTTTTACATGTAAAATCTGTGTCGTCAACCATATCCATAGAGCATCAATGGCTTATATGGGCATCTTAGATTATATCCATCAATGGCAATGGCAAACTTTGTTTAAAGCATCAAAAACATTTTGTAGAGAGACTTCTTCCACAAGGACGACCTTGTCCCTTGACTTCGAACCTGAACCTATGGATACTTGCCTTCGCTTCACTCCTAAAACCTGCATAAACAATAAAAAGTGTATTTGAACTTCCACTGAAAGGAATAGCTCAGAAGACAAAGTAAATTCTACATCAAAACCAAGCTAACAAATAAATATGCATGGAAAATTGTCAATGATAAGTATGTATCAGCACAGGTGCTAATTGTGCAACCTATCCATGGATTAGGCCTCGAATAGACGGGAATGGAGACGTAGAATTCACGCGACTAACCCAAACATTGTTGGGACAAAGACTTTGATGATGATAAAGTATATATTACTGCAAGATTATGTATACAAGATAGGATGATAGCAAGTGGCATTTATTTCCCTCTAAATTTCAATGGAAGAAACTTGCATTGCATGCACATTTGGAGCTATGTAAATCAAGTGCAGGTAACCTTATTCAGATATGAATCGTAAGTTCAAGCTGTTGAACATCCCCACTTCGCGCAAACCAACTTATCATGCAACTCTTGTTATTTTTAAAATAAATAATGATTGGCTTTTTTTTTTATAACAACTCTTTTCTGTTAGTGGTTAAAGACTTCAAATGCATAAAAAGCTGTTGTAAATTCGAGCTTGCGCAAATTAGCTTTTTCTGGGTTGGAAGGCAGATATCTAAACAGATCAGGTGTGGACCATGTGATCAGGTGGATCTTTTTCAATTTCTCTTGTTGCCAAATCCAAATGAACTTTTAGTTTGGGTGAGCAAGGTTAAAAAGAAGTTTTCAACTACAAAGGAGATGATATTAAGGTTAAACTAATGAGTCATGACTATGAAGCTAAAACCATTGCATGGAAGAATCATATACAAATAAAAGGGATAAAAAGAACTAGGAACTAGACTATTGCAAATTCTTACTGGTGAATCATGCAAAGGTGTCGAAATCTTAAAATGAGGAAGCAAATTGGTTTGTCAAAAGGAAGTAAGTTTGGGTCATTGGGTGATGTTGAAGGGCACCACACCAGCTTTAAGCCTTTAAGGGATCAAAAGGAAATAATTGTCCATTGGAGTAAAGTTGGGATTTTTTTAACTTGTCATCAAAGAATGCAATCTTAGTCCAATAGAGATTATGGTAACATATGGATAGGAGGTGCCCTATACATCTGGACACCTTACAAATTACATCGAGCTTATAGTTTCCAAAATTGGGGGATGTAATTACTCACTTTATTTTATAGCATAGAGGAAGGAAGTCCTATTCAATAAAGGAAACACAATTGCATTCCAAAGTCTCTCTCTTTAATTTACAGATCCTATGATAGTCACTCCAATCCACATGACATCCACACCATGCACACCCAGGCCTAGTAAACTTGCTACAAGTCCTCTGCAAACAGCTCCAAACCCTAGCCAAAATTGTCCCAAATGGTAGCCCCAAGACCCACTGCAGCCCAGTCTCAGACTCATCCAATGTCCAGTTCCTATAAAAGATCCCCCAACATCCCCCAAGATTACTTGCCCCAACCAAATCCATATCTATCTTGAATTCCAATTACACGAAACAACCAGGCCCTAAGAAATGAACAGGAGTAAACCATGAAAAAAGCAGTGCCTCTTACCGAGCTCATGTAATCGATGAGGGCCGCATTGGCTTCTCCGTCCCTTGCAGGGGCATCGATCTGAACACCCAAAGCCTCTTCGCCGATATCTGATTGAAAAGTATGTACTCACTCAATCAGATTCAAAGATAGAAAGAAACGATGATGAGACATGCATGGGAAAGTTTGAAGAAGAAGACCTGTGATGGTGGCGAGTTTGGAGCCGGGCTTGGCGTGCACGGTTATGGAAACGGTGGATGGAGAAATGAGACGGAGGCACGCAGGGATGCTGCTGGTGGTATCGTTTGAAGTAGAAGATGATGATGATGATTTTTTATCATCACCCTTGCCCTTTCCAGATTTTCCTCCTTTGTTGTTGCTAGTCCTTTGATTTTGATTTGGATTTGGTGGTGGAGACATTTTTAGCTGCTGCGATGGGGTCTTGGTGACTCTGGGAAGAACTCGGGAGAGGAGAAAACGACTCGCACGCATATTTTTACAAGTTGAGTCGATGTTAAGAATAGAGAATGGTGCCACGTGCAGATGAAATGAATACCATGAAAGAGGTTTTGGCACAACTCACAACCATGTTTTTTAGGTTTGCGGCTATGTGAATCATGCATCGCCATTCTAATTTCTAATTCATGCTGAGCAAAAATTTTCGCCTAAATTTTCAAATAGTCTTGGGAAATGTTGCGATAGCTTGTCTGTGGCATTTGAGATGTCATGTTATTTTTACCGTAATTTCAAATTTTAACCACTTAAAACCACTCACATAACCTTCCGGAGCTCTTAAAATTTCAATCCATTTACATTTTGTTGGGATTTCAAATGCTCAACCCAAGTAAAAGATTTTGGAATTCCACCGTAAGGTACAACTTTTGAAGAATTTAAAAGTCTCCACACAAAAGCTCTATGAATTCTTATAAAGAAACAAGCCCTACGATCACTCACAGTAAAACTATGAAAGCCACCTGTATAATTCTGATTTTCAAGAATAATATGAGGCCTCCTCTCCTGCATGTGAGCCGAATTGACTTTTCATCCGCTCATACATGTGGGACCCACCTGAAACCCCACTTGGGAATGGGATTGTGTGAGACCTACCTGTGTATAGTGACAAAGGCTCGGATGATCATCCTAACATTTTGATCAATGGCTGATAAATTTTTACAGTCCAAAATGAGTTGCACAGCCAATGTAATATGTAATGCCTAGTTCATTCTGATGGGTGCCAAACCCCGGGATCCAATGCCTATAGGGTGGTTCATTTTAGTTGGTCCCCTCCGATGGGCCAACAGTGGGGCCCTTCCGCGTGAGCTGAGGAGAGGCTCAGCCATTATATATACTGCAAATTTTATGCTGTAAATATTGCTGGCTGGCTGCCAATGCAAGATGTTGTCCATTGCTTGCCACACATAGTAAAGGCATCTTTTGCCAACACCTCTGCTAGTTATATACTAGTGCTTAATCTCTGGATGTTTAATTTCGCCACACAAGCCAATGCTGATAGCCTTTTGCCCATCGCAAGGGTATACCGCTGGCACACTGATTCTTGATTGTATTTCTTTCTCATAGTAATCTGAAGTACTGTTGCGAGAAAAATAGAAGCCTGAAAGGCCCGAGATCAGTTTCTTTTTCTAAGAAAAATACCTTGTAAAAGTGAAGTTTCGAAAATAGCTCCACGCATATTGAACCTCAGCTTCTTTATCATTTGATTATGAGTGCGATCGCTGAGTAACCATTTCCTAATAATGGAACGTTTTACCTTCTCCAATTTTAGACCCTTCGATAGGAAGAAATTGCTTAGAATTAAGAGGAATTCAATACCCAGCCAAAATACTAGCTCCGATATTTTTTAGGCCAAGTAAATGAGAATTCATCAAGCTTGCTTGGCACATATCCTGTTGCAGTCGAACGCTCAACCATGCCCCTGCTTGCATTTACTTGATGAACTGGATCATTTCAGAAACTGTGATGGTTTCAAATGCTTATGCGACAACAAGAAATGTGGAATGTCATGGATGACAAAGCTGATATTACACCTGGGTGCAGTTTATTTTAGGTGAATAGGGTGTTTTGAGAGTTGGTAGCAGGTGATGTTCCAGATCTGCTATCAGCTAAATTTTGTAGGATCCTAGGGCTGTCTGCTTTGCAGCGCAGTAAAAAGTTATTTATAATAATCACACATTTTTACAATTGAAAGTTATAATGCTCTCTTCCCCTGGTGAGCTGGATTGGAGCATGGAATCCTGCCTTTATTGCCTGATTCATCTTCTCATGAATTCGTGACGATAGAACTCATCAAAGGACAGGCGATTAACTGTAAATGAGGAAAAAAAAACAAAAGATTCATCAGTAGTAGTTTCGATTTCCATAAAACAAAATTACAAGCCAACTCATCCACCATACGTGTGATGTGGGCATATGGATACAGTCCGGATATCATGTTGTATGGATGGCATTATCATACTGGTGGCCATCAATGGACCTTTAAAAGGAAATGGTCAGAGGTCCAAATTTAATGGATGAAACTCAGATGACTGACGTGTTTCACTGCTAGGCACACAATAGATTGAGTTGCGATGAAGTTTTACTTTGTAAAAGAAAACATATGATAGTCATTCCGAGATGAGACAATGAAGTTAGATGATACACCTCACCTGGATTTTTACACAGTAATCTTGTACACATATCAACAGAGTCTGGATGTAGCCCAGGAAGGATGAGTTGAGAAAATGGCAGAAATGTAGATGACTTGATATTCCGCAGCAGCTGAAAGAAATTGTTGTAATAAGAACAATAGAAGCGAAAGAAGAAAGATAACATTAATGGTAAATGGCGGACCCAGAAGTTTCATTTGGGTGGTGTGGGAAATGATCATGTGAAGAAGCTAAATAATCAAATTGAATTTTTTAAGATCTTATATAAGGGGTTTCTCGAGTCTCACGGGTGGGACCGCACCCGTGTATAACATCTGGGTCCGCCCCTGGTAACTGTCATGGAAGGAAGCTACCAACCTGGACACTGTTTCTACCGCAGAATGGTGGATATCCATTCAGAAGTTCGAATAGAATGGCCCCAAGACTCCACATATCAACCTGTAAGCCAAAGTTAGGTTCCAAACAACCATGATTTGAAAGAGATCTAAAATACAGCAATTACAGGAATGGAAGAGTCAACCAACTTATGTCCAACCAAATTTCTGGTAGACTCAGTTATTCTATTCGACTTAGTGTCCTTCGAATGGGATTGACTCATCCAAGTCAGGTATGTCAAGTCACCTGAATGCCAATACCAAACTTCACAAGTGCCTCTTCCTCCTTTTCATAATTATTTTTCATTTTTCTGGGTAAGTTTCATTAATTTCATTATTTCAAAATCAAAATTTTAAGTTTTCTTTTCCTTTTTTACAGAACCTTTTATTTTTTCCATTTATCACCTTTAAGAACTAATGTTGTGAAAACTAATTGGAAAATGAATATGAAAGTGCATGTAGAAGCATATTAATTTTTTGTGTCTCACAGCTCCTATTTCAAGTTTCAATTTTCACATGACATATACCCAAGTAGATAACCAAACTAAAGTATGAGATAATCGTTCTTTAGAAAAAAAATGAACATATTTATTTGACTTCTATTTGCAAATTTACATAAATTCCACATGATAGATATGGGTGTGGATGTGAGACACATATCCATATACTACCCGAGAATGCAAACTTCACAAACTTTTGACATTTTTTCCAGATTTTCTTGGACCTTAAAAAAAATTAACCCAATAACTGATACATATCTCTGTAACCAATATATATGGTTGATGAGTATCATTTTCTCGAGCATCCGACACTTTGTAGTTCCCACAATGCAATAGTCTGAACGTTGATGCAAAGAGGGCATCCCAATGGAAAGAGAACTGCTAAACAATTTAATTCAATAGCAAAGTTCTGTTTGGTGAGAAGAAAATTGATGCTAGCTAATAGCGACATATGAAGCTTTACCCGCCAAAGAGGAGTTTCTGGTTGCCAAGGGTAATTTGCATGGAACATTCTTCCTTCTACCATGGCAATGAACAAAAAATTGAGAGAGAGAGAGAGAGAGATTTGAAATCTGATTTTCATTTTGTTTAATTACAGGCATATTTCGTTACGTGGATCAATCATTCAACATGAAATTAGTGGGCCACAAATCCAAGTTTTGGAAAACCAAAACCATGCAAATTGTGCATGGTCAATAAAGCCCACCTAACAGACATTTTCATCATCCATTTATCGTGTGGCCTCTTTGATCAGTATGAATGAGTAAACCATGGACCCACATCTATGTAATGGGCGCATCGGCAAACTGGAAATTAGCAGTACAATATCATCTTATGGTCCTCAGAAGAATATAGTTGTTACCTTTTCATTGTATTTTTGGAATTGTAGTACTTCAGGAGCCATATACCAGAGCGATCCACAAACTGTCTCAGCATAGTCTCCTGGAAGAACAACTCTGGGACAATTGAGAGGTACTGAAAATAATCAGAGTTCTCAAGTCACTGATAAAATAAAATCTGTAGATGCATTGTGATCTACTCCACAGTCCATACTGCACTAAGATTGTATTTTCTCATAGGTGGCTTTCCAGCCCACTGGTGTTTGGCACAATGCGGAAAGTTAAGACTTTTCCACCAGAAACTCAAGCTGCATTTGGCCATGGTGATGATTCAGGGCAGAAAGAAAATCTATATCCTACTAACTACGGCTTCTGGTTTGCAGCTGCCCCTAATGTATGGCTAACCATCCATTTTTTCATATCCAACCACCCGAGGCTTCGAGGGCATACAGAATGCACTTAAAGTTTACAAATGAGTCTACTTATATGGTATAATTAATGCTTTAATAGTTAATGCTCTCTCAAAACAAGTATGATCAATGATCCAACATTTAAATTTACACTATATTGCATACCTTGACTGACCAAAATCAATGATCTTCAAGACAGCGTCCTCATCAGGATTGGAGAGTAGAATATTCTGCTATGATATAGAAGCACATGTCAAACTCATTTTAAGATATTAATTTTTCAAGACAGGAAAGATGATGCTAATTATATCTCAACCTCCGGTTTCAAGTCCCGATGGACTATATGGTGAGCATGTAGCACCTCTAAACCAGCTCCTACAATGTAAAGACCAATAATGATAGTTAAATCTAAAGCGAGTGTTGAAAGAGAACTTGTGGTGACAAGTGCATTGGATATTCCTTTCATGTCATATACTGTTTGTTTCTTGGACAGTTTGCTTGCAAAGGGAAGATTCACAAGTGTATTGGGTATTCCCTTCATGTCATATAGTGTTAGTTTCTTGGACTGTTTGCTTGCAAAGGGAAATCTTGGAATGGAACTCCAGATAAATGATGTAGACTGAAAGATCAACTGAAATCCTTTTTTTTTTTTTTTTATCGGTAATGGAACCTTTATTAAGAAGAAAAAACAAGGCAAAAGGCACAAGAAAAAAAACCAGAAATACAAGGTTATAAAAGCATTATATCAACCTCGAGGGGTAGCTCAGTTGGCCTAGGACCACGGTTTGCTCCCGGAGGTTGAGAGTTTGAAACTGCACAACCACACTGGGACCACCAGGGATTTACCCGGCTCCCCCTGGGTCCGTAGGGATTGGTCCAGCAAAAAGGGCTGGGACACCCTCCATTATAAAATAAATGAATAAATAAATAAATAAAAGCATTATATCCCACCCCTCAAAGTGAAAACACCCAAATAAAACCACCCCAAACAACAAAAGATTACATAGATAAACCCACCCTTGGAGAAGCTCTATCCACCCCTTGTTTAGCCAAAGCGTCCGCCATATTATTGGCAGGCCTCAATGCATGACCAAAAGAGACGATCAGAGAGGAGGAGATCTCCTATATTTCATGAAGTGAAATTGGAACTTCCAAGGTCTAGAATCATGCTTCAAGAGCCACCCCACTGCATTTACAGAATCACTCTCCACCAACAATGGGCCATGAAAAGAAGCCAAAAAGATCCAAAGAGCTTCCAAAATAACCAACACCTATGCTTCATTGGAATCTCTAATCCCCCACACTTTTAGTGAGCATAAGCAACACCTAACCCTTATCACTACGAAGCACCAAACCAATACCAATTGGCCCTGGTTTGCCTCTTGCCACACCATAGACATTAAATTTCAAAATAACTCTAGGAGGAGGAATCCTAAAATGGACTTTTTTACTTTAGGAGCACCTCACCCCATGCAAGCTTGCCAATAGTGAAACAAATCTAACACTGTGAGATTTCTAAAATCCTTCCTGACCAAAGCCCACTTGGCAATTGAAAAAACTAACCTTTCAAACTAAACCCTCCAAAGAAGAGGTAGAGTGTCTAAAAATCCTCTCATTCCTTTCCTTCCACATTACCCAAAGGATGGCAAATGGAATAAGATGCCAAAGCAGGAAACCACAACCACGAAAAGGCCCCCATGGCCCATACCCATGCCTCCGCCCAACTCACCAAGGTTCCAAGGATACACCACGAAACCCCACACAAGTTGATAAAGTAGAACCAGATGAGAAGCCACCTCGCAATGAAGAAGAAGATGAACGATAGATTCCCTCTCTTTCCCACATAGAAGCTGAAATCTCAGAATAACAAGAAAGATTTTGACAGTTGTTATTTTTTCTCAAAATGGATTGCAACCAACTCACCCCATTTCATCACATCATAGAATTCATTTTGTCCAAACCAATTTTTCTGGACAAAATGGCTTCAGCATTATTAGAAATCTCAGATTTCCTCCTTGCAAGCAAATAGTTCCTTTATAAAATTCATTTTTTACCCATATAGATGAAGACAGAATTGGATCTTGAATTTTACATAGAAACAACATTTATAGCGCAAAAGTGCAATTTCTTGATATGCCAATTCCATACATGGGCCCAAAATTCTTCTATCCATTACCACCAAGATGGATGGGAAATGCTTCAAAAGTCTCTCAGATTGGAAGATCCAAACCCTTCCTTTAGCATTAACACACAATAAATAGGCAGCTAAGGAAGGAATACAACAATAATCAAAGGGCTATGATCTGGAAATCTGGAATATTTTCAGGCATCCCCATTGAACATAGGCCAATGATCTGAAAATGAAAACTGTATCAAACATGAACAGAATCAAGTGCTCAGCAAAAAAATACAATTTATGGGGCCTTTAGACCACGCCACATATACTCCAGAAAGAATATCCAACATCTTATTCTGTAAAGAAATAAGTACCAAGCTGCTGTGTGAACTTTTTTGCAATCTGTTCTCGTACTCTTCCATGTTGACGGATGTAAGAGGCTAAACTGCCCCCAGCACAGAACTCTAAGACAAGGAATATGCAGTCCTCCAACTGAGACAGGAGAAGATTCAACCAGTCAACCTTAACCAAGTCAGAATTTCATACATAAGAGGCATTCAATCAGTCACAATGAATTATAAGATCCATGACCTAAGGTTTTGCATAAGAATCAGATTGGATAACACACCTGTGTGCATCCATATCTCCCTCCTATTAGAGACAAAAGCATTATACAACCGAAATCTGATGCCATCGTTGGCAGCTGAATCTCAAGGGAAATAAGCTTATCTCTAAGGTGCTGGTACAGTGGACTAATTTACATGAGAGAAGATGCAACTTGGGAAGAGTACTACCAAATCCAAAATCATTGTCTTGATTTCGAACCTTAAAGGCCCATTCATTTCATGGAATTGAGTTGATTAATTCCTAGGAATTATAAAACATGTATTCCTAAAAGTGGCTAAAATTTAAGAAGCAAAGGTCAAGATCCATAGTCCTCAGCTGATGCTCAGCTGATTAAGGACATGGGTGTGTGAGTGATGTTCCCCATGTAGCAAAAAAAAAAAAAAAGGCGAATATCCATAAGTGAACACCAAATAATCCCCCCTTCTACTAGGGAAAATGAATCAAGGGGAGATGAGAACTGAATACCCAGCAATCACCCTTGTCAATCAAATCCGAGGGAAATTCGGGTCCAGTCTACATCTCCACCCTATATCCTTGACAACGCACCTGGTCAATATCCCTTTGTTGGAACCCATTTTACTATGAATTCCTAGGAATTCAATTCCACCCAAATAAAAGGGCCTAGGTACAGGTTTCATCTGAAGGAGGATTGGCCCGGTTAGTTTCTTGCTAATTAGATTAATAGGTTACAAGATTTACAGTAGTAAATCCTAGCTGCTTAAGGGACTCCTGACATTCGCTGATTTCTCTAATTTCTATCTCTATTTCCTCACTATCCCAAGACTATGTATATATGCCATTCATTGATGAGCACAATTTAAAAAAAAAAAAAAAAAATCCAATGCTTCCAAAGCATTAAGAAGTTGCACTTACCTCGAAGAAGCCCTTAACAATTTCCACATCCAGATGCATATTTCGAATTCAAAATTCCAAACCGGACAACGCAGTGCAAGAAACAAGAACCGGGTATCTTCGGAAAAGCTTAAAATTCGGATTTTAGACCAACCTTGCATAAAACGAATTTCAAAGACACTGCTTCTCAAGAACTAGGAAGTGGGTCTTCTTCCCTCGAAGAAGCCGATATCAGATTTCCACATACAGAAGCGTTTTCTAAATCCACAACTCCAACCCAGACCTTAAAACGCACCAAAACACAATCCAATGCAAGAAAAACGAACTGGGTATGTTCCGAAAAGCTTAAAATTCGGATTTTTTGAGCGATTTTGGGCGGGGCTAAACATACAGGAGAAAAAAAAAAAAAAAAAAAAAAACTGAACTTCACATGAAGAGATACCTCAATTACATCGAGGAGGCGAATAATGTTTGGGTGTTTGACGCTGGCGAGGAAATTGAGCTCGCAATCCAAGCATCTCTTGAGATTGCAGTTGAGTTTGGAGAGAAAGATCTGTTTCAACACGACCTGATGCCCGCTCGATCGATGCTCTGCTCTCCAAACAACAGACAGTCGTTGCCCTTCTCCACCTCCCACTCTCTCTTTTAACACATACTCTCTCACTTCTCTTTGGAAGCTGCCACAGGAATTTGAGATTTCTTCCTCCCCCAAGCCTTTCATCATTCTCTAATAGTGACTATGTCACTGTAACCAGAAATCCTCCTCCATAGCTCACAAGAAAGATCCAGAAAAAATGTCTTGCTCAGTTGCTTCTGCCAGCCAAAACCCAAATAGAGTTTTTTCATTTATTATTATTATTATTTTTTTTTTTTTAAGGCTTCTCAACCCTTGCGGTTAAATTAATTTAACTACAAAAAGTCCACTTGTCCCGGCCAAATGACCAAACTGCCCTCCTGCTATGGAGTCGGGCCAGTCCCGGGACATGAGTCCCGGGACAAGTAGCATTACTCATTTAACTAATCTCTACGGCCCCAGAGGGAAGCCGCCAGATAAACTCCTCAGTAGCCCACTGTATTAATGCAGTTTCTAACTTACAACTTTCGGACACAAATCATGATCCTAAGCTAACCTGAGGTTATTATTATTATCTAAAATTGGAGTCACATGCTTCCTCTAGAACTCCACAGTGGGGTCCACACATTGATAATCCTGACCGTTCAATATTAATCTCATCTCTTCTAAATAAGTTATCCTCAAAGTTCATTTCAATTGGAGTGGGTTCCATGGTAAAATTAAGCATATGACTAATAATAGAATTAAAGCATATGATTAGTAGCAATACATGTGAGCACCCAACACACTCCTGGTTGATCCGTGCTCAGGGATAGCTCCCTTGGTCTTAAATCTAAAGTATCACTCTTGAGTCCTGACCACTAGTCAATCATAGCAAAATTTTCGGGTAATTTCAATCGTATGCTCAATCAAATGGTATGATCCACTCCTGTTGTAGTGAAATTTGAAGACATCTCACTGGAAGAAATGACATTCATCATGAATAGAATAGTTATCATCACACAGATCCACGGTGGAGTGCTGGACATGGAATAGATACAAGGGGATCCGGCCGCGTAAAATTGGGCTGGTAAAGGACCCATATAATGAAGCAAATTGGGCCGGCCCAAAGTCCGAGGCGACATGTCACTCTTGTATCAAAATCCAATTTAGCTGGGCTTGTTTGGCGTTGAGCCCAGCTACTGGATTTACATGTCTATTATGCTGATATATGAAATTCCCAAACCATATGGATGGTGAGGTGTATACTGGATTGGCACCAGCAGCTGATTTTGAGTACTGACATCTCGAACACTTTAGATCTTTGTTATATGAGATTTTAGCAGGCCCCTATCCAACTATAGCACTTTTCTAACCCTCCTGCGCTTTCCACCCAAGTGAACCCTACTGTGCCCTCACAAACCATGGATAGCGAGGTGCTTAGGGATGTAAATGGGTCCCCGTCTCTCCGATTACCCGGAGGTTCCGACCTGTTAAAAACTGGTTCCGGGTCCTTATTTTGGCCTCGATAAGTAAATAGGTTCGGATCCGGTTCCACCTTGGCTCGGATCCGTGGACCCAAAACCCGACATATTACCTAAATTTTCAAAAATCTCTCCTTAAAATCATATTTTTTAAACATCATTCTCTACTTAGATCCGGACCCGGATCCGAACCCGTCCCATGTATAGTTCCGGTTCCCGTTCCGGAGCCAAGAAATTGATTCCGAAACAGTTTCGATTCTGTATGCGGTTCCACCTTTTCTTTAACAGTTCCGGTTCCGGGTCCACTAACCCGGAACGGAACCGACCCATTTACAACCCTAGAGGTGCTTCACCATAGAGCTAACACTGGATTGGCAACAGCAGTTAATTTTGTGACTCATATCTAGAACAAGACTACTGGCTGGCGGGGGGTCGGGGTTTAAACAGGGATCTGCCCCAACCTTTTCGTATTAAGCCGGGTTTGGACCCAAAAAAAATAGGTAGAGTGCTTTGATGAATATTAACAGCTTAGTTGATAGGCAAGTTTATCATGCTCAGATGTACCAACAGTACAGTTACAATTGATTACTGGCATGCTATTCCTCTGGTAAGCGAGTTTCTATCTTTGGTTTTCAAAAATCATGTACAACTGATTCCTGTCCCGTACAAGATGGACATAGTATAAGTGGGCCTCGCGTGTGGTCTATTAAAACAATCATCAGTTGCAATATTAGACCAGTTGAAAAGGAATCGTTGATGTCTGATTTAATGTTTGATTACACGAATTAATCGATTCAGAGGCACAAAACTTTAACTTCATAAACATTTAGTGATTCAATCAGATGGTCATAACTAATCCAATCTCGATTAAAATAAGACCCCTGCTGGCTGCTGATGATATCTGGAGAGATCTGAATGCTCGGCAGCATGAATTCATTAAGTGGGAAATCCTTATCACCTACAATTGATGGTGACCAAGGTGGAACCTACTCTTAGTCAATCAATGCTAAACAGTAAAAGCAAACCTCCTTCAGATGTATTTCCAGAGGAAATAAAGAAAGATCTCCCAAAACAGATCGGAGTCTGGACTGCTGCAGAGTTTGTGATATGACTTATTATGCAACCATCAATATCAGTTGCATAATTGCATAATAAGTGGAAGTTTAAGTTTTGGAACATTTGGGACCTGTTTGTACAACAAGATGACTCCATGCTCCGTGGATCTGTCTTTCCACATAGAGTTGAATCTTATTCCTACACGTCCCATAGGAAAATGAGATCCTCCCACACCATCTCCCTTGACATTGCAGAGGGAATGACAGATTATTAGATTTACTGTTGTTTAGAGTCATGCACATATCAAACCCCAAAATCAACATCATTTTACATATTTATGTGATACACATGATAAAGCTAATGATATTTTTCCTGAATTATGACCAAATCTTGAGAAAGTCGATTAAGTCTCAGGCAACTTGAATATTGCGAATTTCACATTGAATCATAAGTTTTCATCGAGTCACGCAGAAACATAAGAGTCTAACTAGTGACTAACCAAGTTATTAAAGCATTTTCAAGGAGACTTACAAAGTGACATACATGGGACAAGGGCCACATAACAAATATGGGATAAAAGATTTACAAATGAAAGCTAATCTTAGATATAATATATAAAAACAAACACCTCCCACATACACAACCAGCAATCCTCCAATCACAACTATAAATTCCTAGTTTATGTCAATTACACACATAAAACATTGTACAAACAAGTAGGAACTGCATTTAATGACCTCCCAATGCAGGGCTGAAATGAAAAGAAGCTACTCAACTCTCCACAGCCAACCAATTGATGAAGTGCTTACTATCACACATTCACACTAATCCAAACCAAACCAAGGGAGTCCAGATATGATCTAGATCACTGATTCTTCTCCTGCGTCTGCGTAACCAAATTGTTTCAACATAAAAATTACAAGGCTAAGAAGAGATATGGAGAAACAAACGATTTATTGACATCTCTAAGCAAAAAGATATCGGGAGATACCTTTCCCTGGGACAATTATAACAGGAGCAGATTTGCAATTGTGAAAGCAGTGTTCACTTACACTTCCCTGCAAGACACTGTATCCCAAATTATATTTATTAGTATTCCTATGCAGATTAAAAGGATGAAGTTAATTGGCAGCCGCAATGATATTCATTGGGGGAGTTCCAGCCGTTCAAATTGATATCTCTTCCTCTCCCCTTCCCTTCCCTTCCCTTCCCTCCCTCCGTGTTTTTCAAGGGCCACAAAATTGTACAGATTTTAACCATGAAGATGAAGGCCAGTTTATGTCATTTTTGCATGATCAATCCAAGGGCCCGGAGAGTTTGGATGTATGTCAAATTGGTGCCTGAAGGGAGCTTAAGTGAGTGTAAAGGGATAAGACTGATCAAAGGGAGTGTAGGCAGTTCCAAAAAGACTGACTTTTATGCTAGTTACGTGGTTCTTGCATGATCGATCCAATGGCCATACAGTTTGGATGGCAGTCAAATTGGTGAGTGGCAATTCATTTGGAGTGAAGGACTCAGATTGATCTAGGGGGCCTAGGAAGTTCTCACAAGCCTGGCAGTTATGCTAGTTATGTGGGGGGGGGGGGGGGGGGTGTGTTGGACAAGCATATGCATGTCCTATGTATGTACTAAAAATGGGGATCATATGAGCCATAGAATAAGGCTATGATGATGATGATGATACGATCATTCTAACCATTGGTCCAAGGGTCACAAAAATTGTACAAGTTTTAACCTGAAGGTTCTGAAAAAGCCAAACAAGGAAAGGCAGATGTACCTCTTGATTAAGCTTCTTCCTCTGGTTCCCATGATCAGAGCAACAGGCTTCAACCTTTCAGCTTCCTTGCATATTGCCTTGCCTGGATCCCCTTCCACAATACGAGCAACCGTCTTCACCTGCATCCCCACCATTACCAACCCTTAATAAAAGAACCCATAAAAAACAAAACAGAGCAAGATAGGAATAGAAGTGACAATGGTTTCCATTACAGACCATGGCAACCTGGAAAGCCTCCACAGCAAGCTTCTCCATCAAGACCCGGCTCGTGTCATAAACAATCTGATTTTGAACACCTTTAAGAGGAGAGAATCAAGTAAAACAAATAAGCCTTTGTAGGTAATAATATCTATTTTGTGTCTCATGGGAATGGACATCGAACAAGAACAGGAGACCCAATTCAATTCACCACTGGGTTTCAACAATTAACCGGCTCTGGAAAGTTACAAACAAAACTGAAACCGTTACGCAACCGTTGATTTAACGTTCCAGACCATGGTATCTCTCCATTTTAGTCTGTTACACCGACATAAAAACAAAAGGGACTCTTTTATTGAAACTCGCCATATCTATGGATTTTTGGGTATAAACTATAACTATGTAGTTTGGATTTTGCAAGCTATTTTGTTGTCTCCTGTGAATGGAAAACGAACTATAGCAAAAGACCCAATTCAATTCACCACTAGATCTCAGAAAAATCAGCCGGTTCCGGAAAGTTACAGGCAATACCGAAACCGTTACTGGCTTACTCCATTAACAAAAAGGACCCCTTTTTTCCATGAGAGGGAGAAGTCTAGAAAATCACCATTTCCAAAGGACCCCTTTTCTCCCTCTCCCTCTCCAAGAAGAAACCGTTACGTACCGGCCTTGTTTTCGGAAAGAAAAGAAGAAAAGGAAAAAAGAGGTGATGGGAAATGCTTACTGGAGACGGCATGGACGAGGTGGATGGTATCGGCGAGCCTGCAGAAGTGAAGGATGGCCCAGTCGAAGGCGTGCTTGCTGTTGGGGCCATGATCGATGGCTATAAGAATGTCTCGGCCTCTCCTCCTCTCACCAGTCTCCCTCTCCAGCTCTGGCTGTGCAACAACTGGTATCAGAGACGGAAGCTTCACCTCTCTCCACTCGTACACCTCTTCTTCCTCCAACGTCTCCATCCCTTACTCTCTCCTTCTCTCTCTCTCTCTCTCTCTCTGCCGAACAAGAAGAAAATTGTGGAAGTCTGGAAGGGGAGAAGTATGACGATATCTTTTTGTCACGAAAGTGGCAGGTAGAAGATGAAGATGAAGGCGGCTGGTATGCTGGTTTGACCTTTTGTGTATGCACATGGGAATACGTGTCGTGTCTTCTTTTTATATTACTAATATAATATGTTTATTATGTTGTAATTAGTTTTTAAAAGACAAAATGTTCACGTCACTTGGTCAGCTAACTTCGGATTAAAGGTTTTGGACCACTCTAGGTTTTAGAATCTTGACCTGGCCTCCAGAGATAAGTTGTCAATTCAGTTTTGGTCATCTTTTCGGCCTATCAATATTTCAGTAATTTAAAAATTAGGCAAAAATTTTCGAAATAAAAGAAATTAAAATTATATATATATAAATAGAAAAATCAAAATAAAATATAAATTATGCATGAATATTGAAAAAAAAATTAAAAGTGAAAATTATGCTACAAACCAGAATGGATCTGAATTGACAACCTAAATAGATTGAAATGGACAGCCGAAATGAACCGCTATAATCAAAATGGACTGAAGTAACCGGAATTCAAACCGAAATTTTTGAATACCCATCCCGTTTTGACCAAAGGACCAAAACGAAAAATTCCAACCAAAACGATACAGAATTAACAATTATGCCTAGACATCACATTTGCCCCCAAAATGATAGTAGTTTATATATTTTTTGGACACCTATTTGTACAATACGGATATATGATGTTGTGGATGTAGAATATAGCATTTATATTGTGATATATGTGAGATATCACACAAATGTAATTGTGGGAATTTATCGAACTTTAATAATTGTTGGGCAAATGTTGGTTATTAGCTTGTTTGTCTTTTTTTTTAAATACTCACCTACCCACAGGGAAGAAGTGTAAGGAAGACACTGGGTCCAAGTTTTTTTTTATTTATATGATATGTAATTATCATCATCATTGTCAAATTAAAATAATAAACATGTGTAACCTCTTTTTTTTGGCTGAACATGTGTACAATTGAAAAATGGCTGAAGTGGGCTCCACTATCTCGGGTCTCATGAGTGATGCACCAGATATTTCTGAATCTTATGTTACTGTTTGAGGGGTTGAGTGGGGTTCAAGAGTCATGATGACTTTCGTGAGTCACGTTTATAAAGATCACACTGAGTGGGCTTGTGGTGCTGCACCCCCACGTAGTAGGGAAAACTGTAGCCTTTAGAAAAATTAGTGGGGTCCATGGACCATATCAAATTGTGGAGGGATTTAAGAGCAGATAAGCTTAAAAACCAGATTCATTAGATTTTCATGATATTTTCATAGTGGAAGTCTATTTTGTGTAGACGGTGAACTACAAAAGGAGTTGGGTACTTGCTAGTTGCTACAACAGGGAATGCAGTTTTCCTTGTGTGTGAAATGAATTTCATGAAGAGGCATTCTATGTGAAGGGGTAGCAGACATTTACACTAAACACAAGTCCCTACGTCCAAAGCCGAAATATGAAAGTAGACAACTAATTAAGGGCCTTTTTTTTTTTATTTGCATGAAATTGAATGTAGATAAATTCAAGGTCAAATGGGCTCGAAAAAAGGATTATTAAAATGGCGAGAGTTAAGAAATAAAATGGCGATGCAGATGAGTTCTATGACCTTGACTTTGATAGCATTTGAATCATTAGGCTGATGGCTAGATATCATATCAATCTCCTCTTAATTCATTTTTCATTAAACGTAAAACTATTTGATGGTTATTTTTAGATGTTCACTTTTGTTCCTTAAGTTTTAACCACCTTTAGAAATAAGAGTGTTAAGAGTTCCTATTATCGGGAAATGCTCTTGTGACAGTTAACTCTCACCACTTTTGTGAGAGACCATGATGGGCCCCACTGATCACGGGACTAGGGGGATGGAAAGAGCCATCTTTGATGGGCCTAGCTATCAAGTTTGGATTCAATCCCGCCCATAACTCTTTCAGAGATACTATAGTTGGGCATGCTGACAGAAGGGCTTGATTTATATGGATAGTCATCTGCTACCAAATCCATGTTATGCAGGAGTTAAATTTGTTTCTGAAAATGCACTAATTTAGTGACATACATCACATGCAATCTAAGTTTTAAAAACCCCAGGACCAGCCAGTTCGGCCTGGTCAAACCAGAACAGGAGCCCTTGGCAATCTGGTCGAACCCATTGGTTTCAATGATGCGAACTCTACAGTTGGACAGGCAAACTGTTGAAATGACAAAACTTTACATTGGAGTGCTCAGCCAATTCATGCATGCTCCAAGCATTCACACATATGGAGGCAACTCCAAGCGTTCACACATATGGAGGCAACTCCAAGCATTCTCCATTTTCTGTAGCACCAGGATAAAGGCAAATGCTCATTCGTCCATCCAAGCCTTCTCAAATGCTAATTGGGACTTAGTATAGTTTAGATCATCAATCTACTTGAAGGTATATTGCATTATTGTTGGTGGAAACACGCTGTCTTGGAAGAGTTCGAAAAAGAAAAAGAAAAGTTGTTCAAGAAAGGTTGGCTGAATAATGTTATTGATGAGGAGAATAATGATGAAAATGAGGAAGATAGTGAAAGAAAAGGATAGTGGGAATAGTCAGAGATCTGTGATCAAAATGAGAGAGAAGGAAATGATAAAAGATGGAATAGGAGTTTTCCTAGATAAAAGAAAAGACGAAATGTGTGGCCTTTTCTTTTTTGGGGTAGAAAGATTATATAACTAGCAAACCCTTGAAAGACTGAAATTCCTACAGGTACCTCAAATTAAAAACAAAAAATGAAACAAAAGGCACACATCCAAAAGGAAACTGAAGTCCAAGACTTCTAACACCACCAGTATAACTGTCTAGATATCAAAAGCTGAGAACTCTTCTGGATATACTTTGGGATGAATAGCTGATTGTCTGACCTATAGATGGTCATCTGCTACTAAATCCATGATATGCAGGTAGAGATGATGCACAAAATAAACTGCATCATTGATCAATGCTGCCCAGTGCATGATGTACCCGGTTCCATGCCCATGGGTAGAAATTTGGTAAGGTGGATTTCTTAAACAAGAGTCGATATGAGGAAAGTCTGAAGGGATTACCCACGGAAAGGGAAGCATGAGTGGGCATGTCGAGAAACAAAGAGGAGCTTAAGTTGTCATTTAATGTAAGGTCTTGTTTTTTCAGGGGGGGTTGACCTAAGTTGTACGGTAAGGATTTAGGGTTGTAATTGGGTTGATCTTTGAATATTTAGCTTTCTTAGTAAATAAATTAATGTCACCATCTTCTTTTTCAGATCAGTAATTAAAGTAACCATCTCAGAAAGAAGGCAAGAAAAAGTTGTTGATCAGACTTAAAGTTGATGAGTGATTTCTTGTTGAGCTTTCCATTCTAAGATTGACACATGCGATTTAGTGAGATTCAAATTGCAAGATATTGTAGCTTATCCAGTTTTCCTCCAACAGATGAAACATATTGCCAGTTGTCATTTCTGTGCAAGACAGTGGAATGCCTTCATTCTATGCACATGAAGCCGCTACATCTTTAGTTGTAACATAGTACATTTCGTAGTCCTTAGAGCCACCATGATTGTAAATATCTCATGAGATGAGTATCTTAGAGATTCGCAAGTACAGCACACATATGATTGTATATACATCTATATACATCTACAAATATATTGCTCCTCCATTCTTAGAGCACAGCTTTCCTATGTCTCTTGAAATCCTAAGGTATCTAAGCGACTTTATGGCATCGGAGCTAAGTTTGTTATGCTCAATCATATGTTTGAAGAAGAGATCTCCCAGTCACAAGCAAGAGACCCAGTGCAGCCTACTGCTCATCATCAGTCAAAAACAGATGAGGACCTGTCTGGTAGGATTGTCTTTGGACGTAATGCTGACTAGTCAATTCTGAATCTGAATATGATTGGCATCAGCCATTTCTTTGCATACTTTGAAACACATCTTGATTTCCTGGTAGAAGACATGCTTTTGATTCATATCGACCTTGACATCTAACCTGAGCATAAGGTAAAGATCATAGGTGTTCACTGTGCTGTGAACCCTTGTAGGATTCCTATTTATTGAGAGGAAAATACAACTCATGATTGGAATCAACATCTAGGAGTCATTGATATCTTGAAACTTATCATCTTAAAATCCTAGAGATATGGAATCATTCCTTATCATTCATATCTCTATCTGTGTAATCATTCTTGAGTCTTACGATAACTTTCATTATCATAGGGCTCGTTCGAACGGGGTTTCAAATCTTTCCGGAGAGCTGACTGTTAGCCCTGTATTTTTCTAACATTATGTTTTTTCATAGTTTTGTTCATGTCCAAAATGTTTTGTGATATATCATCCACTTGACGCATTTACATTTCATCAAACAGCTTAAGGGTTAGTTGTACACCCTCCATCATCACCAGTAATAAACTCACATATATTTTCACGACCTCTAGGAAGTACTTAATTTCAAGTCATTAATCCAAGTCGTCTATGGTTGTATCTGCACACTAGTTTGAAGGGAAGTGTTGAAAACCGCAAATGTGGCTGTCCCGAGAAGAGACTTCTCAACTCTCACCCCCTCCACCCTCATTATAACTTGTAATAATGAGAAAATCTTTCATCCTGATCATCATCATCATAGCCTTGTCCCAACTATGTTGGGGTTAGCTACATGAATTTTGTTTAGCCATATCCTAGGCCATGTGCTTGGATAGGTTGCACTTTTCAGATTTTTTTTATTATTACTTCCATCCGTGTCCTCTTCGGCCTACCCCTTTTCCTTGAGGGCCAACAACTTGCATAGATATACTTTCCCTAACTTTCCCTCACCAGTGCTATTGTTAGGCTACATTGGACATGTCCAAATCATCTCAAATGAGTCTCTTAATGCTAACCCTAAATACTCCCGCTTCCGATGCGTGCTAAATAAGACACCCTTTAGGTAAAAAAAGGATACATCTATGTGCTTGACCATCATAAAAATAATCTACTTAGGGTTCATTTTGTCAGTTTTGTTCTTCCACTCAACCTTATTCAATGTCAAGAGCCTAATTACTCCACATATTGACATGTCTTTCTTCACCACTTCAACTAAGGTCTTTGCCAGCCTCCCTCTTCTCTTAGCACCTTCCAGTATTAACCCTTAAATTAGTCTCGTAGGGCCAGTTTCCATCCCTTTTTAAGCATGCCCAAACAAAAGGAAAAGATATTCTTTGATTTTATCTTAGATTGCAATTATGCTTACGCTGCTCCAAACCTACTCATTTCTAGTAACTTCACACTTCCTTCTAAGTATGCATGCCTCAGTCACATGAACTTCAGCTTCTGTGTTTTTTTGTTGCCCAGAATTCACATCCATATTACATACCAGGCCTAATTACTATTTTATTAAAATGCTTCTTTAGTCTAAATGGCAATTAATGATTCCATAATGCTCCACTAGCTCGTCTCCACTTAGCCCATGTTGTACCAAGTATACTAGCTATATCTTACTCAGCCGTTCATTTTGTTCTACAGTAGCTCCTAAGTAACAAAATTTTGTGCATTCTCAAGTGCAATATAGGTATTAATAGGAAACTTGTTGTCTTATCCTAAAGAACTTAACCATTGAATCTGTTGACATTAGTCATTTCGTTAATTTTATTGGCAGAATTGTATATAATATTAGTCAAATACATTTTATTTACGATATAAAAAAAATACATGTTATTTATGTATTAATGGCCGCATCACTCAATAGGTTTAAGAAGATTGGTATAGAAGCCAAATTTAAGCCCATGTTAGGCCCCCATTGTGCTTCCATTGAAGTGATATTTACCTTGGATTGGGACCAGAGCAAAACACATCATGTCATGTCTTCATCAATACCATCATTTGTTCTGGTCACAATCTAAAATTGAAGATCACTCTAATGACAGTGAAAATTCGGGCGCCAAACAGTTCACGGGGATGGTTTCTTAGATCAGTTTAGGTTTGTGTAAGGTGTGTGAATAAGCTGGCAAATGTAAGAATGATCAAATGTAGCCTGGTTGCCTACAATGCAGAACAACCTGGTCTAGTGGGACTAAGCTAAGAAACATGATAAGATGGCTTTCCTTGGATATGCATATGATCTAAGTTTCACTCCTAACATGGTCGTGACCTTCTGAGGAATGCTCCTCAAAATAAATGGCTGCAATAATTCGGTCCAGTCATCCATTTTGCAGGTCAGTGATTTGCTAGCCATAGTCGTCCATCAAATCAAACTCAAGACCATATGCTATCCATTATGATCATTCGGAGCTCTTCATTTCCACACATCCAAGAGGGACAAAGTGTGCACCAAAATGCAGGTTGTATCTCTCTTTTCTAAATATGAAAGGAAGACATCTACATAATGCAATGAGAAATGCTCCATGTGAGATTACCTGTGGGCTTTGCAACTGATGGAGCACTTGCAAATGCAGAAGCCAACACAAAAGCACTGCATTGGCATCAGGAAGAATAAAATGAAGGTCCTAGATAGACTGGAACTCTTCCTTTTTCTTCTTCTTTAAATGATACATGGTACATCCAAAGGAGTAACACAGGAGCTAAAGCTTATTCTTATAAGTTAAAAGGAAATCCTATGTTCAGATTCGCCTCCTACTATAAGTAATCAAACACCGATGACGAGGCTCGTCACACCTTCTCTTTAGCACATTTGAAGAACTCCCATTATCCCCAGCAACACTTGGAGGCTCACCCCATTTCGCCGAATCAATATCCTTCACCCCATTCTGCTTCCCACAAAACCCAGAGCCAGACTCAACACTATTATCATCTTCACTGGAATTAGCCACCTTATTAGAACAGCTCCCCTGCTCCTCTCTCATCGGCATCTCCAATCGTTCATCCTTGCCATTGAATTTCTCAGCAGCACCCACTTCTCGCCCTCTCCTCAAACTCTCCACCCCACTATTCCCCATTTGCTTATCTCCCAATTTGGTCATCTCCCCATTGACCAATTCCAATTCCAATTCCACTGATGAATTCCTATCAGATGCCGTATCTGTTACAACATGGTTCTCAAATATCTTACTGATGCATGCTTCAATCTTCTCAGAGATGCTATAACCATTGAAATCAATTCCTTCAAATAGCTTCTCATCAAGAGCAGCTATAGACCCTGAATCCGCAAAGCTCAAAACCCTAGAAATACGCGGGGAACTAATCATCAAACTATGCAATTGAGCAGCCAGTTCTTTATTATCACGTACAGAATTCTCATCTCTCGCGACAAGAAAAGCAATACCCAATGCAGTCCTCGCCCGCTCGGCCGCCTCCTTCGCAGAAGCCACCTTCTTGCCGGCCCTCTCCCTCGCCGTGGCGGCGGCGGCGACCACCTTCTCCACGTCCTGGAGACGCCACCGCCTTTCTCTAATCACGCTCCTCGGAGAGCTATCAGAAGCTGGGTCTGGCGGCGGCGGCGGCGGCGAGGGCCTCTTGCGCGCTTTCGGCTCCCAGCAGTCAACGCAGGTGAAGGAGTTGGAAGCAGTGGGGAGGAAGGAGAGGCAGGAGCGGTGGACTCGGCAGTCGCAGGAGGCGCAATCGATGCCGTCCAAGGGGGAGATAGAGACCTTGGAGAAGCAGTAGGAGCAGATTTCGGAAGATTCGATGCTGGAGATGCAATTGGGGCAGAGGAGGACGATGCGCCACTGGCTGGCTAGGGTTTGGAGGGCGGCGTTGGCGCGGGTGCCGCAGGAGTGGCAGGTGGAGAGAATGGGGAAATGGTTTAGGGTTTTAGTAGTGGAAGAGGAGGGTTTGGAGGGAATGTAGGGTTTCTTTTTAGAAGAACGAGAAGATCGAGAAGCAGCAGATACAGAAGCAGAGAGGATGCTGGTGCGAATCACTGTTGCTCTCGCCGTGTCTTTCATTGTGGATTGGAGAAACAAAATGGAAAAGATGAAGAGAGATTTTGTGGGAAGGGAAAGAGTTGGGTGGTTTGGTGTATAGCACGCGATTTGTGCTGTGAGAGGGAAAGGGTACATTGTAGGCTATACAGTGGGAGTTGTCGTTTGTATTGAAATTTTTATGACCTGTTTGGTAAGTGGACAACTGTGAATTCATGTATTTGTGCAGGTGAATTAGAAACTAGGAGTCTGTAACAAGGTAGGATTAGGAGTCTGAATTTTGTTTTCAAACCCGATGGATGGTTTAGTTGGTCCAGGACCACGGTTTGCACCGGAGATTTGAAATTACAGTACTACACTAAGGGCCTGTTTCTTTACTGGAATTCCTGGAATTCATGTCTGGGGAATTTCTAAATTCCCAGACACAGTGGAATTCCTGAATTCCCCTTGGACTTGAGCATCCAGGAATTCCACACAAATGCAAAGGGAGTGGAATTCCTGGATTCCCAAAGGTCAAAAGAAAACTTTCAAGTGGCTAGAATCCAGAAATGCTACTGAAGAAACATGGGATTCAGAAATTCCAGGGGACAGCATGTCACATCATGTCCAGGAATTCCTGGACATGGTGAATTCCTGGCAGAAATTCCAGGAAAGAAACAGGGCCTAAGGCTACATAGGAGTTTACCTGTCTTCCCTTTAGGCTCAAAGAGATTAGTCCAGCCTAAAGGGTTGGAACCCTCGGTAGTAAAATAAAAGAGGAGTTTGAATTTTTGGGACCAGATTCATGATGTAATTAGGATTAAATTAGAGCTGTGATTAGATTATGTATGGTGTATTATTGATTGTCTAGCCTGCCTTGCAACAAACATCCAGAAAGGCAACTGTGGAGACCAAAAATTTTGTACCACGTAAATAACGTGTGTGGACTTGAGGATAAAGCCAAGTGGGGCTGAAGGAGGGTCAAGTCTCCCAGTGTCTTACCCTCTGTTTGGGAAGGGGGGAAGAGTGGGGAAGGAAAAAAAGAGGGGAAAGTGAGGGAAAAATCTTTTTTAAGGTGTTTGGGAAGGGGGGGAGGAAAGTGGGGGGAAAATTTTTGTCTTCTTGTGGTAAAAATTTCCCCCCGCCAAAAATGGGGGGAAAATGAGGGAGGGGAAGGAAAATGAGGAAAAAAGTCTTTTTTGCCCTTTTTGTCCTTTGTTGTCCTTTAGAAACTTTTATAAAAGTAAGAGTAAAATGGTAATTTTTCATGTACTTCACAAACAAACAAAATCCTACTTTTTTATTTTTTCTTCCCCCTACCTTTTTACTTCCCAAACAAGAAGAAGTAAAATTAATTTTCCCTCCCCTACCTTCCCCTCCCCTCCATTTTCCTTCCCCTCAAATTTTCCCTCCCCTCCCCTCCCCCCCTTCCCAAACACAGCATTAGTCACAGCTACATTCATGAAAAGGGGTTTGAAACTTTACAGGGAGCTCACCAATTAAAAATTTAAAAGGCGAAAACTTAAAAGTCTCTCCCTCAGTCAACTTCTAGTGAGAATTATAGTCATCATGAGTTTCTAATATTTTCGTTAAATCATTGACTTTGAGAATCTCAAATGTTGCATTTGGTTTTGTTTGTTTGGAGTTTCATATGAGAAGTGGGGTAGACTGGTAGTTGAGGATTCATGGCGGGTCGAGTCCAATCATGTCCCCTAACCCTAAGCATCCCTTGGCCGAGATTTTGAACAACTTAAGTTTTAACTTTTCAATGCTCAGAATTCCAACTTTAGAATATTAGAGCATCTCCAAAAGACCCTTCAAATTTGAATATGTTTTTTTTAAGATAATGACTTATGTGGCAAAAAAAGGCATATGTAAATTTAGCATCTCACTTGGGCAACTCCAATAAATATGTCAATTTATTATTTTATAATTTTCTCATTTCAAATTTAGCATATGCTTATATCAACTTCAAATGCATTTACCATCATTACCATTATTTTATTTAAAAGAAAGAAGAAGCATCTCACTTTATGGTATGTCAAATTTGGCATATCAACACGACCTTTAAATGCCATGTGGGATTTGACCATTCTCTTGGAGGTAAAGCCATGTGCCAATTACTCCAATTGGGAGCTGAGTTGGACAAATAAAGCATTTGTTGGAGATGCTCATAGTCCACACGAGCATTTAGAATGTTCCAAATTCTCTCAAAATTTCATACAAACAAATGGGCAGTTCCTTTGTAGACCAGAGCACAAGAAAATGAAAGAGGAATTTATATCATTCCAAATACATGTTCTTATCAAAGAGAAGCAATGAGAAAACCGAAACCTTCGTACTCAAAACCCCCACCCAGCAGCAAGCAGAGGAGCCTTGCAAAGGGGTTGTAGCTCGTTTGCCAAGTGCTAGGAGACTAAACAATGTATTGAATGGGGCCTTTTCGAAATTTACTGAGTCATGCAAGATGCCCATTGATGTCAATCATTCTTCGTACTGTTGATGCCTGATGCATCCATCCCTTGGGACAACTAGTGGGTTAATATGAAGCATAGGTAGGATTTGAGGGACTCGATTAGGATTTATGAATTTGGTTTGGATATTTTGTTAGAATTCCTTCAAAACCCAATCTTGGTTGATGTGATTTGCCCACCTACCCACCACGGGCCAGGAGTTTCTAATGACAATCAAGTGGCTGGACATGGGCTGACCAAACTAATCTCTGTAAAGAGAAAGGTAGAGAAGGCCCAGCCCAATAAGTCACAAACCCAGTACAGTGTTCAAGTTGTAAAAGAACAATTGTAATTATTCTTCTAGAATTTGTAAAGAGAGAGATAGAGGAGGCTCAGCCCAATAAGTCACAAACCCAGTCCATGGCTCAAGTTCTAGAAGAATAGTAGTAATTATTGTATCATATTTATAAGATTAGTCAATATTTGTTGACAATCTCCACCTGTCATCTAATATAAATCTCATGAAGCTAGGCCCGTTATCCTCAATATTGGTTTTGTCCACTTTGTTTTTGCATGGTTTCACACCCAATGCGCATGAGACTCTCTCAGCACATGCACCACGCGGCAATTGCATTTGATTATACAGTTGGTCAGGGATCAAATGCCATCCACCACTATTTTTTTTTTTTTTTTTTCATAATTTCTTTGCAACCCCATGCTTGTCATTTGAAGCGTTCAATTTGTATTGAATTGATAAACCCCAGGCCCTGTTAAGTTAATTATCTTACAAATTCATATATTTTGAGTAATTTGTGAAAAAGCGTGAATAAAAAAAATCTAACTTTTATATCTAATTTCTATAGTTTTGTGGACCCCTTATTTATGATCCAAACGACTCAATACTCTCATATTAATGAGATGTATCAAGATATATATGTGTGGCTTATGCATATTTAACATATACATATATGAAACTCATTTTCCTATCCAATCTGCATAGGGCAAGCAACTTGCAATTACCTAACTTAACTCATTAGCTTATATTTATAAGATTCAACTTCGAAAGAATAGCTCAGTTGGCATAGAACAATAATTTGTTCTTTAAAGATTTACCCAACTCTCCTTGTAGTGGAAGAGATTAGTCCAACCAAAAGCCATACACACCCTCCCTTCCTTCATAGGTAGTAAAAATAAAAAAAATTCAATTACCTACACATGTGCCATTAAAAAAACCAAAATTCCTCATTATGCAGGTCTGACTGGCAGCCTTAATAAAGAATGCATACCTCCTACAGTGCAGACACTTGGGCCCGCCGCAACGTTGTCATACTTACATTTCGGTATTAGTATATCCTCGGTACTCCCCACGTACTCCCTATATTTCCGCCTACATTTTATCCAAACGCAATTTGCTTTCCCACCATCACCAACTGCCAAAAGGAGAAAAAAAAGAACAACCACTGCATTTGCCTTCCAATTTTCCCTCTTCGTTTTCCCAGTTTTCCCTCTCCCAGACACTCCTTCATCATTCCTCCTCTTTTTCAACCCCTACCTTTTCCTTTTCTCAGCCTTTCATCCCTCCCTTTTAATAAGGAAAAGCAAATCCAGAAAAACTTCATCTGCTACAGTTAAAGGATTTGACCATTTTACCCTTGGGCCTTTCTCCAAATCGCCCTTTCCATTGTCAGATTCTTCTCACTGTTGGAGATCCCTTTCTGTCGTTGACCAACCCTCTCTCTTCTCCCTCTTACAGTACACAGTCTTTTTTTTTCCCATTCTGAAACAGTTTTATCTTCTTGATTTGTTGCATCCCTTTTCAGGTATTACTGAATGTTTCCTTTCTGGGTTTTGGAGATGAGGGTGTTCTGTTGAAGTTTTTTTGTGGGTTTCTTTTATGGTTGTGGTGATGAGAGGGGTTTCTTGAGTTTTATCTTTTTCTGGGCTTTTCTGGGTTTTGGAGATTCAGAGGTTTTAGTGGGTTTTTTCTTGATTTGGAATTTGAGGAGTGGGAGATGGAGTTGACTGAAGGAGTGGGTGAGAGCTCATCTCCTCCTAGGACTTTTGGGGGTTTCGGTTACTACGACATGAAGAACGACATCTACAATCGCTTGGTGGAGAATGGGAACGAGGAGGCTGTTTGTAATCCAGGGTTTCGCGAGCTGTTGGATGCGCATTTCAATCGGTTGCCGCATAGGTATGATTGCTTTTTCATTGATCTGTGTTGGGTTTCATATTGTGTTTTTGGGTCTCTGTGGGTTCACGATCAGGGGACGGCTTTGAATTTGTTCTTATTGCACTCATGGGTGAAATTTATGGGAGAGGGGAACTGTCAATCTTTAACGTTTTAGAGTTGATAAGTTGAAAGTTCATGATTTGGGTGCTTTGGGATTTGACGAAATTTAAAAATTTCCATCTATTTGTTTAGGATCAAATATAATTTCCACATGGAATTTGGATTCTTCTTATTAATGTTTAGTGTTGTAAAGCAAAATCCTCACATATTGCACTGCGGTCACTTGGTTTTGTTCTTGTTGAGTCACAGGGTCTGACCCATAAATGCAACAAGGCTAAGATGATTAACGACTACGACGACGACGGTGATACTTTCTGTTGATTCTGGAATTTGATAGAAATTAGAATCTTTATTCAATCTATATTTTCAGAATTTGGATACAATTTCCGATATGCAAAATTTGCCCCTTTTGAGATTCAGACGTGCAGACCCTTCCTCAAAAGTCCGTCAAGAACAAAAGGAATTGACCCATATTGAAATCCCACTAATCTGCTGGCTTAGAACATTGGAGTGTTCATAATAGAGTTATCAAATTGGTATTGCTGCATTTGCATCAAGTCGTATTTGTTTATAGCTAATGGAATTACCAGACTCCAAGGGCTTGTCTGTCCTGACACATCAGTAATCGCGGGGTCCTTTTTCTAGTTAATTTGGCAGCTTGTTGCTGTTATTGATACAAAAGTAGAACTTCGAGTAATGCATGAACCTGATCTCAATGTATTCCACTTGTTTCAGTTATGGATTAGATGTGAATATGGATAGAGTTGAGGATGTTTTGTTGCATCAAAAGATTCTGGCGCAGGCAAAGGATCCAGAAAGGCGGCCTGCATTCCATGTTCGTTTTATTGAGGTACTCAACCTAACTTTATCTTTTGAGTTGTGAGGCTTATAATTTTGCTTTGAGTTAATTTTGTCTTTAAACTTTAGCGGACAATCTTGCACCTTTCCTTTCCCACTAGTGAGAGTCGTGGTACGTAAAGTTGTACATCTATGGTCATGCTTGTTGTAGAAATTGCATTTTTTTAGTTATTTCTTTAGCGAATGAGTCATTAATACACCTTCCATGAAATATTTCCTCTCTGAAATGTGTCAGTCTGATGTGTTTTGATTTTTTGAATCACGATTTTTTCATTTCATTCTGAGAACCTTCCATTTTGGTGTTAAAATGGAGCCATCCCGTACTGAAAAAAAAAAAAAAAAAAAAGATATGATGAAAAAAGTAAAAAAGTTAACATGATAATAAAATGGTAAAAATGGTCTATCTCCGAAACTATTAAAAAGCATACTTGCATCATTCAACATAAATTGCACTACAAATAACTACTGCATGTTAAATATATTGATGTCATGCATCTAAGCCGTGAGTTATATGCAATGATCATTTTAAAACATGCAATTAGAAACACGTATATGATCAAAGCATTTTTTGTAAGTGAGAATTCATTGTCAAATGGATCTGTTTGTTTGCTTGGAATTATGGGCCTTATTGTTTGCATTTGCATGTAACTGGAATACATAGGAATTCATTGATGGAACAGGCCTATTTGTTCGCATGGAATTGGAATGCACAGGAAGTAATTAATTTAGATGGGCTTGTTTATTTGTATGGAATTAGAACACATAGGAAGTATTCAATTCAAATGGGCTTCTTTGTTTGCATGGAATTTAATACATATGTAGATGAAAATTATTTCATATAATTGCAAAAATTAATTTCATACATTTACACTGACATATTGTCATATACATAATGGGCAAAGTAGGGGTGTAAAAAAAAACCCGAAAGACCGTCTAACCAACTGAACCAAACCAAACCGACGGTTAATAACCGTGTTTCACGATTTCGGTTACGGTCATTAAAATTGGAAAACCATGCTTCACGGTTCGGTTTCGGTTTTCAATCTTGACTCATGGTTATTAATCGAGCAAAACTGTAAAATACGATTCGGTTAACCATTTTTCCAAAACACGGTTAACCGAACTGTTACACCCCAGTCGTTGTGTAATTTTATAACTTAAATAACCCCTTTCAACTTTTGAGCCCTTGTTGCTGGAACGAAAAAAGAAAGAGGGAAAAGTGAAGGATCAATGATGTATTTGCCGGAAGAATGCACTTTATTATTTCATTTGTCTATGTGAACATTTTAATGCTACTTTAGTATTTTTGAAATTATGTAATTTGTTATCTAGGATATTTGGTTTTGAATTTTGAACATGTGTTTTGCATTCTGACACGGTTTTTAAAAACTGAAAACAGTAAAATACGGTTCGGTTAACGATTTTCCCAAAACACACAGCGAACCAAATCATTACACTCCTAGGGCAAAGGGCATATACACAAACACATAATTGTATATATATTAAGATCATCATCCTCAAAGCCTTGGCCCAACTAGTTTGGGTCACCTACATGGATTGTGCTTCTCCATTCATGTCCTTCTTGGGCCATATCCTTGGATAGGTTGCACTTCTTTAGATATATCTTTACCACTTCCATCACGTCCTCCTGGGCCTACCCCTTTTCCTTGAGGGGCCATCAACCTATATGGAAAAACTTTTCATCAAAGGCGCCGTTGCTGGCTTGCATTGGACGTGTCCAAACCATCTCAAACTAGTCTCCCTTAATTTGTCACTTATTGATGTTCCCCTTAAATGCTCCCAAATGCGCTTATTTCCTAATTGATATAGCCCTAGACCCATGATTAATGGGTCGGCTCGGCCCCATTGGGCCTAGCCCGCATGCCTAATTAGACCAGCCAGCCAGCCCACTCAACCCATGGGCTGGATGACCAATTTACTATGAGAATTTGAGTTTAATTAAGAGCCTCTAATTAGGAGTATAATTTGATTTTGGTTGTTTCATCAGGTTTCTAATTTTTAGTGTTTCAATGGTGTAGGATTCCTAATAATTCAAGGCCATGATTAAGGAGTGCCTTAATTAGGAGATTTAGTGGCCGTTTAGTAACTCTAGTCTAATTAGATTAAGGTCAAATTAGAGATTTTTTAAGTTATAATTTATAATTATTGTGTTTGGTAAAATTATAAAAAAAATCTCTTATTTCATGAGGTAATTGGGGCCCACCTTTTAAAAATTACATTGTAGAACCCGCCATTTGCATCATTTTGAAAGTTTTAGGAGGTTGTTTTCATCCAAAACACATAAATTTTGACTTGTCCACCTCCATCTGTTTCATGTAAGAAAGCTCTAAAAAAAACTGGTCCCTTAGCTTAGTTTTTTAAGGGGTAAAAGTTCTAATCTGTAAATAAGCTTTAAAATTAGAAAGTACAATTAGTGGTTTACCAAATGCTCAAATATATATGAGATTATTTTTAGAGTTACCAAATGTCCCTTTAGTTTCTTTTTTTATTGGAGAAGATTTGGAATTTGAAAGAAACTAGGAAAGGGAAGAAGGGGATGTCCAAACTCCAATTTAATTGATATCAATAAAATTTCTTTTTCTCTTTGGGTGCAACCCTTGAGTGATTGTGTTACTTGAAGGTGCCTACGTTTGGGTGGATCCTTCCACCATCTTGCTGCATCATTGACCTAAATGAAGGACTTGCAGAATAAATTTGTTAAGAAGAAAAGGAGAGGAGCAATGATTCAAACTCCAAAAGGAAAGGGAAGAAAATGTCTCTGAGTGGAGGATTGGGATCTTCCAGTATAAAATATATCTATGGTTTGGATGGAAAATCATGGGCCCCACATCAGTGGAAATCGCTGCCTTAGCTAACTATATACTTGTTGAGATTTGTGACCTTGTAGTCGTTTGGTAATTTTACTTGTCAAATAAAATCAAGTAAAGTTAAGTATCAAATCAAAAGCACTTTAATTCAAAACTCCCTCCAACTTTTTCAAAAAAAGTAAAAAAACAACTACCTTTATTCACTAAAAGACAAAAAAACTTCATTTCCCCATACAAAAAGTCAAAAATATTCCATACCAAACAACTGAAAACAAAATACCATCATAACCCACTTATATTTTATTCCCTCTCTTTATTTCACTTCACTTCACTTTATTTTAAAAGTAAAATTACCAAACGGGTTATGGAAATATCAGTTCTTTACTGTTTTTATTTGGTGCTCCAGCAGTCTATTGGATTTTATTTATTTTTATCTCAATTCTTTTTTGTTATGCTGGTTAGCATGTTCAGACTAGAGTGGATGGAGGTGATGTACAGCAATCTGCAAGAGTCTTTTCGACTTCAAGGTGTGATAATACTGATCATGAAGGAGTCATGCTGTCAAATAGCAGGTTAACCATCCATAGAAGATCTTATTTCAACACAAATAATTTGGTCTTTGGGACAATGACAACATTCTGTTGTATATGCATGCATTTCTATACTAAAATCTCTTTCTGCACTTATTTAATCTGATGAATTGGACTTTTCTTTTTCTTGGTTCACATTGATAGCACTTCTGTGAGTAGAAAGAAGGATTGTGAGATTGACTTTGAACCTTGCTCAAAGCTTGAGGACTTAAATTTGGATGTAAGAAACAATGCTGAGGGCATTGAAGAGAGAAACCTCACTGAAACCATTTATGGAAGGTAGACCTTAAACCCATGTTTAAATTCATATTTTTTTTTATGGGCCTTGTGCATCATGGTTACTTGAGTTTACATGATATTTTACTGTTAAATTTGCACAAAAGGATTAAAACTCTGCTTTAATTTTGATTAGGTGATGGAAGATCTTAATACCTTCTTATTATTATTCTGGTAGGACAATGTCTATGAAATTCTGCTGTAACTCTGGTTAGATGATGGGATATCTTAGATACCTTTTTTTATCAATATTATGGTAATTGGTAGGACGATGGAGAGAACTGGCCATGCAGTGCAATGAGCTGCAGTCCAGGGTTCTTTTCGACCTGTGCATTTGAAACATGGAACTTAAGTATTATACTGCCTACCTACAGAGGTTACTTTACTCAGATTGAGGAAATCACACAAAGCGCTGCCAAGTGTTGAGGCACTGGGTAAGCAGCTCAAAGGTGAGAGAAACAGGAAAGGCAAGAGTCGTCCTACAAAACACAGGACACTGGGAGAAGAGAAAAACTCATGATCATCTGTTTGTCCTCTAGGAAAAAGGGGGGGAGCAAGAGAGTCACCCATGAACAATCTTTGACTTTTCAACAATGAATCAATAAAGACTGACTTCGATATCAGCCAAACTGAGTCAATTATGGAAAAACCATTAATGGGAGTAAATGAACTGCAACCCCTTGAAAGCAGAAAACCTAACAAAGTGGGAAAAGTCGGAGACCCACAATACTGCAGATATCACCAATTCATTTTTTTACTTTTATAATCAGATATCACCAATTCACTGTACATCAATCAAATGAAAGCGTAGATATACGTGACAAGATTTAATAGATGATCGGACAAGGGTTGTCACTGTATGGTGAAAGGCTCAAGCAACCTCTGCATTTTTAGGCCACCTAAAGCCTCAATCATAACTTCGGAATAAAGGGTTGCTGATTCTTCCCTATTGACTGGGGACAAGATTAAAAATAAAACCAACCTCCTTATAAGATACTGTTATTGGAGTAAACTTAGGCTCGGATCAGGATTCCTGTACAAAAACTTCTGTACACAAAATAAATAAGAAACAGGGAATGTTTAGAGAAATTGGGCGCTTCTGTTTAAGACTAGAAGATTGTTGTATGTGTTAATGTTTACCTGCACTGAAATGCCTGCCTTGGCCCCTCAGTGGCTGTAAGTTTAGAAGTCTGTAACAACTTCTTGAAAAGTATTTATACATGCATCTCTCTGCAGACCTCAGTGTCATATGAAATCAAAATAAATAACTAATTACAAAGAAGCACATGTTTTGCAGTTGCATTATGAGTTGTGATCAGAATGTTTTGTTTGACTTTTCATGTTTGACTTTTCAAAAAAAAAAAAAAAAAAAAGGAATAGAAAAGAAAAAAGAAGAGAAGGAATAAAAGATAAGAATATTCTTTTGTCAACGAAAAATTTCATCTGCATTGATACATAAGTTATTGTGCGGGAAAACACACGCCCTGAGCCCTGTTAATAGAAATTTATAACACTTGTTCAAGTATTTAAGCTCATATTTATCAGAATCCTACGATTCGTATCCCGAATTTTAAGGAAAATGATTCGTATCTATGCAACGAATCTCATTTACAAATAAATCTTATTATTTAGTTGTGAATCCTACGATTCGATTCTCGTTGTATCGACTCTTAAGATTCAAGTGATTCGGCTAAGCGAGAATAACTATAACCAATAAGTTGATATTAATAATCTTTTACTTTTTTTCTTTCTTTTTTCTTTCTATCTTTTAGCGCTTTTATTTCTAAAGGTTATTTAGTAGTTAACGAAACCTCCTAAAATTTTGTGTGTCTTGGATAAGGTTTTAAAGATGAATAAAGTACATGTATTTAAATAAAGCACTCTAATGAAGTTTGGTGCTTGTCTATATCTTCTTCATTTTTTAATTTATTTTGGTTTTTTCCTTCATGAACACTTTCTTAACTTCAAGATTGTTGGTTTGGGTTTTATTTTTATATTTATTTTTTGATTCAAAGATAATATATATATATATAATGATACTTTAAACTTATTTAACTATTTACACATCATTTATTCCATATATATATATGGGGGAACATTCATGTGCATCTATCCCTCACCAAAAATGGTGAGGGACACCCCTTTTGGGGGTGTTTCAAGTACAAGAGTGGTACAAGAGGAGTACTTTGTACCTCCCTCTTGTACTTGAAACAACCCCAAAAGGGGTGTCCCTCACCATTTTTGGTGAGGGATAGATGCATATGAAGATCCCCCATATATATGTATATTAATATTTGTCATGATGTTCTTGTTTTGATTGTTTGATAGACTTGCTTGTCACTATATTTATACTTCTATAAATGTGAAAATGGATGGTTATGAATAATTACTTTTTTTTTCATTTTCTTTTAATTTTTAATTATTTTTCATTTTTATTAGAAAAATAAAAAATCCTACGATTCGATTCGATTCATGGGTATGAACGATTTGTGATACGATTCCGATGTTGAAAACTATGTTTAAGCTACATCTTTGGTGGTAATGACTCCAACTTGATATTGTGAAATGCAGGCACGATGCTCCCCATATTCCAGTGCATGAAATTATACTTTCTACCATCGACAAGCCAAAGCTTCTTAGCCAGGTTAGCAAAAGCGGTCTCTAAGATCCTCATTCTAATTGATTTCTTCTCTTCTTGATGGAATTCTCATTGTGTTTTCCTCTTCAAAATGTCTGCTCTCTTCTTTTTACTAGGGAAATGGAAAAATGCTTTGAGCCACTAATGAATTATACATCATTGTGTCAATATTTCTTCCTTTTCCAAATATGCATTTTCTTTCAATTTCAATTGACAAGTCTGCTTATCATTTAAAAAAGGACAAATCTGCCTGTCCAGGAAATAGATAGGTGTTATATTTTGCAAATATTCACAGCAATATATTATTTTATTATCTCTTAAAATTTTATAGGAAGCTTCTAACCATGTGGTGTGGTTTTCCTAGCTCTCTGCTTTGCTTTCCGATATTGGACTAAACATTCGTGAAGCGCATGTTTTCTCGACAACTGATGGGTACTCATTGGATGTGTTTGTGGTGGATGGTTGGCCTGTTGAGGTAGGTTCTTTGTAAATGAAATGGTTCTGCCATTAATGTTATCTATTGTCTGTGTGTTTTCCACCTTAATTTGTGTCGTAAGATATCTATAAATATGAGAGCCTGTAGCACAGTTAGAAAGTGCTCATTGTTGCAAGTAGAAGGTTGTGGGACTCCAAGTCATGTTACCTATAAAAAAAGTTATTTATCTGTAAAAGATATGTAACTTCTTTCTTCTTTCTCTTTTTTTCCTCTTCGGATACTGGTTCAAATTTTAATTTTGTACTTTTTACATTTCTTTTTCCAATTTTTTGGCAATCTAATCCTATCTTCTGTATCTGGACTGAATTTATCCTTAAAAAAATGAATAATATTACTCAATTAGGGTATCCACTTTTGATGGAATTTTAATGCCCACCTCTTTAATAGATGTTGACATACTGTAATGTAGAAGTCAATTTGAAATTTACTATTAAACTTTAATAAGATCCATTATTATTTCATTATTTTTTATCAATAACATAAAATTTTACTAAAGCAAGAACCTCATACAACTACAAAAAGAAAAGAGGGGTATGAAAGCATTGTATCCAATAAAAAACTACATATTATTGGCCAACCTGACCCCATGATGAAAAACCACATCCAAATATGCAACCACGTCCATTATTGAGATGGTAAGAAAAGAATATCCAACCAAATATCCAATACATTTCATTTCCCTTGGGTGATTTCACTGGTTAAACTAACTTGTGTCTTGAGACAAAATAATGAACCTTTGTTGATGGTAGTTGAACTTCTAATCTGTGTCGACTCTTATATGTGCTTGCATATTAGATAAATGTAGCTGAGTCAATGTACATGAATTTGTACCAGAGATTGGTTCTTCCGAAATAATCATGACTTAGAAGACATGCATTGTAACTGTTGTTTTCCATGGAGACCTTGTTGGAACTTGGTGCGATGCAGTGTAGCAATGTAGGCCAACTCACTGAGTGTGTGTGAAAGAAAGAAGAGGACAAGATCTTGCCAAATGTGAACTGTAATCAACCCAATTGACCTTCCTACCAAAAAGGAAAAAAGGAGGAAATAAAATAATAATCAACCAATCGACCTTCCTACCAAAAAGGAAAAAAGGAGGGAAGAAAATAATAATCGACCGAATTTAACTGTTCAACTGCAATCATAAAACCAGCATGAATTTTTGTTAAATATTGTAGGAAACCTTGTGAAGCATGCAGCCAAACTGCAGCATGCAAAATAAGCCTTGACAGGGCTTGAGTAAGGGATAGATTATGTTAAACAGTCCAACTATAGCGGTCAACTGGTTTGCTGATTTTATTTTTATATTTGGAAGAAAAATACAGCTCTAAAGCTATCTTGGCTGTTAATCAAGCACTGGGTTACTGATAAGATGTTTTAATCACAACAATAAATCCTCTTCCCCATTGTTGTCTTCATCGTCACCGCCATTATCATCTCAGCCTTGCGCATCAATTTAGGTTTGTATTGAGGAGTTCTAATATTTAATTCCACCGCCGCCAACACACACACACACACACTAAAAAAAAAAAAAAAACCTGACGTTTTCGGTTGCTAAGTGTAAAGGGACTTATTTGATGGCTATAAGTAATTACTTCAGGTCAAAACAAATAAAACATGCTAAAACAAACGACTAGAAACCCAAAACATGTATTCCCTAAAATTCTTACCCATATGCTCCCCTAAGACTAGTTTCAACGTCTGTATCTAATTTTTGTTAAGTGCTTGTTATGACACCCTTAAACTAGTCTTTTTTCCCATCAAGTAATGATCAGCTATCACCCCCGGCGTAGCCCATCCAATCTATTCAGGGTCGCCTTTCTGAGTTTTTTTTTCTTGTCAACTCATCCTTGAACATAACCATACACTATGTAATTCCACATTTTAATGTCTTTCTTCAATACTTCATTCCAGGTCTTTGCTAGTCTCTTTTTTGAACTTGGGAGCCATCAGCACGTTGGACATGGGCTATTTCTAGCCTTCTGTCCCTACTCCCTATAATCTAATCATTTCAAATGCCATTCATTGAGTTTTCCTACATTTATGTTACTTTTAGATTTCTGCTTATAAGCTTATTCCTAGTTCTATACTTTGGTGAGAATCCTCGTCCATTATTGCATGGGCATCTGAGCCACGTGTACTTTAGCTTCTACTTGTTTCTTTGGTGTCGAACATTTAGCTTTTATAAAAGAGCGAATCTTCATTGTCATCATATAAAAATGCCATTGATTGTAGTGGCAAGTTGATCACATAGCACTCCACTAGCGTGTCTCCACTTTGCTCACATTGCAGCTATACACTTTATTTTACATCTAGCTTAAATTCATTGTTTTGTTCTATAGATTTTTTCTAAACAACAAAGTTAATCACATTTTTGAATGAAGTCAGTTTCAATTTTGACCAACACATTAACACATTTGCTCTACTTTCAGGGCCACTAAACTTGCACTCTATATATTCATTGTTTTGTTTTTTTCCTAGGAAGAACTCGAAGTCACACATTACCCCCCCACCCCCCCAACGGGAGTCGTTTGCTGTTCCTAACCAGCTACGCTCTAGCGGAGGTTGTCATCATTCTTTGATTGGCTAATCTTCAACCTACTTGGCTCGGATCTTTTCTCCAAAGTTCTAGCTTATCATTTTTTGGCTTTCTTGTCTTATTAATGAGTACTATATCATCTGCGGACAACATACACCATGAGACTTCATCTTGGATATTGTTGTTAAATCATAATTAAAAAACAAAACGGCTAATATTGACAATTTCAAGAACATGAGAATGACGAGGAGTTTCAGAATTGTATTCTATTATTGTATCCCCTTATTGGAGAGAAGTCATCACTATATATAGGTATTACAACAACGAGGAGTTTCAGAATTGTATTCTATTATTGTATCCCCTTATTGGAGATAAGTCATCACTATATATAGGTATTACAGCAATATCTATTCTAGTTCTAGGAAAACCACAATCCATCTAGAGATAAGAAAGCTATTAATAAACTATCTAAGATAGGAAAGCTACTAATAAAATTAACATGTACATCTGTGTCAACAATCACTCTACGTGAGATATTCCTAATTCTTCCATAGGCCTTGGGCCTGTTTAACACCCCCCCTCAAATTGATGCGGGAGAATCAACAAGCATCAATTTGCTAACCAAGAACTGATGACGTGGTCGTGGAAGGCCTTTAGTAAGAATATCACCAAGTTGAAGCTCAGTGGAAACATGTGGAAGACTAATGACACCGCGCTTAAGTTCATCATGAATGAAGTGACAATCAACCTCGATGTGCTTAGTGTGTTCATGAAAAATCGGATTTTCAGTAATCCGAATAGCACTTGTATTATCCGCATAGAGTGGGGTAGCACCTTCTGCTGGAAACTCAATGTCGGAAAGGAGTCCGCGTAGCCAAAGAATTTCGAAACACGCAGCAGACATGGCTCGGTACTCAGCCTCGGTAGAAGATTTGGAAACTTTGTTATGTTTCTTGCATTTCCAAGAAATCAGACTGTCACCCAAAAACATGTACCATCTTATTGTCGATTTGCGAGTATCCGGACACCCAGCCCAATCAGCATCGGAATAAGCTCTGAGAGATAGAGGATTGTTTGATGGAAAAAACAACCCGCGAGTCGGTGTCCGAATAAGGTACCGAATGATGCGGCGAACATCAGCCATATGAAGATGACGAGGAGTAGTCATGAACTGACTCGTGAGGTTGACCGCATAGGAGATATCAGGGCGAGTGATCGCGATGTAGATCAAGCTACCAACTAACTGGCGATATGTGGTAGGATCTGGAAGAAGGTCACCCTCCTCTTTACTGAGTTTGACATTCAGTTCGACTGGTGTATCGACTGGAGCAGAAGCAGTAAGACCAGCCAAGGCAATGAGATCAACAGTGTATTTGTGCTGATTGAGAACTATACCTTGAGGCGATTGATGAACTTCAAGACCGAGGAAATAGTGTAGGGGGCCGAGATCCTTCATGTGAAATGTCTCCCGAAGAGATGCTTGGAGCTTCTGAATCATATTGGCATTAGGACCAGTAAGGACGATGTCATCAACATAGACAAGGAGTACAGTGATCCCGGATGGATCCTGATGTAAAAACAGAGGAGGATCATACGGGCTTGGATTAAAATCCAAGCGGAGAAGAGCAGCTTGAAATTTCTCAAACCATGCACGAGGAGCTTGTTTCAGACCGTAGAGGGAGCGACGAAGTTTGGCAACCATACCGTTCCCGGAGGAGCAGCCCTGAGGCAGTCGCATATAAACATCTTCTTTGAGATCACCATGGAGAAACGCATTTTTGACATCCATTTGATAGAGAGGCCAAGACTGAGATGCAGCAACAGCAAGAATAGTGCGGACGGTGGTCATCTTGGCAACCGGAGCAAAAGTTTCATCATAATCAATTCCATATTCCTGCCGATTTCCAAGATCGACAAGACGCGCCTTTTATCGATTTAACGTGCCATCATATTTTAACTTGAGAGAGAAAAACCCACTCACAGCCAATATGCTTGACACCCACAGGAGATGGGACAATATCCCACGTATGATTTTGCGCTAACGCATACAATTCATCTTGCATAGCCTTCTTCCAACATGAGTCCTGCACAGCCTGAGAATAGGATTGGGGAATGGAAGAGGAAGACAATGTGGCCATTAAGGAAGTATGTGAGAACCCATAACGGGCTGGTGGTACCGAAATGCGAGTGGAGCGACGCAGTGAAGGATGTCCAGAGGGATCAAGTGCCGGTTGTGGACCGGGTGCCGGAGGAAGATCAAGAGGGGGGTCCCTGGTAGGCGCTGCGTTGTTCCTTCTGTGATACACAAATTTAGGGTTAAATCGAACAACTGACTGATCGCTAGAAAAACCAGGTAATGACACAAAAGAGGAGTCGTTAGGAGGAGCAACGTGTTTTTGAAAAAAATACTGATGTTCAAAGAAAACGACATTCCTAGAGGTACGTAAACGACGAATGTGAGGATCATAACAAATTAACCCTTTCTGGAAGGGTGCATAACCTAAAAACACACACTGAGCTGATTCTGCCGTTAGTTTTGTCCTCTCAGAGGGAGGCAAGTGCACAAAACAAACGAAGCCAAAAACATGAAGATCATCATAGGATGGAGAGATCTTGTACAATCAGTAATAAGGGCTTTGATTCTCAATGGAGGTTGATGGCAGACGATTGATAAGATGAGCTGCCGTAGCCAGTGCCTCAACCCAAAAACGAGTAGGAACCGATGATTCTAGAAGAAGGGAACAAGTGACATCAAGGAGATGTCTATTTTTCCGTTCAGCGATTCCATTCTGCTGGGGAGTATAAGGACAAGTTCTTTGAGAGATAATGCCTTTGTTTTGCAAAAACCGTTGAAAATCGGAGGACACATATTCCCCACCTGAATCAGATCGCAAGATCTTAATGCAGGTGGAAAATTGATTCTCAACATAAGCTATTTTTTTTTTAAAAACATTAAAAACATCAGATTTTGAATGCAGAAAGTAGACCCATGTGAACCGATTGAAATCATCAATAAAGGTCACAAAATATTTATAGTGAGCGTGGGAAAGAGCTGGAGTAATTCCCCATACATCACTATGTACTAAATCAAAACACTGAGAGGTATGTGAAGTGGAATGAGGAAACGGAAGAGTTTTGCTCTTTCCCATTTTACAAGTAGCACAATCAAAAGGCACACAAGAAGATAAGCCAAGAGATTTATTTAATAAACTAGAATTTAACATAAGGGACAAAGCCTTGGAATTAGGATGTCCGAGTCTATTATGCCACAATCGGCAATTATCTCTAAGAGAAAAACAAAACACATTATTGTCAAATTGATTTCTAGAAATTTTAGAAAAATCCAGTGGAAACAAGCGTTCACACTTAGGCCCCCTCGCGATCTCCTTCCCGGACATCTGGTCCTGCACAACACAACCAGAAGAAGAAAAAGAGATGTTACATTTATTTTCAACAAGCTGCCCGACTAACAAAAGGTTGGAAGATAAATTGGGACACAGATAAACATTTTTCAATGGAATGGGACCAGGGATGTCACCGACAGTAGTAATGGGAATATGGCCTCCGTTAGCAGTATGTATTTGAAGACGGCCATTGTAGCTTTGCACATTGGAGAGTGGTGCACTGGAAGGTGTCATATGATTAGACGCCCCGGAATCAAGAAACCAAGTAGAAGATGGAGGGGATGTACCTGAGAGACCAAAAACAGAGAGGGCATTGACGATCATCTGTTGAACCAATTCAGGAGTGAGAGAGGATGGAGGCTCAGGTTGTGAGGGTGTAGATGTAGAAGCCAGTATTCCCGAAGAAGTAACATAAGCATGTGGAGGTTGATACTGTGGAGTCTGAGACTGTGGTGATGGACGTTGTGGGCGGCGGCGACATTCAGAGATGATATGTCCCGACTTTTTACAGTAACTGCAGACCTTCTGTTTGCATTGAGTTGCAATGTGTCCAAAATTTTGACAACTGTAATACTGGGTTCTGCTCAAGTCTCGAGGCGGAGGTAGAGAAGCTTTATTTGCGGAGAACGCGACTGAAAAGGTCTCCGTCTTTTGTTGGGCTATATGAGCGGAGGTCGCAATGCGTTGTTCTTCGCGTAGGAGTTCATTCAAGCATACATCCAAGGAAGGTAATGGTGTCCGATTCATCAGAGTAGATCGGACACTTTCATATTCATTTCACAGTTTCATCATAAACTGATCCCTTTGACTAGAAGCCTGAAGATCATGAATCACTGTCAACACATTGTCAGCCACATCCGCATACTTAATACTATCGTATTCCGACCACAGTGTACGAAATCTGGAATAGTAGTCTTGTACCGACAAGGTCCCTTTTGCATACTCAGCAATTGCACATTCAAGATGAAATTGACGCGCAGAGTTATCTTGGTGATAAACTTTCTTCAAATACCCCCACATGGCGTTAGAGGTTGAGTAAGGCTTCAGATTCATTATTAGATGAGGCTCGACAGATCCCAGAATCCAGGATTTGATTTTGGCATCTTTGGTATGCCAAGAGGAGATCTTCTTCTTATCTTCAGTAGGTTTAGGGTCAGTGCTAGAAACAAATCCCCACAATTCCTTAACTTCTAGGTATATTTGAAATTGGAAAGACCAGGCAGGGTAATTCTGTCCAATAAATTTGATCAAAGTGACCTCAGATTTTTCCATCTCAACTGTATATTGTGATACAGTGAAAGAAAAAGTGATAAACTCAGCAATAGTTTATATGAAGTACAGTTCGTGAGTGTTGGAGAAGGTGATGGACAGATCCAACCAATCAAACAGACCAATCAGGCCAATCAGAGAACAATAATAGTGAAAAAAGACCCCTGACGTCCTTGATTTGAGCCCTAAATCCCCTACGTGGGCCCCACAGATGATGCTGGACACTGATCAGGTTCCTGATCTATGTAATCACACAATTTTCGCTAAGACTGGAACAAGTTTGAACTTAATCTGCTGAAATTCAAATTTCTGTACGGTCTTGATCAAAACTTGTGTAAGTTTTTGAAAAATCACGAGAATGATAAAAAACGTACCTTACAGTGTTGAAAAAATTCTGAAAAAATCACCAAAATACTTAGAAGACTTAGGCGATCTTGGCTGGAAGAATCCTTGATGGTGCTGTGATGATCGCAGGTGGGCCACAGTTGATCTGAGCCTATCGCCAAACCTGGATGGATGTCGATCTCTTGAAATAGATCCTCTATCTGTTTTTTCTTGACGAGAGAGATTTCTCTCTGATTAACTCCTTGAATGAATTCTAATACTGGAGATTAGAACTCTGCTCTGATACCATGACAATTTCAAGAACATGAGAATGACGAGGAGTTTCAGAATTATATTCTATTATTGTATCCCCTTATTGGAGAGAAGTCATCACTATATATAGGTATTACAACAATATCTATTCTAGTTCTAGGAAAACCACAATCCATCTAGAGATAGGAAAGCTATTAATAAACTATCTAAGATAGGAAAGCTACTAATAAAATTAACATGTACATCTGTGTCAACAATCACTCTACGTGAGATATAACTAAATCTTCCATGGGCCTTGGGCCTGTTTAACAAATATGTCCCTGTAACATAAGTTTTTTTTTCTATAAATGTAAAGTCTAACCAAAACGTCAATTGATTTGATTGTCCTAGCCTGGGCTGGCATCTTAACCATATGACCCAATCAGTTTATAGCATGTGGTCCATGTGTCTCAAAGTTGGTTTACACATGGGTCCTCATGACTCTTCCTTAGAAACTTCTACAGGTATGCTATTGTACCCTCCATGTGATACTCCTGTCATGCCTCTTCATTGTTCATCTGGGAGCATAAAGCCTCCTCACCGCTGTGGATTACTTTCTACATACCCTTCCTTTTTCGTTCGATTTCTATTTCTTATCTCTTATAAGCAAGTAATGAATCATAAGTGTTGGCAGGCTGCTATGAATGAAGAGTTGTAAGCTCTCTAGGATAATCACGCATGGAATCTTGTACCTTTCCCCTCACATGTCAAACCTATTGGTTGTAAATGGGTTTATACCATGGTTGAAAGTTTCGTTTCGGAAGCTGTTTTGATTTGGCCTCCAAACTGAAATGTTTTGCCATTTGGGAGTTTCGGTGAAACATGAAAAAATTTAAAAAGATAAATATATAGGTATAAAAAAATATAGAAGTATTATTAGAGTGAAATTTGGCTAGGGCCACTTTTCTATAAAACTGAAATTTGGCTAGGGCCTATATGAGTGGTTCATTTATATTGAACAGGTTATATTTTTAATAGATGGGACACAATGTGGAGCCCATTAATTTCTCTTAGTTGGATAACTTAAATGGCGAAAGGGGTAAGACCATTTCACCCTGAGAGAATAGAAGCAAGGAAGTGAGAAGAAAAGAAAAGAAGAAATAGAAGAAGAAGAGGAGGAGCTAGCCAGGGATGCTCCCCCTTCTCTCTTTTTTTTCTCTTCTCCTTTTTCTCCTTTTCTTTTTCCACTCAATGGAGAAACCGGTGGTAAATCCATTTTCAACTTCTTCTTCTCTCTTTCCCCTCAAGGTCATCAGTTTTTTTTTTTTAATTATTATTATTTTTAATTATTATTATTATTATTAAGAAAAAAAAGAAAAAAAGGTCGAAAGGCCCAAATTTTTGGATGAAATTTCATTGGGGTAGATTTGGTTCGGATCATTGAATGAAACTTTGGCAATTTTTCTTGAACAAACCGAAATTGATAACTATGGTTTATACAATAAAGTTGAAATTAGATGGAAATCTTGATAGATATAAAGCTCGCCTTGTTGTGCTTGGCTACCAACAAGAGTATGGTACTGATTACAATTAGACATTTGCCTCCTGTTGCAAAAATGGCAACATTACGAACAATTTTGGCATTTGATGTTGCCAAATTTTGGCCCATTTTTCAGCTAGATGACATCAAATGCATTTTTACATGGAGTTCTCAAAGAAACAGTATACGTGACCTCTATGAAGCACCTCCTTTTATTTATTGATTTTTTTGGTAGGTAATGTCCTTGATTGATCTTCCCTCCGAAAGGCATTGGATGTGATTTGATCTATCAAAAGATGTCCTTTCAGTTGCAGTTGCTCTTTCTATAAAGAGATGAGATCCATCAATCCTCTCTCTCTCTCTCTCTCTCTCTCTCTTCCCCGACTGCACGATAAATGTGCATGTGAGAGAAGATAGAAGGGGAAGGGAGCCTGGTGCAAAATGAAACAAGAGAGATGGATGGGGAATTGAGAGAGGTTGATTCTATTGGAATGCGAGAGAAGGGTTCTAAACTGTTATTACCGGACTAAAGCTTGGGCTGATCTGTGCAGGACCTGAGTCCGTTGATCCAAAACCCAAATAGTACTAGAACAAGTGATTTTGGTGGGCTGACCTCGATAGTTGGGATAGTCTTTGATGATTAGATGATTGTGGTGGGCTGACCTCGATAGATGGGATTAGTTTTCTATTAAAAAATATTATGATGATGATTAGTTTTAATTAGAATTTTTTCATTAAGGATCATGATCATTAGATGATTTTGAAATGTTATGTGAACATGTTAATCAAACATATGATCATTTGATCGATGTTTTATCAGCAACTATTGGTACTCTTAATTCTCAAATGAAACACCTCCAGCATCTCTCTCTCTCTCTCTCTCTCTCTCTCTCTCTCTCTCATGTTGGTTGAGACCAACCTTTTAACATGAGAATTATGATGTTGCACATTTTGACATCTAAATGCATATAAATTTGTCAATTAAGTTTGATTTATTTATCTCATAAAGAATTATAGGCCAACACATGTTGTATCAAAGACAGTAACTTAATAAAATATTAAGAGCATTGTGATTCGATTTTCTTATATGACAGGGATCTAGCTGAGCCCAATTGTTGCTGACTTTGCAATGATTTGGTCAGGACACAGATGGTTTGCACAAACAACTGGAGAAAGCTATAGCTGGGAGTGAGGTGAACCCTTCTCAGTTCTCTTGATGATAGGATTTGTTTTACATAGCTGAAATAATGCGTGTGGAACTTTTATTTCTTCATATTATCATGTTGTTTAATGTCAACACATCTTGCCCTAAAACAACTTAAATACTTTTTTTTTTTTTTTGAAACTTAAGTTTCATGAAGGTAAAACAAACAGTACAAGCCATGAATGCCTATTAGAAGTTGAAACAAATCTTGGTTTTCATATATTGATGCACATGCATCATGTAGCTCAGTGCGATGGAAGTAGATTCCTGAAATGGTTCTGCATTTTATCTTCAACTTTTCTCTTTCTGATAATTGATGGTTGATTGTTTATTTCTATGAAAATTTCTCTTTTATTGTTGAAAAGGAGCGATGGAGCTAAATTTCTTACAGCACTTGCCTTCTTGGAACCTGATGCAGGCAGAATAACTTGAAACAAGCTTAGATAACTATTGGTTCAGCCCAAGTAGTATTTTGTTCCAACAATAGGAATTAAATCCAAACTTACAAAAATCCAACCAACAAAAAAGAGTTGACAACTGTTACAAAAAAAAGATTTGACAACTTAACTACTTAAGTACAATGTAATGTCGCAACATCTACCAAAACTAGCCATGAATCAACGGAAATTAATCTCAAATTATCTCATAACAGCTGCACATGAATATTTATCAGACAAAAGAATGAGTTTTCAGCTAGTTAGAATTGTACCTTTTATATCGATCCTTGAACTAGATCACTCCCATGTTCGATGTGATCTGGTTAGACATGCTCATATGAGGGCAAGAGATGTGTAAAACCTTAATTTAAAAAATCGGCTGAGTCTAAGTTGACTCGGACTTGCCCCTAAACGAGTCAGGTGCACTTGGACTCGAATTATGGGACTCGGCCAAATCCCATTTTTATTTTTTAAAAATTTTCTATGCAGTTAATTGGGACTTGGCCTGACTCAGCCCTGACCAAGTCGGGTCCCCTGGTCTGAGGTTTTTTTTTCCTTGGGTAAAACTCAAGAAGTGAGATAGGGGAATCCAAAGCCACTGCAAGAATGCTTCAAATCCTTTGCAAGAGTTTCACCTCCAAAGTCCAAACTCTAAAGAGGAGATAGCATTAAGTGTCAATTCCATTCTGCTTCAGCCAAAAGCTAATGCAGATTGTTTCGTTGCAGAGTAGATACCAGAATGGAACCCAATACTTTGTCTTTATACTTTGTCACCTATGACAAAGCATCAATGTTGAACCTATTCCTCATCCTTTTTTGTTAGCATTAATATGTAATGTGGATGAGGATGTGTAATCCATTTCCATAAATACCCTAGACAATCTAGGAAACAAATTACTTAAGGGATCACATTGTTACCTCATCTTTTATTGCTTGATACTCATTGCTATGTTTTAGTTTTACTCATATATCAATTTTCTTTCATTAGCATATTATGGCACCCTTCTGGTCAAGTAGAACTTCCAGTTTATGTCATTGCTAATGACTAATAGTGGTTAGCATAGAGATACTTTTTTGCCACTAGTCTTTCGTGGTATACTCATCATCTTGTGTTGGAAAATGTAGGGGTCCTTGTCTGGCTCCTTGCCTCATTCGGCCATAGAAAACGTGTTAGCAGCCACCCAGCCCAAGCTTAGTGATTGGGAAATTGACAGAAGGTTACTGAGAATTGGGGAGAGAATTGCCTCTGGTTCTTGTGGAGATCTGTGAGTCCACTTCATTGCCTTGTTGAGCTCTGTAGCCTAATGTTCTATTCATTTTTATTATGTTTCCTTTTTGTGGGTGAATCTCTTTTTTGTGGTGTTATTATTACTATTATATTTTTTTTCAGGTATCGCGGTATCTACCATGATCTTGATGTTTCAGTAAAAATTATTAGATCAGAGCAGTTAAATGAAGCTTTGAAGGTTGAATTTGCTCAAGAAGTCATGATCTTAAGGTGAAAAACTTCACAACACTGCCATTATACAGTTTATTTCTTCTTTATAAATATGTATGTGTGTGTATATTTGAACTGAAAGATTTTATATAGTAATTAATCTTATTTCTTGGATTTATTCTACATTTTGGGGGGCTCCATTGCTAAAGGATGAACTGTTTTTGTAGCATGGAATGGACAACATATTGGATATTTTGTAGCATCCAAATTACAGTAACGCCTCTGGGGATATACCAGGTGCCAATATGATCTGCCCTTTTACTTTCAGAATCCAACAAACAATTGCTGGTTGTTTCAGACATCCTTTTGCCAGCAGTAGTCATTTTCTTGAATATGGTGACGGTCAACGTAAAAATTCCTTGATGGAACACTAGCCGCGATTGTCATGGCTGTGGAGTTGCCAGTATAGGAGGGGAGATGTGATAAGATCATATTGTCAAATTTCTTGCTTGAATTTCATTGTATTTTTCTTTCTTTTGGTTATGTTTCCGTGATTTTTTCAATATTACCGAGTAAGTCTGGGTTTTTTCTTTCTTTAGGATTTTGTAATTTTCCCTTCCCTTCTATCTTTTTTATTATTTTTACTTTTCTTTGAAGTATAAAGTTTTGATTTGATATTTTGTTCATTTTTTTTTTATCGGTAACAATAAATTATATGAGAGTGAAAGAGTCCGTACATCAAACAATGGAACCAAAAGCTCAAAGAAAGCAAAACAGCGAAGTTATGAGAGCATTATACCCCACGTCAAGCTCAAACTACAATCCCAGTTCCTATCCACACCATGCTGAGGGCAGCCACCATGCCATTTGCCAAGCGTCCCACATGATGAAAGTCCACTGAACCAAGGAAGACAATATTTTGATCTCATTGAGGTAGAAATGAAACATCCACTAACTCGGTTCAAAAGAGTTCACCCAAGAGTGATTCACTTTCCACAATTAAGCTTTTATGGAGGGCACTAGAAAATATACAAAGTGCTTCCAAAATATGTCATCACCTCCCTTTTGTCATAACCTTTGGCACCAACAGTCTTAGAGAACATGAATAATACCTTCTTCTGCTACTGCAAAGAACTCCACTGATGCCTGCTGGACCCGACTTCCCACTTGCTGACCCTTCCACAAACTTAAATGATCCAATAGGAAGGTGGATTCCAAAGAGCTGCTCTCTTTACCATATTCTGGACACACAATGCCAGCATCCCAATTATTCATAAAATCATCCAACATTAAATGATAAATTCCTTTCTCACCAACAACCGCTTTGCCAACCTCAAACCCATCAAGACATGATATTCTCCTAGATGAATTAACCCCATAAATATTCTATCATTCTCCCCTTCCAAATAGACCACAAAATATTGAAAGGAATATCCCTCCACGTCAATGGACCACAACCATGGAAGGGACCAAACTGCCAAGCACCAACCAAATTGTATATAGGGGCCAAGATGACACCAACTCGAGTTGCATTTTTGTGAAAAATGATACCACAACTTCGACTCCACGGCACACTGAAGAAAGAGATGGTTAATTTTTCCCTTCCATACCACAGAGAGCATAGATCCACTATATTCTCCAATGAGTTGCTTCTCCTCCTAAGGTTATCGGTTGTAAACTCCTTACCTTCCACTTTCTAGCCAATAGAATGCCCCTACATGTGGAGGAGCCAATCCTAGCCACACCCTTGCAACCAGGGAGATAGATGGCGATGATCCTTCCGATGCAAAATATGACTTAATTGAAAATTGGCCTGAAGGAGAAGCCTTCTAAATGTGAGTATCCTTAATTTCCCTGCAAATAAGAATGCTAGAAAGCAGTCTCAACCGAGACAAATACTTGACCTCATACTGACACGACAATCCTAAAAAGACACTTCCCGAGACATTCTTCCCTCCCCTCCCCTCCCACATAACACTCCTGAATTGATGACTCTATATTGGACACCACCATGAACACACTAGGGAAAGACTACACAAAATACCCACCCTTAACCAGTCATCGACCCATAAACTGGCACTACTCCCACCCCCAATTTAAAAACCTATCCCTTTGCTAAGCACCTCTCCTCTTATATTGTACACATCCCCCATACAAGCAATAACACCCAACAAACTTGATGCCATGTACAGGAACTACTACCACCCTTAACCAGTCATCGATCCATAAACAGGTACTACTCCCACCCCCCAATTTTAAAACCTATCCCTTTGCTAAACACCTCCCCTCTTATATTGTACACATCCCTCATACAAGCACCCAACAAACTCTATACCATGTACCTAGGGATTGATCTAGGGACCTACTACCACTTTTCCTCACCTTACTTAGTTAGATACAATAGTCTTTCTCCACAGCACCTCCTTTTCTATCCAAACCTCCACCATCACTTGCCTAGTGATACCCAATTTTTCAACCAAAGGCATCCTAGAACCAAGCCCCTTTTGTTCTTTGGTTGCAGCACCTCACTTCACTTAATCAAATGCATTCGTTTCTGGTCTCCCTTCCCCTTCTGTAATAAGTTCCTCCTAATACAATCCAGTCTTTCCTCCACAACCCTCGGCATTTTGAACTGAGGTGTAATATATTGACAAATTGGACATAGTAGCTTTGATTAAAATGATTCTCTTTCCTGTGGACAAGTATTGTCTTTTCCACATGGATAACTTCTTATCAAACTTCTCAATTACATGGTCTGAAGGAGCTTTCATTCTTATTAGCTCTAATTGGCAAAGCAGGATATTGCAACTTATGTCCATTTTGTCCACCGTCTGAATCTTATTATAGTTTGATGGATTTAATTGTCTATAAACTTTTGGTAGGATAAGCCTTCAACATGATGTACCCAAAAAACAAAGAGAAAGGACTTAATTATCTTTATGCTGTAATAGCTACTATACCCATAAAAGGCTGTTACAATACTGAAGGATCTTAAGCACATTCCCTTTTTCTTCTATCATATATCATTTCTTAGGTTTTAGTGTTGTTAATGCGTAACGTTTGCATTATGAGTTTTCACTTTGTTCTTGTTACATTCTTATTTCATGTGCTAGTGTAACAGGGAAGTTCAACACGAGAATGTTGTTCGTTTTATTGGTGCATGCACAAGGCTTCCTGAGTTGTGCATAGTAACAGGTAGTTAATTAATCGGCACATAATAGTTCCATTTTTTTTCTTCAACTAAATGATTCAATGTTACCTTTGTGGTTGATTGGTTGGTATTGGGTTGTAAATGTTGACTATTGACGACTATATAAATGGAGATCCTGTTTGCTTATTAGTCATTATTGACCTAGAAGAATACTCATGGGAGAAATGCTCCATTTGTTAGCTCTTAAGATGTGTAAAAATTTTTTTAATACTGTGGTTGTTGTATTGTCGACTTACAGAGTTCATGCCTGGAGGGAGTCTGTACGATTTCTTACATATGCATCATAATTTCCTGGAGCTATCTCAGCTGCTGAAGTTTGTGATTGACATATGCAAAGGGATGGCGTATTTGCACCAAAAAAACATAATTCACAGGGATCTGAAGACAGCTAACCTGCTGATGGATGCTGAAAATGTATGTATCATTCCTTAATTTTTCCTACATGATGGAACTGTAGCATTCACAAGTATTTATTATGTGAGGGTAGATGATCTTGCTAAGCAGTCATGGATAACGGAATGGGTGAGTATGCGGGCTAGAAAAAAAAAATTCAATTTCCTTGCTACTTTGTATAATTTTAGCATAGTTTGACAACATGATAATACAACCATAGTTTTAACTCATGTATCTCATTATGTATAATGTTGACCTTTGCTTCTCCAAATATGAAAGACCAAAAAGTGCATATATGTGCCTGTGTCATTGGTATAGCTGATTGGATCCAAGCCACCTCAAATGGACCAAGAACTAGTCAGTCCTGGTCTATATCTAGGCCTTTGACCGCCCAAGAGATTAGATAAAAAAATCTGGTCCAAATTTTAAACAATTGCATTCCTCAGGTTAAACTTAAACATCACAAAGAAGGGTCAGGATTTACTTAGAAATAAACATTGTCTTATGGTACTATACTAGTACGAGATCTGATACATAGGTAATTCATTTATACTAGTTTATAAGGAAAGAAAAAGAGATTCCAATATTTTGAAATCTTCTAGGAAATTTCAGGTTTCTTGCCGTAAAAATAACATCACGACAATATGGTTTTTACACACCAGTTTTTTGCCTAGCTGATACAGAGTCTCATATTTCCACCCTTAACTGCAGCTTGAATTGATTTCCAGCCTTCTAAGGTGGAGATAAAGACTCAAAACAGGTTTTTGAATAATACTAGTGAATATTGTGAGTGGCAAATGTACAAAGAAAATGCCTGGTCTAGAATGTTTTGAGAATTAGGATTTTTCCTATTTAATGCATCAGCTGTGTCAAGTTTATGTTTCTGGTTCTTTGAGTTGATTTGATGAGCAAGAGCTCTGAAGAGCGGTTCAAAATATTGGAATCTGAAGACATATCAACTGGTCCAGAAAATGATACATATTGGACAACACATATTGATGGACTACACATATGATATAGGTCCTCAAAATGAGTTTTTTATTGGCCAGAAAATTTTGGGAAAAAATCCAAAAAACTTCAGAATGTCAGAAAAATGTTAGATTTGGATGTGTATTGTGTTCTTGGCCCTCAGGTTTTAAATAGGTATGCACTGGACCTCTAAATGTCAGGCAACTCCTATTTCTTACCGGCTTTATAGGAACTACATTTTTTTCTCCTTTTCCTTTTGGTAACCAAAAACTTACATTAAAGGGAGTGAGAACATTACTCCAAAAACAGAATCGAAACAAGGATATATTAAAGGCCCCTAATCCCAATCTATCATATTGGGATCGGCTGATACCTGCTAAGCATCCTTGTTATGGAGTCTGTCAGTAAATCCACTGGTGTGTACATAGGAACAACAAGAAATAAACGTTTAGTTCAATTAATTGCTGTACAACTTTTTGAGAAAGTTCTGCTGAAATATATGGTTAGATTATGTAGTTTTGAAGGATAAATTTTTTGCATGCTCCCCATGATATTTGTAATGATAAGATATGGACATAGCTGACATTTCTATATGCTAGCAAGAAGGTACTGCAACTTTGTTTAGGTGTAATGACTTGAGTTGTTCTGTCCAGGTTGTAAAGGTGGCAGATTTTGGCGTTGCACGGTTCCAATGTCAAGGGGGTGTAATGACAGCAGAGACTGGAACATATCGATGGATGGCACCTGAGGTGTTGCTTTCTTTTCTTGTACTCCACTCTATTTTCTTTGGATATGTGTCAAATATTAAGTCTTTCTTGGACCCGATTGGATTGACTTAAAATTTCATATATGGGATGGTCCTGCCTCGGCCTTTCGATCCCCACATTTGCCATGATTAGTGGGCCCCCACCTGGGGGTGGGAATGTGGTGGATTGAAAGATGTGGATGGGCCCTATGTCTATGTGAAATTTCAGGCCCATTAGATTCATCCTAACCCCTTGATCCGAGGCCGACAAGTTATCAGTTCTAGATATAAAAAAATAAACTGTTGATCCAACAGTCAAGTCGAATCGGATTGGTGTAAAGAAAAAAAAAAGGATCAGAGACATTCAAGGTGTTGAGTGCGGGCGCAATTTGGATTGGTGATTAGGTGGGCCCCACCAGGTCTGCAGCGTGCATGTGTGGTGTGCACTGGATTGCGCACACACAGAGGACCTGGCTATTAATTATGTTTCTCCTCCAACACTTCCTCATGAAATTAGGTCTCGGGGCTCGATTCCTGAAACTTCAGAGTGGAAACTCCGAAACTTCCTTGGAAGCTTTCATTGCGGAGAACACTTGTAGCCTATGATACCCAAATATGGCATTTCACCTGTGGTACCCGCGTTGACACCATCCGATACAGATCCAGGTATTGGGCACGGGACTGCAAGATACAGTCACGATACAATGCAAAAATCAAGGATACGGCTTTCTCGTATTTTATGGGAAAAGAAAAACAAATTTGGACGAAACAACGATTTTTGTTTGAATCTTCTAATTGCCTTGTACGTTTTTTTTTTTCTTTTTTTTTTAATCATTAAACTTCATGTGTTTTTGTCATAACTTAAAAGGAAAAAACATACCTAGCCCCCTTCCCCCTTTCGTGCTACCAAGAGAAAGAAAAGAACAGATAACATACAGGAGGAGGAGGCTGACCTCTGTAGTCAGTCGGAGGAGAGGAAGAGGATCTCCAATTCAGGGACCTCCTCTCTCTCTCTCTATATATATATATATATATATTTCTATTTGTCTTTCCTTTTCCTTTCTCTCCAGTGTCCATTCCTAGTGCTTTGTTGTGCTTGTCAACAATGAAAGGAAAGGGGCAAATTCCCTTTTAAGTATTTCACTTTTTACATTCAGCCCCCGATTGTTTTGTTTTAACACGGCATAATTCAAAATCCACTCCACTTTACATATCCGTTTGTACATTCAGCCCCCTTTTGTTCTATTATTAGACTGCAAAAGTCAAAACCCAGTATACAAGCAATGTTGTGGGGAAAATGTCTCTTAAAAGGGTATTTCCATATTTAAATTCTGCACACACAACCCACCACGCCAGCGCCCCCCACACACCCCCCCCCCCCCCCCTGTTTTTGTTTTTGTTTTTGTTTTTGAGGCCTCAAACCCACCTTATAACTTATAATCTAACTTGAGAATTGTGGATCCACAATGATCTCACCTATTAAAAATTTAACCTGCTAATTAATGGCCCCACCCCCCTTCTCTCTCTGTCTCTCTTGTTTTTGTTTTTGTTTTTCTGTTTTGAGGCCTCAAACCCACCTTATAACTTATAATGTAACTTGAGAAATGATCTCACCTATTAAAAATTTAACCTGTCTAAAATAAATGTCCTGCTACTGCTAATTAATGGGCCCTAGCCAAATTTAATTTAACTCTTAACAAAAATTTGTGAAATGCATCTTAAGTGATGCTATACCCATGTTCATATCCTAACTTTTTGCAGTTGGTGTGTCGAATCCCCTTGTCTGTGCCCGCATCTGTGTCTATATCTGGGCATTGTAGCTTATGGCATGTTTGTGTAATGCTTTTTCTGCAGAAGAGATGTGGTAGGTGTCATTTGAGAGAGAAAATGTTGTAAAACTGAGTCCCCGTTATGGTCGACTCTGCTCATATTATATAAGGGCTGAATGCCCTGATTACATGCAATTAGAATCTTCTCTATATCTAGATCCTAAAATTTAGTATTACAAACTAAGTATGTACAGTTGCCTTTTGACTAAGTGAAATATACAAACTGGGCCTAAATGGGCCTGCTAGTGGGCTTGGATTGACACCCCCCCTCAAATTGATGTTGGGGAGTCATAAAGCAGCAATTTGGAGACAAGAAATTGATGTCGAGGCTGAGGAAGTCCTTTTGTGAAGATATCTGCAAACTGAAGCTCTGTAGGGACATGAGGTAGACTAATGACATCCCGTTTATATTCATCCCTAATAAAATGGCAGTCAACTTCGATATGTTTGGTGCGTTCATGGAAGACGGGATTTTCAGTGATTCGGATAGCCCCAGTATTGTCAGCATGCAATGAAGTAGGAGAGGTTTGAGGGAACCCAAGTTCCGAAAGAAGTCCCCGTAGCCATAAGATCTCAGAACAAGCAGAAGACATTGCCCTATATTCAGCTTCTGTGGAAGATCTGGACACACGTTCTTGTTTCTTGCATTTCCAAGAAATAAGGGAATTTCCAAGGTACATGCACCAACCCGTAGTAGAACGACGTGTGTCTGGACACCCTGCCCAGTCAACATCCGCATAAGCTGTCAGGTGAAGAGGATTATCCGTTGGATAATATAAACCACGAGGAACAGTTCTCAGCAGATAGCGGATAATGCGCTTCACAGCTGTCAAATGAAGATGTCGAGGAGCGGTCATGAACTGGCTCACAAGATTAACAGCATAGGATATGTCAGGTCTAGTGATGGTGAGATAGACAAGACTTCCCACAAGGCGCCGGTAGATATGAGGATCAGGAAGAAGATCACCATCATCTTTACTCAGCTTGAGATTTACCTCTACAGGGGTATCAACAGGCGAAGAATCATGGAGGTCAGCCAACTCGATAAGGTCCGATGTGTATTTATGTTGATTAACAAAGAGACCTTTGGGAGATTGATACACCTCTAAGCCCAAAAAATAATGCAAGGGGCCCAAATCCTTCATATGGAAGTAAGTCCTGAGGGATTCTTGGAGAGATTTGATCATAACATCATCCGTGCCAGTGATAATAATATCGTCAACATACACCAGAAGCACAGTAACCCCAGTAGTTGTGTGACATAGAAAGAGAGATGGATCATAAGAGCTCTGAGTAAAACCACTTTCGCATAAGCGACCCCTGAAGGTTTCGAACCATGCCCGAGGAGCTTGCTTGAGACCATAAAGCGATTTTCGCAATCGACAGACAGACCGCTTGGATGGAGATGGGACTCCTTGTGGTATACGCATATAGACTTCTTCTTGCAGATCCCCATGGAGAAATGCATTTTTGACATCCATTTGGTATAATGGCCAAGATTTAGATGCAGCAATTGCGAGAAGTAAGCGAACAGTTGTCATTTTTGCCACAGGAGCAAACGTTTCCTCGTAGTCAATGCCATACTCCTGTCTGTTTCCGAGTGCCACAAGTCGAGCTTTGTGTCTATCCAAGGACCCATCAGATTTAAGTTTGATCGAGTAGATCCATTTGCAACCAATGGGTTTAACTGCTGAAGTACACTCCACAATATCCCAGGTGTGATTCTGATCCAATGCATCCAATTCCTCCTTCATGGCCTGGTTCCAACAATCTTGTTGTACAGCCTGCAAATAAGAACTTGGGATAGAGACAGAAGATAGGGTTGTCATCAAAGAAGTATGGGTAAATCCATACCGCGCAGGCGGTCTAGAAGGTCTGGAGGAGCGTCGCAAGGCATGAGTAGGCGGGGAACCATTTGCCGGTGGAAGATCAGGAGGACGGCCATCTGCAGTGGTAGGTTTTTCCCGTCGGTGATATACAAAATCAGGATTAAACCTAGTAATGGTTTTCGGATCCGAAAAACCAGGTAAGAGAGCTGGGGAAGATGGTTGATGATAGTCCATGTGAGTTTGGAAAAAATATTGATTTTCAAAGAAAATAACATTTCTAGAAATCCTGACACGACGACCAATGGGATCATAACAAACAAAACCTTTTTGATTAGTAGCATAACCCAAAAAAGCACACCTGCGAGATTGCGCTGTGAGTTTCGTTCGCTCTGTGAGAGGTAGATGAACGAAGCAAACACATCCAAAGGTATGTAGGTGATCAAACACAGGATGATGACCAAATAGTTTAAAATGAGGCGTGGAATGCGCAATGGTAAGAGATGGAAGGCGGTTAATGAGATAGACCGCTGTGGTGAGAGCTTCAGTCCAAAAACGAGGGGGAACGGATGATTCAATCAGAAGTGTTCTAGTCACATCAAGGAGATGTCTGTTTTTCCGTTCCGCGACTCCATTTTGTTGTGGAGTATACGGACAGGTACGTTGAGAAATGATCCCTTTATTGTTTAGAAAAGATTGAAAATTATTGGAAACGTACTCCCCCCCTGAGTCTGAGCGCAAAGTTTTAATGCATTTGGAGAATTGGGTGTTAACATAGCTAACAAAAAATTTAAATGCATTAAGAACATCAGACTTCGAATGTAATAAATAAATCCAAGTAAATCTGCTGTAGTCATCAATGAAGGTTACAAAGTACTTGAAATGACTATGTGAAAGGGTCGGAGCAATGCCCCAAACATCACTATGAATTAAGTCAAAACATGCAGTGCTCCGTGTTTTAGAGTGTGAAAAAGGTAAAGTTTTACTCTTTCCTAATTTACAAGCATCACATTCAAAGGAAGCAGAGTCAACAGGTTTATTTAATAATCCAGATTGAAATAAAGTAGACATTGTAGAGGCATTCGGATGACCAAGCCTATTATGCCACAACCGAGAATTATTCTGAATGAAAAAACAAAATAACTGATGTAAAGGTTTGTCTTGAATAAATGAAGACACTGGTAAGGAAAAAAGTCTTCCACGCTTAGGCCCCCTCGCGATCACTTCCCCCGACTCCTGGTCCTGCACAACACAACCAGAAGGAGAAAAGGAGACATTGTAATTATTTTCAACAAGTTGACCCACAGAAACCAAATTGGTAGCAAGATGAGGAGAAACTAAAACATTGGTTAAGGGTAAGGGGCCAGGGGTTTCACCAATAGAGGTGATGGGAAGATGATCTCCGTTGGCAGCTTGAACAGTAAGATGACCAGTGTATGGAACGACATTTTGTAATTTTATGGGTGAAGAGGTCATATGGTTACTTGCACCAGAATCTAAGTACCATGTATTGGAAAGAGATGAAGCAGTACCTGCGATGTTCATGGATGCTAAGGCATTGATAATCATTTGGTTTACCATCTCAGGGGTGAGAGGAGCTGGGGACGCAGATTGTGTTGAGGAACCAGGTTGTGAGGAAGAATCATACTGCATAGAACCACTGAAGTCAGAGGAGGCATATCGTGGAGTGGTCACTGTGTAAGCACTGGGAGCTGACGGCACTGTGTAAGTACCAGGGGTTGACGGCACATAGTTGCGGGAAGTAGAATTGCGACCCTTCTTCCGGCATTCATCAATAACATGACCAGTGGCCTTACAATATCTGCAGATCTTTGCCTTGCATTGATTTGCATAGTGACCATATTTCTTGCAGTTATGGCACTGAACTTTACTGATATCCCGGGGAGGTGGTCTGGTGGTAGCAACATAGGCAAGCGGAGCCTCAGTAGATCCCTGTTGGTCCAGAGTAGTTTTAGTGACCAGACGTTATTCTTCCCGCAGAAGCTCTTGAAGACAGTCATCCAAGCTAGGAAGAGAAGCCCTGCTCATCAAGTTAGATCTAACTGTCTCAAACTCCTGACGAAGTTTCATGAGAAACTGATCCCGATGGCTACCTTGCTGTAAGAGAAGTAGTTCAGGTAGGAGTGCTTCAGACACCGTAGCAAACTTAATCTCATCATATTCTGACCACAGTCTGCGAAAGCCATTGTAATACTCCTGAATAGACTGGGTGCCCTGATTAAATTGAGAAATGTCGAGTTCCAATTGAAATTGGCGAGCAGCATTGCCTTGTTGATAGATCTTTTTAAGATAGTCCCACATTTCCTGGGCAGTTTTGCAAGGTCTGAGGTTGAGGATAAAATGTGGGTCAACCGAGCCCAGTAACCAGGTTTTGATTTTAGCATCCTTAGTCTTCCAAGCTAAAATCTTCTTGTCATCTTCCTCCGGTTTAGATTCAGATCCATCAATGTGTGCCCAGAGTTCCTTTCCTTCTAAGTAAATTTGAAATTGGAAGGCCCATGAGGTATAATTTTTCCCATCAAACTGAACCATTTTAATTTCAGATTTATCCATTACTAAAGACCAGAAGAAGCACAAACAAAACAATCTTGTGAAGATATTGGCAAAGAAGATCAATATGATGGATCAGATCATAAGCAGATCAGGTGTTGCAGTAGACATCAACCAATCAGATCACAAACCAATGATGGATCAGATCACCAAGGATGGATCCGATCACAGCAACCAATAAGATCGAGCAACCAATGATGGATGGATCAGATCACAAACCAATCAGCAACCAATGATGGATGGATCAGATCACAAACCAATCAGATTACAAACTCACCAATGATAGATCAGATTACAAAGGATGGATTAGATCACAGCAATCAAGCAGATCAAATGTCCAGAACTGTTCCCAGAAGACAGAAACGGAACAGTGCACAAATAGAGTGTAGACAGTGCCCAGACGACCCTGTCGTCAGTGTGTAGATCTGCACGTGGGGTCCACCAAGTGATCTGGATACAGATCTCTGATGATCGATAAATCTTGAGAAAATCTTCATAAATATGTATATATCCAGTCGACCAAGATGGGCTGATTCCTCTGAACTGTTGATGATGATCTCAGGTGGGCCACGTCTGATCTGAGACGATCAGGGATGAGCAAAGACGATCAGGCTGGAGAGATGATCTCTGAAGGGCTTCCAGATCTTGGAAGATGACTAGGAGAATCCACAACTTTGGATCTTGAAGAATAAAATTAGCTAAAGCACTAATTTTTGACGACTTGGCTCTGATACCATGTCATTTGAGAGAGAAAATGTTGTAAAACTGAGTCCCCGTTATGGTCGACTCTGCTCATATTATATAAGGGCTGAATGCCCTGATTACATGCAATTAGAATCTTCTCTATATCTAGATCCTAAAATTTAGTATTACAAACTAAGTATGTACAGTTGCCTTTTGACTAAGTGAAATATACAAACTGGGCCTAAATGGGCCTGCTAGTGGGCTTGGATTGACAGTAGGCTCCAGTTTAATGGTTCATGCCATTCTAAGTGAGGAATCACGTAAAACTTAGCAGATTTAGTAATTAAGGATCAAACAACAATACCTGATCTTTGTGACTTTGTAGGACAAATGAATTACTTTATATTATAGGATATTCCGATATTTTGGTATTTTTTGGATTATCTTTTAAAACCCATTTTTGGAAAAATGAAAATTCATATCGCAACGGGTTGGGAATCACGACTTCCGAATTTTTAGGGCCAACCCCAAAGTGCACTACGACTGCAACTTTTATCCATGGTCCTGACACACTCAAAGTTATGATATTAAGGCATCAATGTAAAAATTGCCATGGATATTGCAGGGATGCCGTACTGACACTTAAAATGAAGCATCATTTATGATGCTGTCATTTCTATGTTATCTGTTTTCTTGTACCTGCATATCAAAGATCTTAACTCTGTATGTCCTCATATACAGTTCAGGCATGGTCCCCAATTCAGTCCTTACTAACAGTATGCCAGGACCTGGAATTTATAGTGGAAAGTGGCCAGCTACTCGTATTCCTGGCCCATAATTCCTTATTTAACTTTACCTCTCTAACTTTCTCATTTTGGTTATATGTGCTTCTCCATTTCCTATTATAAGATTCTATTATGTTATTTTTAATTTTCCATATGGTTTCAGTTCATTAATTTATGTTATCTTCTCTTCCTCTTGCAAAAGGTTATAAACCATCAAGCATATGATCAGAAAGCAGATGTGTTTAGTTTTGCTATAGTACTGTGGGAGCTGACAACAGCCAAGGTATACCCTGAAGTTGTACTTAGTTTCAATTTATAGATCAGTTGTTAAGGTTGTGTATGCACCTCAAGGCAAGTGAAATTTACATGCGAGAGCAGAGCCCTGTCCTCTATGTTGTGTTTGGGGAAGCATGGTAAACACTAAACAGGGTTCTCATAATGAAGCCTATTGTTTTTATTCTTTCAAATTAAGATTGGTTATGTTTTGGGTAATACCTGAAATGTAGACAATTTTGATTTGCATTTGAAAGGCATGCTGGCATTCTTGAGAAAGCAGCATCCACACACTGCCTTGAATGGTTATTGGTGTGAGTCATCTTTCTGAGATGAAGAATTTAGCTGGTTGGCATTGCAGGTCCCATATGATAACATGACACCTTTACAAGCTGCCTTGGGAGTGAGAAAGGTTTGTGATCCCATCAAATTGATGCTATTTCTTGACCTATATAGTGCTAACTATGGAATTGTTCCTCTGCAGTAAACATTCTTGAGGTATCAATAAACTTCTATTTTTTCTACTGGACATACAAACTGAGGGATTAATGGACCCTAAACCTTAAGAAATGTACAGCATATGATGCACAATTTTGGCATATGCCATCATTTTACTGCTAAAATCAACTCAAGGTTGCCTAGCCAAGCAAGTCTATGGGCGTCAAGTTTCAGATTTTAAAACAATCATTTATGAAGAGCCCTTTATTTCGTGATCTGCATGATTGATGTTATGGGCCCTACAACCTATGGGGGTCACTGGTAAAGTTTCAAGGTAAGTAGAATCTAACAACTTATAAGTTGAATTGACTCACTCTAATACCAAACTGATTTAGGCCCTTGAAGGTTGAAGAGGTGGTCTCTAATATAGTTGAAGATGGGGGTATACACCATTGCCTCGTCAAGATCTACAAAAGTGGTCGAGAAAAAAAATCAATTAATAGCTACTATAACTTGACAAAAAAGTCAAGAGGATTGTGAAATTTCCAACAACTGAACCTCCGTAGTATCTAGCAAGTCGAGTCTTATGCGGTCATATAGAACACCAACACAGAGAAAAATGACTGGAGGAACCGGTCCATGATTTGACATCAGTTGAATGCTATCTCCAATTCCCTGTATGTTCGATAGAGCCAAATCTCCAATTCCCTGTATATATATAAAAATAAAAATAAAAATAAAAATAAAAAAACACCAACTGATCGGAGTACGCCGATTACCCCCTGAACCGTACAAGATAGTTACCACCTATCATATGGCTTTCTAGCTCCACTTCTTTTTCTGGTTGTTCCGTTCTGTCGGATTGATGGTAGTGTCAGAGATCTGTAACCCCCCCACGTTTTTGACTTCACACAAAATAAGACAAAAGGGTTGATTTTAATTAATAGAGAAAAAGCTAGTCTGCTAATCTTCTTTACACCTCTTTTATAAGTTGAAGAAAGGAACCTGACCATTAAGATTTGAAGTTCTATCCTAGCCATCTATACATAATAAAAATAAAAAATGGCAAAAATAACCCTAAACTCATAAATGTTTTATAACATAAGAGGAAAATGGCCATAACTTTTTCAATAGGTATCAGAATCATACAAACTTGAGTGTGTTGGAAAGCCAATTGAATAAGCTATCCAACGAATCCAATTTCATATCATTCTGACATCATTTGACTGATGAAATTAGACCAACATTGCAGAACAAATATGAAAATTAAAGTAAAACTTGCTACCCATGGGCCCTGGCTGGCTTTCAGCCACTTGATTAGGACTTGTGATCAAGTATGTCTATGTATATGAGCTGCATCAACCTTGATAGCTTTTAGTAACCCATTTTCTTGAAGCCGCTTTTACTAAGGGCAGTTTGTTTGCATTATAAGGCATAGGAATTGAATACATATAATTCATACCATAAGTGGTTAAAAAGGAAGATCAACTATGAATTTTAAAATGAACATCAAATAACCTTTCTTTTTAGGGAAATAGAATAAAAAGAAAATGAGAAATGAACTACTCAGGTGACGGCTGGGAAAAGGAAAGGTTATTTGATGCTCATTTTTGAAAATGCAGCTTTGCTCTTCATTTTTAACTAGTAATGGTGTGAATTGTATGTATTCATTTCCTATGCATTTTAATGCTAAGAAACAGGCCATGACATTTTCATTTTCATTTGTCTTGTTAGCTTTTATGAATAGTTCTCTGTCATATGCATTTGGCAAGCCAAGTTGCAGCCATTAAAATGTTGAGGAGATCAGGTGTATTGTGTATCTACCTGTGAAGATACTCATTTCTCTTGTGCTTTTTCTTATTAGGGGCTGCGACCGGAACTTCCTGAAAACATGCATCCCAGGCTGTTAGATTTGATGCAAAGATGCTGGGATGCGGTTCCTAGTCAACGACCCTCCTTCTCCGAGATAAGGGTCGAACTTGAAGATATCTTGCAAGAAATTCAGGTAACATTTGTTTCTATAGTTGTTTTTCATGTCACAGTGTGGATTGATGCGCATAGAAATTTGTTGTACATTATCTTGATCTTGCCAGGAAACTTAGGAGAGGTTTGGGGAAGGCCTGATAATCAATTTTTTTCGCGGCGTTTTCAGCAATGGGTTCAGCACAATTATGATACTATGTTCTACAGTTTGTTACAGTAATAGAGCTTGACTATGACAAGGAAAGTCAAATGCATGGTTTGAACTTTTATTTTTTACCAAAGAGAGAGAGAGTATATCAGTGTTTTCCGGATACTCCTTACTACTAATATAATGAGTTTTTACACACACACAGAAAAAAAAAAAAAAGGGAACCCTCCTACTGAGAGTGTAAAATTGATGTCTCACAAGCTGATTTTTGAGTTTCTCGTTTACATTAGGATGGGATGATTAGCTGATGTGATGAATCTATGTAAGCAAACAGGTAGTGTGGTATGATAGAGGGGCTTGTGTATTTACCACCTATAAAAAGTAGGTTAGGTTTTATGGGACTTATTTTTCACCTTTTTATTTTATATTTTTTGAGTAATTTGTAACCAGCTGATGCAAGGCGAAGAAATAGATGGTACCAGATCACATTTATGAAGCTATATATCAGGGAGCCGCCAAAATCAGAGGGATCCCTTTTCTGATATTACTAGCCTCCAAGCACCTGTGTCTCACTTTGTGCACCATATCTTTGACAAATTCGTCCCATTTGTCTCTGGCTATCGATAGCAAGTAACACTTTAAATATTGTAGTGTACTGCTACACCTGCAATTACCACCACCGCCACCACCATAATAATAATAATAATAATATTAGCATTGTGAGATCTATGTTAGGGTTGGTCACATGAATTTTGTTTCATCATTCTAATCTGTTATGGGCGAATCCTTGGATAGGTACCAACTGTTTCAGATCTATCCTTACCATTATCCAAGCCATCTTTGGCATATCCTTTTTTTCCCTCACAACTTCCATCCATGTCTTAAGTCTCCTCTCTCTCTCTCTCTCTCTCTCTAACTACTTCCATTCGTGTCTTATTTGGCATACCTATTTTTTTTTAAGGTGTCATTGACTTGCATAGAAAATCTTTACCTCACCTGCACCATTGCTGCTCTTCATTGGATATGTCGAAACCATTTCAAATAAGCCTTTTATCATCAATGCTATTCTTAAATGCTCCCAAATGCTTTTATATATGCTCTCTAATTACATACATATCCATCCCAATGCCTGGGTCAGAAGTTTAGTCCCGTGGGTTGAAGTGGGGGCCTTAGCAACAGGCCTGATTGTGAAATGAGCCGGGCGGTCGGCTTATTGCTTGCAAGTGTAAGCTTTATTGATGGATCTATATGGTGCTTGCAGACCTTTCGCACAGAAAGGCATGCATTGCTGCCTAAGCCTAATCTGCTCTGGCCCTTTCCTGTATTTAAATGGGAGGAGACTCGCTGCAAGTCCTTTTACTTGAGTAGATTGCAGGGAATATGGATGTTTTAGTGGTAGAGTTTCAAATTTTGGGTTTTTTATCAGGAAAAATTCTTAAGAATAAAATATCATCTTTAACATATAAAATTTGAAAACCACAAACCCTGGGGCTAGACTCTTTTTTTTTTTTTAAATATCCTTGAACTTTTAATGTAATAATATCAAGATAAATCCAGTTTTACCTTATATTTATTGATGTTATCACACTTTTAGCTCTTATCATTGTAATGATGATTATGATATTTGAAGTACCAAATATTGTGGTTGTGACAAAGATCACTTCCCACCTGTCTGATATTCACCATTTAACCATTATAAGTTTAATATATTGTATATGAACCTTGTGAATACTATTATGCACAAGAGAATCTGACTTCCTTGGTGGAAACTAGAGGCAAAAGCCCATCATAACCCCAAAAAGTGTGTGTGTATATATACCCTATCTCAAAAGGGGAGTTTTGGCCCTTATCTATTAGCTAATGATTTAAGAGAATCAATAAAATATCCACAGTTTTAGGAAAATATTTAGGAGAGAATGGATAAGTGTACCATTGATGACACGTGTCACACTTTCATTGGCTAAAAGCGGTTTTTTTTTTTTGGTGAAAAATGCCCAGGGAATTTTGTAGCGTTACTCATATATATATATATTAAAAAACTGAAAAAGAATGAATGACAATGAATATGTAACGTTTAATAAAGAAAAAGGAAGAGAAGGATTTAGATTAATTTTTTTTAATATACTTAATCTGTAAAGATGGTTCTATGTAAATCATTAGACTGATGTGCATCACATATGTTACGTTTTACACATGACCAATCCAATAGTATATAGCACTTTCAATGGTATGAAATATAAGGCCAGTGCTTGCATGCAAGTAGGAGTATAATGTAATTGAGTCAGTTCAAGCAAAGTGAATAGCACAATGATCACGCAAAGTGGTTTCTTTCACATTTTTATTGATCCTTGAACTCATGACCTCTTTTACATGCTTCAAAGTCATGCAATTATAAAGATACAAATAAAAAAGATTAGTTTTTCCCAAAAAAAAAAAAAAAAAAAAAATTAAAAAGACGCCGTTGCCGGGGATCAAATCCTGGTCACCCACGTGACAGGCAGGAATACTCACCACTGTACTACAACCACTTTTTAATATAGATGCTCTCAGTAACTAATTTTAATCCTTAGTTAACTGCTTGTTTTACAAACTACCTCTATGTCCTATTTCCCAACACCAAACGAAGTTTAAACTTCAAAGAAGGAGCTACTTAATTTGAGATCTCTAGATTACTGATTGCATAAAAGATAAATCGCTTAATTTAAAAAATTGATTCATATGGTTTTAATCATGTTGAGATTGAAATTTAGGTCTGGGATAGAGCCCTTTTTGCTTAACAATATCAATATAAACCATCTGGTACAATATGATTTTGCTTCACAATATTAGATTTTTCTGCTATTGGTAGAAAGATGTTTCTTTGCTATGGAAAGGCTATTAAGAACCCACCAGACTTTTAGATATTTAAATATTTAGAAAGGAATTGAAAGAGTAGATTGCTGCCATTAAGTGTGTTTTGAGCTCCCATGAGCTTCACCTTTGGTGGCTTTGTTTTATCCATATTCTTATGAGAACCCAAACAGAAAGGAGTCAAAAGAGAAGTAAGGAAAGATTTATTCTGAATTAAATGACATAACAATTATTATTCCACATTAAAATAAAATTTTCTTAAGAAAGAAATTAAAACAGAACTAAGAAAGAAAGTTTTGAAGTAATTCAAAGGGAATCAAAATAAAAACTAAGAAAGGAAATAAAAGAGACCAAAATTGAATTTGGTGGTCAAGATTGATTTCTAGAACCATTCACTCAAGAGGTTCATGCCACCAATATAAAATACAGATAAAATAAATTAAACATTCAAATTGGACATATCTAACAGCTGATTGGGCGATTTTTAAGATTGAAAATAGACAGTTGCGGAAAGTGAATTTGAGTAATGGATCCATTGAGGTACGACCAGTGACAAAATTATAGGACACATGGTGTGTTAATTAGGTCATTGGCCCCAAAACAAAAGAAGACCAACCGCCAAAAGAACAGCTCTATGTATCCTTGAGGTCTTTAACCCAATAGAACTAAATCTGTCAGGTGGTGCCCACTAAGCGCATGTAACTCCCAGGGTGTGTTTCAAACACAAGATATCGCCACTGCCGGGGGATCAAACCCGGGTCATGTTAATTTGGTCATTGGCCCCAAAACAAAAGAAGACCCCGGGTCATGTCCACTATCCAACCAACTTGAATAGAGCTTTTTCATTTATCATATGATGTATATTTTCAAACCAATCAAAACATAAAATCTTTGGGGATTTAGAGTTATACAATATCATTCCGGTGATGCCAACTTGATAGTCGTAGCTTTATTTTCTGTCTCCAGAAGGCCTTACTCTAATCCTTTGCTCGCTCTTGAGGAAAGTGAAAGTATTGTCCAAGCATGAGGCCTCTCTCAGCATCAGTGTCACTGAGAAGAAGCTTCCTTGTCTTACTGTAGGGGATTGGATGTGCGGGCTCCCTTCCCACTTGTGTAGGGGACCGTATGTGCGCGCCTCTCTCTTGGGTCCCAGCCCCCTTGTCCGGGGTAAATTAAAAAAACCTGGCTGTTGAAAATATCTGCATATTCTAATTCTCCAACAGAACTCTTAAAGTCTTTTGATTAAATGACAACACGATATTTCTTGTTTTGAGGATGCAAGAGCCGATAATGTGTGAGGAATTATGATGCATGTTTATGAGGCTGCTGCAATAATTAGGCATTCTAATCCTTAATGTATATGTACGTTTTAATCTTAATTCTCCCTTTTTTTATTTTCGCAAAGTTTGAAGAGAGGGAAAGATAATGAATATCTATATATGTATTACTATTTATGTGTCTGTGTGTGTGAGTTGCTCCCTTTTTCTTCTATTAATGTAAGGACAAATTATTGTCTGAAAATGAATGCTTCTGGTGGAAATTTCGGTTTGAAGAACTTGGATAGCTGCATGGTTCGGCTAATTAGCAATGTATTCAAATGGATTGATGACCAAAAGTTAAATGAGTAATCTTTCACAAATTTGCCCGGTCTGTGTTTGTATAGATTCAGCAGTTGGGTCAAAGATCTCATGTCAAAAAAAAATTAAAAAAGGATGATGAATGTAGTGTAAATGTGAAGCATTTGATTGACTGACTTTTAGCAAATATTGCAACTCCCATAGGTCAACCACTCCATCCTCGACACTCAGTTGAAAAAAAAAGAGAGTTTGCTAAGATATACCATCAGACAACTCTGGATCTACAGGGTTTGTCCAAAGCCACATGAATGGAATCAGACTTCCCAAATTCCAAACGGACAAACAAATTCTCTCTCCTTCGTCCCCCATTAAATGGCTGACTTTCAATTGGATTATCAGTTTATATTGACATCAGTGTTTTCTTCGTGACAAGCCAACTGTAGTGCAATCTGGGGTATTATGCCAATCTAAATACGTAGATATACATAAGCTTCATCCTCTTTTCTCTTTTTCTCTTGTTCTTTTTCCATTTTTCATCTTTATACTACGCATGAAAGTCAAAGTCACACTTCCACACATGCACCCATGTCTCTAACAAGCCGAGCTCAATCAGGACAGAAATACAGCAAGTTTAGTCAGGCAATTCAGATATATAGACTGCGGCTTCAACCTGCGAGGGGGATTTTCCACCTACGAGAGGATTGCATAGTGGTTCAGCTCCTGGGGCCAGCAGGGTTAAGAGAATGGAAGGATCATCTTGGACAGGATGAGGGGTAAAATCGGCCCCATCAGATTATCTTTATGTTTTTGAGATTCAATCTTGTAGTGAGAGAGGGTCAATTGAGTCAATCAAATTGGGCATCATGCCAGATCATGAGGAGATATGGAGCAACAAATAGGCCAACTGGGTGCCATAGAGTTGAATTGCATGTGCGATCCACTAGTAAGGTTATTAATCAAGGGCTAATAGAAAAATTACGCATGGCAAGGGGCAAGAAAATTTGATGTAGCAATTTTTGGCCCGACTCTTTATAGTTGATGCGACCTTTCCATCTCACTCCCACTGATAGGCATGCACCATGACCAGGTGACTATACAGTATACAGTCCACACTCGGATGAAAATTCCCATCATCATGCAATGGACATCTGTGCTAAGTTGATACCAATATTTACAGAGTGGATTTTTATGTGGGATGCTCCCCATTTGGACCAGCAGAGTACCTTTTTCCTTGCCCTGTGATTTTTCACTTTGGTTCAGCATCCATTAAGACAGTCAAAATAAGGAAGATGGTCAAAATTGAATAAAAAAATCAGCTTCAAGATTGAATTGGAAACCGGACTCTCTCATATATTATAAAAACCCAGATGATATTGATTTTTTACCGTAGGATTTAATCACGAGTGGACACCACCATATTTGTTCCCTTCTCACTCGCTATCTACTTCATATTTGGTAAACTTACTTTACCAGTGAAGTAAAGTGAATGGTTAGTTCAACAGAAAATAAAAGGAGAGCGGGTGAAATCAAAAGATAGTAAATTTCAAAAATCACCTCATCCTTTTAACAAAATAAAATGTAAAAGGATATATTCTCAAGCCTGTGAATGAAAGAAAAGAAAAAAAAAAAACTGGGGGTTTTCATGGACCACGCTGGGCTTGGCCGAGGAATGCCCAAAGTGGCCCGACTTCTAAACTAGAAGCCTAAGCCTGGCCAAAGTTTCAGTCGGGCCTGAAGTTGCCAGCTAGAGCCTAACCCCACATGGAAATGATGAAGCCCGCGCTCGACCCATGTTAGACTTATAGAAACATAGAAATGAGTTTCTTACCGGCTCCTAGGCTAGCTCAACCGGTCTGATCTTACCGTCTGTGAGAGGTTACGGGGTTTGAGGGCCCCCTCACTGCTCCCTCCCTAATAATAATTATATGTATGTTTGGGCCGTGCTGGTATTCTGGCTCTCAACCACTTAGTTCAAATAAAATAAATTTGAGCACGACCCACCTATTATAGCCTAAACCCAATGCCAAACCCCAAGCGGCCCGGCCCGATCCACAAGCACCCTTATAAATAAAAAAAAGCTAATCCTTCTAAAAGGGAATCTCAAAAAACTGATCTCTCACCTTTTGGTTTCACCAAACCTTTACTTTGTTTCTCTCTTATATTGACCATTAACTTCACTTCACAAGTAAAGTAAATTTACCAAACAAGCAATATATTGTGTATTTGTTGTGATTTAATATTACTCCATTTAAAAGCTAATTATACATGGCCATCCGTTACATATTGTTTGGACCTATGCCCCTACCAGTGACCAGAAAAAGAAAAACAAAAAGAAAAAAAATCTGCGTTAACATCGTCAGCGTTCCAGTGCAAAATTTCCTCCTCTCAGAGAGATGAAAAAGTGGCAAATGAGGCTTTACCGCATTTTATTGCAGCGATAAAGCTGCAATGCCGCCTTTCCTCCACTCAGAGAGGAGGAAAAGTGGCAAATGAGGCTTTACCGCCCCTTATAGCAGCGGTAAAGTTGCACTGCCAGTTTTCCTCCGCACAAAGAGGAGGAAAAGTGTCGAATGCGGCTTTATCGCCCCTAATAGCAGCGGTAAAACTGCACTGCCACTTTTCCTCCACTCAGAGAGGAGGAAAAGTGGCGAATGCAACTTTACCGCCCCTAATTGCAGCAGTAAAGCTGCAGTGCCACTTTTCCTCCTCTTTGTGGCGAATGCTACTTTTCAATCCCGAATTGCAGCGGTATAGGTGCAGCCCATACAAACCTTTCCCGTGTCTAAGTTTATATCACATATCTTCTTTAGAACCTTATTTTCACACACGTTAGATCTATGGGGCCCATTTCCAATAGAATGTATTTCCTCTAAGTGGAGCTCATCAATAAATAACCTCTAGCATTTGTCGGTTAAGGCCCGCACCAGATGGGAAAGCAGCAGAGATTGGCACATGAATCAAAGATCTAAATCATTTGTTAGGAAATATTAAGGCCAAGGGACCCATCTTTTAACTGAGTTTTGGGCTATCAGTGGATTTTAAATCTACCTCTATCATTTAAGATTTATTTCATCCTGATTCACACAAGACTATTTCTGTGGTTGGAAAACCGAATCCTTGGATTGTGATTAGTGGGTCCTCGTTCGCTTCGAACCGTTGAAGAGATGATGTGTTGATAACTGTAGAGGGATAATGCAGTCCTAACCATCTCTGGAAAATCATTATAATAATGTTAGCAGAGTCAATGGCCCACATGTAATTCCTTGAGACTTCGAGGATGACTTAATCTCAATATATAATAAATATTAATAATGACAGATAATATATTTGTCTGTTTTAAGAATATTTTAAAAAAAATTTAATTTAATGTGCTCAGATTTATAGTTTTTGATTTTCAACATCATTATAAATATTTCATTAGTCTCTTTTGGGATTCAAGTACGAACACTGATAAAAACTTACTTACGTGGGTCTCACGGTTGTAATATTTGCATCTATGCCTAGAAAATTAAAAATTAACTTTAGCTGTTGTATTAATTGCTTGATCAAATAGAGATAAATATACATATGATTGTGTTAACTAATTTTTATAAAAAAAAAAGATACAAAAAGTCAAGTCGATCGGATGGTCGTTTTAATTCTGATTCTCGATATCATATACATTTTAAGGCATTTTCTTTTATAGGGCTCGGATTTCAGTAATTTGGCTTTTCTTTCTCAATATATGCCCAATTAAGGGTCTTTGGAAAGCTCAATGTTACTCAAACTAAGACTAGTTAAAAGATATAAGAATACTCCAACCGGGTGTTGGCTCGGTTCATACATTGTCGATCCCACCAAATGTAGGGATACCCTGAGATATCAAAAAAAAAAAAAAAAACAAAACTATATAAGAATGAAGAGGGTGTTTAGGATGCTATTCACGCAACCCCATTAAAGGGTATTAGCTATTCAATTTCATTCATCATATCAGAAGGCCTTTTACGGGTAAAATTACGGAAATTATAGAAATTGATTTTTAACTACTTATTTCTTTTTTCAGAAGTGCAACAAATCTTCTCTTTCACCACTTATTGATGTGGAAAAAGGTATAGCAAAGTTAAAAAGTTTTAGCCCTGCCCAAATAAAATTCCTACGTGCGCCACCGTCTCAAAGAAAGAGATATGGATAGGGTTGCAAACGGGACGTTTCCTGATCGGAAGTGGACCCGGACCCGTTCCTAAATAACGGCTCTGGTTTTGACTCGGAACCTGTTTCATTGGTTTTAGACCCGATTTCGATAGGAAAATCCAGATCCGATTACGGAACCGGGTTCTCCTCGTGGATTGGAATTTAGTTTCAAAATCGATTATAATTTCCCTTTATTCTTCTTTTTTTTTTATTAAAATAAGAAAATTATACAAATTTTAACGGTGCATCACGTATACTACATCAAGTATTATACCTAAAAATGTCCCCAAAAAAGCTGATTTTAAGGTACTATTTGCAATATTAAAGGCTCATATGGGTCCCGAGTCCATGTGTCGGAGCCTAATTGGACCCGGAACCGGACCCATTTATCAGTCGGAACCAAAATTGGGTTCCGAACCCGGACCCGTTCTTGAATCGGAACATAAAATAGGTTCGAGACCCGGTGTTTTGCAGTTCCGAATTTCCGAGTAATCGGAGAGTCGGATACCCGTTTGCAACCGTAGATGTGGAGGAGTTACCCAACTACGATGGGCATTTATGGATTTTCTCCTTAGGCTATTTCAATAAAAGTTCTCTGATCACTAAGAGAGTTAAAATAGGAAAGAGGGCTCCATGTATCACCCATTTCGGATACAAAACTCTTTATCCGTCATTAAGACAGTCAAAATAAGGAAGATGGTCAAAATTGAATAAAAAATCAGCTTCAAGATTGTATTGGAAACTGGACTCTCTCATATATTATAAAAACCCAGATGATATTGATTTTTTACCGTAGGATTTAATCACGAGTGTACACCACCTTATTTGTTCCCTTCTCACTTGCTATCTACTTCATATTTGGTAAACTTACTTTACCAATGAAGTAAAGTCTAATAAGGGACGATTTTTGCGCCATTTTCGCAAACCGTAAACGAAATATGTTTGAATAAAGAGAGCTGGGCCATAATCAGCAAATATAAAAACTCTTCCCAGCAAGACTAAAAAAAAGAGATAATCTACTGGTAAGAATAAACGGGCGGAGAGATAGATTAAATAGAGAGAAAGACTTCCGTGGGCGCTCGGCTATATTCCACAAAGTAGCGGCCGAAAGGGAACTGAAAAAAAGGCCATTTAAACAGAATTCCTTTTCAAAGGGGGTAGAGGCCAAACCAACAAAATAAAGAGCGGCGCTCCCCCCCAGGATTAGAATTACTTTTACCTTTCCTAAGAAAAGGTCCGAAGGCACTGGGATTACTGCCAGCGCGGCATAGACCGTCAACCAGAAAATATTGGAGACTTTTGAAGTTCCATCGGCTGGCTAACCCTAAATGAGAAACCCCATTAAACAGATGATAGGACCGGGCTAAGGCCGTTAGTGTCGCTCCTATTAGCATGAGTTTTGATGAATAAAAGAAGAATTGGTAGAAAGGATGATAGGTGAAGCAAATCAAACCCATTTTCAGATAAAGAAGATAAAAGAACAAAACTATAGTGGCTAGGAAAGCCCCGGAGATTCTATGGCAAATTGGAAACGTTGAAGTGAGCTGTGGCTTATAAATTGGAAGATGAGGAGATAACGGGTGAAGGATATTCTTGATATTAGGTTGAAGGATAGGATCGCAATTTCCTGCTCCGTCTGTGCCAATAGTGATATCCTAATTCGGCTACCTCTCCCACTCATCAAGACAGAACATTAGAAACTATTATCAAGGGAGACCGGGGTACGCTTTGCCCCATCACCTACAAAAGGATCAGTTATTGGAGTGCGGCGCTTCTCAGGGCCCCCTAGTTGAGAGAAAAAACCCAGCCGGGGCGATCCGGTCACAGTCACCCGGAGAGACAAAAAGAAAGAAGAGAAGTTGCACTAGTTGCACTACTAGTCTATAAAGAGACTAACGATGAACCGATTACCTAAAGGACCCATCTTGTAAGTCTCGAGGTCTTTCTTGTATCACACAAGAAGCAAAATTGATTCTTGATATACACAATTATCAGTCTAGTTCGCCACAAGGGATGAAAGCAATCGAAAAAGGTCGCAGTCATTAGGCCGAAAAGTGGAGAAGTAAGTAGGCCAATGCCAATTGAAAGCTAACTAGTTGTCCCTCTTCGATTTCGATGACAGGAAAGATCAGAGTTTTTGTTCATTTTCCCTTGTTTTTGGCTTGTTTTTAATCGGATTGGCAGGTTCGGAGTGGAGGATAAAGACTTAGATTCTTCTTCTGTTTCTTATTCTTCTTCTTCTTCTGCCCATGGTTGACTTCTTGAACTCGGCTTTGACTTCCCCTTGCCTTGCCCACTAGAGCAGTTCCTTTAACGGAAGAACTAATCCGTCCTCCCGTTGATTGATAAGGGGTTAGAGAATCTAATCACTTCCTAGAAATGCCATCACCTCCTTCTGTTCAATCCCTCTCTCGATCCCGTTGGTTTGGTTGCTTGCTGAACTACCAGTGAAGGTAAACCATTTCCCTCTATTTCATAGACCCTGAACCTAGAACAGGGGAGAAAAGAAGTTGATTCAAGGGCGTAGAAGCCCCTACTTGACTAGAACTCCTTTACAACTAAGATCTTTCTTTTACTTACTCTTTTTGTTCTTGGGTTTCACGTTGTATTTCTAGTCTCCGGACTCGGGAACTGAACCTTCACGGCAAGAGTTTTCTCACTCTTAATAGTCCCCCTCCTTCAGTATAAACATTGAGCTTTCTGAGCTACTTCACTTCTGAAATCCACTAGACGGACAGAAAGACTGACCCCTATGAATAGAATCTAAGTGATTTCTACGTCGTACCCTTTACTGAGCTACGAACCTCCTTCACGCCTGCCTTACTTGACTGGCTCGCTGGCCTACGGGAGTCAACTTCTTCTTCTCTGGCGGAACTGTCAAATAGTGTTGAACATGGAATTTCCTTGTAGCAAAGGCGGTAGTTACACTGTTTAAAGTCAATAGACGGTAGATATACTGTTTCAAGTCAATAGATTTCATTCCGTCTTGGATCAGTCAATTGAGGAAATTCCTTCTTGGCCTATTTTAAAGCTAAGAATTCGCATTTCTTTAACCGATGGTACATACATTGGGACGGATACGGATACGGGCTTGAAATGGTGAGGGGACTAATGAAAGAGTCTAGTTGCCCGACCTTACTGAACGGATTCTGCTTTCAACAAGTCCCATCCTAGTTTTTCTAATCGAAGTGAGATAGACTCTTTCTTTACCTGAGACGAAAGTCGGATTGAATGAGATTCTCTTCTTCTGCCCAAGGGGATGGATAGGAAAGTGGGGCAGAGAAGAGAATAAAAAGACTATCCTCAGCAATAGACTAGTCTAAGTGACCAAGTGAGTTTTTCCCTGTGACTGACTAAAAAGTAATGAAGGACGATGGCTCATAGTCAAAGGGGGAAGAGTTCCATTCTGGCGAAGGAGGGTAGTGGTGTCGGTAGATCCTGGAAGGTTTCCTCCTTTCTGTACACCAAAGGGAAAGCGGATAGAAAAGATAAGATAGAAGGTTACCGAGCCTATCAATGACAGATCCATTTTCATAGATAGAATAGGCAAACATGTACACCTTCCCTTTCGTCATCCAATCCAAACCGAGCATTGGCCGGATCAGTCAATTCTTCGTTTATCGATCTAGTAGGTAGAGATGGAGATAGATTGAGTTCTCTGTGCAATGCAAGTTCCAATGAAATGATAGTGAATTCTTTGATCTTGAAAAAGAAGACCTGACTCTTTCTGTCATTCATTTTCGCCTCCCCTGCTAAAATGATCAAGGATGACCTTTATGCATCTGGCTTCTTTGGTTGGAAAAGGCTTCGCCCAGAAGAATAATGTCGCCGGGGGGTAACAGCAGCATATCTTTCATCACCCGAGGAGCGGGGAACTCCATGACCTATTCGGGTTCCGGGTCAGATACTCTCAACCTTCTACAGGTTCTTAACGCTTCCAAGAAAATGTGCTCCTTGTTGGCCTTGAGATACGCACCAGGCGGCGCGCCACCGCAAATGCACACCTCCATCACCGGTGAATCAGTGGCATTGGCCACTCCGGTTAACCGGAGAGGGAGTAAAACTGAAGATCCAGTACATGGGTAGCTTATTTTATCACCACCGGGCATAACATGGTACTCCTTGATGACTCTGTTTCTTGAATAATCAAACAAGATTGATTGGTTGTTGGCGAAGATGAAGAGATTACCATATCTAGGGTCACAAAGAGGTGCACGAACGGATATAGATTGTTTTCTTCAAATGGGTCTCTGGTTTGCACCAAGAAAGGGAGGTTTATGTTGTCTCTCCTCTGAGGATTCTTGGGGTAGAATTCATAGGTGAAGAGCCTTCTTCCACCGACGATGATGATTCGGCCATCAGGGATAATTTGGTTGCTCACATACCATCTCCGGTTCTTGAGAGGGCTAGAGAGCTCAACCCAATCACAAGAATCGTCATCACAGGGGGTGAAAGTGCGAATCACACGTTCACCTTTTCTGTCACCGCCGGTTTGGATGAGAGTGTCGTTGGGGTCGAGGGAGCCAGAGGAGCACCAGGTGTTGGTGAGGATGAAAAGAGGGCGGGCGGAAAGAGTTGGAAGCGATGTCGTAGAGGACGGAGTGGGTGGTGCAATCTTTGGGTTTGACGTACTCGTCGTTGTAGCGGCACTTGCCGACGGGGAGAGAGAGTTTGGAGATGCCGAAATCGGTGCGGTCGAACATGATGACCTTGTTGTTCTTGAGGACCTGCATGTGCATGGAGGAGATGCCAATGCTTTCTTGGAGGAGGACCTAGTTCCCGCCAGTTACAGTTGACAAATAGGAACTTGTATGGGCTTGGGCTTGCTTTGATGATGGGTAGGTTGAATCTGAAAAGTACTCTGTCGGGGTAACTATGTTAAGTTAATTGCGTATCTACCAATAAACAAATACTACAATTTGTGTATGTGCTCCCAGGAAACATATGGGTACTCTATTCGATTGATCAGGAACAATCGAAAAAAGCCAGACCAGTACGGTATCTCTTTGAATCCTGAATATGGTGATACCTCCGATTGTACCAACCTACATATGTCTCTCCCCCATCAATCGGTACTAGTTATTGTCATTTGCATTCCTTGACCTTATTTGTCCTATGATAAATGCGAAACGAAAGAAGGATCCTCCTGCTGGGAATTAGATCATGCTCTTTGTCCCCCATTTTCACAGAAAATCGAGAAATGAATTGATCGATTCATCGGATCCTAGGTCGGGACTGACGGGGCTCGAACCCGTAGCTTCCGCCTTGACAGGGCGGTGCTTTGACCGATTGAACTACAATCCCAAGAAAATGAGGTGTACAGCCTTTATTATTTCTCATTTGATTTCATTCGAACCATTTATAATCGCCGTGTTGTAACAGAGACATGAATGATATACTGATATACATATCTACATAGATATGTACTATAGTGACAGTGACACGGATTACTAGTAATCCTGTGGTTATTGCCAAATAGATTGATAATCTTTCTTTCTTTCAAAGAAAAAATGGATTATTTATTTTGTTTTTTCTCCTTATACTTATAGATCATAAATCTAGATCGTTAGAAACATCAGAACATGCGGAAACAAATGGAGATAATATATCAGAAAAGATTGAATCTTTATTCCTCCATATCATGCATTTTTTTTAGGATGGATTGGTTATATCATCCTCATGGATCGGTGAATTCTTGGGTCGAGATGGATTTGCACCAGCGTAGACATATCGCCAACGAATTTACAGTCCGTATCCCCATTAACAAACAGCTCGGGCATCAACCCAGGAAGAATCAATTGTAGGCTTATTGAGAATCCATGATCTACTTCCTTTCTTAGTACCCTACCCCTAGGGGAAGTCCCCGCTGCCTCCTTGAAAGAGAGATGTCCTGAACCACTAGACGATAGGGGCATACCTGCCCGAGCGCCATCATACTATGCTCATAGTATTAGCAGTTTTTCTTTTTTAAGAATAATCTGGTAGAACTAACTCCAAAAACTATAGTGCGCGCTAGCGCACTCCGGCTTTCGAGCCAGATGGCTCTCAGCCTTCGTTTGCTTGCGCTAGCGCTGTAACTAAGTCCTGGCGCGCCTTACTATACAGGGGCCGGAACAACTTGCGCGCTTCGGGCCCCCTTTTGGGGGGCCTACGCTTGCTCCGTAGCTTGCTGAAAAACGGAGTCCAGACAGAACGCGCCCCTATTAGTAAGGGGACTCTATCATGATCTAACGAATCTACAACTCTCTTTACTGAGAGAGACTCTATCGAGATCTACATAATCCGCCAAAGAGCCTGATTTTAACTAGGAGAGTCAGCAAGCTACCGGAAGTGAAGCTTCTGGCTCCCCCCTTTGATTTTTTATTTCCAATTCCTCCTTTTCGTTCTACTTAGGTGGAGCAATCCGAACTCTTAACAGAATATAATAGAGGACCTCAGGCCTGTGTAGACACCTCAACGAACTCATGTGGACACTCCTCAGCCCGAGGACAATCTCTCAAATACACATAAAGAGCCGTTTTTCTTTTCTTTGCTGATTCCTCTCAATGAAATTTGCCATGTTGCACTAAGTTACTTACAGATGTATGCATGCGGTCCGGGAACACTTTGGGGTGAACACCCATCCGAACAAGTAGGGTCAATAGTTCAGCATTTAGGCCGTAACATTTAGCAAAAAAAAAATCTTTAACCCAACAAGTGCTCTCCGAACCAAGCTAGGTAGTCTCCTATCACTAGGCTCACCAACCAACCTGAACTTTGATTCTTATTATTCCTACCAGATATCAAAACCATAAGGATTGTTTCCAGCCATGAGTTCCCATATGACATAAGCGCTCTTGGGTGGGGTGGGCCATCATTTGCCAGGTCTTTGAGTGCCCGTCGTACCACGTGGTTGGTGCACTAGGCTGATAGAGACTCTACTTTTCGGATCTGGCACCTGTGCCCGGCCCGGTCTGCCAGCTCTTAGTGGCTCTACGTCCGGTCGTGCGTGGTATGTTCGCGATTCGTACAAATGGAACGCATCGCGTACTATAACCTTCCTTTATTGGGCTGGGCCATTCCATCAAATCTTTGAGAAGGGGCCCAATCTCGTATTTGATGGTCGGCGTGGTGATAGGCTTCGCTTCTACGACTGGCTTCCTAGCCATTGAAACACTGAGCGAGAACGGTAAGGGGCGCACAAACAATGTCGTCGCGCGGGGATGCGATTCGCCAAGCTGGGGCAAACAAAGCCGTCCGGCCCTACCGAATTAGGAATGCGAAGGCCTTTCCTTCGAAAGGAGACCCGGGAAAGAAAGAGCTATGCTATTGACTGACCCTTTCGTAGTGACTTCGAATCAATAGGCCTCCCCTTTTTTCTCATTTTTGATGAGGCGGGCCAAATAGATAATGAAATGCATAAATAGGGGAAGGGGGATGGTCGCCTTTTTTTGTTTTTTAAGGGCTGCTCGCCCTACTTAAGTACCAAAGGCTTTCGGGGCTTACACCCACCCATAGTCTTTCAGTAGCGCCCTTAGAATCTAAGCCCTTTGAAGCGCCAGTAGTTGTAGCTATGGCCACACCAACCCTTTCGTTCTTATCACTTCGGGTTCCGATCTATATGACCTCCGGGCGGTACAAAGTACACCTCTTTCGTAGAGGCAGGTAGTAACCTAACCTTTAAGGGGGGAGCGTTCTTATTTATCAATGGAAAGATCTCTGTGCGTGGCGTGATAAGGAATCCTAGAAAAGATCGATTGATACTCCCTCCTCGGTCCCACGAAGATCTCTACGTACTTGTCCAGTCCAGGACCTGAGATCTTCCGGCCCCTATGTTGTAAGGGTACGTGGGAGCAGCTCAAACAAAGAAGAGTCTGGTCCGGTATGAATTCAGGCTCGGCCCGGCTGTCTGCTGCTAGGTCCGGGAATGGCGCCAGGCGAGGGCGCCGCTATGCCCCGCTGCTCTGCTGCGGCCGGCCCCCTTACTGTGCAACAGAATCGAGGCCGGGAGGTCTTGTCCATAGTGGTTACCCGAACAAATAGGCCTAGATCTATGCCCCTTAATGAATCGAATGGTCCTTCGACCTTAGTTTGATTCCGATGGCCGGCATAGATCTCATGAGACCCGCCCACTATTACTACGAAAAAAGCTGCCTTGCCCTTTTCCCTCGCTACTACGAGAGTAAGCAACTTCTATTAGCGTCGGACCTTGAGTTGAATTGATCGTGTCATGTGCAACGTCCATCAATGATGGTTCATTAATGTCTATTGATTTAGACTCCTTCCCCTTCCCTTATACGAAGAAGATCGAGAGGGGCCCGAAAGCCCCCAAACCAAGAACGGAAACGGAAGCCTTTCGACTCACTCTCGTATGGCTTGCCCTCGAGCCTTGGGCAGGTCGGCTGGGTCTTTCCTTGTTGTTCTGTTCCCGCCACGAGAAAGACGCACAGAAGAGGTATGCCCAGCGCGTGGAGGATCCGTTGAGAGTGTCCGTTGTCTCGGTAGGGAACAGTACGTCTTTTCCCCTATTGTATTGAATCAATAAAAAAAGAGGTCAGTGCTACGGCCCCCTATTGTTTGATCCAATATTGACAGGGGACGAGCCCCAACTTCCATAGGTCCTTGGTTCGACCTCCCGTAGCGGCCCTTGCTTTTAATAAAGCGGAGCGGGGCTAATTTATCGTACTTGCTTAGTGTGCCCCCCTTTCGTCGAGTTCCCCGCTCGGTTCACTGGGTTGTTGGTCTACTAAGAACTTGCCCGCTGTTCCTGCCGCCCGCCAAGCGGACGGAGCGCTCGTTATCCTTACTGTTCTCTTCGCTGGGGGCCCCCTCCCATTGCTCCAGCCATAAGCTATGGCAGCTCCAGCTCGCACCCACAGGGGCCCGCCCTGCGAGGCCAGATTGGGCTCAACGGTCAGCCCCCATTCGAATTACGTTCAGGGGTGTTTCGTTTTTGCCAAATCTAGAGAGATACTACGAGTCCTCCGTCCCAGATTTCCTCGCTGCGGCCATCTGGTTCACCGGTACTACCAAAAACTCTCATGCTTACGTTACTGTTACTAAATGTAAGTATTATCTTGGACCACGAAGACCCCAGTCGTGCTTCTGGTTTCCATTCCCATCATCATATTGAAGTTGGAAACTCCTCGTGCTCTGCCATAAGAACTTGGAGTCCGTATCATGGTGAACCTAAGGTAACGCTGTGATTCTTGCTCAAAAAACTGAGAGAACGCGTTCGAGTTATTGGCTCGTCCGACCCGGCAGCATTCATGAGTCGCTCGTTCAACTGTCCTTCGGAGACTCGGTTGAGAAGTGCCATGCATGGACGCCGCCCCACCCCCCCCCCCCCCCCCCCCGCCCCCCGTCCTTTTTCTTTCTCTCAGTCCCACCCCAAAAAAGGCTCCCTAAAGAAATGGATAAAAAAGGGGGGGGGGGGGGGGGGGGACTTCTGAAACGGGCCATGACACCCATTACTTATGAGGGAAGTCGCATCCGTCCCATCGTAAGCACCAACAATGTCATGATCACATTGGTTTACCCTTTTTTCTTTGGTAGTTCAACGGACGGTCGCCCCTCCAACAAGAAATGGTAGAAATATTGAAACATCTCTGCCATTTGGATCGGAGAATTTATGGAGGAAATCGGGTTTTAAATTTCCAGAAACAGCACGATTATTTATCCGTCATTAAGACAGTCAAAATAAGGAAGATGGTCAAAATTGAATAAAAAATCACCTTCAAGATTGAATTGAAAACCGGACTCTCATATATTATAAAAACCCAGATGATATTGATTTTTTACCATAGGATTTAATCACGAGTGGACACCACCTTATTTGTTCCCTTCTCACTCGCTATCTACTTCATACTTGGTAAACTTATTTTACCAGTGAAGTAAAGTGAAGGGTTAGTTCAAGAGAAAATAAAAGGAGAGCGGGTCAAATCAAAAGATAGTAAATTTCAAAAATCACCTCATCCTTTTAACAAAATAAAATGTAAAAAGATATATTCTCAAGCCACTGAATGAAAGAAAAAAAAACTGGGGGTTTTCATGGACCACGTTGGGCTTGGCCGAGGAATGCCCAAAGCGGTCCGACTTCTAAAAAAATATATTAATTGCTTGATCAAATAGAGATAAAAATACATATGATTGTCTTAACTACATTTTTATATATAAAAAAAAAGATACAAAAAGTCAAGTCGATCGGACGGTCGTTTTAATTCTGATTCTCGATATCATATACATTTTAAGGCATTTTCTTTTGTAGGGCTCAGATTTCAGTAATTTGGCTCTTCTTTCTCAATATATGCCCAATTAAGGGTCTTTGGAAAGCTCAATGTTGCTCAAACTAAGACAAGTTAAAACATACAAGAATACTCCGACCGGGTGTTGGCTCGGTTCAGACACTGTCGATCCAACCAAATGTAGGGATACCCTAAGCTATCAAAAAAAAAAAAAAATCTATATAAGAATGAAGAGGGTGTTTAGGATGCTATTCACGCAACCCCATTAAAGTGTATTAGCTATTCGATTTCATTCATCATATCAGAAGGCCTTCAGGCGTAAAATTACAGAAATTATAGAAATTGATTTTTAACTCCTTATTTCTTTTTTTTTTAAGTGCAACAAATCTTCTCTTTCACCACCTATTGATGTGGAAAAAAGTATAGCAAAGTATAGAAAGTTTTAGCCCTGCCCAAATAAAATTCCTACGTTTGCCACCATCTCAAAGAAAGAGATGTAGATAGGGTTGCAAACGGGACGTCTCCTGATCGGAACCAGAGTGGACCCGGTCCCGTTCCTAAATAACGGCTCTGGTTTTTACTCGGAACCTGTTTCGTTGGTTCTAGACAAGATTCCGATAGGAAAATCTAGATCCGATTACGAAACCGGGTTCACCTCGTGGACTGGAATTTAGTTTCAAAATCGATTACAATTTCCCTTTATTCTTCTTTTTTTTATTAAAATAAGCAAATTATACAAATTTTGACGGTGCATCACGTATACTACATCAAGTTTAATACCTAAAAATGTCCCCAAAAAAGCTGATTTTGAGGTACTATTTGCAATATTAAAGGCGCATATGGGTCCCGAGTCCACGTGTCTGAGCCTAATTGGACCCGGAACCGGACCCGTTTATCTGAGCCTAATATTTACTTCACAAGTAAAGTAAATTTACCAAACAAGCAATATATTGTGTATTTGTTGTGATTTAATATTACTCCATTTAAAAGTTAATTATACATGGCCATCCGTTACATATTGTTTGGACCTATGCCCCTACCAGTGACCGGAAAAAGAAAAAAAATCAGAGTTAACACCGTCAGCGTTCCAGTGCAGAATTTCCTCCTCTCAGAGAGGTGGAAAAGTGGCAAATGAGACTTTACCGTATTTTATTGCAGCGGTAAAGCTGCAATACCGCCTTTCCTCCCCTCAGAGAGGAGGAAAAGTGGCAAATGAGGCTTTACTGCCCCTTATAGCAGCGGTAAAGTTGCACTGCCACTTTTCCTCCGCTCAGAGAGGAGGAAAAGTGTCGAATACGGCTTTACCGCCCCTACTAGCGGCGGTAAAGCTGCCTGCCACTTTTCCTCCACTCAGAGAGGAGGAAAAGTGGCGAATGCAACTTTACCGCCCCTAATAGAAGCGGTAAAGCTGCACTGCCACTCTTCCTCCTCTCAGAGAGGAGGAAAAGTGGCGAATGCTACTTTTCAGCCCCGAATTGTAGCGGTATAGGTGCAGCCCATACAAACCTTTCCCGTGTCTAAGTTTATATCACGTACCTTCTTTAGAACCTTATTTTCAAACACGTTGGATCTATGGGGCCCATTTCCAATAGAATGTATTTCGTCCAAATGGAGCTCATCAATAAATAACCTCTAGCATTTGTCGGTTAAGGCCCGCACCAGATGGGAAAGCAGCAGAGAATTGCACATGAATCAAAGATCTAAATCATTTGTTAGGAAATATTAAGGCCAAGGGACCCATCTTCTAATTGAGTTTTGGGCTACCATTGGATTTTAAATCCACCTCTATCATTTAAGATTTATTTCATTCTGATTCACACAAGACTGTTTCGGTGGTTGGAAAACCGAATCCTTGGATTGTTATTAGTGGGTCCTCGTTCTGGTGCTTCGAACCGTTGAACAGATGATGTGTTGATAACTGTAGAGGGATAAAGCAGCCCTAACCATCTCCGGAAGACCATTATAATAATGGTAGCAGAGTTAATGGCCCACATGTAATTCCTTGAGACTTCGAGGATGACTTAATCTCAATATATAATAAATATTAATAATGACAGATAATATATTTGTCCGTTTTAATAATATTTTTAAAAAAACTTAATTTAATGTGCTGAGATTTATAGTTTTTGATTTTCAACATCATTATAAATATTTTATTAGTCTCTTTTGGGATTCAAGTACGAACACTGATAAAAACTTACTCACGTGGGTCTCACGGTTGTAATATTTGCATCTATGCCTAGAAAATTAAAAATTTACTTTCCTTGTTGTATTAATTGCTTGATCAAATAGAGATAAATATACATACGATTGTCTTAACCACATTTTTATATAAAAAAAAAAAGATACAAAAAGTCAAGTCGATCGGACGGTCGTTCTAATTCTGATTCTCGATATCTTATACATTTTAAGGCATTTTCATTTGTAGGGCTCGGATTTCAGTAATTTGCCTCTTCTTTCTCAATATATGCCCAATTAAGGGTCTTTGGAAAGCTCAATGTTGCTCAAACTAAGACAAGTTAAAACATACAAGAATACTCCGACCGGGTATTGGCTCGGTTCGGACACTGTCGATCCAACCAAATGTGGGGATACCCTGAGATATCAAAAAAAAAAAAAAAAAAAACTATATAAGAATGAAGAGGGTGTTTAGGATGCTATTCACGCAACCCCATTAAAGTGTATTAGCTATTCGATTTCATTCATCATATCAGAAGGCCTTTCACGCGTAAAATTAAAGATATTATAGAAATTGAATTTTTAACTGCTTATTTCTTTTTTCCGAAGTGCGACAAATCTTCTCTTTCACCACCTATTGATGTGGAAAAAGGTATAGCAAAGTATAGAAAGTTTTAGCCCTGCCCAAATAAAATTCCTACGTTTGCCACCGTCTCAAAGAAAGAGATGTGGATAGGGTTGCAAACGGGACGTCTCCTGATCGGAACCATAGTGGACCCGGTCCCGTTCCTAAATAACGGCTCTGGTTTTTACTCGGAACCTTTTTCGTTAGTTCTAGACCCGATTCCGATAGGAAAATCTAGATCCGATTGAGAAACCGGGTTCACCTCGCGGACTGGAATTTAGTTTCAAAATCGATTATAATTTCCCTTTATTCTTCTTTTTTTATTAAAATAAGCAAACTATACAAGTTTTAACGGTGCATCACGTATACTACATCAAGTTTTATACCTAAAAATGTCCCCAAAAAAGCTGATTTTGAGGTACTATTTGCAATATTAAAGGCGCATATGGGTCCCGAGTCCACGTGTCTGAGCCTAATTGGACCGGGAACCGGACCCATTTATCAGTCGGAACCAAAATTGGGATCCGAACCCGGACCCGTTCTTGAATCGGAACCTAAAATAGGTTCGAGACGCGGTGTTTTGCAGTTCCGAACTTCGGAGTAATCGGAGAGTCGGATACCCGTTTGCAACCGTAGATGTGGAGGAGTTACCCAACTACGATGGACATTTACGGATTTTCTCCTTAGACTATTTCAGTAAAAGTTCTCTGATCACTAAGAGAGTTAAAATAGGAAAGAGGGCTCATGTATCACCCATTTCGGATACAGAACTCTTTATCCGTCATTAAGACAATCAAAATAAGGAAGATGGTCAAAATTGAATAAAAAAATCAGCTTCAAGATTGAATTGGAAACCGGACTCTCTCATATATTATAAAAACCCAGATGATATTGATTTTTTACCGTAGGATTTAATCACGAGTGGACACCACCTTATTTGTTCCCTTCTCACTCGCTATCTGCTTCATATTTGGTAAACTTACTTTACCAGTGAAGTAAAGTGAAGGGTTAGTTCAAGAGAAAATAAAAGGAGAGCGGGTCAAATCAAAAGATAGTAAATTCCAAAAATCACCTCATCCTTTTAACAAAATAAAAAGTAGAAAGATATATTCTCAAGCCTCTGAATGAAAGAAAAAAAAAAAAAAAACTGGGGGCTTTCATGGACCACGTTGGGCTTGGCCGAGGAATGCCCAAAGCGGTCCGACTTCTAAACTAGAAGCCTAAGCCTGGCCAAAGATTCAGTCGGGCCTGAAGTTGCCAGCCAGAGCCTAGCCCCGCATGGAAATGATGAAGCCCGCGCCCGACCCATGTTAGACTTACAGAAACATAGAAACGAGTTTCGTACCGGCTCCTAGGCCAGCTCAACCGGTCTGATCATATCACCATCTGTGAGAGGTCACGGGGTTTGAGGCCCCCCTCACTGCTCCCTCCCTTATAATAATTATATGTATATTTGGGCCGTGCTGGTATTCCGGCTCTCAACCACTTAGTTCAAATAAAAGAAAATTGAGCACGACCCATCTATTATTGCCTAAACCCCATGCCAAACCCCAAAGGGCCCGGCCCTATCCACGAGCAACCTTATAAATAAAAAAAAGCTATTCCTTCTAAAAGGGAATCTCAAAAAACTGAACTCTCACCTTTTGCTTTCACCAAACCTTTACTTTTTTTTCTCTCCTATATTGACCATTAACTTCACTTCACAAGTAAAGTAAATTTACCAAACAAGCAATATATTGTGTATTTGTTGTGATTTAATATTACTCCATTTAAAAGTTAATTATACATGGCCATCCGTTACATATTGTTTGGACCTATGCCCCTACCAGTGACCGGAAAAAGAAAAAAAATCGGAGTTAACACCGTCAGCGTTCCAGTGCAGAATTTCCTCCTCTCAGAGAGGTGGAAAAGTGGCAAATGAGACTTTACCGCATTTTATTGCAGCGGTAAAGCTGCAATACCGCCTTTCCTCCCCTCAGAGAGGAGGAAAAGTGGCAAATGAGGCTTTACTGCCCCTTATAGCAGCGGTAAAGTTGCACTGCCACTTTTCCTCCGCTCAGAGAGGAGGAAAAGTGTCGAATGCGGCTTTACCGCCCCTACTAGCGGCGGTAAAGCTGCCTGCCACTTTTCCTCCACTCAGAGAGGAGGAAAAGTGGCGAATGCAACTTTACCGCCCCTAATAGCAGCGGTAAAGCTGCACTGCCACTTTTCCTCCTCTCAGAGAGGAGGAAAAGTGGCGAATGCTACTTTTCAGCCCCGAATTGTAGCGGTATAGGTGCAGCCCATACAAACCTTTCCCGTGTCTAAGTTTATATCACGTACCTTCTTTAGAACCTTATTTTCAAACACGTTGGATCTATGGGGCCCATTTCCAATAGAATGTATTTCGTCCAAATGGAGCTCATCAATAAATAACCTCTAGCATTTGTCGGTTAAGGCCCGCACCAGATGGGAAAGCAGCAGAGAATTGCACATGAATCAAAGATCTAAATCATTTGTTAGGAAATATTAAGGCCAAGGGACCCATCTTTTAATTGAGTTTTGGGCTACCATTGGATTTTAAATCCACCTCTATCATTTAAGATTTATTTCATTCTGATTCACACAAGACTGTTTCGGTGGTTGGAAAACCGAATCCTTGGATTGTTATTAGTGGGTCCTCGTTCTGGTGCTTCGAACCGTTGAACAGATGATGTGTTGATAACTGTAGAGGGATAAAGCAGCCCTAACCATCTCCGGAAGACCATTATAATAATGGTAGCAGAGTTAATGGCCCACATGTAATTCCTTGAGACTTCGAGGATGACTTAATCTCAATATATAATAAATATTAATAATGACAGATAATATATTTGTCCGTTTTAATAATATTTTTAAAAAAACTTAATTTAATGTGCTGAGATTTATAGTTTTTGATTTTCAACATCATTATAAATATTTTATTAGTCTCTTTTGGGATTCAAGTACGAACACTGATAAAAACTTACTCACGTGGGTCTCACGGTTGTAATATTTGTATCTATGCCTAGAAAATTAAAAATTTACTTTCCTTGTTGTATTAATTGCTTGATCAAATAGATATAAATATACATACGATTGTCTTAACCACATTTTTATATAAAAAAAAAAGATACAAAAAGTCAAGTCGATCGGACGGTCCTTCTAATTCCGATTCTCGATATCTTATACATTTTAAGGCATTTTCATTTGTAGGGCTCGGATTTCAGTAATTTGCCTCTTCTTTCTCAATATATGCCCAATTAAGGGTCTTTGGAAAGCTCAATGTTGCTCAAACTAAGACAAGTTAAAACATACAAGAATACTCCGACCGGGTATTGGCTCGGTTCGGACACTGTCGATCCAACCAAATGTGGGGATACCCTGAGATATCAAAAAAAAAAAAAAAAACTATATAAGAATGAAGAGGGTGTTTAGGATGCTATTCACGCAACCCCATTAAAGTGTATTACCTATTCGATTTCAGTCATCATATCAGAAGGCCTTTCACGCGTAAAATTAAAGATATTATAGAAATTGAATTTTTAACTGCTTATTTCTTTTTTCTGAAGTGCGACAAATCTTCTCTTTCACCACCTATTGATGTGGAAAAAGGTATAGCAAAGTATAGAAAGTTTTAGCCCTGCCCAAATAAAATTCCTACGTTTGCCACCGTCTCAAAGAAAGAGATGTGGATAGGGTTGCAAACGGGACGTCTCCTGATCGGAACCATAGTGGACCCGGTCCCGTTCCTAAATAACGGCTCTGGTTTTTACTCGGAACCTTTTTCGTTAGTTCTAGACCCGATTCCGATAGGAAAATCTAGATCCGATTGAGAAACCGGGTTCACCTCGCGGACTGGAATTTAGTTTCAAAATCGATTATAATTTCCCTTTATTCTTCTTTTTTTATTAAAATAAGCAAACTATACAAGTTTTAACGGTGCATCACGTATACTACATCAAGTTTTATACCTAAAAATGTCCCCAAAAAAGCTGATTTTGAGGTACTATTTGCAATATTAAAGGCGCATATGGGTCCCGAGTCCACGTGTCTGAGCCTAATTGGACCGGGAACCGGACCCATTTATCAGTCGGAACCAAAATTGGGATCCGAACCCGGACCCGTTCTTGAATCGGAACCTAAAATAGGTTCGAGACGCGGTGTTTTGCAGTTCCGAACTTCGGAGTAATCGGAGAGTCGGATACCCGTTTGCAACCGTAGATGTGGAGGAGTTACCCAACTACGATGGACATTTACGGATTTTCTCCTTAGACTATTTCAGTAAAAGTTCTCTGATCACTAAGAGAGTTAAAATAGGAAAGAGGGCTCATGTATCACCCATTTCGGATACAGAACTCTTTATCCGTCATTAAGACAATCAAAATAAGGAAGATGGTCAAAATTGAATAAAAAAATCAGCTTCAAGATTGAATTGGAAACCGGACTCTCTCATATATTATAAAAACCCAGATGATATTGATTTTTTACCGTAGGATTTAATCACGAGTGGACACCACCTTATTTGTTCCCTTCTCACTCGCTATCTGCTTCATATTTGGTAAACTTACTTTACCAGTGAAGTAAAGTGAAGGGTTAGTTCAAGAGAAAATAAAAGGAGAGCGGGTCAAATCAAAAGATAGTAAATTCCAAAAATCACCTCATCCTTTTAACAAAATAAAAAGTAGAAAGATATATTCTCAAGCCTCTGAATGAAAGAAAAAAAAAAAAAAAACTGGGGGCTTTCATGGACCACGTTGGGCTTGGCCGAGGAATGCCCAAAGCGGTCCGACTTCTAAACTAGAAGCCTAAGCCTGGCCAAAGATTCAGTCGGGCCTGAAGTTGCCAGCCAGAGCCTAGCCCCGCATGGAAATGATGAAGCCCGCGCCCGACCCATGTTAGACTTACAGAAACATAGAAACGAGTTTCGTACCGGCTCCTAGGCCAGCTCAACCGGTCTGATCATATCACCATCTGTGAGAGGTCACGGGGTTTGAGGCCCCCCTCACTGCTCCCTCCCTTATAATAATTATATGTATATTTGGGCCGTGCTGGTATTCCGGCTCTCAACCACTTAGTTCAAATAAAAGAAAATTGAGCACGACCCATCTATTATTGCCTAAACCCCATGCCAAACCCCAAAGGGCCCGGCCCTATCCACGAGCAACCTTATAAATAAAAAAAAGCTATTCCTTCTAAAAGGGAATCTCAAAAAACTGAACTCTCACCTTTTGCTTTCACCAAACCTTTACTTTTTTTTCTCTCCTATATTGACCATTAACTTCACTTCACAAGTAAAGTAAATTTACCAAACAAGCAATATATTGTGTATTTGTTGTGATTTAATATTACTCCATTTAAAAGTTAATTATACATGGCCATCCGTTACATATTGTTTGGACCTATGCCCCTACCAGTGACCGGAAAAAGAAAAAAAATCGGAGTTAACACCGTCAGCGTTCCAGTGCAGAATTTCCTCCTCTCAGAGAGGTGGAAAAGTGGCAAATGAGACTTTACCGCATTTTATTGCAGCGGTAAAGCTGCAATACCGCCTTTCCTCCCCTCAGAGAGGAGGAAAAGTGGCAAATGAGGCTTTACTGCCCCTTATAGCAGCGGTAAAGTTGCACTGCCACTTTTCCTCCGCTCAGAGAGGAGGAAAAGTGTCGAATGCGGCTTTACCGCCCCTACTAGCGGCGGTAAAGCTGCCTGCCACTTTTCCTCCACTCAGAGAGGAGGAAAAGTGGCGAATGCAACTTTACCGCCCCTAATAGCAGCGGTAAAGCTGCACTGCCACTTTTCCTCCTCTCAGAGAGGAGGAAAAGTGGCGAATGCTACTTTTCAGCCCCGAATTGTAGCGGTATAGGTGCAGCCCATACAAACCTTTCCCGTGTCTAAGTTTATATCACGTACCTTCTTTAGAACCTTATTTTCAAACACGTTGGATCTATGGGGCCCATTTCCAATAGAATGTATTTCGTCCAAATGGAGCTCATCAATAAATAACCTCTAGCATTTGTCGGTTAAGGCCCGCACCAGATGGGAAAGCAGCAGAGAATTGCACATGAATCAAAGATCTAAATCATTTGTTAGGAAATATTAAGGCCAAGGGACCCATCTTTTAATTGAGTTTTGGGCTACCATTGGATTTTAAATCCACCTCTATCATTTAAGATTTATTTCATTCTGATTCACACAAGACTGTTTCGGTGGTTGGAAAACCGAATCCTTGGATTGTTATTAGTGGGTCCTCGTTCTGGTGCTTCGAACCGTTGAACAGATGATGTGTTGATAACTGTAGAGGGATAAAGCAGCCCTAACCATCTCCGGAAGACCATTATAATAATGGTAGCAGAGTTAATGGCCCACATGTAATTCCTTGAGACTTCGAGGATGACTTAATCTCAATATATAATAAATATTAATAATGACAGATAATATATTTGTCCGTTTTAATAATATTTTTAAAAAAACTTAATTTAATGTGCTGAGATTTATAGTTTTTGATTTTCAACATCATTATAAATATTTTATTAGTCTCTTTTGGGATTCAAGTACGAACACTGATAAAAACTTACTCACGTGGGTCTCACGGTTGTAATATTTGTATCTATGCCTAGAAAATTAAAAATTTACTTTCCTTGTTGTATTAATTGCTTGATCAAATAGATATAAATATACATACGATTGTCTTAACCACATTTTTATATAAAAAAAAAAGATACAAAAAGTCAAGTCGATCGGACGGTCCTTCTAATTCCGATTCTCGATATCTTATACATTTTAAGGCATTTTCATTTGTAGGGCTCGGATTTCAGTAATTTGCCTCTTCTTTCTCAATATATGCCCAATTAAGGGTCTTTGGAAAGCTCAATGTTGCTCAAACTAAGACAAGTTAAAACATACAAGAATACTCCGACCGGGTATTGGCTCGGTTCGGACACTGTCGATCCAACCAAATGTGGGGATACCCTGAGATATCAAAAAAAAAAAAAAAAACTATATAAGAATGAAGAGGGTGTTTAGGATGCTATTCACGCAACCCCATTAAAGTGTATTACCTATTCGATTTCAGTCATCATATCAGAAGGCCTTTCACGCGTAAAATTAAAGATATTATAGAAATTGAATTTTTAACTGCTTATTTCTTTTTTCTGAAGTGCGACAAATCTTCTCTTTCACCACCTATTGATGTGGAAAAAGGTATAGCAAAGTATAGAAAGTTTTAGCCCTGCCCAAATAAAATTCCTACGTTTGCCACCGTCTCAAAGAAAGAGATGTGGATAGGGTTGCAAACGGGACGTCTCCTGATCGGAACCATAGTGGACCCGGTCCCGTTCCTAAATAACGGCTCTGGTTTTTACTCGGAACCTTTTTCGTTAGTTCTAGACCCGATTCCGATAGGAAAATCTAGATCCGATTGAGAAACCGGGTTCACCTCGCGGACTGGAATTTAGTTTCAAAATCGATTATAATTTCCCTTTATTCTTCTTTTTTTATTAAAATAAGCAAACTATACAAGTTTTAACGGTGCATCACGTATACTACATCAAGTTTTATACCTAAAAATGTCCCCAAAAAAGCTGATTTTGAGGTACTATTTGCAATATTAAAGGCGCATATGGGTCCCGAGTCCACGTGTCTGAGCCTAATTGGACCGGGAACCGGACCCATTTATCAGTCGGAACCAAAATTGGGATCCGAACCCGGACCCGTTCTTGAATCGGAACCTAAAATAGGTTCGAGACGCGGTGTTTTGCAGTTCCGAACTTCGGAGTAATCGGAGAGTCGGATACCCGTTTGCAACCGTAGATGTGGAGGAGTTACCCAACTACGATGGACATTTACGGATTTTCTCCTTAGACTATTTCAGTAAAAGTTCTCTGATCACTAAGAGAGTTAAAATAGGAAAGAGGGCTCATGTATCACCCATTTCGGATACAGAACTCTTTATCCGTCATTAAGACAATCAAAATAAGGAAGATGGTCAAAATTGAATAAAAAAATCAGCTTCAAGATTGAATTGGAAACCGGACTCTCTCATATATTATAAAAACCCAGATGATATTGATTTTTTACCGTAGGATTTAATCACGAGTGGACACCACCTTATTTGTTCCCTTCTCACTCGCTATCTGCTTCATATTTGGTAAACTTACTTTACCAGTGAAGTAAAGTGAAGGGTTAGTTCAAGAGAAAATAAAAGGAGAGCGGGTCAAATCAAAAGATAGTAAATTCCAAAAATCACCTCATCCTTTTAACAAAATAAAAAGTAGAAAGATATATTCTCAAGCCTCTGAATGAAAGAAAAAAAAAAAAAAAACTGGGGGCTTTCATGGACCACGTTGGGCTTGGCCGAGGAATGCCCAAAGCGGTCCGACTTCTAAACTAGAAGCCTAAGCCTGGCCAAAGATTCAGTCGGGCCTGAAGTTGCCAGCCAGAGCCTAGCCCCGCATGGAAATGATGAAGCCCGCGCCCGACCCATGTTAGACTTACAGAAACATAGAAACGAGTTTCGTACCGGCTCCTAGGCCAGCTCAACCGGTCTGATCATATCACCATCTGTGAGAGGTCACGGGGTTTGAGGCCCCCCTCACTGCTCCCTCCCTTATAATAATTATATGTATATTTGGGCCGTGCTGGTATTCCGGCTCTCAACCACTTAGTTCAAATAAAAGAAAATTGAGCACGACCCATCTATTATTGCCTAAACCCCATGCCAAACCCCAAAGGGCCCGGCCCTATCCACGAGCAACCTTATAAATAAAAAAAAGCTATTCCTTCTAAAAGGGAATCTCAAAAAACTGAACTCTCACCTTTTGCTTTCACCAAACCTTTACTTTTTTTTCTCTCCTATATTGACCATTAACTTCACTTCACAAGTAAAGTAAATTTACCAAACAAGCAATATATTGTGTATTTGTTGTGATTTAATATTACTCCATTTAAAAGTTAATTATACATGGCCATCCGTTACATATTGTTTGGACCTATGCCCCTACCAGTGACCGGAAAAAGAAAAAAAATCGGAGTTAACACCGTCAGCGTTCCAGTGCAGAATTTCCTCCTCTCAGAGAGGTGGAAAAGTGGCAAATGAGACTTTACCGCATTTTATTGCAGCGGTAAAGCTGCAATACCGCCTTTCCTCCCCTCAGAGAGGAGGAAAAGTGGCAAATGAGGCTTTACTGCCCCTTATAGCAGCGGTAAAGTTGCACTGCCACTTTTCCTCCGCTCAGAGAGGAGGAAAAGTGTCGAATGCGGCTTTACCGCCCCTACTAGCGGCGGTAAAGCTGCCTGCCACTTTTCCTCCACTCAAAGAGGAGGAAAAGTGGCGAATGCAACTTTACCGCCCCTAATAGCAGCGGTAAAGCTGCACTGCCACTTTTCCTCCTCTCAGAGAGGAGGAAAAGTGGCGAATGCTACTTTTCAGCCCCGAATTGTAGCGGTATAGGTGCAGCCCATACAAACCTTTCCCGTGTCTAAGTTTATATCACGTACCTTCTTTAGAACCTTATTTTCAAACACGTTGGATCTATGGGGCCCATTTCCAATAGAATGTATTTCGTCCAAATGGAGCTCATCAATAAATAACCTCTAGCATTTGTCGGTTAAGGCCCGCACCAGATGGGAAAGCAGCAGAGAATTGCACATGAATCAAAGATCTAAATCATTTGTTAGGAAATATTAAGGCCAAGGGACCCATCTTTTAATTGAGTTTTGGGCTACCATTGGATTTTAAATCCACCTCTATCATTTAAGATTTATTTCATTCTGATTCACACAAGACTGTTTCGGTGGTTGGAAAACCGAATCCTTGGATTGTTATTAGTGGGTCCTCGTTCTGGTGCTTCGAACCGTTGAACAGATGATGTGTTGATAACTGTAGAGGGATAAAGCAGCCCTAACCATCTCCGGAAGACCATTATAATAATGGTAGCAGAGTTAATGGCCCACATGTAATTCCTTGAGACTTCGAGGATGACTTAATCTCAATATATAATAAATATTAATAATGACAGATAATATATTTGTCCGTTTTAATAATATTTTTAAAAAAACTTAATTTAATGTGCTGAGATTTATAGTTTTTGATTTTCAACATCATTATAAATATTTTATTAGTCTCTTTTGGGATTCAAGTACGAACACTGATAAAAACTTACTCACGTGGGTCTCACGGTTGTAATATTTGTATCTATGCCTAGAAAATTAAAAATTTACTTTCCTTGTTGTATTAATTGCTTGATCAAATAGATATAAATATACATACGATTGTCTTAACCACATTTTTATATAAAAAAAAAAGATACAAAAAGTCAAGTCGATCGGACGGTCCTTCTAATTCCGATTCTCGATATCTTATACATTTTAAGGCATTTTCATTTGTAGGGCTCGGATTTCAGTAATTTGCCTCTTCTTTCTCAATATATGCCCAATTAAGGGTCTTTGGAAAGCTCAATGTTGCTCAAACTAAGACAAGTTAAAACATACAAGAATACTCCGACCGGGTATTGGCTCGGTTCGGACACTGTCGATCCAACCAAATGTGGGGATACCCTGAGATATCAAAAAAAAAAAAAAAAACTATATAAGAATGAAGAGGGTGTTTAGGATGCTATTCACGCAACCCCATTAAAGTGTATTACCTATTCGATTTCAGTCATCATATCAGAAGGCCTTTCACGCGTAAAATTAAAGATATTATAGAAATTGAATTTTTAACTGCTTATTTCTTTTTTCTGAAGTGCGACAAATCTTCTCTTTCACCACCTATTGATGTGGAAAAAGGTATAGCAAAGTATAGAAAGTTTTAGCCCTGCCCAAATAAAATTCCTACGTTTGCCACCGTCTCAAAGAAAGAGATGTGGATAGGGTTGCAAACGGGACGTCTCCTGATCGGAACCATAGTGGACCCGGTCCCGTTCCTAAATAACGGCTCTGGTTTTTACTCGGAACCTTTTTCGTTAGTTCTAGACCCGATTCCGATAGGAAAATCTAGATCCGATTGAGAAACCGGGTTCACCTCGCGGACTGGAATTTAGTTTCAAAATCGATTATAATTTCCCTTTATTCTTCTTTTTTTATTAAAATAAGCAAACTATACAAGTTTTAACGGTGCATCACGTATACTACATCAAGTTTTATACCTAAAAATGTCCCCAAAAAAGCTGATTTTGAGGTACTATTTGCAATATTAAAGGCGCATATGGGTCCCGAGTCCACGTGTCTGAGCCTAATTGGACCGGGAACCGGACCCATTTATCAGTCGGAACCAAAATTGGGATCCGAACCCGGACCCGTTCTTGAATCGGAACCTAAAATAGGTTCGAGACGCGGTGTTTTGCAGTTCCGAACTTCGGAGTAATCGGAGAGTCGGATACCCGTTTGCAACCGTAGATGTGGAGGAGTTACCCAACTACGATGGACATTTACGGATTTTCTCCTTAGACTATTTCAGTAAAAGTTCTCTGATCACTAAGAGAGTTAAAATAGGAAAGAGGGCTCATGTATCACCCATTTCGGATACAGAACTCTTTATCCGTCATTAAGACAATCAAAATAAGGAAGATGGTCAAAATTGAATAAAAAAATCAGCTTCAAGATTGAATTGGAAACCGGACTCTCTCATATATTATAAAAACCCAGATGATATTGATTTTTTACCGTAGGATTTAATCACGAGTGGACACCACCTTATTTGTTCCCTTCTCACTCGCTATCTGCTTCATATTTGGTAAACTTACTTTACCAGTGAAGTAAAGTGAAGGGTTAGTTCAAGAGAAAATAAAAGGAGAGCGGGTCAAATCAAAAGATAGTAAATTCCAAAAATCACCTCATCCTTTTAACAAAATAAAAAGTAGAAAGATATATTCTCAAGCCTCTGAATGAAAGAAAAAAAAAAAAAAAACTGGGGGCTTTCATGGACCACGTTGGGCTTGGCCGAGGAATGCCCAAAGCGGTCCGACTTCTAAACTAGAAGCCTAAGCCTGGCCAAAGATTCAGTCGGGCCTGAAGTTGCCAGCCAGAGCCTAGCCCCGCATGGAAATGATGAAGCCCGCGCCCGACCCATGTTAGACTTACAGAAACATAGAAACGAGTTTCGTACCGGCTCCTAGGCCAGCTCAACCGGTCTGATCATATCACCATCTGTGAGAGGTCACGGGGTTTGAGGCCCCCCTCACTGCTCCCTCCCTTATAATAATTATATGTATATTTGGGCCGTGCTGGTATTCCGGCTCTCAACCACTTAGTTCAAATAAAAGAAAATTGAGCACGACCCATCTATTATTGCCTAAACCCCATGCCAAACCCCAAAGGGCCCGGCCCTATCCACGAGCAACCTTATAAATAAAAAAAAGCTATTCCTTCTAAAAGGGAATCTCAAAAAACTGAACTCTCACCTTTTGCTTTCACCAAACCTTTACTTTTTTTTCTCTCCTATATTGACCATTAACTTCACTTCACAAGTAAAGTAAATTTACCAAACAAGCAATATATTGTGTATTTGTTGTGATTTAATATTACTCCATTTAAAAGTTAATTATACATGGCCATCCGTTACATATTGTTTGGACCTATGCCCCTACCAGTGACCGGAAAAAGAAAAAAAATCGGAGTTAACACCGTCAGCGTTCCAGTGCAGAATTTCCTCCTCTCAGAGAGGTGGAAAAGTGGCAAATGAGACTTTACCGCATTTTATTGCAGCGGTAAAGCTGCAATACCGCCTTTCCTCCCCTCAGAGAGGAGGAAAAGTGGCAAATGAGGCTTTACTGCCCCTTATAGCAGCGGTAAAGTTGCACTGCCACTTTTCCTCCGCTCAGAGAGGAGGAAAAGTGTCGAATGCGGCTTTACCGCCCCTACTAGCGGCGGTAAAGCTGCCTGCCACTTTTCCTCCACTCAGAGAGGAGGAAAAGTGGCGAATGCAACTTTACCGCCCCTAATAGCAGCGGTAAAGCTGCACTGCCACTTTTCCTCCTCTCAGAGAGGAGGAAAAGTGGCGAATGCTACTTTTCAGCCCCGAATTGTAGCGGTATAGGTGCAGCCCATACAAACCTTTCCCGTGTCTAAGTTTATATCACGTACCTTCTTTAGAACCTTATTTTCAAACACGTTGGATCTATGGGGCCCATTTCCAATAGAATGTATTTCGTCCAAATGGAGCTCGTCAATAAATAACCTCTAGCATTTGTCGGTTAAGGCCCGCACCAGATGGGAAAGCAGCAGAGAATTGCACATGAATCAAAGATCTAAATCATTTGTTAGGAAATATTAAGGCCAAGGGACCCATCTTTTAATTGAGTTTTGGGCTACCATTGGATTTTAAATCCACCTCTATCATTTAAGATTTATTTCATTCTGATTCACACAAGACTGTTTCGGTGGTTGGAAAACCGAATCCTTGGATTGTTATTAGTGGGTCCTCGTTCTGGTGCTTCGAACCGTTGAACAGATGATGTGTTGATAACTGTAGAGGGATAAAGCAGCCCTAACCATCTCCGGAAGACCATTATAATAATGGTAGCAGAGTTAATGGCCCACATGTAATTCCTTGAGACTTCGAGGATGACTTAATCTCAATATATAATAAATATTAATAATGACAGATAATATATTTGTCCGTTTTAATAATATTTTTAAAAAAACTTAATTTAATGTGCTGAGATTTATAGTTTTTGATTTTCAACATCATTATAAATATTTTATTAGTCTCTTTTGGGATTCAAGTACGAACACTGATAAAAACTTACTCACGTGGGTCTCACGGTTGTAATATTTGTATCTATGCGTAGAAAATTAAAAATTTACTTTCCTTGTTGTATTAATTGCTTGATCAAATAGATATAAATATACATACGATTGTCTTAACCACATTTTTATATAAAAAAAAAAGATACAAAAAGTCAAGTCGATCGGACGGTCCTTCTAATTCCGATTCTCGATATCTTATACATTTTAAGGCATTTTCATTTGTAGGGCTCGGATTTCAGTAATTTGCCTCTTCTTTCTCAATATATGCCCAATTAAGGGTCTTTGGAAAGCTCAATGTTGCTCAAACTAAGACAAGTTAAAACATACAAGAATACTCCGACCGGGTATTGGCTCGGTTCGGACACTGTCGATCCAACCAAATGTGGGGATACCCTGAGATATCAAAAAAAAAAAAAAAAACTATATAAGAATGAAGAGGGTGTTTAGGATGCTATTCACGCAACCCCATTAAAGTGTATTACCTATTCGATTTCAGTCATCATATCAGAAGGCCTTTCACGCGTAAAATTAAAGATATTATAGAAATTGAATTTTTAACTGCTTATTTCTTTTTTCTGAAGTGCGACAAATCTTCTCTTTCACCACCTATTGATGTGGAAAAAGGTATAGCAAAGTATAGAAAGTTTTAGCCCTGCCCAAATAAAATTCCTACGTTTGCCACCGTCTCAAAGAAAGAGATGTGGATAGGGTTGCAAACGGGACGTCTCCTGATCGGAACCATAGTGGACCCGGTCCCGTTCCTAAATAACGGCTCTGGTTTTTACTCGGAACCTTTTTCGTTAGTTCTAGACCCGATTCCGATAGGAAAATCTAGATCCGATTGAGAAACCGGGTTCACCTCGCGGACTGGAATTTAGTTTCAAAATCGATTATAATTTCCCTTTATTCTTCTTTTTTTATTAAAATAAGCAAACTATACAAGTTTTAACGGTGCATCACGTATACTACATCAAGTTTTATACCTAAAAATGTCCCCAAAAAAGCTGATTTTGAGGTACTATTTGCAATATTAAAGGCGCATATGGGTCCCGAGTCCACGTGTCTGAGCCTAATTGGACCGGGAACCGGACCCATTTATCAGTCGGAACCAAAATTGGGATCCGAACCCGGACCCGTTCTTGAATCGGAACCTAAAATAGGTTCGAGACGCGGTGTTTTGCAGTTCCGAACTTCGGAGTAATCGGAGAGTCGGATACCCGTTTGCAACCGTAGATGTGGAGGAGTTACCCAACTACGATGGACATTTACGGATTTTCTCCTTAGACTATTTCAGTAAAAGTTCTCTGATCACTAAGAGAGTTAAAATAGGAAAGAGGGCTCATGTATCACCCATTTCGGATACAAAACTCTTTATCCGTCATTAAGACAATCAAAATAAGGAAGATGGTCAAAATTGAATAAAAAAATCAGCTTCAAGATTGAATTGGAAACCGGACTCTCTCATATATTATAAAAACCCAGATGATATTGATTTTTTACCGTAGGATTTAATCACGAGTGGACACCACCTTATTTGTTCCCTTCTCACTCGCTATCTGCTTCATATTTGGTAAACTTACTTTGCCAGTGAAGTAAAGTGAAGGGTTAGTTCAAGAGAAAATAAAAGGAGAGCGGGTCAAATCAAAAGATAGTAAATTCCAAAAATCACCTCATCCTTTTAACAAAATAAAAAGTAGAAAGATATATTCTCAAGCCTCTGAATGAAAGAAAAAAAAAAAAAAACTGGGGGCTTTCATGGACCACGTTGGGCTTGGCCGAGGAATGCCCAAAGCGGTCCGACTTCTAAACTAGAAGCCTAAGCCTGGCCAAAGATTCAGTCGGGCCTGAAGTTGCCAGCCAGAGCCTAGCCCCGCATGGAAATGATGAAGCCCGCGCCCGACCCATGTTAGACTTACAGAAACATAGAAACGAGTTTCGTACCGGCTCCTAGGCCAGCTCAACCGGTCTGATCATATCACCATCTGTGAGAGGTCACGGGGTTTGAGGCCCCCCTCACTGCTCCCTCCCTTATAATAATTATATGTATATTTGGGCCGTGCTGGTATTCCGGCTCTCAACCACTTAGTTCAAATAAAAGAAAATTGAGCACGACCCATCTATTATTGCCTAAACCCCATGCCAAACCCCAAAGGGCCCGGCCCTATCCACGAGCAACCTTATAAATAAAAAAAAGCTATTCCTTCTAAAAGGGAATCTCAAAAAACTGAACTCTCACCTTTTGCTTTCACCAAACCTTTACTTTTTTTTCTCTCCTATATTGACCATTAACTTCACTTCACAAGTAAAGTAAATTTACCAAACAAGCAATATATTGTGTATTTGTTGTGATTTAATATTACTCCATTTAAAAGTTAATTATACATGGCCATCCGTTACATATTGTTTGGACCTATGCCCCTACCAGTGACCGGAAAAAGAAAAAAAATCGGAGTTAACACCGTCAGCGTTCCAGTGCAGAATTTCCTCCTCTCAGAGAGGTGGAAAAGTGGCAAATGAGACTTTACCGCATTTTATTGCAGCGGTAAAGCTGCAATACCGCCTTTCCTCCCCTCAGAGAGGAGGAAAAGTGGCAAATGAGGCTTTACTGCCCCTTATAGCAGCGGTAAAGTTGCACTGCCACTTTTCCTCCGCTCAGAGAGGAGGAAAAGTGTCGAATGCGGCTTTACCGCCCCTACTAGCGGCGGTAAAGCTGCCTGCCACTTTTCCTCCACTCAGAGAGGAGGAAAAGTGGCGAATGCAACTTTACCGCCCCTAATAGCAGCGGTAAAGCTGCACTGCCACTTTTCCTCCTCTCAGAGAGGAGGAAAAGTGGCGAATGCTACTTTTCAGCCCCGAATTGTAGCGGTATAGGTGCAGCCCATACAAACCTTTCCCGTGTCTAAGTTTATATCACGTACCTTCTTTAGAACCTTATTTTCAAACACGTTGGATCTATGGGGCCCATTTCCAATAGAATGTATTTCGTCCAAATGGAGCTCATCAATAAATAACCTCTAGCATTTGTCGGTTAAGGCCCGCACCAGATGGGAAAGCAGCAGAGAATTGCACATGAATCAAAGATCTAAATCATTTGTTAGGAAATATTAAGGCCAAGGGACCCATCTTTTAATTGAGTTTTGGGCTACCATTGGATTTTAAATCCACCTCTATCATTTAAGATTTATTTCATTCTGATTCACACAAGACTGTTTCGGTGGTTGGAAAACCGAATCCTTGGATTGTTATTAGTGGGTCCTCGTTCTGGTGCTTCGAACCGTTGAACAGATGATGTGTTGATAACTGTAGAGGGATAAAGCAGCCCTAACCATCTCCGGAAGACCATTATAATAATGGTAGCAGAGTTAATGGCCCACATGTAATTCCTTGAGACTTCGAGGATGACTTAATCTCAATATATAATAAATATTAATAATGACAGATAATATATTTGTCCGTTTTAATAATATTTTTAAAAAAACTTAATTTAATGTGCTGAGATTTATAGTTTTTGATTTTCAACATCATTATAAATATTTTATTAGTCTCTTTTGGGATTCAAGTACGAACACTGATAAAAACTTACTCACGTGGGTCTCACGGTTGTAATATTTGTATCTATGCCTAGAAAATTAAAAATTTACTTTCCTTGTTGTATTAATTGCTTGATCAAATAGATATAAATATACATACGATTGTCTTAACCACATTTTTATATAAAAAAAAAAGATACAAAAAGTCAAGTCGATCGGACGGTCCTTCTAATTCCGATTCTCGATATCTTATACATTTTAAGGCATTTTCATTTGTAGGGCTCGGATTTCAGTAATTTGCCTCTTCTTTCTCAATATATGCCCAATTAAGGGTCTTTGGAAAGCTCAATGTTGCTCAAACTAAGACAAGTTAAAACATACAAGAATACTCCGACCGGGTATTGGCTCGGTTCGGACACTGTCGATCCAACCAAATGTGGGGATACCCTGAGATATCAAAAAAAAAAAAAAAAAACTATATAAGAATGAAGAGGGTGTTTAGGATGCTATTCACGCAACCCCATTAAAGTGTATTACCTATTCGATTTCAGTCATCATATCAGAAGGCCTTTCACGCGTAAAATTAAAGATATTATAGATATTGAATTTTTAACTGCTTATTTCTTTTTTCTGAAGTGCGACAAATCTTCTCTTTCACCACCTATTGATGTGGAAAAAGGTATAGCAAAGTATAGAAAGTTTTAGCCCTGCCCAAATAAAATTCCTACGTTTGCCACCGTCTCAAAGAAAGAGATGTGGATAGGGTTGCAAACGGGACGTCTCCTGATCGGAACCATAGTGGACCCGGTCCCGTTCCTAAATAACGGCTCTGGTTTTTACTCGGAACCTTTTTCGTTAGTTCTAGACCCGATTCCGATAGGAAAATCTAGATCCGATTGAGAAACCGGGTTCACCTCGCGGACTGGAATTTAGTTTCAAAATCGATTATAATTTCCCTTTATTCTTCTTTTTTTATTAAAATAAGCAAACTATACAAGTTTTAACGGTGCATCACGTATACTACATCAAGTTTTATACCTAAAAATGTCCCCAAAAAAGCTGATTTTGAGGTACTATTTGCAATATTAAAGGCGCATATGGGTCCCGAGTCCACGTGTCTGAGCCTAATTGGACCGGGAACCGGACCCATTTATCAGTCGGAACCAAAATTGGGATCCGAACCCGGACCCGTTCTTGAATCGGAACCTAAAATAGGTTCGAGACTCGGTGTTTTGCAGTTCCGAACTTCGGAGTAATCGGAGAGTCGGATACCCGTTTGCAACCGTAGATGTGGAGGAGTTACCCAACTACGATGGACATTTACGGATTTTCTCCTTAGACTATTTCAGTAAAAGTTCTCTGATCACTAAGAGAGTTAAAATAGGAAAGAGGGCTCATGTATCACCCATTTCGGATACAAAACTCTTTATCCGTCATTAAGACAATCAAAATAAGGAAGATGGTCAAAATTGAATAAAAAAATCAGCTTCAAGATTGAATTGGAAACCGGACTCTCTCATATATTATAAAAACCCAGATGATATTGATTTTTTACCGTAGGATTTAATCACGAGTGGACACCACCTTATTTGTTCCCTTCTCACTCGCTATCTGCTTCATATTTGGTAAACTTACTTTACCAGTGAAGTAAAGTGAAGGGTTAGTTCAAGAGAAAATAAAAGGAGAGCGGGTCAAATCAAAAGATAGTAAATTCCAAAAATCACCTCATCCTTTTAACAAAATAAAAAGTAGAAAGATATATTCTCAAGCCTCTGAATGAAAGAAAAAAAAAAAAAAACTGGGGGCTTTCATGGACCACGTTGGGCTTGGTCGAGGAATGCCCAAAGCGGTCCGACTTCTAAACTAGAAGCCTAAGCCTGGCCAAAGATTCAGTCGGGCCTGAAGTTGCCAGCCAGAGCCTAGCCCCGCATGGAAATGATGAAGCCCGCGCCCGACCCATGTTAGACTTACAGAAACATAGAAACGAGTTTCGTACCGGCTCCTAGGCCAGCTCAACCGGTCTGATCATATCACCATCTGTGAGAGGTCACGGGGTTTGAGGCCCCCCTCACTGCTCCCTCCCTTATAATAATTATATGTATATTTGGGCCGTGCTGGTATTCCGGCTCTCAACCACTTAGTTCAAATAAAAGAAAATTGAGCACGACCCATCTATTATTGCCTAAACCCCATGCCAAACCCCAAAGGGCCCGGCCCTATCCACGAGCAACCTTATAAATAAAAAAAAGCTATTCCTTCTAAAAGGGAATCTCAAAAAACTGAACTCTCACCTTTTGCTTTCACCAAACCTTTACTTTTTTTTCTCTCCTATATTGACCATTAACTTCACTTCACAAGTAAAGTAAATTTACCAAACAAGCAATATATTGTGTATTTGTTGTGATTTAATATTACTCCATTTAAAAGTTAATTATACATGGCCATCCGTTACATATTGTTTGGACCTATGCCCCTACCAGTGACCGGAAAAAGAAAAAAAATCGGAGTTAACACCGTCAGCGTTCCAGTGCAGAATTTCCTCCTCTCAGAGAGGTGGAAAAGTGGCAAATGAGACTTTACCGCATTTTATTGCAGCGGTAAAGCTGCAATACCGCCTTTCCTCCCCTCAGAGAGGAGGAAAAGTGGCAAATGAGGCTTTACTGCCCCTTATAGCAGCGGTAAAGTTGCACTGCCACTTTTCCTCCGCTCAGAGAGGAGGAAAAGTGTCGAATGCGGCTTTACCGCCCCTACTAGCGGCGGTAAAGCTGCCTGCCACTTTTCCTCCACTCAGAGAGGAGGAAAAGTGGCGAATGCAACTTTACCGCCCCTAGTAGCAGCGGTAAAGCTGCACTGCCACTTTTCCTCCTCTCAGAGAGGAGGAAAAGTGGCGAATGCTACTTTTCAGCCCCGAATTGTAGCGGTATAGGTGCAGCCCATACAAACCTTTCCCGTGTCTAAGTTTATATCACGTACCTTCTTTAGAACCTTATTTTCAAACACGTTGGATCTATGGGGCCCATTTCCAATAGAATGTATTTCGTCCAAATGGAGCTCATCAATAAATAACCTCTAGCATTTGTCGGTTAAGGCCCGCACCAGATGGGAAAGCAGCAGAGAATTGCACATGAATCAAAGATCTAAATCATTTGTTAGGAAATATTAAGGCCAAGGGACCCATCTTTTAATTGAGTTTTGGGCTACCATTGGATTTTAAATCCACCTCTATCATTTAAGATTTATTTCATTCTGATTCACACAAGACTGTTTCGGTGGTTGGAAAACCGAATCCTTGGATTGTTATTAGTGGGTCCTCGTTCTGGTGCTTCGAACCGTTGAACAGATGATGTGTTGATAACTGTAGAGGGATAAAGCAGCCCTAACCATCTCCGGAAGACCATTATAATAATGGTAGCAGAGTTAATGGCCCACATGTAATTCCTTGAGACTTCGAGGATGACTTAATCTCAATATATAATAAATATTAATAATGACAGATAATATATTTGTCCGTTTTAATAATATTTTTAAAAAAACTTAATTTAATGTGCTGAGATTTATAGTTTTTGATTTTCAACATCATTATAAATATTTTATTAGTCTCTTTTGGGATTCAAGTACGAACACTGATAAAAACTTACTCACGTGGGTCTCACGGTTGTAATATTTGTATCTATGCCTAGAAAATTAAAAATTTACTTTCCTTGTTGTATTAATTGCTTGATCAAATAGATATAAATATACATACGATTGTCTTAACCACATTTTTATATAAAAAAAAAAGATACAAAAAGTCAAGTCGATCGGACGGTCCTTCTAATTCCGATTCTCGATATCTTATACATTTTAAGGCATTTTCATTTGTAGGGCTCGGATTTCAGTAATTTGCCTCTTCTTTCTCAATATATGCCCAATTAAGGGTCTTTGGAAAGCTCAATGTTGCTCAAACTAAGACAAGTTAAAACATACAAGAATACTCCGACCGGGTATTGGCTCGGTTCGGACACTGTCGATCCAACCAAATGTGGGGATACCCTGAGATATCAAAAAAAAAAAAAAAACTATATAAGAATGAAGAGGGTGTTTAGGATGCTATTCACGCAACCCCATTAAAGTGTATTACCTATTCGATTTCAGTCATCATATCAGAAGGCCTTTCACGCGTAAAATTAAAGATATTATAGAAATTGAATTTTTAACTGCTTATTTCTTTTTTCTGAAGTGCGACAAATCTTCTCTTTCACCACCTATTGATGTGGAAAAAGGTATAGCAAAGTATAGAAAGTTTTAGCCCTGCCCAAATAAAATTCCTACGTTTGCCACCGTCTCAAAGAAAGAGATGTGGATAGGGTTGCAAACGGGACGTCTCCTGATCGGAACCATAGTGGACCCGGTCCCGTTCCTAAATAACGGCTCTGGTTTTTACTCGGAACCTTTTTCGTTAGTTCTAGACCCGATTCCGATAGGAAAATCTAGATCCGATTGAGAAACCGGGTTCACCTCGCGGACTGGAATTTAGTTTCAAAATCGATTATAATTTCCCTTTATTCTTCTTTTTTTATTAAAATAAGCAAACTATACAAGTTTTAACGGTGCATCACGTATACTACATCAAGTTTTATACCTAAAAATGTCCCCAAAAAAGCTGATTTTGAGGTACTATTTGCAATATTAAAGGCGCATATGGGTCCCGAGTCCACGTGTCTGAGCCTAATTGGACCGGGAACCGGACCCATTTATCAGTCGGAACCAAAATTGGGATCCGAACCCGGACCCGTTCTTGAATCGGAACCTAAAATAGGTTCGAGACGCGGTGTTTTGCAGTTCCGAACTTCGGAGTAATCGGAGAGTCGGATACCCGTTTGCAACCGTAGATGTGGAGGAGTTACCCAACTACGATGGACATTTACGGATTTTCTCCTTAGACTATTTCAGTAAAAGTTCTCTGATCACTAAGAGAGTTAAAATAGGAAAGAGGGCTCATGTATCACCCATTTCGGATACAAAACTCTTTATCCGTCATTAAGACAATCAAAATAAGGAAGATGGTCAAAATTGAATAAAAAAATCAGCTTCAAGATTGAATTGGAAACCGGACTCTCTCATATATTATAAAAACCCAGATGATATTGATTTTTTACCGTAGGATTTAATCACGAGTGGACACCACCTTATTTGTTCCCTTCTCACTCGCTATCTGCTTCATATTTGGTAAACTTACTTTACCAGTGAAGTAAAGTGAAGGGTTAGTTCAAGAGAAAATAAAAGGAGAGCGGGTCAAATCAAAAGATAGTAAATTCCAAAAATCACCTCATCCTTTTAACAAAATAAAAAGTAGAAAGATATATTCTCAAGCCTCTGAATGAAAGAAAAAAAAAAAAAAAACTGGGGGCTTTCATGGACCACGTTGGGCTTGGCCGAGGAATGCCCAAAGCGGTCCGACTTCTAAACTAGAAGCCTAAGCCTGGCCAAAGATTCAGTCGGGCCTGAAGTTGCCAGCCAGAGCCTAGCCCCGCATGGAAATGATGAAGCCCGCGCCCGACCCATGTTAGACTTACAGAAACATAGAAACGAGTTTCGTACCGGCTCCTAGGCCAGCTCAACCGGTCTGATCATATCACCATCTGTGAGAGGTCACGGGGTTTGAGGCCCCCCTCACTGCTCCCTCCCTTATAATAATTATATGTATATTTGGGCCGTGCTGGTATTCCGGCTCTCAACCACTTAGTTCAAATAAAAGAAAATTGAGCACGACCCATCTATTATTGCCTAAACCCCATGCCAAACCCCAAAGGGCCCGGCCCTATCCACGAGCAACCTTATAAATAAAAAAAAGCTATTCCTTCTAAAAGGGAATCTCAAAAAACTGAACTCTCACCTTTTGCTTTCACCAAACCTTTACTTTTTTTTCTCTCCTATATTGACCATTAACTTCACTTCACAAGTAAAGTAAATTTACCAAACAAGCAATATATTGTGTATTTGTTGTGATTTAATATTACTCCATTTAAAAGTTAATTATACATGGCCATCCGTTACATATTGTTTGGACCTATGCCCCTACCAGTGACCGGAAAAAGAAAAAAAATCGGAGTTAACACCGTCAGCGTTCCAGTGCAGAATTTCCTCCTCTCAGAGAGGTGGAAAAGTGGCAAATGAGACTTTACCGCATTTTATTGCAGCGGTAAAGCTGCAATACCGCCTTTCCTCCCCTCAGAGAGGAGGAAAAGTGGCAAATGAGGCTTTACTGCCCCTTATAGCAGCGGTAAAGTTGCACTGCCACTTTTCCTCCGCTCAGAGAGGAGGAAAAGTGTCGAATGCGGCTTTACCGCCCCTACTAGCGGCGGTAAAGCTGCCTGCCACTTTTCCTCCACTCAGAGAGGAGGAAAAGTGGCGAATGCAACTTTACCGCCCCTAATAGCAGCGGTAAAGCTGCACTGCCACTTTTCCTCCTCTCAGAGAGGAGGAAAAGTGGCGAATGCTACTTTTCAGCCCCGAATTGTAGCGGTATAGGTGCAGCCCATACAAACCTTTCCCGTGTCTAAGTTTATATCACGTACCTTCTTTAGAACCTTATTTTCAAACACGTTGGATCTATGGGGCCCATTTCCAATAGAATGTATTTCGTCCAAATGGAGCTCATCAATAAATAACCTCTAGCATTTGTCGGTTAAGGCCCGCACCAGATGGGAAAGCAGCAGAGAATTGCACATGAATCAAAGATCTAAATCATTTGTTAGGAAATATTAAGGCCAAGGGACCCATCTTTTAATTGAGTTTTGGGCTACCATTGGATTTTAAATCCACCTCTATCATTTAAGATTTATTTCATTCTGATTCACACAAGACTGTTTCGGTGGTTGGAAAACCGAATCCTTGGATTGTTATTAGTGGGTCCTCGTTCTGGTGCTTCGAACCGTTGAACAGATGATGTGTTGATAACTGTAGAGGGATAAAGCAGCCCTAACCATCTCCGGAAGACCATTATAATAATGGTAGCAGAGTTAATGGCCCACATGTAATTCCTTGAGACTTCGAGGATGACTTAATCTCAATATATAATAAATATTAATAATGACAGATAATATATTTGTCCGTTTTAATAATATTTTTAAAAAAACTTAATTTAATGTGCTGAGATTTATAGTTTTTGATTTTCAACATCATTATAAATATTTTATTAGTCTCTTTTGGGATTCAAGTACGAACACTGATAAAAACTTACTCACGTGGGTCTCACGGTTGTAATATTTGTATCTATGCCTAGAAAATTAAAAATTTACTTTCCTTGTTGTATTAATTGCTTGATCAAATAGATATAAATATACATACGATTGTCTTAACCACATTTTTATATAAAAAAAAAAGATACAAAAAGTCAAGTCGATCGGACGGTCCTTCTAATTCCGATTCTCGATATCTTATACATTTTAAGGCATTTTCATTTGTAGGGCTCGGATTTCAGTAATTTGCCTCTTCTTTCTCAATATATGCCCAATTAAGGGTCTTTGGAAAGCTCAATGTTGCTCAAACTAAGACAAGTTAAAACATACAAGAATACTCCGACCGGGTATTGGCTCGGTTCGGACACTGTCGATCCAACCAAATGTGGGGATACCCTGAGATATCAAAAAAAAAAAAAAAACTATATAAGAATGAAGAGGGTGTTTAGGATGCTATTCACGCAACCCCATTAAAGTGTATTACCTATTCGATTTCAGTCATCATATCAGAAGGCCTTTCACGCGTAAAATTAAAGATATTATAGAAATTGAATTTTTAACTGCTTATTTCTTTTTTCTGAAGTGCGACAAATCTTCTCTTTCACCACCTATTGATGTGGAAAAAGGTATAGCAAAGTATAGAAAGTTTTAGCCCTGCCCAAATAAAATTCCTACGTTTGCCACCGTCTCAAAGAAAGAGATGTGGATAGGGTTGCAAACGGGACGTCTCCTGATCGGAACCATAGTGGACCCGGTCCCGTTCCTAAATAACGGCTCTGGTTTTTACTCGGAACCTTTTTCGTTAGTTCTAGACCCGATTCCGATAGGAAAATCTAGATCCGATTGAGAAACCGGGTTCACCTCGCGGACTGGAATTTAGTTTCAAAATCGATTATAATTTCCCTTTATTCTTCTTTTTTTATTAAAATAAGCAAACTATACAAGTTTTAACGGTGCATCACGTATACTACATCAAGTTTTATACCTAAAAATGTCCCCAAAAAAGCTGATTTTGAGGTACTATTTGCAATATTAAAGGCGCATATGGGTCCCGAGTCCACGTGTCTGAGCCTAATTGGACCGGGAACCGGACCCATTTATCAGTCGGAACCAAAATTGGGATCCGAACCCGGACCCGTTCTTGAATCGGAACCTAAAATAGGTTCGAGACGCGGTGTTTTGCAGTTCCGAACTTCGGAGTAATCGGAGAGTCGGATACCCGTTTGCAACCGTAGATGTGGAGGAGTTACCCAACTACGATGGACATTTACGGATTTTCTCCTTAGACTATTTCAGTAAAAGTTCTCTGATCACTAAGAGAGTTAAAATAGGAAAGAGGGCTCATGTATCACCCATTTCGGATACAAAACTCTTTATCCGTCATTAAGACAATCAAAATAAGGAAGATGGTCAAAATTGAATAAAAAAATCAGCTTCAAGATTGAATTGGAAACCGGAGTCTCTCATATATTATAAAAACCCAGATGATATTGATTTTTTACCGTAGGATTTAATCACGAGTGGACACCACCTTATTTGTTCCCTTCTCACTCGCTATCTGCTTCATATTTGGTAAACTTACTTTACCAGTGAAGTAAAGTGAAGGGTTAGTTCAAGAGAAAATAAAAGGAGAGCGGGTCAAATCAAAAGATAGTAAATTCCAAAAATCACCTCATCCTTTTAACAAAATAAAAAGTAGAAAGATATATTCTCAAGCCTCTGAATGAAAGAAAAAAAAAAAAAAACTGGGGGCTTTCATGGACCACGTTGGGCTTGGCCGAGGAATGCCCAAAGCGGTCCGACTTCTAAACTAGAAGCCTAAGCCTGGCCAAAGATTCAGTCGGGCCTGAAGTTGCCAGCCAGAGCCTAGCCCCGCATGGAAATGATGAAGCCCGCGCCCGACCCATGTTAGACTTACAGAAACATAGAAACGAGTTTCGTACCGGCTCCTAGGCCAGCTCAACCGGTCTGATCATATCACCATCTGTGAGAGGTCACGGGGTTTGAGGCCCCCCTCACTGCTCCCTCCCTTATAATAATTATATGTATATTTGGGCCGTGCTGGTATTCCGGCTCTCAACCACTTAGTTCAAATAAAAGAAAATTGAGCACGACCCATCTATTATTGCCTAAACCCCATGCCAAACCCCAAAGGGCCCGGCCCTATCCACGAGCAACCTTATAAATAAAAAAAAGCTATTCCTTCTAAAAGGGAATCTCAAAAAACTGAACTCTCACCTTTTGCTTTCACCAAACCTTTACTTTTTTTTCTCTCCTATATTGACCATTAACTTCACTTCACAAGTAAAGTAAATTTACCAAACAAGCAATATATTGTGTATTTGTTGTGATTTAATATTACTCCATTTAAAAGTTAATTATACATGGCCATCCGTTACATATTGTTTGGACCTATGCCCCTACCAGTGACCGGAAAAAGAAAAAAAATCGGAGTTAACACCGTCAGCGTTCCAGTGCAGAATTTCCTCCTCTCAGAGAGGTGGAAAAGTGGCAAATGAGACTTTACCGCATTTTATTGCAGCGGTAAAGCTGCAATACCGCCTTTCCTCCCCTCAGAGAGGAGGAAAAGTGGCAAATGAGGCTTTACTGCCCCTTATAGCAGCGGTAAAGTTGCACTGCCACTTTTCCTCCGCTCAGAGAGGAGGAAAAGTGTCGAATGCGGCTTTACCGCCCCTACTAGCGGCGGTAAAGCTGCCTGCCACTTTTCCTCCACTCAGAGAGGAGGAAAAGTGGCGAATGCAACTTTACCGCCCCTAATAGCAGCGGTAAAGCTGCACTGCCACTTTTCCTCCTCTCAGAGAGGAGGAAAAGTGGCGAATGCCACTTTTCAGCCCCGAATTGTAGCGGTATAGGTGCAGCCCATACAAACCTTTCCCGTGTCTAAGTTTATATCACGTACCTTCTTTAGAACCTTATTTTCAAACACGTTGGATCTATGGGGCCCATTTCCAATAGAATGTATTTCGTCCAAATGGAGCTCATCAATAAATAACCTCTAGCATTTGTCGGTTAAGGCCCGCACCAGATGGGAAAGCAGCAGAGAATTGCACATGAATCAAAGATCTAAATCATTTGTTAGGAAATATTAAGGCCAAGGGACCCATCTTTTAATTGAGTTTTGGGCTACCATTGGATTTTAAATCCACCTCTATCATTTAAGATTTATTTCATTCTGATTCACACAAGACTGTTTCGGTGGTTGGAAAACCGAATCCTTGGATTGTTATTAGTGGGTCCTCGTTCTGGTGCTTCGAACCGTTGAACAGATGATGTGTTGATAACTGTAGAGGGATAAAGCAGCCCTAACCATCTCCGGAAGACCATTATAATAATGGTAGCAGAGTTAATGGCCCACATGTAATTCCTTGAGACTTCGAGGATGACTTAATCTCAATATATAATAAATATTAATAATGACAGATAATATATTTGTCCGTTTTAATAATATTTTTAAAAAAACTTAATTTAATGTGCTGAGATTTATAGTTTTTGATTTTCAACATCATTATAAATATTTTATTAGTCTCTTTTGGGATTCAAGTACGAACACTGATAAAAACTTACTCACGTGGGTCTCACGGTTGTAATATTTGTATCTATGCCTAGAAAATTAAAAATTTACTTTCCTTGTTGTATTAATTGCTTGATCAAATAGATATAAATATACATACGATTGTCTTAACCACATTTTTATATAAAAAAAAAAGATACAAAAAGTCAAGTCGATCGGACGGTCCTTCTAATTCCGATTCTCGATATCTTATACATTTTAAGGCATTTTCATTTGTAGGGCTCGGATTTCAGTAATTTGCCTCTTCTTTCTCAATATATGCCCAATTAAGGGTCTTTGGAAAGCTCAATGTTGCTCAAACTAAGACAAGTTAAAACATACAAGAATACTCCGACCGGGTATTGGCTCGGTTCGGACACTGTCGATCCAACCAAATGTGGGGATACCCTGAGATATCAAAAAAAAAAAAAAAAACTATATAAGAATGAAGAGGGTGTTTAGGATGCTATTCACGCAACCCCATTAAAGTGTATTACCTATTCGATTTCAGTCATCATATCAGAAGGCCTTTCACGCGTAAAATTAAAGATATTATAGATATTGAATTTTTAACTGCTTATTTCTTTTTTCTGAAGTGCGACAAATCTTCTCTTTCACCACCTATTGATGTGGAAAAAGGTATAGCAAAGTATAGAAAGTTTTAGCCCTGCCCAAATAAAATTCCTACGTTTGCCACCGTCTCAAAGAAAGAGATGTGGATAGGGTTGCAAACGGGACGTCTCCTGATCGGAACCATAGTGGACCCGGTCCCGTTCCTAAATAACGGCTCTGGTTTTTACTCGGAACCTTTTTCGTTAGTTCTAGACCCGATTCCGATAGGAAAATCTAGATCCGATTGAGAAACCGGGTTCACCTCGCGGACTGGAATTTAGTTTCAAAATCGATTATAATTTCCCTTTATTCTTCTTTTTTTATTAAAATAAGCAAACTATACAAGTTTTAACGGTGCATCACGTATACTACATCAAGTTTTATACCTAAAAATGTCCCCAAAAAAGCTGATTTTGAGGTACTATTTGCAATATTAAAGGCGCATATGGGTCCCGAGTCCACGTGTCTGAGCCTAATTGGACCGGGAACCGGACCCATTTATCAGTCGGAACCAAAATTGGGATCCGAACCCGGACCCGTTCTTGAATCGGAACCTAAAATAGGTTCGAGACGCGGTGTTTTGCAGTTCCGAACTTCGGAGTAATCGGAGAGTCGGATACCCGTTTGCAACCGTAGATGTGGAGGAGTTACCCAACTACGATGGACATTTACGGATTTTCTCCTTAGACTATTTCAGTAAAAGTTCTCTGATCACTAAGAGAGTTAAAATAGGAAAGAGGGCTCATGTATCACCCATTTCGGATACAAAACTCTTTATCCGTCATTAAGACAATCAAAATAAGGAAGATGGTCAAAATTGAATAAAAAAATCAGCTTCAAGATTGAATTGGAAACCGGACTCTCTCATATATTATAAAAACCCAGATGATATTGATTTTTTACCGTAGGATTTAATCACGAGTGGACACCACCTTATTTGTTCCCTTCTCACTCGCTATCTGCTTCATATTTGGTAAACTTACTTTACCAGTGAAGTAAAGTGAAGGGTTAGTTCAAGAGAAAATAAAAGGAGAGCGGGTCAAATCAAAAGATAGTAAATTCCAAAAATCACCTCATCCTTTTAACAAAATAAAAAGTAGAAAGATATATTCTCAAGCCTCTGAATGAAAGAAAAAAAAAAAAAAACTGGGGGCTTTCATGGACCACGTTGGGCTTGGCCGAGGAATGCCCAAAGCGGTCCGACTTCTAAACTAGAAGCCTAAGCCTGGCCAAAGATTCAGTCGGGCCTGAAGTTGCCAGCCAGAGCCTAGCCCCGCATGGAAATGATGAAGCCCGCGCCCGACCCATGTTAGACTTACAGAAACATAGAAACGAGTTTCGTACCGGCTCCTAGGCCAGCTCAACCGGTCTGATCATATCACCATCTGTGAGAGGTCACGGGGTTTGAGGCCCCCCTCACTGCTCCCTCCCTTATAATAATTATATGTATATTTGGGCCGTGCTGGTATTCCGGCTCTCAACCACTTAGTTCAAATAAAAGAAAATTGAGCACGACCCATCTATTATTGCCTAAACCCCATGCCAAACCCCAAAGGGCCCGGCCCTATCCACGAGCAACCTTATAAATAAAAAAAAGCTATTCCTTCTAAAAGGGAATCTCAAAAAACTGAACTCTCACCTTTTGCTTTCACCAAACCTTTACTTTTTTTTCTCTCCTATATTGACCATTAACTTCACTTCACAAGTAAAGTAAATTTACCAAACAAGCAATATATTGTGTATTTGTTGTGATTTAATATTACTCCATTTAAAAGTTAATTATACATGGCCATCCGTTACATATTGTTTGGACCTATGCCCCTACCAGTGACCGGAAAAAGAAAAAAAATCGGAGTTAACACCGTCAGCGTTCCAGTGCAGAATTTCCTCCTCTCAGAGAGGTGGAAAAGTGGCAAATGAGACTTTACCGCATTTTATTGCAGCGGTAAAGCTGCAATACCGCCTTTCCTCCCCTCAGAGAGGAGGAAAAGTGGCAAATGAGGCTTTACTGCCCCTTATAGCAGCGGTAAAGTTGCACTGCCACTTTTCCTCCGCTCAGAGAGGAGGAAAAGTGTCGAATGCGGCTTTACCGCCCCTACTAGCGGCGGTAAAGCTGCCTGCCACTTTTCCTCCACTCAGAGAGGAGGAAAAGTGGCGAATGCAACTTTACCGCCCCTAATAGCAGCGGTAAAGCTGCACTGCCACTTTTCCTCCTCTCAGAGAGGAGGAAAAGTGGCGAATGCTACTTTTCAGCCCCGAATTGTAGCGGTATAGGTGCAGCCCATACAAACCTTTCCCGTGTCTAAGTTTATATCACGTACCTTCTTTAGAACCTTATTTTCAAACACGTTGGATCTATGGGGCCCATTTCCAATAGAATGTATTTCGTCCAAATGGAGCTCATCAATAAATAACCTCTAGCATTTGTCGGTTAAGGCCCGCACCAGATGGGAAAGCAGCAGAGAATTGCACATGAATCAAAGATCTAAATCATTTGTTAGGAAATATTAAGGCCAAGGGACCCATCTTTTAATTGAGTTTTGGGCTACCATTGGATTTTAAATCCACCTCTATCATTTAAGATTTATTTCATTCTGATTCACACAAGACTGTTTCGGTGGTTGGAAAACCGAATCCTTGGATTGTTATTAGTGGGTCCTCGTTCTGGTGCTTCGAACCGTTGAACAGATGATGTGTTGATAACTGTAGAGGGATAAAGCAGCCCTAACCATCTCCGGAAGACCATTATAATAATGGTAGCAGAGTTAATGGCCCACATGTAATTCCTTGAGACTTCGAGGATGACTTAATCTCAATATATAATAAATATTAATAATGACAGATAATATATTTGTCCGTTTTAATAATATTTTTAAAAAAACTTAATTTAATGTGCTGAGATTTATAGTTTTTGATTTTCAACATCATTATAAATATTTTATTAGTCTCTTTTGGGATTCAAGTACGAACACTGATAAAAACTTACTCACGTGGGTCTCACGGTTGTAATATTTGTATCTATGCCTAGAAAATTAAAAATTTACTTTCCTTGTTGTATTAATTGCTTGATCAAATAGATATAAATATACATACGATTGTCTTAACCACATTTTTATATAAAAAAAAAAGATACAAAAAGTCAAGTCGATCGGACGGTCCTTCTAATTCCGATTCTCGATATCTTATACATTTTAAGGCATTTTCATTTGTAGGGCTCGGATTTCAGTAATTTGCCTCTTCTTTCTCAATATATGCCCAATTAAGGGTCTTTGGAAAGCTCAATGTTGCTCAAACTAAGACAAGTTAAAACATACAAGAATACTCCGACCGGGTATTGGCTCGGTTCGGACACTGTCGATCCAACCAAATGTGGGGATACCCTGAGATATCAAAAAAAAAAAAAAAACTATATAAGAATGAAGAGGGTGTTTAGGATGCTATTCACGCAACCCCATTAAAGTGTATTACCTATTCGATTTCAGTCATCATATCAGAAGGCCTTTCACGCGTAAAATTAAAGATATTATAGAAATTGAATTTTTAACTGCTTATTTCTTTTTTCTGAAGTGCGACAAATCTTCTCTTTCACCACCTATTGATGTGGAAAAAGGTATAGCAAAGTATAGAAAGTTTTAGCCCTGCCCAAATAAAATTCCTACGTTTGCCACCGTCTCAAAGAAAGAGATGTGGATAGGGTTGCAAACGGGACGTCTCCTGATCGGAACCATAGTGGACCCGGTCCCGTTCCTAAATAACGGCTCTGGTTTTTACTCGGAACCTTTTTCGTTAGTTCTAGACCCGATTCCGATAGGAAAATCTAGATCCGATTGAGAAACCGGGTTCACCTCGCGGACTGGAATTTAGTTTCAAAATCGATTATAATTTCCCTTTATTCTTCTTTTTTTATTAAAATAAGCAAACTATACAAGTTTTAACGGTGCATCACGTATACTACATCAAGTTTTATACCTAAAAATGTCCCCAAAAAAGCTGATTTTGAGGTACTATTTGCAATATTAAAGGCGCATATGGGTCCCGAGTCCACGTGTCTGAGCCTAATTGGACCGGGAACCGGACCCATTTATCAGTCGGAACCAAAATTGGGATCCGAACCCGGACCCGTTCTTGAATCGGAACCTAAAATAGGTTCGAGACGCGGTGTTTTGCAGTTCCGAACTTCGGAGTAATCGGAGAGTCGGATACCCGTTTGCAACCGTAGATGTGGAGGAGTTACCCAACTACGATGGACATTTACGGATTTTCTCCTTAGACTATTTCAGTAAAAGTTCTCTGATCACTAAGAGAGTTAAAATAGGAAAGAGGGCTCATGTATCACCCATTTCGGATACAAAACTCTTTATCCGTCATTAAGACAATCAAAATAAGGAAGATGGTCAAAATTGAATAAAAAAATCAGCTTCAAGATTGAATTGGAAACCGGAGTCTCTCATATATTATAAAAACCCAGATGATATTGATTTTTTACCGTAGGATTTAATCACGAGTGGACACCACCTTATTTGTTCCCTTCTCACTCGCTATCTGCTTCATATTTGGTAAACTTACTTTACCAGTGAAGTAAAGTGAAGGGTTAGTTCAAGAGAAAATAAAAGGAGAGCGGGTCAAATCAAAAGATAGTAAATTCCAAAAATCACCTCATCCTTTTAACAAAATAAAAAGTAGAAAGATATATTCTCAAGCCTCTGAATGAAAGAAAAAAAAAAAAAAACTGGGGGCTTTCATGGACCACGTTGGGCTTGGCCGAGGAATGCCCAAAGCGGTCCGACTTCTAAACTAGAAGCCTAAGCCTGGCCAAAGATTCAGTCGGGCCTGAAGTTGCCAGCCAGAGCCTAGCCCCGCATGGAAATGATGAAGCCCGCGCCCGACCCATGTTAGACTTACAGAAACATAGAAACGAGTTTCGTACCGGCTCCTAGGCCAGCTCAACCGGTCTGATCATATCACCATCTGTGAGAGGTCACGGGGTTTGAGGCCCCCCTCACTGCTCCCTCCCTTATAATAATTATATGTATATTTGGGCCGTGCTGGTATTCCGGCTCTCAACCACTTAGTTCAAATAAAAGAAAATTGAGCACGACCCATCTATTATTGCCTAAACCCCATGCCAAACCCCAAAGGGCCCGGCCCTATCCACGAGCAACCTTATAAATAAAAAAAAGCTATTCCTTCTAAAAGGGAATCTCAAAAAACTGAACTCTCACCTTTTGCTTTCACCAAACCTTTACTTTTTTTTCTCTCCTATATTGACCATTAACTTCACTTCACAAGTAAAGTAAATTTACCAAACAAGCAATATATTGTGTATTTGTTGTGATTTAATATTACTCCATTTAAAAGTTAATTATACATGGCCATCCGTTACATATTGTTTGGACCTATGCCCCTACCAGTGACCGGAAAAAGAAAAAAAATCGGAGTTAACACCGTCAGCGTTCCAGTGCAGAATTTCCTCCTCTCAGAGAGGTGGAAAAGTGGCAAATGAGACTTTACCGCATTTTATTGCAGCGGTAAAGCTGCAATACCGCCTTTCCTCCCCTCAGAGAGGAGGAAAAGTGGCAAATGAGGCTTTACTGCCCCTTATAGCAGCGGTAAAGTTGCACTGCCACTTTTCCTCCGCTCAGAGAGGAGGAAAAGTGTCGAATGCGGCTTTACCGCCCCTACTAGCGGCGGTAAAGCTGCCTGCCACTTTTCCTCCACTCAGAGAGGAGGAAAAGTGGCGAATGCAACTTTACCGCCCCTAATAGCAGCGGTAAAGCTGCACTGCCACTTTTCCTCCTCTCAGAGAGGAGGAAAAGTGGCGAATGCCACTTTTCAGCCCCGAATTGTAGCGGTATAGGTGCAGCCCATACAAACCTTTCCCGTGTCTAAGTTTATATCACGTACCTTCTTTAGAACCTTATTTTCAAACACGTTGGATCTATGGGGCCCATTTCCAATAGAATGTATTTCGTCCAAATGGAGCTCATCAATAAATAACCTCTAGCATTTGTCGGTTAAGGCCCGCACCAGATGGGAAAGCAGCAGAGAATTGCACATGAATCAAAGATCTAAATCATTTGTTAGGAAATATTAAGGCCAAGGGACCCATCTTTTAATTGAGTTTTGGGCTACCATTGGATTTTAAATCCACCTCTATCATTTAAGATTTATTTCATTCTGATTCACACAAGACTGTTTCGGTGGTTGGAAAACCGAATCCTTGGATTGTTATTAGTGGGTCCTCGTTCTGGTGCTTCGAACCGTTGAACAGATGATGTGTTGATAACTGTAGAGGGATAAAGCAGCCCTAACCATCTCCGGAAGACCATTATAATAATGGTAGCAGAGTTAATGGCCCACATGTAATTCCTTGAGACTTCGAGGATGACTTAATCTCAATATATAATAAATATTAATAATGACAGATAATATATTTGTCCGTTTTAATAATATTTTTAAAAAAACTTAATTTAATGTGCTGAGATTTATAGTTTTTGATTTTCAACATCATTATAAATATTTTATTAGTCTCTTTTGGGATTCAAGTACGAACACTGATAAAAACTTACTCACGTGGGTCTCACGGTTGTAATATTTGTATCTATGCCTAGAAAATTAAAAATTTACTTTCCTTGTTGTATTAATTGCTTGATCAAATAGATATAAATATACATACGATTGTCTTAACCACATTTTTATATAAAAAAAAAAGATACAAAAAGTCAAGTCGATCGGACGGTCCTTCTAATTCCGATTCTCGATATCTTATACATTTTAAGGCATTTTCATTTGTAGGGCTCGGATTTCAGTAATTTGCCTCTTCTTTCTCAATATATGCCCAATTAAGGGTCTTTGGAAAGCTCAATGTTGCTCAAACTAAGACAAGTTAAAACATACAAGAATACTCCGACCGGGTATTGGCTCGGTTCGGACACTGTCGATCCAACCAAATGTGGGGATACCCTGAGATATCAAAAAAAAAAAAAAAAACTATATAAGAATGAAGAGGGTGTTTAGGATGCTATTCACGCAACCCCATTAAAGTGTATTACCTATTCGATTTCAGTCATCATATCAGAAGGCCTTTCACGCGTAAAATTAAAGATATTATAGATATTGAATTTTTAACTGCTTATTTCTTTTTTCTGAAGTGCGACAAATCTTCTCTTTCACCACCTATTGATGTGGAAAAAGGTATAGCAAAGTATAGAAAGTTTTAGCCCTGCCCAAATAAAATTCCTACGTTTGCCACCGTCTCAAAGAAAGAGATGTGGATAGGGTTGCAAACGGGACGTCTCCTGATCGGAACCATAGTGGACCCGGTCCCGTTCCTAAATAACGGCTCTGGTTTTTACTCGGAACCTTTTTCGTTAGTTCTAGACCCGATTCCGATAGGAAAATCTAGATCCGATTGAGAAACCGGGTTCACCTCGCGGACTGGAATTTAGTTTCAAAATCGATTATAATTTCCCTTTATTCTTCTTTTTTTATTAAAATAAGCAAACTATACAAGTTTTAACGGTGCATCACGTATACTACATCAAGTTTTATACCTAAAAATGTCCCCAAAAAAGCTGATTTTGAGGTACTATTTGCAATATTAAAGGCGCATATGGGTCCCGAGTCCACGTGTCTGAGCCTAATTGGACCGGGAACCGGACCCATTTATCAGTCGGAACCAAAATTGGGATCCGAACCCGGACCCGTTCTTGAATCGGAACCTAAAATAGGTTCGAGACGCGGTGTTTTGCAGTTCCGAACTTCGGAGTAATCGGAGAGTCGGATACCCGTTTGCAACCGTAGATGTGGAGGAGTTACCCAACTACGATGGACATTTACGGATTTTCTCCTTAGACTATTTCAGTAAAAGTTCTCTGATCACTAAGAGAGTTAAAATAGGAAAGAGGGCTCATGTATCACCCATTTCGGATACAAAACTCTTTATCCGTCATTAAGACAATCAAAATAAGGAAGATGGTCAAAATTGAATAAAAAAATCAGCTTCAAGATTGAATTGGAAACCGGACTCTCTCATATATTATAAAAACCCAGATGATATTGATTTTTTACCGTAGGATTTAATCACGAGTGGACACCACCTTATTTGTTCCCTTCTCACTCGCTATCTGCTTCATATTTGGTAAACTTACTTTACCAGTGAAGTAAAGTGAAGGGTTAGTTCAAGAGAAAATAAAAGGAGAGCGGGTCAAATCAAAAGATAGTAAATTCCAAAAATCACCTCATCCTTTTAACAAAATAAAAAGTAGAAAGATATATTCTCAAGCCTCTGAATGAAAGAAAAAAAAAAAAAAACTGGGGGCTTTCATGGACCACGTTGGGCTTGGCCGAGGAATGCCCAAAGCGGTCCGACTTCTAAACTAGAAGCCTAAGCCTGGCCAAAGATTCAGTCGGGCCTGAAGTTGCCAGCCAGAGCCTAGCCCCGCATGGAAATGATGAAGCCCGCGCCCGACCCATGTTAGACTTACAGAAACATAGAAACGAGTTTCGTACCGGCTCCTAGGCCAGCTCAACCGGTCTGATCATATCACCATCTGTGAGAGGTCACGGGGTTTGAGGCCCCCCTCACTGCTCCCTCCCTTATAATAATTATATGTATATTTGGGCCGTGCTGGTATTCCGGCTCTCAACCACTTAGTTCAAATAAAAGAAAATTGAGCACGACCCATCTATTATTGCCTAAACCCCATGCCAAACCCCAAAGGGCCCGGCCCTATCCACGAGCAACCTTATAAATAAAAAAAAGCTATTCCTTCTAAAAGGGAATCTCAAAAAACTGAACTCTCACCTTTTGCTTTCACCAAACCTTTACTTTTTTTTCTCTCCTATATTGACCATTAACTTCACTTCACAAGTAAAGTAAATTTACCAAACAAGCAATATATTGTGTATTTGTTGTGATTTAATATTACTCCATTTAAAAGTTAATTATACATGGCCATCCGTTACATATTGTTTGGACCTATGCCCCTACCAGTGACCGGAAAAAGAAAAAAAATCGGAGTTAACACCGTCAGCGTTCCAGTGCAGAATTTCCTCCTCTCAGAGAGGTGGAAAAGTGGCAAATGAGACTTTACCGCATTTTATTGCAGCGGTAAAGCTGCAATACCGCCTTTCCTCCCCTCAGAGAGGAGGAAAAGTGGCAAATGAGGCTTTACTGCCCCTTATAGCAGCGGTAAAGTTGCACTGCCACTTTTCCTCCGCTCAGAGAGGAGGAAAAGTGTCGAATGCGGCTTTACCGCCCCTACTAGCGGCGGTAAAGCTGCCTGCCACTTTTCCTCCACTCAGAGAGGAGGAAAAGTGGCGAATGCAACTTTACCGCCCCTAATAGCAGCGGTAAAGCTGCACTGCCACTTTTCCTCCTCTCAGAGAGGAGGAAAAGTGGCGAATGCCACTTTTCAGCCCCGAATTGTAGCGGTATAGGTGCAGCCCATACAAACCTTTCCCGTGTCTAAGTTTATATCACGTACCTTCTTTAGAACCTTATTTTCAAACACGTTGGATCTATGGGGCCCATTTCCAATAGAATGTATTTCGTCCAAATGGAGCTCATCAATAAATAACCTCTAGCATTTGTCGGTTAAGGCCCGCACCAGATGGGAAAGCAGCAGAGAATTGCACATGAATCAAAGATCTAAATCATTTGTTAGGAAATATTAAGGCCAAGGGACCCATCTTTTAATTGAGTTTTGGGCTACCATTGGATTTTAAATCCACCTCTATCATTTAAGATTTATTTCATTCTGATTCACACAAGACTGTTTCGGTGGTTGGAAAACCGAATCCTTGGATTGTTATTAGTGGGTCCTCGTTCTGGTGCTTCGAACCGTTGAACAGATGATGTGTTGATAACTGTAGAGGGATAAAGCAGCCCTAACCATCTCCGGAAGACCATTATAATAATGGTAGCAGAGTTAATGGCCCACATGTAATTCCTTGAGACTTCGAGGATGACTTAATCTCAATATATAATAAATATTAATAATGACAGATAATATATTTGTCCGTTTTAATAATATTTTTAAAAAAACTTAATTTAATGTGCTGAGATTTATAGTTTTTGATTTTCAACATCATTATAAATATTTTATTAGTCTCTTTTGGGATTCAAGTACGAACACTGATAAAAACTTACTCACGTGGGTCTCACGGTTGTAATATTTGTATCTATGCCTAGAAAATTAAAAATTTACTTTCCTTGTTGTATTAATTGCTTGATCAAATAGATATAAATATACATACGATTGTCTTAACCACATTTTTATATAAAAAAAAAAGATACAAAAAGTCAAGTCGATCGGACGGTCCTTCTAATTCCGATTCTCGATATCTTATACATTTTAAGGCATTTTCATTTGTAGGGCTCGGATTTCAGTAATTTGCCTCTTCTTTCTCAATATATGCCCAATTAAGGGTCTTTGGAAAGCTCAATGTTGCTCAAACTAAGACAAGTTAAAACATACAAGAATACTCCGACCGGGTATTGGCTCGGTTCGGACACTGTCGATCCAACCAAATGTGGGGATACCCTGAGATATCAAAAAAAAAAAAAAAAACTATATAAGAATGAAGAGGGTGTTTAGGATGCTATTCACGCAACCCCATTAAAGTGTATTACCTATTCGATTTCAGTCATCATATCAGAAGGCCTTTCACGCGTAAAATTAAAGATATTATAGAAATTGAATTTTTAACTGCTTATTTCTTTTTTCTGAAGTGCGACAAATCTTCTCTTTCACCACCTATTGATGTGGAAAAAGGTATAGCAAAGTATAGAAAGTTTTAGCCCTGCCCAAATAAAATTCCTACGTTTGCCGTCTCAAAGAAAGAGATGTGGATAGGGTTGCAAACGGGACGTCTCCTGATCGGAACCATAGTGGACCCGGTCCCGTTCCTAAATAACGGCTCTGGTTTTTACTCGGAACCTTTTTCGTTAGTTCTAGACCCGATTCCGATAGGAAAATCTAGATCCGATTGAGAAACCGGGTTCACCTCGCGGACTGGAATTTAGTTTCAAAATCGATTATAATTTCCCTTTATTCTTCTTTTTTTATTAAAATAAGCAAACTATACAAGTTTTAACGGTGCATCACGTATACTACATCAAGTTTTATACCTAAAAATGTCCCCAAAAAAGCTGATTTTGAGGTACTATTTGCAATATTAAAGGCGCATATGGGTCCCGAGTCCACGTGTCTGAGCCTAATTGGACCGGGAACCGGACCCATTTATCAGTCGGAACCAAAATTGGGATCCGAACCCGGACCCGTTCTTGAATCGGAACCTAAAATAGGTTCGAGACGCGGTGTTTTGCAGTTCCGAACTTCGGAGTAATCGGAGAGTCGGATACCCGTTTGCAACCGTAGATGTGGAGGAGTTACCCAACTACGATGGACATTTACGGATTTTCTCCTTAGACTATTTCAGTAAAAGTTCTCTGATCACTAAGAGAGTTAAAATAGGAAAGAGGGCTCATGTATCACCCATTTCGGATACAAAACTCTTTATCCGTCATTAAGACAATCAAAATAAGGAAGATGGTCAAAATTGAATAAAAAAATCAGCTTCAAGATTGAATTGGAAACCGGACTCTCTCATATATTATAAAAACCCAGATGATATTGATTTTTTACCGTAGGATTTAATCACGAGTGGACACCACCTTATTTGTTCCCTTCTCACTCGCTATCTGCTTCATATTTGGTAAACTTACTTTACCAGTGAAGTAAAGTGAAGGGTTAGTTCAAGAGAAAATAAAAGGAGAGCGGGTCAAATCAAAAGATAGTAAATTCCAAAAATCACCTCATCCTTTTAACAAAATAAAAAGTAGAAAGATATATTCTCAAGCCTCTGAATGAAAGAAAAAAAAAAAAAAACTGGGGGCTTTCATGGACCACGTTGGGCTTGGCCGAGGAATGCCCAAAGCGGTCCGACTTCTAAACTAGAAGCCTAAGCCTGGCCAAAGATTCAGTCGGGCCTGAAGTTGCCAGCCAGAGCCTAGCCCCGCATGGAAATGATGAAGCCCGCGCCCGACCCATGTTAGACTTACAGAAACATAGAAACGAGTTTCGTACCGGCTCCTAGGCCAGCTCAACCGGTCTGATCATATCACCATCTGTGAGAGGTCACGGGGTTTGAGGCCCCCCTCACTGCTCCCTCCCTTATAATAATTATATGTATATTTGGGCCGTGCTGGTATTCCGGCTCTCAACCACTTAGTTCAAATAAAAGAAAATTGAGCACGACCCATCTATTATTGCCTAAACCCCATGCCAAACCCCAAAGGGCCCGGCCCTATCCACGAGCAACCTTATAAATAAAAAAAAGCTATTCCTTCTAAAAGGGAATCTCAAAAAACTGAACTCTCACCTTTTGCTTTCACCAAACCTTTACTTTTTTTTCTCTCCTATATTGACCATTAACTTCACTTCACAAGTAAAGTAAATTTACCAAACAAGCAATATATTGTGTATTTGTTGTGATTTAATATTACTCCATTTAAAAGTTAATTATACATGGCCATCCGTTACATATTGTTTGGACCTATGCCCCTACCAGTGACCGGAAAAAGAAAAAAAATCGGAGTTAACACCGTCAGCGTTCCAGTGCAGAATTTCCTCCTCTCAGAGAGGTGGAAAAGTGGCAAATGAGACTTTACCGCATTTTATTGCAGCGGTAAAGCTGCAATACCGCCTTTCCTCCCCTCAGAGAGGAGGAAAAGTGGCAAATGAGGCTTTACTGCCCCTTATAGCAGCGGTAAAGTTGCACTGCCACTTTTCCTCCGCTCAGAGAGGAGGAAAAGTGTCGAATGCGGCTTTACCGCCCCTACTAGCGGCGGTAAAGCTGCCTGCCACTTTTCCTCCACTCAGAGAGGAGGAAAAGTGGCGAATGCAACTTTACCGCCCCTAATAGCAGCGGTAAAGCTGCACTGCCACTTTTCCTCCTCTCAGAGAGGAGGAAAAGTGGCGAATGCCACTTTTCAGCCCCGAATTGTAGCGGTATAGGTGCAGCCCATACAAACCTTTCCCGTGTCTAAGTTTATATCACGTACCTTCTTTAGAACCTTATTTTCAAACACGTTGGATCTATGGGGCCCATTTCCAATAGAATGTATTTCGTCCAAATGGAGCTCATCAATAAATAACCTCTAGCATTTGTCGGTTAAGGCCCGCACCAGATGGGAAAGCAGCAGAGAATTGCACATGAATCAAAGATCTAAATCATTTGTTAGGAAATATTAAGGCCAAGGGACCCATCTTTTAATTGAGTTTTGGGCTACCATTGGATTTTAAATCCACCTCTATCATTTAAGATTTATTTCATTCTGATTCACACAAGACTGTTTCGGTGGTTGGAAAACCGAATCCTTGGATTGTTATTAGTGGGTCCTCGTTCTGGTGCTTCGAACCGTTGAACAGATGATGTGTTGATAACTGTAGAGGGATAAAGCAGCCCTAACCATCTCCGGAAGACCATTATAATAATGGTAGCAGAGTTAATGGCCCACATGTAATTCCTTGAGACTTCGAGGATGACTTAATCTCAATATATAATAAATATTAATAATGACAGATAATATATTTGTCCGTTTTAATAATATTTTTAAAAAAACTTAATTTAATGTGCTGAGATTTATAGTTTTTGATTTTCAACATCATTATAAATATTTTATTAGTCTCTTTTGGGATTCAAGTACGAACACTGATAAAAACTTACTCACGTGGGTCTCACGGTTGTAATATTTGTATCTATGCCTAGAAAATTAAAAATTTACTTTCCTTGTTGTATTAATTGCTTGATCAAATAGATATAAATATACATACGATTGTCTTAACCACATTTTTATATAAAAAAAAAAGATACAAAAAGTCAAGTCGATCGGACGGTCCTTCTAATTCCGATTCTCGATATCTTATACATTTTAAGGCATTTTCATTTGTAGGGCTCGGATTTCAGTAATTTGCCTCTTCTTTCTCAATATATGCCCAATTAAGGGTCTTTGGAAAGCTCAATGTTGCTCAAACTAAGACAAGTTAAAACATACAAGAATACTCCGACCGGGTATTGGCTCGGTTCGGACACTGTCGATCCAACCAAATGTGGGGATACCCTGAGATATCAAAAAAAAAAAAAAAAACTATATAAGAATGAAGAGGGTGTTTAGGATGCTATTCACGCAACCCCATTAAAGTGTATTACCTATTCGATTTCAGTCATCATATCAGAAGGCCTTTCACGCGTAAAATTAAAGATATTATAGAAATTGAATTTTTAACTGCTTATTTCTTTTTTCTGAAGTGCGACAAATCTTCTCTTTCACCACCTATTGATGTGGAAAAAGGTATAGCAAAGTATAGAAAGTTTTAGCCCTGCCCAAATAAAATTCCTACGTTTGCCGTCTCAAAGAAAGAGATGTGGATAGGGTTGCAAACGGGACGTCTCCTGATCGGAACCATAGTGGACCCGGTCCCGTTCCTAAATAACGGCTCTGGTTTTTACTCGGAACCTTTTTCGTTAGTTCTAGACCCGATTCCGATAGGAAAATCTAGATCCGATTGAGAAACCGGGTTCACCTCGCGGACTGGAATTTAGTTTCAAAATCGATTATAATTTCCCTTTATTCTTCTTTTTTTATTAAAATAAGCAAACTATACAAGTTTTAACGGTGCATCACGTATACTACATCAAGTTTTATACCTAAAAATGTCCCCAAAAAAGCTGATTTTGAGGTACTATTTGCAATATTAAAGGCGCATATGGGTCCCGAGTCCACGTGTCTGAGCCTAATTGGACCGGGAACCGGACCCATTTATCAGTCGGAACCAAAATTGGGATCCGAACCCGGACCCGTTCTTGAATCGGAACCTAAAATAGGTTCGAGACGCGGTGTTTTGCAGTTCCGAACTTCGGAGTAATCGGAGAGTCGGATACCCGTTTGCAACCGTAGATGTGGAGGAGTTACCCAACTACGATGGACATTTACGGATTTTCTCCTTAGACTATTTCAGTAAAAGTTCTCTGATCACTAAGAGAGTTAAAATAGGAAAGAGGGCTCATGTATCACCCATTTCGGATACAAAACTCTTTATCCGTCATTAAGACAATCAAAATAAGGAAGATGGTCAAAATTGAATAAAAAAATCAGCTTCAAGATTGAATTGGAAACCGGACTCTCTCATATATTATAAAAACCCAGATGATATTGATTTTTTACCGTAGGATTTAATCACGAGTGGACACCACCTTATTTGTTCCCTTCTCACTCGCTATCTGCTTCATATTTGGTAAACTTACTTTACCAGTGAAGTAAAGTGAAGGGTTAGTTCAAGAGAAAATAAAAGGAGAGCGGGTCAAATCAAAAGATAGTAAATTCCAAAAATCACCTCATCCTTTTAACAAAATAAAAAGTAGAAAGATATATTCTCAAGCCTCTGAATGAAAGAAAAAAAAAAAAAAACTGGGGGCTTTCATGGACCACGTTGGGCTTGGCCGAGGAATGCCCAAAGCGGTCCGACTTCTAAACTAGAAGCCTAAGCCTGGCCAAAGATTCAGTCGGGCCTGAAGTTGCCAGCCAGAGCCTAGCCCCGCATGGAAATGATGAAGCCCGCGCCCGACCCATGTTAGACTTACAGAAACATAGAAACGAGTTTCGTACCGGCTCCTAGGCCAGCTCAACCGGTCTGATCATATCACCATCTGTGAGAGGTCACGGGGTTTGAGGCCCCCCTCACTGCTCCCTCCCTTATAATAATTATATGTATATTTGGGCCGTGCTGGTATTCCGGCTCTCAACCACTTAGTTCAAATAAAAGAAAATTGAGCACGACCCATCTATTATTGCCTAAACCCCATGCCAAACCCCAAAGGGCCCGGCCCTATCCACGAGCAACCTTATAAATAAAAAAAAGCTATTCCTTCTAAAAGGGAATCTCAAAAAACTGAACTCTCACCTTTTGCTTTCACCAAACCTTTACTTTTTTTTCTCTCCTATATTGACCATTAACTTCACTTCACAAGTAAAGTAAATTTACCAAACAAGCAATATATTGTGTATTTGTTGTGATTTAATATTACTCCATTTAAAAGTTAATTATACATGGCCATCCGTTACATATTGTTTGGACCTATGCCCCTACCAGTGACCGGAAAAAGAAAAAAAATCGGAGTTAACACCGTCAGCGTTCCAGTGCAGAATTTCCTCCTCTCAGAGAGGTGGAAAAGTGGCAAATGAGACTTTACCGCATTTTATTGCAGCGGTAAAGCTGCAATACCGCCTTTCCTCCCCTCAGAGAGGAGGAAAAGTGGCAAATGAGGCTTTACTGCCCCTTATAGCAGCGGTAAAGTTGCACTGCCACTTTTCCTCCGCTCAGAGAGGAGGAAAAGTGTCGAATGCGGCTTTACCGCCCCTACTAGCGGCGGTAAAGCTGCCTGCCACTTTTCCTCCACTCAGAGAGGAGGAAAAGTGGCGAATGCAACTTTACCGCCCCTAATAGCAGCGGTAAAGCTGCACTGCCACTTTTCCTCCTCTCAGAGAGGAGGAAAAGTGGCGAATGCTACTTTTCAGCCCCGAATTGTAGCGGTATAGGTGCAGCCCATACAAACCTTTCCCGTGTCTAAGTTTATATCACGTACCTTCTTTAGAACCTTATTTTCAAACACGTTGGATCTATGGGGCCCATTTCCAATAGAATGTATTTCGTCCAAATGGAGCTCATCAATAAATAACCTCTAGCATTTGTCGGTTAAGGCCCGCACCAGATGGGAAAGCAGCAGAGAATTGCACATGAATCAAAGATCTAAATCATTTGTTAGGAAATATTAAGGCCAAGGGACCCATCTTTTAATTGAGTTTTGGGCTACCATTGGATTTTAAATCCACCTCTATCATTTAAGATTTATTTCATTCTGATTCACACAAGACTGTTTCGGTGGTTGGAAAACCGAATCCTTGGATTGTTATTAGTGGGTCCTCGTTCTGGTGCTTCGAACCGTTGAACAGATGATGTGTTGATAACTGTAGAGGGATAAAGCAGCCCTAACCATCTCCGGAAGACCATTATAATAATGGTAGCAGAGTTAATGGCCCACATGTAATTCCTTGAGACTTCGAGGATGACTTAATCTCAATATATAATAAATATTAATAATGACAGATAATATATTTGTCCGTTTTAATAATATTTTTAAAAAAACTTAATTTAATGTGCTGAGATTTATAGTTTTTGATTTTCAACATCATTATAAATATTTTATTAGTCTCTTTTGGGATTCAAGTACGAACACTGATAAAAACTTACTCACGTGGGTCTCACGGTTGTAATATTTGTATCTATGCCTAGAAAATTAAAAATTTACTTTCCTTGTTGTATTAATTGCTTGATCAAATAGATATAAATATACATACGATTGTCTTAACCACATTTTTATATAAAAAAAAAAGATACAAAAAGTCAAGTCGATCGGACGGTCCTTCTAATTCCGATTCTCGATATCTTATACATTTTAAGGCATTTTCATTTGTAGGGCTCGGATTTCAGTAATTTGCCTCTTCTTTCTCAATATATGCCCAATTAAGGGTCTTTGGAAAGCTCAATGTTGCTCAAACTAAGACAAGTTAAAACATACAAGAATACTCCGACCGGGTATTGGCTCGGTTCGGACACTGTCGATCCAACCAAATGTGGGGATACCCTGAGATATCAAAAAAAAAAAAAAAAAACTATATAAGAATGAAGAGGGTGTTTAGGATGCTATTCACGCAACCCCATTAAAGTGTATTACCTATTCGATTTCAGTCATCATATCAGAAGGCCTTTCACGCGTAAAATTAAAGATATTATAGAAATTGAATTTTTAACTGCTTATTTCTTTTTTCTGAAGTGCGACAAATCTTCTCTTTCACCACCTATTGATGTGGAAAAAGGTATAGCAAAGTATAGAAAGTTTTAGCCCTGCCCAAATAAAATTCCTACGTTTGCCACCGTCTCAAAGAAAGAGATGTGGATAGGGTTGCAAACGGGACGTCTCCTGATCGGAACCATAGTGGACCCGGTCCCGTTCCTAAATAACGGCTCTGGTTTTTACTCGGAACCTTTTTCGTTAGTTCTAGACCCGATTCCGATAGGAAAATCTAGATCCGATTGAGAAACCGGGTTCACCTCGCGGACTGGAATTTAGTTTCAAAATCGATTATAATTTCCCTTTATTCTTCTTTTTTATTAAAATAAGCAAACTATACAAGTTTTAACGGTGCATCACGTATACTACATCAAGTTTTATACCTAAAAATGTCCCCAAAAAAGCTGATTTTGAGGTACTATTTGCAATATTAAAGGCGCATATGGGTCCCGAGTCCACGTGTCTGAGCCTAATTGGACCGGGAACCGGACCCATTTATCAGTCGGAACCAAAATTGGGATCCGAACCCGGACCCGTTCTTGAATCGGAACCTAAAATAGGTTCGAGACGCGGTGTTTTGCAGTTCCGAACTTCGGAGTAATCGGAGAGTCGGATACCCGTTTGCAACCGTAGATGTGGAGGAGTTACCCAACTACGATGGACATTTACGGATTTTCTCCTTAGACTATTTCAGTAAAAGTTCTCTGATCACTAAGAGAGTTAAAATAGGAAAGAGGGCTCATGTATCACCCATTTCGGATACAAAACTCTTTATCCGTCATTAAGACAATCAAAATAAGGAAGATGGTCAAAATTGAATAAAAAAATCAGCTTCAAGATTGAATTGGAAACCGGACTCTCTCATATATTATAAAAACCCAGATGATATTGATTTTTTACCGTAGGATTTAATCACGAGTGGACACCACCTTATTTGTTCCCTTCTCACTCGCTATCTGCTTCATATTTGGTAAACTTACTTTACCAGTGAAGTAAAGTGAAGGGTTAGTTCAAGAGAAAATAAAAGGAGAGCGGGTCAAATCAAAAGATAGTAAATTCCAAAAATCACCTCATCCTTTTAACAAAATAAAAAGTAGAAAGATATATTCTCAAGCCTCTGAATGAAAGAAAAAAAAAAAAAAAAACTGGGGGCTTTCATGGACCACGTTGGGCTTGGCCGAGGAATGCCCAAAGCGGTCCGACTTCTAAACTAGAAGCCTAAGCCTGGCCAAAGATTCAGTCGGGCCTGAAGTTGCCAGCCAGAGCCTAGCCCCGCATGGAAATGATGAAGCCCGCGCCCGACCCATGTTAGACTTACAGAAACATAGAAACGAGTTTCGTACCGGCTCCTAGGCCAGCTCAACCGGTCTGATCATATCACCATCTGTGAGAGGTCACGGGGTTTGAGGCCCCCCTCACTGCTCCCTCCCTTATAATAATTATATGTATATTTGGGCCGTGCTGGTATTCCGGCTCTCAACCACTTAGTTCAAATAAAAGAAAATTGAGCACGACCCATCTATTATTGCCTAAACCCCATGCCAAACCCCAAAGGGCCCGGCCCTATCCACGAGCAACCTTATAAATAAAAAAAAGCTATTCCTTCTAAAAGGGAATCTCAAAAAACTGAACTCTCACCTTTTGCTTTCACCAAACCTTTACTTTTTTTTCTCTCCTATATTGACCATTAACTTCACTTCACAAGTAAAGTAAATTTACCAAACAAGCAATATATTGTGTATTTGTTGTGATTTAATATTACTCCATTTAAAAGTTAATTATACATGGCCATCCGTTACATATTGTTTGGACCTATGCCCCTACCAGTGACCGGAAAAAGAAAAAAAATCGGAGTTAACACCGTCAGCGTTCCAGTGCAGAATTTCCTCCTCTCAGAGAGGTGGAAAAGTGGCAAATGAGACTTTACCGCATTTTATTGCAGCGGTAAAGCTGCAATACCGCCTTTCCTCCCCTCAGAGAGGAGGAAAAGTGGCAAATGAGGCTTTACCGCCCCTTATAGCAGCGGTAAAGTTGCACTGCCACTTTTCCTCCGCTCAGAGAGGAGGAAAAGTGTCGAATGCGGCTTTACCGCCCCTACTAGCGGCGGTAAAGCTGCCTGCCACTTTTCCTCCACTCAGAGAGGAGGAAAAGTGGCGAATGCAACTTTACCGCCCCTAATAGCAGCGGTAAAGCTGCACTGCCACTTTTCCTCCTCTCAGAGAGGAGGAAAAGTGGCGAATGCCACTTTTCAGCCCCGAATTGTAGCGGTATAGGTGCAGCCCATACAAACCTTTCCCGTGTCTAAGTTTATATCACGTACCTTCTTTAGAACCTTATTTTCAAACACGTTGGATCTATGGGGCCCATTTCCAATAGAATGTATTTCGTCCAAATGGAGCTCATCAATAAATAACCTCTAGCATTTGTCGGTTAAGGCCCGCACCAGATGGGAAAGCAGCAGAGAATTGCACATGAATCAAAGATCTAAATCATTTGTTAGGAAATATTAAGGCCAAGGGACCCATCTTTTAATTGAGTTTTGGGCTACCATTGGATTTTAAATCCACCTCTATCATTTAAGATTTATTTCATTCTGATTCACACAAGACTGTTTCGGTGGTTGGAAAACCGAATCCTTGGATTGTTATTAGTGGGTCCTCGTTCTGGTGCTTCGAACCGTTGAACAGATGATGTGTTGATAACTGTAGAGGGATAAAGCAGCCCTAACCATCTCCGGAAGACCATTATAATAATGGTAGCAGAGTTAATGGCCCACATGTAATTCCTTGAGACTTCGAGGATGACTTAATCTCAATATATAATAAATATTAATAATGACAGATAATATATTTGTCCGTTTTAATAATATTTTTAAAAAAACTTAATTTAATGTGCTGAGATTTATAGTTTTTGATTTTCAACATCATTATAAATATTTTATTAGTCTCTTTTGGGATTCAAGTACGAACACTGATAAAAACTTACTCACGTGGGTCTCACGGTTGTAATATTTGTATCTATGCCTAGAAAATTAAAAATTTACTTTCCTTGTTGTATTAATTGCTTGATCAAATAGATATAAATATACATACGATTGTCTTAACCACATTTTTATATAAAAAAAAAAGATACAAAAAGTCAAGTCGATCGGACGGTCCTTCTAATTCCGATTCTCGATATCTTATACATTTTAAGGCATTTTCATTTGTAGGGCTCGGATTTCAGTAATTTGCCTCTTCTTTCTCAATATATGCCCAATTAAGGGTCTTTGGAAAGCTCAATGTTGCTCAAACTAAGACAAGTTAAAACATACAAGAATACTCCGACCGGGTATTGGCTCGGTTCGGACACTGTCGATCCAACCAAATGTGGGGATACCCTGAGATATCAAAAAAAAAAAAAAAAAACTATATAAGAATGAAGAGGGTGTTTAGGATGCTATTCACGCAACCCCATTAAAGTGTATTACCTATTCGATTTCAGTCATCATATCAGAAGGCCTTTCACGCGTAAAATTAAAGATATTATAGAAATTGAATTTTTAACTGCTTATTTCTTTTTTCTGAAGTGCGACAAATCTTCTCTTTCACCACCTATTGATGTGGAAAAAGGTATAGCAAAGTATAGAAAGTTTTAGCCCTGCCCAAATAAAATTCCTACGTTTGCCACCGTCTCAAAGAAAGAGATGTGGATAGGGTTGCAAACGGGACGTCTCCTGATCGGAACCATAGTGGACCCGGTCCCGTTCCTAAATAACGGCTCTGGTTTTTACTCGGAACCTTTTTCGTTAGTTCTAGACCCGATTCCGATAGGAAAATCTAGATCCGATTGAGAAACCGGGTTCACCTCGCGGACTGGAATTTAGTTTCAAAATCGATTATAATTTCCCTTTATTCTTCTTTTTTTATTAAAATAAGCAAACTATACAAGTTTTAACGGTGCATCACGTATACTACATCAAGTTTTATACCTAAAAATGTCCCCAAAAAAGCTGATTTTGAGGTACTATTTGCAATATTAAAGGCGCATATGGGTCCCGAGTCCACGTGTCTGAGCCTAATTGGACCGGGAACCGGACCCATTTATCAGTCGGAACCAAAATTGGGATCCGAACCCGGACCCGTTCTTGAATCGGAACCTAAAATAGGTTCGAGACGCGGTGTTTTGCAGTTCCGAACTTCGGAGTAATCGGAGAGTCGGATACCCGTTTGCAACCGTAGATGTGGAGGAGTTACCCAACTACGATGGACATTTACGGATTTTCTCCTTAGACTATTTCAGTAAAAGTTCTCTGATCACTAAGAGAGTTAAAATAGGAAAGAGGGCTCATGTATCACCCATTTCGGATACAAAACTCTTTATCCGTCATTAAGACAATCAAAATAAGGAAGATGGTCAAAATTGAATAAAAAAATCAGCTTCAAGATTGAATTGGAAACCGGACTCTCTCATATATTATAAAAACCCAGATGATATTGATTTTTTACCGTAGGATTTAATCACGAGTGGACACCACCTTATTTGTTCCCTTCTCACTCGCTATCTGCTTCATATTTGGTAAACTTACTTTACCAGTGAAGTAAAGTGAAGGGTTAGTTCAAGAGAAAATAAAAGGAGAGCGGGTCAAATCAAAAGATAGTAAATTCCAAAAATCACCTCATCCTTTTAACAAAATAAAAAGTAGAAAGATATATTCTCAAGCCTCTGAATGAAAGAAAAAAAAAAAAAAACTGGGGGCTTTCATGGACCACGTTGGGCTTGGCCGAGGAATGCCCAAAGCGGTCCGACTTCTAAACTAGAAGCCTAAGCCTGGCCAAAGATTCAGTCGGGCCTGAAGTTGCCAGCCAGAGCCTAGCCCCGCATGGAAATGATGAAGCCCGCGCCCGACCCATGTTAGACTTACAGAAACATAGAAACGAGTTTCGTACCGGCTCCTAGGCCAGCTCAACCGGTCTGATCATATCACCATCTGTGAGAGGTCACGGGGTTTGAGGCCCCCCTCACTGCTCCCTCCCTTATAATAATTATATGTATATTTGGGCCGTGCTGGTATTCCGGCTCTCAACCACTTAGTTCAAATAAAAGAAAATTGAGCACGACCCATCTATTATTGCCTAAACCCCATGCCAAACCCCAAAGGGCCCGGCCCTATCCACGAGCAACCTTATAAATAAAAAAAAGCTATTCCTTCTAAAAGGGAATCTCAAAAAACTGAACTCTCACCTTTTGCTTTCACCAAACCTTTACTTTTTTTTCTCTCCTATATTGACCATTAACTTCACTTCACAAGTAAAGTAAATTTACCAAACAAGCAATATATTGTGTATTTGTTGTGATTTAATATTACTCCATTTAAAAGTTAATTATACATGGCCATCCGTTACATATTGTTTGGACCTATGCCCCTACCAGTGACCGGAAAAAGAAAAAAAATCGGAGTTAACACCGTCAGCGTTCCAGTGCAGAATTTCCTCCTCTCAGAGAGGTGGAAAAGTGGCAAATGAGACTTTACCGCATTTTATTGCAGCGGTAAAGCTGCAATACCGCCTTTCCTCCCCTCAGAGAGGAGGAAAAGTGGCAAATGAGGCTTTACTGCCCCTTATAGCAGCGGTAAAGTTGCACTGCCACTTTTCCTCCGCTCAGAGAGGAGGAAAAGTGTCGAATGCGGCTTTACCGCCCCTACTAGCGGCGGTAAAGCTGCCTGCCACTTTTCCTCCACTCAGAGAGGAGGAAAAGTGGCGAATGCAACTTTACCGCCCCTAATAGCAGCGGTAAAGCTGCACTGCCACTTTTCCTCCTCTCAGAGAGGAGGAAAAGTGGCGAATGCTACTTTTCAGCCCCGAATTGTAGCGGTATAGGTGCAGCCCATACAAACCTTTCCCGTGTCTAAGTTTATATCACGTACCTTCTTTAGAACCTTATTTTCAAACACGTTGGATCTATGGGGCCCATTTCCAATAGAATGTATTTCGTCCAAATGGAGCTCATCAATAAATAACCTCTAGCATTTGTCGGTTAAGGCCCGCACCAGATGGGAAAGCAGCAGAGAATTGCACATGAATCAAAGATCTAAATCATTTGTTAGGAAATATTAAGGCCAAGGGACCCATCTTTTAATTGAGTTTTGGGCTACCATTGGATTTTAAATCCACCTCTATCATTTAAGATTTATTTCATTCTGATTCACACAAGACTGTTTCGGTGGTTGGAAAACCGAATCCTTGGATTGTTATTAGTGGGTCCTCGTTCTGGTGCTTCGAACCGTTGAACAGATGATGTGTTGATAACTGTAGAGGGATAAAGCAGCCCTAACCATCTCCGGAAGACCATTATAATAATGGTAGCAGAGTTAATGGCCCACATGTAATTCCTTGAGACTTCGAGGATGACTTAATCTCAATATATAATAAATATTAATAATGACAGATAATATATTTGTCCGTTTTAATAATATTTTTAAAAAAACTTAATTTAATGTGCTGAGATTTATAGTTTTTGATTTTCAACATCATTATAAATATTTTATTAGTCTCTTTTGGGATTCAAGTACGAACACTGATAAAAACTTACTCACGTGGGTCTCACGGTTGTAATATTTGTATCTATGCCTAGAAAATTAAAAATTTACTTTCCTTGTTGTATTAATTGCTTGATCAAATAGATATAAATATACATACGATTGTCTTAACCACATTTTTATATAAAAAAAAAAGATACAAAAAGTCAAGTCGATCGGACGGTCCTTCTAATTCCGATTCTCGATATCTTATACATTTTAAGGCATTTTCATTTGTAGGGCTCGGATTTCAGTAATTTGCCTCTTCTTTCTCAATATATGCCCAATTAAGGGTCTTTGGAAAGCTCAATGTTGCTCAAACTAAGACAAGTTAAAACATACAAGAATACTCCGACCGGGTATTGGCTCGGTTCGGACACTGTCGATCCAACCAAATGTGGGGATACCCTGAGATATCAAAAAAAAAAAAAAAAAACTATATAAGAATGAAGAGGGTGTTTAGGATGCTATTCACGCAACCCCATTAAAGTGTATTACCTATTCGATTTCAGTCATCATATCAGAAGGCCTTTCACGCGTAAAATTAAAGATATTATAGAAATTGAATTTTTAACTGCTTATTTCTTTTTTCTGAAGTGCGACAAATCTTCTCTTTCACCACCTATTGATGTGGAAAAAGGTATAGCAAAGTATAGAAAGTTTTAGCCCTGCCCAAATAAAATTCCTACGTTTGCCACCGTCTCAAAGAAAGAGATGTGGATAGGGTTGCAAACGGGACGTCTCCTGATCGGAACCATAGTGGACCCGGTCCCGTTCCTAAATAACGGCTCTGGTTTTTACTCGGAACCTTTTTCGTTAGTTCTAGACCCGATTCCGATAGGAAAATCTAGATCCGATTGAGAAACCGGGTTCACCTCGCGGACTGGAATTTAGTTTCAAAATCGATTATAATTTCCCTTTATTCTTCTTTTTTATTAAAATAAGCAAACTATACAAGTTTTAACGGTGCATCACGTATACTACATCAAGTTTTATACCTAAAAATGTCCCCAAAAAAGCTGATTTTGAGGTACTATTTGCAATATTAAAGGCGCATATGGGTCCCGAGTCCACGTGTCTGAGCCTAATTGGACCGGGAACCGGACCCATTTATCAGTCGGAACCAAAATTGGGATCCGAACCCGGACCCGTTCTTGAATCGGAACCTAAAATAGGTTCGAGACGCGGTGTTTTGCAGTTCCGAACTTCGGAGTAATCGGAGAGTCGGATACCCGTTTGCAACCGTAGATGTGGAGGAGTTACCCAACTACGATGGACATTTACGGATTTTCTCCTTAGACTATTTCAGTAAAAGTTCTCTGATCACTAAGAGAGTTAAAATAGGAAAGAGGGCTCATGTATCACCCATTTCGGATACAAAACTCTTTATCCGTCATTAAGACAATCAAAATAAGGAAGATGGTCAAAATTGAATAAAAAAATCAGCTTCAAGATTGAATTGGAAACCGGACTCTCTCATATATTATAAAAACCCAGATGATATTGATTTTTTACCGTAGGATTTAATCACGAGTGGACACCACCTTATTTGTTCCCTTCTCACTCGCTATCTGCTTCATATTTGGTAAACTTACTTTACCAGTGAAGTAAAGTGAAGGGTTAGTTCAAGAGAAAATAAAAGGAGAGCGGGTCAAATCAAAAGATAGTAAATTCCAAAAATCACCTCATCCTTTTAACAAAATAAAAAGTAGAAAGATATATTCTCAAGCCTCTGAATGAAAGAAAAAAAAAAAAAAAAACTGGGGGCTTTCATGGACCACGTTGGGCTTGGCCGAGGAATGCCCAAAGCGGTCCGACTTCTAAACTAGAAGCCTAAGCCTGGCCAAAGATTCAGTCGGGCCTGAAGTTGCCAGCCAGAGCCTAGCCCCGCATGGAAATGATGAAGCCCGCGCCCGACCCATGTTAGACTTACAGAAACATAGAAACGAGTTTCGTACCGGCTCCTAGGCCAGCTCAACCGGTCTGATCATATCACCATCTGTGAGAGGTCACGGGGTTTGAGGCCCCCCTCACTGCTCCCTCCCTTATAATAATTATATGTATATTTGGGCCGTGCTGGTATTCCGGCTCTCAACCACTTAGTTCAAATAAAAGAAAATTGAGCACGACCCATCTATTATTGCCTAAACCCCATGCCAAACCCCAAAGGGCCCGGCCCTATCCACGAGCAACCTTATAAATAAAAAAAAGCTATTCCTTCTAAAAGGGAATCTCAAAAAACTGAACTCTCACCTTTTGCTTTCACCAAACCTTTACTTTTTTTTCTCTCCTATATTGACCATTAACTTCACTTCACAAGTAAAGTAAATTTACCAAACAAGCAATATATTGTGTATTTGTTGTGATTTAATATTACTCCATTTAAAAGTTAATTATACATGGCCATCCGTTACATATTGTTTGGACCTATGCCCCTACCAGTGACCGGAAAAAGAAAAAAAATCGGAGTTAACACCGTCAGCGTTCCAGTGCAGAATTTCCTCCTCTCAGAGAGGTGGAAAAGTGGCAAATGAGACTTTACCGCATTTTATTGCAGCGGTAAAGCTGCAATACCGCCTTTCCTCCCCTCAGAGAGGAGGAAAAGTGGCAAATGAGGCTTTACCGCCCCTTATAGCAGCGGTAAAGTTGCACTGCCACTTTTCCTCCGCTCAGAGAGGAGGAAAAGTGTCGAATGCGGCTTTACCGCCCCTACTAGCGGCGGTAAAGCTGCCTGCCACTTTTCCTCCACTCAGAGAGGAGGAAAAGTGGCGAATGCAACTTTACCGCCCCTAATAGCAGCGGTAAAGCTGCACTGCCACTTTTCCTCCTCTCAGAGAGGAGGAAAAGTGGCGAATGCTACTTTTCAGCCCCGAATTGTAGCGGTATAGGTGCAGCCCATACAAACCTTTCCCGTGTCTAAGTTTATATCACGTACCTTCTTTAGAACCTTATTTTCAAACACGTTGGATCTATGGGGCCCATTTCCAATAGAATGTATTTCGTCCAAATGGAGCTCATCAATAAATAACCTCTAGCATTTGTCGGTTAAGGCCCGCACCAGATGGGAAAGCAGCAGAGAATTGCACATGAATCAAAGATCTAAATCATTTGTTAGGAAATATTAAGGCCAAGGGACCCATCTTTTAATTGAGTTTTGGGCTACCATTGGATTTTAAATCCACCTCTATCATTTAAGATTTATTTCATTCTGATTCACACAAGACTGTTTCGGTGGTTGGAAAACCGAATCCTTGGATTGTTATTAGTGGGTCCTCGTTCTGGTGCTTCGAACCGTTGAACAGATGATGTGTTGATAACTGTAGAGGGATAAAGCAGCCCTAACCATCTCCGGAAGACCATTATAATAATGGTAGCAGAGTTAATGGCCCACATGTAATTCCTTGAGACTTCGAGGATGACTTAATCTCAATATATAATAAATATTAATAATGACAGATAATATATTTGTCCGTTTTAATAATATTTTTAAAAAAACTTAATTTAATGTGCTGAGATTTATAGTTTTTGATTTTCAACATCATTATAAATATTTTATTAGTCTCTTTTGGGATTCAAGTACGAACACTGATAAAAACTTACTCACGTGGGTCTCACGGTTGTAATATTTGTATCTATGCCTAGAAAATTAAAAATTTACTTTCCTTGTTGTATTAATTGCTTGATCAAATAGATATAAATATACATACGATTGTCTTAACCACATTTTTATATAAAAAAAAAAGATACAAAAAGTCAAGTCGATCGGACGGTCCTTCTAATTCCGATTCTCGATATCTTATACATTTTAAGGCATTTTCATTTGTAGGGCTCGGATTTCAGTAATTTGCCTCTTCTTTCTCAATATATGCCCAATTAAGGGTCTTTGGAAAGCTCAATGTTGCTCAAACTAAGACAAGTTAAAACATACAAGAATACTCCGACCGGGTATTGGCTCGGTTCGGACACTGTCGATCCAACCAAATGTGGGGATACCCTGAGATATCAAAAAAAAAAAAAAAAAACTATATAAGAATGAAGAGGGTGTTTAGGATGCTATTCACGCAACCCCATTAAAGTGTATTACCTATTCGATTTCAGTCATCATATCAGAAGGCCTTTCACGCGTAAAATTAAAGATATTATAGAAATTGAATTTTTAACTGCTTATTTCTTTTTTCTGAAGTGCGACAAATCTTCTCTTTCACCACCTATTGATGTGGAAAAAGGTATAGCAAAGTATAGAAAGTTTTAGCCCTGCCCAAATAAAATTCCTACGTTTGCCACCGTCTCAAAGAAAGAGATGTGGATAGGGTTGCAAACGGGACGTCTCCTGATCGGAACCATAGTGGACCCGGTCCCGTTCCTAAATAACGGCTCTGGTTTTTACTCGGAACCTTTTTCGTTAGTTCTAGACCCGATTCCGATAGGAAAATCTAGATCCGATTGAGAAACCGGGTTCACCTCGCGGACTGGAATTTAGTTTCAAAATCGATTATAATTTCCCTTTATTCTTCTTTTTTTATTAAAATAAGCAAACTATACAAGTTTTAACGGTGCATCACGTATACTACATCAAGTTTTATACCTAAAAATGTCCCCAAAAAAGCTGATTTTGAGGTACTATTTGCAATATTAAAGGCGCATATGGGTCCCGAGTCCACGTGTCTGAGCCTAATTGGACCGGGAACCGGACCCATTTATCAGTCGGAACCAAAATTGGGATCCGAACCCGGACCCGTTCTTGAATCGGAACCTAAAATAGGTTCGAGACGCGGTGTTTTGCAGTTCCGAACTTCGGAGTAATCGGAGAGTCGGATACCCGTTTGCAACCGTAGATGTGGAGGAGTTACCCAACTACGATGGACATTTACGGATTTTCTCCTTAGACTATTTCAGTAAAAGTTCTCTGATCACTAAGAGAGTTAAAATAGGAAAGAGGGCTCATGTATCACCCATTTCGGATACAAAACTCTTTATCCGTCATTAAGACAATCAAAATAAGGAAGATGGTCAAAATTGAATAAAAAAATCAGCTTCAAGATTGAATTGGAAACCGGACTCTCTCATATATTATAAAAACCCAGATGATATTGATTTTTTACCGTAGGATTTAATCACGAGTGGACACCACCTTATTTGTTCCCTTCTCACTCGCTATCTGCTTCATATTTGGTAAACTTACTTTACCAGTGAAGTAAAGTGAAGGGTTAGTTCAAGAGAAAATAAAAGGAGAGCGGGTCAAATCAAAAGATAGTAAATTCCAAAAATCACCTCATCCTTTTAACAAAATAAAAAGTAGAAAGATATATTCTCAAGCCTCTGAATGAAAGAAAAAAAAAAAAAAACTGGGGGCTTTCATGGACCACGTTGGGCTTGGCCGAGGAATGCCCAAAGCGGTCCGACTTCTAAACTAGAAGCCTAAGCCTGGCCAAAGATTCAGTCGGGCCTGAAGTTGCCAGCCAGAGCCTAGCCCCGCATGGAAATGATGAAGCCCGCGCCCGACCCATGTTAGACTTACAGAAACATAGAAACGAGTTTCGTACCGGCTCCTAGGCCAGCTCAACCGGTCTGATCATATCACCATCTGTGAGAGGTCACGGGGTTTGAGGCCCCCCTCACTGCTCCCTCCCTTATAATAATTATATGTATATTTGGGCCGTGCTGGTATTCCGGCTCTCAACCACTTAGTTCAAATAAAAGAAAATTGAGCACGACCCATCTATTATTGCCTAAACCCCATGCCAAACCCCAAAGGGCCCGGCCCTATCCACGAGCAACCTTATAAATAAAAAAAAGCTATTCCTTCTAAAAGGGAATCTCAAAAAACTGAACTCTCACCTTTTGCTTTCACCAAACCTTTACTTTTTTTTCTCTCCTATATTGACCATTAACTTCACTTCACAAGTAAAGTAAATTTACCAAACAAGCAATATATTGTGTATTTGTTGTGATTTAATATTACTCCATTTAAAAGTTAATTATACATGGCCATCCGTTACATATTGTTTGGACCTATGCCCCTACCAGTGACCGGAAAAAGAAAAAAAATCGGAGTTAACACCGTCAGCGTTCCAGTGCAGAATTTCCTCCTCTCAGAGAGGTGGAAAAGTGGCAAATGAGACTTTACCGCATTTTATTGCAGCGGTAAAGCTGCAATACCGCCTTTCCTCCCCTCAGAGAGGAGGAAAAGTGGCAAATGAGGCTTTACTGCCCCTTATAGCAGCGGTAAAGTTGCACTGCCACTTTTCCTCCGCTCAGAGAGGAGGAAAAGTGTCGAATGCGGCTTTACCGCCCCTACTAGCGGCGGTAAAGCTGCCTGCCACTTTTCCTCCACTCAGAGAGGAGGAAAAGTGGCGAATGCAACTTTACCGCCCCTAATAGCAGCGGTAAAGCTGCACTGCCACTTTTCCTCCTCTCAGAGAGGAGGAAAAGTGGCGAATGCCACTTTTCAGCCCCGAATTGTAGCGGTATAGGTGCAGCCCATACAAACCTTTCCCGTGTCTAAGTTTATATCACGTACCTTCTTTAGAACCTTATTTTCAAACACGTTGGATCTATGGGGCCCATTTCCAATAGAATGTATTTCGTCCAAATGGAGCTCATCAATAAATAACCTCTAGCATTTGTCGGTTAAGGCCCGCACCAGATGGGAAAGCAGCAGAGAATTGCACATGAATCAAAGATCTAAATCATTTGTTAGGAAATATTAAGGCCAAGGGACCCATCTTTTAATTGAGTTTTGGGCTACCATTGGATTTTAAATCCACCTCTATCATTTAAGATTTATTTCATTCTGATTCACACAAGACTGTTTCGGTGGTTGGAAAACCGAATCCTTGGATTGTTATTAGTGGGTCCTCGTTCTGGTGCTTCGAACCGTTGAACAGATGATGTGTTGATAACTGTAGAGGGATAAAGCAGCCCTAACCATCTCCGGAAGACCATTATAATAATGGTAGCAGAGTTAATGGCCCACATGTAATTCCTTGAGACTTCGAGGATGACTTAATCTCAATATATAATAAATATTAATAATGACAGATAATATATTTGTCCGTTTTAATAATATTTTTAAAAAAACTTAATTTAATGTGCTGAGATTTATAGTTTTTGATTTTCAACATCATTATAAATATTTTATTAGTCTCTTTTGGGATTCAAGTACGAACACTGATAAAAACTTACTCACGTGGGTCTCACGGTTGTAATATTTGTATCTATGCCTAGAAAATTAAAAATTTACTTTCCTTGTTGTATTAATTGCTTGATCAAATAGATATAAATATACATACGATTGTCTTAACCACATTTTTATATAAAAAAAAAAGATACAAAAAGTCAAGTCGATCGGACGGTCCTTCTAATTCCGATTCTCGATATCTTATACATTTTAAGGCATTTTCATTTGTAGGGCTCGGATTTCAGTAATTTGCCTCTTCTTTCTCAATATATGCCCAATTAAGGGTCTTTGGAAAGCTCAATGTTGCTCAAACTAAGACAAGTTAAAACATACAAGAATACTCCGACCGGGTATTGGCTCGGTTCGGACACTGTCGATCCAACCAAATGTGGGGATACCCTGAGATATCAAAAAAAAAAAAAAAAAACTATATAAGAATGAAGAGGGTGTTTAGGATGCTATTCACGCAACCCCATTAAAGTGTATTACCTATTCGATTTCAGTCATCATATCAGAAGGCCTTTCACGCGTAAAATTAAAGATATTATAGAAATTGAATTTTTAACTGCTTATTTCTTTTTTCTGAAGTGCGACAAATCTTCTCTTTCACCACCTATTGATGTGGAAAAAGGTATAGCAAAGTATAGAAAGTTTTAGCCCTGCCCAAATAAAATTCCTACGTTTGCCACCGTCTCAAAGAAAGAGATGTGGATAGGGTTGCAAACGGGACGTCTCCTGATCGGAACCATAGTGGACCCGGTCCCGTTCCTAAATAACGGCTCTGGTTTTTACTCGGAACCTTTTTCGTTAGTTCTAGACCCGATTCCGATAGGAAAATCTAGATCCGATTGAGAAACCGGGTTCACCTCGCGGACTGGAATTTAGTTTCAAAATCGATTATAATTTCCCTTTATTCTTCTTTTTTTATTAAAATAAGCAAACTATACAAGTTTTAACGGTGCATCACGTATACTACATCAAGTTTTATACCTAAAAATGTCCCCAAAAAAGCTGATTTTGAGGTACTATTTGCAATATTAAAGGCGCATATGGGTCCCGAGTCCACGTGTCTGAGCCTAATTGGACCGGGAACCGGACCCATTTATCAGTCGGAACCAAAATTGGGATCCGAACCCGGACCCGTTCTTGAATCGGAACCTAAAATAGGTTCGAGACGCGGTGTTTTGCAGTTCCGAACTTCGGAGTAATCGGAGAGTCGGATACCCGTTTGCAACCGTAGATGTGGAGGAGTTACCCAACTACGATGGACATTTACGGATTTTCTCCTTAGACTATTTCAGTAAAAGTTCTCTGATCACTAAGAGAGTTAAAATAGGAAAGAGGGCTCATGTATCACCCATTTCGGATACAAAACTCTTTATCCGTCATTAAGACAATCAAAATAAGGAAGATGGTCAAAATTGAATAAAAAAATCAGCTTCAAGATTGAATTGGAAACCGGACTCTCTCATATATTATAAAAACCCAGATGATATTGATTTTTTACCGTAGGATTTAATCACGAGTGGACACCACCTTATTTGTTCCCTTCTCACTCGCTATCTGCTTCATATTTGGTAAACTTACTTTACCAGTGAAGTAAAGTGAAGGGTTAGTTCAAGAGAAAATAAAAGGAGAGCGGGTCAAATCAAAAGATAGTAAATTCCAAAAATCACCTCATCCTTTTAACAAAATAAAAAGTAGAAAGATATATTCTCAAGCCTCTGAATGAAAGAAAAAAAAAAAAAAAAACTGGGGGCTTTCATGGACCACGTTGGGCTTGGCCGAGGAATGCCCAAAGCGGTCCGACTTCTAAACTAGAAGCCTAAGCCTGGCCAAAGATTCAGTCGGGCCTGAAGTTGCCAGCCAGAGCCTAGCCCCGCATGGAAATGATGAAGCCCGCGCCCGACCCATGTTAGACTTACAGAAACATAGAAACGAGTTTCGTACCGGCTCCTAGGCCAGCTCAACCGGTCTGATCATATCACCATCTGTGAGAGGTCACGGGGTTTGAGGCCCCCCTCACTGCTCCCTCCCTTATAATAATTATATGTATATTTGGGCCGTGCTGGTATTCCGGCTCTCAACCACTTAGTTCAAATAAAAGAAAATTGAGCACGACCCATCTATTATTGCCTAAACCCCATGCCAAACCCCAAAGGGCCCGGCCCTATCCACGAGCAACCTTATAAATAAAAAAAAGCTATTCCTTCTAAAAGGGAATCTCAAAAAACTGAACTCTCACCTTTTGCTTTCACCAAACCTTTACTTTTTTTTCTCTCCTATATTGACCATTAACTTCACTTCACAAGTAAAGTAAATTTACCAAACAAGCAATATATTGTGTATTTGTTGTGATTTAATATTACTCCATTTAAAAGTTAATTATACATGGCCATCCGTTACATATTGTTTGGACCTATGCCCCTACCAGTGACCGGAAAAAGAAAAAAAATCGGAGTTAACACCGTCAGCGTTCCAGTGCAGAATTTCCTCCTCTCAGAGAGGTGGAAAAGTGGCAAATGAGACTTTACCGCATTTTATTGCAGCGGTAAAGCTGCAATACCGCCTTTCCTCCCCTCAGAGAGGAGGAAAAGTGGCAAATGAGGCTTTACCGCCCCTTATAGCAGCGGTAAAGTTGCACTGCCACTTTTCCTCCGCTCAGAGAGGAGGAAAAGTGTCGAATGCGGCTTTACCGCCCCTACTAGCGGCGGTAAAGCTGCCTGCCACTTTTCCTCCACTCAGAGAGGAGGAAAAGTGGCGAATGCAACTTTACCGCCCCTAATAGCAGCGGTAAAGCTGCACTGCCACTTTTCCTCCTCTCAGAGAGGAGGAAAAGTGGCGAATGCTACTTTTCAGCCCCGAATTGTAGCGGTATAGGTGCAGCCCATACAAACCTTTCCCGTGTCTAAGTTTATATCACGTACCTTCTTTAGAACCTTATTTTCAAACACGTTGGATCTATGGGGCCCATTTCCAATAGAATGTATTTCGTCCAAATGGAGCTCATCAATAAATAACCTCTAGCATTTGTCGGTTAAGGCCCGCACCAGATGGGAAAGCAGCAGAGAATTGCACATGAATCAAAGATCTAAATCATTTGTTAGGAAATATTAAGGCCAAGGGACCCATCTTTTAATTGAGTTTTGGGCTACCATTGGATTTTAAATCCACCTCTATCATTTAAGATTTATTTCATTCTGATTCACACAAGACTGTTTCGGTGGTTGGAAAACCGAATCCTTGGATTGTTATTAGTGGGTCCTCGTTCTGGTGCTTCGAACCGTTGAACAGATGATGTGTTGATAACTGTAGAGGGATAAAGCAGCCCTAACCATCTCCGGAAGACCATTATAATAATGGTAGCAGAGTTAATGGCCCACATGTAATTCCTTGAGACTTCGAGGATGACTTAATCTCAATATATAATAAATATTAATAATGACAGATAATATATTTGTCCGTTTTAATAATATTTTTAAAAAAACTTAATTTAATGTGCTGAGATTTATAGTTTTTGATTTTCAACATCATTATAAATATTTTATTAGTCTCTTTTGGGATTCAAGTACGAACACTGATAAAAACTTACTCACGTGGGTCTCACGGTTGTAATATTTGTATCTATGCCTAGAAAATTAAAAATTTACTTTCCTTGTTGTATTAATTGCTTGATCAAATAGATATAAATATACATACGATTGTCTTAACCACATTTTTATATAAAAAAAAAAGATACAAAAAGTCAAGTCGATCGGACGGTCCTTCTAATTCCGATTCTCGATATCTTATACATTTTAAGGCATTTTCATTTGTAGGGCTCGGATTTCAGTAATTTGCCTCTTCTTTCTCAATATATGCCCAATTAAGGGTCTTTGGAAAGCTCAATGTTGCTCAAACTAAGACAAGTTAAAACATACAAGAATACTCCGACCGGGTATTGGCTCGGTTCGGACACTGTCGATCCAACCAAATGTGGGGATACCCTGAGATATCAAAAAAAAAAAAAAAAAACTATATAAGAATGAAGAGGGTGTTTAGGATGCTATTCACGCAACCCCATTAAAGTGTATTACCTATTCGATTTCAGTCATCATATCAGAAGGCCTTTCACGCGTAAAATTAAAGATATTATAGAAATTGAATTTTTAACTGCTTATTTCTTTTTTCTGAAGTGCGACAAATCTTCTCTTTCACCACCTATTGATGTGGAAAAAGGTATAGCAAAGTATAGAAAGTTTTAGCCCTGCCCAAATAAAATTCCTACGTTTGCCACCGTCTCAAAGAAAGAGATGTGGATAGGGTTGCAAACGGGACGTCTCCTGATCGGAACCATAGTGGACCCGGTCCCGTTCCTAAATAACGGCTCTGGTTTTTACTCGGAACCTTTTTCGTTAGTTCTAGACCCGATTCCGATAGGAAAATCTAGATCCGATTGAGAAACCGGGTTCACCTCGCGGACTGGAATTTAGTTTCAAAATCGATTATAATTTCCCTTTATTCTTCTTTTTTTATTAAAATAAGCAAACTATACAAGTTTTAACGGTGCATCACGTATACTACATCAAGTTTTATACCTAAAAATGTCCCCAAAAAAGCTGATTTTGAGGTACTATTTGCAATATTAAAGGCGCATATGGGTCCCGAGTCCACGTGTCTGAGCCTAATTGGACCGGGAACCGGACCCATTTATCAGTCGGAACCAAAATTGGGATCCGAACCCGGACCCGTTCTTGAATCGGAACCTAAAATAGGTTCGAGACGCGGTGTTTTGCAGTTCCGAACTTCGGAGTAATCGGAGAGTCGGATACCCGTTTGCAACCGTAGATGTGGAGGAGTTACCCAACTACGATGGACATTTACGGATTTTCTCCTTAGACTATTTCAGTAAAAGTTCTCTGATCACTAAGAGAGTTAAAATAGGAAAGAGGGCTCATGTATCACCCATTTCGGATACAAAACTCTTTATCCGTCATTAAGACAATCAAAATAAGGAAGATGGTCAAAATTGAATAAAAAAATCAGCTTCAAGATTGAATTGGAAACCGGACTCTCTCATATATTATAAAAACCCAGATGATATTGATTTTTTACCGTAGGATTTAATCACGAGTGGACACCACCTTATTTGTTCCCTTCTCACTCGCTATCTGCTTCATATTTGGTAAACTTACTTTACCAGTGAAGTAAAGTGAAGGGTTAGTTCAAGAGAAAATAAAAGGAGAGCGGGTCAAATCAAAAGATAGTAAATTCCAAAAATCACCTCATCCTTTTAACAAAATAAAAAGTAGAAAGATATATTCTCAAGCCTCTGAATGAAAGAAAAAAAAAAAAAAAAACTGGGGGCTTTCATGGACCACGTTGGGCTTGGCCGAGGAATGCCCAAAGCGGTCCGACTTCTAAACTAGAAGCCTAAGCCTGGCCAAAGATTCAGTCGGGCCTGAAGTTGCCAGCCAGAGCCTAGCCCCGCATGGAAATGATGAAGCCCGCGCCCGACCCATGTTAGACTTACAGAAACATAGAAACGAGTTTCGTACCGGCTCCTAGGCCAGCTCAACCGGTCTGATCATATCACCATCTGTGAGAGGTCACGGGGTTTGAGGCCCCCCTCACTGCTCCCTCCCTTATAATAATTATATGTATATTTGGGCCGTGCTGGTATTCCGGCTCTCAACCACTTAGTTCAAATAAAAGAAAATTGAGCACGACCCATCTATTATTGCCTAAACCCCATGCCAAACCCCAAAGGGCCCGGCCCTATCCACGAGCAACCTTATAAATAAAAAAAAGCTATTCCTTCTAAAAGGGAATCTCAAAAAACTGAACTCTCACCTTTTGCTTTCACCAAACCTTTACTTTTTTTTCTCTCCTATATTGACCATTAACTTCACTTCACAAGTAAAGTAAATTTACCAAACAAGCAATATATTGTGTATTTGTTGTGATTTAATATTACTCCATTTAAAAGTTAATTATACATGGCCATCCGTTACATATTGTTTGGACCTATGCCCCTACCAGTGACCGGAAAAAGAAAAAAAATCGGAGTTAACACCGTCAGCGTTCCAGTGCAGAATTTCCTCCTCTCAGAGAGGTGGAAAAGTGGCAAATGAGACTTTACCGCATTTTATTGCAGCGGTAAAGCTGCAATACCGCCTTTCCTCCCCTCAGAGAGGAGGAAAAGTGGCAAATGAGGCTTTACCGCCCCTTATAGCAGCGGTAAAGTTGCACTGCCACTTTTCCTCCGCTCAGAGAGGAGGAAAAGTGTCGAATGCGGCTTTACCGCCCCTACTAGCGGCGGTAAAGCTGCCTGCCACTTTTCCTCCACTCAGAGAGGAGGAAAAGTGGCGAATGCAACTTTACCGCCCCTAATAGCAGCGGTAAAGCTGCACTGCCACTTTTCCTCCTCTCAGAGAGGAGGAAAAGTGGCGAATGCTACTTTTCAGCCCCGAATTGTAGCGGTATAGGTGCAGCCCATACAAACCTTTCCCGTGTCTAAGTTTATATCACGTACCTTCTTTAGAACCTTATTTTCAAACACGTTGGATCTATGGGGCCCATTTCCAATAGAATGTATTTCGTCCAAATGGAGCTCATCAATAAATAACCTCTAGCATTTGTCGGTTAAGGCCCGCACCAGATGGGAAAGCAGCAGAGAATTGCACATGAATCAAAGATCTAAATCATTTGTTAGGAAATATTAAGGCCAAGGGACCCATCTTTTAATTGAGTTTTGGGCTACCATTGGATTTTAAATCCACCTCTATCATTTAAGATTTATTTCATTCTGATTCACACAAGACTGTTTCGGTGGTTGGAAAACCGAATCCTTGGATTGTTATTAGTGGGTCCTCGTTCTGGTGCTTCGAACCGTTGAACAGATGATGTGTTGATAACTGTAGAGGGATAAAGCAGCCCTAACCATCTCCGGAAGACCATTATAATAATGGTAGCAGAGTTAATGGCCCACATGTAATTCCTTGAGACTTCGAGGATGACTTAATCTCAATATATAATAAATATTAATAATGACAGATAATATATTTGTCCGTTTTAATAATATTTTTAAAAAAACTTAATTTAATGTGCTGAGATTTATAGTTTTTGATTTTCAACATCATTATAAATATTTTATTAGTCTCTTTTGGGATTCAAGTACGAACACTGATAAAAACTTACTCACGTGGGTCTCACGGTTGTAATATTTGTATCTATGCCTAGAAAATTAAAAATTTACTTTCCTTGTTGTATTAATTGCTTGATCAAATAGATATAAATATACATACGATTGTCTTAACCACATTTTTATATAAAAAAAAAAGATACAAAAAGTCAAGTCGATCGGACGGTCCTTCTAATTCCGATTCTCGATATCTTATACATTTTAAGGCATTTTCATTTGTAGGGCTCGGATTTCAGTAATTTGCCTCTTCTTTCTCAATATATGCCCAATTAAGGGTCTTTGGAAAGCTCAATGTTGCTCAAACTAAGACAAGTTAAAACATACAAGAATACTCCGACCGGGTATTGGCTCGGTTCGGACACTGTCGATCCAACCAAATGTGGGGATACCCTGAGATATCAAAAAAAAAAAAAAAAAACTATATAAGAATGAAGAGGGTGTTTAGGATGCTATTCACGCAACCCCATTAAAGTGTATTACCTATTCGATTTCAGTCATCATATCAGAAGGCCTTTCACGCGTAAAATTAAAGATATTATAGAAATTGAATTTTTAACTGCTTATTTCTTTTTTCTGAAGTGCGACAAATCTTCTCTTTCACCACCTATTGATGTGGAAAAAGGTATAGCAAAGTATAGAAAGTTTTAGCCCTGCCCAAATAAAATTCCTACGTTTGCCACCGTCTCAAAGAAAGAGATGTGGATAGGGTTGCAAACGGGACGTCTCCTGATCGGAACCATAGTGGACCCGGTCCCGTTCCTAAATAACGGCTCTGGTTTTTACTCGGAACCTTTTTCGTTAGTTCTAGACCCGATTCCGATAGGAAAATCTAGATCCGATTGAGAAACCGGGTTCACCTCGCGGACTGGAATTTAGTTTCAAAATCGATTATAATTTCCCTTTATTCTTCTTTTTTTATTAAAATAAGCAAACTATACAAGTTTTAACGGTGCATCACGTATACTACATCAAGTTTTATACCTAAAAATGTCCCCAAAAAAGCTGATTTTGAGGTACTATTTGCAATATTAAAGGCGCATATGGGTCCCGAGTCCACGTGTCTGAGCCTAATTGGACCGGGAACCGGACCCATTTATCAGTCGGAACCAAAATTGGGATCCGAACCCGGACCCGTTCTTGAATCGGAACCTAAAATAGGTTCGAGACGCGGTGTTTTGCAGTTCCGAACTTCGGAGTAATCGGAGAGTCGGATACCCGTTTGCAACCGTAGATGTGGAGGAGTTACCCAACTACGATGGACATTTACGGATTTTCTCCTTAGACTATTTCAGTAAAAGTTCTCTGATCACTAAGAGAGTTAAAATAGGAAAGAGGGCTCATGTATCACCCATTTCGGATACAAAACTCTTTATCCGTCATTAAGACAATCAAAATAAGGAAGATGGTCAAAATTGAATAAAAAAATCAGCTTCAAGATTGAATTGGAAACCGGACTCTCTCATATATTATAAAAACCCAGATGATATTGATTTTTTACCGTAGGATTTAATCACGAGTGGACACCACCTTATTTGTTCCCTTCTCACTCGCTATCTGCTTCATATTTGGTAAACTTACTTTACCAGTGAAGTAAAGTGAAGGGTTAGTTCAAGAGAAAATAAAAGGAGAGCGGGTCAAATCAAAAGATAGTAAATTCCAAAAATCACCTCATCCTTTTAACAAAATAAAAAGTAGAAAGATATATTCTCAAGCCTCTGAATGAAAGAAAAAAAAAAAAAAAAACTGGGGGCTTTCATGGACCACGTTGGGCTTGGCCGAGGAATGCCCAAAGCGGTCCGACTTCTAAACTAGAAGCCTAAGCCTGGCCAAAGATTCAGTCGGGCCTGAAGTTGCCAGCCAGAGCCTAGCCCCGCATGGAAATGATGAAGCCCGCGCCCGACCCATGTTAGACTTACAGAAACATAGAAACGAGTTTCGTACCGGCTCCTAGGCCAGCTCAACCGGTCTGATCATATCACCATCTGTGAGAGGTCACGGGGTTTGAGGCCCCCCTCACTGCTCCCTCCCTTATAATAATTATATGTATATTTGGGCCGTGCTGGTATTCCGGCTCTCAACCACTTAGTTCAAATAAAAGAAAATTGAGCACGACCCATCTATTATTGCCTAAACCCCATGCCAAACCCCAAAGGGCCCGGCCCTATCCACGAGCAACCTTATAAATAAAAAAAAGCTATTCCTTCTAAAAGGGAATCTCAAAAAACTGAACTCTCACCTTTTGCTTTCACCAAACCTTTACTTTTTTTTCTCTCCTATATTGACCATTAACTTCACTTCACAAGTAAAGTAAATTTACCAAACAAGCAATATATTGTGTATTTGTTGTGATTTAATATTACTCCATTTAAAAGTTAATTATACATGGCCATCCGTTACATATTGTTTGGACCTATGCCCCTACCAGTGACCGGAAAAAGAAAAAAAATCGGAGTTAACACCGTCAGCGTTCCAGTGCAGAATTTCCTCCTCTCAGAGAGGTGGAAAAGTGGCAAATGAGACTTTACCGCATTTTATTGCAGCGGTAAAGCTGCAATACCGCCTTTCCTCCCCTCAGAGAGGAGGAAAAGTGGCAAATGAGGCTTTACCGCCCCTTATAGCAGCGGTAAAGTTGCACTGCCACTTTTCCTCCGCTCAGAGAGGAGGAAAAGTGTCGAATGCGGCTTTACCGCCCCTACTAGCGGCGGTAAAGCTGCCTGCCACTTTTCCTCCACTCAGAGAGGAGGAAAAGTGGCGAATGCAACTTTACCGCCCCTAATAGCAGCGGTAAAGCTGCACTGCCACTTTTCCTCCTCTCAGAGAGGAGGAAAAGTGGCGAATGCCACTTTTCAGCCCCGAATTGTAGCGGTATAGGTGCAGCCCATACAAACCTTTCCCGTGTCTAAGTTTATATCACGTACCTTCTTTAGAACCTTATTTTCAAACACGTTGGATCTATGGGGCCCATTTCCAATAGAATGTATTTCGTCCAAATGGAGCTCATCAATAAATAACCTCTAGCATTTGTCGGTTAAGGCCCGCACCAGATGGGAAAGCAGCAGAGAATTGCACATGAATCAAAGATCTAAATCATTTGTTAGGAAATATTAAGGCCAAGGGACCCATCTTTTAATTGAGTTTTGGGCTACCATTGGATTTTAAATCCACCTCTATCATTTAAGATTTATTTCATTCTGATTCACACAAGACTGTTTCGGTGGTTGGAAAACCGAATCCTTGGATTGTTATTAGTGGGTCCTCGTTCTGGTGCTTCGAACCGTTGAACAGATGATGTGTTGATAACTGTAGAGGGATAAAGCAGCCCTAACCATCTCCGGAAGACCATTATAATAATGGTAGCAGAGTTAATGGCCCACATGTAATTCCTTGAGACTTCGAGGATGACTTAATCTCAATATATAATAAATATTAATAATGACAGATAATATATTTGTCCGTTTTAATAATATTTTTAAAAAAACTTAATTTAATGTGCTGAGATTTATAGTTTTTGATTTTCAACATCATTATAAATATTTTATTAGTCTCTTTTGGGATTCAAGTACGAACACTGATAAAAACTTACTCACGTGGGTCTCACGGTTGTAATATTTGTATCTATGCCTAGAAAATTAAAAATTTACTTTCCTTGTTGTATTAATTGCTTGATCAAATAGATATAAATATACATACGATTGTCTTAACCACATTTTTATATAAAAAAAAAAGATACAAAAAGTCAAGTCGATCGGACGGTCCTTCTAATTCCGATTCTCGATATCTTATACATTTTAAGGCATTTTCATTTGTAGGGCTCGGATTTCAGTAATTTGCCTCTTCTTTCTCAATATATGCCCAATTAAGGGTCTTTGGAAAGCTCAATGTTGCTCAAACTAAGACAAGTTAAAACATACAAGAATACTCCGACCGGGTATTGGCTCGGTTCGGACACTGTCGATCCAACCAAATGTGGGGATACCCTGAGATATCAAAAAAAAAAAAAAAAAAACTATATAAGAATGAAGAGGGTGTTTAGGATGCTATTCACGCAACCCCATTAAAGTGTATTACCTATTCGATTTCAGTCATCATATCAGAAGGCCTTTCACGCGTAAAATTAAAGATATTATAGAAATTGAATTTTTAACTGCTTATTTCTTTTTTCTGAAGTGCGACAAATCTTCTCTTTCACCACCTATTGATGTGGAAAAGGTATAGCAAAGTATAGAAAGTTTTAGCCCTGCCCAAATAAAATTCCTACGTTTGCCACCGTCTCAAAGAAAGAGATGTGGATAGGGTTGCAAACGGGACGTCTCCTGATCGGAACCATAGTGGACCCGGTCCCGTTCCTAAATAACGGCTCTGGTTTTTACTCGGAACCTTTTTCGTTAGTTCTAGACCCGATTCCGATAGGAAAATCTAGATCCGATTGAGAAACCGGGTTCACCTCGCGGACTGGAATTTAGTTTCAAAATCGATTATAATTTCCCTTTATTCTTCTTTTTTTATTAAAATAAGCAAACTATACAAGTTTTAACGGTGCATCACGTATACTACATCAAGTTTTATACCTAAAAATGTCCCCAAAAAAGCTGATTTTGAGGTACTATTTGCAATATTAAAGGCGCATATGGGTCCCGAGTCCACGTGTCTGAGCCTAATTGGACCGGGAACCGGACCCATTTATCAGTCGGAACCAAAATTGGGATCCGAACCCGGACCCGTTCTTGAATCGGAACCTAAAATAGGTTCGAGACGCGGTGTTTTGCAGTTCCGAACTTCGGAGTAATCGGAGAGTCGGATACCCGTTTGCAACCGTAGATGTGGAGGAGTTACCCAACTACGATGGACATTTACGGATTTTCTCCTTAGACTATTTCAGTAAAAGTTCTCTGATCACTAAGAGAGTTAAAATAGGAAAGAGGGCTCATGTATCACCCATTTCGGATACAAAACTCTTTATCCGTCATTAAGACAATCAAAATAAGGAAGATGGTCAAAATTGAATAAAAAAATCAGCTTCAAGATTGAATTGGAAACCGGACTCTCTCATATATTATAAAAACCCAGATGATATTGATTTTTTACCGTAGGATTTAATCACGAGTGGACACCACCTTATTTGTTCCCTTCTCACTCGCTATCTGCTTCATATTTGGTAAACTTACTTTACCAGTGAAGTAAAGTGAAGGGTTAGTTCAAGAGAAAATAAAAGGAGAGCGGGTCAAATCAAAAGATAGTAAATTCCAAAAATCACCTCATCCTTTTAACAAAATAAAAAGTAGAAAGATATATTCTCAAGCCTCTGAATGAAAGAAAAAAAAAAAAAAAAACTGGGGGCTTTCATGGACCACGTTGGGCTTGGCCGAGGAATGCCCAAAGCGGTCCGACTTCTAAACTAGAAGCCTAAGCCTGGCCAAAGATTCAGTCGGGCCTGAAGTTGCCAGCCAGAGCCTAGCCCCGCATGGAAATGATGAAGCCCGCGCCCGACCCATGTTAGACTTACAGAAACATAGAAACGAGTTTCGTACCGGCTCCTAGGCCAGCTCAACCGGTCTGATCATATCACCATCTGTGAGAGGTCACGGGGTTTGAGGCCCCCCTCACTGCTCCCTCCCTTATAATAATTATATGTATATTTGGGCCGTGCTGGTATTCCGGCTCTCAACCACTTAGTTCAAATAAAAGAAAATTGAGCACGACCCATCTATTATTGCCTAAACCCCATGCCAAACCCCAAAGGGCCCGGCCCTATCCACGAGCAACCTTATAAATAAAAAAAAGCTATTCCTTCTAAAAGGGAATCTCAAAAAACTGAACTCTCACCTTTTGCTTTCACCAAACCTTTACTTTTTTTTCTCTCCTATATTGACCATTAACTTCACTTCACAAGTAAAGTAAATTTACCAAACAAGCAATATATTGTGTATTTGTTGTGATTTAATATTACTCCATTTAAAAGTTAATTATACATGGCCATCCGTTACATATTGTTTGGACCTATGCCCCTACCAGTGACCGGAAAAAGAAAAAAAATCGGAGTTAACACCGTCAGCGTTCCAGTGCAGAATTTCCTCCTCTCAGAGAGGTGGAAAAGTGGCAAATGAGACTTTACCGCATTTTATTGCAGCGGTAAAGCTGCAATACCGCCTTTCCTCCCCTCAGAGAGGAGGAAAAGTGGCAAATGAGGCTTTACCGCCCCTTATAGCAGCGGTAAAGTTGCACTGCCACTTTTCCTCCGCTCAGAGAGGAGGAAAAGTGTCGAATGCGGCTTTACCGCCCCTACTAGCGGCGGTAAAGCTGCCTGCCACTTTTCCTCCACTCAGAGAGGAGGAAAAGTGGCGAATGCAACTTTACCGCCCCTAATAGCAGCGGTAAAGCTGCACTGCCACTTTTCCTCCTCTCAGAGAGGAGGAAAAGTGGCGAATGCCACTTTTCAGCCCCGAATTGTAGCGGTATAGGTGCAGCCCATACAAACCTTTCCCGTGTCTAAGTTTATATCACGTACCTTCTTTAGAACCTTATTTTCAAACACGTTGGATCTATGGGGCCCATTTCCAATAGAATGTATTTCGTCCAAATGGAGCTCATCAATAAATAACCTCTAGCATTTGTCGGTTAAGGCCCGCACCAGATGGGAAAGCAGCAGAGAATTGCACATGAATCAAAGATCTAAATCATTTGTTAGGAAATATTAAGGCCAAGGGACCCATCTTTTAATTGAGTTTTGGGCTACCATTGGATTTTAAATCCACCTCTATCATTTAAGATTTATTTCATTCTGATTCACACAAGACTGTTTCGGTGGTTGGAAAACCGAATCCTTGGATTGTTATTAGTGGGTCCTCGTTCTGGTGCTTCGAACCGTTGAACAGATGATGTGTTGATAACTGTAGAGGGATAAAGCAGCCCTAACCATCTCCGGAAGACCATTATAATAATGGTAGCAGAGTTAATGGCCCACATGTAATTCCTTGAGACTTCGAGGATGACTTAATCTCAATATATAATAAATATTAATAATGACAGATAATATATTTGTCCGTTTTAATAATATTTTTAAAAAAACTTAATTTAATGTGCTGAGATTTATAGTTTTTGATTTTCAACATCATTATAAATATTTTATTAGTCTCTTTTGGGATTCAAGTACGAACACTGATAAAAACTTACTCACGTGGGTCTCACGGTTGTAATATTTGTATCTATGCCTAGAAAATTAAAAATTTACTTTCCTTGTTGTATTAATTGCTTGATCAAATAGATATAAATATACATACGATTGTCTTAACCACATTTTTATATAAAAAAAAAAGATACAAAAAGTCAAGTCGATCGGACGGTCCTTCTAATTCCGATTCTCGATATCTTATACATTTTAAGGCATTTTCATTTGTAGGGCTCGGATTTCAGTAATTTGCCTCTTCTTTCTCAATATATGCCCAATTAAGGGTCTTTGGAAAGCTCAATGTTGCTCAAACTAAGACAAGTTAAAACATACAAGAATACTCCGACCGGGTATTGGCTCGGTTCGGACACTGTCGATCCAACCAAATGTGGGGATACCCTGAGATATCAAAAAAAAAAAAAAAAAAACTATATAAGAATGAAGAGGGTGTTTAGGATGCTATTCACGCAACCCCATTAAAGTGTATTACCTATTCGATTTCAGTCATCATATCAGAAGGCCTTTCACGCGTAAAATTAAAGATATTATAGAAATTGAATTTTTAACTGCTTATTTCTTTTTTCTGAAGTGCGACAAATCTTCTCTTTCACCACCTATTGATGTGGAAAAGGTATAGCAAAGTATAGAAAGTTTTAGCCCTGCCCAAATAAAATTCCTACGTTTGCCACCGTCTCAAAGAAAGAGATGTGGATAGGGTTGCAAACGGGACGTCTCCTGATCGGAACCATAGTGGACCCGGTCCCGTTCCTAAATAACGGCTCTGGTTTTTACTCGGAACCTTTTTCGTTAGTTCTAGACCCGATTCCGATAGGAAAATCTAGATCCGATTGAGAAACCGGGTTCACCTCGCGGACTGGAATTTAGTTTCAAAATCGATTATAATTTCCCTTTATTCTTCTTTTTTTATTAAAATAAGCAAACTATACAAGTTTTAACGGTGCATCACGTATACTACATCAAGTTTTATACCTAAAAATGTCCCCAAAAAAGCTGATTTTGAGGTACTATTTGCAATATTAAAGGCGCATATGGGTCCCGAGTCCACGTGTCTGAGCCTAATTGGACCGGGAACCGGACCCATTTATCAGTCGGAACCAAAATTGGGATCCGAACCCGGACCCGTTCTTGAATCGGAACCTAAAATAGGTTCGAGACGCGGTGTTTTGCAGTTCCGAACTTCGGAGTAATCGGAGAGTCGGATACCCGTTTGCAACCGTAGATGTGGAGGAGTTACCCAACTACGATGGACATTTACGGATTTTCTCCTTAGACTATTTCAGTAAAAGTTCTCTGATCACTAAGAGAGTTAAAATAGGAAAGAGGGCTCATGTATCACCCATTTCGGATACAAAACTCTTTATCCGTCATTAAGACAATCAAAATAAGGAAGATGGTCAAAATTGAATAAAAAAATCAGCTTCAAGATTGAATTGGAAACCGGACTCTCTCATATATTATAAAAACCCAGATGATATTGATTTTTTACCGTAGGATTTAATCACGAGTGGACACCACCTTATTTGTTCCCTTCTCACTCGCTATCTGCTTCATATTTGGTAAACTTACTTTACCAGTGAAGTAAAGTGAAGGGTTAGTTCAAGAGAAAATAAAAGGAGAGCGGGTCAAATCAAAAGATAGTAAATTCCAAAAATCACCTCATCCTTTTAACAAAATAAAAAGTAGAAAGATATATTCTCAAGCCTCTGAATGAAAGAAAAAAAAAAAAAAAAACTGGGGGCTTTCATGGACCACGTTGGGCTTGGCCGAGGAATGCCCAAAGCGGTCCGACTTCTAAACTAGAAGCCTAAGCCTGGCCAAAGATTCAGTCGGGCCTGAAGTTGCCAGCCAGAGCCTAGCCCCGCATGGAAATGATGAAGCCCGCGCCCGACCCATGTTAGACTTACAGAAACATAGAAACGAGTTTCGTACCGGCTCCTAGGCCAGCTCAACCGGTCTGATCATATCACCATCTGTGAGAGGTCACGGGGTTTGAGGCCCCCCTCACTGCTCCCTCCCTTATAATAATTATATGTATATTTGGGCCGTGCTGGTATTCCGGCTCTCAACCACTTAGTTCAAATAAAAGAAAATTGAGCACGACCCATCTATTATTGCCTAAACCCCATGCCAAACCCCAAAGGGCCCGGCCCTATCCACGAGCAACCTTATAAATAAAAAAAAGCTATTCCTTCTAAAAGGGAATCTCAAAAAACTGAACTCTCACCTTTTGCTTTCACCAAACCTTTACTTTTTTTTCTCTCCTATATTGACCATTAACTTCACTTCACAAGTAAAGTAAATTTACCAAACAAGCAATATATTGTGTATTTGTTGTGATTTAATATTACTCCATTTAAAAGTTAATTATACATGGCCATCCGTTACATATTGTTTGGACCTATGCCCCTACCAGTGACCGGAAAAAGAAAAAAAATCGGAGTTAACACCGTCAGCGTTCCAGTGCAGAATTTCCTCCTCTCAGAGAGGTGGAAAAGTGGCAAATGAGACTTTACCGCATTTTATTGCAGCGGTAAAGCTGCAATACCGCCTTTCCTCCCCTCAGAGAGGAGGAAAAGTGGCAAATGAGGCTTTACCGCCCCTTATAGCAGCGGTAAAGTTGCACTGCCACTTTTCCTCCGCTCAGAGAGGAGGAAAAGTGTCGAATGCGGCTTTACCGCCCCTACTAGCGGCGGTAAAGCTGCCTGCCACTTTTCCTCCACTCAGAGAGGAGGAAAAGTGGCGAATGCAACTTTACCGCCCCTAATAGCAGCGGTAAAGCTGCACTGCCACTTTTCCTCCTCTCAGAGAGGAGGAAAAGTGGCGAATGCTACTTTTCAGCCCCGAATTGTAGCGGTATAGGTGCAGCCCATACAAACCTTTCCCGTGTCTAAGTTTATATCACGTACCTTCTTTAGAACCTTATTTTCAAACACGTTGGATCTATGGGGCCCATTTCCAATAGAATGTATTTCGTCCAAATGGAGCTCATCAATAAATAACCTCTAGCATTTGTCGGTTAAGGCCCGCACCAGATGGGAAAGCAGCAGAGAATTGCACATGAATCAAAGATCTAAATCATTTGTTAGGAAATATTAAGGCCAAGGGACCCATCTTTTAATTGAGTTTTGGGCTACCATTGGATTTTAAATCCACCTCTATCATTTAAGATTTATTTCATTCTGATTCACACAAGACTGTTTCGGTGGTTGGAAAACCGAATCCTTGGATTGTTATTAGTGGGTCCTCGTTCTGGTGCTTCGAACCGTTGAACAGATGATGTGTTGATAACTGTAGAGGGATAAAGCAGCCCTAACCATCTCCGGAAGACCATTATAATAATGGTAGCAGAGTTAATGGCCCACATGTAATTCCTTGAGACTTCGAGGATGACTTAATCTCAATATATAATAAATATTAATAATGACAGATAATATATTTGTCCGTTTTAATAATATTTTTAAAAAAACTTAATTTAATGTGCTGAGATTTATAGTTTTTGATTTTCAACATCATTATAAATATTTTATTAGTCTCTTTTGGGATTCAAGTACGAACACTGATAAAAACTTACTCACGTGGGTCTCACGGTTGTAATATTTGTATCTATGCCTAGAAAATTAAAAATTTACTTTCCTTGTTGTATTAATTGCTTGATCAAATAGATATAAATATACATACGATTGTCTTAACCACATTTTTATATAAAAAAAAAAAGATACAAAAAGTCAAGTCGATCGGACGGTCCTTCTAATTCCGATTCTCGATATCTTATACATTTTAAGGCATTTTCATTTGTAGGGCTCGGATTTCAGTAATTTGCCTCTTCTTTCTCAATATATGCCCAATTAAGGGTCTTTGGAAAGCTCAATGTTGCTCAAACTAAGACAAGTTAAAACATACAAGAATACTCCGACCGGGTATTGGCTCGGTTCGGACACTGTCGATCCAACCAAATGTGGGGATACCCTGAGATATCAAAAAAAAAAAAAAAAAACTATATAAGAATGAAGAGGGTGTTTAGGATGCTATTCACGCAACCCCATTAAAGTGTATTACCTATTCGATTTCAGTCATCATATCAGAAGGCCTTTCACGCGTAAAATTAAAGATATTATAGAAATTGAATTTTTAACTGCTTATTTCTTTTTTCTGAAGTGCGACAAATCTTCTCTTTCACCACCTATTGATGTGGAAAAAGGTATAGCAAAGTATAGAAAGTTTTAGCCCTGCCCAAATAAAATTCCTACGTTTGCCACCGTCTCAAAGAAAGAGATGTGGATAGGGTTGCAAACGGGACGTCTCCTGATCGGAACCATAGTGGACCCGGTCCCGTTCCTAAATAACGGCTCTGGTTTTTACTCGGAACCTTTTTCGTTAGTTCTAGACCCGATTCCGATAGGAAAATCTAGATCCGATTGAGAAACCGGGTTCACCTCGCGGACTGGAATTTAGTTTCAAAATCGATTATAATTTCCCTTTATTCTTCTTTTTTTATTAAAATAAGCAAACTATACAAGTTTTAACGGTGCATCACGTATACTACATCAAGTTTTATACCTAAAAATGTCCCCAAAAAAGCTGATTTTGAGGTACTATTTGCAATATTAAAGGCGCATATGGGTCCCGAGTCCACGTGTCTGAGCCTAATTGGACCGGGAACCGGACCCATTTATCAGTCGGAACCAAAATTGGGATCCGAACCCGGACCCGTTCTTGAATCGGAACCTAAAATAGGTTCGAGACGCGGTGTTTTGCAGTTCCGAACTTCGGAGTAATCGGAGAGTCGGATACCCGTTTGCAACCGTAGATGTGGAGGAGTTACCCAACTACGATGGACATTTACGGATTTTCTCCTTAGACTATTTCAGTAAAAGTTCTCTGATCACTAAGAGAGTTAAAATAGGAAAGAGGGCTCATGTATCACCCATTTCGGATACAAAACTCTTTATCCGTCATTAAGACAATCAAAATAAGGAAGATGGTCAAAATTGAATAAAAAAATCAGCTTCAAGATTGAATTGGAAACCGGACTCTCTCATATATTATAAAAACCCAGATGATATTGATTTTTTACCGTAGGATTTAATCACGAGTGGACACCACCTTATTTGTTCCCTTCTCACTCGCTATCTGCTTCATATTTGGTAAACTTACTTTACCAGTGAAGTAAAGTGAAGGGTTAGTTCAAGAGAAAATAAAAGGAGAGCGGGTCAAATCAAAAGATAGTAAATTCCAAAAATCACCTCATCCTTTTAACAAAATAAAAAGTAGAAAGATATATTCTCAAGCCTCTGAATGAAAGAAAAAAAAAAAAAAAAACTGGGGGCTTTCATGGACCACGTTGGGCTTGGCCGAGGAATGCCCAAAGCGGTCCGACTTCTAAACTAGAAGCCTAAGCCTGGCCAAAGATTCAGTCGGGCCTGAAGTTGCCAGCCAGAGCCTAGCCCCGCATGGAAATGATGAAGCCCGCGCCCGACCCATGTTAGACTTACAGAAACATAGAAACGAGTTTCGTACCGGCTCCTAGGCCAGCTCAACCGGTCTGATCATATCACCATCTGTGAGAGGTCACGGGGTTTGAGGCCCCCCTCACTGCTCCCTCCCTTATAATAATTATATGTATATTTGGGCCGTGCTGGTATTCCGGCTCTCAACCACTTAGTTCAAATAAAAGAAAATTGAGCACGACCCATCTATTATTGCCTAAACCCCATGCCAAACCCCAAAGGGCCCGGCCCTATCCACGAGCAACCTTATAAATAAAAAAAAGCTATTCCTTCTAAAAGGGAATCTCAAAAAACTGAACTCTCACCTTTTGCTTTCACCAAACCTTTACTTTTTTTTCTCTCCTATATTGACCATTAACTTCACTTCACAAGTAAAGTAAATTTACCAAACAAGCAATATATTGTGTATTTGTTGTGATTTAATATTACTCCATTTAAAAGTTAATTATACATGGCCATCCGTTACATATTGTTTGGACCTATGCCCCTACCAGTGACCGGAAAAAGAAAAAAAATCGGAGTTAACACCGTCAGCGTTCCAGTGCAGAATTTCCTCCTCTCAGAGAGGTGGAAAAGTGGCAAATGAGACTTTACCGCATTTTATTGCAGCGGTAAAGCTGCAATACCGCCTTTCCTCCCCTCAGAGAGGAGGAAAAGTGGCAAATGAGGCTTTACCGCCCCTTATAGCAGCGGTAAAGTTGCACTGCCACTTTTCCTCCGCTCAGAGAGGAGGAAAAGTGTCGAATGCGGCTTTACCGCCCCTACTAGCGGCGGTAAAGCTGCCTGCCACTTTTCCTCCACTCAGAGAGGAGGAAAAGTGGCGAATGCAACTTTACCGCCCCTAATAGCAGCGGTAAAGCTGCACTGCCACTTTTCCTCCTCTCAGAGAGGAGGAAAAGTGGCGAATGCCACTTTTCAGCCCCGAATTGTAGCGGTATAGGTGCAGCCCATACAAACCTTTCCCGTGTCTAAGTTTATATCACGTACCTTCTTTAGAACCTTATTTTCAAACACGTTGGATCTATGGGGCCCATTTCCAATAGAATGTATTTCGTCCAAATGGAGCTCATCAATAAATAACCTCTAGCATTTGTCGGTTAAGGCCCGCACCAGATGGGAAAGCAGCAGAGAATTGCACATGAATCAAAGATCTAAATCATTTGTTAGGAAATATTAAGGCCAAGGGACCCATCTTTTAATTGAGTTTTGGGCTACCATTGGATTTTAAATCCACCTCTATCATTTAAGATTTATTTCATTCTGATTCACACAAGACTGTTTCGGTGGTTGGAAAACCGAATCCTTGGATTGTTATTAGTGGGTCCTCGTTCTGGTGCTTCGAACCGTTGAACAGATGATGTGTTGATAACTGTAGAGGGATAAAGCAGCCCTAACCATCTCCGGAAGACCATTATAATAATGGTAGCAGAGTTAATGGCCCACATGTAATTCCTTGAGACTTCGAGGATGACTTAATCTCAATATATAATAAATATTAATAATGACAGATAATATATTTGTCCGTTTTAATAATATTTTTAAAAAAACTTAATTTAATGTGCTGAGATTTATAGTTTTTGATTTTCAACATCATTATAAATATTTTATTAGTCTCTTTTGGGATTCAAGTACGAACACTGATAAAAACTTACTCACGTGGGTCTCACGGTTGTAATATTTGTATCTATGCCTAGAAAATTAAAAATTTACTTTCCTTGTTGTATTAATTGCTTGATCAAATAGATATAAATATACATACGATTGTCTTAACCACATTTTTATATAAAAAAAAAAGATACAAAAAGTCAAGTCGATCGGACGGTCCTTCTAATTCCGATTCTCGATATCTTATACATTTTAAGGCATTTTCATTTGTAGGGCTCGGATTTCAGTAATTTGCCTCTTCTTTCTCAATATATGCCCAATTAAGGGTCTTTGGAAAGCTCAATGTTGCTCAAACTAAGACAAGTTAAAACATACAAGAATACTCCGACCGGGTATTGGCTCGGTTCGGACACTGTCGATCCAACCAAATGTGGGGATACCCTGAGATATCAAAAAAAAAAAAAAAAAAACTATATAAGAATGAAGAGGGTGTTTAGGATGCTATTCACGCAACCCCATTAAAGTGTATTACCTATTCGATTTCAGTCATCATATCAGAAGGCCTTTCACGCGTAAAATTAAAGATATTATAGAAATTGAATTTTTAACTGCTTATTTCTTTTTTCTGAAGTGCGACAAATCTTCTCTTTCACCACCTATTGATGTGGAAAAGGTATAGCAAAGTATAGAAAGTTTTAGCCCTGCCCAAATAAAATTCCTACGTTTGCCACCGTCTCAAAGAAAGAGATGTGGATAGGGTTGCAAACGGGACGTCTCCTGATCGGAACCATAGTGGACCCGGTCCCGTTCCTAAATAACGGCTCTGGTTTTTACTCGGAACCTTTTTCGTTAGTTCTAGACCCGATTCCGATAGGAAAATCTAGATCCGATTGAGAAACCGGGTTCACCTCGCGGACTGGAATTTAGTTTCAAAATCGATTATAATTTCCCTTTATTCTTCTTTTTTTATTAAAATAAGCAAACTATACAAGTTTTAACGGTGCATCACGTATACTACATCAAGTTTTATACCTAAAAATGTCCCCAAAAAAGCTGATTTTGAGGTACTATTTGCAATATTAAAGGCGCATATGGGTCCCGAGTCCACGTGTCTGAGCCTAATTGGACCGGGAACCGGACCCATTTATCAGTCGGAACCAAAATTGGGATCCGAACCCGGACCCGTTCTTGAATCGGAACCTAAAATAGGTTCGAGACGCGGTGTTTTGCAGTTCCGAACTTCGGAGTAATCGGAGAGTCGGATACCCGTTTGCAACCGTAGATGTGGAGGAGTTACCCAACTACGATGGACATTTACGGATTTTCTCCTTAGACTATTTCAGTAAAAGTTCTCTGATCACTAAGAGAGTTAAAATAGGAAAGAGGGCTCATGTATCACCCATTTCGGATACAAAACTCTTTATCCGTCATTAAGACAATCAAAATAAGGAAGATGGTCAAAATTGAATAAAAAAATCAGCTTCAAGATTGAATTGGAAACCGGACTCTCTCATATATTATAAAAACCCAGATGATATTGATTTTTTACCGTAGGATTTAATCACGAGTGGACACCACCTTATTTGTTCCCTTCTCACTCGCTATCTGCTTCATATTTGGTAAACTTACTTTACCAGTGAAGTAAAGTGAAGGGTTAGTTCAAGAGAAAATAAAAGGAGAGCGGGTCAAATCAAAAGATAGTAAATTCCAAAAATCACCTCATCCTTTTAACAAAATAAAAAGTAGAAAGATATATTCTCAAGCCTCTGAATGAAAGAAAAAAAAAAAAAAAAACTGGGGGCTTTCATGGACCACGTTGGGCTTGGCCGAGGAATGCCCAAAGCGGTCCGACTTCTAAACTAGAAGCCTAAGCCTGGCCAAAGATTCAGTCGGGCCTGAAGTTGCCAGCCAGAGCCTAGCCCCGCATGGAAATGATGAAGCCCGCGCCCGACCCATGTTAGACTTACAGAAACATAGAAACGAGTTTCGTACCGGCTCCTAGGCCAGCTCAACCGGTCTGATCATATCACCATCTGTGAGAGGTCACGGGGTTTGAGGCCCCCCTCACTGCTCCCTCCCTTATAATAATTATATGTATATTTGGGCCGTGCTGGTATTCCGGCTCTCAACCACTTAGTTCAAATAAAAGAAAATTGAGCACGACCCATCTATTATTGCCTAAACCCCATGCCAAACCCCAAAGGGCCCGGCCCTATCCACGAGCAACCTTATAAATAAAAAAAAGCTATTCCTTCTAAAAGGGAATCTCAAAAAACTGAACTCTCACCTTTTGCTTTCACCAAACCTTTACTTTTTTTTCTCTCCTATATTGACCATTAACTTCACTTCACAAGTAAAGTAAATTTACCAAACAAGCAATATATTGTGTATTTGTTGTGATTTAATATTACTCCATTTAAAAGTTAATTATACATGGCCATCCGTTACATATTGTTTGGACCTATGCCCCTACCAGTGACCGGAAAAAGAAAAAAAATCGGAGTTAACACCGTCAGCGTTCCAGTGCAGAATTTCCTCCTCTCAGAGAGGTGGAAAAGTGGCAAATGAGACTTTACCGCATTTTATTGCAGCGGTAAAGCTGCAATACCGCCTTTCCTCCCCTCAGAGAGGAGGAAAAGTGGCAAATGAGGCTTTACCGCCCCTTATAGCAGCGGTAAAGTTGCACTGCCACTTTTCCTCCGCTCAGAGAGGAGGAAAAGTGTCGAATGCGGCTTTACCGCCCCTACTAGCGGCGGTAAAGCTGCCTGCCACTTTTCCTCCACTCAGAGAGGAGGAAAAGTGGCGAATGCAACTTTACCGCCCCTAATAGCAGCGGTAAAGCTGCACTGCCACTTTTCCTCCTCTCAGAGAGGAGGAAAAGTGGCGAATGCTACTTTTCAGCCCCGAATTGTAGCGGTATAGGTGCAGCCCATACAAACCTTTCCCGTGTCTAAGTTTATATCACGTACCTTCTTTAGAACCTTATTTTCAAACACGTTGGATCTATGGGGCCCATTTCCAATAGAATGTATTTCGTCCAAATGGAGCTCATCAATAAATAACCTCTAGCATTTGTCGGTTAAGGCCCGCACCAGATGGGAAAGCAGCAGAGAATTGCACATGAATCAAAGATCTAAATCATTTGTTAGGAAATATTAAGGCCAAGGGACCCATCTTTTAATTGAGTTTTGGGCTACCATTGGATTTTAAATCCACCTCTATCATTTAAGATTTATTTCATTCTGATTCACACAAGACTGTTTCGGTGGTTGGAAAACCGAATCCTTGGATTGTTATTAGTGGGTCCTCGTTCTGGTGCTTCGAACCGTTGAACAGATGATGTGTTGATAACTGTAGAGGGATAAAGCAGCCCTAACCATCTCCGGAAGACCATTATAATAATGGTAGCAGAGTTAATGGCCCACATGTAATTCCTTGAGACTTCGAGGATGACTTAATCTCAATATATAATAAATATTAATAATGACAGATAATATATTTGTCCGTTTTAATAATATTTTTAAAAAAACTTAATTTAATGTGCTGAGATTTATAGTTTTTGATTTTCAACATCATTATAAATATTTTATTAGTCTCTTTTGGGATTCAAGTACGAACACTGATAAAAACTTACTCACGTGGGTCTCACGGTTGTAATATTTGTATCTATGCCTAGAAAATTAAAAATTTACTTTCCTTGTTGTATTAATTGCTTGATCAAATAGATATAAATATACATACGATTGTCTTAACCACATTTTTATATAAAAAAAAAAAGATACAAAAAGTCAAGTCGATCGGACGGTCCTTCTAATTCCGATTCTCGATATCTTATACATTTTAAGGCATTTTCATTTGTAGGGCTCGGATTTCAGTAATTTGCCTCTTCTTTCTCAATATATGCCCAATTAAGGGTCTTTGGAAAGCTCAATGTTGCTCAAACTAAGACAAGTTAAAACATACAAGAATACTCCGACCGGGTATTGGCTCGGTTCGGACACTGTCGATCCAACCAAATGTGGGGATACCCTGAGATATCAAAAAAAAAAAAAAAAAACTATATAAGAATGAAGAGGGTGTTTAGGATGCTATTCACGCAACCCCATTAAAGTGTATTACCTATTCGATTTCAGTCATCATATCAGAAGGCCTTTCACGCGTAAAATTAAAGATATTATAGAAATTGAATTTTTAACTGCTTATTTCTTTTTTCTGAAGTGCGACAAATCTTCTCTTTCACCACCTATTGATGTGGAAAAAGGTATAGCAAAGTATAGAAAGTTTTAGCCCTGCCCAAATAAAATTCCTACGTTTGCCACCGTCTCAAAGAAAGAGATGTGGATAGGGTTGCAAACGGGACGTCTCCTGATCGGAACCATAGTGGACCCGGTCCCGTTCCTAAATAACGGCTCTGGTTTTTACTCGGAACCTTTTTCGTTAGTTCTAGACCCGATTCCGATAGGAAAATCTAGATCCGATTGAGAAACCGGGTTCACCTCGCGGACTGGAATTTAGTTTCAAAATCGATTATAATTTCCCTTTATTCTTCTTTTTTTATTAAAATAAGCAAACTATACAAGTTTTAACGGTGCATCACGTATACTACATCAAGTTTTATACCTAAAAATGTCCCCAAAAAAGCTGATTTTGAGGTACTATTTGCAATATTAAAGGCGCATATGGGTCCCGAGTCCACGTGTCTGAGCCTAATTGGACCGGGAACCGGACCCATTTATCAGTCGGAACCAAAATTGGGATCCGAACCCGGACCCGTTCTTGAATCGGAACCTAAAATAGGTTCGAGACGCGGTGTTTTGCAGTTCCGAACTTCGGAGTAATCGGAGAGTCGGATACCCGTTTGCAACCGTAGATGTGGAGGAGTTACCCAACTACGATGGACATTTACGGATTTTCTCCTTAGACTATTTCAGTAAAAGTTCTCTGATCACTAAGAGAGTTAAAATAGGAAAGAGGGCTCATGTATCACCCATTTCGGATACAAAACTCTTTATCCGTCATTAAGACAATCAAAATAAGGAAGATGGTCAAAATTGAATAAAAAAATCAGCTTCAAGATTGAATTGGAAACCGGACTCTCTCATATATTATAAAAACCCAGATGATATTGATTTTTTACCGTAGGATTTAATCACGAGTGGACACCACCTTATTTGTTCCCTTCTCACTCGCTATCTGCTTCATATTTGGTAAACTTACTTTACCAGTGAAGTAAAGTGAAGGGTTAGTTCAAGAGAAAATAAAAGGAGAGCGGGTCAAATCAAAAGATAGTAAATTCCAAAAATCACCTCATCCTTTTAACAAAATAAAAAGTAGAAAGATATATTCTCAAGCCTCTGAATGAAAGAAAAAAAAAAAAAAAAACTGGGGGCTTTCATGGACCACGTTGGGCTTGGCCGAGGAATGCCCAAAGCGGTCCGACTTCTAAACTAGAAGCCTAAGCCTGGCCAAAGATTCAGTCGGGCCTGAAGTTGCCAGCCAGAGCCTAGCCCCGCATGGAAATGATGAAGCCCGCGCCCGACCCATGTTAGACTTACAGAAACATAGAAACGAGTTTCGTACCGGCTCCTAGGCCAGCTCAACCGGTCTGATCATATCACCATCTGTGAGAGGTCACGGGGTTTGAGGCCCCCCTCACTGCTCCCTCCCTTATAATAATTATATGTATATTTGGGCCGTGCTGGTATTCCGGCTCTCAACCACTTAGTTCAAATAAAAGAAAATTGAGCACGACCCATCTATTATTGCCTAAACCCCATGCCAAACCCCAAAGGGCCCGGCCCTATCCACGAGCAACCTTATAAATAAAAAAAAGCTATTCCTTCTAAAAGGGAATCTCAAAAAACTGAACTCTCACCTTTTGCTTTCACCAAACCTTTACTTTTTTTTCTCTCCTATATTGACCATTAACTTCACTTCACAAGTAAAGTAAATTTACCAAACAAGCAATATATTGTGTATTTGTTGTGATTTAATATTACTCCATTTAAAAGTTAATTATACATGGCCATCCGTTACATATTGTTTGGACCTATGCCCCTACCAGTGACCGGAAAAAGAAAAAAAATCGGAGTTAACACCGTCAGCGTTCCAGTGCAGAATTTCCTCCTCTCAGAGAGGTGGAAAAGTGGCAAATGAGACTTTACCGCATTTTATTGCAGCGGTAAAGCTGCAATACCGCCTTTCCTCCCCTCAGAGAGGAGGAAAAGTGGCAAATGAGGCTTTACCGCCCCTTATAGCAGCGGTAAAGTTGCACTGCCACTTTTCCTCCGCTCAGAGAGGAGGAAAAGTGTCGAATGCGGCTTTACCGCCCCTACTAGCGGCGGTAAAGCTGCCTGCCACTTTTCCTCCACTCAGAGAGGAGGAAAAGTGGCGAATGCAACTTTACCGCCCCTAATAGCAGCGGTAAAGCTGCACTGCCACTTTTCCTCCTCTCAGAGAGGAGGAAAAGTGGCGAATGCCACTTTTCAGCCCCGAATTGTAGCGGTATAGGTGCAGCCCATACAAACCTTTCCCGTGTCTAAGTTTATATCACGTACCTTCTTTAGAACCTTATTTTCAAACACGTTGGATCTATGGGGCCCATTTCCAATAGAATGTATTTCGTCCAAATGGAGCTCATCAATAAATAACCTCTAGCATTTGTCGGTTAAGGCCCGCACCAGATGGGAAAGCAGCAGAGAATTGCACATGAATCAAAGATCTAAATCATTTGTTAGGAAATATTAAGGCCAAGGGACCCATCTTTTAATTGAGTTTTGGGCTACCATTGGATTTTAAATCCACCTCTATCATTTAAGATTTATTTCATTCTGATTCACACAAGACTGTTTCGGTGGTTGGAAAACCGAATCCTTGGATTGTTATTAGTGGGTCCTCGTTCTGGTGCTTCGAACCGTTGAACAGATGATGTGTTGATAACTGTAGAGGGATAAAGCAGCCCTAACCATCTCCGGAAGACCATTATAATAATGGTAGCAGAGTTAATGGCCCACATGTAATTCCTTGAGACTTCGAGGATGACTTAATCTCAATATATAATAAATATTAATAATGACAGATAATATATTTGTCCGTTTTAATAATATTTTTAAAAAAACTTAATTTAATGTGCTGAGATTTATAGTTTTTGATTTTCAACATCATTATAAATATTTTATTAGTCTCTTTTGGGATTCAAGTACGAACACTGATAAAAACTTACTCACGTGGGTCTCACGGTTGTAATATTTGTATCTATGCCTAGAAAATTAAAAATTTACTTTCCTTGTTGTATTAATTGCTTGATCAAATAGATATAAATATACATACGATTGTCTTAACCACATTTTTATATAAAAAAAAAAGATACAAAAAGTCAAGTCGATCGGACGGTCCTTCTAATTCCGATTCTCGATATCTTATACATTTTAAGGCATTTTCATTTGTAGGGCTCGGATTTCAGTAATTTGCCTCTTCTTTCTCAATATATGCCCAATTAAGGGTCTTTGGAAAGCTCAATGTTGCTCAAACTAAGACAAGTTAAAACATACAAGAATACTCCGACCGGGTATTGGCTCGGTTCGGACACTGTCGATCCAACCAAATGTGGGGATACCCTGAGATATCAAAAAAAAAAAAAAAAAAACTATATAAGAATGAAGAGGGTGTTTAGGATGCTATTCACGCAACCCCATTAAAGTGTATTACCTATTCGATTTCAGTCATCATATCAGAAGGCCTTTCACGCGTAAAATTAAAGATATTATAGAAATTGAATTTTTAACTGCTTATTTCTTTTTTCTGAAGTGCGACAAATCTTCTCTTTCACCACCTATTGATGTGGAAAAGGTATAGCAAAGTATAGAAAGTTTTAGCCCTGCCCAAATAAAATTCCTACGTTTGCCACCGTCTCAAAGAAAGAGATGCGGATAGGGTTGCAAACGGGACGTCTCCTGATCGGAACCATAGTGGACCCGGTCCCGTTCCTAAATAACGGCTCTGGTTTTTACTCGGAACCTTTTTCGTTAGTTCTAGACCCGATTCCGATAGGAAAATCTAGATCCGATTGAGAAACCGGGTTCACCTCGCGGACTGGAATTTAGTTTCAAAATCGATTATAATTTCCCTTTATTCTTCTTTTTTTATTAAAATAAGCAAACTATACAAGTTTTAACGGTGCATCACGTATACTACATCAAGTTTTATACCTAAAAATGTCCCCAAAAAAGCTGATTTTGAGGTACTATTTGCAATATTAAAGGCGCATATGGGTCCCGAGTCCACGTGTCTGAGCCTAATTGGACCGGGAACCGGACCCATTTATCAGTCGGAACCAAAATTGGGATCCGAACCCGGACCCGTTCTTGAATCGGAACCTAAAATAGGTTCGAGACGCGGTGTTTTGCAGTTCCGAACTTCGGAGTAATCGGAGAGTCGGATACCCGTTTGCAACCGTAGATGTGGAGGAGTTACCCAACTACGATGGACATTTACGGATTTTCTCCTTAGACTATTTCAGTAAAAGTTCTCTGATCACTAAGAGAGTTAAAATAGGAAAGAGGGCTCATGTATCACCCATTTCGGATACAAAACTCTTTATCCGTCATTAAGACAATCAAAATAAGGAAGATGGTCAAAATTGAATAAAAAAATCAGCTTCAAGATTGAATTGGAAACCGGACTCTCTCATATATTATAAAAACCCAGATGATATTGATTTTTTACCGTAGGATTTAATCACGAGTGGACACCACCTTATTTGTTCCCTTCTCACTCGCTATCTGCTTCATATTTGGTAAACTTACTTTACCAGTGAAGTAAAGTGAAGGGTTAGTTCAAGAGAAAATAAAAGGAGAGCGGGTCAAATCAAAAGATAGTAAATTCCAAAAATCACCTCATCCTTTTAACAAAATAAAAAGTAGAAAGATATATTCTCAAGCCTCTGAATGAAAGAAAAAAAAAAAAAAAAACTGGGGGCTTTCATGGACCACGTTGGGCTTGGCCGAGGAATGCCCAAAGCGGTCCGACTTCTAAACTAGAAGCCTAAGCCTGGCCAAAGATTCAGTCGGGCCTGAAGTTGCCAGCCAGAGCCTAGCCCCGCATGGAAATGATGAAGCCCGCGCCCGACCCATGTTAGACTTACAGAAACATAGAAACGAGTTTCGTACCGGCTCCTAGGCCAGCTCAACCGGTCTGATCATATCACCATCTGTGAGAGGTCACGGGGTTTGAGGCCCCCCTCACTGCTCCCTCCCTTATAATAATTATATGTATATTTGGGCCGTGCTGGTATTCCGGCTCTCAACCACTTAGTTCAAATAAAAGAAAATTGAGCACGACCCATCTATTATTGCCTAAACCCCATGCCAAACCCCAAAGGGCCCGGCCCTATCCACGAGCAACCTTATAAATAAAAAAAAGCTATTCCTTCTAAAAGGGAATCTCAAAAAACTGAACTCTCACCTTTTGCTTTCACCAAACCTTTACTTTTTTTTCTCTCCTATATTGACCATTAACTTCACTTCACAAGTAAAGTAAATTTACCAAACAAGCAATATATTGTGTATTTGTTGTGATTTAATATTACTCCATTTAAAAGTTAATTATACATGGCCATCCGTTACATATTGTTTGGACCTATGCCCCTACCAGTGACCGGAAAAAGAAAAAAAATCGGAGTTAACACCGTCAGCGTTCCAGTGCAGAATTTCCTCCTCTCAGAGAGGTGGAAAAGTGGCAAATGAGACTTTACCGCATTTTATTGCAGCGGTAAAGCTGCAATACCGCCTTTCCTCCCCTCAGAGAGGAGGAAAAGTGGCAAATGAGGCTTTACCGCCCCTTATAGCAGCGGTAAAGTTGCACTGCCACTTTTCCTCCGCTCAGAGAGGAGGAAAAGTGTCGAATGCGGCTTTACCGCCCCTACTAGCGGCGGTAAAGCTGCCTGCCACTTTTCCTCCACTCAGAGAGGAGGAAAAGTGGCGAATGCAACTTTACCGCCCCTAATAGCAGCGGTAAAGCTGCACTGCCACTTTTCCTCCTCTCAGAGAGGAGGAAAAGTGGCGAATGCTACTTTTCAGCCCCGAATTGTAGCGGTATAGGTGCAGCCCATACAAACCTTTCCCGTGTCTAAGTTTATATCACGTACCTTCTTTAGAACCTTATTTTCAAACACGTTGGATCTATGGGGCCCATTTCCAATAGAATGTATTTCGTCCAAATGGAGCTCATCAATAAATAACCTCTAGCATTTGTCGGTTAAGGCCCGCACCAGATGGGAAAGCAGCAGAGAATTGCACATGAATCAAAGATCTAAATCATTTGTTAGGAAATATTAAGGCCAAGGGACCCATCTTTTAATTGAGTTTTGGGCTACCATTGGATTTTAAATCCACCTCTATCATTTAAGATTTATTTCATTCTGATTCACACAAGACTGTTTCGGTGGTTGGAAAACCGAATCCTTGGATTGTTATTAGTGGGTCCTCGTTCTGGTGCTTCGAACCGTTGAACAGATGATGTGTTGATAACTGTAGAGGGATAAAGCAGCCCTAACCATCTCCGGAAGACCATTATAATAATGGTAGCAGAGTTAATGGCCCACATGTAATTCCTTGAGACTTCGAGGATGACTTAATCTCAATATATAATAAATATTAATAATGACAGATAATATATTTGTCCGTTTTAATAATATTTTTAAAAAAACTTAATTTAATGTGCTGAGATTTATAGTTTTTGATTTTCAACATCATTATAAATATTTTATTAGTCTCTTTTGGGATTCAAGTACGAACACTGATAAAAACTTACTCACGTGGGTCTCACGGTTGTAATATTTGTATCTATGCCTAGAAAATTAAAAATTTACTTTCCTTGTTGTATTAATTGCTTGATCAAATAGATATAAATATACATACGATTGTCTTAACCACATTTTTATATAAAAAAAAAAGATACAAAAAGTCAAGTCGATCGGACGGTCCTTCTAATTCCGATTCTCGATATCTTATACATTTTAAGGCATTTTCATTTGTAGGGCTCGGATTTCAGTAATTTGCCTCTTCTTTCTCAATATATGCCCAATTAAGGGTCTTTGGAAAGCTCAATGTTGCTCAAACTAAGACAAGTTAAAACATACAAGAATACTCCGACCGGGTATTGGCTCGGTTCGGACACTGTCGATCCAACCAAATGTGGGGATACCCTGAGATATCAAAAAAAAAAAAAAAAAACTATATAAGAATGAAGAGGGTGTTTAGGATGCTATTCACGCAACCCCATTAAAGTGTATTACCTATTCGATTTCAGTCATCATATCAGAAGGCCTTTCACGCGTAAAATTAAAGATATTATAGAAATTGAATTTTTAACTGCTTATTTCTTTTTTCTGAAGTGCGACAAATCTTCTCTTTCACCACCTATTGATGTGGAAAAAGGTATAGCAAAGTATAGAAAGTTTTAGCCCTGCCCAAATAAAATTCCTACGTTTGCCACCGTCTCAAAGAAAGAGATGTGGATAGGGTTGCAAACGGGACGTCTCCTGATCGGAACCATAGTGGACCCGGTCCCGTTCCTAAATAACGGCTCTGGTTTTTACTCGGAACCTTTTTCGTTAGTTCTAGACCCGATTCCGATAGGAAAATCTAGATCCGATTGAGAAACCGGGTTCACCTCGCGGACTGGAATTTAGTTTCAAAATCGATTATAATTTCCCTTTATTCTTCTTTTTTTATTAAAATAAGCAAACTATACAAGTTTTAACGGTGCATCACGTATACTACATCAAGTTTTATACCTAAAAATGTCCCCAAAAAAGCTGATTTTGAGGTACTATTTGCAATATTAAAGGCGCATATGGGTCCCGAGTCCACGTGTCTGAGCCTAATTGGACCGGGAACCGGACCCATTTATCAGTCGGAACCAAAATTGGGATCCGAACCCGGACCCGTTCTTGAATCGGAACCTAAAATAGGTTCGAGACGCGGTGTTTTGCAGTTCCGAACTTCGGAGTAATCGGAGAGTCGGATACCCGTTTGCAACCGTAGATGTGGAGGAGTTACCCAACTACGATGGACATTTACGGATTTTCTCCTTAGACTATTTCAGTAAAAGTTCTCTGATCACTAAGAGAGTTAAAATAGGAAAGAGGGCTCATGTATCACCCATTTCGGATACAAAACTCTTTATCCGTCATTAAGACAATCAAAATAAGGAAGATGGTCAAAATTGAATAAAAAAATCAGCTTCAAGATTGAATTGGAAACCGGACTCTCTCATATATTATAAAAACCCAGATGATATTGATTTTTTACCGTAGGATTTAATCACGAGTGGACACCACCTTATTTGTTCCCTTCTCACTCGCTATCTGCTTCATATTTGGTAAACTTACTTTACCAGTGAAGTAAAGTGAAGGGTTAGTTCAAGAGAAAATAAAAGGAGAGCGGGTCAAATCAAAAGATAGTAAATTCCAAAAATCACCTCATCCTTTTAACAAAATAAAAAGTAGAAAGATATATTCTCAAGCCTCTGAATGAAAGAAAAAAAAAAAAAAAAACTGGGGGCTTTCATGGACCACGTTGGGCTTGGCCGAGGAATGCCCAAAGCGGTCCGACTTCTAAACTAGAAGCCTAAGCCTGGCCAAAGATTCAGTCGGGCCTGAAGTTGCCAGCCAGAGCCTAGCCCCGCATGGAAATGATGAAGCCCGCGCCCGACCCATGTTAGACTTACAGAAACATAGAAACGAGTTTCGTACCGGCTCCTAGGCCAGCTCAACCGGTCTGATCATATCACCATCTGTGAGAGGTCACGGGGTTTGAGGCCCCCCTCACTGCTCCCTCCCTTATAATAATTATATGTATATTTGGGCCGTGCTGGTATTCCGGCTCTCAACCACTTAGTTCAAATAAAAGAAAATTGAGCACGACCCATCTATTATTGCCTAAACCCCATGCCAAACCCCAAAGGGCCCGGCCCTATCCACGAGCAACCTTATAAATAAAAAAAAGCTATTCCTTCTAAAAGGGAATCTCAAAAAACTGAACTCTCACCTTTTGCTTTCACCAAACCTTTACTTTTTTTTCTCTCCTATATTGACCATTAACTTCACTTCACAAGTAAAGTAAATTTACCAAACAAGCAATATATTGTGTATTTGTTGTGATTTAATATTACTCCATTTAAAAGTTAATTATACATGGCCATCCGTTACATATTGTTTGGACCTATGCCCCTACCAGTGACCGGAAAAAGAAAAAAAATCGGAGTTAACACCGTCAGCGTTCCAGTGCAGAATTTCCTCCTCTCAGAGAGGTGGAAAAGTGGCAAATGAGACTTTACCGCATTTTATTGCAGCGGTAAAGCTGCAATACCGCCTTTCCTCCCCTCAGAGAGGAGGAAAAGTGGCAAATGAGGCTTTACCGCCCCTTATAGCAGCGGTAAAGTTGCACTGCCACTTTTCCTCCGCTCAGAGAGGAGGAAAAGTGTCGAATGCGGCTTTACCGCCCCTACTAGCGGCGGTAAAGCTGCCTGCCACTTTTCCTCCACTCAGAGAGGAGGAAAAGTGGCGAATGCAACTTTACCGCCCCTAATAGCAGCGGTAAAGCTGCACTGCCACTTTTCCTCCTCTCAGAGAGGAGGAAAAGTGGCGAATGCTACTTTTCAGCCCCGAATTGTAGCGGTATAGGTGCAGCCCATACAAACCTTTCCCGTGTCTAAGTTTATATCACGTACCTTCTTTAGAACCTTATTTTCAAACACGTTGGATCTATGGGGCCCATTTCCAATAGAATGTATTTCGTCCAAATGGAGCTCATCAATAAATAACCTCTAGCATTTGTCGGTTAAGGCCCGCACCAGATGGGAAAGCAGCAGAGAATTGCACATGAATCAAAGATCTAAATCATTTGTTAGGAAATATTAAGGCCAAGGGACCCATCTTTTAATTGAGTTTTGGGCTACCATTGGATTTTAAATCCACCTCTATCATTTAAGATTTATTTCATTCTGATTCACACAAGACTGTTTCGGTGGTTGGAAAACCGAATCCTTGGATTGTTATTAGTGGGTCCTCGTTCTGGTGCTTCGAACCGTTGAACAGATGATGTGTTGATAACTGTAGAGGGATAAAGCAGCCCTAACCATCTCCGGAAGACCATTATAATAATGGTAGCAGAGTTAATGGCCCACATGTAATTCCTTGAGACTTCGAGGATGACTTAATCTCAATATATAATAAATATTAATAATGACAGATAATATATTTGTCCGTTTTAATAATATTTTTAAAAAAACTTAATTTAATGTGCTGAGATTTATAGTTTTTGATTTTCAACATCATTATAAATATTTTATTAGTCTCTTTTGGGATTCAAGTACGAACACTGATAAAAACTTACTCACGTGGGTCTCACGGTTGTAATATTTGTATCTATGCCTAGAAAATTAAAAATTTACTTTCCTTGTTGTATTAATTGCTTGATCAAATAGATATAAATATACATACGATTGTCTTAACCACATTTTTATATAAAAAAAAAAGATACAAAAAGTCAAGTCGATCGGACGGTCCTTCTAATTCCGATTCTCGATATCTTATACATTTTAAGGCATTTTCATTTGTAGGGCTCGGATTTCAGTAATTTGCCTCTTCTTTCTCAATATATGCCCAATTAAGGGTCTTTGGAAAGCTCAATGTTGCTCAAACTAAGACAAGTTAAAACATACAAGAATACTCCGACCGGGTATTGGCTCGGTTCGGACACTGTCGATCCAACCAAATGTGGGGATACCCTGAGATATCAAAAAAAAAAAAAAAAAACTATATAAGAATGAAGAGGGTGTTTAGGATGCTATTCACGCAACCCCATTAAAGTGTATTACCTATTCGATTTCAGTCATCATATCAGAAGGCCTTTCACGCGTAAAATTAAAGATATTATAGAAATTGAATTTTTAACTGCTTATTTCTTTTTTCTGAAGTGCGACAAATCTTCTCTTTCACCACCTATTGATGTGGAAAAAGGTATAGCAAAGTATAGAAAGTTTTAGCCCTGCCCAAATAAAATTCCTACGTTTGCCACCGTCTCAAAGAAAGAGATGTGGATAGGGTTGCAAACGGGACGTCTCCTGATCGGAACCATAGTGGACCCGGTCCCGTTCCTAAATAACGGCTCTGGTTTTTACTCGGAACCTTTTTCGTTAGTTCTAGACCCGATTCCGATAGGAAAATCTAGATCCGATTGAGAAACCGGGTTCACCTCGCGGACTGGAATTTAGTTTCAAAATCGATTATAATTTCCCTTTATTCTTCTTTTTTTATTAAAATAAGCAAACTATACAAGTTTTAACGGTGCATCACGTATACTACATCAAGTTTTATACCTAAAAATGTCCCCAAAAAAGCTGATTTTGAGGTACTATTTGCAATATTAAAGGCGCATATGGGTCCCGAGTCCACGTGTCTGAGCCTAATTGGACCGGGAACCGGACCCATTTATCAGTCGGAACCAAAATTGGGATCCGAACCCGGACCCGTTCTTGAATCGGAACCTAAAATAGGTTCGAGACGCGGTGTTTTGCAGTTCCGAACTTCGGAGTAATCGGAGAGTCGGATACCCGTTTGCAACCGTAGATGTGGAGGAGTTACCCAACTACGATGGACATTTACGGATTTTCTCCTTAGACTATTTCAGTAAAAGTTCTCTGATCACTAAGAGAGTTAAAATAGGAAAGAGGGCTCATGTATCACCCATTTCGGATACAAAACTCTTTATCCGTCATTAAGACAATCAAAATAAGGAAGATGGTCAAAATTGAATAAAAAAATCAGCTTCAAGATTGAATTGGAAACCGGACTCTCTCATATATTATAAAAACCCAGATGATATTGATTTTTTACCGTAGGATTTAATCACGAGTGGACACCACCTTATTTGTTCCCTTCTCACTCGCTATCTGCTTCATATTTGGTAAACTTACTTTACCAGTGAAGTAAAGTGAAGGGTTAGTTCAAGAGAAAATAAAAGGAGAGCGGGTCAAATCAAAAGATAGTAAATTCCAAAAATCACCTCATCCTTTTAACAAAATAAAAAGTAGAAAGATATATTCTCAAGCCTCTGAATGAAAGAAAAAAAAAAAAAAAAACTGGGGGCTTTCATGGACCACGTTGGGCTTGGCCGAGGAATGCCCAAAGCGGTCCGACTTCTAAACTAGAAGCCTAAGCCTGGCCAAAGATTCAGTCGGGCCTGAAGTTGCCAGCCAGAGCCTAGCCCCGCATGGAAATGATGAAGCCCGCGCCCGACCCATGTTAGACTTACAGAAACATAGAAACGAGTTTCGTACCGGCTCCTAGGCCAGCTCAACCGGTCTGATCATATCACCATCTGTGAGAGGTCACGGGGTTTGAGGCCCCCCTCACTGCTCCCTCCCTTATAATAATTATATGTATATTTGGGCCGTGCTGGTATTCCGGCTCTCAACCACTTAGTTCAAATAAAAGAAAATTGAGCACGACCCATCTATTATTGCCTAAACCCCATGCCAAACCCCAAAGGGCCCGGCCCTATCCACGAGCAACCTTATAAATAAAAAAAAGCTATTCCTTCTAAAAGGGAATCTCAAAAAACTGAACTCTCACCTTTTGCTTTCACCAAACCTTTACTTTTTTTTCTCTCCTATATTGACCATTAACTTCACTTCACAAGTAAAGTAAATTTACCAAACAAGCAATATATTGTGTATTTGTTGTGATTTAATATTACTCCATTTAAAAGTTAATTATACATGGCCATCCGTTACATATTGTTTGGACCTATGCCCCTACCAGTGACCGGAAAAAGAAAAAAAATCGGAGTTAACACCGTCAGCGTTCCAGTGCAGAATTTCCTCCTCTCAGAGAGGTGGAAAAGTGGCAAATGAGACTTTACCGCATTTTATTGCAGCGGTAAAGCTGCAATACCGCCTTTCCTCCCCTCAGAGAGGAGGAAAAGTGGCAAATGAGGCTTTACCGCCCCTTATAGCAGCGGTAAAGTTGCACTGCCACTTTTCCTCCGCTCAGAGAGGAGGAAAAGTGTCGAATGCGGCTTTACCGCCCCTACTAGCGGCGGTAAAGCTGCCTGCCACTTTTCCTCCACTCAGAGAGGAGGAAAAGTGGCGAATGCAACTTTACCGCCCCTAATAGCAGCGGTAAAGCTGCACTGCCACTTTTCCTCCTCTCAGAGAGGAGGAAAAGTGGCGAATGCTACTTTTCAGCCCCGAATTGTAGCGGTATAGGTGCAGCCCATACAAACCTTTCCCGTGTCTAAGTTTATATCACGTACCTTCTTTAGAACCTTATTTTCAAACACGTTGGATCTATGGGGCCCATTTCCAATAGAATGTATTTCGTCCAAATGGAGCTCATCAATAAATAACCTCTAGCATTTGTCGGTTAAGGCCCGCACCAGATGGGAAAGCAGCAGAGAATTGCACATGAATCAAAGATCTAAATCATTTGTTAGGAAATATTAAGGCCAAGGGACCCATCTTTTAATTGAGTTTTGGGCTACCATTGCATTTTAAATCCACCTCTATCATTTAAGATTTATTTCATTCTGATTCACACAAGACTGTTTCGGTGGTTGGAAAACCGAATCCTTGGATTGTTATTAGTGGGTCCTCGTTCTGGTGCTTCGAACCGTTGAACAGATGATGTGTTGATAACTGTAGAGGGATAAAGCAGCCCTAACCATCTCCGGAAGACCATTATAATAATGGTAGCAGAGTTAATGGCCCACATGTAATTCCTTGAGACTTCGAGGATGACTTAATCTCAATATATAATAAATATTAATAATGACAGATAATATATTTGTCCGTTTTAATAATATTTTTAAAAAAACTTAATTTAATGTGCTGAGATTTATAGTTTTTGATTTTCAACATCATTATAAATATTTTATTAGTCTCTTTTGGGATTCAAGTACGAACACTGATAAAAACTTACTCACGTGGGTCTCACGGTTGTAATATTTGTATCTATGCCTAGAAAATTAAAAATTTACTTTCCTTGTTGTATTAATTGCTTGATCAAATAGATATAAATATACATACGATTGTCTTAACCACATTTTTATATAAAAAAAAAAAGATACAAAAAGTCAAGTCGATCGGACGGTCCTTCTAATTCCGATTCTCGATATCTTATACATTTTAAGGCATTTTCATTTGTAGGGCTCGGATTTCAGTAATTTGCCTCTTCTTTCTCAATATATGCCCAATTAAGGGTCTTTGGAAAGCTCAATGTTGCTCAAACTAAGACAAGTTAAAACATACAAGAATACTCCGACCGGGTATTGGCTCGGTTCGGACACTGTCGATCCAACCAAATGTGGGGATACCCTGAGATATCAAAAAAAAAAAAAAAAAACTATATAAGAATGAAGAGGGTGTTTAGGATGCTATTCACGCAACCCCATTAAAGTGTATTACCTATTCGATTTCAGTCATCATATCAGAAGGCCTTTCACGCGTAAAATTAAAGATATTATAGAAATTGAATTTTTAACTGCTTATTTCTTTTTTCTGAAGTGCGACAAATCTTCTCTTTCACCACCTATTGATGTGGAAAAAGGTATAGCAAAGTATAGAAAGTTTTAGCCCTGCCCAAATAAAATTCCTACGTTTGCCACCGTCTCAAAGAAAGAGATGTGGATAGGGTTGCAAACGGGACGTCTCCTGATCGGAACCATAGTGGACCCGGTCCCGTTCCTAAATAACGGCTCTGGTTTTTACTCGGAACCTTTTTCGTTAGTTCTAGACCCGATTCCGATAGGAAAATCTAGATCCGATTGAGAAACCGGGTTCACCTCGCGGACTGGAATTTAGTTTCAAAATCGATTATAATTTCCCTTTATTCTTCTTTTTTTATTAAAATAAGCAAACTATACAAGTTTTAACGGTGCATCACGTATACTACATCAAGTTTTATACCTAAAAATGTCCCCAAAAAAGCTGATTTTGAGGTACTATTTGCAATATTAAAGGCGCATATGGGTCCCGAGTCCACGTGTCTGAGCCTAATTGGACCGGGAACCGGACCCATTTATCAGTCGGAACCAAAATTGGGATCCGAACCCGGACCCGTTCTTGAATCGGAACCTAAAATAGGTTCGAGACGCGGTGTTTTGCAGTTCCGAACTTCGGAGTAATCGGAGAGTCGGATACCCGTTTGCAACCGTAGATGTGGAGGAGTTACCCAACTACGATGGACATTTACGGATTTTCTCCTTAGACTATTTCAGTAAAAGTTCTCTGATCACTAAGAGAGTTAAAATAGGAAAGAGGGCTCATGTATCACCCATTTCGGATACAAAACTCTTTATCCGTCATTAAGACAATCAAAATAAGGAAGATGGTCAAAATTGAATAAAAAAATCAGCTTCAAGATTGAATTGGAAACCGGACTCTCTCATATATTATAAAAACCCAGATGATATTGATTTTTTACCGTAGGATTTAATCACGAGTGGACACCACCTTATTTGTTCCCTTCTCACTCGCTATCTGCTTCATATTTGGTAAACTTACTTTACCAGTGAAGTAAAGTGAAGGGTTAGTTCAAGAGAAAATAAAAGGAGAGCGGGTCAAATCAAAAGATAGTAAATTCCAAAAATCACCTCATCCTTTTAACAAAATAAAAAGTAGAAAGATATATTCTCAAGCCTCTGAATGAAAGAAAAAAAAAAAAAAAAACTGGGGGCTTTCATGGACCACGTTGGGCTTGGCCGAGGAATGCCCAAAGCGGTCCGACTTCTAAACTAGAAGCCTAAGCCTGGCCAAAGATTCAGTCGGGCCTGAAGTTGCCAGCCAGAGCCTAGCCCCGCATGGAAATGATGAAGCCCGCGCCCGACCCATGTTAGACTTACAGAAACATAGAAACGAGTTTCGTACCGGCTCCTAGGCCAGCTCAACCGGTCTGATCATATCACCATCTGTGAGAGGTCACGGGGTTTGAGGCCCCCCTCACTGCTCCCTCCCTTATAATAATTATATGTATATTTGGGCCGTGCTGGTATTCCGGCTCTCAACCACTTAGTTCAAATAAAAGAAAATTGAGCACGACCCATCTATTATTGCCTAAACCCCATGCCAAACCCCAAAGGGCCCGGCCCTATCCACGAGCAACCTTATAAATAAAAAAAAGCTATTCCTTCTAAAAGGGAATCTCAAAAAACTGAACTCTCACCTTTTGCTTTCACCAAACCTTTACTTTTTTTTCTCTCCTATATTGACCATTAACTTCACTTCACAAGTAAAGTAAATTTACCAAACAAGCAATATATTGTGTATTTGTTGTGATTTAATATTACTCCATTTAAAAGTTAATTATACATGGCCATCCGTTACATATTGTTTGGACCTATGCCCCTACCAGTGACCGGAAAAAGAAAAAAAATCGGAGTTAACACCGTCAGCGTTCCAGTGCAGAATTTCCTCCTCTCAGAGAGGTGGAAAAGTGGCAAATGAGACTTTACCGCATTTTATTGCAGCGGTAAAGCTGCAATACCGCCTTTCCTCCCCTCAGAGAGGAGGAAAAGTGGCAAATGAGGCTTTACCGCCCCTTATAGCAGCGGTAAAGTTGCACTGCCACTTTTCCTCCGCTCAGAGAGGAGGAAAAGTGTCGAATGCGGCTTTACCGCCCCTACTAGCGGCGGTAAAGCTGCCTGCCACTTTTCCTCCACTCAGAGAGGAGGAAAAGTGGCGAATGCAACTTTACCGCCCCTAATAGCAGCGGTAAAGCTGCACTGCCACTTTTCCTCCTCTCAGAGAGGAGGAAAAGTGGCGAATGCTACTTTTCAGCCCCGAATTGTAGCGGTATAGGTGCAGCCCATACAAACCTTTCCCGTGTCTAAGTTTATATCACGTACCTTCTTTAGAACCTTATTTTCAAACACGTTGGATCTATGGGGCCCATTTCCAATAGAATGTATTTCGTCCAAATGGAGCTCATCAATAAATAACCTCTAGCATTTGTCGGTTAAGGCCCGCACCAGATGGGAAAGCAGCAGAGAATTGCACATGAATCAAAGATCTAAATCATTTGTTAGGAAATATTAAGGCCAAGGGACCCATCTTTTAATTGAGTTTTGGGCTACCATTGCATTTTAAATCCACCTCTATCATTTAAGATTTATTTCATTCTGATTCACACAAGACTGTTTCGGTGGTTGGAAAACCGAATCCTTGGATTGTTATTAGTGGGTCCTCGTTCTGGTGCTTCGAACCGTTGAACAGATGATGTGTTGATAACTGTAGAGGGATAAAGCAGCCCTAACCATCTCCGGAAGACCATTATAATAATGGTAGCAGAGTTAATGGCCCACATGTAATTCCTTGAGACTTCGAGGATGACTTAATCTCAATATATAATAAATATTAATAATGACAGATAATATATTTGTCCGTTTTAATAATATTTTTAAAAAAACTTAATTTAATGTGCTGAGATTTATAGTTTTTGATTTTCAACATCATTATAAATATTTTATTAGTCTCTTTTGGGATTCAAGTACGAACACTGATAAAAACTTACTCACGTGGGTCTCACGGTTGTAATATTTGTATCTATGCCTAGAAAATTAAAAATTTACTTTCCTTGTTGTATTAATTGCTTGATCAAATAGATATAAATATACATACGATTGTCTTAACCACATTTTTATATAAAAAAAAAAAGATACAAAAAGTCAAGTCGATCGGACGGTCCTTCTAATTCCGATTCTCGATATCTTATACATTTTAAGGCATTTTCATTTGTAGGGCTCGGATTTCAGTAATTTGCCTCTTCTTTCTCAATATATGCCCAATTAAGGGTCTTTGGAAAGCTCAATGTTGCTCAAACTAAGACAAGTTAAAACATACAAGAATACTCCGACCGGGTATTGGCTCGGTTCGGACACTGTCGATCCAACCAAATGTGGGGATACCCTGAGATATCAAAAAAAAAAAAAAAAAACTATATAAGAATGAAGAGGGTGTTTAGGATGCTATTCACGCAACCCCATTAAAGTGTATTACCTATTCGATTTCAGTCATCATATCAGAAGGCCTTTCACGCGTAAAATTAAAGATATTATAGAAATTGAATTTTTAACTGCTTATTTCTTTTTTCTGAAGTGCGACAAATCTTCTCTTTCACCACCTATTGATGTGGAAAAAGGTATAGCAAAGTATAGAAAGTTTTAGCCCTGCCCAAATAAAATTCCTACGTTTGCCACCGTCTCAAAGAAAGAGATGTGGATAGGGTTGCAAACGGGACGTCTCCTGATCGGAACCATAGTGGACCCGGTCCCGTTCCTAAATAACGGCTCTGGTTTTTACTCGGAACCTTTTTCGTTAGTTCTAGACCCGATTCCGATAGGAAAATCTAGATCCGATTGAGAAACCGGGTTCACCTCGCGGACTGGAATTTAGTTTCAAAATCGATTATAATTTCCCTTTATTCTTCTTTTTTTATTAAAATAAGCAAACTATACAAGTTTTAACGGTGCATCACGTATACTACATCAAGTTTTATACCTAAAAATGTCCCCAAAAAAGCTGATTTTGAGGTACTATTTGCAATATTAAAGGCGCATATGGGTCCCGAGTCCACGTGTCTGAGCCTAATTGGACCGGGAACCGGACCCATTTATCAGTCGGAACCAAAATTGGGATCCGAACCCGGACCCGTTCTTGAATCGGAACCTAAAATAGGTTCGAGACGCGGTGTTTTGCAGTTCCGAACTTCGGAGTAATCGGAGAGTCGGATACCCGTTTGCAACCGTAGATGTGGAGGAGTTACCCAACTACGATGGACATTTACGGATTTTCTCCTTAGACTATTTCAGTAAAAGTTCTCTGATCACTAAGAGAGTTAAAATAGGAAAGAGGGCTCATGTATCACCCATTTCGGATACAAAACTCTTTATCCGTCATTAAGACAATCAAAATAAGGAAGATGGTCAAAATTGAATAAAAAAATCAGCTTCAAGATTGAATTGGAAACCGGACTCTCTCATATATTATAAAAACCCAGATGATATTGATTTTTTACCGTAGGATTTAATCACGAGTGGACACCACCTTATTTGTTCCCTTCTCACTCGCTATCTGCTTCATATTTGGTAAACTTACTTTACCAGTGAAGTAAAGTGAAGGGTTAGTTCAAGAGAAAATAAAAGGAGAGCGGGTCAAATCAAAAGATAGTAAATTCCAAAAATCACCTCATCCTTTTAACAAAATAAAAAGTAGAAAGATATATTCTCAAGCCTCTGAATGAAAGAAAAAAAAAAAAAAACTGGGGGCTTTCATGGACCACGTTGGGCTTGGCCGAGGAATGCCCAAAGCGGTCCGACTTCTAAACTAGAAGCCTAAGCCTGGCCAAAGATTCAGTCGGGCCTGAAGTTGCCAGCCAGAGCCTAGCCCCGCATGGAAATGATGAAGCCCGCGCCCGACCCATGTTAGACTTACAGAAACATAGAAACGAGTTTCGTACCGGCTCCTAGGCCAGCTCAACCGGTCTGATCATATCACCATCTGTGAGAGGTCACGGGGTTTGAGGCCCCCCTCACTGCTCCCTCCCTTATAATAATTATATGTATATTTGGGCCGTGCTGGTATTCCGGCTCTCAACCACTTAGTTCAAATAAAAGAAAATTGAACACGACCCATCTATTATTGCCTAAACCCCATGCCAAACCCCAAAGGGCCCGGCCCTATCCACGAGCAACCTTATAAATAAAAAAAAGCTATTCCTTCTAAAAGGGAATCTCAAAAAACTGAACTCTCACCTTTTGCTTTCACCAAACCTTTACTTTTTTTTCTCTCCTATATTGACCATTAACTTCACTTCACAAGTAAAGTAAATTTACCAAACAAGCAATATATTGTGTATTTGTTGTGATTTAATATTACTCCATTTAAAAGTTAATTATACATGGCCATCCGTTACATATTGTTTGGACCTATGCCCCTACCAGTGACCGGAAAAAGAAAAAAAATCGGAGTTAACACCGTCAGCGTTCCAGTGCAGAATTTCCTCCTCTCAGAGAGGTGGAAAAGTGGCAAATGAGACTTTACCGCATTTTATTGCAGCGGTAAAGCTGCAATACCGCCTTTCCTCCCCTCAGAGAGGAGGAAAAGTGGCAAATGAGGCTTTACCGCCCCTTATAGCAGCGGTAAAGTTGCACTGCCACTTTTCCTCCGCTCAGAGAGGAGGAAAAGTGTCGAATGCGGCTTTACCGCCCCTACTAGCGGCGGTAAAGCTGCCTGCCACTTTTCCTCCACTCAGAGAGGAGGAAAAGTGGCGAATGCAACTTTACCGCCCCTAATAGCAGCGGTAAAGCTGCACTGCCACTTTTCCTCCTCTCAGAGAGGAGGAAAAGTGGCGAATGCTACTTTTCAGCCCCGAATTGTAGCGGTATAGGTGCAGCCCATACAAACCTTTCCCGTGTCTAAGTTTATATCACGTACCTTCTTTAGAACCTTATTTTCAAACACGTTGGATCTATGGGGTCCATTTCCAATAGAATGTATTTCGTCCAAATGGAGCTCATCAATAAATAACCTCTAGCATTTGTCGGTTAAGGCCCGCACCAGATGGGAAAGCAGCAGAGAATTGCACATGAATCAAAGATCTAAATCATTTGTTAGGAAATATTAAGGCCAAGGGACCCATCTTTTAATTGAGTTTTGGGCTACCATTGGATTTTAAATCCACCTCTATCATTTAAGATTTATTTCATTCTGATTCACACAAGACTGTTTCGGTGGTTGGAAAACCGAATCCTTGGATTGTTATTAGTGGGTCCTCGTTCTGGTGCTTCGAACCGTTGAACAGATGATGTGTTGATAACTGTAGAGGGATAAAGCAGCCCTAACCATCTCCGGAAGACCATTATAATAATGGTAGCAGAGTTAATGGCCCACATGTAATTCCTTGAGACTTCGAGGATGACTTAATCTCAATATATAATAAATATTAATAATGACAGATAATATATTTGTCCGTTTTAATAATATTTTTAAAAAAACTTAATTTAATGTGCTGAGATTTATAGTTTTTGATTTTCAACATCATTATAAATATTTTATTAGTCTCTTTTGGGATTCAAGTACGAGCACTGATAAAAACTTACTCACGTGGGTCTCACGGTTGTAATATTTGTATCTATGCCTAGAAAATTAAAAAATTACTTTCCTTGTTGTATTAATTGCTTGATCAAATAGATATAAATATACATACGATTGTCTTAACCACATTTTTATATAAAAAAAAAAGATACAAAAAGTCAAGTCGATCGGACGGTCCTTCTAATTCCGATTCTCGATATCTTATACATTTTAAGGCATTTTCATTTGTAGGGCTCGGATTTCAGTAATTTGCCTCTTCTTTCTCAATATATGCCCAATTAAGGGTCTTTGGAAAGCTCAATGTTGCTCAAACTAAGACAAGTTAAAACATACAAGAATACTCCGACCGGGTATTGGCTCGGTTCGGACACTGTCGATCCAACCAAATGTGGGGATACCCTGAGATATCAAAAAAAAAAAAAAAAAACTATATAAGAATGAAGAGGGTGTTTAGGATGCTATTCACGCAACCCCATTAAAGTGTATTACCTATTCGATTTCAGTCATCATATCAGAAGGCCTTTCACGCGTAAAATTAAAGATATTATAGAAATTGAATTTTTAACTGCTTATTTCTTTTTTCTGAAGTGCGACAAATCTTCTCTTTCACCACCTATTGATGTGGAAAAAGGTATAGCAAAGTATAGAAAGTTTTAGCCCTGCCCAAATAAAATTCCTACGTTTGCCACCGTCTCAAAGAAAGAGATGTGGATAGGGTTGCAAACGGGACGTCTCCTGATCGGAACCATAGTGGACCCGGTCCCGTTCCTAAATAACGGCTCTGGTTTTTACTCGGAACCTTTTTCGTTAGTTCTAGACCCGATTCCGATAGGAAAATCTAGATCCGATTGAGAAACCGGGTTCACCTCGCGGACTGGAATTTAGTTTCAAAATCGATTATAATTTCCCTTTATTCTTCTTTTTTTATTAAAATAAGCAAACTATACAAGTTTTAACGGTGCATCACGTATACTACATCAAGTTTTATACCTAAAAATGTCCCCAAAAAAGCTGATTTTGAGGTACTATTTGCAATATTAAAGGCGCATATGGGTCCCGAGTCCACGTGTCTGAGCCTAATTGGACCGGGAACCGGACCCATTTATCAGTCGGAACCAAAATTGGGATCCGAACCCGGACCCGTTCTTGAATCGGAACCTAAAATAGGTTCGAGACGCGGTGTTTTGCAGTTCCGAACTTCGGAGTAATCGGAGAGTCGGATACCCGTTCGCAACCGTAGATGTGGAGGAGTTACCCAACTACGATGGACATTTACGGATTTTCTCCTTAGACTATTTCAGTAAAAGTTCTCTGATCACTAAGAGAGTTAAAATAGGAAAGAGGGCTCATGTATCACCCATTTCGGATACAAAACTCTTTATCCGTCATTAAGACAATCAAAATAAGGAAGATGGTCAAAATTGAATAAAAAAATCAGCTTCAAGATTGAATTGGAAACCGGACTCTCTCATATATTATAAAAACCCAGATGATATTGATTTTTTACCGTAGGATTTAATCACGAGTGGACACCACCTTATTTGTTCCCTTCTCACTCGCTATCTGCTTCATATTTGGTAAACTTACTTTACCAGTGAAGTAAAGTGAAGGGTTAGTTCAAGAGAAAATAAAAGGAGAGCGGGTCAAATCAAAAGATAGTAAATTCCAAAAATCACCTCATCCTTTTAACAAAATAAAAAGTAGAAAGATATATTCTCAAGCCTCTGAATGAAAGAAAAAAAAAAAAAACTGGGGGCTTTCATGGACCACGTTGGGCTTGGCCGAGGAATGCCCAAAGCGGTCCGACTTCTAAACTAGAAGCCTAAGCCTGGCCAAAGATTCAGTCGGGCCTGAAGTTGCCAGCCAGAGCCTAGCCCCGCATGGAAATGATGAAGCCCGCGCCCCACCCATGTTAGACTTACAGAAACATAGAAACGAGTTTCGTACCGGCTCCTAGGCCAGCTCAACCGGTCTGATCATATCACCATCTGTGAGAGGTCACGGGGTTTGAGGCCCCCCTCACTGCTCCCTCCCTTATAATAATTATATGTATATTTGGGCCGTGCTGGTATTCCGGCTCTCAACCACTTAGTTCAAATAAAAGAAAATTGAGCGCGACCCATCTATTATTGCCTAAACCCCATGCCAAACCCCAAAGGGCCCGGCCCTATCCACGAGCAACCTTATAAATAAAAAAAAGCTATTCCTTCTAAAAGGGAATCTCAAAAAACTGAACTCTCACCTTTTGCTTTCACCAAACCTTTACTTTTTTTTCTCTCCTATATTGACCATTAACTTCACTTCACAAGTAAAGTAAATTTACCAAACAAGCAATATATTGTGTATTTGTTGTGATTTAATATTACTCCATTTAAAAGTTAATTATACATGGCCATCCGTTACATATTGTTTGGACCTATGCCCCTACCAGTGACCGGAAAAAGAAAAAAAATCGGAGTTAACACCGTCAGCGTTCCAGTGCAGAATTTCCTCCTCTCAGAGAGGTGGAAAAGTGGCAAATGAGACTTTACCGCATTTTATTGCAGCGGTAAAGCTGCAATACCGCCTTTCCTCCCCTCAGAGAGGAGGAAAAGTGGCAAATGAGGCTTTACCGCCCCTTATAGCAGCGGTAAAGTTGCACTGCCACTTTTCCTCCGCTCAGAGAGGAGGAAAAGTGTCGAATGCGGCTTTACCGCCCCTACTAGCGGCGGTAAAGCTGCCTGCCACTTTTCCTCCACTCAGAGAGGAGGAAAAGTGGCGAATGCAACTTTACCGCCCCTAATAGCAGCGGTAAAGCTGCACTGCCACTTTTCCTCCTCTCAGAGAGGAGGAAAAGTGGCGAATGCTACTTTTCAGCCCCGAATTGTAGCGGTATAGGTGCAGCCCATACAAACCTTTCCCGTGTCTAAGTTTATATCACGTACCTTCTTTAGAACCTTATTTTCAAACACGTTGGATCTATGGGGCCCATTTCCAATAGAATGTATTTCGTCCAAATGGAGCTCATCAATAAATAACCTCTAGCATTTGTCGGTTAAGGCCCGCACCAGATGGGAAAGCAGCAGAGAATTGCACATGAATCAAAGATCTAAATCATTTGTTAGGAAATATTAAGGCCAAGGGACCCATCTTTTAATTGAGTTTTGGGCTACCATTGGATTTTAAATCCACCTCTATCATTTAAGATTTATTTCATTCTGATTCACACAAGACTGTTTCGGTGGTTGGAAAACCGAATCCTTGGATTGTTATTAGTGGGTCCTCGTTCTGGTGCTTCGAACCGTTGAACAGATGATGTGTTGATAACTGTAGAGGGATAAAGCAGCCCTAACCATCTCCGGAAGACCATTATAATAATGGTAGCAGAGTTAATGGCCCACATGTAATTCCTTGAGACTTCGAGGATGACTTAATCTCAATATATAATAAATATTAATAATGACAGATAATATATTTGTCCGTTTTAATAATATTTTTAAAAAAACTTAATTTAATGTGCTGAGATTTATAGTTTTTGATTTTCAACATCATTATAAATATTTTATTAGTCTCTTTTGGGATTCAAGTACGAACACTGATAAAAACTTACTCACGTGGGTCTCACGGTTGTAATATTTGTATCTATGCCTAGAAAATTAAAAAATTACTTTCCTTGTTGTATTAATTGCTTGATCAAATAGATATAAATATACATACGATTGTCTTAACCACATTTTTATATAAAAAAAAAAGATACAAAAAGTCAAGTCGATCGGACGGTCCTTCTAATTCCGATTCTCGATATCTTATACATTTTAAGGCATTTTCATTTGTAGGGCTCGGATTTCAGTAATTTGCCTCTTCTTTCTCAATATATGCCCAATTAAGGGTCTTTGGAAAGCTCAATGTTGCTCAAACTAAGACAAGTTAAAACATACAAGAATACTCCGACCGGGTATTGGCTCGGTTCGGACACTGTCGATCCAACCAAATGTGGGGATACCCTGAGATATCAAAAAAAAAAAAAAAAACTATATAAGAATGAAGAGGGTGTTTAGGATGCTATTCACGCAACCCCATTAAAGTGTATTACCTATTCGATTTCAGTCATCATATCAGAAGGCCTTTCACGCGTAAAATTAAAGATATTATAGAAATTGAATTTTTAACTGCTTATTTCTTTTTTCTGAAGTGCGACAAATCTTCTCTTTCACCACCTATTGATGTGGAAAAAGGTATAGCAAAGTATAGAAAGTTTTAGCCCTGCCCAAATAAAATTCCTACGTTTGCCACCGTCTCAAAGAAAGAGATGTGGATAGGGTTGCAAACGGGACGTCTCCTGATCGGAACCATAGTGGACCCGGTCCCGTTCCTAAATAACGGCTCTGGTTTTTACTCGGAACCTTTTTCGTTAGTTCTAGACCCGATTCCGATAGGAAAATCTAGATCCGATTGAGAAACCGGGTTCACCTCGCGGACTGGAATTTAGTTTCAAAATCGATTATAATTTCCCTTTATTCTTCTTTTTTTATTAAAATAAGCAAACTATACAAGTTTTAACGGTGCATCACGTATACTACATCAAGTTTTATACCTAAAAATGTCCCCAAAAAAGCTGATTTTGAGGTACTATTTGCAATATTAAAGCGCATATGGGTCCCGAGTCCACGTGTCTGAGCCTAATTGGACCGGGAACCGGACCCATTTATCAGTCGGAACCAAAATTGGGATCCGAACCCGGACCCGTTCTTGAATCGGAACCTAAAATAGGTTCGAGACGCGGTGTTTTGCAGTTCCGAACTTCGGAGTAATCGGAGAGTCGGATACCCGTTCGCAACCGTAGATGTGGAGGAGTTACCCAACTACGATGGACATTTACGGATTTTCTCCTTAGACTATTTCAGTAAAAGTTCTCTGATCACTAAGAGAGTTAAAATAGGAAAGAGGGCTCATGTATCACCCATTTCGGATACAAAACTCTTTATCCGTCATTAAGACAATCAAAATAAGGAAGATGGTCAAAATTGAATAAAAAAATCAGCTTCAAGATTGAATTGGAAACCGGACTCTCTCATATATTATAAAAACCCAGATGATATTGATTTTTTACCGTAGGATTTAATCACGAGTGGACACCACCTTATTTGTTCCCTTCTCACTCGCTATCTGCTTCATATTTGGTAAACTTACTTTACCAGTGAAGTAAAGTGAAGGGTTAGTTCAAGAGAAAATAAAAGGAGAGCGGGTCAAATCAAAAGATAGTAAATTCCAAAAATCACCTCATCCTTTTAACAAAATAAAAAGTAGAAAGATATATTCTCAAGCCTCTGAATGAAAGAAAAAAAAAAAAAACTGGGGGCTTTCATGGACCACGTTGGGCTTGGCCGAGGAATGCCCAAAGCGGTCCGACTTCTAAACTAGAAGCCTAAGCCTGGCCAAAGATTCAGTCGGGCCTGAAGTTGCCAGCCAGAGCCTAGCCCCGCATGGAAATGATGAAGCCCGCGCCCCACCCATGTTAGACTTACAGAAACATAGAAACGAGTTTCGTACCGGCTCCTAGGCCAGCTCAACCGGTCTGATCATATCACCATCTGTGAGAGGTCACGGGGTTTGAGGCCCCCCTCACTGCTCCCTCCCTTATAATAATTATATGTATATTTGGGCCGTGCTGGTATTCCGGCTCTCAACCACTTAGTTCAAATAAAAGAAAATTGAGCGCGACCCATCTATTATTGCCTAAACCCCATGCCAAACCCCAAAGGGCCCGGCCCTATCCACGAGCAACCTTATAAATAAAAAAAAGCTATTCCTTCTAAAAGGGAATCTCAAAAAACTGAACTCTCACCTTTTGCTTTCACCAAACCTTTACTTTTTTTTCTCTCCTATATTGACCATTAACTTCACTTCACAAGTAAAGTAAATTTACCAAACAAGCAATATATTGTGTATTTGTTGTGATTTAATATTACTCCATTTAAAAGTTAATTATACATGGCCATCCGTTACATATTGTTTGGACCTATGCCCCTACCAGTGACCGGAAAAAGAAAAAAAATCGGAGTTAACACCGTCAGCGTTCCAGTGCAGAATTTCCTCCTCTCAGAGAGGTGGAAAAGTGGCAAATGAGACTTTACCGCATTTTATTGCAGCGGTAAAGCTGCAATACCGCCTTTCCTCCCCTCAGAGAGGAGGAAAAGTGGCAAATGAGGCTTTACCGCCCCTTATAGCAGCGGTAAAGTTGCACTGCCACTTTTCCTCCGCTCAGAGAGGAGGAAAAGTGTCGAATGCGGCTTTACCGCCCCTACTAGCGGCGGTAAAGCTGCCTGCCACTTTTCCTCCACTCAGAGAGGAGGAAAAGTGGCGAATGCAACTTTACCGCCCCTAATAGCAGCGGTAAAGCTGCACTGCCACTTTTCCTCCTCTCAGAGAGGAGGAAAAGTGGCGAATGCTACTTTTCAGCCCCGAATTGTAGCGGTATAGGTGCAGCCCATACAAACCTTTCCCGTGTCTAAGTTTATATCACGTACCTTCTTTAGAACCTTATTTTCAAACACGTTGGATCTATGGGGCCCATTTCCAATAGAATGTATTTCGTCCAAATGGAGCTCATCAATAAATAACCTCTAGCATTTGTCGGTTAAGGCCCGCACCAGATGGGAAAGCAGCAGAGAATTGCACATGAATCAAAGATCTAAATCATTTGTTAGGAAATATTAAGGCCAAGGGACCCATCTTTTAATTGAGTTTTGGGCTACCATTGGATTTTAAATCCACCTCTATCATTTAAGATTTATTTCATTCTGATTCACACAAGACTGTTTCGGTGGTTGGAAAACCGAATCCTTGGATTGTTATTAGTGGGTCCTCGTTCTGGTGCTTCGAACCGTTGAACAGATGATGTGTTGATAACTGTAGAGGGATAAAGCAGCCCTAACCATCTCCGGAAGACCATTATAATAATGGTAGCAGAGTTAATGGCCCACATGTAATTCCTTGAGACTTCGAGGATGACTTAATCTCAATATATAATAAATATTAATAATGACAGATAATATATTTGTCCGTTTTAATAATATTTTTAAAAAAACTTAATTTAATGTGCTGAGATTTATAGTTTTTGATTTTCAACATCATTATAAATATTTTATTAGTCTCTTTTGGGATTCAAGTACGAACACTGATAAAAACTTACTCACGTGGGTCTCACGGTTGTAATATTTGTATCTATGCCTAGAAAATTAAAAAATTACTTTCCTTGTTGTATTAATTGCTTGATCAAATAGATATAAATATACATACGATTGTCTTAACCACATTTTTATATAAAAAAAAAAGATACAAAAAGTCAAGTCGATCGGACGGTCCTTCTAATTCCGATTCTCGATATCTTATACATTTTAAGGCATTTTCATTTGTAGGGCTCGGATTTCAGTAATTTGCCTCTTCTTTCTCAATATATGCCCAATTAAGGGTCTTTGGAAAGCTCAATGTTGCTCAAACTAAGACAAGTTAAAACATACAAGAATACTCCGACCGGGTATTGGCTCGGTTCGGACACTGTCGATCCAACCAAATGTGGGGATACCCTGAGATATCAAAAAAAAAAAAAAAAACTATATAAGAATGAAGAGGGTGTTTAGGATGCTATTCACGCAACCCCATTAAAGTGTATTACCTATTCGATTTCAGTCATCATATCAGAAGGCCTTTCACGCGTAAAATTAAAGATATTATAGAAATTGAATTTTTAACTGCTTATTTCTTTTTTCTGAAGTGCGACAAATCTTCTCTTTCACCACCTATTGATGTGGAAAAAGGTATAGCAAAGTATAGAAAGTTTTAGCCCTGCCCAAATAAAATTCCTACGTTTGCCACCGTCTCAAAGAAAGAGATGTGGATAGGGTTGCAAACGGGACGTCTCCTGATCGGAACCATAGTGGACCCGGTCCCGTTCCTAAATAACGGCTCTGGTTTTTACTCGGAACCTTTTTCGTTAGTTCTAGACCCGATTCCGATAGGAAAATCTAGATCCGATTGAGAAACCGGGTTCACCTCGCGGACTGGAATTTAGTTTCAAAATCGATTATAATTTCCCTTTATTCTTCTTTTTTTATTAAAATAAGCAAACTATACAAGTTTTAACGGTGCATCACGTATACTACATCAAGTTTTATACCTAAAAATGTCCCCAAAAAAGCTGATTTTGAGGTACTATTTGCAATATTAAAGCGCATATGGGTCCCGAGTCCACGTGTCTGAGCCTAATTGGACCGGGAACCGGACCCATTTATCAGTCGGAACCAAAATTGGGATCCGAACCCGGACCCGTTCTTGAATCGGAACCTAAAATAGGTTCGAGACGCGGTGTTTTGCAGTTCCGAACTTCGGAGTAATCGGAGAGTCGGATACCCGTTCGCAACCGTAGATGTGGAGGAGTTACCCAACTACGATGGACATTTACGGATTTTCTCCTTAGACTATTTCAGTAAAAGTTCTCTGATCACTAAGAGAGTTAAAATAGGAAAGAGGGCTCATGTATCACCCATTTCGGATACAAAACTCTTTATCCGTCATTAAGACAATCAAAATAAGGAAGATGGTCAAAATTGAATAAAAAAATCAGCTTCAAGATTGAATTGGAAACCGGACTCTCTCATATATTATAAAAACCCAGATGATATTGATTTTTTACCGTAGGATTTAATCACGAGTGGACACCACCTTATTTGTTCCCTTCTCACTCGCTATCTGCTTCATATTTGGTAAACTTACTTTACCAGTGAAGTAAAGTGAAGGGTTAGTTCAAGAGAAAATAAAAGGAGAGCGGGTCAAATCAAAAGATAGTAAATTCCAAAAATCACCTCATCCTTTTAACAAAATAAAAAGTAGAAAGATATATTCTCAAGCCTCTGAATGAAAGAAAAAAAAAAAAAAACTGGGGGCTTTCATGGACCACGTTGGGCTTGGCCGAGGAATGCCCAAAGCGGTCCGACTTCTAAACTAGAAGCCTAAGCCTGGCCAAAGATTCAGTCGGGCCTGAAGTTGCCAGCCAGAGCCTAGCCCCGCATGGAAATGATGAAGCCCGCGCCCGACCCATGTTAGACTTACAGAAACATAGAAACGAGTTTCGTACCGGCTCCTAGGCCAGCTCAACCGGTCTGATCATATCACCATCTGTGAGAGGTCACGGGGTTTGAGGCCCCCCTCACTGCTCCCTCCCTTATAATAATTATATGTATATTTGGGCCGTGCTGGTATTCCGGCTCTCAACCACTTAGTTCAAATAAAAGAAAATTGAGCGCGACCCATCTATTATTGCCTAAACCCCATGCCAAACCCCAAAGGGCCCGGCCCTATCCACGAGCAACCTTATAAATAAAAAAAAGCTATTCCTTCTAAAAGGGAATCTCAAAAAACTGAACTCTCACCTTTTGCTTTCACCAAACCTTTACTTTTTTTTCTCTCCTATATTGACCATTAACTTCACTTCACAAGTAAAGTAAATTTACCAAACAAGCAATATATTGTGTATTTGTTGTGATTTAATATTACTCCATTTAAAAGTTAATTATACATGGCCATCCGTTACATATTGTTTGGACCTATGCCCCTACCAGTGACCGGAAAAAGAAAAAAAATCGGAGTTAACACCGTCAGCGTTCCAGTGCAGAATTTCCTCCTCTCAGAGAGGTGGAAAAGTGGCAAATGAGACTTTACCACATTTTATTGCAGCGGTAAAGCTGCAATACCGCCTTTCCTCCCCTCAGAGAGGAGGAAAAGTGGCAAATGAGGCTTTACCGCCCCTTATAGCAGCGGTAAAGTTGCACTGCCACTTTTCCTCCGCTCAGAGAGGAGGAAAAGTGTCGAATGCGGCTTTACCGCCCCTACTAGCGGCGGTAAAGCTGCCTGCCACTTTTCCTCCACTCAGAGAGGAGGAAAAGTGGCGAATGCAACTTTACCGCCCCTAATAGCAGCGGTAAAGCTGCACTGCCACTTTTCCTCCTCTCAGAGAGGAGGAAAAGTGGCGAATGCTACTTTTCAGCCCCGAATTGTAGCGGTATAGGTGCAGCCCATACAAACCTTTCCCGTGTCTAAGTTTATATCACGTACCTTCTTTAGAACCTTATTTTCAAACACGTTGGATCTATGGGGCCCATTTCCAATAGAATGTATTTCGTCCAAATGGAGCTCATCAATAAATAACCTCTAGCATTTGTCGGTTAAGGCCCGCACCAGATGGGAAAGCAGCAGAGAATTGCACATGAATCAAAGATCTAAATCATTTGTTAGGAAATATTAAGGCCAAGGGACCCATCTTTTAATTGAGTTTTGGGCTACCATTGGATTTTAAATCCACCTCTATCATTTAAGATTTATTTCATTCTGATTCACACAAGACTGTTTCGGTGGTTGGAAAACCGAATCCTTGGATTGTTATTAGTGGGTCCTCGTTCTGGTGCTTCGAACCGTTGAACAGATGATGTGTTGATAACTGTAGAGGGATAAAGCAGCCCTAACCATCTCCGGAAGACCATTATAATAATGGTAGCAGAGTTAATGGCCCACATGTAATTCCTTGAGACTTCGAGGATGACTTAATCTCAATATATAATAAATATTAATAATGACAGATAATATATTTGTCCGTTTTAATAATATTTTTAAAAAAACTTAATTTAATGTGCTGAGATTTATAGTTTTTGATTTTCAACATCATTATAAATATTTTATTAGTCTCTTTTGGGATTCAAGTACGAACACTGATAAAAACTTACTCACGTGGGTCTCACGGTTGTAATATTTGTATCTATGCCTAGAAAATTAAAAAATTACTTTCCTTGTTGTATTAATTGCTTGATCAAATAGATATAAATATACATACGATTGTCTTAACCACATTTTTATATAAAAAAAAAAGATACAAAAAGTCAAGTCGATCGGACGGTCCTTCTAATTCCGATTCTCGATATCTTATACATTTTAAGGCATTTTCATTTGTAGGGCTCGGATTTCAGTAATTTGCCTCTTCTTTCTCAATATATGCCCAATTAAGGGTCTTTGGAAAGCTCAATGTTGCTCAAACTAAGACAAGTTAAAACATACAAGAATACTCCGACCGGGTATTGGCTCGGTTCGGACACTGTCGATCCAACCAAATGTGGGGATACCCTGAGATATCAAAAAAAAAAAAAAAAAACTATATAAGAATGAAGAGGGTGTTTAGGATGCTATTCACGCAACCCCATTAAAGTGTATTACCTATTCGATTTCAGTCATCATATCAGAAGGCCTTTCACGCGTAAAATTAAAGATATTATAGAAATTGAATTTTTAACTGCTTATTTCTTTTTTCTGAAGTGCGACAAATCTTCTCTTTCACCACCTATTGATGTGGAAAAAGGTATAGCAAAGTATAGAAAGTTTTAGCCCTGCCCAAATAAAATTCCTACGTTTGCCACCGTCTCAAAGAAAGAGATGTGGATAGGGTTGCAAACGGGACGTCTCCTGATCGGAACCATAGTGGACCCGGTCCCGTTCCTAAATAACGGCTCTGGTTTTTACTCGGAACCTTTTTCGTTAGTTCTAGACCCGATTCCGATAGGAAAATCTAGATCCGATTGAGAAACCGGGTTCACCTCGCGGACTGGAATTTAGTTTCAAAATCGATTATAATTTTCCTTTATTCTTCTTTTTTTATTAAAATAAGCAAACTATACAAGTTTTAACGGTGCATCACGTATACTACATCAAGTTTTATACCTAAAAATGTCCCCAAAAAAGCTGATTTTGAGGTACTATTTGCAATATTAAAGGCGCATATGGGTCCCGAGTCCACGTGTCTGAGCCTAATTGGACCGGGAACCGGACCCATTTATCAGTCGGAACCAAAATTGGGATCCGAACCCGGACCCGTTCTTGAATCGGAACCTAAAATAGGTTCGAGACGCGGTGTTTTGCAGTTCCGAACTTCGGAGTAATCGGAGAGTCGGATACCCGTTCGCAACCGTAGATGTGGAGGAGTTACCCAACTACGATGGACATTTACGGATTTTCTCCTTAGACTATTTCAGTAAAAGTTCTCTGATCACTAAGAGAGTTAAAATAGGAAAGAGGGCTCATGTATCACCCATTTCGGATACAAAACTCTTTATCCGTCATTAAGACAATCAAAATAAGGAAGATGGTCAAAATTGAATAAAAAAATCAGCTTCAAGATTGAATTGGAAACCGGACTCTCTCATATATTATAAAAACCCAGATGATATTGATTTTTTACCGTAGGATTTAATCACGAGTGGACACCACCTTATTTGTTCCCTTCTCACTCGCTATCTGCTTCATATTTGGTAAACTTACTTTACCAGTGAAGTAAAGTGAAGGGTTAGTTCAAGAGAAAATAAAAGGAGAGCGGGTCAAATCAAAAGATAGTAAATTCCAAAAATCACCTCATCCTTTTAACAAAATAAAAAGTAGAAAGATATATTCTCAAGCCTCTGAATGAAAGAAAAAAAAAAAAAAACTGGGGGCTTTCATGGACCACGTTGGGCTTGGCCGAGGAATGCCCAAAGCGGTCCGACTTCTAAACTAGAAGCCTAAGCCTGGCCAAAGATTCAGTCGGGCCTGAAGTTGCCAGCCAGAGCCTAGCCCCGCATGGAAATGATGAAGCCCGCGCCCGACCCATGTTAGACTTACAGAAACATAGAAACGAGTTTCGTACCGGCTCCTAGGCCAGCTCAACCGGTCTGATCATATCACCATCTGTGAGAGGTCACGGGGTTTGAGGCCCCCCTCACTGCTCCCTCCCTTATAATAATTATATGTATATTTGGGCCGTGCTGGTATTCCGGCTCTCAACCACTTAGTTCAAATAAAAGAAAATTGAGCGCGACCCATCTATTATTGCCTAAACCCCATGCCAAACCCCAAAGGGCCCGGCCCTATCCACGAGCAACCTTATAAATAAAAAAAAGCTATTCCTTCTAAAAGGGAATCTCAAAAAACTGAACTCTCACCTTTTGCTTTCACCAAACCTTTACTTTTTTTTCTCTCCTATATTGACCATTAACTTCACTTCACAAGTAAAGTAAATTTACCAAACAAGCAATATATTGTGTATTTGTTGTGATTTAATATTACTCCATTTAAAAGTTAATTATACATGGCCATCCGTTACATATTGTTTGGACCTATGCCCCTACCAGTGACCGGAAAAAGAAAAAAAATCGGAGTTAACACCGTCAGCGTTCCAGTGCAGAATTTCCTCCTCTCAGAGAGGTGGAAAAGTGGCAAATGAGACTTTACCGCATTTTATTGCAGCGGTAAAGCTGCAATACCGCCTTTCCTCCCCTCAGAGAGGAGGAAAAGTGGCAAATGAGGCTTTACCGCCCCTTATAGCAGCGGTAAAGTTGCACTGCCACTTTTCCTCCGCTCAGAGAGGAGGAAAAGTGTCGAATGCGGCTTTACCGCCCCTACTAGCGGCGGTAAAGCTGCCTGCCACTTTTCCTCCACTCAGAGAGGAGGAAAAGTGGCGAATGCAACTTTACCGCCCCTAATAGCAGCGGTAAAGCTGCACTGCCACTTTTCCTCCTCTCAGAGAGGAGGAAAAGTGGCGAATGCTACTTTTCAGCCCCGAATTGTAGCGGTATAGGTGCAGCCCATACAAACCTTTCCCGTGTCTAAGTTTATATCACGTACCTTCTTTAGAACCTTATTTTCAAACACGTTGGATCTATGGGGCCCATTTCCAATAGAATGTATTTCGTCCAAATGGAGCTCATCAATAAATAACCTCTAGCATTTGTCGGTTAAGGCCCGCACCAGATGGGAAAGCAGCAGAGAATTGCACATGAATCAAAGATCTAAATCATTTGTTAGGAAATATTAAGGCCAAGGGACCCATCTTTTAATTGAGTTTTGGGCTACCATTGGATTTTAAATCCACCTCTATCATTTAAGATTTATTTCATTCTGATTCACACAAGACTGTTTCGGTGGTTGGAAAACCGAATCCTTGGATTGTTATTAGTGGGTCCTCGTTCTGGTGCTTCGAACCGTTGAACAGATGATGTGTTGATAACTGTAGAGGGATAAAGCAGCCCTAACCATCTCCGGAAGACCATTATAATAATGGTAGCAGAGTTAATGGCCCACATGTAATTCCTTGAGACTTCGAGGATGACTTAATCTCAATATATAATAAATATTAATAATGACAGATAATATATTTGTCCGTTTTAATAATATTTTTAAAAAAACTTAATTTAATGTGCTGAGATTTATAGTTTTTGATTTTCAACATCATTATAAATATTTTATTAGTCTCTTTTGGGATTCAAGTACGAACACTGATAAAAACTTACTCACGTGGGTCTCACGGTTGTAATATTTGTATCTATGCCTAGAAAATTAAAAAATTACTTTCCTTGTTGTATTAATTGCTTGATCAAATAGATATAAATATACATACGATTGTCTTAACCACATTTTTATATAAAAAAAAAAGATACAAAAAGTCAAGTCGATCGGACGGTCCTTCTAATTCCGATTCTCGATATCTTATACATTTTAAGGCATTTTCATTTGTAGGGCTCGGATTTCAGTAATTTGCCTCTTCTTTCTCAATATATGCCCAATTAAGGGTCTTTGGAAAGCTCAATGTTGCTCAAACTAAGACAAGTTAAAACATACAAGAATACTCCGACCGGGTATTGGCTCGGTTCGGACACTGTCGATCCAACCAAATGTGGGGATACCCTGAGATATCAAAAAAAAAAAAAAAAAACTATATAAGAATGAAGAGGGTGTTTAGGATGCTATTCACGCAACCCCATTAAAGTGTATTACCTATTCGATTTCAGTCATCATATCAGAAGGCCTTTCACGCGTAAAATTAAAGATATTATAGAAATTGAATTTTTAACTGCTTATTTCTTTTTTCTGAAGTGCGACAAATCTTCTCTTTCACCACCTATTGATGTGGAAAAAGGTATAGCAAAGTATAGAAAGTTTTAGCCCTGCCCAAATAAAATTCCTACGTTTGCCACCGTCTCAAAGAAAGAGATGTGGATAGGGTTGCAAACGGGACGTCTCCTGATCGGAACCATAGTGGACCCGGTCCCGTTCCTAAATAACGGCTCTGGTTTTTACTCGGAACCTTTTTCGTTAGTTCTAGACCCGATTCCGATAGGAAAATCTAGATCCGATTGAGAAACCGGGTTCACCTCGCGGACTGGAATTTAGTTTCAAAATCGATTATAATTTCCCTTTATTCTTCTTTTTTTATTAAAATAAGCAAACTATACAAGTTTTAACGGTGCATCACGTATACTACATCAAGTTTTATACCTAAAAATGTCCCCAAAAAAGCTGATTTTGAGGTACTATTTGCAATATTAAAGGCGCATATGGGTCCCGAGTCCACGTGTCTGAGCCTAATTGGACCGGGAACCGGACCCATTTATCAGTCGGAACCAAAATTGGGATCCGAACCCGGACCCGTTCTTGAATCGGAACCTAAAATAGGTTCGAGACGCGGTGTTTTGCAGTTCCGAACTTCGGAGTAATCGGAGAGTCGGATACCCGTTCGCAACCGTAGATGTGGAGGAGTTACCCAACTACGATGGACATTTACGGATTTTCTCCTTAGACTATTTCAGTAAAAGTTCTCTGATCACTAAGAGAGTTAAAATAGGAAAGAGGGCTCATGTATCACCCATTTCGGATACAAAACTCTTTATCCGTCATTAAGACAATCAAAATAAGGAAGATGGTCAAAATTGAATAAAAAAATCAGCTTCAAGATTGAATTGGAAACCGGACTCTCTCATATATTATAAAAACCCAGATGATATTGATTTTTTACCGTAGGATTTAATCACGAGTGGACACCACCTTATTTGTTCCCTTCTCACTCGCTATCTGCTTCATATTTGGTAAACTTACTTTACCAGTGAAGTAAAGTGAAGGGTTAGTTCAAGAGAAAATAAAAGGAGAGCGGGTCAAATCAAAAGATAGTAAATTCCAAAAATCACCTCATCCTTTTAACAAAATAAAAAGTAGAAAGATATATTCTCAAGCCTCTGAATGAAAGAAAAAAAAAAAAAAACTGGGGGCTTTCATGGACCACGTTGGGCTTGGCCGAGGAATGCCCAAAGCGGTCCGACTTCTAAACTAGAAGCCTAAGCCTGGCCAAAGATTCAGTCGGGCCTGAAGTTGCCAGCCAGAGCCTAGCCCCGCATGGAAATGATGAAGCCCGCGCCCGACCCATGTTAGACTTACAGAAACATAGAAACGAGTTTCGTACCGGCTCCTAGGCCAGCTCAACCGGTCTGATCATATCACCATCTGTGAGAGGTCACGGGGTTTGAGGCCCCCCTCACTGCTCCCTCCCTTATAATAATTATATGTATATTTGGGCCGTGCTGGTATTCCGGCTCTCAACCACTTAGTTCAAATAAAAGAAAATTGAGCGCGACCCATCTATTATTGCCTAAACCCCATGCCAAACCCCAAAGGGCCCGGCCCTATCCACGAGCAACCTTATAAATAAAAAAAAGCTATTCCTTCTAAAAGGGAATCTCAAAAAACTGAACTCTCACCTTTTGCTTTCACCAAACCTTTACTTTTTTTTCTCTCCTATATTGACCATTAACTTCACTTCACAAGTAAAGTAAATTTACCAAACAAGCAATATATTGTGTATTTGTTGTGATTTAATATTACTCCATTTAAAAGTTAATTATACATGGCCATCCGTTACATATTGTTTGGACCTATGCCCCTACCAGTGACCGGAAAAAGAAAAAAAATCGGAGTTAACACCGTCAGCGTTCCAGTGCAGAATTTCCTCCTCTCAGAGAGGTGGAAAAGTGGCAAATGAGACTTTACCGCATTTTATTGCAGCGGTAAAGCTGCAATACCGCCTTTCCTCCCCTCAGAGAGGAGGAAAAGTGGCAAATGAGGCTTTACCGCCCCTTATAGCAGCGGTAAAGTTGCACTGCCACTTTTCCTCCGCTCAGAGAGGAGGAAAAGTGTCGAATGCGGCTTTACCGCCCCTACTAGCGGCGGTAAAGCTGCCTGCCACTTTTCCTCCACTCAGAGAGGAGGAAAAGTGGCGAATGCAACTTTACCGCCCCTAATAGCAGCGGTAAAGCTGCACTGCCACTTTTCCTCCTCTCAGAGAGGAGGAAAAGTGGCGAATGCTACTTTTCAGCCCCGAATTGTAGCGGTATAGGTGCAGCCCATACAAACCTTTCCCGTGTCTAAGTTTATATCACGTACCTTCTTTAGAACCTTATTTTCAAACACGTTGGATCTATGGGGCCCATTTCCAATAGAATGTATTTCGTCCAAATGGAGCTCATCAATAAATAACCTCTAGCATTTGTCGGTTAAGGCCCGCACCAGATGGGAAAGCAGCAGAGAATTGCACATGAATCAAAGATCTAAATCATTTGTTAGGAAATATTAAGGCCAAGGGACCCATCTTTTAATTGAGTTTTGGGCTACCATTGGATTTTAAATCCACCTCTATCATTTAAGATTTATTTCATTCTGATTCACACAAGACTGTTTCGGTGGTTGGAAAACCGAATCCTTGGATTGTTATTAGTGGGTCCTCGTTCTGGTGCTTCGAACCGTTGAACAGATGATGTGTTGATAACTGTAGAGGGATAAAGCAGCCCTAACCATCTCCGGAAGACCATTATAATAATGGTAGCAGAGTTAATGGCCCACATGTAATTCCTTGAGACTTCGAGGATGACTTAATCTCAATATATAATAAATATTAATAATGACAGATAATATATTTGTCCGTTTTAATAATATTTTTAAAAAAACTTAATTTAATGTGCTGAGATTTATAGTTTTTGATTTTCAACATCATTATAAATATTTTATTAGTCTCTTTTGGGATTCAAGTACGAACACTGATAAAAACTTACTCACGTGGGTCTCACGGTTGTAATATTTGTATCTATGCCTAGAAAATTAAAAAATTACTTTCCTTGTTGTATTAATTGCTTGATCAAATAGATATAAATATACATACGATTGTCTTAACCACATTTTTATATAAAAAAAAAAGATACAAAAAGTCAAGTCGATCGGACGGTCCTTCTAATTCCGATTCTCGATATCTTATACATTTTAAGGCATTTTCATTTGTAGGGCTCGGATTTCAGTAATTTGCCTCTTCTTTCTCAATATATGCCCAATTAAGGGTCTTTGGAAAGCTCAATGTTGCTCAAACTAAGACAAGTTAAAACATACAAGAATACTCCGACCGGGTATTGGCTCGGTTCGGACACTGTCGATCCAACCAAATGTGGGGATACCCTGAGATATCAAAAAAAAAAAAAAAAACTATATAAGAATGAAGAGGGTGTTTAGGATGCTATTCACGCAACCCCATTAAAGTGTATTACCTATTCGATTTCAGTCATCATATCAGAAGGCCTTTCACGCGTAAAATTAAAGATATTATAGAAATTGAATTTTTAACTGCTTATTTCTTTTTTCTGAAGTGCGACAAATCTTCTCTTTCACCACCTATTGATGTGGAAAAAGGTATAGCAAAGTATAGAAAGTTTTAGCCCTGCCCAAATAAAATTCCTACGTTTGCCACCGTCTCAAAGAAAGAGATGTGGATAGGGTTGCAAACGGGACGTCTCCTGATCGGAACCATAGTGGACCCGGTCCCGTTCCTAAATAACGGCTCTGGTTTTTACTCGGAACCTTTTTCGTTAGTTCTAGACCCGATTCCGATAGGAAAATCTAGATCCGATTGAGAAACCGGGTTCACCTCGCGGACTGGAATTTAGTTTCAAAATCGATTATAATTTCCCTTTATTCTTCTTTTTTTATTAAAATAAGCAAACTATACAAGTTTTAACGGTGCATCACGTATACTACATCAAGTTTTATACCTAAAAATGTCCCCAAAAAAGCTGATTTTGAGGTACTATTTGCAATATTAAAGGCGCATATGGGTCCCGAGTCCACGTGTCTGAGCCTAATTGGACCGGGAACCGGACCCATTTATCAGTCGGAACCAAAATTGGGATCCGAACCCGGACCCGTTCTTGAATCGGAACCTAAAATAGGTTCGAGACGCGGTGTTTTGCAGTTCCGAACTTCGGAGTAATCGGAGAGTCGGATACCCGTTCGCAACCGTAGATGTGGAGGAGTTACCCAACTACGATGGACATTTACGGATTTTCTCCTTAGACTATTTCAGTAAAAGTTCTCTGATCACTAAGAGAGTTAAAATAGGAAAGAGGGCTCATGTATCACCCATTTCGGATACAAAACTCTTTATCCGTCATTAAGACAATCAAAATAAGGAAGATGGTCAAAATTGAATAAAAAAATCAGCTTCAAGATTGAATTGGAAACCGGACTCTCTCATATATTATAAAAACCCAGATGATATTGATTTTTTACCGTAGGATTTAATCACGAGTGGACACCACCTTATTTGTTCCCTTCTCACTCGCTATCTGCTTCATATTTGGTAAACTTACTTTACCAGTGAAGTAAAGTGAAGGGTTAGTTCAAGAGAAAATAAAAGGAGAGCGGGTCAAATCAAAAGATAGTAAATTCCAAAAATCACCTCATCCTTTTAACAAAATAAAAAGTAGAAAGATATATTCTCAAGCCTCTGAATGAAAGAAAAAAAAAAAAAAACTGGGGGCTTTCATGGACCACGTTGGGCTTGGCCGAGGAATGCCCAAAGCGGTCCGACTTCTAAACTAGAAGCCTAAGCCTGGCCAAAGATTCAGTCGGGCCTGAAGTTGCCAGCCAGAGCCTAGCCCCGCATGGAAATGATGAAGCCCGCGCCCGACCCATGTTAGACTTACAGAAACATAGAAACGAGTTTCGTACCGGCTCCTAGGCCAGCTCAACCGGTCTGATCATATCACCATCTGTGAGAGGTCACGGGGTTTGAGGCCCCCCTCACTGCTCCCTCCCTTATAATAATTATATGTATATTTGGGCCGTGCTGGTATTCCGGCTCTCAACCACTTAGTTCAAATAAAAGAAAATTGAGCGCGACCCATCTATTATTGCCTAAACCCCATGCCAAACCCCAAAGGGCCCGGCCCTATCCACGAGCAACCTTATAAATAAAAAAAAGCTATTCCTTCTAAAAGGGAATCTCAAAAAACTGAACTCTCACCTTTTGCTTTCACCAAACCTTTACTTTTTTTTCTCTCCTATATTGACCATTAACTTCACTTCACAAGTAAAGTAAATTTACCAAACAAGCAATATATTGTGTATTTGTTGTGATTTAATATTACTCCATTTAAAAGTTAATTATACATGGCCATCCGTTACATATTGTTTGGACCTATGCCCCTACCAGTGACCGGAAAAAGAAAAAAAATCGGAGTTAACACCGTCAGCGTTCCAGTGCAGAATTTCCTCCTCTCAGAGAGGTGGAAAAGTGGCAAATGAGACTTTACCGCATTTTATTGCAGCGGTAAAGCTGCAATACCGCCTTTCCTCCCCTCAGAGAGGAGGAAAAGTGGCAAATGAGGCTTTACCGCCCCTTATAGCAGCGGTAAAGTTGCACTGCCACTTTTCCTCCGCTCAGAGAGGAGGAAAAGTGTCGAATGCGGCTTTACCGCCCCTACTAGCGGCGGTAAAGCTGCCTGCCACTTTTCCTCCACTCAGAGAGGAGGAAAAGTGGCGAATGCAACTTTACCGCCCCTAATAGCAGCGGTAAAGCTGCACTGCCACTTTTCCTCCTCTCAGAGAGGAGGAAAAGTGGCGAATGCTACTTTTCAGCCCCGAATTGTAGCGGTATAGGTGCAGCCCATACAAACCTTTCCCGTGTCTAAGTTTATATCACGTACCTTCTTTAGAACCTTATTTTCAAACACGTTGGATCTATGGGGCCCATTTCCAATAGAATGTATTTCGTCCAAATGGAGCTCATCAATAAATAACCTCTAGCATTTGTCGGTTAAGGCCCGCACCAGATGGGAAAGCAGCAGAGAATTGCACATGAATCAAAGATCTAAATCATTTGTTAGGAAATATTAAGGCCAAGGGACCCATCTTTTAATTGAGTTTTGGGCTACCATTGGATTTTAAATCCACCTCTATCATTTAAGATTTATTTCATTCTGATTCACACAAGACTGTTTCGGTGGTTGGAAAACCGAATCCTTGGATTGTTATTAGTGGGTCCTCGTTCTGGTGCTTCGAACCGTTGAACAGATGATGTGTTGATAACTGTAGAGGGATAAAGCAGCCCTAACCATCTCCGGAAGACCATTATAATAATGGTAGCAGAGTTAATGGCCCACATGTAATTCCTTGAGACTTCGAGGATGACTTAATCTCAATATATAATAAATATTAATAATGACAGATAATATATTTGTCCGTTTTAATAATATTTTTAAAAAAACTTAATTTAATGTGCTGAGATTTATAGTTTTTGATTTTCAACATCATTATAAATATTTTATTAGTCTCTTTTGGGATTCAAGTACGAACACTGATAAAAACTTACTCACGTGGGTCTCACGGTTGTAATATTTGCATCTATGCCTAGAAAATTAAAAATTTACTTTCCTTGTTGTATTAATTGCTTGATCAAATAGAGATAAATATACATACGATTGTCTTAACCACATTTTTATATAAAAAAAAAAGATACAAAAAGTCAAGTCGATCGGACGGTCGTTCTAATTCTGATTCTCGATATCTTATACATTTTAAGGCATTTTCATTTGTAGGGCTCGGATTTCAGTAATTTGCCTCTTCTTTCTCAATATATGCCCAATTAAGGGTCGCAGGGGCCTGAGACCCTGGGGGAATTTTCCCCTTCGGAGCCCGTTTTGCGGTCGTTTTGAGGTCTTTTTCGTCGCCGTTTTCTTCTGTATTTTTCCTGACATTTCTTCTCATTTATTGGCTTGATTTCCCTGTAGAAAACCTGATGAGAATCCTTACATTTTTAGAGTGCAAAGTTTCCAATTTTCCGGGAAAGCCGAAGACTTTGTCGCGTAGAGCTGCTGATTTTCCGCCAGAAGCTGAAACTTGGTCAAAAGATGTCGGAATGACCTGAAATTTGAGGTGAAGCCTCCTGAGCAATAAATAAGACCAACCATAGGCTTTTGTTTGAGTTTTGAAGCCGTTTGGGGTCCCGTCGATGCTTCACTTGATTTTGCTGCGGGGAAAATGCCGAGCTTTGATATGTGGTCAAACGATGTCCGATTGACCTGAAATTTGACGGGGAGCCTATTGGAGTCATTTTGAGACGTTCCATGGGCTCCGTTTTGGATGTCATGGTCCCGGGTTGCTCCGCCGCCGGTAGGCTTGATTTTCTCTCGGAGCATCGAAACCTGGTCAAACGTTGTCAGAATGACCTGAAATTTGACGTGCAGCCTTTTGGAAGCATGTTGAAGCCACTCATGCACTTGGTTTGATGAGCGAAGGCTTCGGTGGTTCCCGCCGCCGAGAGGCTTGATTTTGCTGCTCGAGCATTGATGGAGGGTCAAACGTTGTCGGTTTGACTTGAAATTTGGCATGGAGCCCTTTTGAGACATGCTGGAGTCATCTGTAGGCTCTGATCGAAGTTTTGACGTCTCCGATGATGTCGCCGCCGAGAGCTCCCGTTTAGCTGTCGGAGAAGTGAAGTTAGGCCAAATGTTGTCGAAATGGCCCGAAACTTCATGTGTACTCTTCTCTTGGCTATCTTGAAGGATCTTGCAGTTTTTGTTTGATTCTGACAAGATTTGATTTTTTGGAGAAATTGCATTGCCTATTTATGGCAGGTTGCGACTTCATGCAGCTTTCTTGATACTGAAGAGGCAAAGTGACATTTTTGGTGTCAACAAATGCCCCCTCGAGGTACAGCGACGAGTTGCTTGACTTTTGTAGTCGATGTGCCTCGAAGAGATTTTTGAAGGAGAGCTTGTGTCTTGACCAAGAGTCTTTGAGCAATCTTTCCTTTGGTAGAGTAGCCTTTGAGCTTCCAGGGGAATTTTATGGTAATGAAAGGAATCCAGTACCATCTCGAGGCAAAGTTTTGAAGATGACATCAGGGATGTGGATTTGGGCTTTTGTTTTTTTTGACCTTGTGACCTAACAAGCTGTATATGGCAGGTTAGGGGGTCGGGTTTTGGTTTTGACCTTGTGACCCAACAAGCTGTATGTGGCAAGTTGGGGGATCATGATTTGGTTTTTAGTTTTGGTCTTGTGACCTAACAAGCTGTATGTGGCAAGTTAGGGGACTAGGATTTGGTTTTTGGTCACTCTTTGGGACTGTGTGGGTCCATTGGAGTGGTTTGGATTTTTGTGGAATGTCAATTTCAAGATTTTGGCTCAATTTGGTATATGAGGCTGGATGGTTTGATTTTTGGAAGCTCATGGGGCTTGGGATTTTTTTGTATGGTTCAATCAACTCAAAAGAGGCATGGAACCATTATTGTATGCTCTTGGTAAGAGGGATTTTTTTTTTCCTGACTAAAAGCCCATTTTTTTTTCTTTTTTTTTTTTTTTTTTAGTGCCTAGGTGGTCAAACCTGGCTCATATGGGCTAACCCATGGGACCTTAAGCTTTTTAGGATGGCTTAGATCTCATGTGGGGTCATTTTTGTAAAGAATATCTAAAGATATCTCATTTGGATAGAGAATATCTAAAAATATCTTTATGGGAGAGAATCTCTCATATTCCCTTAATTTGGAAGAGAATATCTCAAGGTTTCTTTCTTTTTGGGAAAGAATCTCCAATATCCTTTTTTTTTTTTGTTGGAGAGAATCTCTCATTTGATTGATTTTGGGAGGAAATCTCTCAAAGACATCTTTCTTTTTGGGAAAGAATCTTTCTAATTCCTTCTCTTTTGGTAAGGTTACTAATTAGTAACACTTACCTTTCTTCTTTGTTTCCTTCTTTGATTTGCTCTCTCCTATAAAAGCAAAGGAATGTAGGATCTCTTGCTCTTATTGCTTTCTTTTGCAACAATCTCAAGAGAGCTCCAAGACCAAGAGTTTTTCTTCTTCAAGGATCTTCAAGCTTTTTCCTTCTTCTTCTCCATCAATGGCTTCAAGTAAGTTTTCTTTCTTTTTCTTTCAAGAAAACTCTATGTAGAGAATAGGATGGTAAAAAAAATGTCTTCTCTTTTTTTTTTCTTTCTTTCTATTCTTCCTCTCTTTTTTTTTTTTTTTTTTCCACGTGATTTCTGTTTTTTTTTTTTTTCACGTGTGTCTCTTTTCTCTTTTTTTTTTTTCTTTTTTGCCTTCGACTTGATTTGCTAACATTTTTCTTGTCAGCTGACTTGCCACAGGATTCCGATGACTTTGAACCATCAATGGACGCAAATGTTGATGATGCTTCTGATGAGTTCATGGAGGAAGAGAGTGTTCCGCCAGTCGTCGAAGAAGGTACTTTGTAGTGATGACCCTGATGATTTTTTTTTTTGAACAGGATCATATTCATACCTTTTTGTGTTTCATTTGCAGGTTTTGAAGTGACAGAAGAGAGTCCATCGCTTTCTTCAGAACCAGAGCAAGGGATGCCAGAGGTCGATCCGGAGGTAGAGACCAGTTCTGACATGATTGAGGAGATGCCTCGTGTTGAGATTCCCTCTCCAGTGGCTCCAAGTGAAAAGAGTTCTTTTGTTACTCTTCCAATGGGACATGACATGAGCAGCCGATCAGCGGAGAAGGGTGAATCTTCATCCAGTTCGTCTCTTCAATTTGCGAAGAAGGTGCTGGCTCGGGTTTTGAGTTCTTGGGTCAAGACTCTCCTTTCTGGACACTTGGAGGCAGGATTTGGCATGATCCCACATGTACAGGAGATTCTGACCGACACCGAAGAGGTTGGTCTGGATGTCACAGGTGCCAGGGCGATCGTTGATAGGATCATTGCACTGGGTGACAAGTGGTTTGAGACCATGGGTTTCCCTGACGACCAATTCTTCAAGGAGATGTTCTTGGACCCTGCTGATAAGGCTAAGTCTGACCTGAATGAGGCTACACAAAGCAAGAAGCAGCTAGTTCGGGAGAAGAACAAGGAAGAGCTAGCCATCATCGGATTGAGGCATGACCTTAACGTCCTTGATAGGGAAGTTGAGGAGGCCAGGAAACGTCTTGAGCATTTGAAGGCACAAGTCGATGCGAAGTGGGCTGCTATAACAGAGGCTCGTGACAGGGAGAGTACTCTGATTCGCAGGGTTGCAGATGCCGGTCAAGTTCTCGAGAGGAGGACTCTAGAAAACGAACGATGGCCAACTGCTGGGGAAGAGCTTCCCGGTGTAAAAGAAGGGTTACGGCATTCGCCAGCATCTCATGGCAAGTTCCTGAAGAAGCGTGCCTTGGAAACTCTGACGGCTGAGGCCAAAAGTTTGCTTGAGGAGCTGAAGCTTTGGCTGGAGACCATTTTTGGCTGAGCTCCTGATTTTTTATAGCAGAAACCATTCTTCTTTTTTTTGGTACCACATGTATTTTTTGGTACTCTTTTTTTGTAGTGCTTGTGAACACTTTCTATTTTTTTTTGGTACCACATGTATTTTTTTGGTACTTTTTTTTTTTTTTGTAGTGCTTGTGAACACTTTCTATTTTTTTTTTTTTTGCTTTGGTACCACATGTATTTTTTTTGGTACCTTTTTTTTTGTGTTCCCTACGCTCACTCAAATCTTTTTGTGATGAAAGCAATTGCTAAATGGGATTTGATCAAAAGCTTTGTCATTTTGTGAAAATCTTTTGTCAAATAATTGTTTTGGCATGGGAGCCTGATTTTGGTTGTGGCGTGAAAGCCGATTTTGAGATGGCATGGAAGCCGAAATTTTATGGCGTAAAAGCCAAAATTTGGGTTGGCATGGAAGCCGAAATTTTGTGGCATTTACAGCCAGTTTGGTGGCATTGATAGCCAATTTGTGGCATTGATAGCCGGTTTGGTGGCATTGATAGCTGGGTTTTTTTGAAAGCCAAGTTTTGGTTTGTCGGCGTGAAAGCCAATTTTTGTGGCATTGATAGCCGGTTTGTAGCATTTATAGCCGGGTTTTGGCGTTTATAGCCAGATTTTGGCATTTATAGCCGAGTTTTGGTTTTCAAAATGCAGGTATCGACCAAATGTCGCCTCCCTGCTGAATGATCTTGCAAGTATCGATGGAATGTCGCTTCCTTGCTCATTCGGTTTTGCGAGTATTGATGGAATGTCACTTCCTCGCGGGTTAGGTTTTGCAAGTATCGATGGAATGTCGCTTCCTCGCGAATTGGGGTGCAAATATCGACTAAGCGTCGCTTCCCTGCTTTTCCCAAAGCTTTTGGTTTCGCGGGTACTGACTTGATGTCGTTTCTCCGCGATTTTTGAAATTTGAGGTTTTCTCGAACCATTTGAAATTTGGGTTGTGGATAGCAACTGGTATGTTACATCTCCACGATTTTTGAAATTGGGTTGTGGATATCAACTGGTTTGTTGCTTCTCCACGATTTTAGAGGTTTTGGAAGTATCGAATCGGGTTCGCATCCTTCCGATTTTTTTTGAGTTTTGCGAGTATCGACTAAGTGTCACTTCCCCGCGGTTTTTGAAAAACCAATTTTTTTGTTTAAAGACACGAGGGTCGTAAATTTTGACCTAAAACCATTTGGTGGTAAAAGGTAAGGTGGACTAGGGTGGAAATCCCTGAATCCGGATTTTTGTTTCAAACCATGAATTTTGGTTCAAGGATCGAAAGTTTTGGTCAAGTCAGGGAGAGGCTCCTAAACTTGGATTTTTTGTTTTGTTTTTTTTTTTTTTTTTTTTTTTTTTGAACAATGAAACGGTAAAAGTAAGCATTGTTTTTTGAATCTCTAGAAATATTTACATTTGATAAGAAAATTCTAAAGAGAGTGGGTTTGACGAGCGAGTACCTGAGAACAGGTTTTGGCCATACAGGCATTGCTCTTACCCAGTTGGGTAAGTCTTCAAGGGTAGTACCGCTTCAAGAACTTGCCGTTGATAGGCAGCATACATCTGTCGCCTTCCATGTTTAGGAGGGCATATGCGCCGTTGGAGAAGACCTTGTCGATGACGTAGGGTCCCTCCCATTTTGGTTCAAATTTGCCTTTGGATTTGTGTGCGAAGACCATTGGTCTTTTTACCGCAAGAACCAAGTCACCCTTTTTGTAGGCGCGTTGCCGGACCCTTTTGTCAAAAGATCCTGCCATGCGTGCTTGGTAAAGTTCAATGCTTTGTCGAGCTTCGAGCCGTCTCTCATCGAGATTGTCCAGCTCATGGAGTCGCAATTTGACATTGCTTTCTTGAGTTATGTCATTTTGTAGAGATACCCTCAGAGAAGGAATTTGTACCTCTAGGGGCACGACAGCTTCGCATCCATAGACCAAGGAGAATGGTGTGCTATGGGTTGGTCCTTGAACGGTGGTTCGATAGGCCCACAAAGCTTCAGACAGTTTATCGCTCCAGTCTCTTTTGTGACTAGAGACCATTTTCTTGAGGATTTTGCAGAGTGTCTTGTTGAAGGCTTCTGCTAATCCGTTTGCTGCCGGATTGTATGGAGTCGAAGGACAGCTTTGGATTTTGTATTTGTCGCAAAACCTGTAGAATCGATGATCCCGGAATTGTAGTCCGTTATCATGGACGAATCTCTTGGGTATGCCGAAACGACAAATGATGTTGGTGCGTAGGAATTGAAGAACTGATGAGGTCTTCATTTCGTTGAACGCAAATGCTTCTGACCACTTGGAGAAATAATCCGTTGCGGCGAAGATGAAGCGATGACCTTTGCTTGAAGGGGGAGAGATAGGACCTATGATGTCCATGCCCCATGCTTCGAAAGGCCATGAGATTGCTGTAGGATGTAGCCATTCCGGAGGCATGTGAATGTAGTCTCCATGAACTTGGCATTATTGGCAGCGCTTAGCAAATTGCATTGCGTCGGGTACCATGGTAGGCCAGTAGTAACCCAACCTTTTGATTTGGTCGTAGAGCTTGGGACCAGCCTGATGAGCTCCACAAAGACCAGCGTGAACTTCTTTGAGTGTTTCTTCAGCTTCTTGTTGTGACAAGCAGCGTAGGAGTACTCCATTGAAGGATTTCCTGTAAAGGATTTTTGAAGGGATATCCAAATGAAAGTTTGGGGCTCGCCTTTGGATGCTTACCCGTTCTTTTGGATCTTCAGGTAGGATTCCGAACATAGTGTAATCAATGAACGGATCCCTCCAGTCGCCGATTGAAGTTTGAAGGATAGAGATCCGACTTCCAACCACTCGGTGGCATTCAGCAACTGCTTGGTGTGTGTTAAGAGGAGGGAGGATCCTTCTCTCATTCACTGTAATTTGCATGTTTTTTCCTTCCTGGATCGCCATTGATGCGGCTAGTCCAGCCAGGGCATCTGCACGGATGTTTTCACCTCTACGAATGTGGGTGATGTGACAGATGTCAAACTTTTGCAGAAGCGATTGTGCCTTGTTGTAATAAGGCAGCAGATCAGGCTTCCTGACTTCATATTTCTGATTCATCTGGTTGACGATCAGTTGAGAGTCTCCAAAGACTTCCAGCATGGTGATACCAGATTCGATGGCGAGTTCCAATCCTAGGATCAGAGCTTGGTATTCAGCTGCATTGTTTGTGCATGGTTCCAGTAGCGAGAAAGCGTGTGGAATCATGCATTTGTCGGGGCTAACAAAGAGGATGCCAACTCCCGAGATCAGCTTTCTGTTTTCATTTGTCCTGGTTGCACCGTCAAAGTACATGTCCCAGGAGGCATTTGGTGAGGAAGTCTCCACGTTGTAGACAGGTTCGTCTGGGAGATCATCTCTGAGTGGTGAATCTTTAGGCAATGGATGCTCTGCGAGGAAATCTGCTAGAGCTTGGCCTTTGATTGCTTTTTGTGGCACATACCTAATATCAAATTGTGACAAGAGGATGGACCATTTTACCAGTCGGGCATTGAGAGAACCGGCCTTCGTGACAAGGACCTTCAAGAGGTTGATCCTCGAGACCAGGTAGACTGTGTTGGAAAGCAAGTAGTGACGTAGCTTTTGTACGGCGAATATCACTGCAAGGCATTCTTTTTCGACTGGAGAGTAGCGATGCTCTGCACCTACTAGCATGCGGCTGAGGTAGTATAGAGCAGCTTCTTTTCCCTCACCATTCTCTTGTGCAAGCAGAGCGCCTACAGAATGATCAAGAGCTCTTGTGTACAAGATGAATGGTTTTCCAGTGGCAGGGGCAGCTAACACTGGAGGTTTGGTCAGGTATGACTTGATATCTTGAAATACGGCTTCGCAGTCGGCATCCCAGACAAAGTCTACACCTTTTTTCATCAATCGAGAGAATGGACGGCATTTCCCCGAAAGATTGGAGATGAACCGTCTGATGTAGGCCAATCTCCCTTGAAGCCCTTTTAGTTCCCTTAGGGTTCTTGGAGAGGGCATTTCTAGAATAGCCTTGACTTTTATGGGGTCAAGTTCTATTCCAGCTTTCCGAACAAGGAATCTGAGAAACTTACCCGACGAGACGCCGAAGAAGCATTTTAGAGGATTCATCCGTAGTTTGTGTTTGCGAAGTCGGAGGAAGACTTCCCGAAGATCTTTGAGATGGTCTTCTTTTCTTCTGCTTTTGACGGCGAGGTCATCAACGTAACATTCGACCGTCTTGTGCTGCATATCTTGGAATATTTTCATCGTAGCCCTCTGATATGTGGCACCAGCATTTTTCAGACCAAATGGCATGACAGTGTAGCAATACACGCCAAACGGAGTCCGAAATGAAGTGTGTTTTTCATCCTCAGGATGCATCTTTATCTGATTGTAACCAGAGAAGCCATCCATGAATGTCATTCGCTCGAATCCGCAGGTATTGTCAATCATCACCTCCGGTATGGGGAGCGGGAATTCATCTTTAGGGCAAGCGCCATTCAAGTCTCTATAGTCAATACAGACTCTGATCTGCCCAGTTTTCTTTGTCACGGGGACAATATTGGCCAACCACTCTGGATGTTGTTCCTCACGGATGAAGCCAACGCTTTTGAGTTTTTGAACTTCTTGTTCAATTTTATCCATCACATCTGGACGGAATCTTCTTTGGCCTTGTTTGACAGGCTTGACTTCTTCTTGAAGATTGAGTTTGTGGACTGCTACTTTGGGGTCTAAACCAGGCATTTCAGCATAGGACCATGCAAAGCAATCAACGAACTCACGAAGAAAAGCGATATACTCGGGTAACTCATCATCCTTTATATTCTTGCTTATGAATACAGGACGTGGGTTATCAGGTGTTCCCAAGTTTATCTTTTGAACAGGATCTTCTGTCGGAAGGTTCGAAGGTGGTTCCTCCACAATATTTTCGGAGGCTTCCAACTCAACGAAACCTTCTGGAGTTTCAACTGCATTACCAGACCAAGGCTCTGTTCCTTTCCATGGATTTTCTTGATTGGTGATCTCCTCAAGGCTTGCTATGAGATAGTCCCAGTCGCCTGTTGAGTCTGGTATTTCTTTTGGAGACGAGGGTTCTTCTGGGTTAGGATGCCACAAGTCTGTATTATCGGACGATTCCTCTTTATCATCAGAGAAATCATACCAATTGGATGAGCTTCCTGGATCTTTGTCAGGTAACTCTTTAAAGAGATATCCAGGGAGATCGATGTCTTCATGGACTTGAGATGTTGAGGCTTGATCGGTAAAACGACTTTTAAGCTTTTGTATCAACTGTCTCAGAGGAGTATCAGGATCATATCCTAACCCATATGAAGACTTTTCTACATGACCGTAGAGTCTCCAATCTTCCAGCTGGCTTTTGGTCAAGGCGGGCTCCAATGGCGTGAGAATACCGCGTCTTTCTCCCAAACCGACTGGGTTTTGAGCGTCATAGCCCATTTTCTTCATAATTGCTTGTGCCACAGGACTATATAGAGATAGCTGAGGCATACCTTCATTTTGGAAAGGTTCCAGCATGGAGTTTGATGAAGAAGCGTTCGATCTATGGAAGAAGATCGGCTTTTGCTTTGGTGATGTTGTCGGAACAACAAAGGTAGCAGACGTAGGATCTTCTACGTCAGCAGGTGTCTCCATCGGAGTGAGAGCAGGCTGAACTTGCTGAGTGTCAACTTGGCTTGACGATGCATCGTCTTCTGGCTCTGAGTCCGAGTCTGTGTCTTGCATGATAGACACGAGAGAGACAACAAATTTGCCCCCAGGCTTTTGTTTCGCCTTCTTCACTTTAGTCGTGATGACCAAAGGTTTTGAATTCTTGAGGGAGATGACGAAGGGAGGTTGACTACTCTCTTCTAATTTGTCGGAGGGTTTGTTTTCTTCCGGTGATTTTTGAGGAGCCTTGCCTTTATCTTTCTGGAGATTTTAAGCAGGGGGTGCTATTTCCTCTTCTTCTTTTTCTCCTTCATACATCTGGGAGTCTGCGAAGTGGACTTCTTTACCTTTGAAGGGTTTTCTGTCCGCAAAGACACGATGTACCATGCCGTCGTCGCCGACGAACTTGATGCATTGATGTAGAGTTGAAGGGACAACACCGTTCTCGTGTATCCAAGGACGTCCGAGAAGGATGTTGTAGCATGAGGGGGTTTTTATTGCATACACAGTGACCTCAGAGATAAGATCACCGATTTGCAATTTGAAACTGATTTTGCCGATAGGCCTTTGAGCGCTCCCATCATATCCAAAGATAGATACAGATGTGTGGCTTAGCTTGTTGGGTGGGATGCCCAACTCTTCGAGAACCGAAGTGGAGATGAGGTTGAGTGCAGAACCTGGATCGACCTGAACTCTGTGTATAGGCATTTCCTTGATGTACCCTGTGAAGTACAGGGGTCGGTTGTGCCTTACTTCGCCAAGTAGGAGGTCTTCCTTAGTGAAGGCGATGGTTGCACTGGCTGCCTTTTGAACCGAGAGGCATTGGATGCATGATCCCTCGCTTTTCTCTTTTTCTCCTTTTAAGGAGGTTTCTGAGTTTTTGACCCGGTAGTCCATTTCAATTTGGAGGACTTGCGGGGCATGTTTGTCGACATCCTCATTCAGTTTTTGTAATTCTGAGATGAGATTATCACGAGTGCGTGGAGACATTCGTAATAAATCCAGGATGTGAAGACGTGCAGGTATGTGTTTGAAGTGCTCAACCAAGTCATACTTGAAAGCCTCCTTAGGGCCTGCATGTTCATCATTGTTGCCACTGGGGGCGCTTACAACATCTTTTCCCAAAGGATTTACATAAGTAAAGGAAGATTGGTTGTAATTCTTGTGGTAGTCCCGGCCAGAGCGGGTGCCTCTACCAACTTCGAGAGCTTCTTGAGAAGGATCTTCGTTTGGAAGATTGTCTTCAGGATCAAGAGGCTGTCGTTTTTCATCCACTGAGGCTGTATCTGCAGCAGAGTTGCCATCCTCAGTGATTGTGTTGCACGGAGCATTTTCCGGGAGCAAGTCCTGAACAGCATCCAGCAGCTTTTCTTCTTCGTTGACCCATCTATCACCCCAAGTTGGGTTTTCTTCATGATGATGAGTCGGGAAGAATGTGTATCCTGAAGTCACAGTCTCAGGAGAAGAAACCTGAGAGGGTGTCATCTCTGTGAAAGTCACATGAGACGAGGTAGCTCCAGAGGATACATTGCTAGGCGTCGTCGGAGTGTAGGTAATCTCATCAGACGACGCTTCAGAAGAGCTATCTGATATATTACATTACAGGAAGCTCTGATAGGAGATGTTGCCTGCTCGGAGTCAGACTCATCCTCGGATGTAAGAGGATCGTCTATCCAGCAATGTTCTCCATTTTCAGGAGTTAAGGGTGGAGGTACCTGGTGAGCTTCAGGGACTTCCGGCTCTGGATTGAGAGGAGGCTCGTTAACACGATCTTGCTCTTGTTCTAGAGCGAGACGCTGCAAGATCCTTGCATATTCTTCAAGATCCGGCATGGGAGCCAGATCATCTTCTTCTTCTTCTCCGTGTGGCTCAACATAGTTGATTTCCACTGGAGCAACGACGGGTGTTTGCTCAACAGCATTTTCTTGTACAGCCTCTTGATCTTCTTCATCATCAGACCAGGATCCTTGTGGTTGCAAGGGGTTATACCAGATTACTGGCATAAGGTGAGTTTCAGGAACCCATTCTTCATCGGAGAGATATTCTCCTGTTTCAAGAGATTCCTCCCACTCATCGGTGTAGTTGGGCTCGAATCCATCGTCGGTGTCGCTGGACTCGTATCCATCAATGGAGAATCCAACTACCGAGTTGCAAGAGTATGATACCCCCTGCATGGCTTCTTTTTTGAATTGAGGTGGCATGAAATCACTGAGAGTGAAGTTTCTTACCGCCTTTGAAGTCTCTGGAAGGGACGTTTCTGTTGCCCCGAGTGAAGTGGTAGAGGAGGCCTCTGCCTTTTCATGGACTTCTTGTTTTGGCTGGGTCTTCTCTTGCCGTTTGAGCTTGAGGAGATGTTTCTTGGCTTGCCTTCGCTGCTGAGCGGTCGGCTTTGTTTTGACGATCTCCCAGTTTTCATCTTCCAGGAGATCGGGATGTACCCATATAGGTTGTCCATCTGGTGTTGGATAGGGAACCAGCTCCTCGGACGCTTGAATTTTGTTTATCACCATGAAGGAAGTAGTGATCTTCTTCTTCGGTGATTTTGGTGTTTGTCCACATGACACCATGTTGACGGAGGCAGTCCCATAGTTTTTGTCAAAGGTGATGACTCCGTTTTTCCACATCTCGTTTATCTTCTCTCTCACAACAAAACATTGATTGAGAGGATGCGAGACCATCTGGTGGTATGGACAGTACCGAGGATCGTTGGTTTTGCCAACATCGCCCGGTCTTTTGGGTTCAGGCAAGGTGAGCTTGCCGTTTGCCACGAGAGCCTTGAAGATTTCGTCAACATCTTCATCGAACGGGTATTTCTTTTCTACTCGCTCTTTGAAGGCATCAGAGAGTTCAGGTCTCTTACCTGCAGCTCTATTTTCAGCTTTCTTTGGTTGCTGAGGAGCTGACTTGGTTTGCACATTAAGGACCTCTTTCTTCTTTGGTTTAGAGGTTGCAATGGCGGTTGGCTCTTTTCTTGATGACTTCTGACTGTTGAGGTCTTTGATCACCATTTCAGCTTCCATGGAAGCTTCGAGGAGTTTCCCCAGGTTCTTTGATTTATTGCCGATGATCATGGAGCGGATTTTAGCTCTCATGTTGTTACGGCAGATGTCGACTAGCGACGCTTGTGGCAGTACATCTGAGCATTTGTACGCCATTGCTTTCCATTTGTGAATGAAGTCATAAGTTGACTCATTCTCTCCCTGTTTTAGGCTGCAGAGCTGAGCCATAGTAACAGGATGATCCTCACCTTGGAAGTGGGTCAGGAAGCGTGTCTCCAGCATAGCCCAGTTCTGAATGGAGTTCTCCGGAAGAGTGGAGTACCAATCGAAGGCCGTACCTTTTAGGGTACTTGCAAAGAGGCGGATCTTGAGTGCATCTTGATCCGCGATAGCTCCCGTCAAAATCTTGAAGTGGATGACGTGCTGTCTGGCTGATCCTTTCCCCGTATATGTTTGGAGAGTAGGATGCTTGAATTTTGTGGGGAATGGGACTGAGTCCATCCATAAGGGATATGGTGGCTTGATCCCATGCTCTTTGAGTATATCCTCTTCTTTTGCTTTGGCGAGGATACTGTCTACGTCCTTTTTGGTAAGGGCGCGTGACTCATTTTCTTCTCCATTTCCCTCGTTATTGCTATGATTCGGAGGAGGCTCATTGTTCACCTGATTTTGGACGACAAGGAGAAGGTTTTCCATCAGAGTTTCAATCCTCTGCTGGCCTTGTTCCAACTGCTGGATGCGTGTGAGCGCATCATCTCGAGGTGGATTCTGAGGTGGCGGCTCAGAACTTGTAGCCAAGACGTTCATCCCTCGGGATTCGAACGAAGAAATCGTCCTGGTGACCGAGTTGGGGCTCATTCTTTTTGATGAAGAGCTTGATGAAGGATTACTCTCCCGTCCTTGGCTTGAAGGGGCAGGAGATTCTTCGGGATGTCTTTGTGTCCTGGTGACGCTACGGGTCACCGGACGTCGGACATGGATTTTTTATGCTGACCTTTGGCGTCTTCTGGTTTTTCCAACCATATGGACGGCAGCAACTTGGTCGGGTCTTTCTTTTTCGACCCATTTGTGGGAGACTTGAAGTGTAGGAGGCTGGGTCCGTTGCTTTTCTAGTCTCTTTTGTCGATATGAAGCACGGCGGCGTGCTCGACGAGCGATTTGAGCTTCAGTCAGCTCTGGCTGGGCTCTGACGATGAAGGATGTGCTCCCTCGGGCACAGCAGCCGAGCCTGTCTTCTTTGTAGCTAGGCAAGGACAGGATCCGGACCCGGTCCTTTGCCTGTTGCAGCGAAGCTTTGAACCTTTCAAGTTCGGCCCCTGTAGAGATGAAGGGTCGAACTGAAGGAGTGTAGGCCTTGGCAGGTGCTTGTAGAGGCCTGGTGATGCATGATCTGATTTTGGGCCTGTAGGAACAAGCCGACTCATACTGGGTTGACTTGGGAGTCAGGTTGGAGATGGGTCTCTCCTCTTTCATGTAGGCAAGAGGGTAGAACTGGTTCTCTTTGAGTGGGGCCAGGTATGCTGGCTTGGTGGAAGTTTGAGACCTTCTTTGTTTTGGGGAAGGTCTTGGAGACCAAGTCTTAGGATAGAGCTGGTTGTTTGTGGGTCGAGGCTTCGCGGGGGTGCCGCGGGCTTCGGGCTTTTGGGCGCTCGCCTTTGGTGTCACGGGAGTGACACGTTGAGAGGCGATCTTCTGCTTTTTAGCAGGCGCAACTTGTTCTTCGGGAAGTGGGAATGGTCCCAGTGTCCCAAAGAAGATAGTCCGGGGAGTCGAGGTCGACCCGGAGTTCAGAGAGTTGCCGAGGGAGTTGACGCTTCGGCAGCTGACAGGGCGCTTATGAGTGCGCGTGCTTTGCTTCTGTTGAAGCATGAGTTGGTGCTTGTTCTCATCGAAGATAATGGTTAAGGCTGCCATTGTTAGTTTCAAAAAGGTTCTGAAACACGACCACATCCATTAGTAATCACAAGAATAATGATCATAAATGGGAATTTCTATGGTTGTCTTTTCAAATCGCTCAAAGGATACGACGCAAGCGACATGAAGAAGGCAAAAAGCCATAGATGGTACAATTGTTCTGATAGCAAGTATGGTGAGCCCAGAATGAGCGTTCCAGTGGCTGCTAGAAGCAATTGTAAACCTAAATTCGACTTATCGAGAAGTAAGGCTTGCTCGAGGTAAGTCAAATATAAGGTTGGAGTTACAAATGTGCCGGTCGCAAATACAGTAGACCCTGAAAGGGCGTACCAGTATTGCTAGGCACAAATGTTGGAAATCGCATCCATGAGATGGGATTCTCTTTTTTTTTTTTGAAATGTCAAGATTGGATTCATCAAAGAGAGCAGATGGTATTCCGATCCGAATACGGGCTCAACGATTTCCGCGAGCACCAGTACCCAGAAGGGAAGGAACCACAATTTCTCGGATCTGAATCTTAAATGACGAGAGTTTTTTTTTTTTTTTTTTTTTGAAATGTCAAGATTGGTTCCATCAAGGAGAGCAAATGGTACCCAATCTGAACACGGTCTCGGCGATTTCCGCGAGCGCCAATGCTTAGAAAAGAAGAAACCAAAATTTCTCAGATCTGAAATCAAAAGTGACGAGTTTTTTGAAGATTTTTTTTTTTTGAAATGATATTATTTTTTTATTTTTTTATTTTTAAAAAAATATATATATATATATTTTTAAGATTATTTATTTCTATTTTTTTTTTGAAGATTTTTGTTTTTTGAAAATTTTTTTTTTTTTATTTTTTTTTATTTTGATTTTTTTTTGTTTAAGATTTTTTTTTTGAAAATTTTTTTATTTTTTGATTTTTTTTTTTAAGATTTAAAGACGAGAGAGTACACATAGGCCTCCTAACCCGGTCTTATGAAACCTCAATTGATAGAATTGCCCCCAGGTAAGGGTAGGATTACTTAATGAACCCGTTTGGAGGACCCTTGCCTAGAACAGTCAAGCTGTCTCCACACTCTGGACAAGGCTTTTCTTGAATCAATCGTGATCAAAGAACGCAATTGGTTTAACCTTAGTGGTCTATGTCTTTTTTTTCAAATCCCAAATAGACTCATCGAAGAGAAACGATGGCCCAAAACCTTAGTCGAACGGGCTCAACATTTCTGCAAGCACCAAAGAACGATAGGATAGGATCAAAGCTTCTCAATTTTGAATCAGAACTAAGAAAACTGATTTTTTGATTTTTTTTTTTGAAATCTCTAATGAACTCATCGAAGAGAAACGATGGCCCAAAACCTTAGTCGAACGGGCTCAACATTTCTGCAAGCACCAAAGAACGATAGGATAGGATCAAAGTTTCTCAATTTTGAATTCAAACTAAGAAAACTGATTTTTGATTTTTTTTTATTATTATTTTTTTTATATTTTTTGAATCTCTAATGAACTCATCGAAGAGAAACGATGGCCCAAAACCTTAGTCGAACGGGCTCAACATTTCTGCAAGCACCAAAGAACGATAGGATAGGATCAAAGTTTCTCAATTTTGAATTCAAACTAAGAAAACTGATTATTATTTTTTTTTTTGATTTTTTTTTTTGAAAAGAGAAAGAGTGGAAACAAACTTAAAGAAGTAGAAATTTCCAAAAAAAAAAATCCCATCTCATTTTTTTTGGGTACAAAATCCAACATAGGCCACCAGCTAGAAAGTAGCCAAGGAATCTGGAGAAGAAGTATAAGCATAGAGCAAAAATATGGTATGCAAATATTCCATTTTCGAGCACCGTGTTCTCAAATGAACGAGTCCCACCGGGTGTGCCAGCTTGATGGAACGCGCTCCGAGGCGCCGTGGGGCGGCTACCGGGGTCGGCGGAACGTGGGAGTCCGTCGGGTCCGGCCCTTTCGCGCCCTGGCGGGCCTGAAGCGTGTTTCAACATTTCTTTTGTGTGGGTGTGCCAGATTTTCTATTTTACTTGGAATTGCAAGTGGTGATCCGGAGATCAACCTTCGCAAGTAAAAAGGAAATCAACTTCTTTCAAGTTTTCCATTGCACAAATATTTACGAAAGGGACATTTTCTTGATTTGCCGTGAAAGGCGGTGTTTTGGCATTTATAGCCGATTTTGTGGCGTTTATAGCCGATTTACAATTCTCATCAATAATGAAAGACAAGAGTTGTGATTTTTGTCTCTTTTAGAAAAATACAAACTACAATGAAAAGCAAGAAAAGGAGGATCTAACTTCTCAGGAGATTGTGGGGGACTCGTTCAGATTGACGGTCGCAAGTCATGTATGGGCTTCGCCATCATCCATGCAGATGAGAACAGAGGATGCTCTTGATTCGCTTGGCTTGGCTATAACCTCAGGTTTTTAGAGGACAAAGACCAAGAGGAGGTCCTATGTCCGATAAAAAGCTAAGTAGACAGGCTGAAAAGCCACGTCTAAGCCATTGGAGGCAGCGGGAGAAGGCAAGGACCTTGGGGGGGGGTACCCCCCAAGGGACTTTTGTCACCTTGTAGTGGTGGCCGGTGCAGAACTTCAGCAGAGTTTTTCTCTCTTTTTCTTTCTCTCAGATTTCTGGATCTGTGGTGCTTTGGAAGTGATCTCCGATTGATCGATCCGGATTTCAATGGAATGCTCTCCTATTTATAGGCTTTTGGTAGCCATTTAGGAGAGTTTATGGGCTTTAATGGCTTTAATGGGAGGAGTTACAAGATTTATTTCTTTGATTTTGTAACTCCTTTTTCCTTGAACCTGATTGGCCGATGGAGATTAAGGGCTTTTAATCACCTTAATTACCATAATGGGAGGAGTTTCATGGGTTAAATGCCATGAATCAATTGACTTGTAACTCCCAAATGCTTGCTTCTGATTGGGCCGTCCAAAGAAATGAATTAATGACTGCAATAAAGCTAGTCAATTAACCACATTAATTGGTCGCTGAGCAGTCGAAGAGTCGCGGGCCGTGCCGTGTCTTCTGGAATTCTTTTGGCGATGATCATCGATGGATCTTCATGCTGATCGACATCGGATGAACATATAACTTCAGACATTGATAGCTAGCAGCGGGCTGGTGACATCTGTCCTGTCGATTTTTCGATCGATCGGGCGGAAAGTACACTTTTTTGGTCGACCGGTTGGCGATCAATGTTGATTTTGATACTTTTGGAGGTTGACCCGTGATTTTGACGGATGTCGGCGGACATGAGTCAATTTCAAGCACTAAAAATCACATTTTCAGGAAACCACATGGGCCAAAGTGCGCGAAACGCGAAAAAGGACGGTAAAACGGGTCACCGGCGAAAAATCCGGTGACCCGGACTTCCATGGTCGCAGGGGCCTGCGACCCTGGGGGAATTTTCCCCTTCGGAGCCCGTTTTGCGGTCGTTTTGAGGTCTTTTTCGTCGCCGTTTTCTTCTGTATTTTTCCTGACATTTCTTCTCATTTATTGGCTTGATTTCCCTGTAGAAAACCTGATGAGAATCCTTACATTTTTAGAGTGCAAAGTTTCCAATTTTCCGGGAAAGCAGAAGACTTTGTCGCGTAGAGCTGCTGATTTTCCGCCAGAAGCTGAAACTTGGTCAAAAGATGTCGGAATGACCTGAAATTTGAGGTGAAGCCTCCTGAGCAATAAATAAGACCAACCATAGGCTTTTGTTTGAGTTTTGAAGCCGTTTGGGGTCCCGTCGATGCTTCACTTGATTTTGCTGCGGGGAAAATGCCGAGCTTTGATATGTGGTCAAACGATGTCCGATTGACCTGAAATTTGACGGGGAGCCTATTGGAGTCATTTTGAGACGTTCCATGGGCTCCGTTTTGGATGTCATGGTCCCGGGTTGCTCCGCCGCCGGTAGGCTTGATTTTCTCTCGGAGCATCGAAACCTGGTCAAACGTTGTCAGAATGACCTGAAATTTGACGTGCAGCCTTTTGGAAGCATGTTGAAGCCACTCATGCACTTGGTTTGATGAGCGAAGGCTTCGGTGGTTCCCGCCGCCGAGAGGCTTGATTTTGCTGCTCGAGATTGATGGAGGGTCAAACGTTGTCGGTTTGACTTGAAATTTGGCATGGAGCCCTTTTGAGACATGCTGGAGTCATCTGTAGGCTCTGATCGAAGTTTTGACGTCTCCGATGATGTCGCCGCCGAGAGCTCCCGTTTAGCTGTCGGAGAAGTGAAGTTAGGCCAAATGTTGTCGAAATGGCCCGAAACTTCATGTGTACTCTTCTCTTGGCTATCTTGAAGGATCTTGCAGTTTTTGTTTGATTCTGACAAAATTTGAATTTTTGGAGAAATTGCATTGCCTATTTATGGCAGGTTGCGACTTCATGCAACTTTCTTGATGCTGAAGAGGCAAAGTGACATTTTTGGTGTCAACATGGTCAAAATTGAATAAAAAAATCAGCTTCAAGATTGAATTGGAAACCGGACTCTCTCATATATTATAAAAACCCAGATGATATTGATTTTTTACCGTAGGATTTAATCACGAGTGGACACCACCTTATTTGTTCCCTTCTCACTCGCTGTCTGCTTCATATTTGGTAAACTTACTTTACCAGTGAAGTAAAGTGAAGGGTTAGTTCAAGAGAAAATAAAAGGAGAGCGGGTCAAATCAAAAGATAGTAAATTCCAAAAATCACCTCATCCTTTTAACAAAATAAAAAGTAGAAAGATATATTCTCAAGCCTCTGAATGAAAGAAAAAAAAAACTGGGGGTTTTCATGGACCACGTTGGGCTTGGCCGAGGAATGCCCAAAGCGGTCCGACTTCTAAACTAGAAGCCTAAGCCTTGCCAAAGATTCAGTCGGGCCTGAAGTTGCCAGCCAGAGCCTAGCCCCGCATGGAAATGATGAAGCCCGCGCCCGACCCATGTTAGACTTACAGAAACATAGAAACGAGTTTCTTACCGGCTCCTAGGCCAGCTCAACCGGTCTGATCATATCACCATCTGTGAGAGGTCACGGGGTTTGAGGCCCCCCTCACTGCTCCCTCCCTTATAATAATTATATGTATATTTGGGCCGTGCTGGTATTCCGGCTCTCAACCACTTAGTTCAAATAAAAGAAAATTGGGCCCGACCCATCTATTATTGCCTAAACCCCATGCCAAACCCCAAAGGGCCCGGCCCTATCCACGAGCAACCTTCTAAATAAAAAAAAGCTATTCCTTCTAAAAGGGAATCTCAAAAAACTGAACTCTCACCTTTTGCTTTCACCAAACCTTTACTTTTTTTTCTCTCCTATATTGACCATTAACTTCACTTCACAAGTAAAGTAAATTTACCAAACAAGCAATATATTGTGTATTTGTTGTGATTTAATATTACTCCATTTAAAAGTTAATTATACATGGCCATCCGTTACATATTGTTTGGACCTATGCCCCTACCAGTGACCGGAAAAAGAAAAAAAATCGGAGTTAACACCGTCAGCGTTCCAGTGCAGAATTTCCTCCTCTCAGAGAGGTGGAAAAGTGGCAAATGAGACTTTACCGCATTTTATTGCAGCGGTAAAGCTGCAATACCGCCTTTCCTCCCCTCAGAGAGGAGGAAAAGTGGCAAATGAGGCTTTACTGCCCCTTATAGCAGCGGTAAAGTTGCACTGCCACTTTTCCTCCGCTCAGAGAGGAGGAAAAGTGTCGAATAAGGCTTTACCGCCCCTACTAGCGGCGGTAGAGCTGCCTGCCACTTTTCCTCCACTCAGAGAGGAGGAAAAGTGGCGAATGCAACTTTACCGCCCCTAATAGCAGCGGTAAAGCTGCACTGCCACTTTTCCTCCTCTCAGAGAGGAGGAAAAGTGGCGAATGCTACTTTTCAGCCCCGAATTGTAGCGGTATAGGTACAGCCCATACAAACCTTTCCCGCGTCTAAGTTTATATCACGTACCTTCTTTAGAACCTTATTTTCAAACACGTTGGATCTATGGGGCCCATTTCCAATAGAATGTATTTCGTCCAAATGGAGCTCATCAATAAATAACCTCTAGCATTTGTCGGTTAAGGCCCGCACCAGATGGGAAAGCAGCACAGAATTGCACATGAATCAAAGATCTAAATCATTTGTTAGGAAATATTAAGGCCAAGGGACCCATCTTTTAATTGAGTTTTGGGCTACCATTGGATTTTAAATCCACCTCTATCATTTAAGATTTATTTCATTCTGATTCACACAAGACTGTTTCGGTGGTTGGAAAACCGAATCCTTGGATTGTTATTAGTGGGTCCTCGTTCTGGTGCTTCGAACCGTTGAACAGATGATGTGTTGATAACTGTAGAGGGATAAAGCAGCCCTAACATCTCTGGAAGACCATTATAATAATGGTAGCAGAGTTAATGGCCCACATGTAATTCCTTGAGACTTCGAGGATGACTTAATCTCAATATATAATAAATATTAATAATGACAGATAATATATTTGTCAGTTTTAATAATATTTTTAAAAAAACTTAATTTAATGTGCTGAGATTTATAGTTTTTGATTTTCAACATCATTATGAATATTTTATTAGTCTCTTTTGGGATTCAAGTACGAACACTGATAAAAACTTACTCACGTGGGTCTCACGGTTGTAATATTTGCATCTATGCCTAGAAAATTAAAAATTTACTTTCCTTGTTGTATTAATTGCTTGATCAAATAGAGATAAATATACATACGATTGTCTTAACCACATTTTTATATAAAAAAAAAGATACAAAAAGTCAAGTCGATCGGACGGTCGTTCTAATTCTGATTCTCGATATCTTATACATTTTAAGGCATTTTCATTTGTAGGGCTCGGATTTCAGTAATTTGGCTCCTTTCTCAATATATGCCCAATTAAGGGTCTTTGGAAAGCTCAATGTTGCTCAAACTAAGACAAGTTAAAACATACAAGAATACTCCGACCGGGTATTGGCTCGGTTCGGACACTGTCGATCCAACCAAATGTGGGGATACCCTGAGATATCAAAAAAAAAAAAAAAACTATATAAGAATGAAGAGGGTGTTTAGGATGCTATTCACGCAACCCCATTAAAGTGTATTAGCTATTCGATTTCATTCATCATATCAGAAGGCCTTTCACGCGTAAAATTAAAGATATTATAGAAATTGAATTTTTAACTGCTTATTTCTTTTTTCTGAAGTGCGACAAATCTTCTCTTTCACCACCTATTGATGTGGAAAAAGGTATAGCAAAGTATAGAAAGTTTTAGCCCTGCCCAAATAAAATTCCTACGTTTGCCACCGTCTCAAAGAAAGAGATGTGGATAGGGTTGCAAACGGGACGTCTCCTGATCGGAACCATAGTGGACCCGGTCCCGTTCCTAAATAACGGCTCTGGTTTTTACTCGGAACCTTTTTCGTTAGTTCTAGACCCGATTCCGATAGGAAAATCAAGATCCGATTGAGAAACCGGGTTCACCTCGCGGACTGGAATTTAGTTTCAAAATCGATTATAATTTCCCTTTATTCTTCTTTTTTTATTAAAATAAGCAAACTATACAAGTTTTAACGGTGCATCACGTATACTACATCAAGTTTTATACCTAAAAATGTCCCCAAAAAAGCTGATTTTGAGGTACTATTTGCAATATTAAAGGCGCATATGGGTCCCGAGTCCACGTGTCTGAGCCTAATTGGACCGGGAACCGGACCCATTTATCAGTCGGAACCAAAATTGGGATCCGAACCCGGACCCGTTCTTGAATCGGAACCTAAAATAGGTTCGAGACGCGGTGTTTTGCAGTTCCGAACTTCGGAGTAATCGGAGAGTCGGATACCCGTTTGCAACCGTAGATGTGGAGGAGTTACCCAACTACGATGGACATTTACGGATTTTCTCCTTAGACTATTTCAGTAAAAGTTCTCTGATCACTAAGAGAGTTAAAATAGGAAAGAGGGCTCATGTATCACCCATTTCGGATACAAAACTCTTTATCCGTCATTAAGACAATCAAAATAAGGAAGATGGTCAAAATTGAATAAAAAAATCAGCTTCAAGATTGAATTGGAAACCGGAGTCTCTCATATATTATAAAAACCCAGATGATATTGACTTTTTACCGTAGGATTTAATCACGAGTGGACACCACCTTATTTGTTCCCTTCTCACTCGCTATCTGCTTCATATTTGGTAAACTTACTTTACCAGTGAAGTAAAGTGAAGGGTTAGTTCAAGAGAAAATAAAAGGAGAGCGGGTCAAATCAAAAGATAGTAAATTCCAAAAATCACCTCATCCTTTTAACAAAATAAAAAGTAGAAAGATATATTCTCAAGCCTCTGAATGAAAGAAAAAAAAAACTGGGGGTTTTCATGGACCACGTTGGGCTTGGCCGAGGAATGCCCAAAGCGGTCCGACTTCTAAACTAGAAGCCTAAGCCTGGCCAAAGATTCAGTCGGGCCTGAAGTTGCCAGCCAGAGCCTAGCCCCGCATGGAAATGATGAAGCCCGCGCCCGACCCATGTTAGACTTACAGAAACATAGAAACGAGTTTCTTACCGGCTCCTAGGCCAGCTCAACCGGTCTGATCATATCACCATCTGTGAGAGGTCACGGGGTTTGAGGCCCCCCTCACTGCTCCCTCCCTTATAATAATTATATGTATATTTGGGCCGTGCTGGTATTCCGGCTCTCAACCACTTAGTTCAAATAAAAGAAAATTGAGCACGACCCATCTATTATTGCCTAAACCCCATGCCAAACCCCAAAGGGCCCGGCCCTATCCACGAGCAACCTTATAAATAAAAAAAAGCTATTCCTTCTAAAAGGGAATCTCAAAAAACTGAACTCTCACCTTTTGCTTTCACCAAACCTTTACTTTTTTTTCTCTCCTATATTGACCATTAACTTCACTTCACAAGTAAAGTAAATTTACCAAACAAGCAATATATTGTGTATTTGTTGTGATTTAATATTACTCCATTTAAAAGTTAATTATACATGGCCATCCGTTACATATTGTTTGGACCTATGCCCCTACCAGTGACCGGAAAAAGAAAAAAAATGGGATTTAACACCGTCAGCGTTCCAGTGCAGAATTTCCTCCTCTCAGAGAGGTGGAAAACTGGCAAATGAGACTTTACCGCATTTTATTGCAGCGGTAAAGCTGCAATACCGCCTTTCCTCCCCTCAGAGAGGAGGAAAAGTGGCAAATGAGGCTTTACTGCCCCTTATAGCAGCGGTAAAGTTGCACTGCCACTTTTCCTCCGCTCAGAGAGGAGGAAAAGTGTCGAATGCGGCTTTACCGCCCCTACTAGCGGCGGTAAAGCTGCCTGCCACCTTTCCTCCACTCAGAGAGGAGGATAAGTGGCGAATGCAACTTTACCGCCCCTAATAGCAGCGGTAAAGCTGCACTGCCACTTTTCCTCCTCTCAGAGAGGAGGAAAAGTGGCGAATGCTACTTTTCAGCCCCGAATTGTAGCGGTATAGTTGCAGCCCATACAAACCTTTCCCGCGTCTAAGTTTATATCACGTACCTTCTTTAGAACCTTATTTTCAAACACGTTGGATCTATGGGGCCCATTTCCAATAGAATGTATTTCGTCCAAATGGAGCTCATCAATAAATAACCTCTAGTATTTGTCGGTTAAGGCCCGCACCAGATGGGAAAGCAGCAGAGAATTGCACATGAATCAAAGATTTAAATCATTTGTTAGGAAATATTAAGGCCAAGGGACCCATCTTTTAATTGAGTTTTGGGCTACCATTGGATTTTAAATCCACCTCTATCATTTAAGATTTATTTCATTCTGATTCACACAAGACTGTTTCGGTGGTTGGAAAACCGAATCCTTGGATTGTTATTAGTGGGTCCTCGTTCTGGTGCTTCGAACCGTTGAACAGATGATGTGTTGATAACTGTAGAGGGATAAAGCAGCCCTAACCATCTCTGGAAGACCATTATAATAATGGTAGCAGAGTTAATGGCCCACATGTAATTCCTTGAGACTTCGAGGATGACTTAATCTCAATATATAATAAATATTAATAATGACAGATAATATATTTGTCCGTTTTAATAATATTTTTAAAAAAACTTAATTTAATGTGCTGAGATTTATAGTTTTTGATTTTCAACATCATTATAAATATTTTATTAGTCTCTTTTGGGATTCAAGTACGAACACTGATAAAAACTTACTCACGTGGGTCTCACGGTTGTAATATTTGCATCTATGCCTAGAAAATTAAAAATTTACTTTCCTTGTTGTATTAATTGCTTGATCAAATAGAGATAAATATACATACGATTGTCTTAACCACATTTTTATATAAAAAAAAAGATACAAAAAGTCAAGTCGATCGGACGGTCGTTCTAATTCTGATTCTCGATATCTTATACATTTTAAGGCATTTTCATTTGTAGGGCTCGGATTTCAGTAATTTGGCTCTTCTTTCTCAATATATGCCCAATTAAGGGTCTTTGGAAAGCTCAATGTTGCTCAAACTAAGACAAGTTAAAACATACAAGAATACTCCGACCGGGTATTGGCTCGGTTCGGACACTGTCGATCCAACCAAATGTGGGGATACCCTGAGATATCAAAAAAAAAAAAAAAACTATATAAGAATGAAGAGGGTGTTTAGGATGCTATTCACGCAACCCCATTAAAGTGTATTAGCTATTCGATTTCATTCATCATATCAGAAGGCCTTTCACGCGTAAAATTAAAGATATTATAGAAATTGAATTTTGAACTGCTTATTTCTTTTTTCTGAAGTGCGAAAAATCTTCTCTTTCACCACCTATTGATGTGGAAAAAGGTATAGCAAAGTATAGAAAGTTTTAGCCCTGCCCAAATAAAATTCCTACGTTTGCCACCGTCTCAAAGAAAGAGATGTGGATAGGGTTGCAAACGGGACGTCTCCTGATCGGAACCATAGTGGACCCGGTCCCGTTCCTAAATAACGGCTCTGGTTTTTACACGGAACCTTTTTCGTTAGTTCTAGACCCGATTCCGATAGGAAAATCAAGATCCGATTGAGAAACCGGGTTCACCTCGCGGACTGGAATTTAGTTTCAAAATTGATTATAATTTCCCTTTATTCTTCTTTTTTTATTAAAATAAGCAAACTATACAAGTTTTAACGGTGCATCACGTATACTACATCAAGTTTTATACCTAAAAATGTCCCCAAAAAAGCTGATTTTGAGGTACTATTTGCAATATTAAAGGCGCATATGGGTCCCGAGTCCACGTGTCTGAGCCTAATTGGACCGGGAACCGGACCCATTTATCAGTCGGAACCAAAATTGGGATCCGAACCCGGACCCATTCTTGAATCGGAACCTAAAATAGGTTCGAGACGCGGTGTTTTGCAGTTCCGAACTTCGGAGTAATCGGAGAGTCGGATACCCGTTTGCAACCGTAGATGTGGAGGAGTTACCCAACTACGATGGACATTTACGGATTTTCTCCTTAGACTATTTCAGTAAAAGTTCTCTGATCACTAAGAGAGTTAAAATAGGAAAGAGGGCTCATGTATCACCCATTTCGGATACAAAACTCTTTATCCGTCATTAAGACAATCAAAATAAGGAAGATGGTCAAAATTGAATAAAAAAATCAGCTTCAAGATTGAATTGGAAACCGGAGTCTCTCATATATTATAAAAACCCAGATGATATTGACTTTTTACCGTAGGATTTAATCACGAGTGGACACCACCTTATTTGTTCCCTTCTCACTCGCTATCTGCTTCATATTTGGTAAACTTACTTTACCAGTGAAGTAAAGTGAAGGGTTAGTTCAAGAGAAAATAAAAGGAGAGCGGGTCAAATCAAAAGATAGTAAATTCCAAAAATCACCTCATCCTTTTAACAAAATAAAAAGTAGAAAGATATATTCTCAAGCCTCTGAATGAAAGAAAAAAAAAAACTGGGGGTTTTCATGGACCACGTTGGGCTTGGCCGAGGAATGCCCAAAGCGGTCCGACTTCTAAACTAGAAGCCTAAGCCTGGCCAAAGATTCAGTCGGGCCTGAAGTTGCCAGCCAGAGCCTAGCCCCGCATGGAAATGATGAAGCCCGCGCCCGACCCATGTTAGACTTACAGAAACATAGAAACGAGTTTCTTACCGGCTCCTAGGCCAGCTCAACCGGTCTGATCATATCACCATCTGTGAGAGGTCACGGGGTTTGAGGCCCCCCTCACTGCTCCCTCCCTTATAATAATTATATGTATATTTGGGCCGTGCTGGTATTCCGGCTCTCAACCACTTAGTTCAAATAAAAGAAAATTGAGCACGACCCATCTATTATTGCCTAAACCCCATGCCAAACCCCAAAGGGCCCGGCCCTATCCACGAGCAACCTTATAAATAAAAAAAAGCTATTCCTTCTAAAAGGGAATCTTAAAAAACTGAACTCTCACCTTTTGCTTTCACCAAACCTTTACTTTTTTTTCTCTCTTATATTGACCATTAACTTCACTTCACAAGTAAAGTAAATTTACCAAACAAGCAATATATTGTGTATTTGTTGTGATTTAATATTACTCCATTTAAAAGTTAATTATACATGGCCATCCGTTACATATTGTTTGGACCTATGCCCCTACCAGTGACCGGAAAAAGAAAAAAAATCGGAGTTAACACCGTCAGCGTTCCAGTGCAGAATTTCCTCCTCTCAGAGAGGTGGAAAAGTGGCAAATGAGACTTTACCGCATTTTATTGCAGCGGTAAAGCTGCAATACCGCCTTTCCTCCCCTCAGAGAGGAGGAAAAGTGGCAAATGAGGCTTTACTGCCCCTTATAGCAGCGGTAAAGTTGCACTGCCACTTTTCCTCCGCTCAGAGAGGAGGAAAAGTGTCGAATGCGGCTTTACCGCCCCTACTAGCGGCGGTAAAGCTGCCTGCCACTTTTCCTCCACTCAGAGAGGAGGAAAAGTGGCGAATGCAACTTTACCGCCCCTAATAGCAGCGGTAAAGCTGCACTGCCACTTTTCCTCCTCTCAGAGAGGAGGAAAGTGGCGAATGCTACTTTCCAGCCCCGAATTGTAGCGGTATAGGTGCAGCCCATACAAACCTTTCCCGTGTCTAAGTTTATATCACGTACCTTCTTTAGAACCTTATTTTCAAACACGTTGGATCTATGGGGCACATTTCCAATAGAATGTATTTCGTCCAAATGGAGCTCATCAATAAATAACCTCTAGCATTTGTCGGTTAAGGCCCGCACCAGATGGGAAAGCAGCAGAGAATTGCACATGAATCAAAGATCTAAATCATTTGTTAGGAAATATTAAGGCCAAGGGACCCATCTTTTAATTGAGTTTTGGGCTACCATTGGATTTTAAATCCACCTCTATCATTTAAGATTTATTTCATTCTGATTCACACAAGACTGTTTCGGTGGTTGGAAAACCGAATCCTTGGATTGTTATTAGTGGGTCCTCGTTCTGGTGCATCGAACCGTTGAACAGATGATGTGTTGATAACTGTAGAGGGATAAAGCAGCCCTAACCATCTCTGGAAGACCATTATAATAATGGTAGCAGAGTTAATGGCCCACATGTAATTCCTTGAGACTCCGAGGATGACTTAATCTCAATATATAATAAATATTAATAATGACAGATAATATATTTGTCCGTTTTAATAATATTTTTAAAAAAACTTAATTTAATGTGCTGAGATTTATAGTTTTTGATTTTCAACATCATTATAAACATTTTATTAGTCTCTTTTGGGATTCAAGTACGAACACAGATAAAAACTTACTCACGTGGGTCTCACGGTTGTAATATTTTCATCTATGCCTAGAAAATTAAAAATTTACTTTCCTTGTTGTATTAATTGCTTGATCAAATAGAGATAAATATACATACGATTGTCTTAACCACATTTTTATATAAAAAAAAAGATACAAAAAGTCAAGTCGATCGGACGGTCGTTCTAATTCTGATTCTCGATATCTTATACATTTTAAGGCATTTTCATTTGTAGGGCTCGGATTTCAGTAATTTGGCTCTTCTTTCTCAATATATGCCCAATTAAGGGGTCTTTGGAAAGCTCAATGTTGCTCAAACTAAGACAAGTTAAAACATACAAGAATACTCCGACCGGGTATTGGCTCGGTTCGGACACTGTCGATCCAACCAAATGTGGGGATACCCTGAGATATCAAAAAAAAAAAAACTATATAAGAATGAAGAGGGTGTTTAGGATGCTATTCACGCAACCCCTTTAAAGTGTATTAGCTATTCGATTTCATTCATCATATCAGAAGGCCTTTCACGCGTAAAATTAAAGATATTATAGAAATTGAATTTTTAACTGCTTATTTCTTTTTTCTGAAGTGCGACAAATCTTCTCTTTCACCACCTATTGATGTGGAAAGAGGTATAGCAAAGTATAGAAAGTTTTAGCCCTGCCCAAATAAAATTCCTACGTTTGCCACCGTCTCAAAGAAAGTGATGTGGATAGGGTTGCAAACGGGACGTCTCCTGATCGGAACCGTAGTGGACCCGGTCCCATTCCTAAATAACGGCTCTGGTTTGTACTCGGAACCTTTTTCGTTAGTTCTAGACCCGATTCCGATAGGAAAATCTAGATCCGATTGAGAAACCGGGTTCACCTCGCGGACTGGAATTTAGTTTCAAAATCGATTCTAATTTCCCTTTATTCTTCTTTTTTTATTAAAATAAGCAAACTATACAAGTTTTAACGGTGCATCACGTATACTACATCAAGTTTTATACCTAAAAATGTCCCCAAAAAAGCTGATTTTGAGGTACTATTTGCAATATTAAAGGCGCATATGGGTCCCGAGTCCACGTGTCTGAGCCTAATTGGACCGGGAATCGGACCCATTTATCAGTCGGAACCAAAATTGGGATCCGAACCCGGACCCGTTCTTGAATCGGAACCTAAAATAGGTTCGAGACGCGGTGTTTTGCAGTTCCGAACTTCGGAGTAATCGGAGAGTCGGATACCCGTTTGCAACCGTAGATGTGGAGGAGTTACCCAACTACGATGGACATTTACGGATTTTCTCCTTAGACTATTTCAGTAAAAGTTCTCTGATCACTAAGAGAGTTAAAATAGGAAAGAGGGCTCATGTATCACCCATTTCGGATACAAAACTCTTTATCCGTCATTAAGACAATCAAAATAAGGAAGATGGTCAAAATTGAATAAAAAAATCAGCTTCAAGATTGAATTGGAAACCGGACTCTCTCATATATTATAAAAACCCAGATGATATTGATTTTTTACCGTAGGATTTAATCACGAGTGGACACCACCTTATTTGTTCCCTTCTCACTCGCTATCTGCTTCATATTTGGTAAACTTGCTTTACCAGTGAAGTAAAGTGAAGGGTTAGTTCAAGAGAAAATAAAAGGAGAGCGGGTCAAATCAAAAGATAGTAAATTCCAAAAATCACCTCATTCTTTCAACAAAATAAAAAGTAGAAAGATATATTCTCAAGCCTCTGAATGAAAGAAAAAAAAAAAACTGGGGGTTTTCATGGACCACGTTGGGCTTGGCCGAGGAATGCCCAAACCGGTCCGACTTCTAAACTAGAAGCCTAAGCCTGGCCAAAGATTCAGTCGGGCCTGAAGTTGCCATCCAGAGCCTAGCCCCGCATGGAAATGATGAAGCCCGCGCCCGACCCATGTTAGACTTACAGAAACATAGAAACGAGTTTCTTACCGGCTCCTAGGCCAGCTCAACCGGTCTGATCATATCACCATCTGTGAGAGGTCACGGGGTTTGAGGCCCCCCTCACTGCTCCCTCCCTTATAATAATTATATGTATATTTGGGCCGTGCTGGTATTCCGGCTCTCAACCACTTAGTTCAAATAAAAGAAAATTGAGCACGACCCATCTATTAATGCCTAAACCCCATGCCAAACCCCAAAGGGCCCGGCCCTATCCACGAGCAACCTTATAAATAAAAAAAAGCTATTCCTTCTAAAAGGGAATCTCAAAAAACTGAACTCTTACCTTTTGCTTTCACCAAACCTTTACTTTTTTTTCTCTCCTATATTGACCATTAACTTCACTTCACAAGTAAAGTAAATTTACCAAACAAGCAATATATTGTGTATTTGTTGTGATTTAATATTACTCCATTTAAAAGTTAATTATACATGGCCATCCGTTACATATTGTTTGGACCTATGCCCCTACCAGTGACCGGAAAAAGAAAAAAAATTGGAGTTAACACCGTCAGCGTTCCATTGCAGAATTTCCTCCTCTCAGAGAGGTGGAAAGTGGCAAATGAGACTTTACCGCATTTTATTGCAGCGGTAAAGCTGCAATACCGCCTTTCCTCCCCTCAGAGAGGAGGAAAAGTGGCAAATGAGGCTTTACTGCCCCTTATAGCAGCGGTAAAGTTGCACTGCCACTTTTCCTCCGCTCAGAGAGGAGGAAAAGTGTCGAATGCGGCTTTACCGCCCCTACTAGCGGCGGTAAAGCTGCCTGCCACTTTTCCTCCACTCAGAGAGCAGGAAAAGTGGCGAATGCAACTTTACCGCCCCTAATAGCAGCGGTAAAGCTGCTCTGCCACTTTTCCTCCTCTCAGAGAGGAGGAAAAGTGGCGAATGCTACTTTTCAGCCCCGAATTGTAGCGGTATAGGTGCAGCCCATACAAACCTTTCCCGTGTCTAAGTTTATATCACGTACCTTCTTTAGAACCTTATTTTCAAACACGTTGGATCTATGGGGCCCATTTCCAATAGAATGTATTTCGTCCAAATGGAGCTCATCAATAAATAACCTCTAGCATTTGTCGGTTAAGGCCCGCACCAGATGGGAAAGCAGCAGAGAATTGCACATGAATCAAAGATCTAAATCATTTGTTAGGAAATATTAAGGCCAAGGGACCCATCTTTTAATTGAGTTTTGGGCTACCATTGGATTTTAAATCCACCTCTATCATTTAAGATTTATTTCATTCTGATTCACACAAGACTGTTTCGGTGGTTGGAAAACCGAATCCTTGGATTGTCATTAGTGGGTCCTCGTTCTGGTGCTTCGAACCGTTGAACAGATGATGTGTTGATAACTGTAGAGGGATAAAGCAGCCCTAACCATCTCTGGAAGACCATTATAATAATGGTAGCAGAGTTAATGGCCCACATGTAATTCCTTGAGACTTCGAGGATGACTTACTCTCAATATATAATAAATATTAATAATGACAGATAATATATTTGTCCGTTTTAATAATATTTTTAAAAAAACTTAATTTAATGTGCTGAGATTTATAGTTTTTGATTTTCAACATCATTATAAATATTTTATTAGTCTCTTTTGGGATTCAAGTACGAACACTGATAAAAACTTACTCACGTGGGTCTCACGGTTGTAATATTTGCATCTATGCCTAGAAAATTAAAAATTTACTTTCCTTGTTGTATTAATTGCTTGATCAAATAGAGATAAATATACATACGATTGTCTTAACCACATTTTTATATAAAAAAAAAAGATACAAAAAGTCAAGTCGATCGGACGGTCGTTCTAATTCTGATTCTCGATATCTTATACATTTTAAGGCATTTTCATTTGTAGGGCTCGGATTTCAGTAATTTGGCTCTTCTTTCTCAATATATGCCCAATTAAGGGTCTTTGGAAAGCTCAATGTTGCTCAAACTAAGACAAGTTAAAACATACAAGAATACTCCGACCGGGTATTGGCTCGGTTCTGACACTGTCGATCCAGCCAAATGTGGGGATACCCAGAGATATCAAAAAAAAAAAACTATATAAGAATGAAGAGGGTGTTTAGGATGCTATTCACGCAACCCCATTAAAGTGTATTAGCTATTCGATTTCATTCATCATATCAGAAGGCCTTTCACGCGTAAAATTAAAGATATTATAGAAATTGAATTTTTAACTGCTTATTTCTTTTTTCTGAAGTGCGACAAATCTTCTCTTTCACCACCTATTGATGTGGAAAAAGGTATAGCAAAGTATAGAAAGTTTTAGCCCTGCCCAAATAAAATTCCTACGTTTGCCACCGTCTCAAAGAAAGAGATGTGGATAGGGTTGCAAACGGGACGTCTCCTGATCGGAACCATAGTGGACCCGGTCCCGTTCCTAAATAACGGCTCTGGTTTTTACTCGGAACCTTTTTCGTTAGTTCTAGACCCGATTCCGATAGGAAAATCTAGATCCGATTGAGAAACCGGGTTCACCTCGCGGACTGGAATTTAGTTTCAAAATCGATTATAATTTCCCTTTATTCTTCTTTTTTTATTAAAATAAGCAAACTATACAAGTTTTAACGGTGCATCACGTATACTACATCAAGTTTTATACCTAAAAATGTCCCCAAAAAAGCTGATTTTGAGGTACTATTTGCAATATTAAAGGCGCATATGGGTCCCGAGTCCACGTGTCTGAGCCTAATTGGACCGGGAACCGGACCCATTTATCAGTCGGAACCAAAATTGGGATCCGAACCCGGACCCGTTCTTGAATCGGAACCTAAAATAGGTTCGAGACGCGGTGTTTTGCAGTTCCGAACTTCGGAGTAATCGGAGAGTCGGATACCCGTTTGCAACCGTAGATGTGGAGGAGTTACCCAACTACGATGGACATTTACGGATTTTCTCCTTAGACTATTTCAGTAAAAGTTCTCTGATCACTAAGAGAGTTAAAATAGGAAAGAGGGCTCATGTATCACCCATTTCGGATACAAAACTCTTTATCCGTCATTAAGACAATCAAAATAAGGAAGATGGTCAAAATTGAATAAAAAAATCAGCTTCAAGATTGAATTGGAAACCGGACTCTCTCATATATTATAAAAACCCAGATGATATTGATATTTTACCGTAGGATTTAATCACGAGTGGACACCACCTTATTTGTTCCCTTCTCACTCGCTATCTGCTTCATATTTGGTAAACTTACTTTACCAGTGAAGTAAAGTGAAGGGTTAGTTCAAGAGAAAATAAAAGGAGAGCGGGTCAAATCAAAAGATAGTAAATTCCAAAAATCACCTCATCCTTTTAACAAAATAAAAAGTAGAAAGATACATTCTCAAGCCTCTGAATGAAAGAAAAAAAAAAACTGGGGGTTTTCATGGACCACGTTGGGCTTGGCCGAGGAATGCCCAAAGCGGTCCGACTTCTAAACTAGAAGCCTAAGCCTGGCCAAAGATTCAGTCGGGCCTGAAGTTGCCAGCCAGAGCCTAGCCCCGCATGGAAATGATGAAGCCCGCGCCCGACCCATGTTAGACTTACAGAAACATAGAAACGAGTTTCTTACCGGCTCCTAGGCCAGCTCAACCGGTCTGATCATATCACCATCTGTGAGAGGTCACGGGGTTTGAGGCCCCCCTCACTGCTCCCTCCCTTATAATAATTATATGTATATTTGAGCCGTGCTGGTATTCCGGCTCTCAACCACTTAGTTCAAATAAAAGAAAATTGAGCACGACCCATCTATTATTGCCTAAACCCCATGCCAAACCCCAAAGGGCCCGGCCCTATCCACGAGCAACCTTATAAATAAAAAAAGCTATTCCTTCTAAAAGGGAATCTCAAAAAACTGAACTCTCACCTTTTGCTTTCACCAAGCCTTTACTTTTTTTTCTCTCCTATATTGACCATTAACTTCACTTCACAAGTAAAGTAAATTTACCAAACAAGCAATATATTGTGTATTTGTTGTGATTTAATATTACTCCATTTAAAAGTTAATTATACATGGCCATCCGTTACATATTGTTTGGACCTATGCCCCTACCAGTGACCGGAAAAAGAAAAAAAATCGGAGTTAACACCGTCAGCGTTCCAGTGCAGAATTTCCTCCTCTCAGAGAGGTGGAAAAGTGGCAAATGAGACTTTACCGCATTTTATTGCAGCGGTAAAGCTGCAATACCGCCTTTCCTCCCCTCAGAGAGGAGGAAAAGTGGCAAATGAGGCTTTACTGCCCCTTATAGCAACGGTAAAGTTGCACTGCCACTTTTCCTCCGCTCAGAGAGGAGGAAAAGTGTCGAATGCAGCTTTACCGCCGCTTTAGTGCCACTTTTCCTCCACTCAGAGAGGAGGAAAAGTGGCGAATGCAACTTTACCGCCCCTAATAGCAGCGGTAAAGCTGCACTGCCACTTTTCCTCCTCTCAGAGAGGAGGAAAAGTGGCGAATGCTACTTTTCAGCCCCGAATTGTTGCGGTATAGGTGCAGCCCATACAAACCTTTCCCGTGTCTAAGTTTATATCACGTACCTTCTTTAGAACCTTATTTTCAAACGCGTTGGATCTATGGGGCCCATTTCCAATAGAATGTATTTCGTCCAAATGGAGCTCATCAATAAATAACCTCTAGCATTTGTCGGTTAAGGCCCGCACCAAATGGGAAAGCAGCAGAGAATTGCACATGAATCAAAGATCTAAATCATTTGTTATGAAATATTACGGCCAAGGGACCCATCTTTTAATTGAGTTTTGGGCTACCATTGGATTTTAAATCCACCTCTATCATTTAAGATTTATTTCATTCCGATTCACACAAGCCTGTTTCGGTGGTTGGAAAACCGAATCCTTGGATTGTGATTAGTGAGTCCTCGTTCTGGTGCTTCGAACCGTTGAACAGATGATGTGTTGATAACTGTAGAGGGTTAAAGCAGTCCTAACCATCTCTGGAAGACCATTATAATAATGTTAGCAGAGTTAATGGCCCACATGTAATTCCTTGAGACTTCGAGGATGACTTAATCTCAATATATAATAAATATTAATAATGACAGATAATATATTTGTCTGTTTTAAGAATATTTTTAAAAAAAAACTTAATTTAATGTGCTCAGATTTATAGCTTTTGATTTTCAACATCATTATAAATATTTTATTAGTCTCTTTTGGGATTCAAGTACGAACACTGATAAAAACTTACTTACGTGGGTCTCACGGTTGTAATATATGCATCTATGCCTAGAAAATTAAAAATTAACTTTCGCTGTTGTATTAATTGTTTGATCAAATATAGAAATAAATATACATATGATTGTGTTAACTACCTTTTTATTAGAAAAAAAAAAGATACAAAAAGTCAAGTCAATCGGACGGTCGTTTTAATTCTGATTCTCAATATCATATACATTTTAAGGCATTTTCTTTTGTAAGGCTCAGATTTCAGTAATTTGGCTCTTCTTTCTCAATATATGCCCAATTAAGGGTCTTTGGAAAACTCAATGTTGCTCAAACTAAGACAAGTTAAAATATATATTAAAAAAATATGCCCAATTTAATTTTGATCCAACCGGTTGTTGGCTCGGTTTGGACACTGTCGATCCCACCAAATGTAGGGATACCCTGAGATATCCAAAAAAAAAAAAAAAATTCAGATCCTATTTTGGAACCGGGTTCACCTCGAGGACTGGAATTTAGTTCCAAAATCGATTCTAATTTCCCTTTATTCTTTTTTTTATTAAAATAAGCAAATTATACAACTTTTAACGTTACATCACGTATACTACATCAAGTATTATAACTAAAAATGTCTCCAAAAAAGCTGATTTTAAAGTACTATTTGCAATATTAAAGGCTCATATGGGTCCTCAGTCCAAGTGTCAGAACCTAATTGGACCCGGAACCGGACCCATTTATCAGTCGGAACCAAAATTATGTTCCGAACCTGAACCCGTTCTTGAATCGGAATCTAAAATAGGTTCGAGACCCGGTGTTTTGCAATTTCGAACTTCAGAGTAATCGGAGAGTCGGATACCCGTTTGCAACCCTAGATGTGGAGGAGTTACCCAACTACGATGGACATTTATGGATTTTCTCCTTATACTATTTCAGTAAAAGTTCTCCAATCACTAAGAGAGTTAAAATAGAAAAGAGGGCTCCATGTATCACCCATTTCGGATACAAAACTCTTTATCCGTCATGAAGACAGTCAAAATAAGGGAGATGGTCAAAATTGAATAAAAACTCAGCTTTAAGATTGAATTGGAAACATGTCTCTCTCATGTATTATAAAAACCCAGATGATATTGATTTTTTACCGTAGGATTTAATCACGAGTGGACACCACCATATTTGTTTGCTTCTCACTCGCTATCTACTTCATATTTGGTAAACTTACTTTACCAGTGAAGTAAAGTGAAGGGTTGGTTCAAGAGAAAATAAAAGGAGAGTGGGTCAAATGAAAAGATAGTAAATTTCAAAAATCACCTCATCCTTTTAACAAAAAAAAAAAATGTAAAAGCATATATTCTCAAGCCTTTGAATGAGTGAAAAAGAAAAAAATGGAGGTTTTCATGGACCACGCTAGGCTTGGCCAAGGAATGCTCAAAGCGGCCCGACTTCTAAACTACAAGCCTAAACCTGGTCAAAGCTTCAGTCGGGCCTGAAGTTGCTAAACAGAGCCTTGCCCCGCATGGAAATGATGAAGCCCGAGCCCAACCCATGTTAGACTTATAGAAACATAGAAATGAGTTTCTTAGAACTTTTACTGAAATAGTCTAAGGAGAAAATCCATAAATGTCCATCGTAGCTGGGTAACTCCTATACATCTAGGGTTGCAAACGGGTATTCGACTCTCCGATTACTCGGAAGTTCGGAACTGCAAAACACAGGGTCTCGAACCTATTTTAGGTTCCGATTCAAGAACGGGTCCGGGTTCGGAACCCAATTTTTGTTCCGACTGATAAATGGGTCCGGTTCCGGGTCCAATTAGGTTTCGACACGTGGACTCGGGACCCATATGAGCCTTTAATATTGCAAATAGTACCTCAAAATCAGCTTCTTATGGGACATTTTTAGGTATAATACTTGATGTAGTATACATGATGCACCGTTAAAAGTTATATAATTTTCTTATTTTAATAAAAAAAAAAAGAATAAAGGGAAATTAGAATCGATTTTGGAACTAAATTCTAGTCCTCGAGGTGAACCTAGATCCGAAATTGGATCTAGATTTCAGGAAAAGGCACAAAGTTGAGCATGCCTTTTCCCTCTAGAAAGGAAATTAAGGTTGCATTTGACTGGGCTGTTTTCATTGGAAAATATGAAGGATATCTGGTGACGATTCCAATATATCATGTATTTCATATCTCCATTTTGTCTCCCCCTTGTCACCCCATTTATTTCCCCAACATTTTCTCTCATACAAAGCAAAGCAAGAGAAATTATGGAAATAAATTAACTACAATAAAGAAAGAATTGAATCTGCAAAACACCTCATCTTGTAAAAATTATGCTCTTCAAATTTATGAGAAGGAAGAAAGGCATGTTGAAATGAGAAGTGACTGAGGACCATAGACGGGAAATGAGCTTCCTCGTAGTGACTCCTTGGAGTGAACCAATCAATTCTTTCAACACTCTAGCATAAGCAAATTCCTAATCCACTGTTTGATTGGACATGCAAGTTTGAAAGATTTAGGGTCCGCGATCTTTAGATTGGTTTACTCAAACAATCAGCCTAAAAGAGTGCAGAAATAAACAATATGCAGCAGAAAATAAATCAACAAACACACACCATAAGGACACCAAATTTAAGGTGGAAAACCATAACCGGGTAAAAAACCACCGATCTGAACTGGATCAAATCAAACACTATGAAACTCACAATTATAAGAAACTCAAATATCTTCCCCAGATATCCCTTACCCAAGGACTGAAGTTACATTGTATCGCTTCATGCTTCAACGACTTCACACCGTTGATTGCACCAAATTCAATCCAGTGCTTTACTCATCAAATCTTCTCGCAAGAAGACAATCTTCTACAAAGAATGCAGAAGAACAGGCTCTAGAGAACTTGATAGCACAACTTCATAAAAATCTCTAGAAAAGAATTCTCTCAATAATAATCTCTAACTCAGCACTTAAAGAGTTAAAGGTCTCGTATTTGAAACAGCCCTTGAGTCCTTTAAATAGCCCTTAAAACGTGCTTAACGTTGCCTAAGATGATTAGGATTAAAACAAGCAGTTTGAAATCAGTTTCTAAATAAACCAGGACTCTGCCGCCTTGTCCGCTCGAACGGACTCACCATCCGCTCGAGCGGATGAAGTTCTGTTTCAGCGCTTGGCCATTTTGACTTTGTCCGCTCGAGCGGATGATGTGGTCGCTCGAGCGGACCCCATTCTGATTGATCCGGAATTTCAACACGATTATCCAGATTTCTTCTTCTAATTCTTTCAGACTTTCTTCTTCTGAGTCCTTCCAATCTTCTGTCTTCAAAGTCCTTTTCTAAAACAGAATTACAACTCAAAAGACCCAAAGTTTTGTCAAACCTATAAATTTAGCCAATTATAAAATTCTAACAAAGTTTCTATTAAAAGTACAGTACGCTAAATATATAGAATTCGTACCACTGATAGTACAAGGGACTACAATACGCTGCATATCATGAGATAAACACCATGACAAGTACACATGTAACTCAATACATAAATATATACACATGAGCTATATCTGGAGGTTATCCTTTGTCAGCCTCAAAGAAAGGAGTTAATTTACAACAAAGTTGTATGACTAGATATTGTTGTTTGAGCCTCTCATGAAGTCCATAGAACCATGGCCATGTGGAGACTGACCCCCTGCGGCTGGGCCATTTGGAGATAACTGGGCCAAATGAACCTGCTGGGTTTGATGACCACCCATGTGATGCATCTGCTGAGAGTGGGAGAAAAATGGAGTCGGCTGTTGTGATCCTCTGTTGAAGGAATTGCCATTGACATTTTGGATTTGACCTGTTGCTATCTTAAGCCGCTGTACTTCTTCTCGCAGTGCCTCATTCAGAGCTGTAGAAGCAACAATAATGATAAAGAAACAAGAAAATTATGAAAATTGCATTGCACTATTGTCCAGTCCTGGAAAAACAATGGATTCCATTATTTGTTTGTTTGTTTGTTCTATGATTCTTGAGCGTAGAATGTCACAAAACAAGATGGCAACATGCAGTGCTCCCCTACGCAAATACCTAATTACAGGTATGATATCTTTTCTGATTCTGCAATTCTCCCTTGCTGGTTATATGTGTGCATTACTAGGTTCAATCAGCAAAATGATGCTTTGTTGAGTTCGAAGCAAGGTGGTATAGAAGATACCTAATTCTAATTTGAACAGCAACAAGTTGTGATTATAACAATAAGATTAAAGAAAAGAAGAATGGAGATGTAAGATGAAGAATAGGAAAAGAGGTGGGAGGGAAAATTTGTGTATCATAAAATTCCTAAGGTATGTTTGTTTGTGCACATTTACACATAATATAAGTAAATAAAGTGTGAAAACGGTATGTTAATGGGGCTATTTTCATATGAAAATTTTCACACCTGCAAAGGTGTGAAACATTTATGCAACTCCTTGCCAGGAGTAGCACCAGTACAATTTCCACCGATACACGTTGCGGTATCAAACCCCATCATCACCCTTTATTTTTTGCAATTTTTGTGGGCTCCAAATTTCTAACCCAAACCATTCAAATATTTTATTGACTCATTAAACAGAAAACATTTAGTTTCATGTCTTAAATCTTCATGTATTTTGAGATTATGGGCTATATTAAGTTTTCCCATAAGGGATCAAAACCATTCAACATTTACTCACGTGAAAATGGTGTTACCAAACAAACATGGTAATGTGTTTCACATGTAGATATTACATACGTAAAATTCACATATGTAAATCTCATTTTCATATCCCATGAATAAAAGACAACTGAACCCTAATCTCCTCTTGTATCACTTTATTAACTTTTTTTTGAATCAAAACTAGCACCCCCAAATGTCAATAAGTTCTATAAATATAACTATATATATATATATATATGTCTAAAAAGTGCCTGCTTATTTCTCTAAATGCCCCCTCGAGCTGGAGGATATCTATATTGTCCAGGTGGCAGCAGATAGGCTGGAATTGTTGGCAAACTAGTTCATCTGGTTAAGCAGGTTGAAAGTAGATCTCCAAACTTTTGATAATACATCTTAGTTTCATCTCATGCCTTGATGTGTTTTTTACCCTCTTGATAAGCTGGGCTTGAACAAACATGAACTGCAGCCCTAATATCACAATGAAGTTAATAGAATTGATAGACCTGGAGAAATATATAAAAAGAAAAAGAAAAATTGGGAACAAACAGATCATGGGTCCTGATCAATTTATAAGGCTGAAAAATCCAGTCAATAGTACAATTACGGCCTAATTACAGTTATCAAGATGATTGAGATTACAATGAATAAAAATCTGCTATCTGAGTTATGCTAATATCCCTAACATTAGTATAATTGACAGTTTCCAAAAAGGCTTCATATACACTCGAGGGATCCCTATCTCTTAGCTGCGGTCCCTATCTTTAAACCAACCTTGTGAACACGTTTGGTCATAGCTTTGGTGAAGAGATCAGCCAGCTGAAGGTGGGAAGAAACATGTGGAAGATGGATGGCTCCAGACATGACAAGCTGGTGAATAAAATGGCAATCAACCTTGATATGCTTAGTTCCCTCATAAAAAACCTGATCTGTAGCTATCTGTATTGCACTTGTATTGTCGGCATAGAGCGGAGTAGGACTAATAGGGTAGAACCTCAAGTTCACAAAGAAGATGCGTAGCTAGATCACTTCACCACTCACGGTAGACATGAAGCAGTACTCCACTTCAACAGAAAATTTTAAAATAGTCGTTTGTTTTTTACACTTCCAGGAAATCAGTGACTTACCAAGGAACATACACCATCGTGTGGTGAATTGGTGACCACTGGGAGTTGGGACACTCATGACCCAACCCAATCTGCATTACAATAAGCACTAAGAAACAGCGAAGACATAGAAGGGTAAAAGAGAACCCAGTCAAGAGTTCCTTGCATATGGCATGGTATCTGATGAACTGACTAATAACTTGAACCGCATGAGAGATGTGTTTGGTCATGTCATTGGGAGATAAAGCAGACTCCCATCAAGTCAATGATAAAAAACAATCAAGCAAAGGGATACCTTCCTGTTTTTAATTACAGGAGTGAGAGAGCTAGAGGCACGTTGTTCACGATCATTGAGTCCTTCTCATTCCACAGAGTGAGAAATCCGCTGAAGTACTCTTCGACTATGTTGTCACCCGGACAGTACTTGGCTAGTTCTGTATCTAAATAGAATTCCCTAGCTTTATTTGTCTGATGATATAGCTTATGCAAGTGGTTCCACATATTAGAGGCTTTGGAGAAAGATTGAAGTGAGAGAGCAATGGAGGACTCAATTGAAATCAAGATCCACATAACTACCTTGGAGTTATTTTGACTCCAAGTAGCCAATGATTTGCCTTCAGTAGGCTTTGCAGTGGCCCCATTTAGGTGCCTGACAAGTCTTTCCACTTACACAAAAATGCTTGAGATGGAAGGACCGGCCCATGTAATTTCCATTAAATATGATGGGAATTATATCACTTTTCTCCATTGAAATAGATAATAGGATTCCAGTTATGTAGACAAATCAATCAACCGGAGAAAAAATTACGAGTGCCGGATTTATGTAGAAAAAAAATTTTGACCAGAAAAAAAAAATCCAAGGGCTGGACGACCCATAATTTTGTTAATGGAATGCAAATTCATCACGTAAAATCTCTCCAAATTTCAAATCCTTCTTCCAGGTTAGGAAGCTTATGTATTTATGCAGCTTATATTCAATTATGTATTAATCGGAAGATTCAACAGTGATTATGAAAAAAGTCTTCAAGAAACTGTCAACCAAGAGAGGGTGTAAAAAAATAAAAAAATAAGACCTGGAGGTGTTGAAAAGTTCCAGAGAAATATTGACAAATATCAAATTTATAGGACGGCTGATGCTGGAAATTTCTGCCAGCACCTGATCTCAATTGGTGAGACTGAGGCCCACAAAACGGACTGAACCAGATGAGCCTTTCAAATACAGGTGATGGAAGGAAAGACAGCAAGAGGTTCAAATATCTCCTATCCTTTAAAAGCTGAGCCCGAGCAATCTCTGATTAGAGGTTCTCTTAGAATACTTCCTTGAATCGATGATCAAGCAATTGATCAGTCGACTAGATAGAACTCAGTTCTCTTATGGAGAGAAGAAAGACATGAAGATCTCTACAAGAACCAGCTCCTCATTTGCACAGCAAACTTTCTCATCATGCAATTCAATGTGATTTTCTTGGTTATGGGGATACTCAGAAAGGTTGCATCTGTCATAATCCTGTTTCAAAAAGGATTTATGTTTCTCTTAATGTAGTCTTCATTGAATACATTCCTTACTTTCTTCCTGCCAAATCTTCATCTAAATCTCTTTCATTCATGCCTATATTCTCTCCAATATTGATGCCTCCATTGCCTAAAAAATTTTTGCAGGGAAATGTTTATCGAAGAAAAGAAACAACCAACTTAAGTAACCCATTCCTAAGGAAGACTCCATAGTGATCCCTCTTCATCATTCCACATGGGTCTTAAGCACCAGACCAATATTCTTTTTTATTGGAGTTGCTTAAAGTTTAGGTGCAAAACCGGTGGATTTGCCAATGAAACAAAATCAGGGTTTGCATTATGAAAGTGGAGAGTTCATACATTATCTATGTGCATATCAGAGATTGGTTAAAAAATAACTTGGCCAGCATATCACATGTTGTATGTGTTGTGAGTATGTTTATGCATGCCACAAGGTCTAAACATCTAGCTGCAGTTCACAGGATATTGAGAGATTCAAAAGGAGCACCAAGGAAAGATATTTTATACACTTGTCATGGACATCTGAAGATGGAAGCATGCATGGATGATGACTTGACAGTCTCCAAGACAGATATTAGATCGACTATGGATACCACACGCTTGGTGGTGGTAATCTGGTTTCTTCAAAGAACAAGAAACAACCTGTTGTTGCTCAATTAAGTTTTGAAGCTGGATATCAAGCTATGACTCATGGAAGTTGGGAGTATTTATGGCTAAAGATTTGGTCACCTGACTTGGGCCCCTAAGAAAAAAGGAACAATGGTCTTTCACTGCGATACTATGTCAGTTATAAATCATGCCAAAAATCCAGTCTATCATGAGCAAACAAAACACATTGGAGTTGATTCATCATTAATGATCAGCTTGCAATTTATCATGAAAGCAGTGGCTAGGAAACAACAAAGTGAAGTTCTATCCAAGCTGGCATAGTAAGCATATATGAACCAGGTTGAGGAAGAGTGTCAGAAATTAGTTCCAGAATGTTAGAATTTAGATTCAAGTGGTTTTCATCACCATCCTCATCAAAGCCTGTCCCAACTAGGTTGGAATTGACATAAATTCTATTTCACCATTCCAATCTATCCTCGGCCAAATCCTCAGATAGGTTGCTCTTCTTCAAATCTTCCTTACTACTTCCATCCATGTCCTCTTCGGCCTACTCCTTTCGCTTGGTGGGCCATTAACATGCATAGAAAAAAACTTTCCTCAACGGTTTTATGTAATTTCTATATTTCAGGCATTTTTTTTTTTTTGTTGCAAATGTAGGAAATTATACGAGGTCTTCTATAAATTCTGAAATTTTGTATTTTTTAAAATATATGAGGATGTTGGACATCCAATTCTAAAAGGGACAATCAGAAATCCCTTTCTCCTTTCTCACTTTCATGCTCTTTTTCTATTTTAATCTTATTTTTCAAGTATTTTTGGTTTTTTATAGAAAACCAGATATAGTCTTGATTTCAACGCTTCAATTACTATCACAGTGTTGAATCCTGGTGTTGATATAAATTGTTATGTCGTATACTAATAGCTCAAGCTTTTGGTGTTTCTGGTTATTAACATGGTATTAAAGCCAAAGGTCACGAGTTCGAAATCCTTAGGAGGCATGTTACCTCCATCTGTCTATTTTGTCTGTCTATTGGGTTTCGAATTTGAACGACTTCCCATTCAAGGGGGGTGTTGATAACCTCGGAACTAGATAGTGCCACAACTGGCTGCTTCTTGCTTCCGTGTAACTAAATTTTAGGTGACAAGTACAGTATCATGTAGTTGACCTTCTATCCATTTTACCGATTCAGCATTTATGCAAGGCTTCCATGTTCAAATGAAAATGACATGAGTACAAGGTACCTTGTCCTGGAGCAACTTTATGACCTTCAGAATTCTGTAAACTGCTGCCAAATGCTCAATCCTTGGAGACCATGCACAAACCGACTTACAATGCTAGCATATGATATGTCTAGTCAAGTTACAGTCAGATAGATCAACTTTCCAACTTGCCTCTGTTATCCATGTGGATCATGTAACGACTTGCCACTCATAGAATGCATGCCATAATTTTGTTCAATTGGAGTATCTATTGTCTTTGCACCCAACCTTCTTGTTTCTTCGAGGTCCAATAAATATTTCCACTGTGAAATTACAACACTTTCTTGGAGCCTGCAACTTCAATCCCTAACAAATATTTTAATTATCCAAGGACCTTTATTTCAAACTTCTTCCTAAGGTATGCCTTCAGATCCTTGATTTCTGCTTCATCAATCTTGGAGACTACAATATCATCCACATAGACAATGAGAATGGTAACATAATACTTCATCTCCTTACAAACACCGTGTGATTTGCATGACACCTTTTATAACCATATCACACCATTGTTAGACTAAACCTGTCAAGCATTTGGTGATATGTTTCAACCCATATAATGCTTTCTTTAGTCTGCACATTTTTCTTTCTTGTTGGAGGTCTCAATTGTAGACTGGTGATCTCTTTCTTTAAATTCCGCTCCTCCACTTCAATGGATTACTACTCTTGAGTAATTGTCTCATTGGTTTTTTGAGTCAACTAAATAAGCTAAAGCATTACAAGAAGGTGTCCCATAAGGTCTCAACATGTCTCTCGAGTGATGCTTGGACCTACCACAGTGTGTGTGTGGGCAGTAAAGTTTATCTCGATTAATAACAAACCATCCACCAGGGCCTCGTTCACTACCTCCTAGGTGGCCACCTTAAAAACCAACAGGGCCATGAATGCTGCCTCCACTATCTGTATTGTTATGTTATTGCATAGTAACAACCTGGACGAGGTTGAGAAGAGTTTGTAGATGACATAACTCTTCTGCAATTCTCCATACCTTGAAGCAGTGCATATACGATTCTCAAAGGGGTCTTGACTGACATCCTATGCAATCACAACATCAAATTCTAGGTTAACACCACCCAGTAAATCAAAGATAGTTGTTCTTCGAGTTCCTTTGATTGTTTTTTGACTTTCTTTGCTTTTTCCTTTTGCACAGCATTGTCTTGGACCTCAGTATAAAGCCAACTCACACCACATACTTCTACATTTTGCATAATAATTCCCGATTGACAAATCCCCTTATTTGAAGGCTACAATCTCTTTGGTCAACTCAAGGATTCTAGCATTGTTGTCTTTATGGGCAGAAGCTTAATGTGAAGAAATTATAAAGGATCTACATTTGCATGACTTCAGTCAAAGAGAAGAGGTCTCTATTTATACACAAGAAGTGAATAAGATAAAGAAGTCAAAATTCAAAAACCGCGATTGTTAACCAAAAATAAAAAAAAAAGATCCAAACCCTTGATTTCTCTTCATCCCTCACATGATCATCATCTTTTGCTAGTGATCACCATCTGTCTTGTGAAGTCTATCATTGCCGTGCTTTTTCCTTTTTTTTTGGGGTGGAGTCCTGCTGTGCCGGTGGCCCCTAGATCAGATCTATCATGATTCTTCCAATAGCATATATTATACAGCTCCATGAAAATAATGAGATTGTAAGGCTTAGATAAATGCGTGGACTAGGGAAGGTGCTTGATTCTCTTTTTATTTAAAAAATATTACAGAAGCACAAGGGATAGGACCATGACCAGCCTAATTGCAAGATCACAGCCCTATAATTTATATTATTGAACTTTTAAAAAATCTAAAAAAACCCTATTGTATATAATATTTAGCTGCTGTCTCACAACAAGAACAACTGGTATATCACGTGATCCCAAGTTTCCCAAGTCCATTATTCCTGTAAAGAATACTTTCAATATTTACAGCTAGCACCACATATATCCAGTCCTCTACACAGAAAGCACCCAGTCATTTCAATGCATCCGGTGGCTGCAAGGAGACTATCCTATTTGATATAAATTTCGCTGTAGTTTTTTTTTTCTAACAACAAATTCTTCTCAACAAAGGGTGTATTTTGATGCAAGAAAATTACATTATGAGTTACAGTTACATTGCATGAATAAGGTTTACATCCCTCTGCACATTTGGATGGATAGGAAAAGAACTGCCACAGTAGTGGGCCTTTTTCCACCTTTCTTGCCATGAATCACCAATTCCCAGATCAATTCTGACAGGAAAGAAACAAACTGGGTTGGAAAACGGTAGGATTTTGAGGCCCAGCCGAAAAAAAAATTTGTGTTTATAAACAAAAAGTTGTGATTTCCAGAAACAGTCTAAAGAAACATTGTTAAAATTGCTCTAGGGGTTTTTAACATCTCAATTGGAGATCTTCAAAAGTCTGGGTTTTCTCAGGATAATATCAGGAGAATTCTGTCAAAAATAAAATCGTTAAAGAAATAAATATAAGAAAATAAGTTCAAAAATATAATAAGAAGAGCAAGAAAATAAAGATTCTTGGTTGGGCTCACGAAAATATCACAGTAGTGAAATTTTGAGTGGTGTTTTGTAAACATCACTATATTTTTTGTTTAACCAGTTTCATTATCTTCTAGCAAAAATAATTTTAAAAATTTATCTTTTATCAAAAATATCACAATATTTTCAAAATACTGCATTATTGCAACAATAAAGTTTATACATTTAAAAAAAACAAAAAAAAAAAAGTCAAGTCTCCTTATATAAAGGGCATGAGAACTGCTTGCCAAAAAAAGGCATGACAACTAAAAATATAATATGTCACCAATGATTTTGGACTGGGTAAGCATCTTGGATCCCATTTTCAAATATAATCTATTCTTTCACATAAATTGTAAGGCATGACTTACAGGCTTCAGCCCAGTTATCAACCACCTTTTCATGATAAAATTAAGAATTCTGAAAAAATCTTAAAGACATTTTATGTAAGCTGCGAACAAAATTATTATCTACAATCCTAACCAGGAAACCCACCTCCCAAAAGAAAGTTGCTGTAACCAAAAACTTGAGTCTTGTTGAATATCTAGTCATTGATTACTACCTCTCCCTAGGTTTGGAGTATCAGATCTCCAATGAAAAGAAAGATAAGCAAGTAACTCTTGCTATAGAATATCAGATAGATTCTATCACAAGAAAACATACCATCACGAAGATGTGCTTGTTGCTCCATTGCCTGCAATCGCAATTTGAGCTCTTTGTTCTCTGTAGTCAAACCAGTAGTGTCTCTCTGTAATTTTGAAAAAAAAAATCTAATTAATACACACAATGTATTTAGATGTGGCATACATTAGACACTTCAAATAGCCAGCAACCATCCTAGTTCATAGCTCATTTGTGTACCTATTAGCAGCTCTTACAGATATTTTAAATTTTACCATATTCGGAAAAAGGACAAACAAATCTAGCAAGATGCACATATAGACACACCAGTCATAAAATTATTGTTTTACAGAATAAATAAATAAATAATAAAAAGGCAACTTTTATGAAGTTGATTTAATATTTTCGAAAATGTTAAAATGAGACCAATAGTCCAAGGTAAGTTGTATTATTTTATCTTTTCGATTACTACACAGATGTATTTTAACCAAAGGAATAATTACTTCATATTAGTAGGACAAGAGTGGTAACACTAATTACTAATACCAAATGAGATACAGTGTCTGGTATATATAACAAGAAGGTGTAGTCATATACAGAACCACATTCGACAAAAGATTGGAACGTAAAACCTTTCTACATCTCATAAAGTTTTCTTAATTTCTACTCTCTTTTTTTATCAGTAACATAAATCAAACCACTGTGCCATGGGCTGGTGGCATTCTGATCTGGAAAAGATGGAATGCAAAAGAGGGAATAGTTACAAGAATTAGAAAAGGAAGGAAAAATAATAGAAACATATGTATATCATTTAACATTAAGTACAATACAATTAGTTACCTCTATGTATCAAAAATGTCAAGAAAGTCACAAATTAAACAAAATGATCGATAAACAACAAGCAGTTAAGCACATACAAAAATGACTAATCACATTCATACCTATGTTTTCTCTTTTAAGCCCTCCCATTCAACTGGGAGAGTTAACAAATGCTTATACCCTATGAAACCTGAATACTTCTACATTCCCATGGTATCATGTTGGACATTCCCATGGTATCATGTTGGACCGATATGACACTCATGTTGATATCGGCACTCAATACTGCACTGATACTTCTAGAGTACAACTTCAATATATCCCACTTGCTATATCCATTATTTCACATGGTTATTTTAATTTCCCTACTTCTCAAAATAAAAAAATGTTACAAAGGAATGCGAACAATGATAATTCATCAATTCAGAAATGTTCTAAAGAAACATTGGGAAGCAGTATCGAAATATGTGTCCTAGATTTTTAAAACTGCAAAGTCATATCACCGATCCCCATATCCATACTTGGGCACCATATCTTATGCCCCATTTTCCTTTTTATCGATGCAAGGGTAAAAATTTGAAAAGTAAAAATTAAATGTCAAAATAAAAAAGTAGACTGGAACAGCTGTTCTGGTTATAGGATAGATGACGCAACGTGGGTAAGGGAAGAGTAGGCAGGAGCTACTCTCCAAGCCAAAGCTTAGGGATAGGGATCCAAACAGTCTTGGTCTCACACCACAAACACAACCGAGGGAGAAAAAAAATCAAGGGAGAAATTTTATTATTAATGAACTAATGAATGAGACTATGCGAGGAATTCATCTCTTTATAAAAACTCCATAACCTAATTCTAATTTAAAAACAATTCTAACTAAAATAAAAGCCTAAAGCAATTAAAATTCTCTACAATAAGACTTTCTAAATATTCTCATGTCAATCCCTAAAACTCAGCTACTATTAGAAAATGGGAAAAATACTGCACGATGCATGATCTGGATGTCTCCTTTGACTAATGGGATTGAGCCTCTGGGTGAAAACTTTTGGGACTGGGCTGGGCCCAATGGACTGGCAGACCTCCAGTCTGGCCTGTGTCAATAGACCAGAATGGCAGGAACAAGCTGAAATTTTTGTTCCCACTAATTAGATATGATCAGTCCTAGGGTTGTGCCTCCATTGATCCGACTTCCAGGGATAGCCAGCACAGCTGATGCCTGCAAACAAAAGTCATTTTTCCTTTGTTTTAAGGATTATCAAGTGACTTTGTTTGATACTCTTCATCACATCATGTATGGAATCATGCAAATTGGATTCCAGCATTTGAGAAGGTTTTACATCATGTACATCTTTATGAAACATCCCATGAAGACTTCCTAGCACAACTTTTTTCTCAACATCACCCAAGGAATGTGAGGTCATGGTACGTACTCATTTTTTGGAGATAGGCATTTTCAAGCAATGCCATGGTCCCTCATTATAAGATGGTATACGCTTTTCAGACTCTCTGATGAAAACATTCCAATCTTTCCAGCTGGAATGAACAAGAATTTCCAAGCAATGCCATGGTCCCACAAATATAAGGCCATTTCAGGTAGAATGGAACAGAGTTGACAACTATAACTGGAATACGACCTATATTTTTGCCACATGTGATACAGATAGCATACATATATATTTTGTTGTGTCTAAATGTCATGGTTTTTGTGGCACCCACAACTCCCAACTACAGTCCAGAGACGGTGAACAGCAATGAAACAGGTAATAGAGGACTGCCAGACAGGTTCTTATATTCCCAAAACAAAACAAAACAAAATTGAAACAAATTAAAATAAAATCCTACTAGTACATAATAAAGTAATTCAAGATTACATGAATAGTTCTAAACTTTACACTATGATACCCGGATACTTGTGTAAGCCCAACGTATCCGTATCGGAACAATATGACACTTGTATTGATACCTGATACTGCACCTATATATATAAGGAACAAGTTTAGCATATCCTACTTATAAAGTCCTTTATTTCATATAGTTCTTTTAATCTTTTTACTTTTCACCATTAAAAAAAAAGCAGCTAGAAAGGGACGAAAACAATGATAATTTCATTGATTCAAAAGTGATTTAAAGAAAAATTAGGACACCCGTATCCGTATCCGTGTCCTAGCTTTTCAAAAGTGAGGAGTCGTATTCTTGATCCCTATATCAGTGTCAGTATCCATATATGTATCTAGGCATCATAGACTTTACATACTAATAGAACTGCTTCAAATTCCATACCTGTAGCAGTGTCAGCTGTGCCGAGAGAGTAGTCGCCTCTGTTTGAAGAGTCTGCACCTTCCTCTCCAGCTCACTAGTGTATCGAATCTTCCTTTCTTTCGACCGTGCAGCTGACTGCCTATTTGCTAGAATCCTATTTGAAATAAATATAAATAAATAAACAAAGTCAACAACCACAGTTCATGTGCACTAAAAGACTAAAAGCAAAATGTATAAACATCAAGCACTCATCCAAGTCTGCAATGCTGCATTTAGATGTATCTGAATTGAAATCACCAAGTACTTTAAATGGAAGAAGCATGAACATGGAATGAAAATTTATCCAGCACCGAATCAACTAGATCCCGATCATAACTGTATAAGTTTCCAACCGGAATAATAAAATAGTTCTGACTTGGTCATGCAAGGGCAGCATGGGCCGGTATGAGACCGGCACAAAGTGAACTGTGAATCAAGTAAAAACATTTACAAAGATTTTTTTTTTTTACTTTTTCAGTTCAATTTGGAAGTGAAAGGAGCCCGGTAATTCACAACAACCATAGACAGGAAGTTCTTTGGATGGAGTAAAGAAACCATTAAGCTTCTAGCAGTCATTCTCCACTAACTGATGGCGAAAGTAATGGGTAGTGCTGATGGAGTTTCCCATGACAACGAGAACCAAGGCTTTGATCATCTTGATGAAGAATTATCATCACCCCCAGGTCATTAGGGAAGAATTTATGCAACCTTTGAAGATGAAAAGGAGTATCTAGACCAGTATCCATATCCACTGGTTTACAAGAGAGGAAAAATTTATGGCCACTATAATAATGCTCAATATAATGGACCACATGGACACAAATCCAAATCCTTATGCTCAGAATGCCAATGAATCCAGAGGAGTTAATGAATAATTTGACATCTATGATCTGTTGGTTCCCCAAATTTTCCAACAAGGAGAAGAAGTCATGATAAAGATGATGAAAATAGATTTAAGAGCTCAAATCTCAATGTGGTATAGACAATTGGTTGACCCCATGGCCTCATCCCTCAGCTAAATATTGTGTTTTGAGGTTTGCTATTTTAATACTAATGTCAACCATCAAGTGAAGTTATGAATAATTCTGTTTTATAGGTCATGTGGCACTGTTTCTGTGTTAAGTAATCTTTAACTATGAAGTGATAAATATTGTGTCAGCATTAAAAAGAAATTAAACAAAAACTAGAGTCACTATGTTTACTCGTTTTTAGCTCTTTTTTCCCATTATTTCTTATTTTATTTTTTTTTTAATGTTTGTGTTTTTTAAGACTGGCACAGTGACACGGCACAGACCCACCACTTTAGCACAACCAGCATCAGCTCATCCTGGGACTAGCACTGGACTTCTATAGTTTTATTTCCTTGATCATGCCCCATTTAACTGCCCCTATGTCTTCAAGATGGCACAAGCAAACTACATTTAATTCAAAAAACTACAGGATCCTGAGATTTAGGATATATACAACTCTTCAGTCGTCAATTCCACAAACATAGGACCTAGATTTCAAAGATCTCAAAGGATGAAAAGGTGCAGCCCACCTTAGATGAGATACACCAAAAACGCAAAGACCGGAAAATCGAAGACCTTTTATTGTAGTTCTGTACTAAGTAGTTTTCTTTCTTTACTTTTGTAGGGATACATGTGACTATCTGTAATTTCCTGTTCATCTTTTATATACAAATTGTTTCTGAGAAAAAAAAAGAGAGAGAGAGAGAGACATTACTTTTCTCACTGAAATATGGATACGCATCTTTTTAGCAATCAATTTGTAGGTTTCCAATAAAAGCGTCATGACTCCTACACATTAGCATTAAATCTTTTTTTGATCTTTTGGAACCATTTTTTTTTTTTTTTTTCTCATGGGAAGTACTACAGCCATGGGTGGTCAATGTCCAAGTGAAAAGTGGCACCGTTAAATTTCATTTTCATTTTTTTTTTTTTTCAGCGTGTAAAATCTAAATGAAGGGTGGCACCATTAGATTTTACTTTCGTGTTTTATTTAATAATGGCCTACCTTCTCATAACAAATAATGTCTAACTGACATGACATTGGATTGCTGGATGGATTATTCAATTACCTTTGTCACATTTACTAAAGTTAAGTTGCGACCTTGTTTCCAATAAGGTGTTAGCCTGTTAGGTATTGACAGGTGTTAAGGATATTTTGCCATATTCTCTTTACTCATGTCTAAAGGGTCATGATTAGAAATCAAATTCTAATTTGATGTTAAGGATTTGTGGAAACATACATGAGGAGCTCCAAGGTACTGAAATGAGGACCAGCAGTTAGAATAGCAAGCAGAACTACATTGGTATGGTTATTGTAACATACCAATTAGAAGTTTGTAATTACGGAAGATGATTTATTAATTAGTTGTAATTGGACCCAATTAAGGGAGAAGTGATTTATTTTACAAAGAAAAATGTGTTGTCTCTCACATTGAGGTCATGCAAATCCAATCTCTCATTTATTCCCTGATTTGTGCTCTTGTTACATGGTATCAGAGGCCACAAAAACAAGTATTGTGGCTTAAATGTGGTCCACTATTTATAGTCACTGTTAAAGGGACCTGAGAGATTGAATCATGTGAAGCAAGAGGAATTCCTACATCTCCAGTTCACCTCGACTGAAACCCACATTCTAGACTTCATTCTATACTCTCTGTAGTCTGTTGAGTTTCTCTTCTACAGTAGACTGAAAAATCAGCAACTTCAGTTCCTTCTTACAGATCTGCAAGAAGAATTTCTCCTGTAGAATCTAATATAACAGGTTCTGATCAAAATCAGAAGCATGGATCCCATATCAGAGAATTGTGTCCTCCAGTTGATCTACATGGATGACATTGTTATTACCACAATGATACGGAAGAGGTAGAGAGGTTAAAGAAACATCCACATTACAAATTTGAAATCAAAGACCTCTGCGAATTAAGGTATTTTCTTCTAATAGAATTCGCAAGTCAAAGAAAGGCATTGTGATATATATGTCAGCAAAAATATACTCTTGACCTACTGGAAGAAACAGAAATTTTGAGAACAAAGCATGTAGATACTCCAATTGAGTAGAATAATGGTGTTAGGAGTTGGATGCAGAGAGTTACTTCATGACATCAAATTATACCAAAGACTAGTTGAGCAGTTATTGTTCTTAACCATAACTTGTCCACAGTCCACATATAGCTTATATTTAAGTATTGTCAATCAGTTCATGCACACTCCGATTGTATATGAGACTTTGAAGTTTGAAGTATCTCAAGAAATCACGAGGGCAAGGGATTTTGTACTCTAGACATGGTCATTTACTAGTAGAAGCCTATAATGATGCAGATTGGGTAGGTTCAAAAATAGATAGAAGATCAACAACCAGATATTGCACCATGCTAGGCGAAAATTTAATATCATAGAAAACCAAGAACTACCAATCCATGTTTAGATCCAGTTCTAAAGCTGATTATCAAGCAACTGACAGCTTGGAACTTGTGAATTATGGCGGCTGCAGATTTTGCTAAATGGGTTGGGATTCATTTATAAAGGCCTTATGGTGTCATATTTTGATAGCTCTTTAGCACAGCAGATTTCAAAAAATAATAATAATAATAATAATAATAATAAATACCAGATTTTCATGAATGTACAAAATATTTTGAAGTTGATGTCCATTTTGTCAGAGAAAATATTGAAAGCAAAGATATCAGAGTGAAGTATGTTCGCACAGATAACTAATTGGCAAAACTCTTTATTTGTCAAAGGACACAACTGTCTCTTCATGTAGAATGAAAGCTGGGGCCTTGGAGGGGTTTCTAGTTTTTCTTTTCTTTTCCTCTCCTTTTACTTTTGTATGTTTTCTTTTCTTTGGATGGGGCTTAGAAAGCTGTTTCTTCTTGTGGGGTTTGGACTTTGGAGGGGTTTCTAGTGTTTTTCTTAGGTATGAATTGCAGTGAAGTAATATATATAGGGTATTTAAAGAAGATATATATTCCAACATAGATATTTTTATCCAAAACTAAAGAAGTCCTTCCGAAAAAAGTACTAGACAATCCACTACTTCTAGAGGCTTTTTCTCAAATTCTAATTTAATTAGAAATCTAACCCAAAGGTTTGCCTACCAAACACTCTAAAATATAAATAAACTCTAAAATTCTAAATAAGCTCTAACCACAAACACCCCCCAAATTCCATTATCAGCAACTTGAGGCACAGTAAAAAAAAAAAAAAACAGTATCCAAGCATGTGAGATCTTCACTTTCTGCAAACTCCAACCAAACTCAAAGTGGAAATCTATCTTGTCCACAGTGTCAAACCCAGTCACCTTTTGGAAGGTACCCCAAAAGAATCAAAGAAAGCATTCAAAAGGTACGTATGATTCACTTTCCCTATCAAATCAAAAGCAGACCCATGAAACAGAGATACTTGAAAAACCATTCAATTAAATATGATCAAACTCAGATATCAAAATTCATCAGAACAGCCCAAAAACTTAAAGAGAGCAAAGTCACAAACCTCTTAGCTCTCTTGGGATCAATAAGAGCCAGCTCCGCAAGCTTATCAGGGGCCATCGCCTTCTTGGAATAATCCGACGACAAGGTATCCGCTTCAAAGGAGGACGTTGACCCATCCATGGAGTTGCTGTGCCTGTGCACGCCCCTCTCCTGAACCCCCCTCCCACCACCACCGCCGCCCGGCTTCTCGCTCTGCCCATCATTACCCAGAGGCTGAAGCCCCAAGCTTTCAAAGAAAGCGGCATCCACAGACAAGCTCCTGAAATGGCTACTGTTGTTTCCAGAAACTCTACCCTTGGACGCATCTCCGCCGTTGGATTCGCCCAATTTCGCGGAGGAATCAACCGGAGCCGGGAAGGAGGCCGAATCGGTGTCCTGAGGGAACATCTGAATGTCGGGTAGTGAGAAATCGGCGTCGGCATCGAAGAGGATTTCGTCGTCGGATGGGAGGCGGAAGAAGGTCTCCGACTGAGCTCGGCGGTGGGAGCCCCGTCGTGGCGTGTCGGGCATCTGATCGATGTCGTTTCGGCCGAGGTATCGGCCGAAACAGAGCTTGCTGGGATCAGTGTCTGGGAGATGGGCTGCTTCCATTGCTCTGTTTTCTCTCTTGGGCTGTAGAGAGAGGGAGTGAGAGAGAGACAGAAAGAAATGGGAATTTGGGTGGATTTTCTTAAGATATGACTCCAAGTGTTAGGTGGTGTTGTTTGAAAACGACTGCATCGGATTGAATTTGAGAGAGAATAAATCGGCAGGAGAGAGAGAGAGAGTGATGAATGATGTATCTCTCAAGCTGATAGTATCTCTCAACCCGAAGAAGTTGTGTTACTTGTGTAGTATGTTGCTGTAGAGATACTCGAACTGCTGCTGGACCTCAGATAATTGGTCCGACTGAAGATGGCTGGGTCTACTGCAACACCCATGTATACAGCACCAAAAAGTCCGATCCCTGGAAGAGTGTAACTTAGACAAGGGAGCCATATGTTGAATTTAAAACCGACCAAAATAAATGCCAATCAACTTTACGTGAATTCGAGTTTTTTTCAACATTAAATTCACTGTTTAATTAAAAACAAGTTAATGTATTTGTATAAGATTGTGTTAAGCATGTTTGTTTATATCAAATGTTCAATTCAATGGTGGAATAATTTTTTATTGATGTAAATTTTAATGATGGCTCTGATATCTTATATATCTCAAAAGTGTTTGATTTTAGCGGTTCGAAATTTAATAAATGAGACCTGTTGTAGAGTTTCACTTCTTTTAACGTAAGATTTCTCCAAGTTAAAGTAGGAGAGAATTCAAGTCACTTTGGGGTAGTATATGTTGTCACATATGGAGTGAAGTGGAGGAGAAGTATGTTGAAGTTAAAATTGAAATACTTCACTCTATTTTGATGCTTATTTTCAAGTTAAGATTTGGAGTGGAATCCACTTTTTTTCAATAAAATAAAAGTATTTAGAGTTGAAGTAAAGTGGAGTATATGTAGCTCACAACATTACTTTATCTATTGGACCAACTCATCCAAATAGGGTTAAATTGAAATTTTAGACTCTTATGGCCCATTTTACTTCAATCTACTCTATTTATTTTGTCTATCCAAACATGCCTCAAATGAAAAGAATGCAGATGGAAGAGCAGCCTTATGAAATAAGGGAAAGGGAAAAAATGAAAATGAGAAGCAGCCCACCAAATTATTTTAGTCTTGAAAATTAATTGCATCTTAATCACAGATATTATTGAATTTCAATCCAACTGTAATTGAAGGTATGAGCGTACGTACAATTGGTACTGATGTATATTATGTTTCAGCACGACAAGAGAATCAACAATAACTGCTGCAATGATCAAAGGTGGGCTCAAACAGGCTCCATAGAGTAGGAGAACGTTCTCCTACGAGAGAACTTAAGATCCAAGCCGTGTATAGAAGATTGAGTTGTCGAGTATCCAATTATTAAGTGGATGGTCAGAATAAAAAATATGCTTGTCATTCATTTGAAGAGGAAAATAAAGTATCTTTTGTTTAGAATTGTCATGTTCTGACTTTACGACAAAAAGGATTGATCCACTCTGAACAAAGCTTAGCACTAAATGGATCTAAACATGTGTGATGTAAAAGGCATAAGAAAATATACTAGCACTAAATGGATCTAAACATGTGTGATGTAAAAGGCATAAGAAAATATACTGGGGATCAGCCAAAGTGTCCATTCAATCTTTTCTTTCTCCTCCTTACATCGTGCAGTGTGTAATGCAAAACTGAGTCTGAGTGGCAAACGAGAGCTGTTGGGAGGAATCAAATTATGAAGGTGTTGACTATAAAAATGTTTGCTATGACGGTCAGTGACGAAAATAGAGGATATCAGATCAGATAATACATGGTTTGCAATGAACATAGAGAGGGGCGTTTAAACTTTAGACACGTCCACTCAAATTTCATTCTTGTGAGCAGTGTCGGCATGTGATATCCTTTTTAAACTCTCCTGTGAGACCATGCTAATCATAAAAGAGGTTGAAGATGAGAATATCTTATTGAGATTTAGGTATAGGTATGCAAAATAACAACCAAATGATAGTATTTTGTCTTTCTCTTTTCTTTTCTTTGGATGGATAACAGTCCAGTATCCAATAAGTATCAATCCAGAACCTTTAAGTCGATAGGTGGAAGACTCAAAATGGGGGGGGGACAGTTCAGTATGTATCAATTTAGAAGTTTAAGTTGATAAGTGGAAGACCCAAATGGGGGTTGATTTCACTAGTAAAGCGAAAAAAGGTTAAAAGATTATCCCAACAATCTAGTATGTATTAATCCAGAAACTTAAATTGATAGGTGGAAGATCCAAACAGGTATATGAAATCTGCAGGATTTGAATGATATGGGATGAAGGACTTTCCAACGAATGCCACCCGCGTATATGGCTACGTAAACTAGTCTAATTAAGGATCCCACTTGGGGCGTGTATGCAGATCATGAGGGAGCTGGGAGATGCAAATATCTTAATAATGTCTAAATATATTTTGAATGGTGTCAAATTTAGACTTGTCAAAATTCACAGGGTGCAGTATGTGCGCGAGAGGTCAACTTGATTTAGTGGATTAAATGTTAACATGAAAAAACTATACATCGTGTAGACATATAGACATATAAACATTGTGGTGGAGAGTCAGAGGGTCGTCCACTACCCTGAGCCTTTATATGGCACGAATGATAGTTATGCCTATGAGGGTTGCACACAACTCTTTGCCCTTATGGCCATGGACAGTCATGCTAGCACTCCACCTTGTGGCAACTATTTGCCACTTGGCACCTTTATAGATGGGTCCATTAGATCATGATACGACCGTTAAAGCAACTACCAGGCAGTTATTGACGTTGAAGGTTGGCATGAACCCATTGAGTTTTCACTACCCAAAAAATTTAAAACAATTGCTGCTCTAGAACGGCTCTTAGATCCTGAATAATTCTAAATAGCCTCTCTCTAGGACAGTTTTATGATCTTTGGCCTGCAATTTTTGTTTGTTTGCGTGTTTTTTTTTTTTAATATTGTTTTTGCACATTTTTCTTGACTTTTGTCGCTGTATTTCACATCATTATCACTATTTGGGGATCTACTTAAATGGAATTGAGTGAAGTAAAGATTATTTTAAATAAAATATAAAATATAAGTGGGTTATGATGGTATTTTATTTTTAGTTATTTGTGATAGAATCTTTTTTACTTTTAATATTAAGAAGTGGAGTTTTTTTTTGTCTTTTAATAGATAAAGGAATTTACTTTTTTACTTTTTTTTTATGAAAAATATGGTGGAAAATTTGAATTAAAGTGCTTTTGATGTGACTTTTTTTATAGAAATTGGAGCTTTATTTTACTGAACTCTATTTGTAGAGTTGCCAAACAAGCCCCTGTGGGTATTTAAATGCTCTTAATTGCATGTTTGGATAATTCACTTATAAAGCAAATTGAAATGAATAATCACTTTAAAATAAAAGAAAAGGAATGGATCGTATCAAAAGGTATAAATTTCAAAGATCATTTTTTTATTTTTTTAAGTTAAACATAGGGGTGTAAAAAAAAACATAAAACTGACTGAACTGAACCGACGGTTAATTACTGTGTTTTACAATTCGGTTATAGCTACAATTATTTAAATAAAAAAACCGTGCTTTACAGTTAGGTTATGGTTTTTAGTCTTGACTCACGGTTATTAATCGAACCGAACCGTAAATACGATTTGGTTAACCAAACCGTTACACTAATACAAAAAAAATTTGAAGGGCCTAAATGTATTGAATGATAAATGTTTGTAGTATCATTTAGACTTTTAGTTGTGTTTATTTTAGTGAAAAATGATAGTGTTATTATGTATGTAGAGTCAAATGGCAAAGATATATTTTTTTAATTGACAATTAACCGTAAACGGATTGTTTAATACGGCTAACCGCGGTTCGGTTTTTAACGATTTTTTAGGGTATGATTATGATTATAGTTTTTAAAAACTATAAACCGTATAATAAAGTTTGGTTAATGATTTTTAAAAAACAAACAGTTAACCGAACCGTTACACCCCTAGTTAAATAGTTATTCTCTCATTCTACCAAATGACAAGAGGCTCTCCTTTTTATAAAAAAAAGAAAAAGAAAAAGAAAAAAGAAGTTCATTCTCATTCTACGAACGACAAAAAGTAATAAAGGTGAGATTTAAAATTTTATCCTTTTTTATATACTCTTCTTATTTTCTTGTCTATTAAAATGATCATTCATTTCAATTCACTTCACAAGTGAATTGTCCAAAATGGGCTTAAGTTTTCTTCAATGATATTTTAATCTTTAGGCTATCGGGTGTGGTTATAGGAATGCATTTTCTCAAGTGATTAGATTATGTTGTCAAATTGTTAGACTTCCCTTTGGACTTGTCACGGAACCCACTTTAATGCTTGACCAACCCCATCTATGATTCATTTAAAAGACCTTTTTTATGCTCATTAAGTGTAGAACCAATTTGTCAAGAAGTTCAAATGCCACAAGATCATTGAAAGAACGATTGGAGAAGTTTACAAGCATTGAAGAATCAATGACCTACATCCAAATATATGAACATGAACCCTCTTGTTGCCTAATGAGGTAGTGGGATATGTTAGTTCACCTTGGGCATGAATCGCATGCAACGAAGGAGTTCCAACAATATGTGGCACTCTCAACAACGGGGGGGGGGGGGGGGGGGGGGGGGGCGCTAAATATTCCATTTAAGAGACTAGGGATGTAAATGGGTCATCAATTATCTAATTTTTCGGAGGTTACGATCCGTTAAAAACTGAGTTTGAGCCCTTATTTAGGCTTTAGTAAGTAAATGGGTCCGAGTCAGGTTTCATTTTAATTCGGATCCATGGACCCGACATATTACCTTAATTTTTAAAAATATCTCATAAAATTTATATTTTTTAATATTATTTTCTATCTAGACTCAGACTCGGACCCAAATCCAGACTCATCCCATATATGACATATTCTGATTCTCTTTCCGGAACCAAGAAACTGGTTCCAAAATAGGATTGGAACCGACCCGTTTATAATTCTAGAAGAGACACATGATACTGACTTCAAATATGTGTAATTTTATTTTAAAAAGCACGTGCAAATATAGTACATGCAACGAAGGAAAAAACCCCATTGATCTGATCTGATGGGAGCACCCACAAATTCATCTTTTACCCCTTTTCGCAGCCATTCATCATGAACTGCAAGAATGTTCCCATATATTGACTGTACTCTATACAACTCAATACCTCTTTACTATAAGCTTAAAGAAGATACATAAGAAGCTTTGATAATGGAAGAATCAACCACGAAGAACGGTAATGGCAAGAGAAGATTATCAAGAGGTGTCCTCTCGTATTATTTGGACCGACTAACGTGTGACACACGTGGATCCCATCACAGACGTCAACATTTACATCATTCTAAACCTTCTAGGCCACCTAATTAGGGTAGACTTTTCTAGTCTAGGCCTTTCATATCAAGTATTTTGACCTTCATGCAAAGGCAACACCCATCTCTTCAGCCATTCGCCGCAACGCACGCTCGCAAACATCGTGCACATGACAGGGGGTGGTGCCCCCAAGAAAGGAAGATTGACAACACCTTACTACTTGGAGCCAGTAAGAAATAAATCCTTCATCAGCGCCACTTGCACCATCAAAACCAAGTAATGACATAATTTTTGTAATTTCCTAGCTCAAACCAGACACACCCATCTGGCTATCAAGTCTGCCTCCCAAAAATTGTTGGTGTGTGAAAACCTTTCTAAAGTCAATAAACAGAACATGACTTCTTTCATGTACAGCAGCGTGCCAAACATAAATAAGCTCCCCCACCCTCCCATTTATTACTTTCAATACATATTCCGTGTATCTAGATTTAGACTATTCTGATTCCATCAAATATAGGTTTTCAAACTGAAGGTTCTTGGTCGGTATCATACTGAATATGGGCCCGGACCAAATTTTAAATAATGGTTTTGGTTTCAATTTTGACTGAAAACATATTTTGTCGGTTTCAAACCTAATTCCAATCCAGCTAAAAGACTGGAATATATTTCTAAAATCGTTCTAATTCCACTTTATTTATTAAAAATAAGTATATTAGTGCATCAAGTCTACTACCTCTAGTATTATACATAAAAATGTAAAAAAAATTAATAATTTTAAGATACAATTTGCAATATTAAAAATTTCATACTTCGGGTCCCAAATCCACGGGTTAAAACCTGTTTGAATTCAGAACCGGACATATATATCAATCGAAACCTAAAAATGAATTTCAGACCTAAAATCATTTATCAATTGAAACCTAAAATGGATTTCGGATCTAAATCCGTTTGTCAATCGCAATCTAAAATAGATTCCAAATCTAATTTTTTTTCAGAAAAAAATTTCATATACGATAAAAAAATCGAATACCCACTTACAATCCAAAAGATGGGAAAAAGCGAAAAGCGACTATCAGCTGGGAGCAAAAAAAGGGAAAAGGTCTGCATTTGGAGGTCAAGCATGAGACAAGAGGGCAGTCGGGTCCATTGACATGTCAATCTACAGTATGGTCAAGAATGGTTGCACCTTTTAATGTATAAACGCACATGTGAGAGAGTACGAGTTCATAGTCCTCCTTCGTCTTTGACTGGTGTATTTACGGACGCGACCACTAAGTTAAATCCGATTCTTCATCCTCACTGACAGATTTTCTCTCTTTCCCGTACTGCCCCCGGTTTTCCGACGACCGTGTCCGCAGTCCGCCGCCCTCCCGTTCAAAAAAAAAATCCCACCCCGAAACCGCCATTCCCCAGTCGGAAAACCACCTTCTCCTTCCCCACACAAACTCAGACCAAGAGAAGGAGAAATAGAAAGAGAGACGACTCGAGCTCGAAGCCCTCTCTCTCTCGAAGGTTCTTCCAAGCTTTTGGTTGGGGTTTTTGTATGCTTTCGTTTCATTCCATTTCTACTTTCAGAGATTTGCAGTAGATCTGGAAATCTGTGGTTTTCATAGCTTTTACATCTTCGTCGTTGTCTTCTCTGCTGCTGTTCGTTGTATTCTTCGAATATTTGATTTTTTTTTTGGGAGAAGAGGAGCTTTGACGAGCTGCTTATTGATGATCGTCCGAGGAGGAGTTTGTCATCTATGATGACTGCAATCTCTCCACGATCGATGCGGGTGGCGTTTCGGAAGGCCTCGCACATGGAATGGCAGATCTTGTTAGCTACGGGAATGCCGACAGAGACATTGAGCAGGTAAGGGTTTGAGGAGATTTATTTTATTTTTATTTTTCTAGTGTAGCTTTTGTGGAGGGGTTGATCCTGTTGTTTATGTGTTTTTTGCTTTTAATTTAGTTGCAACGACCGAGATTAAAGTGTCAATAGGTCAATCTTTTGGGCAAGATTGCATTTTTAGGGATTTCGTGATTGATTCTTCAGACTTGCATGAAACCTAGGGTTTTGGACGCGTGAACCTTATTGGGTTGATTGTGGGGGCATGGGAATCAACATTTTTGGGGCTATTTCATATGATTATATCTTGGTTTTGCCTTTTAGTTTTGTTTCTCTTTGGATTTGGGGATATTTGAGAACCTGTCAAGGTGGGCTGTGTGGACTTGGATTTCTTGGAATGGTATTAGGGCCACAAGGTTCTGCATCTTTGGAGAGATCAGAGTGCTGTTCTAAACAGGAATATTTGTATGTGGGAGTGATTAAACTAGCTGATGTCAAGGACTTGGAAACTCGAAAGCTGAGAAAGCAAGGAAAAGTTCTTAACTCCTGCCTTGTGAGGCTTGGAAAATTTGTCCTCAAGCAAGGGGGAGAAAGTCCTTTGTGAGTTTTATGACCACTCTCTAATGGTAGAGAAGCATGTTATGGGTGTTATGATTATCCTAACGAGGGGTGAAGAAGTTGAAGTAAAATTGGGGATTGCTGAATTCTTCTAGGATGAGTTCCTAGATTGGTTGAGTGCAGTGGAAAGGGTTTCTGACTACAAAGATCTGTCTGATATAAAGTTGAACTGTTGGGGCTAAGCTTCAGAAACGGGCAATGGCTTGGTGCAATAACGGCTTAAAAAGAGGAGGGAGTGCAAAGGTAAGGGACAAACCAGAGTTGGGACAAAATAATGAAGTGGATGAAGGCTTACTTTCTCCCTTTTAACCATAACAATGAATAAGCTTTAGTTCAACATCTTTAATCTGTGGCAGGGATGCTAGAGTATAAACAAATTTATTCAGGAATTCTATTAGTATTATCTTATAGCTCGGTACGAGTGATAAGAAAGAGATGTGAAACAACAGCTGGTCCTTGTTATTTGAGTGGTTTACAAGCAACAATGCAAGACTATTTTTTTTTTTTTTTTCCATTCACCCATTATGAAACGTGACTGAGGCTTGCTAATGGCTTGTGGTTAACAAGCATCAATGGAGAGGTCCACATTGTTCCAAATGTGTTGCAAGTAGATCTACTTGGAAGTTGGTTTGCGGAGTTTCCAAGGTGCCAAGCTGCGAACCTAGGACGATCAGGCTTGATTGACTATCGCTCACTCCATAGTCATAATGTGGCTGAAATGGATGACTGGGGCAAAGTGAAAGCGGCTCTTAAATGTTTCAAATGCAATCGTATGGGCTATATCTCATTTGAATGCCAAAAAAGGGTGGTAAATGTGGTGGAAGACAGCTCGTGAAGTGAAGATGAGGGGGGAAACCTGGTGAAGAAGTTAATGACCCAATTTTGATGTAACTAGGATTGAGGAGGAAGAAGATATCACTTATGGAGATACCAAGTTATTACTAGTCCCAAATTAAAAGTGATTTCTAGTCATTCATAAAGCCTGACAGCAGCTAGGGCTTCCTTTGAGAAAGATTGTCAAAGGTGAAGCAATTTCCACTGAATGTTTCATTTTGTAACGATGGCTATGGCAGATGATCATAGATGAGGGAGTCTTGCATGAAATTATAAATAAACTCGAGATACCGGTAGTGGCCACAAATATCATTCTCGCAAATTTTGTTTTGAGAAATTATTGGGATATTTCTTAAATATGGATTTCTCAAAATATTATTGGGAAAATGTTCTAGAAAATAATAATAAGTTTAAATAATTAAAAAAAATTATAGTTAATAAATATATAAATCTTAAATAATATAAAAATGTTGAAAATATATTAAAAAGAAGAGCACCATAGGTGCTATGATGGGCCATTTATATCATGATAGATGAGCTTCTACATGCAATATGTCTATTTTTGTTTTATGGTTATACATATTTACTCAACACTTTCAAACAATGCATTTGGATATCGACATATATTAATGGTATATTAACATGTGTTAGTTGTTTATAATTAAAAGTTGATAGTTTTCTTATACTATGTTAAAAGTTTTCATTTTGCTCACTATTTCACGCTTGAGGTTGTTGGTTCAATTCATGCTGCTGATAAAAAAAAAAAAGTTTTCACTTTGGAAGGAAAAGACTTTCCAAAATATATAGTTTTGAATGGTGACTTTTCAAAACATATGAAGAGCCTTACTATAATCTTTGCGATTTTATTGCGAACAAAACTGACAATATTTGGAAAATATTGCGATGTTATTACGTCATGGTGATATGACGATACTTCAAAAATATCACCGATATTCAGGCCTCACAATATTTTGATGTTATCACGTCATTGCGATATCACAATGCTTCCAAAATATTGCTGATATTCATGACTTCACTGGTCAAATGACATCCTACACTTGACCATCTCTCTTGTTTAAGAAGAGCAATGAGGTTGTGCTATGCAATGTGGCATGCTTTAAAAATACCTTACGACTTGTCCCTTAGAATCCATGAAAGTAAGTATATTCCAGAGTACTCTTACAATTGGTTGTGCTATGCTATTTTCTGAGATGGACTCCATGGAGTTCATTTATCAAATTAGTTTTTGATGAGTTCTATCCATTGGCATTTAGCTTTAAAGGGCACAAGAATTCATGGACACCAGGATTTTATGCATCCAGAAGAGCCCTTAGCTTCATTTTCATGTTAATGATCTCAGGGTTCCAACAGAACTTACAACTCATGACTTGATGAAGAACTAGTTTCCTATACAGAATTGGTTGTCTAATTCTAATTGCTTTATTTTTAAAGGCACTGAATGCTTTGAAGAAAGGTGCTCAATTGCTCAAGTATGGTCGTAAGGGGAAGCCAAAGTTCTATCCGTTCAGACTTTCAAATGTGAGTTTGTTACCTGACTCGCTTTCTTTGGAAATTCAGCTTGATCATAGTAATATTGTTTTTACTTATCTTTTTTTTTTCCATTAAGCAAGCTTGAATCAATGAATGATTATGCCATCTAGTACGTATGCTTGCTTTATAGATAGCAATTTTCTGTGGGCGCTTCTCACTAATTTTTGGAATTTTAATATTTCTAATTGAATGAATCTATTTTGGTATTTTTGGCTCTCATCTTTGACTTCTAGTGCATGTTTTGTTTCTTTTAAAAGTTGAAGCCAGTTTCTAGTACATTAAATATTTCCACAACACAAGCAAGCCACCTCAAAAGGATCCCTGGCCCTTGCTTCTTGGACTTTTCAATTGTAATGTATGATAATGTAAAGAATTATGCAAGGTGAGCTAGAAAACTGGTTTAGGCCTGAATTAAACAACGCAATTGATGGTTAAGTAAAAAATGCATTTACTGAATCTGGGAACCCTTCCAAAAACTCACACCATTTTTTTTTTTTTTGAATGGTAACTTCCATAAAAAAGTTAGCAGTACATTCACACTAATATTGACAAGCTTTTCACCCCAAAAACAAAACCATGGAACACCACTACTAAACACACACGCACGCACGCACACTCGCGCACGCACGCACGCACACACTTATATAGGGGTGTGTTTATGTATAAGATCCCTTTTATTAAGTTTATGTTTATGATCATCTATAGTTTATGTTTATGATCATGTGTTTATGTATAAGACACACTTATATAGGGGTGTGTTTATGTATAAGATCCCTTTTATTAAGTTTATGTTTATGATCATCTATAGTTTATGTTTATGATCATGTGTTTATGTGTAAGATCCCTTTTATTAAGTCTATGTTTATGATCATCTACACACACACACACACTCAGTCTTATATAGGGGTGTGTTTATGTATGAGATCCCTTTTATTAAGTTTAGGATCATCTATAAAATCTTCTATTTGGTTAATAGAAAATCACATGTGAGAGCATAGAACAAGGTTCTAAAAATCAGACTTGGGGAGCAAATTGGTGTCACTTGAGTTGAGCCGACTCGATTGAGTTAGACCGAGTTGCATTGTAATTTGTAAAGCTCAAAACCCTTTAAAAATGTTGGAAAATGTGATAGAGAATCTGAAAAATAAAAAAATAATGTCCTATAAATATAAAATTATAAGACTTAGTATGATGAATCAAGTATAAGTTTTCATTTTTTTTACTCAATAATGAAGAGTGCATCCCATTTTTGATTGCTCAGATCTTCCACAATTTGGTTTTAATCTTCTACAATCAGCGTAAAAGATCCCCATAAATCTTCCAAAAGCTTCTTCCAACAAGAAAATAGGGAGAAAAGATGTGTTAAAGGCCACTCTTTATAGGAATTGGTAAGAGAAGAGTCTCGGGAGGGTGATTCAACGCGGCAGGTTCTGAAGTTTGTGTCAACTTGGGGTCGGCCAAGTTTTAATACCAAAGCAAAGAATGAAGGGTGCTCTAGTTATGGTTCAGTGTTGTCAGGAGCACTGAATCTGCTGGTGCTCTACATGTGTTTCACTTCTTTTCACCTTCTTAGTTTTTGACAACTACTTAGATCATTTAAAGATGGTAAAAGAAAGACTGATGTCATGCAAATAAAGCTAAAAATATTTCTTTAGGGCCACTTCGTCGGTTATGGATGTGTTGTTCTTTTGATTTCATACTTGGACCATGAATACATATGTATTTAAAAATTGCTAACATGTCTTGCATCTAGAGAAATGTCAAGGCCTCTATTGGCTGACCGAGTTTTCTTAATGTAATTTTATTTATTCATGAACTGCAGGATGAGTCGTCATTGATCTGGTTTTCAAGCAGTGGAGAAAGAAAATTGAAGTTAGCTTCTGTCTCAAAAATTATCCCTGGACAAAGAACTGTGAGATTATCTATGTATCTTTTATGCTATAATTATGATACTTTTTTTTTTTATTTATCATTTTATGTTGATAACTGTGAAAATTCAATAAATTATTGTTGGTGCGAGTATATGGGTGTAACGCCCCACCCCTACACGCATGCATGATATTGTAGGGTGGAACGTGATGTCCCGGAGTCCCACATCGACTATAGAGAGGAAAGTGAATGGGGTTATATGTAGAGCTTACACCCTTACCTTGTATGAGGCCTTTTGATGGGTTGAGGCCCATTAGAAGCAAAACCGTGAGGCCTGTGAGCCAAAGCGGACAATATCATGCATGGGTATGAGGTGGGGCGTTACAAATGGTATCAGAGCCGACTCTCGACTAATTCGAGTGTGGGTCCCCTGCTGTGGCTTGTGCAAGTGGGCGGGTCTCCATGTGGGAGGGTTAAGAGAGCTGGCAAGCTACAGAGACTGACAGGCTACTGCACAGGGACGTGCAGCCCTAAGGGGGGTGGAATGTGACGCCCTGGAGTCCCACATCGACTATAGAGAGGAAAGTGAATGGGGTTATATGTAGAGCTTACACTCTTACCTTGCATGAGGTCTTTTGATGGGTTGAGGTCCATTAGAAGCAAAACTGTGAGGGCCGTGGGCCAAAGCGGACAATTTCATGCATGCGTGTAGGGGTGGGGCGTTACAAAGGGTCCCTTCATTTATTCTGTTTTTAATTTTTCTTAATGCTTACTTTCAGGCCGTCTTCCAACGATATTTGTGTCCCGAGAAGGATTACTTGTCATTTTCTCTAATATACAACAATGGCAGACGATCACTAGATCTGGTTAGTACTACAATTTTGATATTCTTTTTAAAGGTTTATCTGTTAAGTTTCTATGTACTTATTATCATGTTTTCAATGTGTTCTTCTGTTGCTTTTAAGATTTGCAAAGATAAACTTGAAGCGGAGTTGTGGTTTGCGGGCCTCAGGGCATTGATTTCTTCAGGTCAATGTGGACGTTCAAAAATTGATGGGTGGAGCGATGGAGGACTCTGTCTAGATGTAATTTATTTGCCAAAAACAGTTTTATGAGCTTTTTTCTATTCAAATACATAGGTAGCTCTTTCTTGCTGTAAACTTTCTCTTGCAAACTTGAGGATGCTGTATCCTCAACTATATTGATATAAAGCTGAACTTTGCACGGCTGAGTGAGAGGTTGAGCCTTGTCTAATAATTATTTGATTCATATATTTCCATAGCTGATTATCATTCCATAGCACATGAAATCTTTGCAGTGCATATTGCTGCACCGATGTTGGTTTGCATGATAATTTTTATCTCAGTTTTACAACAATGCTTATTTTATGATTTGTTCTTATGAAATCGTAAGTAACAATCTTGCATGTGGTACATGTCATGTTATATTTTCATTGTTTTAGCTTTATCTCTTGAATGCCATAATTTGTGAGAACCGAGAATCTTCCTTGATCTAAATATTGTTTGTTCACATGCTTTATATGTAAAATGTATGTTATCTAGTTATTTGAATGTTATCTTTTAGCTCTTGTATATTACTAGAATTCTTGTAGCTTTAACACACAGAGGAAATGATCGTGCTTCTTGAACAACACGAGTCTGCGGTGACTCATCCACTTTCCACATGTCAGACTCAGACAACCTTGTCAATCTATATTGTTCTAACTATGAGCCTTATAGAGGATGGAGTATATCACAAAACATGCTTTGATCAAACTAATGATCACTAGTCAAATAATTTTTCTCTTTGGAATGATGGTAATTATATTACCATGAAATAGGTTTTTAAATAATAGTACTCAGGGGTCTAAATTCATTGAGTTAATTAGAATATTAGAGTTTTTTTTGTTAAAGTTTGAGTTATACTGTCCAAGGTTCAAATTATCTTGGTATTGAAGGTTGTTTTAGCTGGGAACTTGACAAGTAGTGCATGTTGGACTGCATTGATGTGATTTTCAATGACAAAACATGGAGAAAATTGTAAATATTGGAAAATCCATATATTTCATTTTTGCATAGATTAATAGACTGCATTTACCTATTTACTGGACCCTGTGCTGCCCATACGGCGCTGTTTGATCTTGACTGATTTCTTACCTTAAAAAGTAGCATAATTTGATGATTCTTTCCATCTATTTCAGATCCTCAATGTTTAAGAGTTTAATCCACACATGTAAATTGTTGTACTTTGAGGCCTTCAAACAGGTGATCAGGATCATTTGGTTATGCTGATATTTGATCCACCCCTAATCCATACAAGGACCTTGAATCCCAAAATGTTTCTCAAATTGAAAATTGGATCACATACAGAGTTGATCGCATGTGACGAAATGATGGAAGGACTGCCATAAGACCCAGTTGGATGGGTGCCAATTGATAGGGGTAGTGGATCGTGAAGGTTATTCTTTTATTTTTTATTTCTAATGAATGATGGTGATGAAATACTTTTAAGTGTGAAGTTTCTCCTCCATCCAATCCCCCTAACCGCCTGTTGATCTTTACAACAACTGGAATGCTGATGGGCATTTAACTTATGTAAATTGATACTATCGGGGCTAAACTTCAACCACGCCTTACCCAAGCATTGATCTACGGATGCCATTACCCCTCATGAGTTGGCATTCATCAAACTGGGCCCCATAGGGTGTCTTGGACATTGTTCCATTGCACAGGAGCACTTCTGGCATTATTTATGTATTTATCTATGAATACAGAGTTTCATCTATTCGTGTATCTGGTAATAATCAGGTGCACATCGTGCTCATTTAACCAAGGAGTACACCTCTTTCTGGTAAATCATGGTAGGATGTTTGATAGTCAGGTTCATATTGATTTAAAGGTGACATGGACTATGATTACACATTAAAAAGATGGAGGCATATAAAAATTGCGTCTCACACGCATTTGGATGGTGGATGCTAATCATCACTTTATTCTTTTTCCATATTTCCAGGTCACTTTTTTAGTTGTACACTACTTGTACATTTCCACTTCATTCTAGTATGTTCAGCCAGAACAGGGCCTGTCGGGCCCATTCTTCCCTATTTCGCTTGCACGCCAGTTTTTTTTTTCTTTCATATTTAAAACTCATTTAAGGTGAAAACAAGAGGTATACAAGTCTTTTAACCTTCCTAGTGGAATGGGAGGGCTTAAGAGAAATAAATCAAATAATTTCATACGAATGTGATTTAAGCATTCATATATGTGTTTGATTGCTTGTTTTTAATTTGATTGTTTTATTTATTTGCAACTCAGATGCATGATGTTGAAATACTTGACATGTAGAAGTAGCTATACATAGTTTATGCTAAATGATATAAGCATCCTTTCTTTTTCAAGTGTTATCCACCCTTAAACCTATTCCTATATCCTATCCTTCCTTGTGAATGGCATGCATCTAGGAACTAGGTAGGCCCTGCAAGGAAGGTATGGTCCACATATAAAAAGGCTCAGTGAGGATCAGCCCCATAAACCCATTTTCAAATGAGAATCGAGCTCAAATTTTCAAAATTGATACCACTATCTGAGGCTCACCTGGATGCTGCCACTCGTGTGGTTATGGTGGGATTACGGTCTTATTGGATAATGGGCTTTCAAAATCAGTATGATGTCATGACCATAACCACCTATTTAAGCGCCCCAAAGTTAAATGATTCTATTAAGTGTTTATAAAACTGTAAACTTTGGGGCCCTCAAAAAGATGTTAATGTTCATCTGATCATGTTAGTTTTATTCATTCTTAATTCACGGTAATACATAGTAATCCTGCCCTATCCCTATGACTGGCATTCATTCAGGTTCCCCGTCAGACCTATTCTCATTTTAAATTTGAGCCCTGTTCTCAGCTAAAAATTACTGTTGGAAATTGACTTTTTCTTTGATATATTCAAATTTACACCATGATTTTTGTTTCAGGATAGTAGAGATTTAACATCCAGCAGTCCAAGTGATAGTTCAGTCGGGGCTCCACCAGACATTGGCTCTCCAAAAATCTCTATCAGTAAAAGTGCAAATCCTTTACCCAAGAGTTATCCTCTTGAAAATTCACAACATTCAGAAAGGTTAGATGTAGCATTAGACCTCAAAAATATGCAAGTAAAAGGAGCTACTTCAGATGCATTTCGAGTTAGTGTTTCAAGTGCTCCTAGTACTTCTAGTCACGGTTCTGCACAGGATGACTGCGATGCATTAGGGAATCTATACATATGGGGTGAAGTTATCTACGAGGACTCTATAAGGGTTTCGGGTTATAAAAATATTAATTCTTCAACCACAAGAATTGACGTGCTACTTCCCAAGCCCTTGGAGTCCAATTTAGTTTTGGATGTTTATCGTGTAGCTTGTGGAGTGAGGCATTCTGCGTTGATTACAAGGCAAGGGGAAGTTTTCACCTGGGGCGAGGAATCTGGAGGACGCCTTGGCCATGGAGTTGGTGCAGATGTTATTCAACCTCGTCTTGTTGAATCTTTATCATTCTATAATGCTGATGTCGTTGCATGTGGGGAATTCCATACTTGTGCTGTTACTATGGCTGGGGAACTATATACATGGGGAGATGGCACACATAATACTGGGCTTCTTGGTCACGGAACAAATGTTAGTCACTGGATACCTAAGAGAGTTTCTGGTCCTTTGGAGGGACTTCAAGTTGCTTCAGTTACATGTGGTCCTTGGCATTCAGCCTTGGTTACAGTAAATGGGCAATTGTTCACATTTGGTGATGGAACCTTTGGTGTCTTGGGCCATGGTGACAAAGAAAGTGTTGCATATCCAAGAGAGGTTGAATCTTTGATGGGGTTGAAGACAATTGCGGTTGCATGTGGAGTGTGGCATACTGCTGCAGTGGTTGAGGTTATTGTGGCACAGTCTAGTGCCAGTATATCATCAGGAAAATTATTCACTTGGGGTGATGGCGACAAGAATCGTCTTGGCCATGGAGATAAGGAACCACGATTGAAACCCACTTGTGTGCCTGCACTTATTGACTACAATTTTCACAAGGTAGCTTGTGGGCATAGTCTTACAGTTGGTTTGACTACGGCTGGTCATGTTTTCACCATGGGAGGTACTGTTTATGGTCAACTTGGAAATCCTAATTCTGATGGAAAGCTACCTTGCTTGGTAGAAGATAAGCTTGTTGGTGAATCCGTTGAAGAGATTGCCTGTGGTTCATACCATGTGACAGTGCTAACTTCCAGGAATGAGGTATACACATGGGGAAAGGGAGCAAATGGAAGATTGGGCCATGGAGACATTGAAGACAGAAAAACACCTACACTAGTCGAAGCATTAAAGGATAGACAAGTTAAATCTATTGCATGCGGGTCAAACTTCACAGCAGCCATATGTCTTCATAAATGGGTTTCTAGTGCGGAGCAGTCTCAATGCTCAGCATGCAGACAGGCGTTTGGATTTACTCGGAAAAAGCACAACTGCTACAACTGTGGACTTGTACACTGTCATTCCTGCAGTTCTCGTAAAGCTTTGGGAGCAGCATTGTCTCCTAATCCTGGAAAGCCCTACCGTGTATGTGATTCTTGTTATGCCAAGCTAAGCAGAGTGTTAGAACCTGGTCTAAATGCTAACAAGAGAAATGTCATACCTCGCTTGTCGGGTGATAACAAAGACAGGTTAGACAAAGTTGAGATAAAAGTATCCAAGACTGCATTGCCTACTAATGTTGATTTAATGAAGCATCTTGACAACAAAGCTGCAAAACATGGAAAGAAGAATGATTCTTTGGCTCTGGTTCGAGCCTCCCAAGTTCCTAGTATGTTAGTGCTAAGAGACATTTCTTTTCCTAGTACTGTTGATATGCGAAGAACAGTTCCTAAACCAGTTAATACATCTGTAGTTCAGTCTGGTGTGAACTCAAGAGCTGTTTCACCTTTCTCAAGAAAATCTAGTCCTCCACGTTCTGCAACACCTATTCCTACAACATCAGGCCTTTCATTTTCCAAAAGCATTGCTGATAGTCTTAAGAAAACTAATGAACTCTTAAATCAGGAAGTGCAGAAACTGCGTGCTCAGGTATATTTGCTTTTAGTAATGCAAGAAATATTGCAGATCTAAATCCTATTTCCCTTTTTTTAACATTCTTGATTTGATTCAGGTCGATGGTCTGAGACAACGATGTGAACTTCAAGAATTTGAACTACAAAAAGCACTGAAGAAAACTCAAGAAGCCATTTCTTTGGCTGCAGAGGAGTCTGCAAAGTCAAAGGCCGCAAAAGAAGTTATAAAATGCCTTACTGCACAGGTGATTTTCTGTTTTAGGTTCACTGTATTTGCCTGTGGCCTGAATATAGCTACCTCAGAAATAAGCTTTGGTTACATTGATTGATGCTGATAGTTCGAAAGAGCTTGTACACTATATGGGTTAATGAGTGCATAACAGCTGCATGAAGATGAAAACTTGAAGAGTTCAGCTAATTTAGATGTTGGCAATCATGCTCTTCTTTATTGGATTGGAATGCTTTTTTTTTTTAATCCTAATAAATGTATCAAATGCAACATTCTATTTTAAAATCTTTGTTTTGGTCTTTCTTAACCCTTTCGTTAAGGGTGACTGGGTGAGCTTTCCCCATGGTTATTCTTTGTTGTGTTAGTTTATTTTAAGGGCTGAAGTGTAAATATGAGTGTTTGAAGGTTCCAATTAAAACTGAATAACATGTATCCCTATAAGCATTCTCATTGTGCAGCAAAATAAAAAAAAATAAAAAAAATAAAAAACCTTAATATCTTTGAATTTGTATGTGTTTCCTTTTTGTTCTGGGATGTCCCTTAGTCAACTGGTGTTTGTTGTTTTAGTTTTTTTTTTTTGGAAAAGTAATGCATATTTTGCTATATGTTTTTATGGTAAAACTTTAACCACTAAGGGGGTGTTTGGATACATGCTGAACATTATATTGATAGATTTCAATATTGTTAGATTTCAATATCACATATCAAAATATTATTATATTATAATATTGTATTATTTGTGTTGTTTGGCAATTCTTACAAATTTTAATCGAATATAAATTGTAGTGTTTGGTAGTTTTTGAGGATTTCAAAAAACGTCATCTTTAAAGCAATAAAAAGTATGCAATTTCTTTTTTTCTTTTAATGAAAAGTAAATCAGGCAATTCCTTAAAATATTCAGTAATTTTTCACTTTAATATTAATTATATTTATGTTATTGAAGCTACTCATGGATATAATTATAAAGTGGTTCATAAGTGAGAATATAGGGATGTTTGTGTGATAGGACTCCCCCATTCTACTGCCATACTGCCCAAGACCGATTGCTTGGAGGTAGGTTTACCTAATTCTCCTTAACTATAAGAAGAAGTCAGCACAATAATAATAATAATAATAATGATAATAATAATAATAATGGATTAATGGGTCATAATTTTGGCATTAGAAATATAAAAACTATAATAAAAATCCAAGCATTACTTTAATTTAAAGGACATTACAAATTATAATATTTTTGACTTTTATCATCATTGATAACACATCGATTCGTGGTTAAGAAAAAAAAAAAAAAAAAAAAAAAAGAATATAGAGATGTAGGATCAAGTGATGAGAGTGAATTTCCCACTAAGAGATCATGATTTACTCTTTTAAAAAAAACAATTAGTAAAACTTTCTACACAGGTATCTATTCCTTTACCCATGAAGAAGGAAAATAAGAAAATAGATCTAGTTTCTATCCATCGAGAAGGGAAAGAATAAAACCTAAAAGGATCTGTACCCTACAAAACTGCTAGCAATGGGTTTCACATGGCTGCCGTCCTCGCCAAGTAACAAAGTCTATCTTTGTGCTACCTTAAAAATGCATCGAAAATGTCCATCTCTCGACCCCCTTCAAGCTCCTGTGTCTACCTGTTCTGTTATGATGTTTACTACAAATTGGATAGCATCGGACCCAAGACCTGTCATGATCTAATCATAGATTTGACCTTGGAATACTCTATGATGATCTCCAAGTTATATTCACAATCGACTTGTATGATGCGACTGGATAGGTATTTTGAAGAGACCACCATGGAAATGTAAATGCGTTATAAAGGAAGCCCGCACTTCTCAATATTAGAATATCTGGAAGAAAATATACATGATTTCCCTACAGTTGGAAATCTTTTACTTTTTTAAAGAAACTCAAATATTGTAACATATTTTATAATGTTACCAAACAAGTCAAATGTGTAGGTCAATAAAAACAGAGAAAATTTCCTACAATATAGTGTTTTCTCTAACTATCTACCGTATCCAAACAGGCCCTTATTGTACTATGTTAATGAATATATATATAGGCATATAGGCATTTGTTCCTGTGACCGTGCACACCACCTAGTGAGGCCCACTTTCACTGATCCGAATGGACTGGAATGTTGGATCAAGGGCCATTTTTTAATTTTCAATATAAAAGCGTTAAACTTGTGGGCAAGGGGTTAGAGACATTGGACTGACTTGAAACTTCATTTCTGGGATGGTCAACCCTGGATCTTTCCACCTGCCCCCTGTCCCATAATCTGTGGGGCCCCAGCAGCTTGTATGCACAGTAAGCTGTGCACACCGCTTGCGCAGGAACATCTTCCACACACACACACACATATTTGATGAACATAGTATCTTTGTCAAGCCAATGACAAATATACATAAATATTCCTTTGGGTGAGCTGTCTAATACCGATTCAGGTAAGGGATTGGTATCGTTAAAAATTGTCTATCAGGGGTTTACATTTTGCATGTAAATTATCTTAATTTTGTTAATAAATTTTTGATATCACTTCGAAAGAAGAAAACTATAATGGCGTACCGTATTAAATTGAAGACGAAAGTTTTCTAACTGAACAAGAATTTGCAGATTGTTAAGCCTTTCAGATTTGGTACTCTTACTTCATTGTAGAACAACTAAAGTGCACAATAAACTCAAAACTTTGTGCTGCACTAGGTCCAGACTGATTTAAATAGGCATACAAGCCTATTACAACCAGTCTGCTAAAAGAGCCAATAACAGATACTACTAAAAAAATGCCCTTGAAATATTCTTTATGCCGGCTATAAATCCCAATAACAGGCAGTACTATGACACTATCATTCTTTTTCGTTAACTTCCGTAATCTTCTCAGTTGGATCTCCATTACCTACAACCTCAAACCCATCCCAAGAATTAAATTTTCTTGAATTGAAAAGCATAGACCCTTTTTAAGCTCCCTATCATGGATCAAAATTTTGGTTGATACGTATCATATCAGTGAGGCCATATCAGCCAAGACCATTTTGTTTCTTATTATATATCAGTACTCACATGCATATCAGTGTATCAGTTACTAAATTGGACGTATGGGGCAATATGCCCCAGCACAATATGGATCAGCTGATAAATCGTTTGTATCTGCTGATACTCTATTATTTATTGGAGGACTCCTTTTAAAGACAAAAATCTCTGTCTTTTACATTCTTTTGCAAGGGAAAGAATGGGAGGAGATTTTTGTGCCTTTCTAATCCAAAAGGTCCAACAAAATCACTTTATGTCTAAGAATTGTAGCAATATACCACCCATAGCTTGAGGGCGCTCCTCTAAGGTGAGGATAAAAATTTGAAACTTTGAGCAAAATTATGTCTTTTTCATTTGTTTGTTCAGAGGAATGATATCGAAACATTCACAATGCATGTTCGGACCATAGACTTATGCATTATTTGGGCTGTATGCAAGTTTTCTTCTTTGGAGTTTTTCTCGTAAATATCCATGAATTCTTGGAGATTTTTGAGAATATTAGATTTTTTCCCTATTGTATTAGTGTTTTTTTTTTATCTTAGATTTATGTGTTCCTAGATCAATCCCTTAGATCTAAGTGTAGTTATAAACTAAAAACAGTAAATACTAATTATTAAGTAGGTCGGCAAGTATTAAATAATATTGCAATAACTGAGCACTAGTATACTGCATACTGCATACTAGATAGTAAATGATCGATGATGTCATGAATACGCAGTGATTCAATTTTGATTCAACTGTTTGACCACTGACATTTTTAGGTTGTCTTTACTATAACGGAGTCACATAGTATAGGTAAATAAATTGCATTGATATTGTTTTTTTTTCTAAATCATACAACGATACATGATGTATATGATAATGAAGGTTCCAGCAGATGCATTTATTTTAGTTGCCATTGAAAATAAACATCAATATCTATATATCCTAATATTATGGGTTTTTAAAATTTATTTTTCTGATTTTTTTTCCTCGAATTAATTTCACTCCAATACCCTATATGGGCTATACATATAGTTGCAATTGATACATATCGCCTTATATGTATCTTTTGGAGGGCAGCTGATGCTCCCTCCTCAACCACATTTTTTAATCCTTGCTCCCTTTCTTTTCCCCCTTCCACTTAGTTTCTTGTAAAACAAAGTATGTTTAATTGTTTATCATCTTTTTCGTATTAGCTAATTTTAAGGTCATCCATGTTGAAGTACCCATATTCCATGAGGCCGTTGTAGCAATGTGGAATTTCTTTCTTATTTCTCATATTGCACTTGCCTTTGTTTTGCATTGTTTCTATAGCAACCAATCCTTCACTGATTTAACACTACAACCAGGTTCTGTTGAAGTTCTTTCGTCAGTTATGGGGAATACCCTAGTTTTAGTAGGGTACTCATAAGAGACAAAAATGGCAAGCTGGATTCTTTGTATATGGATCCCATCTATAGATAATGAGATATCAAATCTATGGAGTTGTCATTTCTCATGCTGCAGATTTCATGCATAATTTCCCACTTTGACAAATGGTTTTTTATTTTATGCGATGTACATTAGTCAGTTGATATTGTTAATTTAGTTTTGGCATGTTAGTTGCACAAGTAGTTCTCTCTCTGTGTTTTTTAATGGTACAAGTAGTTCTCTTCACCTTGCATAGTATTGTTATTGTTTTTAGGATGGGTCTATACCTGCAGCTATAATACCCAGATACTTCAAACGGGCAACATATCCATTTGTATCATATCTGATACTTCACATTTATCTGTAGAATCCATATCCTTGTTGAATTCATTTGTATCTGGGCATTAGAGGCCTGCAGACTAGGCATGTACCTAACTTGCAAATTCTTCTACTAATAAGGCTGATCAGGGCCTATGCCTACCTAGAGGTCAGCTGAAACTCTGGCCCTGTTTAGTAAATAATCCTTAGGGCTTGTGGATAGCTATTGGGCTGGACCTTGGTGCATTACTTGTCTACTGGGGCATGCTGGTTTTGTTTTGTGTGAGTTGACTGCCTGTGCCTGGAGTATCCAGGTCTGGCCAACACTAGTCTGATGTTGAAACACTCCATTGGTTTTTCTGTTCATTATTTTTGACTTGCTTTTGGTATAATGTTCTGTAGCTCAAGGATATGGCTGAGGTGCTGCCAGTTGGGGTCTATGACAATGATGATGTGCGACCAGTATACATACCAAATGGCATAGATCCAAGTTCCATTCCCCACCCCAATGCTAATGGAGAACATCAATTGAGAACTGATGCACGCAACAGTTCTGATTTACCTTCTAGTGCTACAATGACTGACTTTATTACAAATGGAGTATCTGGCCAGACTCATCCAAATAGAGATGCTCTTGGAACCAATGAAATGACTACTCAAAATGAGAGATTCCCCGACTCCATTGATGGAGAAGAACACCCTGATATGGGATTGCCAAATGGAAGTGGAAGGATGTTTGCATCCACTGGAAGATCACCAGATACTGATGGCAATGGTGAAAATGGTTTGATGTCCAGAAATCCTAACCCTGCAGTTAATCAAGTTGAAGCAGAATGGATTGAACAATATGAACCTGGTGTTTATATAACTCTTGTGGCACTTAGAGATGGAACCAGAGATCTCAAGCGAGTGCGTTTCAGGTATTTGAGAAAAAAATATTGATTTATTTCTACTCTTAGGGTGCATTCTAACAGTTTGAGGCAGTTTGAGGTTTACTATTGTCTCATTACCACTCCAAAATCAATAAACAAATTAAAAGAAAAAAGGTATAATAAAATAATGGTAAGGTGCATTTTGCTGCATCTGTTTTGCCGACTGAGGCGACTTGTGTAACAGAAACAGAGTTTGGTGGGATTCTGTTTTATTGACACTGCTGTCACATTTTTATTGGTGTCTTTAGCAAGATATCCAGAAAACACCATCCCATCTTTCAAGGTTCAAAAAATCAAGTTTCTTATACACTAATTAATGGCTGGGAATAAACCATTAACCATCCTATATGACAGCCCAAGTTGTCAAGTTTGAGTTGCGTGGTCAACTGTCTGAATTTTAAAAAATACCTAGAGATTGAAAGATTCATTGACTCTTTACTATTAGTCTTTTTTTTTTTTTTTTTTTTGGTGTTTTAACCATTGTTATGAGTTTCAGACAATTTCTTTGGATCAGTCAATGATCCAAACCAAATTACTCAGCCCCTCCCTCCCAAAAATTTGTCCAGAAATTCGGTCCTTTTTGGCCAAAATCTGTGATTTTAGGATTTCGACCAAACAAGACTGAATCTTTGATTTCAGCCGTTTCTTTTTTTGTTTTAGAAGAAATACAAACTGCAGGATGCAGTTTGTAAAAGAAAGAAAGAGGAACAAGGAAGAAGTGAAGATGGTGGGTTCTGCAAACCCTTCTAAAAAAAAGACAACAAAGGAAGGAAGGGAAGGAGGTCCCCAGGTGAAGGCTGTCAACTGCTGGTCTTCTCTTCCCCCTTCTTCTTTTTCCCTCATCCTGTCTCAATGAAAGGGCTGAATGCCCTTTTAAGTATCTTTTCTTCTTTCATATACATGGTCGTATTTTGGGTTCACTTGATATTCGTGGGCTCCATAGTGGGGCCCACCTAATAAAAACCTAAACCATTTTAAATGAATGTCCCAGTCCCTAGCAGAATTTCACTCTAATCGAACGTAGGGCCCTAGCCAAATTCCACTAGGGCTCCAGTGATCATCATCATGAAGGCATTGTCCCGACTCCCAACTATGTTGGAGCTGGCTACATGAATTCTGTTTCTCCATTTCGATCTATCATGAGCCAAATCCTTGAAGCCAAATCCTCGGATAGGTTGCACTTCAAATCTATGCTTACTACTTCCATCCGTGTCTTCTTTGGCCTACTCCTTGGTAGGCCATCAACCTACATAGAATAACTTCTCCTCAATGGCGCATTCGCTAGCTTTCATCACTTAAGGCCCCAATGGAAACCACAAAACCTGCCCCAATGGAAACCACAAAACCTTCCTACATACAACAAACCACTCTCTCTCTCTCTCTCTCTCTCTCTCTCTCACACACACACACACACACACACACAGTCCCTCTACCTAGAATATGATACATCCTAACTAGTGCTAGCCAAAACACACACACACAGTCCCTCTACCTAGAATATGATACATCCTAACTAGTGCTAGCCAAAACACACACACACACAGTCCCTCTACCTAGAATATGATACATCCTAACTAGTGCAGCCTTTTGGCTAGTTAAGTATAGACTTGGCCCCTGTTTGGCAATACTAATTCTTGCCTCTATTTCTCAAAATCTCTAAATCGGTTAGAGATTTTGAGAATATAGCATTTGAAAGCGTTTGGCAGCCTTTTCTATTATGTAGAGAAGCCCACAGCCCACCATTGATAGCATGTAGAAAGTACAGGGAAAAAAAAGAGGCAGGTGAACAAAGTTCTTGCCCATTTACGGCCTAATCTGTTTTTTTATTTTTTATTTTCTCAAAATTTTAGAGTGTAAATCAAGATCCAAACCGTTGGAAATGTTCACAATATCAAACACAGCCATGACACAAAATTTCAACCGTTGGATCATCACCAATCTCGAGATAAGTGCAAAAAAGTGAGGCAGGTGGATGCAATTTTCTGAAATCTATTAGCCCCAAACGCAAAATCCACACCATTAGATCTCTTTGGAAGGCTGAAAACAGCTATGTGGTCAATTTTCAAGGCTTGACACCTTGTGGATCTCGAGATATGTACAAAACAATATCAGCCATTGATGTATTATGCTCAATATTGGATTTGTCCATGAGCTGTAACTTTTTTCTTTTTAAAAAAAATAGTTCTGGGAGTGTAAATCAAGACCCAAACCGTTGGAAATGTTAAGAAGATTAATCACGGCCATGACACCAAATTTCAGCCGTTGGATCATCACCAATCTCGAGATATGTGCGGAAAAGTGATTCATTGGATGCAATTTTCTGGATTATGTGGGCCCCAAACACAAGATTTAGACCGTTAGATCTCTTTGGAAGGATGAACACAGCCATAGGGTCAATTTTCAAGGCTTGTTATCTTGTGGATCTCGAGAAAGTTATGAAAAACTTTCAACCATTGGTATAAAAAGGTCTATTTAACATAGATCTTTGCATTACCAAACACTTCTTTCTTTTGATTCGAGCCTCTTTTTTTTTTTTTTATAGCTCTTTTTTTAATGGCTCTATTTTGATGGGTCTTTACAAAAAGAGTAGAGATACCTAACAAGGCCTTATTGTCATTGATGCAAAATCCTATTCAAGGCCATATACTTTAGGTTGGGTTTATGAGTATTGTTCTATTACTCACATCATCTCCATGCTCTCAGTTGCTCCCCATAATGGCATGTCTTTCATTACTGATTATCCTATTGTCTTGGCTGGTCATCTTCTTATTCTAGAACCTTTCACTAACCACTGTCGGAACCAGGGTGGGGTGGGGGGTGGCCATTGTTTTTTTTAGAGAAATGTATGTAGATTTTACATGTGGCCCGGGTCCATCCGTCATTAACCCTTTAATTTTTCTCATAGAGGCAGTATCTAGCCTTTCTATTAGCTTGTTCAAATCATCTCAAATGGTACTAAAATCCATGACTACTGTATTAACATAGTAAAATCCTGACAACATTGTCTTTCCTAACACCCCCTTACGTGCAGTGAACTGAAAGTAAAATATATGGTTGCATATAATATAGTTCCAACTGATATATTTTTCAGATCATTTTGACATAGCAATCACTATGACTACTAAAACTGGTACTATCGGGCAAAACTGTTACATGGTAGCTTCTGTCCCAGACCATGATTGTCATTTTACATGCTGGATGCTGAGTGGCTGACAATGTCAAATGCTCCAACATAGATTGCAGGAGACTCTTCACAACTTTCATTCTATTTGTTGGTGCCTTTGTATCACATTTTTCTTCTAGAGAGACTTTACGTGACCAGGATGTGATGATGGATCAGTTGTGTCCTATTCCTTGTGCTTTTCTTTCTTGAAACTGCTGCCTGGGTCACTTGAGCACATGCCCAAATAGCTGTCATGTATCTATTCTAATAAATCATGGTAAAGGAAAAGATCACAAATTAAAATCATGTTGGAGGAAAAGATCACAAATTAGTTAATAACATGTGCACTTTATTGGCACATTGACAGCTAGCTTAAAAATTTGTCATTTTAATTGCTTCTGTCCCAAACCATGTTTGCCATTTTAATTGCTGGGTGCAGAATGGCTAACAATGCCAAATATTCTACATACGATCGCAGAAGACTCTTTGCAGCTTTCAGTTTTTGTGTTGGTGCCTATGTGTCACATTCTTTAGACATTCTTTCTTCTATAAAGACTAAATGTGACTGGGTTGATGATGAATCAGTTGTGTCCCATCCCTTGTGCTTTCTTTCATGAAACCGTAGTGCTTCCTGGGTCACTTGAGACTCCCAAGTAACTGTCATGTATCTACTCTAATAAATCATGATAAAGGAAAAGATCACAAATTAGCTTATAACGTTGCATTTTACTTCCTGTTCACATCTTCAAATATATAATTGTTTTCTAAGATCAGAAATGTGTGTGCAGCCGGAGAAGATTTGGAGAGCATCAAGCAGAAACGTGGTGGTCAGAGAACCGTGAGAAGGTGTATGAGAAGTACAATGTTAGGGGATCAGACAGGGCATCATCTGCTACATCAGTCCAGTCTGCACGCAAATCAGAAGTCTCGCCATCTTCCTGAGCTTAGCAACAATATTCTTTTGCAGAAAGAGACACCTCAACATTTTTGGTTGAGGTTTGCATTGTCGAAGGCAATATAGGAAAATCCCTTTTGTAGGGATAGCAAAGTTTAGCTTCGTTCTATGCATGTTCTTTATTCTGTGCCTTATTTCATCTCTTGGGCCTGCCCTTGTATTGTTGTGTATATAAAAGGCGTCAATTGTGAGATTGTGCGGGCGAGAAAGGTTTTCTCTGGGGGTTTGGAGTTGTACGTCCAGGGCTCATCTTATGGCTCAGCTGGCATCAATTCTGATTTTTCTAGTCCCTTTATCTGTACAAGCGATCAAGGATACAAAATAGAAGGTTGGATTAGGAAGGAGGAAATGTCACCATTGAAGCAGTAAAACTGATTTCATGGAAAGAGTAATTATGTGCAAGTTGTTAATCATCCAGAAGTTATCCCATTAGATTCTGTATAGCATTATCTGCACCAGGTTTCTCTCAGTCAATATTATTCATCTCCCGGGGGATTGGTTCTGATAAAAATGGGCTTCTATCAAAAGGATTAAAGGAAAAGGATGGGGATCTACAAGGTGCCATCAGATGCCCCCAGCCCCATTTGATTGGAAATTATGACCGCCTCAATGCCATGGAAATGAGCCATAGGAATTTGACGATATCCCTTGTATACCTTTCTATTTTTAGCCCTTCTCACCTTGTTGAAAACTTCTTTCATATGAATTAAAGAGGACTTCGCCAAGTCTGAGGGCGTCTGTGCAGAGCATTTTCTGAAGAAAATGAAAATGGCTCCAAAAGGAGAACGATTTCACTTTGTATGTGAATATTTTTTGTGATTTTGGTTTTCCAAGGTGAGTCTCAGCATTTTCAGCAGTTTTTGTTGGATGCAGTTTTTAGACTCAGAAGTAGAGAAAAACTACTTTCTGGAGTCTTGCACGGTAGGTACAAAAGCTTTTCATCATGAGAAAAGTTTCACTCCAAGTAGAAACAGACCATAGAAAGTGAAGCCTTCAATTTTCAAGCTCTACACAAAATGGAATCGCTGTGAAAAATGCAGCAAACAGAAGCTGCCTTTTACATCAAACATGTCATCAGTGTTGGGTTAATTTGAGTTTTTCATTCGACTTTCACATTTGGTTCATCTAAGAATCAATATTAATATACATATGCAGGATGCTCCTGTGCATTTGTACAGCACAACTCCATGCAAGGCAGTAGTGGTGGGGCTCACCCTATCACCAATCCGCATGGACCAACCAACCCCACCAGCTCTGAATGTGTGAGTATGGAGGGAGAAATCGGGAGATTGTCATAAACTTGGAATGGGTTGTTGAGAGACTTGGTTCCGTTCGCTTGTAGGAATTGGGTTCCTAAGATTTCACATTTATTTCTACACATGGGAAGAGTGGCATGCCCATGGATCGATCTTCGGGCAGCTGGGTGACAAGTGGGGTTGCCAACCGATTTATCCTTCGTATCAATTTCTAAAAGTGGTTGAAGAAACAAAGTTTGGCAACTAGAATTCAGAAGATCTCCCCTTTAATGGTAAATGAATTAAGGGTAGATGAAAAATGAATCCCCAACCATCAATCTAGTTAATCAAATCCTAGAAAAGTTTAGGTCCTACCCGCATCTTACTCTATATCGTTGATACCTTACCTCTTCAAGGCCTTGTTTGTTTGCATAGAATGGATAGGGACTTGTGTTACAACTCGTTTAATTTGAAGATTTGAAGGTGATTATTCAGAAACGACTATCAAATGAAATGAGAATTCTACTTAATTTTAAAAAGCAAAGCACCTCCTCACAAATCTCTTTTTGCTTCTTTTTCAGTTCCTTCGGTGCTTTGAATAGTAGGCAATATAAATGTTCACTGCTTTCCCTTTCCCACAAGATACACAAATAAGCCCTAGATGTCACTAATTACCAGAAGGTGTTGCTAGTGTGGCAATTCTATGAGCAAGATCAATGAGATAAAACCTTTCAAAATCAAAACATGGTATGTGGGAGAGACACATGAGCCCGAAAAAGAAGAAGAAGAAGAAGAGGAAGACGGTTGTTTTTGGATAAGTTAACCACCTAAACGCAGCTTCATCAGTCATGTTTTCTCAATCATATGATGTAAGGCAAGGACACAAATGGCTGAAAACAGCTAAAAATCATTAAATAGATAAGATGATTAGTGAAGTGTGGGTAAGTTTCTTTAGATGACTACTTCATGCACCCCAAGCATACAGGGAGCTCCGCTTCATCTCACTGTTCCAATTTAACTTACATTCCTTCTACTTCTCTTCAATAGTTTTCCATGGGTGGTGTGACGTCTTGGTTATTATATTATATATATTATTTATTTTATTATTATATAATTGATTGTATTTTAATTAAATATGCGATTAGTCTAAGTGGAGACCACGCTAGACTTAAGTTGGTAAGTTAGGCTTATTGGATAGGTGTCTTGACTCATAGTTAATTCAGGCACAGTTTAGTGGTAGAATCCTTCTCTAATCCAAACTCCTATTATTTTAGAACCCAAACTCTATGCCCTTTAGAATTTAAGTTAGATTACAACTTATATTCTTATTCCCCATTTATACATCACCACACTCTTTTATTTTCATATACAACTTTCTCTCTTCTAACTTTTCTCTTGGTTAGCACTTTGGGCTTTTGCAGTAGGAATTTTAAACCGTCTCCATTAACCACAAACCTCAAGTACCTAACCATAATTTATAAATTTAATACTTGCATTCCTCCTTGATTTTCGTGCACATAGAGACCCCTTTTATGCCCTTTCATGTGATGATAATGTTATGAAATTTATTTTATGGCAGTGAATGGGGAATGATTCAATTGATTTCTTCAAATTATGTTTTGTTCTTGCAGTAATTCCGATTTTTATGTTGACCACCGCCCACCTCTATTTGGATTTCAAAACCCTTTATTCAACTTCTATGATTATGGAGATTTGTGTATTAAGGTTGTTAGATTACTCATTAAAAACCGAGGGAGGGACAGGTCTTGCAACAGTTTCCCAAACATCGAAACCCTGAGAAACTAAACCCGTGTTTTGGACTGTGGGGGCGGGTGAGCCATCTGATCAAAGATCTTGTCCGTGGATCTGCTTGTGGACCTACGGGCGATCCTATAGATGGCGGACCCATGCGAGTGGGTCCCAACTGGCCCACCATCCATTGGTTCTAAGAACATGGGGCAGAGTTGCAGGCTGAGAATTTTATTTGGGCAACATGCAGTAGCTGGACCCATGGAGGATCTGATCACAAATCTGGCCGATCACATTGCCGTGTATGGCTGGGCGACCTTGTTAGTGGAAACTGATCCCGGCTCTTGATCAGCAAGAACAACATTCGTGTGCCCCAAGTTGTTGGCGTCGTGCATCTATGCAGAATTCGTTTCTGTGAATAAATTTAAGTTCTGTAACTCATGAGAATGGAAGAGATAAGATGATGACATGTATGGGAAAGATGTTGATGACGTGGGCTAACATGGGATGATGGAGGTAAGGTGGTGACAGAACATTACAAGCCTTTTTATTTTAGCATATGGCCCCATTAGATTTTGAAATTTAGGAAAAGCCTTTTTTTGCTTTAATGAACTCAATTTAAACCCTTTTTGACTTACTTTGAATGTGGAAAATTATTTTGGATGGGGTCCACAAGTTTTTTTAAAATTATAAACTAAGATTATTATTATTTGCAAATTAATATTAAATTATATTTAGGGTTTTCAATATATTAAAATTATATTTTTATACTTTATTAATTGGATCTTTGGACCAAGTAGATACCGTCTGGACACACGGTATCTTATCAATGTGGGGTTTAATACTTTGTATGACCTCAGGTAAATTTTAGTGGATTCGAGATCAACCCATCTTTATTGGAAAACCCTTAATTGGGTCTATGCACCATTGATTGAGAAGGGTGCGTTGATCTTTTATTTATTAGAGATTCTTGTAGTTGTCGGGTATGAGACCTTATGTTTGACCTTAGGATGGCTTGTGATTATTCATTGACCTTCGGAATTGCATACATGTTGTTCGTCTATTAGTTGCATACCCTGTGTTGATTGGATATGGACCGTGAGATGGCATGACAATCGATTGAGATATTGTAGTGGTTTATTCGAATAATTTGATCGGTATTCGATTATGGATTATTGTGCAGCCAGCCTTTCACTTTGACTTAGGATTCTGTGTTAGAGCTTTACAAATCATTAGGTCTATTATACTATGATATGTATATATATGTATATTGACTGGGTCATATTCGAATGACTGCAGTTGTATTTGGATGGCTGATCACCGATGTGTACGGACACTGTAATATCCGAATTTTGAACCGGTTTATCCGGCCTACGGTTTTGATTACGAACCGGTTTATGACCGCTTGCCTTCGAACGGGTTTTCCCGCTTTATAGTTAGGGCCGACTACCCAAAACAGTGGCATTACTTCTGTGTGATTATTGTATTGCTCTATTGTGTGATCAATTTACACATAACCAACTCGACCGAATCTTCTCCCTTTTCCTGATAAATCTTGTTACATGTAATAGCATTTGCTGTTCTTTACCCAAAAAAGGAAACATTTGCTTGCTGAAGTTAGTGCTATACCCTGCTGAGGGACTTAACAGTTAGCCTATATTACAAGGGGAATATTACTGATTAGATTATTTGAGCCATTTGAGTTTTAGAGGTGGTGGTCCCTTGCGCATTACTTTCATGGGACACTGTAGCTAGCTCTGGCTTGTTCACCTTGGGGAACATGGTGGGGTCCTGAGTCTCTCCTTTCCTGTACTATTTCCCACAAAACCCTCCTGTCCTCTAGTCCACAGATTCAACATTTACACCATATTGGAGATATAGGAGTTTTATGACACCCACAATCCCACGCAATAGATTATAGTACTAGGGGCCGTCCTGGCCTTTTACATTTATTTATAGAAGATGATGGGGAAAACATCAAATCCTACAAAAACCCATGAGACAGGTACTCCTGTTTGGAGCAGAAACAACAGCTCCCTTACTTAAGTAGGTCATAAATACGTGGGGGCCCTTGGACTACAAGACCGGACTGCACCACCATTCCTTTTTCTGCTTGTCCCCTGTTCTGCTCATCAAGCAAATATATGGGTGTCCAAAGGGAGCACTGAAATGGTATTTCTAAAACAAATGGGCTCCCTTGGGCTTACCTTTGATAAGTGCAGCTCTTTTACAACACTTTTATTCTTCATGACCCAACGCCATGCCTACTTTTATGTTAATCAAGACTTTATTCGCCGTGGTATTGAATTTCAGAAAAGAAAAAAGAAAAAAAAATCAATAGTTAAGAAGATCATAATTGAGAATGATAAATCTAGGACTAGGGTGTTTTGATATGGCTGATTATTTAGTCATTAAATATATTTTTCCATCAATTCTATCTCTGATGATAGAAAAGCATCGAGGTGGATTCCATGAGCCAGACTGCTTATTGTGCTAATTATGTACTTGTAGGTGAGAAAGAACTCAATTCCACAATAATAAACAAGCATGAACAAGGGTATCCACTCATATATATATACCAATTTGCTTCTTACTTGCATAAATATTTCATTTGGAATTAGAAGAACTCTTTTGACCAATCAATTATTAAAGGGACAAGGATCTCCTTCGATGAAGACAACAAACTATAATTGATCATGGATAAAAAGGGTTTTTCAAGTGTCATTTCCCGCGTCTATTTTTGATGTCTATCACCTAAATTTGACTCAAATAAACTTTTTCTTACCTCGAGCCATTTGACAAAATCCACATGAATGTTTAATTAAACCAACTTTAGACATTTTGCACTTTTTTCTTATAAGCTGGCACATAAAACTAGTATCACAATTTTGTTTATTCTATTCTTTACCTTTGGTCAAATTTATCTGTACTATTTTTACTGCATAATAACTTTGCCTATATAGATTTGATAATACGACAAAATCTAGCTACCTCTTCTAATTGAATTAAACTTGCCAAACAGTCTTACTTTCAAGAGAATACAATCTCGGTACTCCGGAGAAGTACGTAATGCAGCCCACTTTCCCTTTTGCTATTCATTTTGGCTTGGCACCCACTCTTGGATTCACCATCTTGTCACATTTATTGTATCATCCCCCTCCAAAGGAGCTCCTACTCTCTCACCAGTCACCACCCCACCTTACCCCCTCATTTAATTCCCCAACCAAAAGTCCTTGCCAACAAAATCTCCTTCAACCCCATGAACATTTTCTCCCAATCCATCTAAGCTTTCTTTCACTTTCAAGACCCTCTCTTTCTCAACTCCTTTGAATTTATAAACACCAAACCTCCCTTCTCATATTTGAAGCCTCTCTCTTCTCTTCTCTTCTCTCAAACAACATGGGTCTTTGCATAAGGCTTGCAATACCACTGTTTCTCTTCCTTCTTCTTGCTGCACAATGTCATGGTTCGAGTTCGACAAAGAAGCAGGTTCTATCAACAAAGACAAGGTCTGGAAACTTCGGTTCCTTCTTGGGGTTCTTTCCAAGAGCAAGGCCAATACCTCCATCTGGTCCTTCCAAGAAACACAACACCATTGGCTTGAGAAGCTGGAGAACACCCTGAGGAGGAAGATGATGTAGTGAGGATTTAAATGTATAGGTGTTTTGGGGTACTCTTCTTTTACTTTTTCTTAAAGTTTGTTTAGAAAAATTTATATGGACCTTGGTTTGATGATATGCGGTCATGTTGTATGTATGGACATTTAGTTCAACAGATAAGGTGATGGCTATAGGACAAGTTGGAAATTTAAGCTACTCAGCTCGAAAAGAGTGCAACTATGATGGCCGAGCAGATGGGACATTTAAATCTCTTTGATGTGTAAAACCTCGTAGAACTCTTTTTTTTTGTATGTTAAGATGAAAGAAATTTTTGCACCATATGTGGGTTTTCACTAGTTCTTTGTGATGAACAAGAAATTACAAGTTTTGAAGTTCCTTTTACTGTGATTGTAATGGTGGATGGGTGATGTTTAAGCTCCAGTGGCTCTTGTCCTCTCTCACTGCATGTTGTATAATGTATAGTGTTCTGAGCTATGGAAAACTGCTTCGCTGCATTTCAAAATGTCACTGTTACAGCAAGCACAATCAAATGGGGGTGGGGCATGAAAGAGTCCGGTTCCTCTGAGGCTTCGACTTATGACGTGTTTGTGCACCTGCCAGTTTGTGGTTTCCTCTGTTGTGCACAGAGACAACCACGAGTTTTTTTTGTAACTTCTCCAGGATGAAATGACGTAGCACCACATGTAAGACTGAGGATGTGTAATGCCTCTTTCAGCTGAAATGGAAGGAGACAGAAGCGAATTTGTCTTTCTCGTTGTAATTTGGTGCGGTGAGGAACCAAGGACGTCACTTCGGAAACCACTTTTCTAGACATCTCTTCTTCCACCGAGAGGATCCAAAACTTCCTACCAGGTAGGAAAATGGCGTCGCAGTGGTTACTCTTCTGCAGCGTTGCTTAAACACCCTCTTGAAGGGCTCAAGGAGCTTCCCCTCAGCTTCACAGAATCACAAGAACAAAAGGGTTAGAGAAATTCTGAGCGGAAGGAGTGGAAATCCACGGTGGAGCACATTTATTGAAAATTCATATAGCTTAGTTATTGTTTGTGTAAAGCCCCAGCTTAGGAATGGAAACGAATGACTGTTTTTTTTTTTTTTGGCATAGTGAATAATGCATAAGATTGAATCAGGTCTTAAAAGTTGACTGCCTTTATATTGTACAAGCTTATTGTAATAAAATTTTGCTGTGAGGAGCTTCCCCTCAACTTCACAGAATCACAAGAACACAAGGGTTAGAGAAATTATGAGCGGAAGGAGTGGAAATCCACGGTGGAGCACATTTATTAAAAATTCATATAGCTTAGTTGCCCCTGCTTAGGAAACGAATGACTTTTTATTTTTGTCATAGTGAATAATGCATAAGATTGAATCAGGTCTTAAAAGTTGACTGCCTTTATATTGTACAAGCTTATTGTAATAAAATTTTGCTGGAGCACATTTATTGAAAAATCATATAGCTTAGTTATTGTTTGTGTAAAGCCCATGCTTAGGAATGGTTGTGTAAAGCCCCTGCTTAGGAATGGAAACGAATGACTTTTTTTTTTTTTTGGCATAGTGAATAATGCATAAGATTGAATCAGGTCTTAAAAGTTGACTGCCTTTATATTGTACAAGCTTATTGTAATAAAATTTTGCTGTGAATAATTAATGCCCGTATCAGTGAAAAAATCAGGATTCATGTCAATAGGGTGTGAATGGAAGATATTGAGAATAGGTAGGCCTCCAATTCGGAAAAAGAAACAGGTAGGAAACCCGTTTTTAGTATGGGTAAATCTCTGATTCAGTCTCTCCAAATTGTAAAAACCCTACTGAATTCAATTTGGATTGAATTTGGTTGGGCTTGGATTTTGGAACTGAACTTTTGGGTTTTGTGTGTTTCTCAGATGTTATAAACTTAGAAAATGTATATATCTCAATGTTAATACAAATATGCAATTACATGCAAAGTTGGGATTTTTTCCAAAAGAATTTATGCTAGATCATTGTCTGCTGCCCTTGATCAAATTACAAAGAATAGGGTTTATTCTAAGATTTTCAAACAATATAAAGAATGACATTTCTATGAAAATCTTCAGCATTCACCCATCAGATGATCACAATTTCACTAATCAATTGATTCTTATTAACCAACGTGAGTGGTTTGGTTTACATTTGTTCAAATTTGATATAGATCCTACTTTGATTGGAGTGAAATACAACTCTAATTGCTAAAATTGGAGAAAAATATTATTTTTAGTAAACTGTATTATTTCCGTATTTTTAACTGCCCTCGCAAAGTAATAGAGAAGTATGCGTAGAAATTTTTTGAAGTATTTTCAAGTTTAGAGTGTTTCTTTAGATACTATTGGGAAAAAAATAAAAAATAAAATATTTTAAAATGGTTAGTAACAAACAATAAATACATTACACTCTATGTCAACCATCCACCCACAACCACAAGAGAGTATTTATTGGCTTTCTGGTTCCTCTCCCTTCACCTTTTTTATAATCTTTCCTTGGAACTTATTTTACCGCAAATTATTAACAATTATATTCTATGCAAACAAACAAGCCTTCGGAGGCTCCAAAACTTAGGTTGTCATATACCTTGCGTTTGAGATTCCACGGTTACATATAGTTGTTTTAATAGCCTCACTCGTGCGCTTTAAAAATGTCAAATCTACAAAAAAGATAATGATTATATAGAAGAGATGTATACTTTTGATAAAATAATAATATATTTATTTTACGTGTTAAACGGTAAAGTAATTTGAAGTGAGTTGAGAAGCCAACAAGTTCTAAAATAAACTCTTTTTTTTAATTTTTATGGAGTTAAATTTTTTAGCGGGTGATAAAATAAAAGTTAACATTTTGGTCACGGTACTTTACTTTGTTTTGATTAACTTACATGATTACAGTCATTTTTTTTTTACTAGTTGAAGTACTTTCCCACAAATTGTGCTCTGTGTTTCACTTGTTCTTCAGTTCTTCCAGTGACTCAGGAGAATGGAACTCTGCCGTCAGCCTTACCCATTGGAAGTCCCTGCACATGGATACAAAATCTTGCATATTTAGATTCCGGATATGAATATGAAAATGAATATGAATATGGGTATGTCGGCAGCTCTTAATGCTCCCGTAGACGGAGAATGAAGAACCTTTCTCTCTGCAGCTTTAGATTTTTTTCTTTTGTGGGAAGGAATCTCATGCATTTTTTACATCTCTATTTTTAATCTCAATTGGTCTAAATGTCTAAAGCGGGTGGTGGTTTAGAAAATAAGAGCATGCACAATTTTACCCTCTACCCACTTTAGAGAAGTAGATGCAAATCTTTTTAAAATGAGAGGGACCTTGTCAAAATAAGAGCTTTAGCTTCCTTTTTTATGACCCCGTTGAAATTAGAGCAGAGATGCGAAATAAGCAGCTAGTATACTGAAAAAGAGCATTATTGTTATATTTTTACAGTTTGAGATCTCTCCAAAATATCTCTCTAACGTTTTCTTTTGGGATTTTTATGGAGAGTGCAAGTTGAAACTCTTAATTCAAAGTGCAATAAAGAAAATAAATCATCAGCAGAGTGCATGTAATATATATATATATATATACATATATTTAATAAAAATGCCCATAGTGGCAATATTGTTTTCCTTTCTTAATTAGGAACTCTGCAACTCCCTTCCAAAACCCTTTTAGATTTCACTTCAATATGAGTGAGTCCACTCCCACCTTTAGATTAATCACTATAAACACATATAATATTTGATTTACTAATTTCTTGAATAATTAATCCGATGGTGCCCTCACCTCCACTTGGAACAAAATTTAATGGGAACACATACAAAGTCAGTAAAAGGAAATCACATTTTTTTGGGCCATTGATCATAGTGACGCTTTAAATTCGAAGACAAGATCCAAGGATCAATCATGTGTGATATATAACTAAAATGCCCACACCACTCAACCATCACTGTGTTGACAAAAGAGGACAACGGAATCCTCTTAGTACGGATCATGTTACAATTATTACACCCATGACCATATAACACTTTCTAAAACTCCATTGCGGGACTCACATAGAATTCATCACGCGATGAGATTCGTCTTGAACGGTGAAGATGATTTCTATGTGGGCCCCATAATGGAGTTCTAAATAGTGTTACATGCTACCGTGTAATTAGGATTGCAAATGAGTATCTGATTTTCCAATTACCCGAAAATTTTGACTCTTAAAAAATCAAATCCAGAACCTATTTTAGATTCCGATTCGTAAACGGGTGTGGGTATGGGCCCGGAACCTAATTTAGGTTCTGATTCAGAAACAAGTCCAGTTCTAAGTCCACATAGGTTCCGACCTGTGGACCCGAGACCCAACATATGTGCTTTTGATATTGTAAATTGTACCTCAAAATCAATTTTTCTTTTTGACATTTTTATGTATAATATTAGAGGTAGTAGACTTGATGCACTGATATGCTTATTTAAAAAAAAACGAATAACAAAGAAAAATTAGAATCAATTTTGGAAATATATTCCAATCTTCTAAGTGGACCCGATTCCGGAACCGAGTCCAGGTTTTCCTATCGAAATTGGGTCTAGAACCAACAAAAAATAGATTATGAGTTGGAACCGAATCCGGAACTAGAGGTTTGCCTTACCACTAGACCAAACTTTATTTCTTATAATGTTTTACCTTATTTAAAATATATTAATATATTATAGATTGTTACACATATATACATATACACACACATACATATACATATATATATACACACATATACATATATTCATACACATACACATACATATATATATAAACTTATTTAATTGCAGGGCCGGGTAACAGGGCGGGGCGGGGAAAAGAGCAAACCCATTCCCGCCCCGCCTAGCCTACGGGGCACAGTTTTATTCCCTGTCCCCGCCCCACCTAAGGATCGGGGCAGGGAAAACCGGCGTGGGGCGGAGCAGGCAAGCCGGGGCGGGGCGGGGCAAAATTGCCACCCCTAAAAGAGTTGTAATAGATTGGAGGATCCGAGGTTCATCCGGGTTAGGTCGTGGAGGCGAATGGACTTTTGTGGGCTCTTGGCGCCGAACCAGGGGCTCCGGTCACGTTGGCGGGGTTCTAAACTTGAAATGTTTGTGGCAAACTATCAATAAAAACAAACCCTTCTCTCTCAAGCCAAATACAGAGCAGAGTAGCAGACGGATATGAAAACGTGAACATTCATAGAAAGGGCGTCTTCCAATCTCTCTCTAATTGGGGGTTTCTTTATGCTTCTTCCACCACATGGCAGCATCAACATCAACCTCCTCTTTCCCTCCTCAGGAAGACGACGTAAGTTAAAACGCACACATAAGCTCTATACATACGTATCTGATTACAACGATCAAGATGACGATCTTGATATGACGTTTGTCTCTGCTATTTTCTTCTGACAATCACATTCCACACATTCAACATTTCTTACTAAAATGCTCTTCTTAAATCTTAGGAGTTATGACTCAAATCCCTCTCATCTGCCTGTAATTTGAATTCAAGGGATTGTTTAGGTTAATGGACATAACCAGACTTTTCCATGGAAATCACTTCAAGGGAGTCTTGCAGGTGCATTTGTCTACTCTGACCATGTCGGATTAGTCCGCGCCGCGCTGCTCTTGACCTAATTTTTGTTTTTCCCTCTTCCTTGCTGAATGCTGATAGCTCTGTAATGGTGTATTTCCGTCTTCTTTCATTAACATTGTATTGGTATTATTATTTTATGGACGTGACAAGTGTAGAGGATTTCATGAATAGTTCAATTTCATGGCATTTCAACTGAAAGCGCGTTTTTTTATTCTTCGATTTCCATTGATTTCTGCATCTTCCACCATGCAGGAGTTTGACTGGGAGGCAGCTGTCAGAGAAATCGATGTTGCCTGTCAGGTCGTTGTCTCGACTTCAAATGGAGAGAATTTTGGCAAGTCCAAGTCTACTGTTCCTTATTCTAATCAAAAGACATTTGTTGTATCTAGGCAATCCACTCTTGATAAGTTTGTTAGAACTGTGGGAAGGTCTAGCATCCCTCATGTATCTCATCTTGAAAATGGGAATCCAAGTTTTGATACGGGCGGCGCCAGTAGCTGTCCAAGAATTGATCTAGAGGCTGCCAAGACATGGATTTATCCAGGTCAATATCTTCACTGAGTTGTGCAATGTTTGTTGTGTTTGATCTTTTGTGTGTTTATTTGATTTCTATTTAGGGAGGATTTGGCAAATTACTAATGAATTCATAAGACCTCTTATTAATTTAGATGCACTTTATTGAGGGTGGGGGGTGAACTGATGGAGATCTAAGAGGGATCATAGAATTTCCATTAAGATTCAATTTCATTGGATAAAGGGTGGGTAACCATTTCCTACCCATATGTATGTCAATCTACAGTAATGATCCTTCATTCTTAACCCCTTTGATAAAGTAGAATTCCTTAATTCCTAGGATGTGATCAGGAGTTTTTATGACCTGCCCTTAAATGTTGTATGCCTTTAGTCATCTTCAGACAATTCATGTGGCTATGCTCTGGCTTTTCAATTTCAAGATTGATCATGCTTACTGTACACATTGTATTTCTTTCTTTGCAGTCAATATCCCACTTCGAGACTACCAGCTTTCTATCACTGAAAAGGCTCTCTTTTCAAATACATTGGTGGCATTGCCAACTGGACTTGGGAAGACGCTTATTGCTGCTGTTGTCATGTATAACTACTTTAGATGGTTCCCGGAAGGTAGTGTTCATGTAATCTATTCATTATAATGGTTTTCTTGGCTATTAGTCTCCAGATGGACATGTTTTTGCCCATCACTTAGAGTTGTTGGTTTTGGATCTTGTATTTCTTACGTTGGCAATGACTTAATTGCGTATGTTTGGAATAGTTATTTCTATGCTTTTCTTATCTGTAACTCCATATGCCGCTCGAAATTATTCCCTTTAATGTGCATTTTTTTTATGTCAAATCTGTTCCTAGCTGCCTTTTGCAATATAAGGTATGTTGCTCTCCTCGAAAGGTGATGTGACAGAATTAATATTATTTGGATATGGCGGCCATTGGCTAGTGGCCCAGTGTCATTAATGACAAACTCACGATTGAAAAGAGTTTTGGAATATTCTTGAGAATGTATTATTCTGTGTCTCTTTCTATAGAGATTATACATCAATTTATAGGTATTTACATGCCTTTAATCCAGGCTCTAAGAAAGGAAAACTCTCTAATTACATCAATCAGAAGTCTAAGCATAGAAGGCAACTAATTACAGCAATTGTTATTCTAAGTAAAGAAGGCTACTGCTGACTCCAGATTTGACCCAATTCAATCTCACGTGAGATATAACAAGGGGCTGATTACTGATGGGCTTTGGGCCTCTGATTACTAATGGGCTTTGGGCCTATTTAACACCCCCCCTCAAATTGATGCGGGAGAATCAACAAGCATCAATTTGTCAACCAAGAACTGATGGCGTGGTCGAGGAATCCCTTTGGTGAGAATATCAGCAATTTGAAGTTCAGTGGAGACATGTGGGAGACTGATGACATCACGTTTAAGCTCATCACATATGAAGTGACAATCAACCTCGATGTGTTTAGTGCGTTCATGAAAAATCGGATTTTCAGTAATCCGAATTGCACTTGTATTATCTGCATAGAGGGGGGTAGCTCCTGCTGCTGGAAAACCAATGTCAGAGAGCAGACCGTGGAGCCAAAGAATTTCGGAGCATGCAGCAGATATGGCGCGGTACTCAGCCTCAATAGAGGATTTGGAAACTTTTTCATGCTTCTTGCATTTCCAGGAAATAAGATTATCACCCAAAAACATACACCAACCAGTCGTCAACCTGTGAGTATCCGGACAACCAGCCCAATCAGCATCTGAATAAGCTTTGAGAGATAGAGGATTGTTGGATGGAAAAAACAACCCACTAGTCGGTGTGCGAATAAGGTACCGGATGATGCGGCGAACAGCAGCCAGATGAAGATGACGAGGAGCAGTCATGAACTACTCATCAGGTTGACCGCATAAGAGATATCAGGACGAGTGTTAGTGAGGTAGATCAAGCTACCAACTAACTGGCGATATGCAGTAGGATCGGAAAGAAGATCACCCTCCTCTCGATTGAGTTTGACATTCAGTTCGATTGGCGTATCGACTGGAGCTGAAGCAGTAAGGCCAGCAAAGTCAATGAAATCAATAGTGTATTTGTGCTGATTGAGAACTATGCCTTTAGCAGATTGATGAACCTCAAGACCGAGGAAATAGTGAAGGGGGCCGAGATCTTTCATGTAAAATGTCTCACTAAGAGAGGCTTGGAGCTCCTGAATCATGGTTGCATTAGGACCAGTAATGACGATATCATCAACATAGACAAGTACTACAGTGATTCTGGAAGGAGCATGATGTAAAAATAGAGAAGGATCATACAGACTTGGATGAAAATCCAAGCGTAGAAGAGCAGCCTGAAATTTCTCAAACCATGCGCGAGGTGCTTGTTTCAAACCATAGAGGGAGCGACGAAGTTTGGCAACCATACCCTTCCCAGATGAGCATCCCTGAGGCAAACGCATATAAACATCTTCTTTAAGATCACCATGGAGAAACGCATTTTTGACATCCATTTGATAGAGAGGCCAAGACTGAGATGCAGCAACAGCAAGAATAGTGCGGACGGTGGTCATCTTGGTGATAAACTTTCTTCAAATACCCCCACATGGCGTTAGAGGTTGAGTAAGGCTTCAGATTCATTATCAGATGAGGCTCGACAGATCCCAGAATCCAGGATTTGATTTTGGCATCTTTGGTATGTCAAGAGGAGATCTTCTTCTCATCTTCAGTAGGTTTAGGGTCAGTGCCAGAAATAAATCCCCACAATTCCTGAGCTTCTAGGTATATTTGAAATTGGAAAGACCAGGTAGAGTAATTCTGTCCAGTAAATTTGATCAAAGTGACCTCAAATTTGTCCATCTCAACTGTATATTGTGAAACAGTGAAAGAACAAGTGATAAACTCAGCAATAGATTATTTGAACTATAGTTCGTGAGTGCTGGAGAAGGTACTGGACAGATCCAACCACTCAAACAGACCAATCAGGCCAATCAGAGAACAAAATAGTGGAAAAAAAGCCCCTGACGTCCTTGATTTGAGCTCTAAATCCCTTACGTGGGCCCCACAGATGATCTTGGACACTGATCAGGGTCCTGATCTATGTAGGCACACAATTTTCGCTTAGACTGGAACAAGTTTGAACTCAATCTGCTGAAGATCTAAATTTCTGTACGGTCTTGATCAAAACTTGTGCAAGTTTTTGAAAAATCACGAGAATGATTAAAAAACGTACCTTACAGTGTCGAAAAAATTCTGAAAAAATCACCAAAATACTTAGAAGACTTGGGCGATCTTGGCTGGAAGAATCCTTGATGATGCTGTGATGATCGCAGGTGGGCCACAGATGATCTGCGCCTATCGCTGGAACTGGATGGATGTTGATCTCTTGAAACAGATCCTCTATCTGTTTATTTTCTTCAAGAGAGAAAGATTTCTCTCTGATTGACTCCTTGAATGAATTCTAATATTGAAGATTAGAACCTTGCTCTGATACCATGACAAACTCACGATTGAAAAGAGTTTTGGAATACTCTTGAGAATGTATTATTCTGTGTCTCTTTTTATAGAGATTATACATCAATATATAGGTATTTACATGCCTTTAATCCAGGCTCTAAGAAAGGAAAACTCTCTAATTACATCAATCAGAAGTCTAAGCATAGAAGGCAACTAATTACAGCAATTGTTATTCTAAGTAAAGAAGGCTACTGCTGACTCCAGATTTGACCCAATTCAATCCCACGTGAGATATAACAAGGGGCTGATTACTGATGGGCTTTGGGCCTACTTAACAATTAACATAACGGGCAAACATTGCAACAAGGAAAATGAGTACACATTGTGAAGCTCGAGGATGGTTTATTAACAATATCAATCAAATTTTACGACTATTCCAAATTGGCATAAAATGCATTGCAGGTTAAGGTGCATACTTTAAGCTATTTGAATTCAACATTAGAAGAGCCTCGTCTTATTGAAATCAAGAGTACTGTTCATGTTTGTAGAAAGATAATTGGAAAAATTATGAAGTTCTTGTTTTAGTCTAGTTGCTTCCATTGGTTTTAATTTTATCATCACAATTTATTCCTTCAGTAAAGTTAGAAAGTTCAAAATCTATTGATAAGAGAATGCGTTACTTTTGACAGATAGTTGTTGAGCTTGGTAGAGTTATTGTTACAATGTGATGAATTCACCATTCCACAATTGAACCTTTCATGGGAGAAGTATGTTGAAGTGGATTGTCAGCTTGAGAAAAGTGGGTTCGAAGGGCATTGACAAATAATGCATCAAATTAAGGGATCAGTTGATTAACATGTTTGTTATGGTTCTTGAAATACATATTGTGATATCATTGGCAAATTAGTACGCTTGATATTAATGCATTAATTTGAGGGTACTGTATGAAAACTAGCCTTAATTATTTTAGTTATTAACTTATGAGACCGTTTTATTTAAAAAGAAAATCCTTTATAGTTTCTAGTTAGTGACGTCACAGCTTGAAAATTTGTACCATAATTCGATCAAATTATTGAATTAAATTAGCTTGTCTTAGATCTATTATTGGAACTATTGTAATTGATTTTGCTAATTTTTATTTATTATTTGTATGTATATAGTGAGAAGGCCCAAACTTGTCGGTGCAAGTTTTTAGAAAGGTGAAGCTGATGAACATTTGGAAGTAGTTAGAGGAGACATGTTAGGTTGTCAGCGATAGTGTACTTAGCCTTATGGAGGAACGAGAGGAGAAGTTGTCAGTGATAAAGAACTTAGCCTTAGGGCCTGTTTGGTTGTATGGTGAATTGAAGTATGGTGAGGTGAAGCATCAAATCAAAAGAGAATAAAATATAAGGTGTTATGATGGTGTTTTGTTTTGAGTTGTTTGGTATGGAATCTTTTAACTTTTTTTTAATAGAAAAGTGGAGGTTTTTTTTGTCTTTTTAGTGGAGAAAGGAGGTTGCTTTTTTGACTTTTTTTGAAAAATTCGAAGGGAATTTTGAAATTGTGTACTTTTGATATGACCCCTTATCATTTCTTGTCTGGATTCACTTTACTTTACTTTAACTAGTTAATTGCCAAACACACCCTTGTGTAGGAATGAGAGGAGAAGTCGAATTGACAAAGCCAACCTCAAACAGATGGGATGAGGCTTTGGTGGTATGATGATGAAAAAATATTGGTTCATCATCATCACCACCACCTTCTTTATTACAGTGTGTAAAAATGGAGAAAATTTTCTTTGGTGCACCACCACCCCCCCCTAAAAAAAAAAAAAACCCTTGGACTGCACTCATCTGAATGGACTGGACCATTGGATCGACTGTGCACTCATCCAAATCAACTGGACTTATGGACTGTGGATGAAAGGGTTAGGATGACCAAGCGGGTCTGATTTTTGTGCATAGGAGGGCCCCACCCAGATCTTCAAATCCCTTCCAACCCCATCCTGTGGTGGGTCCCACAGCATGACGCGCATAGGATTTGGACCGTATATGGGCCAACTAGGTGCGGTGCTCATGAAAACGTTAGCACCTGTCCTTAGCGGAAGTTTTCCCATATGGGTACCCCTCTAAAGAGCACTGGTCCTTGTGGGCCCACCTTGTGCCCCACGTGGGGATGGGACTGAGGTGATCAAAAGATCCACACCCCTCTCCCCCGTTGGTGATGGTGTCTCAGATCATCACCCTAACCACTTGATCAATGGCCCACAAGTTATCACCATCCAAATGAGTGCACAATCGAACCAATGGTCCAGTCCATTTGGATGGATGCCAAACTTGGGATCGGTGACTATGAGGGGGCGGAGGTTTTCCACACACACATATATATATATATATATATATATACACACATAAAATTGCCATTTGACAATGAATTGTTTTTCTTGATTGGAGTTATATCTTGATGATTTATTACTTACAATTCCGTGTGACATCATTTTATCCTGTTTTATCAATTTTGAATTTCTATTTCAGGAAAAATTGTCTTTGCAGCTCCTTCGAGGCCTCTAGTCATGCAACAAATTGAAGCATGCCATAAAATTATGGGAATTCCTCAGGTGAATAGACAAAAACAATATGTATACAAAACTTTTTAAATAAGAATTTTTCAATAGAAAAGCATTTGGGGACCTCTATTAGGGCCCATCTATGATTAATCTAACCCTCTTACTCACTAAACCCGTTGAATTAACACTCATCCAAACTTGACACTGATTAGATTGATATCCATCTTAGATTTTAATCACAAAACTTTGTAGTTATAGAGCCATTGAACTCTAGGGCCCATAGATCGATGGTTAGGGTCATAAAATCAAGTTAGTTTTTTATGCACTCATGGTTCACTCTAAAATTTTACCATCCCATTTTAATCCCGTGATTGGCCTGTATCCAAATGGGCAAAAAAACAAGGTCCAATTCTTAAATTCAAGGCCTCATGTGACATGCAAACTACTTTCCCTCACTCCATACATATACGCTTGCGCATACGCGTCTGAATGTCTGTTTGAGAAGGACCTAGAAACTGTGCTTTTTTGGGTCACAGAAATATGTTTGAAGCAGGTAGACCATTTGTAATACGGTGTTTTAAATGAGATTCATGCCCTGTTCGTTTTTTATATAAATTGTGGGGCCCAAAATTATGATATGAATTGTCGGATTTCTTCAGAAGCGCCAACACGGCTACTGTATCAAATTTGAGCCGTTGATTCTTTATGGATCTTGAGATATTTGTGAAAAAGTGCATTTTTCGATCTGCATTTCTGAACTTTGTGGGCCCCTATATCAAAATAATAATAGTTGATCCTCTTTAGAAGCCTAAGAATGGCTATATTGTCAAATTTCAGCTCTTGATTCCTCATAGATCTTGAGAAATTCACAAATAAATGTTGGACCATTGATTCTTTTATGTACCGACTGACTGAGTTTTGACATCAGAAAACCCAGTCCAGTTTTTTTTTCAGTTGTGGGTCCCTCAATCTTAATCTGAATCGTAGGATCTCTTTGGAAGCCCCAACATAGTCACTCTAGCAAATTTGAGCAGTTGATTCTTCACACATGTCAATATATTTGTGACAAAATGTGAACCCTTAGGTTTGCATTTCTAAACTTTGTGGGCCTCTATATCAAAATCCAAACTGTTGATCCTCTTTAGAAGCCCAAGAATGATTGTCGTGTCAAATTTCAGCCATTGATTCCTCATTGATCTTGATAAATTCACAAAAAACATTGGACCATTGATTCTTTTGCATACAAACTGACTGTTTTCATGTTAGAAAACCCAATCCTATTTTTTGTTTTTTTTTCTTTTTTCTTTTTCCAGTTGTAGGTCCCTTAATCTAAATCCAAACTGTAAAATCTCTTTAGAAACCCAAACACGGCCATGATGTTAAATTTGAACTGTTGATTTTTCACCAATCTCAAGATATTTGTGACAAAATATGGACCATATGATCTGAAATTCTAAACTTTGTGGGCCTCTAGATCAAGATCCGAACTGTCGATCCTCTTCATAAGCCTAAGAACAGCTATGGGGCCAAATTTCAGTCCTTGTCTCCTCATGGATCTCGAGAAATTCATGAAAAATGCTGGACAGTAGGATTCTAAAATGTCTATTTCACAATGTCAATTGGTCTTACCAAACGGTCTAAAAGTGAAACATTTATTCTACACAGATTTATTATCCAAAGATCTATTTCATATAGATAAGATTTGCCAAACAGGGCCATAGTCTTTTTAATTTCTGCTTCTTGCACATGAACCGATCTTAACTTACTTGGGTTTAGTTGGAGCTTTCTTGGGCATGAGGACTCCATCGACTCTAGGGTCCTTGCATTGTATCTTGGGTTTGGAAACCTTCAATTCTTCCTTCTATTTGGGGTTGGGGGGTACTTGGAGAGTATTTTCTTTGGTGGTGTTTGATTCCCTCTTGTGCTGCTCTGCAGGCTAGGTCCATTTGACCAGGCCTTCATCAAGTTTGAATGTGTAGAATGTTGATCTAGACTGCCAATTTAGTCTAGCTTACCATCTGTGGCCTTCTGTGTAAAAATTGCTTGGATCAAATGTTCCATAGCGTCAGAATGACGCCTGTTTTTGTTATAAATGATCTTTATTATCCATTTTTCTTGCTACTGATATCAGTGTAGCATTGTTTGATTTGATGAACGATTGTATATATCCTGTTCCTTTTTTTGTATATATTTGAATTATTTAAGACCAAATGGCTTGCAGGAATGGACAATTGATATGACAGGTCAGATAGGTCCTTCCAAGCGGCGTCACTTTTGGAAATCCAAAAGAGTTTTCTTTGTTACTCCTCAAGTGCTTGAAAAGGATATTCAATCTGGTAACCGGACCATTTTTCCCTAATATACTGGATGTATTTGTTATCATGTTATAGGAGCCATATAAATATCGCATCCAAGTTCCAAGTGATAAGCATTTGATGTTTTTTTTTTTTTTCGTTGGTTCACTTAGATCCAAAAAAATGAAAATTAAATCTATAACATTAACAATATGTGGTTAGGATATGCTTCCCGAAGTTAAAGAAGTGATTCATGTTTTCTGGAAAAAAAAATTATAAGGAAGAATATAGGGTGATAACACACGATAACACACCAGTTGCATACCTTTTCCTTATTTATCTCAAAAATCTCTCCAAAATCCAAGAAATTCTTATTTTAAGTGGTTCATTACTTAATTGCAAGTCCCAACTTATGTGATTTTCTCATGGTTGCCAATCAGTTTTTAAATACCTGAAATGATTGTCTCGATCGATAAAACAGACTCTCAATGTATCTAGATGCATCTGTGAGAAAACTTTGTGCTTGTGGAGCACTGGATCATTTGATGTTATTATTTTGCCCAGTTAATTTCATCTGTGGCAAAAACTCGTACCACAGTGGGAAGTTGCTTATTATTGTTCTCAACCATAAGGTTGCAAGTTTGAGTGGTGTTACTAATTCAACCAAAAAAAAAAAAAAGTTTCATCTGCCTGTCTTCTTCCTTGCTGCTGTTGTTGCTATTATTAGCATTTCACTGAACTTCAACATTTATGTGATGGTTGACCTCAGGCAGATGTTTGATGAAACAATTAGTCTGTTTGGTGATTGATGAGGCTCACCGTGCGATGGGAAATTACTCCTACTGTGTGGCTGTTCGTGAGGTATATCTTAGTTTCTCAATTACATCTTGAAACACCCACGATAAAGTGAACTTATATTCGGTCATCTTATCTTCATGGACAAAATTTATTGTTTCCCGACTCTGGCTGTGCTCCACTTTGGTAGTTGATGGCTGTACCTGTGCAACTAAGGATTGTAGCTTTGACTGCAACACCAGGATGTAAGTTCCAATAAACTACTTGCACTCACACATTCCTCTGCAGTCTTGAAAACCTTGTATTGGTTGTAATTATGCAGCGAAGCAGATGACTATACAGAGTGTTATTGATAACTTGCATATTTCAACCCTTGAATACCGCAATGAAAGTGACCATGATGTCAGCCCTTATGTGCACAACAGGAAACTTGAATTAATGGAGGTATAACCTGTTGGATTTTTCATTGTTGTGTTTATTCATAATATCTGTTTGCAACATGTTGATGATGATCTTTTTGCAACATGTCAGGTTACCATGGGTAAAAATGCCACTGAAATAAACGATTTGTTGCTGGAAGTTATACAGCCATTTGTTTCCAGGCTTTGTGGACTTCAGCTGCTTTGTAGGAGGGACTTTTCAACAGTATGGTTCCTTTCACATTTCTTTTGAATTTATTATATGGTTAGAGATCCTGTGGAAGTCTGATCAACATTCCTAGCTGTTTTCTTAAATTACCTTTGTTAGTTTTCTAGGAATCGAGGAATATGCATAGAGAGGAGCGAAGGGATTGAGAATAGAAACGGAACTAAAGGTTTATTTCTGTGTATAATAACCTGTCAACGCAAGAGACCATTTGTCTACCCACCAAAAAAGGGATCATTCTTCTCTCTAAATATACACAAGTTACAAAGAGAGAACTATAATCTAAACCGAATCTTATCAAGCAGCCAGTTTCAATAATAATTTCATAACAATTGGGAGTGATGGATTTATAAATAGTTATGTACTTAATGTCGATAGTTATGTACTTAATGTCCTCTTCTCTGATGTGGTAATTCCTCTAACTTCCTCTACATTCCTCCTCAAGTCGGAGAATAAAGATCATTCATGCACAGCTTGAAACAAAATTTTCTACAGTTGGCTACGTTAAAGAGCTTGTCTGCTAACTGATAATTTATGTTCACAATTCGTGTAGAGTTGTCTTTTCTAGCCGCCTTCTCGCTAATAAATTCATAACCAGCTTCGATATGCTTCATCTGTCCAAGAAATATTGGGTTACTCTCGATGTCATAATTGGCGATTGCATTGTGTTCCTACTTTTCCTTGTTTCTAAATTATTTCCCTTGAGTGCAAATCTTGCAGTGAGGTATAAAGAGATATATTCATTACATAGTTGGTATACAGGTGTGGGCTATTTTGGTGTTTCCCGGTGCTGTATTGGAGGTGGCTGAGTCTTGGGTGTGGGTCCTTTCTTGGGTGCAGGCTATTATTGTGGTGGTTTATTTCATATTCTGTTCTATGGTTGATTTGGAGGGAAAGGAATGAAATGATATTTAGGGGTACCTCATCATCGACTGAAGATTGATTTCTTTGGCGAGTTTAGGATTGCAAAGTGGTCCTTAGCAAGAAAGGAGTTTGTTAACATCAAGATGAATGTGATTCTCTTCAACTTGGAAGCTTGTATTGTATGTGGTCCAAATTAATGAGAGAAAGTTGTTAGTATGGTACTTCTCTCCATTAGGGATGCTAAAATTGAATGTAAGTGGAGCTGTGAGAGGAAAACTAGGATAGGAGGGCATTGGTTTAGTTCTTTGTAATAATAGAGGGAAAGTGTTGTTTAAGTTCTCCAAGCATGTTGGAGTTAAAGATTCCGATGAAGAGGAGGTGTTTGCTATTAGATCTATTCACAATGTGGACCCACAAGGACCACTGAAATAATACTCCTGGTAGACAATATATTAATGATACCTATAAAATAATTTCATAGATTATATTTGCCCTAATCATTGGAATTTTGATTGTATTCACACCCCAATTAGCAGGATATACTTGCCCTAAATATTCTGTAAAGATCATGCTCAAAGGGTATAAAAGTAGGAGACCTCCCAAGGGATTAATTCAGGAATTAATCCAATATAAAAAGGGATCAACCACAATGGGGGATCTTTCAGTTGAAGCAGATCAACTCTACAGTTAATTCTTTTTCTGTTGTCCTGTTGGTTTTGTCAGATGATGTGTATCAGTGACACATCAAAAGGTCTCCTGGAAGGGGGATTTCATACAATCATCATGTGCATCTGAGTGTGGTGCCCTATTCAGATGTTGACTGGGAAAGCTCTCCAGATTACTACATCCAGGTATTGCGCATTTCTGGGAAGTAATTTGATACATGAAAAAAAAAAGAAAAAAAAAGACAGTCTGTGGTTGCTCACTCTAGTCCTGAAGTTAATTACTAGGCTATGGAAAATACAGTGAGTTGCTTTGGTTAAATCAATTGATGGAAGAACTGGGGCATCCAATAAATGACCCCATTTAATGCATTGTGACAGCCAAGCTACGACTCAAATAGTGTCAAACTTATTTTTATTATATTTTATTTTTAAGAAATGACAAAACATGTTAAAGTAGATTGCCACTTCATTCGAGAGAAAGTTCTTACTGACGTTATTTGTACACTGTTTGTGAGAATTCGAAATCAATTAGCAAATGTGTTTGGCAAATAATTTCCAAAGAATTCAATTATAGGATATTCTTACCAAGTTGGGATTTGAAGGTCTCTAAGCCGCACGAAATCCTCTCAATTTGCGAGAGCATTGCAACATGCAAAAAAAAAAAAGAGGAGAAAAAAGAAGTTTCAAAAAGGATAATTTCTGAATAAAAGTTATATGAGATTGAAACTTTCAGTTGGGCGTCTTGTCCCTCCCTGTCATAATAATGAATCTTTTTAAATTAAAAATGCAATTTTTTTTATAAATTACAAAATTGTCCCTGAAATTGTGAAATTAAAATTGGGCTCCTGTCTGCATCTCAGCACTCTCCCTCATGCTGTGCATAAATGTTTAATTAGATTGGAAAAAGTTAGATAATTGCTTTTTAGTATCTTATCAAATCCTTGGTGCCTGAATGTTTTAATTTTATCTTTTTCTTTCACCTTCTAACAAATTTAGTCACAATCTACTAAAATATTCCTTATGTGCTGATAGTACACTGGATTAGAAGCAATAGAAGCACAATAGTATTTTCACAATGTAAAATCATAAGACTGCTTCACATAGATCCCGACTCTCTCAGCATGTTCTTCATATTCTCTTTCCGAGTAAGCTTTCAATCATTTAATATTTTCCTCATTATATCTAGATATATTGCATCTAAATGTCTTTCGAGGTGCTTGCATGATATTGACTTACCACATGGAGAGCGCAGGGAATTTCACGTCTTGTAACAATTCAAAATTCCACTGGTCTTTGGTACATACCATGATCATAAAAAAGTTCAACCGCTACATGAAGATGATGACTAACTTCATTGGCGGATCAAAAAGCTTACAACCTGCCTTTCCTCTATTTCAAGATGCATGAAACATACTTCTGTGAAAATTGGATTCCTTTCTCTGACAAAGAAACTTCAATGCCCAAAAAACTATTCTAGGGGACCTGAATCCATGGTTTCAAACTCTCTACTGAAATACTCCTTTATACTTGGAAATTCTTTCACAAGTTCACTTGTAGCAATAATGTCACTAACATAAGCAATGAGAACTATTGTTCCACTTCAATATTTTTTAACAGAGGATGTATGATCTGCATAACTCTGCTTGTAGCCTAATTTCAACATAACATTGCTTTTAAGACCATGTACTGTTCTGCAACTTTCACAATTTTCTTTGCTCCTCTCAAGTCACATGACTAGGTTGAGTAGCCATACATACTTCCTCCTTCAAATGTCCATGCAAGATTGCATTCTTTATATCCTACTGGTATAGTGGCCATTGCCAATCCCTATTGGCGTCGAGAGATAAAAAGTGTTCAGACTGTGTTCAGGACTGCTTTTCTAATAGTATAATTCCGATGGGGGGAATTTCTCTAAGGTCATTATAAGAAATTTTCATACCCCATGATGGATTAGTGAAATGATGGTATTATAACTAGGATCACTTCTTTTTACCATTAATTTTTAACTTAATGCTCCTTTCTTCTGCTTCAAAGATATTTGGTCTTTGTACATTAAGGAAAGATACATGTATTCTGGCATCTCTATTGTTATGGCTTGTTTCTGGATGTATTTATTTATGACCATTTGGAGTAGAATATCATACCTTGAATCTAATCTCATTCACTTTTTATTATTTTTCATTTTTTCATACCTTGCATCTTCAATACATCTTTCCATATAAAAGAAAGCATTTAACTGTTCGAGCAAGGCCTTGTTGCTAAATTTATGCTACTAAATGAGTGTACTTTCTGCTTATTTATATAAGGGCTAGTGTATCATGAAAACTCACATTTTCAGTTTAGTTCTCAGATTGACCCCACATAGGGCCCCACTGATCATCGGGGGATGGGAAGAGACTTCTTGGATGGAGCCCATATATCAAGTTTGGGGTCAACCCCATGCTTCTAACCCCTTAATCCGTGTCCCACAAATTTAACGACTTTATATTAAAGAAACAAGTTTGACCTTCGATGCAATGGTCCAATCCATTTGGATAGGTGAAAACTTGATGGATCTACTGTACTTAAGGAGGTCCAATACATGTAGATGGTATGGATGTATGATAAAGTCGACCTCACTATGTTGTCCCTCACCATAATTTGGTGGGGGAAGGATGTGCATGGATATTTCCCATATATATATATATATATCCACACCATTATTGAATTTACTCTGACTCTATTTTCTCCAGCACCTCCTCTTTCCTTTATGCTTATGTAGCTAATTTGTACATGCTCGTCTTTCTTTCAAATGTTGAGTTTCCGTCTTTCTTTCAAATGTTGAGTTTCCATTAACACCTAGAGTATTTATGTATTATTTTGTAAATCTCGTCATTGATTGTTATCAGTTGAGCCCATGTGATCTACTTACTTTGAGAGAGAAATTTCGTCAAGCGCATCCTGTAGATCGCCCACAAGCAAAGTTTGGAGAAATAGATGGATGTTTTGGGGTTCTTATTACGCTCTATCATATCCGTAAGTTACTTTCAAGCCATGGAATAAGGCCGGCATATGAGATGCTTGAGGAAAAGTTGAAACAAGGGTATGTGCGTCCGCTTCTATAATTAAAATGTTTCACTATATTCAAATCTTGTTATTATATTCTTAGAAAACATTTATTCTAAATCATGTTGCTCTTCATAATCAACATCTTATAATGCTGCTTGTAGGTATAAGACATTTAAAGAACTAGTTGAGGGACCATTTGCCTTTAAGATCATTAAAGTCTATCTTAAACAATCCGATATTTGCTCGAATGGTTAGTTTGACTGAGTAAACTAGGATTTGACGCCTGCAAATGACTTTAGATGGGCGAAGTCTAGTTTACAAATTGATACTCTTGTTGAAAGAGTTCCAATGGTGTATAATTCTTGATAATTTAAACACATGGATCACATGATTTAGCCTTTGGAAGCTAAGGGGTCAATAAAGAAGGAATAAGGGGAGTTGGCTAAGGGCCTTAATATCGCAATGTCCTGGAACCCATGTCCGGGGGGGTAGTTATCTCCCTATGTTCCACTTCCATGGAGATTCCTGACTCAATGAGGGTTTCCTATTTTGGTCTGAACTCTTTCCAAACAGCATTTCTTGTTGTCTGGCTCCAAGCCACTCAAACTTATGGAAGACCCTTCAGAAGGGGTAGAATGCCCAAGTAACTTCTCAGAAACCAACAACAATCAGGGAGGTAACTAAGTAAACAAACTCCATACCAATCAAATCCACATCGAACTTCCAAACAGGAAACATTAAGCAAACACTTAAAAGATTGTTACTATAATAACTGCTAGTTATGGAAAAAGAGTTCCACGGTCCACCTGTCAAATTTTTATGGATGATCCAGACCCGAATGGTCAACAAATAATCCAATGATCAGCCATCTACATCCATAACAACACTCAATTATATACAAGGGCTACATGCATCCATTTAATGCCTGTAATCTAACAAATCATCATAACCAATGCACACAGAACCACCTATTCAAACATGGGCACAGTGCTAGCTAGCTAAATGGGCGAGGAGATTTAAATGTAGGACATTGAAACGCATAGCACTAAAACTGAAACTACTTTCTGCCATCTACTGATACATTTCAGATCTAAGAGACTACTGAATATATATCTGAATAGCCACAGTCGACAAATTAGACATGTAACGAGTAGATCAATAATTGCATTTGCCTCCATTGAGCCAAATGGCGGCAAATCTGAAACAAGAATTGCCAGAGCCTTTTTAAAGCATGTTACACCTGAATCCATTTCTTCAAATGTTTTGGACCAGTCCTGACTGTTAGGCTCCAGAGGTCAGGGGAATGGTTAAAAAGTAAATGTATACACTTCTCTAGACCTATGGATCAAATATTTCTGACCAGTCCTGACTGCCACCTTTTTTCTTTTTACAAAGTAACTCTATTTTGCACTGGTCTTAAAGAAAAACTTTTCAACCTTGAAAGGTTCTTCCCAGCCCATTCTTAACTTAGATCTTTAAGTCCATGTAGCAACTTTAAAGCTTAAGCTGATAGGTGGAAGGCCCAAACATGTATATGAAGCACTGTCAAACCCATTTCTTAGGCGATGTGGGACTTTCCCAACACTCCCCCTCGAGTGTAGGCCCAACAGATTTCGTGGACGGGCCTGTCATGTGGGCTACACAAGAATGATAGAACTAGCTTTGATACCATGTAAGATACGGTTTACAAAGTTGATTGGTGGAAGGCCCAAACAGGTATATGAAGCCCTGTCAAAACCATTTGTTGGGTGATGTGGGGCATGGGACTTTCCCGACAAGCGCAATTGGCTAAGAATGTTCTAGAACTATAAGTTGGCAAAGAACCATTGTCAAGATTCACCAGGGTGAAAAGTTTCAATTTATTGCTATAGCAAATTATAGTTGCCTAGCAAAAACCTGGTCTTTTTGTACCTGGTGGAATCATCATAGGGGTTGATAGGGGGAAAGGTGGGTCCAGGTGACCTGGAAAGACATAAAATGTGATGCAGTCACAGGTATGAACTGTAACCAGTGACGGTGTTTGCCAAATCCGATACTACTGCTACAACAGTATCTAGTGATTGCCGAATTTCTTTTAGACTTGACAATGCAAGATGATAGTGGTTGATTCCCTCTGAATGATCAAACCACCGACACAAACAGACCAATAAACAAGAGATGTTGACAGAAACTTCACACAAGAAGAAAACAGTAAGTAGAAGGCTTCAACTGTGCCTTATTCCAATAGTATAGAACCGTTGTTTTAAGCTGAGACCACATGGTCAACTTTTGTGATGCATATTTTGAGCCAAAACACCTAATTTCAGCAAAGATATCTCATGATTCTTTCACTAGGCACTAATTAGCAACTATTAATAACATAATGGAAGGAAATCAACAATTAATAAGAAAGAAATTGAAAGATATACGAGTTTCCAAGTGGGTGTCAGACACTTTCCACATGGCCCATTTGATGGAGAGTGGACCCTGCCTGCTGGCTGGACACTCATGGGTGACAATGGGTGTGCTGGTTGCAGATGGGTTTGGGCCCACCTGGACCTTTAATTGTTCGGCGCAAACAACCCAGACGAGTGTCATGAGACCCCTTTCTGTGCACTGTTATGAAGTGCAGTTTTATTCATATTTGCTAAACAACCCCTATAGGTGTATACCTTAGAAGCTATAGGCTGTGTTTGGGCTCCATAATGCAGTGGGGACTTCTACACATGGGTTCGGACTGCATGCGTTTAATCAAATGCTTCCATGAATGTCAAAACCTGCTCAACCACTTGATCATCAAGTTGGTCCGCATCAAAATGGAAGTGATATATTTTGTTAATGGGTTTAATTACTTTTTTCTTCATCCATGCTAGATCTTATCCTGGAGAGATATTTGGTCAATGTGATAAGATAGATGTTGAAAGAAATTTGAGGCTTTGGGGATTTTTTTTTTTTTATAATTTCTGCGACTTTGATATGTTACCAAGCTGCTTTAGGCAGATATTTTACTGCATTTGAAGAGTTCTAAGGGTTTTGTAATTTTTTTAAACCGCCAGCTCTATCACTTTCCTGTGGTGGTTCCCTCATTGTAGTTTTGCCCCATATCAGTAAGTTACCAATTATATAATATAAATAACTAACCAAAGTAGGCTTATCGTATTGTTTGTAGTCTGTTATAAAAACTTTTCCTTTGAGGAACACTGACCAACTTACGGGGTATCAGCACAGATATGGATCTGGTAGAATAATCTTACAACAACATATGTTTTTCAAAGCTGTAGTTTTGCACAATTTCCTTTCTAGGCTTCATGCGTTATATATAGGCATGTATCAAAAAGCACATGCAAGGTATTTTAGGTGCGGTTTTTTCTGCAGGTCATTTGCAAGACTTATGAGTAGAAATGAAAAAATATGGAAGGTAAAGCTCTTAATGGAACAATCATTGTCTCTCGGTGCTCCAAGTCCAAAACTGCTGAAGATGATTGAAGTGCTGATTGATCATTTTAGTATGTGAAATGGCTTCCTCTATTGTCTAGCTGATTTGTAATTGTTATTATATTGTGTATTTGCTTATTTTATTAATCTTTTTATTGCCTTACAAAGTGACACTACAAGTTCATTAAAATTGTGCCTTTTCTAGATTTAGAAATCCAAAGAGAAGGTTGTAGGTAATTTTACCGGTCTTCATTGCTATTCTTCATAATCATATTTAGGAAAAACCTTGTCCTTTTTATTTTATTCCATTTTATTTTTAAAACAATGGTAAATACTCCATAGTTGGGATGAGCCTTTTGAATTTCTTTACTTTATAACTTGGTAATGATTAAATGTAGTATTAATCTTTATTGGCGTTGATATTTGAATACTTATTCTTTTGTTTTTTTATATCATTCTTTCCTTTTTTCATCATTTTCTATATTTTCTTAAAAGCCTTTTTAACAAAAAATTAAAGATTTCTATGAATATGTGCCGGCATTATTATGCAACAAGCTTTTGCCTTTAAAATGACTTCCCTTTGCATATCAATTTTTTATAATAATTATGTGCATACGCACTTAACATGTTAAAATTCTATTTTCAATCTTGCAATTTGAATCTTGGCATTTGTTTGATATAATTAAAAGAATGAAGTCTTCTTCTTTCCCTTTAATTATTACGGATGACTTGTTATTTGAGAATGTGAAGGATAATTAGGCCATGCTATGTCTTATTTCCTTATTATCATGCACGAGTTTCATATTATTAATCTTCAAATATATCTTGTTGCAGAAACAAATGATCCCAAGGCCTCAAGGGTGATAATCTTCTCAAATTTTAGGGGCAGTGTTAGGTAAGGATAATTTTAAATTCAATTTTTTATTAGTATATTTTTTAAAACTCAATAAAATGAATTGCATGTTACTCTTTTCGTTCGAGGGTTAAAATGGCAGGTGCTTCAATTATATTTATATATATGGAGGTAATAGTCTTGCGCGTCACCACAATTATCAATTTCATTTTGTTTTGGCTGAAGTTTTTTGTTGCGGTCATGAAGCCGAAATGAAATGCATGTTGTAACTTTTTAGTTTGACTTTCGGTCAATTTCGGCCGAAAACATGGATTTTGGTCTAAATTAACTGAAATGGCCAAAATGCTATGAGGAATTTTTCCAAACTTCAATCTTAAAGGTTATTAACTTTTATTATTATGAAAATTGTGTTTAAACTTTATTGTGGCAAGGAATGTGCTTAAATTTTTTACTTGTATCCATAGTTTTCAAAATCAGAATCGTATTGCAAATCATTCAAATCCATGAATCGAATCGAATCACTAATAGTAGGATTTTTTATTTTTCTAATAACAATAAAAAATAATTAAAAATTAAAAGAAAACATTTTGATAACTATGCTTGTATCTTATAATATTGTTTCATTATAATGAATTAAATGCATGAAATATAATTCATATTTTGCTTTTTTATTTTTCTAGTATATATGTATATTTTGATTTTATTTATTTATCTGAATCATAACTCTGAAATGTTACACCGAAATTTGGAATCGGTGAAAACATTTCGTTTTGGAGGCCTGACCGAAATGGGGTCCGAAACGAAATTAACAACTATGCTGTGCATGCCAGCTATATGAGCCCACCAAGGGCCCCCCACAGATCATGTTTTTTTTTTTTTTTTTCTTTTTGGGGGGGGGGGGGGGGGGGAGGGTTGGAGAAATTCACCTTGTGATCCATCCAAATTGTTCACACGCACGTTCACACTTGTGCCCACCGAATCGATCAAGGGCTTAAAGGAATGAGATAGAACCCATTTTTATATCTAGGTCCATCATAAGTGGATCTTTCATCCCCCCCGGCACGCACACACGGTAAAGGATCATCTACATATGCCTCGTACCCGTATTATGGTACAGGGCAGCATGTTGGGCCCATCCATCACCAATCCAAGCCATCCACGCACATAGACCTGCCTTGAATTACACACACATGGACCCGTATTATGGTACGGGGTAGCATGTACAATTTTTTTTTTTTTTTAATATATGACTAATATTTGAAATATCGGGCTAAGATTTTGTCTGAACCAAGCTGAGTTGTGTCAAATACAAGATGGCTTAGGCCCAGGCCCAATATGGTGGTGTGCCAAATACAAGATGGCTCAGGCCCAGGCCCAATATGGTGGTATCCAATCTCGTTGGATTTGGTCAATCTTTGTACAGCTTTCTTCCTTCCTTAATTAGATTGTAATTAGATTTGGTTAAATATTCTTTCATTAATGTTAGATTGTAATTAGATTAGCTGCTGATTAGTAGAGCTGATTTGTAGCCTTTTGATAAGGCATCTGTATTCTATATAATGGGAGAAAATCTCCAATGAAAGGGATCCAATTTCAATTCAAAATCAAATCTTTTTTGCATGCTACGATTGTTATGGTATCAGAGCTTATTCTTCTTCTAGCTCTCATCTTCGACCTAGTTGTCGAATCTTGGTGATATAACAGTCACGGAGTGACTGTTCGTGCATGTTAACAGTGTGTTATCAACACTTTGAAATCTGATCATCATCTGCGATCAGCCTTGCTGCATATGGGAGACTCAATCTTGTGTTTTAGAAGTACACAGATCGAGGATCTGTAATCTTGGCATCAACCAGATCAGGGATTTGTGTTTATTGGAAGCAGACAGTCCTCTGTCACGATATGATCAATAGTGGCCCACTTGTGATCATCATGGGATCTTTAGAAATGTCTACAGCAATGGTCGCCCATCTCTTCTGATAATTTTGGTGATTTTTTCAACATTTTTTCGGGATCAGAGGTAGGCTTTTGGACACAACTTGTGATTTTCCAGTTTTATCAGATCATTTTGATCACAGCCGTACAAAATCTTGGATTGTGGATGGATTTTAGTAAAACTTGTATTGCTGGAAAGATAATTTGATACTGCTTGCAACTAGTTGATCTGATTCTCTATTTGATCAAACAGTGGGGCCCAAGTAGGGAATCAACACCTATTTTTTGGGTCGTCTGGACCATTTTGTTTGGTTTTTTTTGTTCACAGACTACTGTCTGTCATCTCTGGACTGTTGCACATAGTTTCTGGTTTCTGCTTCTCTTTGTTTGGTTCTAAATGGAGAAGTCTGAAGTTCAATTGATTCGATTTAATGGTAAAAACTATCCAGCATGGGCTTTTCAATTTCAATTATATCTTGAGGCCAAGGAATTATGGGGATTTGTTTCTGGTTCAGATCCAAAGCCTACAGAGGATGATAAAAAGATTTCTACTTGGAATACGAAAGATGCAAAAATTAAAACATGGATTCTTGGGGCTGTGGAACCTCATCTGATTCTGAACCTCAAACCCTATACGACCTCCAAGGAGATGTGGTGTCACTTGCAGACAGTTTATCATCAAGATAATTCTGCACGACAATTTCAACTTGAGTGTGAAATTGCAGAATACAGTCAAGGAACCTTGTCCATTCAGGAGGACTATTCAGGTTTCCGCAATTTGTGGAGTGAATACGATGGGATTAAATATGCTTCTGTTCCAACCAATGTTCTTAAAACTATACAAGACCTTCAAGCCTTAAGTCACAAGGACCAGTTTTTGATGAAATTGCGTCCTGAATATGAGACTGTAACATCGTCTCTGCTGAGCCGGAGCCCATTACCGTCTTTGGATGTTTGTTTGAATGAGTTTCTGCGAGAAGAACAACGTATTCACACAAAAGCCCATCTGGAACAACAGCACACTGCAACTTATCCTGTTGCATACTCTGCTAAAGGGAACACTCAGTCTCTTCAGACCTCACAGTCTTCTCCGACTCCTCAGACTCGGGATATGAGCAACGTCCAATGCTACTCTTGCAAAAAGTATGGACACCTTGCAACACAATGCAACCAGAAATTCTGTAATTACTGCAAGAAGAAGGGACACATCATTACTGAATGTCACCGCAGTCCACAAACTCGGACTCCCAATCCCTATGCTGCCAAGATAGACTATTCTACTGCTGATGTTGCGTCCACCTCTATGCCTTCACACCCTGGTTCTTCTTCCTCTGCTCTCACTCCCGAATTAGTTCAACAAATGATCGTCAATGCATTTTCTGCACTTGGCATCACAGGTAAATCTAAATCCCCTTCTTCCATTTGGTATCTTGATTTCGGAGCATCAAATCACCTGACTCATTCCAGTGCACAATGACAAAATATACTGGCAATACTCATGTTCAAACCGCCGATGGCGGACATCTTCCTATCACTGCATTTGGAGATATTTCCAGTAACTTGCCCTTAAAGAATGTTTATTACTGTCCCAATTTAATTTCAAACCTTCTTTCAGTTGGACAACTCGTTGAAAACAACTCTAATGTTTCTTTTTCTTCCTCTGGTTGTGTTGTGCAGGACCAGATGTCAGGGAGGGAGATCGCGAGGGGGCCTAAAATTGGATGCTTATTTTCTCTTGATCTATCTACTCCAATTAGGAATAATTCAGCAAATGATTTTTGTTTTTCTGCTCAAATAAATTGTCAATTATGGCATAGTAGGCTTGGACATCCTAATTTTAAAACCATGTCTCACATGGTTAATTCTGGATTGTTAAACTCAATAAGATTTTCTAAGTTTGTTTCTTTTGATTGTGCTACATGTAAGTTGGGCAAAAGTAAGACTCTTCCTTTTTCTATCTCTACTTCTAATAGCATTCAGTGTTTTGATTTAGTTCATAGTGATGTTTGGGGTATTGCTCCTCATTTGTCTCATGCTAATTATAAATATTTTGTGACATTTATTGATGATTATAGTAGATTTACATGGGTCTATTTTCTGCATTTTAAAGCTGATGTCTTTAATGTTTTCAAGATGTTTTTAGCATATGTTGAGAATCAATTTTCCACGTGCATTAAAATTTTACGCTCTGATTCGGGAGGTGAATACGTGTCTACAGAGTTTCAAACTTTTTTACAACAAAAAGGAATCATTTCTCAAAAATCTTGTCCTTATACCCCTCAGCAAAATGGGGTCGCTGAAAGGAAAAATTAGCATCTCCTTGATATTACTCAATCTCTTCTTATTAAATCCTCTATTCTTACCCGTTTTTGGACAGAAGCTCTTAGCACTGCTGTCCACCTTATAGATCGATTACCCTCCTTTTCTTTAGAAAATGAGAGTCCTTTTTATCGGTTATACAAAACTACACCGTCTTATGATGATCTACATGTTTTTGGATCGGTGTGTTTTGTACATTTACCTCCTACTGAGTGTAACAAACTTACTGCCCAATCTGCAAAATGCGCATTTCTAGGATATGCTAGTCATCAAAAGGAGTTTCTTTGTTATGATCCTCACATACGGCGCATTCGTAGCTCCCGTAATGTTGTCTTTTTCGAAAATCAATATTTTTTCCAACAGCATCTTGATTCTATAGAATCCTCATCTGTTGTTTCCTTCCCTGGTTTTTCGGACAAAACACCATTTGTTAAATTTAATCCTAATTTCATTTATCAAAGACGGAGTAAAGCTGCGACCACACATAGTCCCCCTAATGATCCCCCAACTGCATCTGGTCCACCTGAAGACCCTCCATTACGTCGTTCATCTCGGATTTTAGTACCTCCAACTCGTTATGGATTTACCCACACTTCCTTGATAGCCATCATGTCTTCTACTTCTATTCCGAACTCATATTCTCAAGCTGTGCAGCATGAGTGTTGGAATCACGCTATGCAGGATGAATTGGATGCTCTTGCGCAAAATCATACATGGGATGTGGTTCCGTGTCCTTCTTTTGTTAAGCCAATAGGTTGCAAGTGGATCTATTCTATCAAGCTCAATCCTGATGGGACTCTGTCTAGGTATAAGGCGCGTCTTGTCGCTCTGGGTAATCGGCAGGAATATGGTATTGATTATGAAGAGACTTTTGCTCCTGTAGAAAAAATGACAACTGTTAGGACTATTCTTGCCATTGCAGCACCTAAATCCTGGCCTCTCTACCAGATGGATGTTAAGAATGTATTTCTTCATGGTGATCTCAAACAAGATGTTTATATGTGCCTTCCTTAGGGGGTTTCATCTATCATCCCGGGTGCTGTTGCCAAACTAAGGCGTTCTCTTTATGGTCTCAAACAAGCCCCCTGGGCATGGTTTGAAAAGTTCCAACATGCTCTTAGCCACTTGGGTTTCCATCCTAGTCCATATGATCCATCCATGTTCCTTCATCATGCTTCTACAGGGATCACTATTCTTCTGGTTTATGTGGATGACATCATCATTACAGGTACCGTTGCAGATATGATTCAACAACTTCAGGCCTCTCTTCATAAATTTTTCCACATGAAAGATCTTGGCCCTCTACACTATTTTTTAGGTCTTGAAGTTCATCAATCTGAAAAAGGCATCGTACTCCATCAACATAAATATGCTCTTGAATTAATTGAAATGGCTGGTCTTCAAGGCTCTGCTCTCGTCGATACTCCTGTAAAAGTCAATGTTAAACTTCAGCAAGACAGTGGGGATCCTCTCTCTGATCCTACCCTCTATCGTCGCCTCGTTGGTACCTTGATCTACTTGACGATAACTCGTCCTGATATTTTTTATGCGGTCAATTTAGTCAGCCAATTCATGACTGATCATAGACATCTTCATTTGGCTGCAGTCTGACGTATTATTAAATACCTCATTCGGACACCAACCCGTGGATTATTTTATCCGGCCAAGAACTCCCTTACACTCACAGCATACTTAGATGCTGATTGGGCTGGTTGTCCGGACACTCGTCGCTTTACCACAGGATGGTGCATGTATCTGGGTGATAGTTTAATTTCGTGGAAATGTAAGAAACAAGATAAGGTCTCAAAATCTTCCATCGAAGCTGAGTATTGTGCCATATCTGCTGCTTGTTCCGAAATTCTATGGTTTCGCGGGTTGCTTTCAGATATCGGGTTTCCTGCTGATAGTGCCACACCACTCTATGCAGACAATACTAGTGCAATTCGTATTACTGCCAATCCAGTTTTCCACGAACGCAATAAACATATCGAGATTGATTGCCACTTTATTCGCGACGAATACAAACGTGATGTGATTAGCTTTCCTCACATCTCTTCTGATCTTCAAAATGCTGATATCTTCATACAAGGCCTTCCGCGACCTCGCCATCAGTTCTTGGTTAACAAATTGATGCTTGTGGATTCCCCCGCATCAATTTGAGGGGGGGTGTCAAATACAAGATGGCTCAGGCCCAGGCCCAATATGGTGGTATCCAATCTCGTTGGATTTGGTCAATCTTTGTACAGCTTTCTTCCTTCCTTAATTAGATTGTAATTAGATTTGGTTAAATATTCTTTCATTAATGTTAGATTGTAATTAGATTAGCTGCTGATTAGTAGAGCTGATTTGTAGCCTTTTGATAAGGCATCTGTATTCTATATAATGGGAGAAAATCTCCTATGAAAGGGATCCAATTTCAATTCAAAATCAAATCTCTTTTGCATGCTACGATTGTTAAGTTGGACCCACCTAACTTGTATGTGACTCGATAGAGTTGCTTACTCTTTTTTTGCCTCATGGTCAGTTGCAAAAAGGGCAAAGGATGATGATTGGTTGAAGATGTGTTAGTTGCATGAACGGGTTGCAGGAGGAGGATTGGTTAGATGTAAGAATGGGTTGTGTGTGATGTTAAGGTTTAGGGTCTCGGGGTGGATTGAAGGGATTAGGGTTTTGATGGGTGTGGATATGGGGCTTGCAAGGAGCTCAGAGGGAAAAGGAAGTGGAAGAAGAAGAATAACACAGCTAACTTGGACCGACTTTGGGGCTCTTCATGGATATGGATTTGGCTGTTTTGAGGTGGGATTTGGGGTTTTGAAAGAAAATTGGAAGAAGAAGAAGATCAAGACTTGCTAGAGTCGGGTAGGACCCAACTTAGTCATGGTTGAGTTCGAGTCGGCTTAGCCGATTTTTGTACCCCCGATATGACGCATAAAGCATCCTAGGATATTAGTGTTTGGGTTATGAAATTTGGAACTTTTGTGCAAGGCTCTTATTCTTCCTCTCTCAAGGTTCTCGTCAATTGCTGCTAGTTGATTCCCTAGCAAGGTTTTAAAAGTCCGCCTAGTTCGAGTTGACTTAGCCGACTGTACCCTACCGACTCTCATCCCAACCCAATTTCTTCTTCTCAAATCTTGATAAATCCTCTCTCAAACCATTTCTTCTTCTTCTCAACAAACTCACTCTCGAAAATCCTAACCCAATCAACCCTCTGTCAAACTCTATCCCTACAAACCCTCTTTCAAATTCAATTCCCCTTTCAAACCCTAACACAACGAAAACCTCTCTCTCTCTCTCTCTCTCTCTCTCTCTCTCTCTCTCTCTCTCTCACACACACACACACACACACACACACACAAATGAAATACAATCAAATGGATTGGGCTGAGTCGACTTGGAATCGGACTTGGCTCAGTTGAGGTCGAGTCCGAGTATGCCTTCTTAAGCCCTGTTCCCTAGCATCAATTTGAGAGAGAGGGTGGGGGGAACTACCATACTTGAGGAGAACCACATACTTATCTATTGGATTTAATAACAATGAGTCTCTATTACCCCATTAAGGGGATTCTTATTGCTGTAATTGATGCAGAAAGATTTCGTACAATGTATATAGATAGGGATGCTTTTACCCATTGGAAGGTGCCCAATTCACTCCAAATCTCTCTTGCTCTTTGTTCTGAATATATTGTCACAAATGGACTCTAAGTTTGTCTATCTGATTCAAATATTGAAATACAAATCTGATGGGAAACCGAAATTACATCAATGAAAGAAGGAACTTGAGTTTCTTTGCTGCTGAAGACACCCTTTTTACGAACTTTACTATAGATAGTAGTAGCTTTTAATTATGTCTAATTACTTACCAAGTACTTATCTTTAGATATAGTGTACATCGAGTGAATACAACGAGTATGTTGTTATGTTGGTTCGGTGTTCTGCAGTACCAATGTGAGATGGTGCTCTGTAGTGCCATTTTCGTTCTCCCTAAAGCTTATGCTTAGGTTTGAACATCAATTTCGATTAAGGTACTATTAATTGATGCAATGTCATCTGATGAGGAGAGTATGCGGCCATCCATAGGGGTGTATCAAAAGTTGTATATGTGATGATTTCTGTGACCTCTAGTATTGGCTGTTGATGACTTAATTTCATTTTTTCGGTTTTTCTGAACATTTAGTTTTTTTTTTTTGTTTTTTTTTATTTTTATATCTTGCTTTGTTTCTTGTACTACTAAAACATGAGTAGAATGACACTGGCATTTCTCAATTTTCAGAGACATAATGCACTCTTTATCAAACATCGGAGAGTTTGTTAAAGCTACTCAGTTTATTGGACAAAGTTCAGGTTTGTTGGTCATCTCCCAACTTGTATATCTATAAGCTTGCACACGTACTATAAGTTCAATTCTTTTGCTAAAATACAATTCTTTTTGCTATTTAGCTTGTTTGCCCTGCCGTCCTTTATATATATATATTTTTGAATGAATACTTTGATTAATAAAAGCAAACAGTACAAGAGATTAGTATGGACAAGCTCAGGACAGGAAAAAAAAGAAAACAAAAGAGAAGCTAGAACCCAAAACCATCCAACAAAGGCCCTGCTTAAGAGAAGGCCAAGTCTTTCCATTGATACACTATTTGATCTGTGGAGTATTCTCTAAAAGATTGGTTGATGGACACCTAGAGAGCCACTAAAAACTTGGTTTTCTCTACCAATTAGCTTTTTGTAGATGCTATCCCTTCAGAGCATCTTGAGTTTCTTTCATTCTATATTGTCCAAATCACCGCCAAGAATGTCAACCTCCACATCTCCTTGCCTCTTGGATCTTCAATTGGAGCCTTCCAAGCCTGGAAAAGCTCTAGGATAGAGCTAGGGAGGACCCAGCAACAGTCAAACCGCCCTACCACTGTCATCCAAATAGATTAAGCTATTTTGCAGTTCAGCAATAGATGGTCCACGGATTCCTCGTACCTCAAGCACATGGGGCAGCCATTCACTATAGTCATCCCTTTGCTCCTTAAGATATCCATTGTAGGAATTCTTTTCCTAAGAGCCAGCCACCTGAAGACGATCACCCTTGGTGGTGCCTTCAACTTCCATATGCTGCACACCATGTTCTTCTCACTTGGATTGTTAAAATAGCCTTGAAGAAAGAGGAAACTGAAGAGGTTCCGTCTTTTGAGGCTTCCCACACCTTGGCATCTTCTCATATGGGAAGTTTAGGAGTGATATAAATTAAGATTCTTCATAGTCCTTCAGGTTCCTTCTGAAAGTAGGACACCAAACCCCTTGCCCTCCAATTCTATTCATACAAGAATTGACTTTTGTTTCCTTGTCCTTCGCACACCTAAATAGGTCCGGGAATTGAGTACTTATTGTCTGCCTTGATTCATTTGCTTAAAAGGCCTAATTCCCAGATCTCCTTCCTGTGGTTTACATATGGAAACCCAATTCACCGCATGAAACTTCTTTTGGGAACTACTTCCGTGCCATTAGAATTCTCTCTGCAACCTTTCCAATCTCTTAATAACCGGGGCCGGGCATTTAAAGATGGAGAAGTAGTACACTGGTAGATTCGATAACATTGATTTGATCAGGGTGACCCTTCCTCCGATAGACAAGTAATTTACTTTCCATGTAGACAGTTTCCTCTCAACCCTTTCCACCAACGGGTTCCACAATGATTTAGTTGCCCTCCCCGAGCACAAAGGCATCCCTAAATACATAGAGCTGGCAGCTCCTCAACCTTACACTCCATTATTTCTGTATATTTAAGAATCATCGGGCTTCTCGGTTCTTACCCCAATCACCTCACTCTTGAAGAAGTTAACTTTAAAACCTGAAACCGCTTCAAAACATAGGATAATGGCTTTGACATTTATAACTTGGTCTTCTTCAGCTCCACAAAAATTGAGGGTGTCATCTGCAAACTGCAAGTGGTTTGATTGCAGGGGTATTTCTAGCCGCTTTAAAGCCTTCAAACAAACCCGCGCTCACTACCGCTTTAATCATTCTACCCAGCGCTTCTACCACTATTAGAAACAGGAAAGGGGAAAAGGGATCCCCTATTCTTAGGCCCCTTCCGGCCGGAAAAAAGCCCTTTGGAGACCCATTCACCAAGATAGAGAACGACGCTAACGAGACACACTCTTGGATCCACTTCCTCCACTTTTCCCCGAACCCCATTCTTTTGGGCATATATTGAATGAACTTCCAATGCACTCCATCATAGGCCTTCTCCAAGTCTAACTTGCATATAATCCCCGACAGCCTCTTCTTAAGCCTTGAGTGCACACACTCATTGGCCACCAGGATGTCATCCAAGATTTGCCTCCCCTTAACAAAGGCTCCTTGCTCATTGGATATTAATTTCGGCAGCACCTTTTGAATTCTCCCTGCTAAGACTTTGGATGTCCTTTTTATATTTATTGGTTGAACTTTTTTGTAATGTTTTATGAAAATGATTAAAAAAACTCTGTATTGGGTCCATCAGCCAGCACAGCTAAGTTACTTTTTGATGACACATCAAACAGTTAAATTTGTAGATAAATGCAATTTCTTATATGACATTATATAAATTGGTGGTAGTGTTTTTTTTTTTTTTTTTAATATATTTTTATTTACTTATGTTCATCATTTATGTACATGGAAGTAATTTATATTAGTTGTGAGGGCATATTAGTCTAACTCCTGTACCCTATGTAGAGACTGTATGCTTGTTACAGGTCCAAGCCCCACTGGTCCATTACAGTAACAGTCCACTAGACTACTGTAGTGTGTAACTATCTGTTGTAATCTGTAAAGATAATATAGGATAGCAATTACTATCAGCAATTACATTAGTTTTCCTTTTCCAGTTTTCCACTCACGTACAGCGCAAGTCTTTGAAGTATAGAAGTATATTTGGATGCATGCTCTCAAAGGGATACAATCTTCTTCTCAATCTATTTTTTTCTCTTAATCTTTGTATCAGAGCTACTGCTCTGTTGTGAGATCTCCGTGGAATTTCATGATATCAGTTGTGGCAACTGATATGCCCTCATAAAGTTCTTCTAATGATAATTTCATCTGGATATCTGTGTTACCACCTGGTGAATCTGACTTGGAAGTTTTTTTGACCCGTCTGCCAGTCAAAACTACAGATCTGTCCAATCAGAAGTTACATCTGACAGCAGATACTGTTTTGAAAGGATCCATGCTCTGCTGGTGGGACCCACTCATCTGGATCTCACTGCCAAGTCTCTGAAGTTCTGATATATATATATATATATACATATATATTAGAGTTTTTGAATTTCATTTCTCAGCAGTTCTTGAGTAATTTTCTGGTTGGCAATGTTTCTGGATTAGTTATCCTCATAACCATCCATTTTTTTTGGATTCTTAAACTTTCTTCCGAAATCTTGCGGAGAGGTAAGCGATTGTTCTACCTTTTAGGGCCCGTTTAATAATTTTACATGTAAAGTAAAGTGCGGTAAAGCATCAAATCAAGAGATGATAAAATATAATAGGGTTATGATGGTATTTTGTTTTTAGTTGTTTGGTATGAAATCATTTTGACTTTTTTTATAAAAGAAAGGAGTTTTTTTTTAGTAGAGAAAGGAGGTTGTTTTTTGACTTTTTTTTTTTTTTTTTTAACGATGGAGGAAATTTTGAATTAAAGTGTTATTGATGTGACCCCTTGTCTGAAAAATGGAGGCTTTACTTGACTATTTACTAATCTAGTAAAGTGCCAAACGGGCCCTTAAGTTATAGCCACTGATCAGAGAGTTGATGTTTTTTTAGTGTACTTTTCTCAATTCCAGACACACTGTAAAGGAAACCCAGGGCCAATTTTTGTGATTCTGCTATTTCTTTTAAATATAAATCTATAGATCGTTTCCCATACATTTTATTGCCATTGAAAAAAATTATGATATTGTCTGTATTAAACTAATTTGCAAGAAAGTTTATGTGGTGGTTTTTTCACCTTATGCATTTTGGGATTCTGTGCATTAGCTTGACCAGGAGTATGAGAAACAGCTAGGGACCTATTTGTAATTTTCTAGTAATTATGGACTAACTTGTAATGATGGAAACTTTGGTGTGAGAGATTTTTGTAGGAAATAATATAAATTAGGTTGTAGGGTTGGCCATAACTAGGGCTGGATAACTGGTCTTCATGGTTCTCTCATAAATTCTCTTCTTTGTTCTTTTGGGTTTTCAACCTAGTTTTCTTATGGGTTAAAAGTTTCAACTTAATAAATGAGCTGACTCATAAATAAAGAGGAGGAGATATATACTAAGCTGTCTATGTTCTCCCATGGAAAAACACGTCATTAAAATAATACTTAGTAGCCTTCATTTACAAAACTGCACCAGAGTTATTGTATTGAACAGGATAAGTACATGAATAGATAGTGGCGAGACTATAAAAGGAACAAGCCGTTTGTAAAGGAATGGTCCATAGTACTTTATATTTATAATACATTAAGGTAGTCTGCAAGTGCAAGTTCATCATACAAACGCTCTGTATGCCCTTTTTCTGGTAGGCCGCCATAACGGCTAGCACGGTGGTCCTCCAACAAGTGGAGCAGAGCACGAATGCTAGTGCTCCCTATGGTAGCCAATGCCCTAGCACCAAGCTATGCTTGCAGGGTCAAATTTTTGCTAGTTTTACTTTTTTTTTCTAACAGTAGTCCAGTTTGATTATTTGGTACTGTTACACTGGTGTTTTTCTCTTATGGCTTAAGCCTTAACAGGAAAATCTCTAAAAGGGCAGACACAAAAAGTTCAACAAGAAGTTCTACAGGTAATCTTGTAGTTCCTTGTCATGATTTTTTCTTATGTTTCTGCATTAACTGTCTCGTTACATTCTTGAACAGAAGTTCCGCACTGGTGAATACAATGTCATTGTTGCAACATCCATTGGTGAAGAAGGCCTGGATATCATGGAAGTTGATCTCGTCATCTGCTTTGATGCCAATATCTCACCTTTGAGAATGATCCAGCGCATGGGAAGAACAGGAAGGAAGCATGATGGACGAGTGGATATCCTTGTCACACAGAGTTTCCTTTGTTTTTTCCCCTGCAATGCCAATCTGAATGATAATAGAGTATTAACAGTTTCTTTTGTTTTATTGCATTGCTAGCTTGTTGAACAGAACTTCATGTGTAGCTTAGAATATAATTTGGGTTTCTACTGTTTCTTAGAGTGGCTTCTTTAACGATAGATATACTAGTTTTGGCTTGTCAAGGACCTGAATTGAAGGGATACTTGAGAAAGCAAGCAAATAGTAAGGCTGTGAGGAAACACATGCATAATGGGGGATCCAATAGCTTTAATTTCCATTGCAGTCCTAGGATGGTAAATGCTAAACAAGGGATTCCTTCTAGTTTCTTAAACTAATATGTTCTTTTAATTTATGCAATTTGATTCTTCTCTTTTTAGGTGCCGCATATTTGCAAACCAGAAGTTAATTTTGTTGAATTATGTATTGAACAATTCATTCCGCGAGGGAAGAAAGTGAAGGATCTTCCCATCCGCGAACCCTCTTTTAGGAGCAAAATGTCAGATGCCGAGGCTGATATTATTGCCAAGTTTTTTCATGCTTCTGGAGAAGATACATGGAGGCCATCTCTTATTTCCTTCCCACACTTCCAAACATTTCCTTCCAGGGTACATAAAGTAATGCATTCCTCCAGAACAACCAGGATGTTGATTGATACCATGCAAAGTCTTCAAGGATTGTTGTCTTTTAGATCAAAGAAAACTCTTCCGGCTGAGGTTGGCTTTCTTTACATGATATTATGCAGTTTTTACTCAGATATTTATCAAACAAGTTGCCCTGCTAATGTGACCCTCTATTCTTTATAGGTTGAGCTGAAGTCTTCGTCAACCCAATACTTGGAAGTTGCAACTATTTCAGGAGGTGGCAATAAAGAATTTAATATTATATCCTTACAAACAAACCTATATACAAGAATAAATGATATATATAAAGTTGCACCAATTATCATGGGACTATGATGCCTACATACGGTATGGGTATGATAGGGACACACCATGGATGCGGCGGGAACTCAAGTTTTACACATAAAAAGTGAAGTATTGGATGCAAATGACATGATACTTTCTTGTTTTGAAGTATCTAGGCATCATAGTCGTGGAGTTAAATTTGTTAGCCACACTATGGAACTATGGGAGAGTAATGGAGCAAAGACTTAGACAAAAGGCTAAGATAGTTGAAAATCGATTTGGTTTCATGCTGAAGAGGTCTACTATGAAAGCTTCTTCTCAATTAGATAATTGATGGGAAAATATTGAGAGAAGAGGTAAAATCTTCATATAGTCTTCAATCTAAAGAAATCCCATAATAAGGTACATAGAGGTTTCATTTGTTGGATTTTAGATAAAGGTAGTCCCAAGAAGTTATATTGATATCACTAAAGAGTAAAGACATTTATCACGGAATGGTAACAAATGTGAGAACTACGTATAGAAATACTGATGACAGGTGACCATAGGTTTGCATGATGGGTCTGGTTTAAGTTTTTATCTTTTTGCATTGAATTTGGACGAGTGAATTGCTTCAATTCAAGAGTAGGTACCTTGGGGTATGTTGTTTGCAATGATAAAGTGTTGGTGGATGAATTGAGAGATCGTGTGAATGTGAAACTTGAGAGATGGCAAGAGGTATTAGAATCCAAGGGCTTTAGAACAAGTCGTATAAAGACATAATATGACTTGCAACTTTAGGGGATGTGCAAAGAGATGTGACTCTTATGAGAATTGAAGCTCAAGAGATACTATTTGGGGGAGGGGGGGAATTAAAAAAAAGCTAAAAAATTTCATAACATTGGGAGGGTTTTCCGAAGTTTTTTGGGGATTCAAATCTTCTATAACAGTAGGGGGTTTTCAAAGTTTTTGGGCAGCCCCCACTTAGTTCCGTCCTTGCCAACGAGATTGAAGGGAAAATTTTACATGGCACTGATTTGACTAGTTGTAACCCATGTAGTAGAATTTTGGCCAATCAAGAAACAACACATGCAATAAATGAGTGTAATAGCTATGAGAATGTTGAGATAATATGTGGTAAAACTAGAAAAGAGAAGGGAAAATCTTAAATAAGGCCTTAAGTTTTTGCTTTATTTCAAAAAGGACATAGGTTTCAAAACTTTTCAAATTGGTCCCTTAGTTTTCCAGTAAGTTCTCAATTAAGGACATACGATCATTTAAAGGTTTTTCCTGGTGACTTTTTTCCTCAATTTTTTTAAAAATATCCAAATTAACTTTCATTTAAAACCATGACATGGTTCCGATAGGCACTACATGCAGTAGATCGTTGTGGGGACATTGGTTGTCCTTGATCACCTTGAGGACGTCGGTGAAGAAAAGGAGGAGAATATAGAGGAAATGAAGGAAGGTTTTATTTCAATATAAAGTAATTTAGGTATTTAAAGAAAATCTAGGAAAAAAGTTACCAAAAAATAACTTTAAATGGACGGATGTCCTTAATTGAAAACTTCTTAGAAAACTTAGGGTCTAATTTGAAAATTTCCCAAAAGAGAATAAAAAAGTGAGCATGTATCGGCTTTGGTGAGGAAAAGTTTCTCTATGCAGGTTGACCCCTCAAGGAAAAGAGGCAGGTCGAAGAGGACATGGATGGAAGGATGATGAAGGATTTGAATAAGTGACCTAACTGAGAATTTGGCCCTAGAGGCCAGGATAGATTGGAATGGTCAATTAGAATTCATTCAGCTGACTCTAACATAGATGGGGACTAGGCTTTGATGATGATAATGATGATATATCCTTATCTTAAACTTCTCCATGAGTTGTCTCAGCATGAAATGACATATAAAGTAGATCTACTCTAGGGGTAGAAATGGATTGGGTTGGGTTGGATTAACACTATGATGGTAACATCAACATCCTCAACCCAAATCCCTCTCATTCATTAACAGGGTCGAAAATGTCAACCCAACCCAATCTAGAAGTTTGAAGTGTCAACCTCAGGTTTGGTTGGATTGGGGTTCAAATTCCAATCGGCAGTGTTAGGTTTAAGTCAGGTTGACTGGTTGATTAATAAGAATAGAGTCAACCTGAACCCATCTCATTTATTATTGGATCAGAAATGTCAACACAAACCCCAACCAAATAATAAAAAGGGTCAACCTGACCCCTGAATGGGTCAGATTCTGGTTGGGATGGCTGTCAGGTCAAGAATTGCCACTGCTGTGATTGCCTAGCTTAAACCTGAAACTAGTTTTGTGAAATATGGGTATCTGCAGTACCATAATAAAACCACACTAGAGCATCTAAAATATCACATGAAAAGCCCACTTTTGTTGTACTGTGCCCATCTTTTTTTTTTTTTTTTTCTAATTATTCTTCTTATTGTGAGCTTACAAACCAGAAAGGATGTTTGACTGGAATTTCATATTGCAGTTGCTGATTCATTTACACCCCATGACAACCTGAAAACATTATCAAAAAGCAAAACATCGGATGTTGAAACGTCATCTGGAGGAAACTCAAGTAAGGAAGATGAGCACTGCCTGCCAGATCTCCCAAGCCAGAGTCCTGCTCATTGCTTCCTCTTTGGGGCTGATTTTGTATCAGTGAATAGTTTGGGAAGGGTTTTAATTGCATCTTTCCCTGTCATTCCTGTTTTGAAAGATGATTCAACTTGTGTGCATGATATACCTTCAAAGACCAATTGTTTGCTGATGAATCAAATTTCCTGTCTACAATATGACAAACAGAGTAGGCAGCCTAATACTAATGTGGAAGTAATGGATTCTGAAGAGGCAAGACTAAGAAACAAGTGGATAATGGCTTATCCATTGTCCAAGTTTGATTCCCAAGAGCGAACGCAGAACAGGATTGAAGAACCTCTTCTTCAAACACCGAACTCTGACAACGAGTTAATAGATTCTGAATGCCGCGTTGCTGAGACACCGATACATATGGAAATGGAAACAAAAAATTCGCTGTCTGCTGAATTAAAGGATGATTTGAGGGATGCGGAGTTGAGTCCTCGGCTAACTATTTTCGTTGAGAAAGGTGTTGTTCCTGAGTCTCCTGTAGTTGAAAACTGTAGATCCTCTTCGACAATGGAGCATAGGGTTTTAAAAGATCCCAGTATTGAAAGTGATAATGCTGGATTGCTATCCGACTGCTGTATTAGAAGCATGGATGCAAAGAAAAGTATAAAAGATATGGCAGATCCTGCAGTCATTCAACGAAAGCAGTCTCCCATTCCGGAGTATGTTTTTCCTGATATTCCAAGGCTGAGTACTAGTCCAACTTCAAAGAATATAATCTCAGAGAATGAGATGGTCAATATCCTATATCATGCAGATGAAGTCAACATAGATATTGGGAAGATGTCAGGTTCTCCTATCAAGGAAATTCAAACACCATTAGTTAACAGACAAGAGCATAGCTCAAGTGAAGACTGGCAGCTGAGTTCTGGTGAAGCATTAAAGTCCATTCAGCAACCACACAAACTTAAAAGATTGTGCAAGTACGTGGACATTGGCAAAAGATCATCTTCTCAGACTTCAAAGAAAGTGCTAAGTGAAACTCGAGCAAGCCTATGCAGATCCTTGAATCAAACCAAATTTAGCCCCATGAAGAATATCACTGGTACTTTTGATTTTAGTCTTGTTACTTTAATTTGATTTTCAATTTCGGTAGTTTAGGCAGTAAATCTTGCCGCCTTCTGTTTCTGCATTTGAAGTTTGTGGTACCCAATCTGTTCCATGCATTCCTCTCCGTTCCCCCTGGAGCTCGATCATGTTAATCAGATACAATCCTATTCCTCTAATTGTTAATATCTCCAATTAATTGAATCAGATTTGAGGATATAGTGGGCATCATAACTAGATGACTGTTTCTTGCTTTCAGGTAAACAGATGCCCAAGGCTCATGTGACAGATTTCATAGAAGATGAAGCCGAGTAAGTCATTTTTCAGTAGTGTACCATATTTTATAACTAAATATGATAAGTTCTTGAAATAAGTAATAAAAACTTCCGTTGCAGAAATTTGAAAAGGAAAATATGGAAACAAGGAAAACTCTCTTTAAAACCTGCAAACTAATCCATTTTACAATGCTGGGCATGGTTGTTAATAATGATGATTACAATCAGGGTATCTGCAGATGCAGAAGTATCAGAGGATGAGGAAGATGTCAACGGAGACAACGAATGTGATGATAGTTTCATAGATGACAGAATGAGCTCTCCTTCAAGTAATCAAGCAGAAGTTGGCAGAGTCGACATGATGGCAATTTACAGGTCAGTATTTTCAATTCCATCAATCTGTGACTAATCACTACCTTTTGGATTGGTTTCACTTTCCCGCCATGTATCTCTTTTTGAAACCCACAGCTTAATAATGTGAAGCTCGCAATGTCTTTTTTAACAGGAAGTCTTTGCTCACTCAGTCACCTTTAATGCAATCGAACTATTCCACTAACTCGGGTCATGAATCTGCATCCCCCATGACTGATGAATGTGGAAGTTATTCAAAAATGGTCCATAATTCTCTTCAGACTCCTCAAAGCATTTTTTGTTCTGAAAATCAGTCCACTGTCAGGAACTCAAAATCCTGCCAATTGGACAGAAAGAGGGCTCTGCTATCACCAGTGGCCGAAACCCATGACCATTCAATGGAAGATGAAAGCAAGATGGATAGCAGAAAAAGAAAGCTAAGTTTCCTAGAAATTGCTTCCGTTTCTGTAACAAGTTCTAGACAAGAGTATTTGTTTATATCGAAGGACACGGGCAATGCCTCCAATGCATGTCAGCCTGAGTGCAATAAATTAAATAGCGACATGTTTGATGATGATCAATTCTATCAGAGTATTGATCTTGATGCGGTAGAGGCACAAGCTACAGAGTCTCTGAAGTACAAGACATCATTGTCAGTTGGGATGAGTCAAAGGGAGAATTTTAATCCTGCTGAGGAAGATGTCAGTCTAAAATGTGTAAACTCACCATCTTTTGATCTTGGGATATGATCCTTTTCACATTTCTCAATAGTCCTTTTGGAGTCCAACATTGGGTGTATCATGGTCGGACATGTACTTTTCTCACTATAAGCACTGATACATTAGATATGGTTATCCAGCACCAAAAAGTTGTTGAAAGTGGAAGTGTCCTGGATTCAGACTCATGTAAGCCGCTTTACGATACAGATCGGAGTATCTGCAATAACTTATAAAGCGAAGGGTTAGTGAGGACATTTGAATACTTCAGAGCTGAATGCCGCTGGAACAGAGGTTTTCGCTTTCTTCTCATGAGAGGCTCTTTCACTGGAACGAAGGACCCTAAAGCAAGCGTCCATGTAATGGTTTTGGTTTTGTTAGCCTTGCTGACCCCAAAAGCAGGTGGCTTAGTTGAATAGGGAATGATGTAGGAGGTTCTCCAAAAGCAACAATCGCTTCTCAACCATTCTTCATGTGTCAACTTGTATACATGTTTTTAAATTTTATTTTTTGGTCCGAAACTTATTACATGTATAGATTGTGCTACAACATCTATTGTATTAATGTAATTATATAAGTTTAGTGGCAAGTTGAAAACTTGATTTTTTTTTTCTTCCTTGTGAACATGAAATTTTAAAAGTCCATCAAATTTTGTTATATATATCTATATATATATATATATATATAGAGAGAGAGAGAGAGAGAGAGAGAGAGAGAGAGAGAGAGAGAGAGAGAGAGAGAATTTAATTTGAGAAGAAGAGAGATGCATGGACCTTAACTTCACGGGAAAAACTTTGGGGGGGGGGGGGGGGGGGTGTGTGGAAGAGAGATGCATGGACCTAAACTTCATGGGAGAAACGAGAGATGGGTCGAATTCGGGTTTAGGGTTGAGTCCATTCGGAAGGTTGGATTGGCCTACGAGGTTTCATATTGCAATTGGGGCTGCTTAGGGTTTGTGCAACATACACCATCCGTGCTCTCAACCCATTGCTCACAGGGATGTCAAGTCCAACAACATCTTGTTAGATTCATTTCCACCACATTCAGATCCCAAAATCAAGAGCTGCTCAAGATTTTGGTTTTGATATAGAAATTAGTTAATTGATTTGAGTGTTTGTAGTGTGGAAATGCATTTAGGTCTTCCATTTGGTTTGGGTTTGGGAAATAGAGATGGAAGTAGACGACCGGATCTGGTCTGTTTTTTGTCTGCTCATGGTTGACCTTGACCTATTTAGGGGAGGGTTGATATCGACCATGGGAAAAAAGTTGTTAAAAAAAGGGTTTTTCTAGCGACATACCCTATCTGGTGCAAGTTTGTCTAGTTTTTCTAATTCGGTCCCATGGCCACATTAAGTGTATTTTGGGGTAAAATCCTCTATATTTTTTTTGGTAATTTTTTTTTATTATGTATATGTAAATTGTAATCTACACTATTAAATCGGTGGACCAGCATGTCAATTGGCCCGGATTTTACCAAAAAAATGAAAAAGATAGCCTAGACGTGCCGCACGCGCGTAGCATCTCACATGCGACTAGCCGTGTCCAACCCATCTGCCTTTTTGTACTTCTTTAACAAAATGACGGTATTTTCATAAAATATCAAAAAGGTCCCTGTAATTTATATTTTAACTGAAAACCCCCTTTGTTTGTCGGTCCAACCTTGTAAAGAGAAAATTGACAATTTAGTTTTTCTTTTTTGACCTATTTGCCCTTACGACATGAATTAGGATAATCTGACTTCACCTATTTTCTTAATTTACAACTAAGCCTTTCCATCCCAATCATTGGCGGCAAACTAGATGTAAGGCTCCGGTGGCTGAAGCCCCTACCCATACAAGTAAAGGACTTAAAATTTTTAAGAATCCCCTTACAAATTTTAAAAATTAATGTACATATTTTTACATTTGCCCTGGTCACCGTACATTCAATTGTGCGGCTGTGCCCCATTAAAATTAACTTGAGTTGATGAGACTTTGCCACCCTTAAGTAAATGGAATTTTTGACATTCATTAAAAAAAGAAAGAAAAAGAAAAAAGAAAAACCACATGTTAGACACTCAAATTATAGGCCTTCTGTAAAAACATAAAATACAAGAGGCTTTTTGAGTTTTTTATTTTTTATTTTATTTTATGAAAACATAGAGGCTTTTTTGTAAAAGCATTTTCTGTGGGTTATAATATAACTCTAGGGCATCATATTGCATTCAGATGAGAGTGTGAGAAACAGAGAGAGGGAGAGAAGGAAACGATTTCATTTCCTCCTTTGAGATTAGATTAGAATCGATCATGGCTTTCAATGGGCTTTTGAGATCTGGCATCAAGTCTTTGATGTCTTCTGAATCCACCATCTCAAAGTCAGGCAAGTCTCTCTCTCACTCTCTCTCTTTGATTTATTCTTCATCATGATGATGATAATTTATGATCTTTAGCACATTGTTTCTGTGTTTAGGTTTGGTTGTTAGATTTTTCTTTCATCCATGTATTTCTGCTATCATTTGCATGTGGGGACTGAATTCATGATTCCAGTTTTTGTTGTATAGCATCTGGAAGATGGTCTGAAATCAGTAAAGTAGTTGATGTCATGAAAATCTTTTTGCATTTGAGAGATCTTCGTTTTGTTCTTAGCATCATGCCCTATGTGGATTCCTTGTGCATAAATGCATCCTCAGGGCCTGTTTGCCTAATTTGTATTGAATCCTTGGGAATTCATTGTGAAGTGGGTTCTCATAAAATATATGTTGAGGGATCGAAGGATGTTTGTTGATGAAACCCTTGATTTTGTGGGATTTTATTCACTAGCGTGATTGATGGCCGGGTGGGTAACAATTTCCTTCCAAAGGAGGAGCTATTTGATGGAATTTTGTGGATCATCGTCACTTTTTGTCCATCAATTTTAGACCCTTTGATAGCAAGGAACTTCACTACCAATTAAACAAATTGGCCTTAAACCTTAGGCAACTTTTTCTTAATAATTAATTATAGAAGGGACATTCTTTGAGGTTCCATTTGCCATTACCTACGATGCTATGAGTACGGACACGATACAGGGATCGGGGATATGACTCCACTTTTGAAAATCTAGGATACAAATACGGGTGTCCTATCGCTTTTGAATTATAATGAAGTTAGCATTGTTTATGTTCCTTTCTAACATTTTCTGTGTTGATAAATAAGAAAATTTAAAGAACTATATAAAATAATGGTCTTGTTAAGTGAGATATGCTAAGCTTATACCCTAGAAGTATCAGTGCAGTATCATTTACCAAAACAAGATATGGATACATTTGGAGCCAAAATTAGTTAATATGGATCACAAAGTTTGTTCCTGCTATGCTGTGGATTTAACCATTGTCAACAATTCTATTCCGTGAATTTTTCCTTAGTTGACATTGCATTTATCGTGAGATTTTTTCACGGGGTTGCAAATATGAGCTTTCAAGGCCCATTTCTTTATGGGAGTTTCTGGACTTCATGTTGGGGTCATGTTGGGGAATGCTGTTGAATTCTGTCATTCTTGAATTCCTTATTTCGTTCATACTGGGATTTCTGCCTAAGAATTTAATGCATACTGAATTCAATAAATTTCATAGGTACTAGAATTCTTTACAGGAAGTATACCTGTGTATGCATTTTTTTTTTTCCGTTCAGATACTATAGTTCATGAAACACATAGATTCATAGCTACTAGATTGCCTGTCAATTTGTAGGTACTATACTATACATATATATGTCTCACTTAAATCACAACATGCAACCATCGAACTTGGGGTTCACCCAGCAATGAAGAAAATAATTGTGGTATGTGGAATTTGCACATAACAAAATGTCAAAAAATATACAATTAAAGTTTTAGAGATTCCAAGATATAGAATCTACTCCATCATCCTACATGAAGACATCCATACCTGCATGTAGGTCCTTGTTTGAAACGAGCATTGTGGACACCATAGTTCCATTGCAAAGGCGCCGGAATTCCTAGGTTTTGAAAATTCCGAATGCTTGCTGTGGATTTGAAGATACTTGATTTTGGGCATTTGATGATGCCGGGAGGCTTGAGTTTTCAAAATTCCACTTAAGAAACAGGGAATATCTGACAGTAATTTCAGAAAACCCACCCAGAGTCCCAGATAGCTGCTAGTCCTATCAGAAATTTTAGCAAAGAAACAGACCCTCAAGAACATTTTTCTTAATGAATTTTTTATTTTCTTTTTATTTTTAAATTTCATGATGCCACATATATACCTCATATGCTTGTTAAAACCTTGATTTTTAACAAGGTTTTTTCATGATTTGCTTGTACAACTTTCATGTCTATCTGTGGTAACTTTGAAATTACTAACTCAGGCATCCCTGAATACCATCAGAGTCTAAAGGCTTTGAAATTAATTCAGCACTAACAGTGATTTTCAAGGTGCTGACTATTATATAAATAGAAGTTAGTAACTTACAATTATATAATTTTTTTTTTTTTTTTTTTTTTTTTCCTTTTGAGCTATGTGCTCCACTTGGAATTAAATTTACGGTGAATGTGAATATGTCCATACTGTTAAAAAAAAAATGTGAATATGTCCATTGGCTATGTCAAGCTTCATAACTATCTTGAAGTGTTTACCAATAAAAAAAGAAGAAAATTATCTAAATTATCTTGAAGCATTTTATTTAGAAGGTAAAGGTTTTGGTTGCCTTAACACTTCATGCAATGTATAGCTTCCGGAGTATGCTGTGCCACACAGTTGTTTCTTGCTATACGATGCAATTGCATATGATCTAAAGAGGAAATCATAACCTAAGGTAGACATGTCGATGTCCTATTTTAAATAAAATCTTATACATGTCTAATTATTATCATAAACACTATAGGATTTAGCATTATACCATAAGGTTTTTACTCTTTACTGCTTGGAAACTTTGCTCGTCTTGACTACCATTCTTAGTATAATTTTTTATGCTCTTGTTGATATGGTTGTTTGATCATAAATTTCTTTCAAGCATATAATCCTCTATAACAATAATTCATCGTTTAATCAACATATTATTTTGGTGGTAGTTTCTACTTGATTTATGGTATTACACTGGAGCTAGCAACTTACAATTCAAACATAGAGTTTAAGCTCAAGTTGTTTGAACTGATTTGTTTGTTCTGTCATACTTCAAGACTCAAGTCACTTAAAATGCTTTGTCCATAGACCAAAGTATCAATAATAATATGCTTTCTAAGTGTGGCGACGTAATCACTTCTTGGTAGATTATCAACATTCACCTCATCTAATTGCCACACACCAATGATGAAAAATAACTTATCTTAAAAAAGAAACAAAAATCCTTCGTGATTATGTGGCTAATAGCCACATATCAATATTTTCTCCCACTTCCCCCTGGCCGACACAGATGGCCTGTTCATTTTTGTCAGTCTGTCTAACACTGTTTTCAGATTTGCATTAACAGATGATACATTCATGGTTAAAAAAAAAAAAACTCAGACTCGGCACATACTGAGTCGGACTCTTGAGCTTTTTTTTTTTGGGGGTCGAGTTTTGGTCCCAAATCCATCTCTTTATTCCTTGGGTACATTTCAGGATGTTTGATTCAGTATTTTGATTTTGACCGTGAGGTCAAATGTCACGTGTGGCTTTGAGGCATAAAAACAGCCTAATTTTTGTTAGTTTCCGATTCAGTGATCTTAAGTATTTGTTCTACCTTGTTGCTGTCATAGTTGATGCCATGGGGCTGTGCATCCTCAGTATACTCATCTTTCCCTTTCTTTCCTTTATTGTTCTCATTCCTTTAGTCACCTTTAGATCTTAATGTTACATGGCCATGTAAGGTCCTGGTTATTTTCTGCATACCAGTGAAACATATGCTGAGTATTAGGCAACCATGTATCAGTTCTCATAAAAATGAACCTTCAGCAAGGCTGCATTTACTGCCCATTCCAACACATCCATCCCTGTGTGTGTGACCCATCTTATTTTTTGGGCTTCCTCATTCATAAACAATAATACGAAGAAATCTTTTTAAAACAAAGAAGAGAAAGGACATTCTCCTACATTCTCCCAAACCTTATTGCTGAAGGGGACTCATTTTGTGCAATCTAATGGGCTAAAGCTAACTGCTAAAGCCCCTTGGACGTTCGCAGGTGTGGTTGATGAGATTTTGGATCTTGCTAGTAGCCTTCAAGTTACGTTTTCCCCTAGAAGCAGATCGTCTCACTAAGGAGGGCGCTTCTCATCCTGGTTTGCTTGTTAACGTGTTCCCCTTGTTTTTGTCGTGTTTTTCTGTGGGTTGGGGCTTGGGTCCTTTTTTGGGTCTTGGCTTCATGCCTATTATTTTACAGCACTCCTCTCCTATACTGTATAGCTTTCTTTTATAAAGTCATTTAAAAATAATTATGTATCAAGTTACAAGTTATACAATTTTCTTTGATCTGACACTGTTGGTAATATTTTTTTGTTCACTTCAAAATGATATATTTAAAATGATTCAAGAGTTTTAGATTTTCCTCCATGAGCGGGGACGTCTCAAGTTGTAATGTTACATTTTTATGGTACAAACCAGGATGGAATTATAACTTGGTTGATATTATGCTATCCTTCGAGTGGCTGAATCAAGCCCCCGGAGTTGAGTCTTTTTTACGTTGTGGCTGTATCACAAAGTTTGGCCTCATCTTAGGCAACTTTTTCTTAATAATTATAAAAAAGAGCAATTCGGGCCACCACCAATTGCGATAAATCTTTCATGGACAAAAAGGACCCTTTGAAAATTCTATTTTTCCTTTCTTTCCACACCGACCACAAGATAGCAAAAGGGATAAGCCTCTAGAGAATCAAACCACACCGAAAAAAGAAGAAAGCCTACACGCTTTAAACATCCCCACCAATGAGCTCGAGAAGCTCCAATGAACACCACACTGCGCTAGAAGCCTACACCACAATGAATAAGAAAACTCGTAATGCACTAACAAATGGTCTACCGTCTCAATGTCCTTCCCACACAACACGTTTGAAATAGCCATTGAAGGCAATGCTGTTCTTCTAAGGTTGGCTGCCATAGAAACTTTCCTCAATAAAACAAGCCACACAAAGGCCTCCATCCTAGGAGGAGCCAAACCCAACCAAGCCAATGACACTAAAGCTTTGATACGTGGTGAACCCTCCAATTCCTTGTGGAAGGACTTGCAAGAAAAAGCATGGGTGGGGCAAGGCTTCCAAATGTGAGAATCGGCTATATCCCTACTGATGAAAACATTAGAAAGAAGACTCTTCAAATAACCAAACTCAGACTCCTCGGACTAACACAAGACCCTCCTAAAGGACACATCCCAAGACCCAAATCCGTCCTCACCCACATAACAGTCTTTGATGGAAGCCCACTTGTTGACTACCACTTTAGACAATATAGGATAAGATAAAGACAAAGGACCCACCCCCACTCAATCATCAACCTCAAAAACGGACATGAAGAAATATCAATTGGGCTTACCGTGATGGTTTATATTCCTTAACTGGGTCATTAGGAAATACCAATTGGGCTCTGCAACTTGTGTCAAACAAATGCACAAAACTGGGCCTAAAAACTTTTGTGAGATATTGACACCGATCGATGTTGGAATCTTCAAAATGGATGAAAAATAGAAGATGAGAAAGAAATTATTTCCTTGACTGTTTCTCTTTCTTCACTTTATTCTTAATTTTTTAACATAAAGGCAAGTCCCTTTTTCTTTTTTTTTTTTTATGTACTAAGAAAAAAACTTATTTATTTTGTTTTGCATAATCCCTTCTTTACTAATGCACGATAGTTATTAGCAAGAGAGAGTACCCCCTTTTTTGAAGCAATTTTTTAAGGTTATGCCGTAGGACTGCATACAGGGATGCATGGAGTTTTCAAAGTACATAGGCACTTCTTTTGAAATTTTGGTTTTGGGGGTGGGTGGTGGGCATATGTTGAGAAATTAATAAATTTCCTGAATCAGCTGTTGATGTAAGTTGTATGTATTGCATTTCACATTTTCACGTACCATATTATGTCCATTTCGTGTGAAAATATTATGACGATTCAGTTCACACCCTCTTTTACCAATGCAAACGGAATCTTATTCTCTTTCTTTCTTTATTGTTCCATAGTTTGAATAGATAGGCAATTAGGATATCTCTTAGGCTAATACATGTGTTGATACATAGTGCATCCAGCTCTCTCTCTCTCTCTCTCTCTCTCTCTCTCTCTCATTCATGCACGCACGCACGCAGACAGAGCTCTGATATGATATTGCATGGTTTAAATTACTGAGCTATAAATTACATGTTTTAACAGTGTCTAGAGGTTTGCATTCGACGGGGGTGAAGAGAATGGGGGGACATGGTCACGATTCAGAGCCTTTTTATCTTCATGCGAAGCACATGTATAACTTGGATAGGATGAAGTATCAGAAGTTGAAGATGACTCTTGCGGTCCTCGGTGTCGTCAGCATTGGAGTTGGTGTTCCAGTCTTTGCTGTCGTATTTCAGCAAAAGAAGACCGCTTCTTCTTGATTTGTTGTGCGCCAATTGAAGAATATGAATAACTTAAATATTTTCATTTTCTGTGGTTTCTTTGGATCCTTGAGAGAGGAGATTAGGTATGAGATTCTATGATAAATTTCAACCTTTGACAAGGATGAATCTGGAATGCGTACCTTTTTTGTTTGATATTTTCAAATGCCTGCATTTTAGATTTGCAAGTTCTTAATAAAATGAACTTCAGTTCAGTTTGGATGCTTATTCAATTGCATAAAGGTGCTTATCCTTCAGGGCAAAAGGAGCATTGCTGGTTTTTACTGCTGGTTTAATTGATGAATATAGTGCAGATGGAGGGAAATGTTCTACAAGCAACTGCAAGTGCAGTCCAGCTTCATGGGGCCCACCTTTTGTCAGTACAGCTACCTTGATAGTCTTTTCATCCCATGATTTGGCATCAAGCCCAATTTTACACATTTCACTTCACTCACCGTTGGATTGAATGTCAAGAAAATCAACGGTTTAGATTCCATTAAATTTCAAGGATGCTAGGTGGAGCTGGTTTTTTGGATCCTCCTTGTCCATGAGGAGACCTTTCAATCTGCCCTTTTTTTATTGTTAAACTTGCATCAATGTGGGCCACCTGCAAGCTGCCCTTTTTTTATTGTTAAACTTGAATCAATGTGGGCCACTGCAAGCTGGACTGCATATAAGCTATATGCAGTCTTCTCGCAGGTGAACATTTTCCATAGATGGGGTATAATACATGCTTTTCATGTGCATGGGGTTGGACTACCTGCCGCCAGAGTGTGAGCCGCCGAAGACGTCGTCTGCAGAAGCATGGTGGTGGTATGTTACGGTCCTAAATAGTTATAAGACTTAATTTGACACGTTCCATTGAAAAAGGGCTACTTGCCGCTAGAGTGACAGCCGCCAAGGAATGATGCCGACAGATGGTAATGTTGCTGGTATAGTAGGTAATGTTGCTGGTATAGTAGATGCTGGCATAGGGTAATGTTGGTGGTATACTTTTGTTCAGGTTGATCAAGACTAAGGATATTGTTATCTCAGTTTCAGGGCAAGATGACGGGCGGGCCTGCATTCTGTGAATTTATTTTGCTCAGAATCAGTCGTGTATAAGAGGACATTGGATCCTCGCAGGCAAAATGTGCGGGACAAGTGTAACTTTGTGGCACGGCCCACTTGAAAATCTCAACGGCTTAAAATAAACACCTTCCTCTTGTATGGCCTGCATCGTACTTTTACTTCTATAGGAGTTGGTTGCATTGTTGGATATGGTGTCAAAGTTGCCACATCCCATACAAGAGGCGGGTGTTCATTTTTGAGCTGTTTAGATCTCAGTAGCAGCTCCTTTGTGGAGATCCTATTGTCTCGCGCATCCAGTCAGTGCGTGCCTTGTAGGATTCAAAATACAGGATATTGTTGGATCCATTGTAAAACTGCAATTGGGTCTTATTGCGGGAGCTTTATATGTGGTTTTCTGAGATTGGGTTGTCAAATTTTACATAGGTGCGATACTATGCAGCCTGCATATCCGTGGTGCTATTGATTAGTCGAATGGTTTGAATTTTCAAAAGGCGGCCCATATGATTGGCCCCATCTTTTGGCGTTTGGGGCTCACCTGGGTGCTGCATGGCCCCGCTGCTCTGCTGGATGATGTTCTTAATTTTTGAATGACAGCTTTATTTTTCCTGAGTTGTTTCTACATTCCTTCAAAGTATTTTAGGATTTGTAAATCAGCCGTGCTACTTGTCCCGGGATTTAATCCCTGGACAATTAGACTTTTTCTTTGTAAATAGGCCATAGTGGTTTCAGTATTTATTTATATATTCATGCTCCTCTTTTTTTTTTTTTTTTTTTTTTAATACCTTCTATGTTTCCAAAATTAGTGGCCTTACAGCTGTTATAAGGGACATATGTTTTCAATTGTGCTACGGTCTCTGTGTTGGCAATTGTAATTCACACGTAGTACTGTCTGTCATACTTTATAGTCAACTCAACTTTTCATTCCCATCCATTCGAATGGAGTGGACCGTTAAATCGATTTTTGCACTTGTGTTTGGATAGTAAAAAGCTATAAGCTTTTGATTGAGTGATTAGGATGACTATGTGGGTCCTAAATTTTGCACAGAGCCGTATGGCCCACCTAGATCTTTCAATACCCATGGGTTCCATCCCAAGTGGGACACACAACCACAAGGAAATGAGCCCACCATAAAGTGAGCTCTCACGTGCTCACTAGAATGAACCCCTACATGTAGATATATGTGAAGACTGAAAATATTTGGACAAGTGTCTTTCTGTAGCTGAGAGTGATGTGCTACCTTTTTTAATCTTTACCTAGAAAGAAGATTTATTTCACAAAGTAAACAGGAAGAAGTCCAAGTATCCTATGCCTGATGAATAGAAAAAACAACACTAGCACTAGCAAAAAAACTACAAATTACCAATCGATGAGCTCATCTGTAGAGTTGTATCCATCCCCCCAATATGGTGATTTAGATCCCGTAGAACCTTCAGCAGCATGTGCAAGAAAACTCGGAAAGAAACTGCAGATCCTTTTCAAAAGCATGGGCAGGAAAATTTGGAAGTTGATTAATAAAAAAATTGAGAGGACAGCAAGAGCCAACTTAGCTAAAGTTGAGAGTTTGGTTTTTTATTTTGCTGTTTTGGTGTCAATGTCCACGACCTCATCTAGTTTCAATAAATCATTAACATTTGATAGGTCATCACGACCTCATCTACTTTCAGTAAATCATTAACATTTGATAGGTCATCAACTTTACACTCTTCTTCCTCCGTTTGGAAAGACACTCTGGGCTTCTTTTTATGTTTTTATCTTTTTTTTTTTTTGTTCTTGTGGCTCAAATGTAAACTTTACCATATTAATAGTTCCCACATGATTTTTTTTTCTTTGCCAAAAGAATATATTCTATTAAAAAGAACGTAAATATACAAACAACTAATATATCTAAGATATCACAAGTAATAATATAAGGCTTTCTGGAGCAGATGACTGTAGGACGCGGCGGTTGAGATGAACTAGTGGTTTGGATTGATTGCAGAGATAAGTAGAGACTACAGGCTCCTGAAAAGAACAAAATCCCCTAAAAAGTTTGTTTGGTTATTAAACTTTTCAAAATAATTTACCACTATGGGAAAGCACATTGCTTGCTTTCATGGGAAGAATTTGGACCATGAGCAACTGGTGGACTTTTTTGTTTTCTATTTTATTCGCCTCATTCTTCTTCTTATTGTGTGAAAATCCGGCCCTTCCTCAACTTCCCCTTTAAATACACTTTTCCTTGAAACCCGGAATTCTTCAAAAATTCGAGAGAAAGTCGCTTCCAAATTTGGAGATGGAACGATTTCCCCCTTTTCTTTCCCAAGAAATCAAAGGGATTTGAGTTGTTTTCGTGAATTCAGTAAGAATCATTTCATTCAAGATTGGAGATCTGGATTTGAAATCATGTTTGTTTTTAACCCTTTTTAAGCCCGTGTCTCTTGGTAAGTGACAATTCATGGAGGGGTACATGAATATGTGAATGACTTAGGCTTGTGAAATGTACAAAATAGGGAGCACCAAAGTAGTGCTTAGAAAGGATTGAATTAAAAAATCTCTTTTCCACTTCTACATCAATTTGATGAAATCTATTGATATTTTTTTAGCATCTTCGTTTTCACAATGTCTATTGATACTTTTGGATTTTAAGGTTATGTTTGTTCAATTTTTTTTTCTTAAGTATGTTTTAAAGTTCTGATCTACAAGGAAAAAAATACAAAGAACATTCCAAACTTTGGTAACTTTTTTATTTGTTTATTTCTTCTTCTTCTTCTTTTGCAAATAGTCATACACCCATTACTCAATTCCCTCACCATTAGCCAATGGCAGAACTGAAAAAATATGCCTTGAAAGGCCACTATGAAAAAAAATTTAGTGAGGGGAACCAATTTAAAAAAAAAAAAACATTTATATAAAATTTCCATTCAACTTAAGCGGTTTTTTGAAATTGCAGGGGGAGCGGCCATCCTCCGACCTTGCTATCAGCACTACAATAAAGAATTATTTCTATAGAAGGTAGCTGTCTCACTAGTGTGCAATGAGTGGATTGGCGAATAGCGGTAAGGGAGTGATTAGACAAATAAAATGCCAAAGAAAAATGTTCCTGCAATAGGGCTTGGGGGGGTTTCTTTTTTTTTTTTTTTTTTTTTTGCCCTTTTTTTCTTTATGCTATATTGGACTACTCGTGAGGAGTTATACTTTTAACTTGAGGACCTATAGATGGGTCTCTCACCATGCGTGCGAAATTAAGGTGCCAACACCACTTAAGCATGAATGTGTTGACTGCTGCTTGAAGGGTTTTAAGTGAGTTATTTTAATTGAAAAGTTGTTGTACAAATGAAAAACATATGGAGGGCATTAAAGGAACAACCCATTTTACCGATTCTTTCTATCCTATAAGGTCTATGAATTCTTCCTATTAGCGCTCTAGATAAGTAACATCTTGTTAAGAAATCTAATGTAAACACCAATTTGTTGTTTAGAGGTTGTACCTTTACTTCTAATTCAATTAAAACTCTAATTAGAGATTTTTCAAACAGCCTAGAATTTAAATAACCTATAAACTCACAATAATCTCTTTGAGTTTTGATTTTCCAAATGCTTCAATTAAAACTCGAATTAGAGATTTTTCAAACAGCCTAGAATTTAAATAACCTATAAACTCACAATAACCTCTTTGAGTTTTGATTTTCCAAATGCTCCTTTACCTTTGCTCTGATATTAATATGTTAGGAAACTAGGAATTTAAACTAAGGAGCATCTCCCAAATTCAAGGTGGACATGCCACGTTTGATTTTTGGCATGGATTTTCACTCTAATGTCATGTAAAAAATGACATGGCATTTGGCATATGAGAGTGAAATGTCAAGTTTGACATATGAAAAAGGGAGATGCCAAATCATATTTAGATTTATTTTATTTTAGAATAGACCATTGGAGATGAATTGGATTTAATATAAAATTTTAAAAAATAAATAAAATATTTCATTTGAAATCAGTGGAGTTGTCACTTTTAAAAATGTCAAATTACCACATCAGTAGCTAAAAAAAATTTGACATCTCAATGTTATTTTTATTTATTTTGTTATACTTTTTTTTTTTTCTCTTTTCTTTATCTAAAGTGTGAACATAATCAAAGCAAAACAGCAAATGAAATTGATTGACTATAGTACTATACTGATCATCCCTTTCTACCATTTGAATCGACTGACAAGAGAAGTACAGACTTTTCCCTTTCTACCATTTGAATTGACTGAGAAGAGAAGTAAACACTTTGATAGGACTTGACCAGAAAATGGTAAGTCATTTCTCTGTGTATCTCCACTTCTGACAATTAGCTCTAAATTGAGAGTATTGATGGTGTCCTGGATGTGCTTCAGTTCATTCTACATGTGTATCAAATTTTAATCTTGATATGAGGAAACCTTTCTCTTGGTACCCAGCCCCCACTTGCATGTCAATTTTTAAGATATATTTGAGCCAAACCCAATGAGACCCACTCCTGTGAGGTACCCAGTTGCTGCATTCAAAGGTGAGAGAGCACAGGGTTCTAAGTTCTAATCAACTAGGCAACCCTTGTTCTGGATTTGAGGAAAACCTTGGATTGTTCAAATACACATCAACAACTTTTACTTGTTCCTAGCTTGTGGGCTTCTTCTCTTTTCCAGGTGTACTCTAGGTGGCCAGTTATATGTTGTCTTGACCAGAATTGACTTAAATCATTGGAAAATGGAAAGTTCTAAACCTATGAGTTTTGGCCTCTCATGGGAAATATCCTGCCTTCATGCTAGTTTACGATATATGAAAAAAGAGAATCGTCAGCCTAAATTAGATATTCAATGGGCTGGATCATGAATGTGGATTCTGTTGTAGGCCCATCAGATACGCCCGAGCCCATTCGGCATGGTTAAATGGGCTGAGCCTTATGCCTGCCCAAAACCGTAATATTAACCAACCTGACCTTCTTAAAAAACGTAGCATGATGATTAGTGAACAGGGTGGGTATTTGGTCTCTTTTTCATACCCAATGACTGAATAGGGTGGGTCTTGGTCTTATTTCTCACGCCCAAAGTCTGAAATTGAATCCAGACCTTGTTCTTTTGTTGTATGCAATAACCGACCAAGACTCTGCCGTGCACAACCCCAACTGTTTTTTATTTTAAACAAACCCCATGTCCTTGCCCTTCTACCTTACCCATAGAAAACAAAGCATTAAACAACTAGTTTTCTTCTGGGTCTAGACATCTGACCTCTTCAATGTTTCCATGTTGCCCCATCTTGACGTTATCAACGCCTGTAATTTTACCTGGCCCAAGAGTTATTTCAACAATTTGAGGGCCTTGTATGGTAATTCCCACCTCCAAAGTCAGCCTTCTCGATGTCATCTGCTAGCAACCTGAGGTGGGTCCCTCTCCCTCTCCCACTCTCCCCCCTCTAGACAAGTTGAAAGAGTCTCTCTCTCTCTGTCTCTCTCTGTCGATCTCCATCGACAAGTTCAAAGAATCAAGCAAACCGGCCTGCTCAATTATATTACATCTAAGACTATACCCTTGGAGAAAGAGTAAATTGTCTTGTTTTCTAACTCCTTTTTTCCTTTGACTTGGGAGTTTTAAATGTTGGGGGGCCTTCTCTTTCTTATATTTGTTGGGTTGCAATCCAAAGTCTTGATTATGGGTCTCTAGGTCACATTTTTTTTTGGGGGTTGCTGCAACTCTGTTTCTTCCTAGTAATCTACCATGGATCAGTCAGATTTCCCTGTGGAAAAATCACCAAGAAGAGAACTGCAACTCCAAGGCCCCCGGCCGACGCCTCTGAAAATAAGAAAGGATTCACACAAGATAAAGAAGCCACCCATGGCGCCGCAGCCTTCTCAGCCCCTTCATCAGCCTGTAGCACAACCCCGCCCTCCGGTCATAATCTACACCGTATCGCCCAAGGTAATTCACACTAGCGCCAGCGACTTCATGACGCTGGTGCAACGGCTTACTGGCTCATCTTCTTCTTCTTCATCATCATCAACAACAGCAACAACAACAACAACATCGTTATCCTTTCCATCGTCATCAGCTTCATCTTCTTCAATGTCATGTTCTATGGGGAGTGGTGCGCTTTCTCCAGCTGCACGTATGGCAACAATTGAGAAGGCTAAAAGCTATGAAGGGGAGAAGACAACAACGACAATCAGTCCGGATCTCATGGATCAACTCTTGAACATTGTGGACATTGATGCTAACGTCGAGAAAGGGAGCTCCTTTCCAGGGATCTTATCTCCGGTACCGTCATCTCTACCACCCATTTCTCCAAATTTCTTTTCGCCTTCGTTTGATACGAATTCATTAAGCTTCTTACATGACTTTAGCCCAATTTTTCATGGAAACAAGAATTACATAGAGGGGAACTTCATGACTAGTCCTACTACAGCTTTTCTTTCTGCTCCTCTTACTTCCCCGACTCCATCTTTTGATCTTTTCAATCAATTTTTTGACCAGTAGGTTTCCAAAACAAACAAGGGGTAATTTGTACAATACAAAGGAACCAAGGTATATACTGGTTTTGTATTCTTGGGGAATTGATAGAGGGAGATCAAGAGGAAAGGGGGATTTCATGGACTTTTCTTCTTCTTTCTTTGGGGGGAGAGGGGGTTGTGCTGGAAGATGACTTTAGGGTTTAGGGTTGGATCTTGTCACATTGAAGTGGTGCAGTTGGGAATCTTTAAATGGGCCTTTATTTTCTGGGCCATGGGGAAGACTTTAGGCTCTATCAAATGCATGTGGTATTGGTTTCATTTCATGTCTATCTTTCTGCTGGCCTCTTTTGTCCTTATATGTATGACTTGTAATCTGCAACGAAGGAGCTCTATTGTTTCTTTAATTCATTTGTTTATTACTCTTGTGTTTTTCGTGGGGTACCCCTTCTTATGTCATCAACTCATCAGCATTGGCAAGCATTTACCCATGGATCTGGTCCAAGCACACTGTCTAAATCCTTCATGTTGGTGGGGCAATATATGTAAGTTTTGGTATGCCGAAAGTCTCAAGCCCAAGCTTGGCCCAAATCTCTTGACGGTGTCAAAAATTCAGGGCCCAAGCCTGGCCCAATAGTATTTTCTTGTGGACGGCCCCCTTCTTAGGTAGTCCATGGACAATAAAAAGTGGGTTTCATGGCATGTTGGCTGCTCCCATCTCTTCCCATACAACTATGATGGGATTTTTGACGAGTCAACCCCATGACATTTTCAACCATACAATTAATATATATTTAAAACGTAGGATCTGATTTTGAAATTGGAGTTGATTACGCAATTGATTGAAAAATTGGCTTTCAAATTTTCAATTGATTTCATCTAAAGATGAGGTTCTTTTTAAAGAATTACATCAAATACCAGAGATTCTACCGTGTCAAGTTCATCTAAAGAGAATTTCAATCTACCTTATTAAGTTAATCTAAAGAGAATTTCAATCAAATAGGAGATATTCTACCTTATCAAGTTAATCTAAAGAGAATTTCAATTAAAATCTAATAATATCTCTCCCTAAAATCTCTCATTTTTTTCATCAAGTAATTTATACAGGTGAGGTCCATTTTTCATTGATCCAAAACGTTTAACAAGCTTTTCCAACTGCGGAGGAAGAGGATAAAAATATTAAGTATTTTAAGATCAAATTGTCAAGTTGGAAATTGAATTTGAGCCGTTGGCAATCTCTTCATCCTTCAATTTCTATAACAAATATCGGATGGCAAGAGACAAGGCCCTTTAGAAATCATGGTTGTACGGCCCATCGCGGTGGGCCCCATCAAATGTAAAATGCTGTCTCTTGAATACATTTTTGTTTTAGTGACTACTGATCAGACCATGTCAAGGGCCCATTTGAGATTTTTTGTCCCACATATTTTATAGAAATTCACATATATCAGAAGAAATTTTAAAATACACTTATATAATAAAGGAAGTTTTATGCTTTCCTTATAGATGGTCCCACCCAAGAAATTATTTCTATATGATGGCCCTCCTAAGGAAAATCTTCCGATTTCGCTACTGATCTAGCCTTTAGTTTGAAACAGGACATGACCTAGCTCATTTGGCCTATAAAGACAATGGTGCTGGTCTTTGTAACTTGCAAAACCTACGGTGTTAGATGACTAAGACCTAACCCTGCCTCCCTCATCTCGTGCAATCTCATCATGGTTTATTGATTTTAGATGAGATTTAATTTGATATAGACTCTTTAATCTCTCTTTAGTCACGTAATTCAAATTAATGAGAGTGAGTGAAACATGAGGATTCTTACAACAGCATTTTTAATTATTTTTGCAACACAATCGTGTCAAATTTCTTTCCTTTCTTAATTTTTTTTCCTTTTTATGTATTTTCTTGTGCCTTAATGAATTTTTTTTTATTTTTATCATAGTTTTGTTTTGTTATTTCTTTCGCTTTTGGTGGCTCTTTTAGTTTTCGTGGCGATAGATTTTCATGGATTTATGTTCTTTTTTTTTTAATTCTAATTTTTTATTTTTACGCATTAGATTTCTATAGCTTTATTTGTTTCTTCAAAGTTGTTTTAATTATTAGATTGTCCATGGACTTTTGTTTTCATATTGTATTTTTACAATAGATTTATCAAGTTTATTTTTTATTATGATTTTATTCTTATGATTTCAAAAGAAAGTATGAAGCAAAACACTCAATTGATTTCAAACAAATTAAAGTGCTTTCATTTTAAAATTAGCTAACTATATTTCTTTTTTATTATTTTTATAGGTTTTACTTTTGATTGTAATTTTTACCATATCAATATAACTTAGACTAAATGTTATTTAAGAATTTTAAAGGCATTAAATTGCCCGTGCTCAGCCAGGCATGTTTTGCTAGTATAGCTTATTGGGGCATTTGCTTGCAAGAATTCTTGATAGAATTTTAGTTGTTAGAATTTTTTATTGCATTTCAGTGGCTATCCCCCAACATTTGAATATCTATAATTTTTTTTGTGAGTTTTCAAAAATTAAGCTTTGGGTATTTTTTTTTTTCACTTACAAAATTCATTACAAAATCCTCTTACTTTTTGCACATCCAACTTTCAAAATGTTTAACATCCTTGAGCATTTGTGAACCTAGCTTGACTAGAGAGACAATATTTGAAATTCTCATATATCCCGAGACATAAACTCTCAGATATTATCTAAAACAAACAAGTTACGATAGCATTAGTTTAGCGTCCATTTCATCATGGCTTCGCATAAAAATTGGAACATTTTATTATGAGATCGAATATTAGAGAGCTTAGTTGAAGAATCCCATGGTGTAATTGGATAGACATCAAGAAGAGTTCATGAGAGGTGGCCCATTTTCAATTTAATCAAGGATTTCATATTTCACCAAGCAAAGAATATATAATTGAGAAGTTAGACCCCCACCTGCATTACGTGTTCGTGCAATGCTGAAATTCTGCAATGCTTTGATCCTCCCCTCCTCTCATGGAAAATGATTAAGTAAAATAAATAGTTGAATTTTTCTTCAATTTCCAAAAAAAAAAAAAAAAAAATTGTATCAAGAAATGGAAAAATGAAAAAAAAAAAGAGAAAAATTAAATGCTTTTCAAGGCTACCAAGATATCTTAGGGGAACAAACTTGCCCTAAAAGAAACTAAGAAAGAGTATCTACCATATTGGACATGGTTGGTAGGCCTTTATTGTATGCATGTCTCACATTTATGTTGTATCCATTTTCGCCAAACATCCACTCGTTGTGCGTATACATGTGTGTGTGGTTTGGTTTTGCGCACGTTGGATGGTGGATGCTGTGTTTGTGAAGAGAATGGTTGGGTGGGATTGATTTGTCGGTAGGTCAATTGGTTTGGTAAGATGATAGATGTAAATCCAGAAGAATACAATTATAACTTAAGTACGATTGTAGACTTTTAGGACTTTTTTAATAGAGCAATTACGGGGACTCTATTCCCTAAATCCTAGGTCAAGATGGGGGTGCTCATGGACTGGGAGGCCCCGAACCGAAATAGGCCCAGCCCACTTTGGGATGGGGTTGGCCTAAAATTTTAGTGTAGGGCAGGCTTGGATGTAATATTTGGGTCGGATTATATGGGCCAGGCCTAGAATCACCTGTAAAGCCCGAGCCCGAGCTTAAGCTATTTTAGGAGGGCCGGGCTTGGACACTAGGGGTGCACAAAAAATCCGTTGATCCGTAAATCCGATCCGATCCGAAGGTAAACGGATTGGTGACGGATTGAAAATTTTGTAATCCGTTACCAACGGATCGGTGGCAGATTTCACTCTCAATCCGCGGATTTAATCCGATCCGATCCGTTGACATTAAATATAAAAATATATATAAGGGGTCTAAATATAAATCAAGATGTCTAAATTTAAAATAAGAAAAAAAAATTAAGGGGTCAAAATGTAATTTTTTTTACAACATATTTGATATTTTTCTTTTAACATTTGATTGAACGGATTGAACGGATTAATCCGATCCGATCCGGTCCTCCACGGATTTGATCGGATCGGATTTCAACAGCTACAGATTGGTGACGATTCCAAATCCGTCAATCCGTAGGTAACGGATTTGGCCCAATCCGCACCAATCCGATCCGTGTACACCCCTATTGGACACCACACTTTTGGGCGAACCATTTAAAACTAAGGCTGGGCCTGGGTATTCTTTAGGCCGGCCCATGAACATCCATAGTTAAAAGAGAGATTATTTTCTTGTTAGTAGAGTGTGTTCTGTGATGGATTTCTGAAATTTAGTATTTTGTTGCTCCTCAAGTTTGAAGACTATTATTGTTCTTATTTATTTATATTTGTATTATAAACATTAAAGCAAAAGCCTCTATACACTTGAAACACTTTAATTTGAAATAGAGTGTCCTTGTGATGCTGTTATTTCGGGGTTCCAAAAAAAAAAGTCCAAATAGTTCTTCTCGGTTCAAAACCCACCAACCTCAATTTTATGCATTTTAAAATGCACATAATTTATCTCATTTTATTTTATTTTTTCAACTCTTGTGGACACCCAATTTGTGATCCATTAAAGAGATGATGAACTCCAAGGTGTAAAGTTCCATATCTTACATCATCAATTTTGAGAAATATGTGAAAAAGCTAATATCATCTAATCTGTTTTTGTATTTTTCTGCACCATGGGCCCTTATTCATGATCGAAGCCATTCAATGTTTTTGTAGACACGATAAACTCTAAGACGTAAAGTCTCATCTTGACCCTCATGGATTTTGAGATACATGCCAAAATAAATTAGTCCTACTTTCTCGCACTCATGTGAGCCTCGAGTTCATGATCTGAATCAATCAACATTCTTGTGGAATTGATAAACCTTAAGGTGTAGTTGCATATCTTAGCTAGATCCTAAACATATTTTGGAAAATACATGAAAATATCATAAATAGCTTAATCCCATTTCTGACTCTTAATGCACTCTTGTGTGCTGTAGAATTGAGTGAGGGTTTATATTGCGCATGTAAACTTTCAATATGAATCTGCCTTTTTTTTTTCAAATGCCTACAATTTCATTGTGATCATCATCACTGTTCATGTATTTGAGGTTCGTTTTGCATGATAAAAAAAACTGGGAACCAACCTCCTTGAATTAATGGAGTTTATTTGTTTGAGACTTTCTTTCTCACACATCTCTTAAAAAAAGAGAGAAAAAAAAGAAGGAAAAGAAATTATTATATGGATTTAAATTGGTGAAAAGGGGCTAATTACAAAACCAATGTAAATACATAGCTTACTATTATCCAACCCATTCAATCTGGACCACTTATTAGTTTTAGAATGAAAGTTATTTCATTTTTCCTCAATTTATAAAATTATTCTCAATTTTTTAGTATCTAAATAGATCTTTCTTCTTTTTAGAGTAATATGTATCTAAAAATTTATAAAAATCTTGAAGGATAAAAGGTTTTATAGATATTTAAAAATTGGAATTTCCCAACTTTAAGGTTTATTTATTTTCTAATTACGTGATAAGATGGCAACTAAATAATTTAACTTAAACACTTTAGGCCTCTCCAAGTAACTAGAGAAATTTTTTTTTCCCCTAATAGTCGGCACTCTCTTTCTGACTAAACCTTTGAGCTACAACTTTGGCTTGAAATCATTTGATTTTCCCTTTGAAGTATCTCTTAGTCTTGGAAAACATCTTTAATCAGTAGTCTTAAACCCCTTTGAAAGTATGAAAAGATTTCAGACTTCATTTTCTTTTGGATGCATATATACTTCTTGCAATTGGTTGGGTGGCAACAGTCTTTTCTAGGTTTTTTCTATTACGACAAGTTGTTATTATTCCAATGTCCTGTTGTTCAGATTGTCATGTGGAACAATAATTTTGTTTTGTCATTTGGTCAGATTCTACTACTCATGTACTAGTAGTAAGTCAGTAAAACTCAAAACATTTTAGGCCTCTCCAAGTAACTAATGAAATATCCATGTGGATTATACAACTTGATTTTACATGAGCATCCCCAAATGTGTAAGTGAATCATGTTTCCTTTTTGTTTACAACTCACAAACAGTTTTCAGAACAACTTTACTAGGAACCTGATTCAATATATATACAATCATCTTTAAGGGCTTCTCCACTGTATTGATTCAGATAATTTGTCATTACTAACCATACTCGTAATCGTATCTATTCTTTGCATTTCTAAACAATACCATTTTGTTGAAGTGCTCTTGGCATTGTATATTGAGCAACAATGCCTTCTCTTCTAAGAATCTAGTAAATGGACCTAGTTATAACCCGATTCATTATACTATCACAGCATTTACCACTTTTATTATTAGATCTCACTATATAATTTATTTTCCGTTTTTTTTTCTTCGAATACCTTAAAAAACACACATGACATCAGATTTTTCACATAACAAATAAACATAGCTGAAATATGAGAAATCATCAATAAATGTGAAGAAATACTCCTCCCTAGTGTAACAAGGAACATGTGACTTTCCACATACATCTCTCTGCATTATCTCTAATTAGAGTTTTGAACTCATTGTGGCAGTTCTCTTACTGGTTCTGGCTTGCCTACCTTTAGTATATGAAGACACCAAAGTCAATGGAATCCAAGATTTTTTAGTATACATCCATCCTTTCCATTCCTTCTTTTGAAATGTATCTTAAATATTTATGCCATAAAATTAATTAGTCTCATTAGTAATTCCTCTCTTAATGCTATATTCACACTAAAATTTGTATCTAGGATCATAAGGGATTTCCCAAATAATGGATCCAGTCATCTCCAAGATAAATTAAGTCATGTCCATATCGTTTTGCTCAAGCTTAGCTGCCAAATTGGTCTTTCTCCAAGATATGTTCTTTGATACTCCTACATCCATATAGTTTCATAGTAGAGTACAATCTACTCATTGCTGTTGCTTCTGTCACCTCAAATTTCTTTTTTGTATTGTCAACGCAGTCTTTCACATTATTTTTAGTTGCCGATGATGTTGAGGTTCAACTTACCCAATCACATTCATCAAGAATATTCCGCTCTCTGTAGTGGAGCTCTATTCAATGGGACGAAAAGGTTTGAGTTTATGCAAGTCCTGTTAACAGAGACATATAACCCTTTCTAAACCGGTCATTGATGTATATTTCTTATTGTTAGCTTTCATGATCAATATTATAATAGGATCCAATGTAATCATTATAGACCTGACAACACAAAACTGTCATCCAAGTGAATACTTGCCTCTATGATCTAAGACAATTTCTCCACAAACGCTTGTGCCCAACGACTCTGTTAATAATATTATATTAAAGACAGGGTATTAAAGCCAATTTTGACCGCACCTACTTATTTTGACAGGGATTTATATTCCTTCTCTACCCATTTTCTCCCCACAATTTTACATGCAACCACTCAACTTCTTCTCACTTTTTACACCTCTCGACCACTTCATTTCTAGCCCAAATCTCACTTTCTCTGTATATTCTCCTCTTTCCTTTTCACTCTACCTCTGTTACTCCATTTCTACGCCACAAACTCTTGGATTAAACAAAAAGAAAGAGATATTGGAAACTTAGGGATGACCTAGTAGTACAGGCTCCCACTCCCATCCCACCCACCAGGGATCAATCCCTGATGGGTGACTTTACTCCTCTCCAAACTTGGCCACCGAGCCAACCAAGCGAAAGAAAAAGAATTAAAAAGAAGACGGCGAGATATTGTCGTTATACTCTTTTCTGTTGTTCTCTGTTATTAAGTGTTTGAGGATGATTCTATGTGATTTGAATTTCTTTTTTAATAGATTTTTATGTATGTTGCTACAAATTTTATCGGTAAATATGCCCATGCTTAGCACATGTTATTGTGTTAGTAGGGAATTATTACACTCATCTCCTCTCCTCTTATGTATGATCCAACAACTGATCCTATCAGTTTCTCTGAAGTGATGGGGGATAGTTTTCTTTACTTTTATGATTCCCTTTCCATCATGAAATTCTTCTTTTAGCAGCTTTTGTAAACCCTCTTAATTAGCCAGATAAGAAGAAACCTTGACGATTGGAGACTTCCCTTCAAGTCCTGGCTAGTTTTAGGAAAACCAAAACAGATGGAGTCCCTTAATGTGGATGGTCGCCTATGTGGGGCCCACCTGAGTAGCACGTGGGGTCATGTGGACCACACCTACGTCCCACATATTTGACTTAAGTCTTCGTGACTCATTGGGCAACTCACTCACCATTATCATCTGAAAGTTCATGCAATGAAAAACGTAAAGCTACTGGGAGCAGTTACTGGGAGCAGAGGGCTGGCCTTGTGGATAAGGCGCCCGCTTTCATAGCTCACACAAGGTTTTGAACCTTAGTGAGAGCCCTTTACTTTCTATGTCCTGGCCAACCCAAAAAAAAAATAAAAGTAAAACTAGTAGCTTGCCTTCCCATTTTAGAGTTCTCTCTAATGCGACATCGTCTGAGTTTCAAACTCAAGATAAGTTTGTAAGTCATTGGGCCCACTTTATGAAAAACCTCACTTTGGTAGAAATTAGGCTCATTATAGAGTACATGAGTAAAATAATAGAAAACTTCTTGTATCTCTAGTGTTCAATATGTAGTGGGCTCAACTCCTATAAAAATTGTTTAGATTTTTAATAAATAAGCTCCACTAGAAGATTTAGGAGAAATGTTCGTCCAAGCTTGAAATGATCAGGACTCACTTGCTCTTTTTGTTTAAGCTGTTTCACGACCTCTTACTCGCTCAAAATCTTCTTCCTCTCTTCATCGTACCAACTAACAATAATTATCTCTGTAATGGGATGAAAGTAATGAATTTTTTTTCTCAGTGCCCGACTGTGTATGACAGACAACGAAGAATTTTTAGGCACTCAATCTTTGATTAATTTGCTAAGTTGTGACTTGTGATTCTTCTTAAAGATTAAAAATCAAAAATCTCAACTGTTAAAACGACTTAAAATCTCATCAATACAATCCAAATGTCCTCGCATTCAAATTCCACTTGAGTCTGAAATGATGCTGTTGCTAAAGTAAACTCCCACATTCTATATTGCCTAAGCAATGCCTTTGGAAAGGCTTCATATATACTTATTTGGTTGGACTTTCACCTATTAAATTTTTGGGTTGGTACATGATACCATAGCAGATATTAATTGTGTAATACCTCAACTATATATATATATATATATAGGGGGGTCTTCATATGCATCCATCCCTCACCATTTTTGGTGAGGGACACCCCAAAAGGGGAAGTTTCAAGTACAAAAGTGAGGAAGTACAAAAGTGTACTTCCTCACTTTTGTACTTGAAACACCCCCAAAAGGGGTGTCCCTCACCAAAAATGGTGAGGGATGGATGCATATGAACATTTCCCATATATATATATGGGAGATATTCATATGCATCCATCCCTCACCATTTTTGGTGAGGGACACCCCTTTTGGGGAAGGTTTGAAGTACAAAAGTGTTTTTGTACCTTACATAAAGTACACTTTTGTACTTCAAACTTCCCCAAAAGGGGTGTCCCTCACCAAAAATGGTGAGGGATGGATGCATAGGAAGACCCCCCTCCATATATATATATATATATATATGTGTGTGTGTGTGTGTGTTTTTAGACCTTCCACATGGGTCGCACAAGGGAGCGTGTAAACACCACATACCAAGCTTGTAAACACCGCATACCAACCAAAATATCTTTATTGTTCTCAACACATGTTACCACACAAAAAAGGCACCTGGGTATTAGCCATGCAGGTAGGTTCCATCATTTTATATGAGTGGCTGCTACTTGTCATCGAAGAACGATGCAAGACACCAAAAACAATGAGACTAGTCATTTCGGTGAGCTAATGAGTGATGTTGTCTAGCTCACCTGCTGTGTTATGTGTATCTTTCATATCTATTTCCCTTGCAGTCGATACTTTCATGTCCTTAATGGCTACTCTAAACTCATTC